>CM074718.1:124162852-125490206 GCA_037306005.1 Rhinophrynus dorsalis
CAGCGAAATCTTGCCTGTTGGTACTCTGGCACACATGGCTGACTTTATGTTAGGCTGCCTTTCCCGTGACCCATGCGTTATACGCATTTTAGACAACACGGATTACTGGGTGTTCACCCTTCTGGACCCCCGCTACAAAGAGAATTTCTCATCTCTCATTCCTCCGGTGGAGAGGACAAGCAAAATGGTGCAATACCAGAAGGTTCTTGTCGAAAAATTGCTCTAAAATTTTCCATCTGACAACGCTGGCGGCAGAGTACGTGCTACCTTGGCCAACCGAGAAGGGGAGAAAAGGGGAGCACACAGCAGTTCCGACAAAGGCAGGGCAACACTCTCCAAGGCGTGGGACACCTTCATGACACCCCGCCAGCACCCTCACCCTGATGCGCAGCCTAGTGTCACAAGGAGGGAAAAATTTTGGAAGATGGTGAAGGAGTACGTAGCAGACCGTGTCAGCGTCCTCACTGATCCCTCTGTGCCTTACAACTACTGGGTGTCCAAGCTGGACACGTGGTATGAACTGGCACTCTACGCCTTGGAGGTGCTGGCCTGCCCTGCCGCCAGCGTTCTGTCTGAGCGGGTATTTAGTGCTGCTGGTGGCATCATAACAGATAAGCGTATCCGCCTTTCCACCGAAAATGCTGATAGGTTGACACTTATAAAAATGAACAAGGCCTGGATTTCCCCTGACTTCTCCACTCCACTGGAGGAAAGCCCCGGGGGAACATAAAGTCACTTTAGAAATGTTATTTACAATGATGGGAATACTCTGTATTCCCATTCACCCCTTCCACCCAAAAAACGGGTATATGGTTGACTGTTAATCTTCTCATCGTCCTCCTCCTCTTCCATATGCCCTCTGATACAATTTTTATATAGGGCCAGCTCACCAGCGGGCCCTGTGATACAATTTTTATATAGGGCCAGCTCACCAGCGGGCCCTGTGATATAATTTTTATATAGGGCCAGCTCACCAGCGGGCCCTGTGATATAATTTTTATATAGGGCCAGCTCACCAGCGGGCCCTGTTTGACAATTTTTGTATAGGTCAGCTCACCAGCGGGCCTTCTCATATAATGTTTTATTGGGTCAGCTCTCTAGCGGGCCCTCTCATATAATGTTTTATTGGGTCAGCTCTCTAGCGGGCCCTCTCATATAATGTTTTATAGCGTCAGTTCACTAGCGGGCCTTCGCATATAATGTTTAGGATGGTCAGCTCCGCAGCAGACCCTCACCCATAATGTTTTAGATGGTCGGCTCAGCAGCAGACCCTCATTCCTAATGTTTTAGATGGTCAGCTTAGCGGCATGCCCTCGCCCCTAATGTTTTAGAGGGTCACCAGCAGGCCATTAATCCTAATTTTTCAAGGGTGTGTATGATGCCCTCCTTTATGTGTAATAAAGGGTGTATTGGAGTGACATTGCAGTCTAATTTTTGGCAGCCCTTTCACTTAGTGCATAGGCTTTATGAGTGTTGGACCACTACCTGAACTATTGTACCACAATGTGAATGAGGCCCTCCATTTTGTGATATACAGGTTGTATCGGAGTGCCTCAGGTCCTCCCATTGAATTAAATAGGGCTGGGGTGTTCGACAGAGCAGAAGGTAGTTCTTGGCTTCATCCACTAAGTCACTTCGTCACTTTTACTGAATGGATCAGACCCCACTGTTACGATTATAAATTTTGGACTTAACAAGGGCAAACGGACATGTTGTAAAACCTGTGGTAGCTGCGGCCTCCGTTCCTGAATGCTGTACCTTACCCGGGCCATAACCACGTTGAACACCTGCTTTATGCTGCGCACGTTTCCCTCTTAATCATGGCCCCAGTTCTGAAAAATCGATGACATTTTTAGCAGAATTTGCAGATGATATACAAGTAAATATACAGCAAATACTGTTTGGTAACAATTTTTCGCCTAAAATCGTTTTTATCTTCCTTTTTGTGTGTTTTACGGTCAGTCTGTAAAAATGGCGTACTACGGGCGAAACATCGTTCCCAGCAGCGACGTTGGAGTCCAAGATGCATCCAGACATCCTCCCTATGCTGTCCCTGAACCATTTCTGTGGTGTTTCCATCATTTTCTGCCCTTTTCCTATGGACCAGGCACCCTCCCCTCATCAGAGCAGGGGGTGCCTGGTGTAATGCTCGAGTCCTCCCATTGACTTCAATGGGGCTCGGGTGCTCGGCCGAGCACTCGAGCCTCTGGGGGCGCTCGGTCAGAGCACCCAAACACCCGAGCATTGGGGTGCTCGATCATCACTAATAAATACTCTAGAAATAATTGCATGTTAATACCACATACTTATTTTTCCAATTTTAAAATAATATTTTAAAATCAGCTGTATACAGAGTTTAATTTTATTGATATGTACAACCTATATAATAAATGAAAGCTTAACAAACAAAAATGTCAAGGTGCAAACATATTTAACACAGACTCATTTAACTATTTTCACCAAAGATGTCTCTGAGATAACAATATATACAAAGGGTAACATCATAGAAAAAGTATACTTTACAGATACATTTTGTTTGGCATTAATTTTTATACCCTTGAAGTGTTCCTGTGTAAGATGCTATTGTGAAAAGACATCTCTTTTATATGGTGGAGCAAATTAACTCTACAAGAACTATTTTCATTGCTTCATGCCAGTTTAAAACGTCCATTAAGCCAAAGTTACAATATCAAGTCCGAATTCAGAGGCAGACTGGCAGCTTTTGGTCTTGGGACAAGAACAATTTCTATAAGTAGCCTATGGTGTTAGGACCCAGTTCACCAGACTCGTTTTAGTTGTGTTGTATGTTATTTTAAAATGTGCAAGTGTTTGGAATCCACAGTGAAACTAACCCATGGAGCTCTCAGTCTGTAAAGTTTGTATTGAATAGAACAACTAATTTAAAGATATTACTTTAGAATAACATCTTGCAATCCATACAGGATGTGACCTATGTAATTTTCTATATTTAATGACAATTATTCACTGTGTTTGCAACCAATGAAGCAGTTGATCCTCGGGGATTGTAGGCTAAAGCTTGCAGAGATTATGAACCCCATAGTTTGCAATCCATAAAGATTGAACCATGTAGCTTATCTATAGAGTCTGGCATATTTAGAAAGTATAAATAACACATCTCAATCCATTCAAAAATAGCTATTACTAGCCAGTAGAGCTTGTGACTTGAAATACCGAAACACGGAGCCTACAGTCATTAGTGTATGCAATCTATATAATGACCTAAAGAACATGTAATTGACAGAGAACGTTCCTCACAGACTTTGCAATCTATATGGAAACAAAACTAAACAGTTTCCAACAGGAAAAATTGGCCCACAGAGATGTACAGGGAATCTGACATGTAAAGCTTGCATTTCATAGTGACTAACACAGAGCTTACAATTAATAGGAAAAACCCTCTCAAAAGTTTGAAATCCACAGAGGACTTGGCCAACTGAACTGAAAAAAAAGAGTTCACCATGGGAATTGTGTGGGGAGGGGAGGCGAGACAAATTACCCCAGTGCTTTATCCTAGTCTTAATGATTATGAAGTCACAATAGAAATATATTTAAATTAAGAATGTTTCTATATTTTTACTATTTACCCCAATAAAATAAAACTGTGTGTAATATTGTATAGGTGAATTGGGCCATAGTATAATCTATTTTCAATTTAGAAGGTGAAATATGCAAAAATATTGTGTCTGCACTTTAAAAAAATCTAATTTACTTTAAAACACATTGACAAAAATACTCAATACTTTCAATTTTGAAATGTGATAAAAATATTGTCAGTTAAGTGCTGGGAGAGTCAGGGAATGTGAGAAGGGAGCAAAGGAGATTTACCCCAAAATACCCCTACATTCTGTGTGACTGAGTGGAAAGACACAGGCAGCTGTTATCAGAGTTCCTGTCTGACATGGCTGTAATTTCTGTGCTAAAAGAGTCTGGGGCGTGTGAGAAGGGAGCAAAGGAGAATTACCCCAAACAACCCAAAAAATCTGTGTGACTGACTGGGAACACACAGGCAGAGGTGATCCAAGTTTCTTCCTGATCATGCTGTTATCTTTGTGCTAGGGGACCCTTGGGGTCAGAGAAGGGAGCAAAGGTTTTTTACCCCAAATACCCAAACATTTTGCGTGGCCAAGTAGACACAGGCAGCTGTGATCCAAGTTCCTTTCTGATCTGCATGTTATCTTTTTGTCAGGGGAGTCTGGGGCATGAGAAGGGAGCAACGTAGAATTACCACAAATACCCCAAATTCTCTGTAACTGACTGGTAGCACACAGGCAAAGGTGACCCAAGTTTCATCCTGAACTGGCTGTTTTCTCTGTTCTAGGGGAGTATGGGGGTGTGAGAAGGGACCAAAGAAGGTTTACCCCAAATAATCCAAAATGTTGTGTGACTGATTAGACACAGGCAGCTGTAATCTAATTTCCATCCTGATCTGGCTGTTATCTCTATGCTAGGGGAGTCTAGGGGCGTGAGAAGAGAACAAAAGAGAATTACCTTAAATACCCCAAAATTCTGTGTGATCAGTTTGTCCTAGTCTTATAAGAGCTATTAATGAATCATGTACATTGTGCTTTACAACAGTTACCTGCCACAACAGTTCTCAATACATTATTGAATTCCTCATTATTGCAGAGTTTGAGAAACTTCATAGACTAGAGCAAGGTGTGAGAGAAGAAATTATCGCACATAACTATTCTATGGCATTGATTAATTTTTGTACTGAACTTTTAAAATACGTCCCTAGTTCATTTTGGCTGTTAGAATCATTTAGAGTAAGGAAACCAAATTATCCAATTTAAAATATTATGGTTCCAAACAGTAGAACGATTAATACTTTAGGTGCAAATTAATAATCTCTATCTCAATCTTGGGAGTCTACATCTTCTCCACATCCATTTTTATGGTAGTATGAGGTGTAAATGGTGGTATATCTGGTTATGTTATTTAATTTATTTGGTAATTATGCTTACCATTATATTATCAGAAACTATAGCAGTTGGACCATTTCATTCATTTTGTCTCATATTTTGCTTCATCTACTGTTCTAAATAATTTCTTCAAATGTTTTACTGAGCTGTCAAGACAGTAACAGTTTTTTCTAAGTAACATGTTTTGTCAGCACATAAGTGTGGATTAACCTTCTTTGAAAATGTCTGGCTATTTAAGGTTATAAGAAACAATATGTATGGTTCACAGTTAGAGCATGGCTTTTCTCAAATTCCAAATGTACTTACCATAAATCAGTTTTGAAGCTTCCATATGCATTCATTAGGGATTTTTAAAGTGTTATTGGTAATATCCATTAATGTCACATAAAATTAATACATTCTTTTTATTTTTTCAAATTACACCATTGTTTTTAACCAGCCTGTTTATAGGATATCCAATGGTTCTAATTTTAATGTTACATTCCTTTCTTGATGTTCGAGACACATAATGCGTTATTTACATTAACCGATATATTCAGTAATTAATACTTCAGAGTTTATTCAAGAATGAGCAAATGCAGAATACCATCTTGCATAATTTTATAACTGATAAAGGGCTTTATCATTTATAACCAGCATGAAATAGGGAGTCTAGACTGCTGTGTTTCCTAAACTAGAGTAAAAACCAAGTTACTTGCTTGGAGAACAGGGAGAAAGGGGATACGTCAGTCACTGAATAATACCATAAAATCCGGAGAGATTTCATAGAACAATCAATTCCAGTATCAGGAAATGTGGAGGAAGTTCCTGCCCAATGGAAATTGCACATTAAATTACACATTCAAAGGCTGCTGAAATAACAAATCTACCACTTCTTAAGAACGAAGCAAACTAATCTATAGATATCTCTATTAATTTTAGCCTGAATTATGTCATGCTATGCTAAAGTGGTTAATAATATGAACTTATTTCCAATGCAAGAAATGGTGCTACAATATTCTACTGTCTACTGTCATACATATTATAACATATATCATGTTTATTATAACGTGTACATTGTTCTTAAGCTGTGAAATTACCTGTAGCCAGGCTAAAAATGAGAAATGAAAACATATAAGACCTCATGAATGGTATACATAGTGGAAATTGTATGTAAGGCCCGCAGACAGATTAGTGTCCTTGGACAAGAAATGGTCATAACATCCATAAATCAATTATAATATATCTGTAGTTAGGAAAGTCTTATTGAGCAAGCTGTGGATAGCCTTTGAGAGATGTCAGGTTGTGCTAACTATGTTGTTAAAGGGATAGTAATGTTTCATAATAAAAGCATCATAATATTTATTTATATCCTATATAATAATTCACTAGGATGTTTGTCAGAAGCCTTCATGCGCAGTAGAGGCTGCACGCATTCGGCCAGTCTCTACTCTGCATGATTGCATCGCATGAGTGAGGAGATGGGTGACTGCATCACGTGGAGCAGTGAGGTAGCGGACGCTTAACCCTTTGAGTGCCATAACGGTTTGAGAGATACAAATAAGTGCAAGTACTCTCTTTTAATAGTATCTACCATATAGTTAATACTTTTTTTCTGACATTACTATCCCTTTAATAAGGGATTATCCTGCTCTGAAATTAGTGGAGAGGTTCAGAGGAAGGATTTGTGGATTGATGTATAAGCCTTAATGACTTGTGAAGGAGGATAATACAGTAGTAGAATTTAAAATTGCTTGAGATAGGTGTCTCTACTATGGTTAATAAGTTTTCCAAAATATAGAAAAAAAGAATAGGCAATGTCTGCTGTTAAATATATATTTCTAGTTTGCTATATTTTATTTCCTTTATGTGTTTGTTAGGGATATAATATCAAAATCATCACATTTATTTTCTTGATTTGAAAAATCTGGTTCTTTGCTGTACAGAAACCTTGTGCCTGCATGTTGTTAAGAAATGGAAGAAGAGCATAATGTGTTTTAAACCACTGAGTGCTGAGGGGTGTGCTACACTTTGCTCCACAATGCGATGCTCACCCCTCTGGCACTCAAAGGATTAAATGCATTGAGATCTTTGGTAGCTATACTAACTCTCTCCGGGATCATTTAAATCCCTGGTGAGAATGGGCAATATTTTGTTCTGCACGTCTTTGCATTATATGTGAGAATATTATGGTCAAAGATGCAAATATTACCATTATTTGTTGTGTTCCTTGAAGGAACGTAAACCTGTATTTGATATGTCAAAGAGGAGCAATTCTGGAGCAAACCAACTGGACCATAAAAATTCTCATTGATTAAATAAGGATTTTGACCCCTTGGATGATAGAGAGGTCTCCAACATATTGCTTATCTAGTACACAAGGGGTTACAAGCCTCAATGAAATTAATCTACGTTTTTAGAATTCTTATTTGTCCCCTAAGGTGTAGTTGGATTGCCCCAGAATTGCACCACTCCAACTTTCTGAAGAAGGCCACAAGCATGGGTGTACCCAGCCTTCATAGAGCTTCCAGTTTCATGGGGTCTCACCTTGATTTTTAAAGGTTCCACATTTTCAGAAAGTAACCAAATCAATGGTGTTATAAGAACATAGGGAGGGCGTTTTGGATGTTCAACACATCAGTATGGCTGCTTTTGTCAGAAACCTTAAACCCCCAAACACTAGAGACAGGTTTCCAATGTATTACTAAGCAATGCACTGGAGAATTTCTAGCATTCCCAGGCTTAAGGAAATCACAAATGTTAAAAGAATTCTAAGTTTATTTCTACATTTGCAGGTCACCATTCACAAATTTTGAAGGTGCCTCAAATATTCTCAAAACATCCCTGTCCTCAAGTGTTTACTGTAGGTATGGGGTTTACTAGCCTGCTTGACTCTTATTTTGTGTGATCAAGACACTTCCCATCCACAAATGCCTTCTGCGATCAGAAATGTGTGGTGGTAATGAGGACCCATGGATAGACAAACTACCATGGAAATATATTTGCTTAATTTGAGGTTTATTGGTACTTTCAACTGAGTTAGTCAATGAATGTACTACTTTTAAATGCCGTACTTTTTTTTACACAAAGTACAAGTCATGCAAAAGCTGGTGCAATGATGGGAAAGGATATGCCTCTAGACAATTCCCATGTAGACATTTTTCAGAGACCATATTCATATACATTCAAGAACAAACTGAACCACATTTACTAAGGTTATGGTAGTGATATTTTTATACACCAAACAAATTAGAAAGGGTTGCACATATTTAACCAAATTGCATCATATTAATGAAAATTGTGCTATGTTCATAAAAAAATATAATGCAATTAGAGGAATAAACATGTTTTTTGCAATTTGTGCATCTATGATATAAGAAAGCTATTTCCAAGTATGTAGGAGTGGAGTTAAAATCTTAACTTGGCTTGAATGTGAAAAACAAAATATATCAATGTGCCATTTAGCTGGTTTCATTCTCAAAACCAACTAGGCCACTTGGATTTTGGACTAGCAAGTCAGAGGAAAATTGCTTAAGAGGTATAGATACTAGCAGACACTGACGTGATAGACTAGTCTGAAGCTGGTCTGCTCACAGCAGGGCTGATAACATATAATGTACTCAAATTTGACTTTAGATTAATACTGGAGAGAGAGCAGAGGCTAAAAGACTAGGCAGGACAAGACAGAGCGCAAGGTGGCATCTACAGATAAGCACAACTTAATTCACAAACAAAGACTTTGTAAAGATTGGTAAGGACTCAGGAGTAGGGATGGGTGAAAAATTTCACCTCAAACTGAAATCGGCAAAAAATGGCACTTTCCACTTCGTGAATAATTTCCTGTGAAAAGTGCTGATTTTCTGCTTTTTACCATTGTTTTCACCAAGCTCATTGTGCATTGAAATCAATGGGAAGAAAACATTTTCTCCACCAAACAAAAGTTTTCTACAGCCATATAAAAGGGTGTCATACTCTCACATCATGCCATTCTGTGTTTGTGAGAGGAGAGAGAAGCATGTTGTTTGAGCTAGAGAATATAGGGGAATTGAAGTTTAGTTTAGGGAATGTTTTAGGTAGGACATTTGTTCTCTGTATTAGGAGAGTCAGTGGGGAGAAGAAGGGAGGAAGGAGGTTGACCCCCAAATACTCCAAAATTCCATATGACTAACGGGCAAGAAACAGGCAGCTAGAGACCTATTTGCTTGCTGATCTTGCTGTTATTGTCTCTGTGCTGGGTGGGGAAGTCTGGGGTAAGAAGTTGTTGATTTTGTTTTTCAGTAATACATTTTTTTTGTTCAGACTGTGATAAAACAGGGTGGACAATTTAAAAAAAAAGAAAGAATACAAAAATAAATACAAAATAATAATGAATAAGAAAGAGCTAAATATATTAGGTGACAGGGACAGACAGCTGACTGGGCTCAGGCAAGAGATCATACTCCATCAGTTGTGTTGTATAGTGTATAGTAAAAATGCAATAGTTGAGTAATGTCCAACAAACGCACAAGGGACAGGGGGAGGGGGAAGGGTGGAGCATTGAGAGTAAAGTAGTTCAAAAACTGACTGCAGCAATGGTTTCTGCAGCATGTGCAATCAATGATGATGACCCCTCTACTCCAAGGGAGGATGCAGTTTGTCAGCAAAACTTCCAGCACCACCAGTGCCAGTAGAAATAAAGAACCATATAAGAACACTGAAGATAACAACAAGTGTTGATGATGGCAATAGTATAATAGAGGAGGGTGTAACAGCTGAACTGCCTGCTGCATCAGATAGTGAGACAAACAAGCACCAAAACACCTGTCCTCAAAGTAGTAGCGAACTTTGTAACAGTAGAAGTAAAAATAAATTGTTTGAGACCTCTAAAAGCATAGAGGACTATAATGGTAGTGGTCAAGAACTGTCAGGTGATGCTGATGCTGCTGAGGATGACCTAATGATGACTGATGCTGATGATGATGATGCAGATCTAGAATATATCCCTCCAGCATCCTTCTCTTGTTCAGATACAGATGAAGCTGAGAGTGGGGATGATGACATGGCTATAAGGTTAGCAGAAAGTCAAAGGCTGAATCTTCCACCACTTTTAAGGAGCACTGTGCATGTCTATAAACTGTTTGAGAAAGCCATGGGAAAGTCTGACCCTGGACAAGCAAAAATGTCAAAAAGTACACAGTCACCCTATTAGTCATCATCAGCATGATCACCTCTTCAAAGTCCAAGTCCCACTCAGCCACATACTCCTGTTTTCAGTACGCAACAGCAACAACAACACCGGTTATTAACATCAAAAATGGTAGATATGATGAGTGCCTCTGCTGCTGCTGCTGCTGTAAGTGTTGCACCCTTGACACCTAGTAGTAGTGGCATTAGAACTGCATCAACACCTAGCCCCAGTAGTAGTAGTAGCAGCAGCAACTCAGGAACCCCTCAGTCCATGAAGTCCACAGTATGGAGACACTTCACTCAGGATCCCCAAGCTAAGCATGTTGCTATCTGTTGTCTGTGCAAAAAGAACGTGAGCAGGGGGAAAGCAGGCTTACACCTAGACACCTCCTCTATGAGATCCCACCTGAAGCACAACCACAGGTCTGACTGAGAGACACACTATGAACAAGCCAAAGGTGACTTAACTAGTAGCAGCAGAAGCACATTAAAAAATTCCCAGGGTTCTAAGGCAGAGAAAAGAAGTAGTGAAGTTATTTATGTGTCAGAGAGTGTGCTACTGCCAGCAGTTCAATCCAAATAACACCTATGGCTCCTTATGCAGAAGAATATGATGACTCCGTCTTTGCTGTATGAGATGGCAAGGGTCATAGACTGCCCACACATGCTGCCTCTACTACCACCACCTTCTCTATTCATGTTGTTAGAGCAATAAAGTTTCAGGCTTCTTCTGCTATGTCCTATCAACCCACACTGACTGAGTTCCTGGGAAGGAGTCAAAAACTTCACAAAACCAATCCCAAAAGTACACCCATGACATCACAAGGTTTCCAAGATGTTGGCAAACGATATGCTGCTGTATTCTTTTGTAGAAAACCGAGGTTTCAGAGAACTGATGTCGTGTAGATCCACTCTGGAATATTCCAAGCTGCAGTTATTTTCCCAGGACTGCTGTGCCTGAATTGTACAAGCCGGTGGTTAGTGTGGTGGGTAAAGGGCTGAAAAGTGAGTATGGCAAGAAAATCCACCTGACAACAGATATGTGGACAAGTGGGCAGAGCACAGACTATATGACTGTGACTGCTCACTGGGTTTCCCTTCCCCCAGCACCAACAGTGGACAACAATAGCTTACAGTATCAGATGAAAGCAAGTAATCGTGCTTCTGGTTGCGGCAGTGTGATTAAAAGGGGGCAGCAGCAGAAGCAGAAAGATAGCCCATACCATTGTCACGCCACCTTGTGCATGCAGACTTTTGAGAAACAGTCCCACAAAACTGTAGATGTTTTAAGTAAGCTAGAGCAGGTGATAGAGGAATGGCTTGTACCCCATGCTTAAAAGCTGGTTTTATGTCTGCTGATAACAGCTCCAACATAATCGCTGCTTTGAGAATAGGTGGTATGGTGCATTTGCCCTGCTTTGCCCAAGCGCTAATTTAGTTGTGACCAGATTCCTGGCAGAATCTGAAAACCCTCAGCGAGAAGCTTATTATTGCCCACAAAATCTGTGCCCAATTTAGTCACTTCTACAGTGCATGCAATGCTCTCTATTCCATACAAGAGCGTAACAGCCTGCCCCAACACCAGCTGAAAATGTAGGTCCCTACCAGGTGGAATTCCACGATGTACATGCTAGAGCATTTGTACGAGCAGAATAAGGTCATTAGCGAGTATATCATGCAAAACTGGAACCCTTTGGAGGGAGCCTCTTTGTCACCTGGCAAATGGCAACTAATGTGCGATGTATGTGAGCTGCTGAAACCCTTTGAGGAGGCAACCATGCTGGTGAGTCGCATTGGGACAGGAATTAGTGAAATTCTACCACTGATATTTTTATTGCAGAAAAAAATTAGGAGCATAGCTCAGGATTATTACCATAATGACAACACAGACATGCACCAGCTGGTAAAGGACATGTTAGCGTGCTTTGAACAAGATCCTCACATAGTGTCCATTAAAAGCAATGAAGAATACATTCTTGCCACTTTGCTGGACCACCGCTTCAAATACAACATTTCTGAATTTCTGCCAAAGGACCATCAGCAGTTTGTCACAACAAGGAGTCATGGTGATCAGCAGCAACTCTCTGTGGAATCGGATTCTGTCAAGGAATACCAAGGCATGCTTATTGATCGAGTGGAGGGTTGCATTGTGGAGAATGAGAGGGAGAAAGTGAGGGCACAACAAACATCTAGACAGTATAGTAAAAAGAAGGGCAGCAAAGGATTTCAACCAGCAGAAGCAGCTACATCATCAACCAATTCATGGGTCTCATCGGGGTAGCAAAAACCCAACATTGGTAGTGGTGGTGGTGGTGGCGGCACATCTCTTTGGGACTTGCTCCCTGAGTATGGGTTTGTAACTGACACACAGGAACACTGTGTAGCTCCTAGAAGTGGTCCCACTGCATGTGAGATGGTTTCTGCATACTTGAGGATAGCTACATTCTAGGAAGAAACAATGACCCCATGGACACGTACTGCACTGGAAACCCTTAGTTGTCCTCCAGCAAACGTTGAGTCTGAGAGGGTTTTCAGTGCAGCTGGTTACATTGTCAATGACCGCAGGACATGGCTATCAAGCAGCAATTTTGAAAGACTAACATTCTTAAAAATGAACCAGCATTTCATTCCATCTGTGTATCGTGTAGCAGAATCCACACATGAGAAAACCAGGACAAATATATTAACAGTAGCACAGATGAGGAGGTGGAGGAGTGATGTGAAGAAGGGTTGCCACATCTATCCCACTTGGGACCACCGCTATGAGCGACAAGTAATGTGTGTGTCAATAATATGAGAAGGAGGATAGTGATTTTACGCAAACATGTCAATGGTAAAAACTATATACATACATACACCAATCACACCATACCAGCCATTCCACCACCACCGCCACCACTACAATACACATCTGCCACATTGTAGGATGTATTTTTTTTATTATCTCTTGACATCATCATGAATATGTGCCAGTGTCAGTTAACCAGGAAGTTAGTGTTGTGGGCAAAGGACAAGTGCACTCTGCATGCTAACACATTTTTCAAGGCATATGTTCCTGTAGAACTCGCATCTTTGACTTTCAGTTACTTATTTCTCCACTACAGCCCTCAAAAGAAGTAATATTGTAGTGGGAAATGTAGTACCCATAGGAAATGTAGGAGAGAAATCTGGTAAAATAGACGAAAAGGAGGAAAATTTTTCACTGGCGAAAAGGAGAAAACTTTCGAGAAAAAATCAAAATCTGCAAGTTTTCACGAAAAGTCATGCAGGAAATTTTTCCCACTTTTTGCCCACCCCTACTGACGAGTCAAAATTTGAAATATCTGAATGTAGCAGAGGGAAGTTTGTTTGCTGAAGGGCTGGACAGAGGTACAAGAATGAGTGTCTGCAGGCAACAGTGTAACATGGTGGAGGTTCCTTGCAAGTTTTGGGCTGCATTTCTGCAAATGGAGTTAGGGATTTGGTCAGAATTAATTGTCTCCTCAGTGCTGATAAGTATAGACAGATACCTATCTATCATGCAGTACCATCAGAGAGGCATCTGATTAGCCCCAAAGTTATTCTGCAGCATGACAACAACCCCAAACATACAGCCAAAGTCATTAAGAACTATCTTCAGCGTAAAGAAGATCAAGGAGTCCTGGAAGTGATGGTATGGCTCCCACAGAGCCCTGATCTCAACATCAAGTCTGATAGTTCTCCAAGATGTTTGGAACAACCTACCTGCTGATTTCATAAAAAACAGTGTGCAAGTGTACCTAGAAGAACTGATGCTTTTTGAAGGCAAAGGGTGGTCACACCAAATATTGATTTGATTTCAATTTTTCTTCTGTTCACTCACTATGCATTTTGTTAATTGATAAAAAATAAACTATTACATTTTTGAAAGCATTCTTACTTTAAACGTATGCATATTACTCTGTATATATATATATATATATATATATATATATATATATATATATGTATATATATAATTTTTTTATGTGAGGGTAAAAAAATAGTTCCTGCACCTGGGCCCTCCAGTTATTAGTTATACCACTGCAACAGGACGTGACATTCAGTTGTATAGTGGCTTTTGCTTGGGCACCTGATAGGTACTGAAAGAGACACAAAGAAGTAAGTGGCAAATTCAAGTATATCATCCGCTCTGGAAGTAGGAAATAAAAAGAAAGTGGGGGGATAGTATCTTGTGTGATACCACAGAACTTACAATTGAATTAGAAGTAAATTATATCACAGCTTATCATTTAAAAGCACCCCATTTGTGGTAATCCCTATGGTGTGGGTTAAGCCTTAAAAATCAGATCTTTCATATATTTACATAGTTAATATAATCTGTTCAGCCCTTTGGATAAAAAAGTTATACAGTGATTTATTTGTATTGGTCTTGTATAGTAATATATATGGTACATGTAGTTTAATAATCATATCCCCCATCAAATGCCTCTACACGGATCTATAGGGACATAGAATTATATTTTCACCCAGAGAATACATAAACCATTTTATACATGGGTCCTTGTTTCATACAGACACTGCAGCTAATTGTCTATAAGCGCTCTGAAATCCTTCTGTAAAAAGGACTTTCTAGTGGTGTGCAGTTTAGTGTATATGTACAGTAGCATGCTTGTTTCTACAACCCATATGCCTAGCCTTAAAAGTATCTGTAGTAAACAACATTCTACATTTATCTTCCTATTCACTCAATTTTTCCAAATTGTTCTGCAGAAAAAAACAACATCCTGCTCTGTGTGTACTACTTTACATAGTTTGGTGTCATCAGCAAAGATTGATATACTACTTTCAATTCCCATTTTAAAGTGATTGATAAACAAATGTAAAAGCCTTGGACATAGGACTGGACCCTGAAGCAATCCTCTGACAACTTTAGGCCAACTTTGTCTGAAAATTACAAAAATGCTGTTATCAAGACTAATCTAGTATATAATAATATGTAACTTGGGGAAATGCATTAAACATTCTGCTTTAATTCACTCTTTCCAAAAAGGATGGATTACATGGACAATGATATAATGTGTTAATTGATATAGATCAATGCATATAAATGTGTTGTTTACATTGAAGTGATTCACTTCCTGCCATTTATGTGGGTGGGGGTCAGGGGACATTATGCAATTAATCATGTTTGAGAGGTGTGTTACACATAACAGACACAAGTCCAACTATGTGTAATATAAGTAGTGTTAAGTATCATGGATACCATATGTTAACTGCAACCAGTAGATTAGCTTATTTGCCTCTGCAATAAACATAGATTTTGATAATATTACCAAATTTGCAGGGGCATATTCTTAACCAATTAGGCACCTGGGTACGTACATTTATATGTAATCCCCTAAGTGTTATGGTTGCCTTCCTTAGGACATTAATATTTATGAAAAATCAGGCGCAGTGGTATGCAGGACAGCCTCTAACCTTCCTGATCAAAGAATTGAATTAGCACTTTGCTAAAAATATGAAACTCAGAATGAGGCCTCTATAACCATCAGGCCCCTGGGGAATGCCTTGCATGCCAATACAATATTGTGCCTTTCTATGCATAGACAATGGAAGTGTATATAAGAAACCCTGCTGTTCAGTCCATGTCCATCTCCTTGATGTAGCCTTGGCATGCACTGGATGCTAGATATCCTGTCCTACAGACTAGTCATAGGAGAAGATTACTAGTTTCTTCATGTGTTAATGTCCATAAATGGTAGTGATTATAAACCCACATTCCCAAATTCTGAAGGTGGAGAGATAATCCCTTTGAAAACAAACACACACTTCTCCACACCAAAATCTCTATATTGCAAAATTTTTTTGGTGATAAGACAAAAAATGGAGCTTATTAGGAATTTGTTCAGGAGGTAAAAAGTGTCTTTTTCCCTTTAATTCTCTTCCACTGCAGAAAGTTATGCTCCCATCCCTACTAGTAACCATCACACCATGACTGATCATCTAAATAAATCACAGGTAAGTATAATGGAGTCTGTACATTTATTTTATTTCTATTGCCTGGCTGAAACTGCAGCTTATGTAATGGTAATAATTTTATCACTTATTAAAATTGCTAAATAATTCAGAATGGGTTATATTATCAGTATAATAGTGCATGACTTTTTTTGATTCAAGGCCAATTTCTTTATGTGACATTAAAGTGGAACTAGCACCTTATAACAACTAAGGGTAAACTTTTTTGTTTAAAACCATAGTGTATGAGATATTTATCTTTATTTGTTTGGCAGTTTATAAAAGTGAAACAGTATTGACTGGCAAGCTGGACAAATACTAATATTCCTGACTGATCTCCATCCCACCTTCCACTCCCTGCCAGCCAGTATTAGCTATTTTGCATACAATGAGAAGCTGACACTCGTGTAGAATCTGTTAAGGTGGCTTCACCAACTGACGTGAGAATGTGGAGCAAGACAGTTAAACTTTAATTATTATTGAGCACTCTGCATTATGATATTGCATAATATTTAATTTTGCTTTGATATGTTTCAATTACTTTTACTATATCAGTTTTGGAATACGTGGTCATTTATTGGTCTACCTAGTGCAGTGGTCCTCACTGCTTGTGGCATGCCTAACACGTAGTCTGGAATTTCTTGGGCTACATGTTATTTGTCAAGGAATAATGAAGGGTACAAATACATAAATATACAGTCATTTTTAGGCGTCACAATCTGAATAATAAAAGAAGGAGCATTCTTAGAGAAATTCCATGGCGTACCAAAGTTCCACAGCACCCTGTATGAGAACCACTGGTCTAGTGCAAGAGGGTTCTTTCCTTTGATTTAAGTGTGTATGTTTTTAGCTTTTTTTCTTTAGCTGTTGCACTTTACTTATAATGATGTTAGCACCAGTACTAATGCTCCTATATTTATGCTATGGTGAGTAGTGTTGAGCGAGCACCCCGATGCTCGGGTGCTCGGGTGCTCTGACCGAGCACCCCCTGAGGCTCGAGTGCTCGGCCGAGCACCCGAGCCCCATTCAAATGAATGGGGCGACACGAGCATTACACCAGGCACCCCCTGCTCTGATGAGGGGAGGGTGCCTGGTCAATGCCCCCCTTCATCTCCGCTATGCCCCCTTCATCTCTGAATGCCCCCTTCATCTCCGCAATGTCCCCCTTCATCTCCGCTATGCCCCTCTTCCACAATGTCCCCCTTCATCTCCGCTATGCCCCTCTTCCACAATGTCCCCCTTCATCTCCTCTATGCCATAGAGGAGATGAAGGGGGACATTGTGGAAGAGGGGCATAGCGGAGATGAAGGGGGACATTGTGGAAGAGGGGCATAGCGGAGATGAAGGGGGACATTGTGGAAGAGGGGCATAGCGGAGATGAAGGGGGACATTGTGGAAGAGGGGCATAGAGTCTATGCCCCTCTTCCACAATGTCCCCCTTCATCTCCGCAATGCCCCCTTCATCTCCGCAATGCCCCCGTACCTCCAGTCCCTGGTGGTCCAGCAGAGCGTCTTCAGATCTGTGCCTCTTCCGGCACAGATCCCCGCCACCCGAACATGGCGGGCGAGCACATGGCGGTACTCGACGAGTACCGCCATGTGCCGAGCAGAGCGATGTTCGAGCCGATCCGAGCATCGGCCGAGCACGCTCGCTCAACACTAATGGTGAGATTTAATATAAAGATGTAGGAAAACATTCCCCTGTATCATGTAACCAACAGATGTGCATAGTGGCTTCTTCCTGCACCTGCAGCCAAAGTAATGTTTGACTGAATAAGAAGAAGGAAGCCACTAAACAAGTCTGTTGTTTAAATGATGCAGTGCCCTACATCTTTATATTTAATTCCTTAAGGATCAGAGAGGTGGAAAACACATTGCAATGCAATAGATAGATAGATAGATAGATAGATAGATAGATAGATAGAGGGTCATCTGTGCATCCTGTGACTGGTTCATATTCTAAGCTCATTGATAAATCCTAGAGATAGGAGGGACTCCAGGTTATTGAGCTTTATTTACCTGCACCATTGATCACCTGGTTCATTACATCTAGACTGGAGAGACCACCAATTCTGGATGCAGATCTCTGCTCACTTTCATACACATCCAGACCTGGCTCATTTCATCAATCCACTGGTGAATATTACTACATAGAAACATAAAATTTGATGGCAGATAAGAACCATTCGGCGCATCTAGTCTTCCCATTTTCCTACTGGACACCTTACTGAAATCTGTTAAACTAGGCAAATCACAGGGTCCCGATGTCTTCTCGGCCTTGTATTATAGAACATTCAGGGAAACTTTATCTCCATACATGCTTTGCGCCTTAGTCTACTCTGGCACTCCCTTTCATCCACAAACACTTGAGGCTCATATTACAGTTCTACTTAAACCCAAGAAAGACCCCTCTCTGTGTGGGAGTTATAGACCCGTCTCCTTACTGAACTTAGATCTTAAATTGTTTGCCAAGCTACTATCCATCAGACTCCACTCTGTCCTCACATCTATTATTCACCGGAATCAAAGCGGTTTTGTGCCTGGTCGTGAAACCAGGCACAACACTGCCACCGCTCTTTCTCTAATTCAAATCACGTTATGTAAGAAAATCCCATCTGTTTTCTTAATGATCGATGCCGAGAAAGCATTTGATCGGGTCCACTGGTCATACTTAGAAGCAATCCTACGACATTTTGATTTTGGTCCTTGTATCACTGAGGATATTATGAGCATGTATTCTTCTCCCTCTGCTAGGGTCAAAGTGAACGGAGCCTTATCAGATTTGTTTATGATCACCAATGGCACATGACAGGGATGCCCACTCTCACTCATCCTCTTCATTCTGGCCCTCGAACCATTCTTTAATATTATTCGTCACCATCTACTCATAACTGGAATTCATGCTGGCAAGACTAAATTTAAACTAGCAGAGTATGCTGACAATATTTTATTCTTTATCTCTAACCCCCAACACACTTCCTCCCTTGATCTCTGCATTGGAGAATTATTGCTTGATCTCACAGACCAAGGTCAACTTCTGCAAGTTGGAGATTTTGATCTTAAACCTCTCCACCTCAACGGCTGCTCATTTGCAAAGCGCATTCCCATTTAAATGGGCCTCCTCCTCAATTCACTATTTAGGTGTTCTACTGTCCCCAGACCTAAGTACTCTCCCAGACCTTAATTTTTCACCTCTGCTCCGCTCCATATCTGAGGACTTTGCTAGATGGACCTCTCTGCCAATCTCCTGGTTTGGCCATAATAATCTTATTAAAACGCTAATTGTCCCTAAAGTTGTATATTTATTCAACGTCTTGCCCATTCACATATCTCAATGTATTTTGCGAAGCCTTCAAGCATTACTGACCCAGTTCATCTGGGCAAATAAGAAGCAGAGGCTCAGATGTGACATACTGTCACTACTGATTCAGAGAGGAGGCATAAATATGCCTGATCTTACCCTATACTACAAATCAGCCACGATGGCTAAAGTTACTGACTTTAAAAGCATACTGTCACGGATTCAATAACGAGAATGTACCAGTACTTAGGTAACACAATCTTTATTTAGCAACACGACAGGACAATGGAAACAGCACAAAACACAGGCAAGGAGAGGACTTCAGGATGGATCCAGCTGGTGCAATGGTACTGACGGAATCCAGCGGGCAGAGGAAGGAAGACTCAGGCCCGCACCTGAAGACACTACAGGTACGCACCTGTACGAACAATGGATCCAGAGACCAAATGCGCACGGAGGTTATTGCAGGTTCGCACCTGTACAGACCACGGACCAAATAGGCCAGCTGCACTACAGGTCCGCACCCGGAAGCCGCAGAGGTTCAAAGGCTAGAGGAAGTCCACCAAGCCACCAAGGACAACCCTAGGTTATCCACTGGAGCGTTTGTATGCTGGATGCGCAGTGGACAATCCCGGGATATGTCAAGGGGATGGTCAGACACACTGGAGCAAACACGGGATGCTTGGTCAGCCAGAGCCACAGGTTTGCACCAGATTGGATGTCAGACAGGCCAAGGGGTCATACAAAGAGCGGGTAGTCAGACAGAGCCACAGGCCAACACCAGAACGGATAGTCAGCCAAGCCTAAGGTCATACACAGGATAGTTAGTCAGGCAGAGCCGCAGGTTTGCACCAGATTGGATGTCAGACAAGCCAAGGGTCATACACGGAGCGGGTAGTCAGACAGAGCCACAGGTCAACACCAGAACGGATGGTCAAACAAGCCAAAGGTCATACACGGTAAGGTTAGTCAGCTAGAGCCGCATGTTTGCACCAGATTGGATGTCAGACAGGCCAAGGGTCATACACAGAGCAGGTAGTCAGACAGAGCCACAGGTCAACACCAGAACGAATAGTCAGACAAAACCGGATCGCACACAGAGCCTAAAAGTACAACTGCACTGGAACACCATGAACGGGCAACTGAAGTGGTGTCCAGGCAGTTTTTAACCTAATTGCTCCACCCCTAGAGGTGGAGCAGAATGGGAGCTGTAACTTTAAGAACCAGGTTGCGACGTCATCAGGGAATCCCTGAGACGCGCGCCTGGTTCAGATACGACTGGAACCGCCAGAGGGAGCAACGAGGAGGATGGTCGCCTGGAAGGACGCCAGGGCGCACTGGTCCTCCATCAATGAGAGCCGCACGAACTGGCCGCCTACACGTCTGGCAGTCGGTGAGGTAAGCAACGCTTACACATACCTCCTAAACATTGGATGAAGTCCTTGGACGATGTCTTAGGACACTTTGACCTCCTAAAAATCTTGTTGGCTCAATCTCACCCTACTCCTCATCCTTGTAAAGATCCCTTTATCAGCACGTGGAAATACATAAACTCTACTCTCCAACTTACTCCCATCCCTTCCCCCCTGGTCTCGATTGTGGGTAATCCAGAGTCTGAAGCTGGTATCACTAACTCTTCTTTCGCAATATGGAAGACTAACAACATCGATTCCTTACACCACTTACTCCTCCTTGCCAGTTTTACATCTGCTGCAGAGGTTGCCTCATCTCTACAGATTGTGAAGGTATATTGGTGTCATTACTTACAAGTCCAACACTGGGCAGACAAAGCTAGACTGCAGGGATACATCCCCAGATGTCTGACGACATTGGAACAGACCCTTGCCTCACCTACTCAGTCTCTTAAACATCTGTCCTTTTGCTATTCTTTATTCCAATCATCTCCTGAAAGTAACAAATTCTATTTCTTAAGACAATGGGAGGAACTTAGCCAGTCTATCTCAATGAAGTCTTTAAACTTAACTTGAAATATGCACCCCACACGAAAATGAGAGAGCTTAACTACAAAATTATCACAAGATGGTATATGACCCCTGAACGAATCTCCCAAATCACACCCACCTGCTCCAGTCTACCATGCTACATACATGGTGGTCATGCCCAATTATCGCTAGCTTTTGGGACTCTGTTCTTTCTCTTATATCCTAAATTCTTTCAGTCAGATCCATGGCTCTGTCTTTTTTCTCTCTCTCCCCTGACTCTATTCAACTGCCCCTAGTGCGCATCTTACCCTTGGTGTGATTGATGCTTGCAGTTGCTAGAGCTCAAATTCCCATCTTTTGGCTATCCAGAGACCCACCACCGATATCTAGTTGGTTATGTGGCATGGAAGATCTATTCCTGATGGAACAGCTTTATGCCATACACACATACTCTTTGCCCTCCTTCTCCAAGCTTTGGCCCAGTTGGATTACCTATAAATCTCGGGATTTGTGCCCCCGGTGGACTGATGGCAGAATACCGACAACTGAATAAATCTCTCCTCACCCCACTTGACCTTTATCAGTATCCTTCGTTGATGGTACCCTTCTAAATTCCACCTATACAGAGCCTTTTTCTTTCAAACTCTACTCTGTTATCCCTGTATCCAATATATGAGCTACCCACGTCTGATGCCAACCTCCTCTCTCTTACCCTCTCCCCCTTTTTTTTTTTTAATTTTCTCCCTCCTCTCCCCTTATATTGTACACATCGACTCTGAGTCTAGAAGTTTGACTCACATCTCCATCTACTGCACGATAGTCCCTCATCTCATAATGTTATTCATGTTGATTCATTGTATGTGTGGGATGCTATTGGAGACTTCTGCTGATGTTTCACTGGAATTCTTTTCACAATACCTGTTTTCTTTGTACATGTATAACGGTCCTGTTTACTGATGCTTTGTGTTTATGTACTTTTTTATTCTATCAATAAAATGTCTTTAAAAGGGAAAAAAAAGAAATATTCATTGAGACAGTCAGCTAGGCCTTTATTTTCATTTACATAGTTTCCTTGTTTGGTTTTTCGGTCTAACTATTCCTTGTTTCATTTTCCTCCTTCCACTTATATATCTAAAAAATGTTTTACCCCCAATTTTTTCCTCTGTGTGTGCTTTGGCACATCTAATAATGCATTTGAACTCCTTTAGCCTAGTCTTGTACTGATACTTATCTTCTTGATTCTGCATCTGCTTATATTTCCTAAATACTCATTTTTTCTCCTTTACTATATTTGCCACTTGCAGACTACCACAGTGGGTTTCTTTTACTTTTACCCTTGCTTACATGTCTAATGCAATGCTCTGTTGCATTTAGTAAAACATTTCTCCTGGACTCCATCTAAAGATCTCCAAGACTGGCATAAATATGTTTCCATTTTAGGAAAATCAGCCTTTCTAAAATCTAGAACCTTTGTTTTTGGAGCAAAACTGGAGAAGATCATCAAGAGATACCCTGCCTGCCCTCTGATTGTTTCTCTACTTGTGAGTTTATTTTTGCACATTGCTGCATTTTTTGACATAAAAAAAAGCCCTGTGGTCGTCAAGTGCCTGGACCATAAGAGGTTAAACATACTACTTCCCAGATCAGAGTCACATCTTTCAGAAGATTACAGACTCGCCTGAGTTGTTCAAAATTAAAAAACTTCCATAGAGATGAAACCATACTCATACTTGAAGGCAAACTGAAAGTACACCAGGTACTGAATGGCAATAGCATTAACAGGGGTAGCTTTCCCTCCCTTTCATGGAACCTAAAGGCTCAGGGTATTCATGGAGAAAAAAGTGGATGAAAAATTTCAATCTAAATAATTTAGTGATTTATTAAAATTAAAAAAATATTTTTGTTAACTATGTATATTAATCTACTAGCATGTCCCATCAAATCAACAAGTTTCAAATCTACAGCAGCCTTTTCTTCAATATACTGGGACAACTAAAGAAAGCCACGCTGTTTCTTGTGTTGCTAAATAAACCACTCTGTATAGTTTATACCAGTGATTCTCAGCTCCAGTCCTCGAGGCACACCAACAGGTCATGTTTTCAAGATATCCCTAATTAATCATAAGTGAATCAATCACAATGACTGAGACACTAATTACTCACCTGTGATTAAGCAGGAATAACCTGAAAATCTGCACTGTTGGTGTGCCCTGAGGACTAACGTTGATATGGAAAGTTATGAATCAAAACACAGTATAATTCATTGCATGTGATCTAGAGAAAGCCACAAATGTAATATAAAATATTGCCCCATGTACTATCTAAAGAAGATATATATTTTGGTCACTACAGAAGCATACTGTAAGTAATTTACTACACATACATTTTCATAGTCAAATATACTTTCATATATCTATCACAATAAATATTACACATCCATACATATACAACACATTACAAATATATACAACTAAAAAGATATTTATTAAAATGTTTTTTGACATGATGGATGCCAAATATTTCATCCACAATCATGTGACTACACTTATGTGCCACCACCAGTACCACCACCACCACCACTACCAATGTTGGATTTTTGCAGCTGCTTGTACAATTCAGGCACAGTTGTCCTGGAAAAATAACCACGGCTTGGGATATATATGCTCTATATGCTTTTGTAAAGTTGTTGACTCCTTCCCCAGATCTCATTCAGTGCAGATTGCCAGCTCATGCCATAAGAACCCTGTATCTTTATTGCTAGATGGGGTGGTGGAAGTAGTGGCAGCATGTATGGGAAGTCTATGACTCTTGCCATCTCCTATTGCAGGAGGAACCATAGTGTGTTATTTGGAATATCTGTTGGCAGTGCCACACTCTCTGACACATGAATAACATAACCACTTCTATGATATGCCCCACAGTCCTGGGTACATTTTGGAGTGCTTCTGCTGCTAGTTGTGGCACGTCTGACTTGCTGATAGTGTGTTTCCCAGTCAGACGTGTGGTTGTGTTTCAGGTGGGATCTCATAGAGGAGGTGCCTAGGTGTGAGCCTACTTTCCCCCTGCCCACTTGCTTTTTGCACAGACAACAGATAGCAACATGCTTAGATTTTGGATCCTGAGGGAAGTATCTCTATACTGTGAACTTTATGGACTGAGAGGTTCCCGAGGTGCTGCAACTGCTACTAGGGCTAGATGTTGATACATTTCTGCTGCTACTACTAGGTGTCAAGGGTGCAGCACTTCCAGCAGCAGCAAAACACATATCATAGCTAAGGTTGTGGATGTTATTAAACTGTGTTGCTAATGTTGTTGCTGCAGGTTACTCAAAACAGGTGTGTGTGGCTGAGTGGGACTTGGACTTGAAAGTGGAGATGATGCTGATGATGACTGACAGGAGACTGTAATTTTTGCAATCTTTGCTTGTTCAGGGTCAGAGCTTCCAATGGTTTTCTCAAACAGTTTATAGACAGGCATTGTGCTCCTTTTCAGCGGTGGAAGATTGAGCCTTTGCCTTTCTGCTAACTTTCTGGCCATGTCATTATCTCTATCACTCTGAACGACATCTGTATCTTAAAAAGAGAAGGATGCTGGAGGGATATAGTCTAGATTTGCATCCTCATCTTTGGTCATTAGGTCTTTCTCAGCATCAGCACCACTTCTTGCTCACTACCCTTATATTCCTCTAAGCTTTCAAAGGTCTCAAACAATTTCTTTTTACTTTTACTTTCACAAAGTTTGCTACTACTTTGAGGAAATGTTTTGGTGCCTGTTTGTCTCACTGTAAAATGCAGCAGATGGTTCAGCTGCAACACCTTCCTCCATTATATCATTGCCATCATCAACACTAGAATGTGACTGTTGTTGGCTTCAGTATTCTTATCTGGTTCTCTTCTTGTCCTATCGCTGGTGGTGGTAGAACTTTTGGTGGGATGTTGACAAACTGCATCCTGTCTCGAAAGACAGGGATCATCAAAGACACTCGCGCAGCGTGGGTGCTGAAGGACTGAGGCAGGGTCTGGAACTGGAGGGTGCATTGGTTCAGGAACCCTCATAGGTCAGAGGAACGACCAGAAAACTTTTTGGGTAGAGGAATCCTAGGAGGCATGTAATCAGGAGGAGGATGTGTTGGTGCCTAAGGGTCCACCGTCCAACGTGGACACCAACAGGGGCTGCTTCTTGCGCCTGCATGGCACACAGTGGGCCCGGGCCCAGGTGCTGTCCACAAAAAGCCCGGCGGCACCGGAGTCTTCAAAAGCATCCGTGGTCACGGTCCCAGTGGCCCACTGACATCACGGGAAGGAACAACCAGTACCAGCTGTGAGGAGGCTGACGGGTCGGGCTTAGCTGACCGCCCGAGAATTGGCTAAGCTGTGTCTTTTTCCAGATGGACGGGACACTGTTGGATCATGTGGCCGGCTTGCCTGCAGTACAGGCACAGACCTAAAGCCTGGCATCTCTTTCTTTCCACTTCCGTCAGCTGTGTGACACCCCCTATTTCCATCTGTGTATCAGCCATCGCATGTTCCTCCACCGGGGAAGCGGCTGGTACTGTTGCCTCTTGCTGTGATCACACGCTAGTTGCCGTTCCTGTAGGTGTCTGTCCAGATCCAAACACAAGGAGATGAAATCTTCCAACCCGTTGAAATATCACAACAGGTCAGGGCATCCTTAAGATGCTCATTGAGACCACACTGGAATGCAGCCTTCAGGGCTCCCTGGTTCCAGTCGGTCTCAAAAGAGAGTGTGGAACTCCACCACATGCTGGCTGACAGACCAAGACCCCTGTTGTAGGCCTAGAAGTGCTGATTCAGCTGAGGCACTCCTTCCGGGTGCATCGAAGAGGGCCTTGAAGGTGGCGATAAAAGCGTTGGAATCATCCAACAAGGAAGACTGCTGCTCCACTAGTGGAGATGCCCAGGCTAGAGCCTCACCCTCGAGGAGAAAAATGATGAAGGAGACCCGGGCAGCCTTCGTGCAAAACATCTGGGGCAGAGTCCGGAAGTGCAGCTGGCACTGGTTGAGGAACCCACGGAATTCGGCTGGCCGACCCAAAAACTTTTCTGGCAAGGGTATGCAGGGAGGTAAGTATCCAGAAGGGGGTGTCTTGGAGACACCAGAGGCAGTGGCAACCGCGTGATCAGTGACGGCCATAGTCTGCGTAGTTGAGTTATGTAGCATCTCTAACAAGGAAGACTGCTGCTCCACTAGTGGAGATGCCAAGGCTAGAGCCTCACCCTCGAGGAGAGAAATGATGAAGGAGACCCGGGCAGCCTGCGTGCAAAACATCTGGGGCAGAGTCCGGAAGTGCAGCTAGCACTGGTTGAGGAACCCTCGGAATTCGGCTGGACGACCCAAAAACTTTTCTGGCAAGGGTATGCAGGGAGGTACGTATCCGGAAGGGGGTGTCTTGGAGACACCAGAGGCGGCGGCAACCGTGTGATCGGTGACGGCCGTAGTTTGCGTAGTTGAGTTAAGTAGCATCTCTAACACAGCGTCCAGTGACAAAAACCTGCCCCTGAACAGGGATCTCCACGGGATCTCAGGAATCCAAAGAAGGTATATACTAATGAAGCCAAGAATACAAAATTAATGAAAATGTTCTCCAGCCCAAGACTTGCATCTCATTCGAAGCCAGATGACAGAGATGCAAGTTGTGGGCTTGAGGGCATTTTGATTAATTTTGTATTCCGGTCATCATTATTATATATCTTTTTTGGATTCCTGAGATCCCATGGAGATCCCTGTTCAGGGGCACATGCTTCCCCTGCTGTCCTACCGGTTGATTGATACCAACTGGTATGTCTCCAAAGAGTGAGCAATCAGATTGAAGTTTGATAATGTATATGCACTGATGTGTAGATAAGAGCACTCTCCTGTTTTCTTTGGATTCTGGTTGTCGCGCTCTCTTCTTTAGAGCAGCGTGTTCGTGGTGAGCTGCTGTGAAGAATCTGTGTGGTGGGCAGATCCTCCATATGTTCTTATAGCTGGTTCCAATACGGCTTATGAAATTGTGATTAACCCTTTTTCACGTACTTTTTATTTTGGATTGAATTTTACATATTAACCCTATGAGCACATCCTGTGTCTTCTTTTCCATGGCTATAGTTAGTTTTTGAACTACCACTTTATTCCCACTTCCCTGCACTGCTCCACCCATCCCCCTCCTCCTTGTGTGTTTGCTGGACATTACTCAACTACTGTGTGTTTTTTTACTCTGTGGTACACAACACAAGTGATGGAGTGTGATATCTTGCCTTAGCCCTCAACAAATTTCTCAATGTCGTCTGCTGTCTATCAAGTCTGCCTCAGTCACACAGCTCACATCAGGCTCCCAGTCAGCTGTCTGTCACCTAATATATATAATAATTATTATACACATTTTTTGTCCACCCTATCTGTCCAAAAAATAAATTATAACTTAAAAAACAAAGTCAACAACTTATTTCCCCATAGTTCCCAAGCACAGAGGCAATTACAGCAAGATCAGTAAGGAAATTGCTTGGAACACAGTTGCCTGTGTCTTTCCAATCAAATAGTCAGACAGAATGTTGGGGTATTTGGGGTCATTCTCCATCCTCCCTTGTTCTCCCCTAACACAGAGAACAAATGTCCTACCTAAAAGACTCCCTAAACTAAACATCAGTTCCCGTTTATTTGCCTATTTTCTCTAGCTGACAAATGTGCTGCTTTCTCCTCTGACAAACATGGAATTGCTGCAGGAAAAGTGGATAAATATGCCATGTGGTGGGGAAAATTCAGTCTTCCCATTGATTTCAATGCAATGAGCTATGCGAAAAAAGCTGGAAAATGGCACTTTTCACAGGAATTTTTTTGCCAAGCGGAAAGTGCCATTTTTCACCGATTTTGTATTGAGTCGAAAGTTTTCGTCCACCCCTAATTTGCACCAACAACAAAAATTAAACCGATAAACAATATGGAAAAATATGAGTATCTTGGGATGGAGGAGGGACTAGGGCAGCAGGCTCCTTCACACTCCATCCATTACTCTGCTACTCTTGCATTCAGGGGGTTATACACTTATCACCAGAGGACCAGATGTGTGGGTGGAGGTTGCTGTTCCTTCTTTCTCACTGTTGCATCTTCCACCCATTACAAACAGAGGATGCTTGGAGTCATAGTTCAACTCCAGGTTACCAAAATTTGTCTGAAGTGTGTAATTGTCCGGTTTATCTTTCTTTTGGGGCTAATAGTTTTAATATTTTATTAATCCCTTGAGTGTAATTGAAGTGTGTTAGACACCCTCTGTTAAATCAGAATGAAAATGTAAAGAGAATAGGAAAGAAAATTAGAAATCAGAAATCTATAACAACAGCAAACCTAAAGGGCACCCACATCCCATCGATGACAGTTCTACTTAAATACAACTGTAATATTCATTTTAACTATGTTGTGTTCAGAGGGAATACGTCATTCTTCAAATAACTCTCATGGAATGTTAAAGTTACAACCCCTAATTTTTGCAAAAAAATTAGACACAGCTACATTCATTTTCCTGTGGCACCAAATTATACCTGTCTGGGAACAATTTGTAACCATGCTATAATTAAGTTATTAAACATACCATCACAGTGAGTTGAATCGTTCTTCATCATATTGCTATATCTACATCCCTAGCCATAACCATGTAATTTACCCTGGTGACAAAGATTAGAGGATCTATTATCTTACATTTATGATACATTCATTAAGGAGAAATCAGGACCCAGTTAAGTGGAGGCCATCTGATGCCTGAATCCACAGAAGGCCAAAACCAAGAATTTTCATCATAACATATCAGTATATTTCATGAATATTTTTGATAATGCCCAGTGAAATATTGGTCTTGCATCCTCTCATTTAGGAATACCAAATGAGGAGTAGCCCATATTGTAGACCCCAAAATTACAATGCTAGACTTGGTTGAAGACATGGTTCCAATCCAGCCAAAGCAGAAAGATATCTGCTCTGTCATTCATCTTTATACCAACAAAGACATAGTAATAAAGAGGAAGAATCCACAAGCACTATATTGAGCATTTTAACTTAATTTGGTCAGTAAGGTTCTCCTGCTATACAAACTGAAGTGTCCTAACTGAGGTTGCCCTTCCAAATTTGACCTGATTTGTTCTATCAAGTTGTAAAATCCACTCACCAATGCTCAGTGTGGTCTGTAGTCTAGATGGTGCACATTTGGATTGATTCTTTGAGGTCAGCCTGCCTTAACTCTTCCCTTGTTGGCTCTGGATGATGCCTTACACTTCTCTAAGGAGGTTGAAAAGAACATCTTCCCTACCCTCCTTCTTTTGTCTTTTTACTTCCCCCCTTTCCTTAGTTTCCTTTCCCTTTTCTTGTTCTCTGATTTTTTTTTCTTCTTACTGTGATGAAATGAAACTGTTATGAAATGCAAAATTCCAATCACCAACTACCCTCCAATTCACTTGACTTAACTCTCAAATATGCTTTCTCTGGTTGAATGCTTGTCATTCAGGTCTTCTTCAGCCTTCCTCCACTACAAAGTCCTCCTGTCCTGCTTGAACACTGCTCTATCCTCTGCCAAGCAACACTATTATTCCTCACTAATTAATAATCACAAATCTAATCCACACCACCTATTCTTTTCAATTCTCTCCCCTACTCCTCCCTTCTATCTTTCTTCACCCCTCTTTTACCCCTGTAGCCTGTGCAGAATTATTCAAACAGAATATTTACACAATTCATAAAATAATCAAACCCTGTAAGTCTCCAGAATTACATCTTTCTGATGCCACTCATTTGAATCTTTTAATTTGGTCACAGAAGCAGAAGTCGCCCTTTTGCTCTCCACCTCACCACTCCCCACCTGCTCCCTCGATACTGTATAATTCCACCTTCTTAATCATTTGTTATCCACCTTATTAATCATGCTAATTCCTCTAGCATCTTCTTCTCCTATTTCAATATTCAATAGTATCTCCAATCCTCAAGAAAAGACATTAAACCCCACCTCCCCATCCAGCTACCACCCATATCTCTCTTGCCCTTTTCTTCAAAACACCCTGAGCATCTAGTCTACTCTCATCTGCTTACCTTTCTCGATTCCCATATTACTGTGGACCCACTGTAGTTGGTTTTCAGTCCAGAGACTACCCTTACAAAAGTAAAAAATTATCTCCATATTGCAAATAGTGTGAATTTCACACTTCTTACCAGTTAGCTGCATTCAACACAGTTGACCATAACCCTTATCACCCAGGTTCTCCAATCTCATGGCACCTCTCCCCTAGCACATTCCTAGTTCTTATATATTTCTCAACAATCTTTCTCCTATCAGTTGGAGTACCCCAAGGCTCTTCTATCTGTATACCCTTTCTCTGGGACAACTTTTAAAATACTTCAGCTTTAACCATCATATTTATGCATAGGACATACAAATATATCTCTCCACATCCTCACTTTCACCTGAAATACAGCAGCAGATCAAGGGATTCCTTACTGCTGTTTCTTCCTGGATGGCTTATTGCTGTTTAACCCTTTCAGTGCCAGTGAAGCAATACACTGCACTCAAACTATTAAAATGTATTTTCTAAGAATGAGCTACTTATCTTTCCTCCTAAATCCTGCATAATACCTCAGTTTCCTATAACTGTTAAGGACTCCACAATTTCCCATTTGGTCAAAGCTCATTGCCTAGGGGTATCTTTGGACTCTTTTCTTTCTTCACCACACACATTAGTGAAGTAACAAAAACCTGTCACTTTTCTTCAAAATATAGCAAAAATCCCCCAATTTCTTTCTCTTTGTACATTTAAAACTCTCATGCATGCTCTTATCCTTTCCTGCCTGGACTATTGCAGCTCCTTACTTAATGGTTTGCCTGCTACCCATATCTCTCCACTTTAGCTGATTCTTAACTCAGCCATTCTTTCTTTCCTTCAGAACAGCACTTACATCTACACTACTAAAATCATTGTCATGGCTTCCATAAAGCAATTTATAACACTCAAAATCCTCCTTATTACCTTTAATTTTCTCCAAAAATTTTCCCCATCCTATATTTCATAGCTGATATCCCACCATATTACTGCACATCCTCCATGCTCTATGCATAGTGGACGGCTCTCTACTCACCTAACCTCTATTGCTGTATGGTGACTGAAGGCTTTTCCCCTTGCTGATCGCTACCTCTGGAACTCCCTGCCACCCAGCATTCACCAAGCCTCAACCCTCAAAATCTTTAAATCCAAACTAAAAGAACAATTTTTAAAATGTAGTGCTATGGTAATATGTAAAACTTATATTCACAATCATAAACGGCACTTCCTCCCCGTCTCATTGTATCTGTATATCACCCCGCTATATTCAAATTGTAAGCAAAGAGCGCCTATCTTAATGTATGGATACCCGATGCACCCCTTATGATATGAGAGAAATATGAGAGAAATATAGTGAGAGAGACAGAGAAAAGAACAGCAGTAACAAGGAAAAGAGAGAAAGAGAAAGATGTAGAGACAAATATTGGGAGCAAACAAAGGTCTATGACATAACTGAAAGGATAAAGCATCTGAAATGGAAATTGGCAGGTCATGCTATGACCTGATGGTAGATGGACCACAATCTTGCAGTGGATTTCACTACTAAATTTCCAAGAAGAAGACCAAAGGCAAGATGAGTAGATTAAATTACACAGTGGCAACAAAAAGCACAGGATATAAGTTTTTGGAGGGTTTCTGAGGAAGCCTAAATCCTGCAATGGATTGACAATGGCTGAAGAGGTATTGATGATGATACACAGTATACTGTACATATATGAAAATAGTCTGATACCCATTTTAGGTCTGTATTTAGTTCCCACTTCCTCACCATAAACAGCAGGCTTTATCAGTGAAAATATGATTTGACATGGAAAGAAAACCCTACCCCTGGCACTTTAGAATTAATTAAACATTCTCAATGTAGAAAATATCAATGTCCAGCTATAAAAAATATAATTCAAATATTTTTCAAGAACTCATCAGCTCCAGTCTTAATCAAAATAAACTCCAAAAAAGACTCTGCCAAATTATTAACAAATAAAAACAGGCAATAGAAACAGATTGTATCTTGTCAATGCAAATAAGCATTAAATGTAACAGGAACGAGCTGCAGAATTGGAGGGCCCAGTGAAAACAGGTTTTGAGCCCACTTACAAAAATATTATTTCAAGGGAGTAACCAGAACCTATTGGACCCTAGCAGTGGTGGATGTTGGACCACATCGCAACCACCCCATGTAGTTATGCCTTTTGGATGCTAGAGCTGTCTCAACTGCATTACAAAGCAATGCATCAGAGATGTCATTAGCAGCTAGGGAGATAAATGAAATTAGCAAGTGCTCTGTGTAGTCAACACCCAACATCTACAAAATCCCCTAGAATTGGATACCTCTCTAACTCTAAAAGGGTTAAAAGTTATTAAAATGTCATTTTTCTGAAAGCTGTAGTTCAAGATATCATGAAGCCAGGTGGCAATGTTGCTATTAATGTCTGTGAAAAACTGAGTGCCCCAGACAAAGTATTACAATGGTATCTATGGGTGGTAGATACAATGTTAAACAAAAATGTGACACACCAGTCAAGCCATAAGACTTGTTTTTCCCACAGAAATCTCACATTTGCAGTGTTTGTTACTACTGCAAGGGATTCTGGGTAGGCATATGCAAATAAGTTTATACATGGATTCCTTAGAGTATGTGTATGCTGAGCAACAGCTTTAAGACACAACTCAGGAAGAGATGCAGATCCAGTGAACCACTCATGGACAGCCATTTCGCTGTTAATGCAACTCATCAGCATGTGGTTGGTTTTACTGGCTTGCTATTGAGGCTTGGTGCTCTTGTGGAGAACAAACTGAAAAGGTTATGGTGGGGAAAAAGGTGAATGAAAACCCCTTCCACCTGAATTTGGTGGGTGGTAGATACAATGTTAAACAAAAATTTGACACACCAGTCAAGCCATAAGTCTTCTTTTTCCCACAGAAATCTCAAATTTGCAGTGTTTGTTACTACTGCAAGGGATTCTGGATAGACATATGCAAATAAGTTTACCAAGGAATTACCTTTTTGCCTCAGATTCCACTTTATACATGGATCCCTCAGAGTATGTGTATGCTGAGCAACAGCTTTAAGACACAACTCAGGAAGAGATGCAAAATCAGTGAACCACTCATGGACAGCCTTTTCATTGTTAATGCAACTCATCAGCATGAGGTGGGTTTTACTGGCTTGCTATTGAGGCTTGGTGTACTTGTGGATCACAAACTGAAAAGGTTATGGTGGGGAAAAAAAGTGAATGACTATGGAAAGATAACCTATTGGAACTGTGTCACCTAAATGGCAATCTTCAAAAGGATGACATCAAAATGTTGCCCTGGTCAAAAGGGTAACAACAAAAATGTGCCTGCTTCAAAAGGGAGAATAAAAAATGTTATCCATATCTGCCACATCAAAAGAGCACAATGGGTGGTATAAAAATATCACCGGTGTCAAAAGCACATCTCCTGCAGTGTGGTTCTGGGACCGGCAGCCACACAAATCTGTTTTTTCAATCCATCTGACCTTGACTGCAGACTTCCACACTACATTGTTCTTTCCATTCCTGACCTTTATTATTAAACAGTAAGTGACTGGCAGGGATATAAAAGCCCTCTGATGGGCAGTAGAGTTGCTAGTTATAGTTCGGTTTACGGAACATATTGCTTAGGTCACCATTTTGATGCTGGTGACATTCTGATATCACTATTTTGATGCGGGCAACATTTTGAATTTGTCCTTTTCATGACTGATATTTCAACAGAGGCCTTCTCATAGTAAACCCTATGGAAATATGCAATCTGTGAAATCACCCTGCTAAAAGAAAAACAATGACTTTGGGAAGAGTAAACTTGCTATAGGAATGAAGACATGGCAATGACTAAGTTGTTCCTGTTGCCAGTATGAGCTATGGTTTCACCTAAAATTAACTTGTCCTGACCTTATACTGCCCCTAATGATGACTTTTATTTCATCTTAAGGCCAGATTTTTCTTGGCAAAATTAACTTAAATTTCCATAAAAGGACAAATCAAATTGATACTTTTTTTTCCTTTCTCCATACTAGTATAACAAATTTAAAAACAAAATCTCCAAGCTTGTCAGTGCTACAAATAGAACTAGAAGAAGAGTATAGGTGTATTAAAATTCTTGGCAACTTGAGGCCTCCCATTGGAATTTTTATTTTTACCTGTGATGCAAGTGGTTTGCCCCAAGATTCCTCACCTTTTCTATTAAAATATAATATGTTTTTAAGATTCATTTTTCTTCTGAACCTCGCTCCCATAGTAAAACAAATTTTAAGCAAGTCAGATTTAGCATATTTAAAATTCATAAAAGTACTTTCAAAAGATGTTATCTGATAATCAGTTGCATAATAATTTAGAAAAAAATCAAGGTAATCAGGTTCACAGTATCTCCCAGAAAATTAGGATTACATAGCACTTTCTGACACCAAGAAGGCTGTTAGTGTTTTTTAACAGGAATTCCTGTTCAGTCAGCTAACACATAGTATAACCCTGTTGTAATGGGACCAGCATTTTCCGGACACTTTTAGGGTCATCAGTTCCTGAGTCATTGCTGCTGCTTCCCTCTTCCATGGCCATCTGGAACCCTACTTCTTTTGGTTGTTCTGGAAGTCCTGATGTCTCCCAGTAATTCTAGCTCTTTTGCAGTGTTGAGGGACTTACTCACCAGTACAGGACTACACTCTTGTCCTGGATACTGATGCAGGAACAAATTGACAACTCTTTCCAGCAAACTGACAGAGCTAGTGATTTTAGCTTCAGAACCCTCTGGTGTGGCTTTCACGGGTCACAAACCAGTAGCCCGGAGAGGCAAATTAATTCAGTCTTGCAGTGGCTGGTGTGAGCATCCCTAGCCCAAGTCCCCTCCAGAAATACAGCCGAGACTTGTATTGCAGAGGGTAGAACAGAACAGCCTTCATGGTTGAAACACACTGCTTTTTTATATATTTCCAGGCACTCTTATTAATATCAAAATCCAAATTAGGGCTTGGATCAGTGCTGTCACAGTTGGCCAATCAGGGAAGCCCTACATTTCTTATCAAGACGTGAATCCAAATTTGGGCTTGGAACAGTGTTGTTACAGTTAACCAATCAAGGGAAGCCCTGGGGAACGAATCAAGGACTGTTATTTTCAATGCTAGGAAAAGTCTAGCACAGCAGGAGTCAATCAACCATTCCTTTGTTATATCAGCACATGGTGGAGGATGTTATCTAAGTTTACCACATACAAAGGGAAACATAGAAAAACATACCAAACTCTAAGACAGGGGACACATAACATGGGGTACATTGTAAGAGGACAAGGCAGCAGGTGTTGGGTTTAACCTTATTTAGTAGATACCCTTCTTCACTGCTTCTATCACTGATTGCCTAGCAAGTCCTCTAATTTACTTCTACTGCTCACACCTGTATGTTTCCTTCTGCTAGAAATCTCCTTTTAAATGTATACATTGTATCTGTTATTATCACATTAGTAGAAAAAATATTTTCACATATAATTAGTTAATTATTTAGCATTTAAATGTGTAAAGCATTATAAAAATAAAGAATGTTTACATTTCTCTGTGTATTTATGTACAGATATCAGATGTCTGTACAACCAATTTTTTAGTATATGTATTTCTACATACTATTTACTCTGCAGTCTAAATTTCTCCTGATTGTGGCAGTTGTGCCAGGGGAAGGCAGTAGTGGAATGTATGGGTATCTTGGCATGATCTGTTCCTCTGAGCTTTGTTTCTCACAATTTACTAAAACACAGATGATGTTATTGTAAAATTAGTGCAGATTCTGATGCATGCTATAGTTATGGTGTTTGAGAGTTGCTCGTATTAAAGTCTTAATTATGGCCACTATGACATAAAGAGATCATATGTGCTCATGAATACTATGAAGTGCATTCTTGGGATTTTTATACCAATACACAAGAAAAAAGAATCTGGTGAAAGATGTCCCCTTACTTGAATGAGTCATGCACACCTTTGAATGTGTATTCAAACCAAGGCACTATTTGCTGCTGAGAACTCATGCAATGAACTCAATCTGACAGTCAATGTTTTAAGTGGAGTGAGTTGTAACATGGGATATTTTAAGAGGGCACCAAGCTAAAGGTAGGGTCTCAACTACCTTTACTATGGCCCTTCTAGAAGGGTAATTAATGGAAGCTGAGTTGGAGAAAGACTGCATAGAGCAGCATATATGTAATGACAAGGTAAGGAGTAGGAGAGAGGCAGCATAAACAGAGAAAAAACCCCTATGTGTAGTAGATAAGACAATAAAAAGGCAGTCATTGGTATGGATAACAAATAAGCAGCAAATGACAAAACTATATAAAACTGCTATAACAACATAGAATATAATGTAAGGTAATTATTCAAAATAAATGGTGAAAACTACAAAAAGCACCAAGTCAATGAGTGGCAGGAGAAGTGGTGTTTAATACCAGGCCAATCAAGATGTACTCTGTTGACATTACCTTAATAAATAATATATCAGGTGACTGGAAAAAAACAATAATCCTATATAATAATTTGCTAAAACGTGTGTAACGACGCAGTCATGCACAGTAGGGACTGCTGTGTGTGCTGCAGTCATTCGCAGTAGAGACCGCCTGCGCCGCGGCTGATACAGAGCTGGATGCTCATTCGGAGTGTCCAGCTCTGTATCAGCTTCAGCGTGGGCAGTTTCTACTGCACATGACTGCCCCGCGACCGGTTGGCAGTGGCACTGTGGCCCTTGTAACGGGCTCTTCAACTAGTCTATAATAATATATGTAAATGGTAAATGATAAAGCAAAACTGTTGAGTAAGTAGTGAACCCTTACAGGAAATAATGTATATCAGCAAGTATTCATGAAGGAAATCAAACAAGAAAAAATAGTCCGGACATCTGATGAAAGATGCCCTCTTACTTGATTAATGAGTAAAACACACCTTCACCAAAAATAATAATATTATTATTAATAATTATAATAATAATAACTAATCAGTTATCTCTCCTGGACCAGGTCAATGGGGACTCACTTCTCTCTTGGCATTGGCCTTTAGCTGGTTTATAAGCCCCTAAAATGGTAATGAGGTCTTCAGTCAAACCAATAAGTATACTGAGTGATGCAATTAGATAGATAGATAGATAGATAGATAGATAGATAGATAGATAGATAGTTAGATAGAAGACAGGTACCTCTTCATGTTGTATTAGTAACATAGTAGTAGATAGAATAAAATTAAAATGTATAAGTAAATATGATGCTGCAATAAATAAATGTGCAATATATATAAAAGAAGGTATTATAAATAAAATATATATATCACTTGTAAAAAGATTTGCTCCAATAAATATGCATGGTCAAAAACAAGAGAATTAGTTCAAAACATATATTTTAAAGTCTTGAATATATCCACGAGCAGGAAAAATGGCCAAAGAGAGGCCACTCCTCCTTATAGTAGGTCTCTAAAAGTGAGGCAATCAAACTCAGATATAATAACAAAAACATGGGTGAGATGGGTCAGTACTGGGATATTGTGATATTATATGGGCTGTTTCACACAGTATTTTCAGGTCCTTGCAGCATCCTTCTCTATTTGTGTGTTTTTAATTGTTTTTAATCTCACCCATGTTTTTGATATTTTGTCTACCAATAAAGTATTTAGTATTTGTTATTATATCTGAGTGCCTCACTTTCAGAGACCTACTATAAGGAGGAGTGGCCTCTCTTTGACCATTTTTCATGTTTTGGAGTTCATATTGGTTTTGTGTCTCAGAGTGTACCACACCATTTATGTGGATTTGATTCAGGGAATATTTACTTACCAGTGCCGGCTCTTACCTTTTGTATTGAATATATACACATGACAATCATGAAATTGAAATGTATAATGAGATGAAGGTGATACCAATTACCAGAGATCAGATTAGTATTTAATAACAATAGCATAATAAAAACAACAAACCAAATGAACACTTATGTTAGCACTTCTTGGGATTATAGCAAGGTACTCCCTGAGAACAACCACAATACTCTGTCCTCCTAATATCTGCTATACTATGATCTGCAGGTCATCCCATGTCCTGATGATTAAAGGCCAAAACCATTTAGCTGGCCTGATAGATCTCTGGTATATTAGAATCCCAATAAGCATGCTATTGAAGGAGTTCATTAAACACTGTGTGAAAACTGGGTGCAGTCAAGGGGAAACCTAGTAGAGGGCATAGGGCTAGACTGAGTGTATAAATAGATCAATAAAACCCTTTTGCACATTCACAGACTACTATCTGCTTCCTTAGGGTTTCCAAACCCAGTCTATTGCTATGTGATATATTGGAGACCTTTGTAGTATTTAAGGGGTTAAACGTTCCATTTAAATCAATAGGACGTTACCTGTCCCTTATGATTCAGCATAATATCTTATATTCTTCTTCGTACATCAGACTATGTGTTGCTATAAATATATAATTTCTAGATGGCTACAACCATCTTTCAGCCTTCTTTAACCATTTATGGACCAAAGAAGTTTGCATCACATTCCTTTCCTATGTATTACACATCCATTTGGACCTTAAGGGGTTAATCTTTCAAGTCCCAGAGAGGTATTGATCCCCTTGCTTCACAAGGGGTTGTATACCTCTCTGGCACTCAAAGGGTTAATGCAGGGTTTTTTTTGTTTTTTTTTTCTTTTCATTGCAGAGTTTGTATTCTATTTTTTTCCCAAAATCATAATTACTTTGAGTAAATGCTATAAAAGGAGTGTTAAACATGACGATATAGGAACACCTTATAAATAACAGTATCTGTAGGACATTAAGCCGGACTAACCTAAACACATACGTAGAACAATGCTTTGGAATTTTGAAAAAGGTAACGTCAAACAGATGGCCGCATATTAAGACACGAAATAAAGTGGTTTCTTTTACCAAAAAGATATAAACATGCACAGCCTCACTGGATGGAATTCAAGAATAGATTTAAAGATCCAATCAACATTAATTCCCTTAAGGAAAATTAGAATTTTGAAAACAGAATTCCTGCTGCTTTGTAAAAAGGAGTGGTTGATACGATTAAGGAATAAAGGAATAGGTTTTGGATCTACAAACATTTTTAATATACCTTTGGCTTTGCCACAGTATACATATGTCAGCAGAAATGCCAAAAATTCATAAGAAAATGAAATACAGTTTTTAGGAGTGGAATGATTTAATAAGCTAAAAACGTATGGTTGCATTCAGTTGTTCCTAAAGAGGTATTTTTGTGAAAGAAACAAAATGCTTTACAATAATGAATAAATTCAAGATGAAGCTCTATCCATAAAATAAACCCCCCCCCCACAAAAAAAAGGATCTTCACTTTGGGATGCGTTGCGTCCCCCTCTGACACTCAAAGGGTTAATGGCTGTACTGTATGCAGAAGGGGAAACATGAGCAGATCTGCAATATACAACCTGCATCGTAGGGGGTAAAATATCCCCATATTCCCATTCATTTGAAGGAGCAGTAAACATTTTTTATGAAAAATTATATATTGTATGGATTTTCCTGTTGAGTAAAATAAGAGTACTCACACTGCCCAAAGATGCATATTTCCTGAGTTATTACAGTTTAAACCAATTTTTTTACATTAGTAGTGCCCTCTAGTGGTCAAATTCCAATTAGTTTTTCTGTTACATTCTAATGGAGAGGAAAGTCAGTGACATACAGTTCTCCAGAGAATGTGACAGAAACTCCTGAGTTACTTCCTGTCAGAACTATCAGGAGGTAAACGCACAGTAAATTCACTTCCTGATTATTTGAACGTTTATAAATTCTGAATAAAACAACTGACAGTGGTGGAAGTTCCCTTATTTTACTCAGCAAGAAAAGCTCCTAAACATATAGGTTTTCATTAAAAAAAAGTTTACTGCTCCTTTAAATAGGGCATTTATACTGATGAATACTAGAGATGTTTCAAATTCATTAAAGCTGATAAACTAAAAAGAAATTTTGGAGCAGACCAACTGCATCTCAGGGGAGAAATACAAGTCCCCAAATTCCTATTAAGCTAAATGGGGGTTTTAATCCATTGAATGTTAGAGAAGCCTTGCAGAGCAGTGTGTTGGATACCTCTTTAACATTCACAGGTAAAATAAAATGAAAAAAACACTTTTAGTATAGTCATGTAAATGAGAGCTATTTTACTGTCTTTTCTTCAGAATATTATTAAAACCTAAGATACTGTACTTGTCAAAGTTAAATGTGTTTATGCATAAAATGCTTCAATATAGATATGAATCTAAGGTGTCAGTTAACCCTTTGAGTGACAGAGTGGTGTGAAATACATTGTGAAAGAAAGCATAACATGTCTGTTTGGAACACAAAGGTTTAATCCTGGCTTAGACATTATACACTATTTAGATAATGCTAAAAAATACTTTAAGGTGCAATTTTGTTATGGTTCGTGATCAGGTGTAAGTGTATTGTATCAAAGTAATTGGGTAATTTACAATAAAACCAGATGGCTGTAAATGATACTTAATGCATTTCTCAGAGAAGATGGCAATGGGAATTGTAAGTGGTAAGATGGGTGCTCCAGGGGAAGGAATCTATAAGAAAGATACATATCTTTATAACACTGCAAGGCTGATGTACTAGAGAAATTCCGTATCAAACTGACTGCTCCCTAGAGGTCAAATAAATATCCACTAAATTCACATTGATTTAAACAGGACTTTTAACCATTTGAATGTTAAAGAGCTCACTAACACTTTGCAAAGCAATATGTCGGAGGCATCTCTAGCATTCAAAGGGTTAAAAGTCCAACCTATATGAATGGGAATTTTTATTTGTTCCCTGTGGTGCAGTTAGTTTAACCCAGAATTTCTCCAATTCTTCTTTTGTACACCTACCTCTATGGTTATAGTGATTCAACCATAGATAATTATTGTCACAGAGATTACAGGCTATCTTTGGAAGTTATTTGTCAAAAGTAGAGGTTGGTAACCTTTGGCTCTCCAGCTGTTGGGCAATACAACTCCCATCATCCCCAACAGCTGGAAAGCCATATGTTGCCTTCCTCTGGTCTAAAGTAACAAAAGCATGACACAGAAATCAAACCGGGGGGGGGGGGGAGTGTTATGCACTAAGGTGAGATAAAAAGGTGATAAAGTGGTGATGACTTCTCCAGTGATGTCACTTCTGTAGTTTCTATGTCATTTTATTTCTCCAACTTTGGATATCTAAATGCATAGGTTCTGTAGAATAACAAAGGAACTGGAGAAGTGATGTCACTGGAAAAGTTATCTCCACTTTATTTGGGTTAGTATCATATACAAAGGTGGCTGCTTAGCAACTGTTTCTGTTGCCCTCCATAATTGTGCACTGCAACCAGTGCAAAGTATTAGAGTGCAGTACATTTGAGAAAATAGGATATATATATATATATATATATATATATATATATATATATATATATATATATATTTATACTAGAAATGTGGGGCGGCATTGCCCGTCATGTTATGACCATTGGGCGTATGTGTCCGAAGTGCAGACACACTAATACACGCAGACATATGCAACACACAGGCAGACACACACAGCATGCACACAGGCCCCTGCCCACTCCTGTCAAAATCATGCCCCCTGTATGTCCAGGAATGGCAGTATAGAGGAAATCTAAATATCTCCTTCTTACTGCCACCTCTGGGTGTGTGTGCATTATATATGTTTAATGCACTGGAACACACAATAGCATTCTAGAGGTTAAAGGCCCCTTTTAGATCAATATGAGTTTTTCATTTTCCTCTATGATGCAGACGGTCTGCACCAGAATTGCTCCAGTTTTCATTTATACATAAGGCCCATGGCACTGAAAATGCTGTTCCATCTTAACCCTTTGAGTGCCAGAGGGGTACGCAATGCATTGCATACCACTCTGGCACTCAAAGGGTTAAAGTGGTTATATTCCATTACTGTGTATAAAATGAATGGTTGATTATCTACTTATGGAAGCACACACTTTCAATGTGAAGAATTTTTAAGACTTTTAAATTGTACAATGTGGGTGGCTGGTGAAATCTCACCTAACCCAGGCCCCCCTTCCATTCTCTCTTGGACCACAGAACCCACTCACACACGCAACACTCACAATCTAATAACCGTACCCCGTCACCTAACCTCCTCCCCCCCCTTTTGTTTTGGTCTCTGGAACGCCCGCTCTGTGTGTAACAAACTAACAGCTGTTCATGATCTGTTCATTTCTCATTCCCTAAACCTCCTTGCCATCACTGAAACTTGGCTCACATCATCAGACACTGCCTCCACTGCTGCACTCTCATATGGAGGCCTTCAATTCACACACACACCGAGGCCTGGCAACAGGCAGGGAGGGGGAGTAGGCATCCTGCTGCCCCCTAACCATATATTTCAGGTAGTCCCCACTGTTCCCTCTCTTTCCTTCCCTACATTTGAAGCTCACACACTTCGCCTCTTCTCTCCCCTCCCCCTGCGTGTCGCTGTCATATACAGGCCACCTGGTCCCACTGCACAATTCCTTGATCACTTCACCTCCTGGCTCCCTCACTTCATGTCCTCTGATGTCCCTACTCTCATCATGGGTGACTTCAACATCCCTATAGATAATCACAACACCCCCCCTGCCCTCAAACTCCTCTCCTTAACAACCTCCTTAGGCTTATCGCAGTGGACCAGCTCTCCCACACACAGTGATGGTCACTCCCTCGACTTGATCTTCACTAACCTCTGCTCGGTCTCCAACTTCTCTAATGTCTCCTTTCCCCTCTCTGACCACCACCTCCTCACCGGTAACCTCATCATACCACGCAAACCCATCACCCCCGCCACAATCAAGCGCATGCGGAGAAATCTACATTCTCTTGATAAGCAACAATTTTCCACCTCCCTGCAGCCTATCCTCAACCCCATCCTCACACTTACTTGCCCAGACAAAACTACTGCTCTCTACAACAGCACTCTCACTTCAGCCCTTGACATCGCTGCACCTGCAACTCCACGCCACCCACGCACAACCCCACTACAACCCTGGCACACAAGACTAACGCGATACCTTCAAAGGTGCTCACGCACTGCTGAAAGGCACTGGAGGAAATCGCGCTCCACAGCCGACTTCACACACTACAAATTCATTCTCCGTTCGTATAGCTCTGCCCTCTCCCTGCCTAAACAGTCATTCTTCTCCTCTCTAATTTCTAATCTTTCCTCCAACCCCAAACGCCTTTTCTCAACCTTCACATCTCTTCTAAACCCACCAACACAGACACCTTCCACTAACTTCTCTGCCCAAGATCTCGCCAACCACTTCAAGAACAAGATTGAATCTATCAGACATGACATTTCATCACTACCACCCCCACCCAGCCAGCCCAGCCCTGTCGCCTCTCCCACATACACACTAAGCTCCTTCCCACCTGTCACTGAGGATGAAGTCTCCCTTCTCCTCACTCGCTCAAACCTAACCACATGCCCTCTCGACCCAATCCCATCTCAGCTCACCCAAGAACTCTCCCCTCTACTAACTCCAATCCTTACTCACTTATTCAACCTCTCTTTGTCAACCGGCACCTTCCCATCCTGTTTCAAACATGCACTAATCACTCCCATCCTAAAAAAACCCTCCCTGGACCCAAACTCATTGTCAAATTACCGGCCAATTTCCCTACTCCCGTTTGCCTCCAAGCTTCTCGTGCGCCTTGCATATAACCGGCTCACTAAATTCCTCTGCTCCCATTCCCTGCTAGATCCCTTGCAATCCGGATTCCGCCCTCATCACTCCACTGAGACTGCCCTCACTAAAGTGGCCAATGACTTGCTCTCAGCCAAGTCTAAAGGCCACTACTCCCTACTCATTCTTTTGGACCTGTCAGCTGCATTTGACACAGTCGATCACCCACTCCTCCTCCAAGCCCTCCACTCCCTAGGCCTCTGCGACACTGCACTCTCCTGGTTTTCATCTTATCTCTGCAACCGCTCCTTCAGTGTTTCATACTCCGGCTCCACTTCCCCACCCCTCCCACTGTCTGTTGGTGTGCCCCAAGGATCAGTACTGGGACCCTTGCTCTTCTCAATCTACACTGCTTCCCTTGGAAAACTAATAAACTCCTTTGGGTTTCACCATCATCTCTATGCTGATGACACCCAAATATATCTTTCCTCCCCAGACCTCTCTCCTTCCCTCCTGTCCCGAGTGTCTGACTGTCTGTCTGCTGTGTCTTCCTGGATGTCCTCCCATCAACTCAAACTTAACCTTAGCAAAACTGAACTAATTCTCTTCCCTCCATCTACAACCAGCCTTATCCCAAACATTACCCTCACCGTTAACAACACTTCCATCACACCAACCCCTACAGCACGCTGCCTGGGGGTCACATTTGACTCTGCCCTATCCTTCATTCCTCACATCCAGTCAATCTCCAACTCATGCCGCCTCCACCTCCGCAACATCTCTAGAATCCGACCCTTTCTCACAGAAGACACTACCAAAATTCTAATCCAAACACTCATCATGTCCCGTCTTGACTACTGTAACTCTTTACTAATTGGCCTGCCTCTCACCCGACTAACCCCGCTACAGTCCATAATGAACTCTGCTGCAAGACTAATCTACCTCACTCATCGCTTCTCTAACACCACACCCCTCTGTCAGTCCCTACACTGGCTCCCGTTAGCATACAGAGTAAAATTCAAAACTCTGGTGCTAGCTTATAGAGCCCTCACTAACACTGCACCCCCCTATATTTCATCTCTCATTTCCAAATATACTCCCGCCCGCCATCTTCGCTCTGCACATGACCTTCTGCTCTCCACAGCTCTTATCACATCCTCCCACTCCCGCCTACAGGACTTCTCCCGTGCTGCACCTGAGCTGTGGAATTCCCTCCCCCGCCCAATCAGACTCTCCCCCAGCCTTCAAATCTTCAGACGCTCCCTGAAGACTCACCTCTTCAGGGAGGCCTATCAACTGCCTCCATAAACATCATCACCAAGATTCACCCCTTGCACGGACTACTGCACTCAATGGCACTTCTCACTCCCACCCACTGACTGGCAGTTCATGTGGCAGGAGGCACTTAAACACAATAGCACTTACTCCTTCTGTATCAAACCTACCTTCCTCTAGACTGTAAGCTCTCACGAGCAGGGTCCTCTGATCCTCCTGTTCTACACATCTGATTGTACTATTTAATACCTCTGTATGTCTATTCCCCAATTGTACAGCGCTGCGGAATTAGTCGGCGCTATATAAATAAAGAATAATAATAAGAAGAAGAAGAAGAAAGTGCTGCAATGAATCTAAAGCTTGGCTCAAACTTAAATTGACCTTAAAACATATAAGTATATGAAGTGAACCAATACAATTTTAGTACAGATAGTTGCATAGATATAAACATTGGGTGTCAAATTTAAAAAATGTACCAGAAGTGAAAGCAAACTGGGTTAAACTGACCTGCTTTTGTGTTTTACAATATATTATCTGGGATTAGGGAGAAGGATGAAAAGTAGCTGCTGTAAGGAAATGAAAACAATGTCAAAGTGAAAGTTCCAAAAGAAATGCAAAGGACTACTTTTTATTATTATTTTTTTTCATCTTGTATTTTTTCCACAACCTGTCAGACTGAAGACACAAAATAAACCCACAGAAGTATTTTTGGAAGGTAGGCAACCCAAAACATTCTGTTAGTGGCATTTCTGGACACATTACATTCACTGTAACTGCTCACAAAGCCTATGTATAGGCTCTCTCTTTCTCTATTGGGACTGAGGGGGACACTGCAATTTAACTATCCCCCAAGATCCTTCAGCAAATCTTATGCCATCTACCAGACAATGGGAGCAAACAAGCTCCCCTTGCAATTCTATAGTTTAAAGGATAGTAATATTTAAAATGTAAAAAAAAATATGTTGTAGGATTTAAAATATCCCCCTCCCTCCACTTTTACTGATGTAACACTGCTTACCTCAGAACAGAAGGGTGGTATTCAGATGGATGGCAGAGAGGGACAATCTTCAGTTAGCATAAGGGAAAAACCTGAACAACATGTCAAGGGGGCAGGGTTTCCATTGTTCCCACAGTAAGAACATTGTCTCTTGTTTGTGAGCTGTCTGCTCTGTGAACCAGATTCCACATCTGAGGAGAGGTGGTTTACACTAGGTAAAAGGGGCGGGAGGGGGATACTTTATCATTCAATTACTCTTGAACTACAACTCTGACAGTACTGAAATAACACTCCCCATGGCCCAAGTACTATGAAGATTAATTGGAGCTGCTTTTATTTTGAAGCATTACTATCCCTTTAAATATATCACTGTATAAATATACACAAGACAATCAGGACCTCTTTGTCTGCCTTCCTGGTACAAGTGGCACCAGTTAAAAGACTAAAGAAGTAATTAACTGGAGCATAATGTATAATATGTAGCACTGGACACTTTCAGCCAGAGATTTTGGCCCTTCGTCATGAGACCCTATGATATGGGTGAAATCCCTGAGTTCCCAGGTATGCGAATGACATGTGCAAGCGGGGCCATATGACAAAAGCAATGTTTGTAAACAGTACCTTTTCTCAATCTTATCTGCCTCCCTCCTCCTCACTCTGATCCTGAAGCAGCGAGAGATAAAGAACACAGTTTCCAATATTTCAAATGGCCAAAAGAGGGACACTTTTTGTTTTCGGTAGTGTTGGAGGGAGTATGACTGGTGGGCAGAGCTTTTATGCCAGAGTTTTTAGGATAATTAATGGCCTATTGACAGTTCTTTATGTTACTGAATAAGTTGTTTAGGACTAACTAAACCAGATTATTTTATTTAGACAGTTAGCCTAATTTATAAATTACATATACTGAAGTTTAAAGATTAATGTAAGTTTTATTGCTGTAGATCAATGTGATACACTTACAGTATATAGATACAAGAGGGACAACGGAATTAAATCTCAAAGGGGTCTGTCCCTTCTAAAAAGGAACCCTTGGGAGTTATGAGAGAACATTGAATACATTGTATCCAGTCCCTGTTAAAAGATGCACTAATTGTGTACAAACCATCACTGCACAACCTATGAGTTTTTCTTTTCTTTTTCTATTATTAGCAAAATAATGATGAGTTAAACATATAAACAGGGCATCAAAAGAAAGCTCTACTTATCTTTGAAGAAATCGTATATAATTTGTGTGGATTTACTAAATTAATAACAGGAAAATATGAATAAAGACATACTAAACAGGCAAATGATGTTTGGGGTTTTGTAGTCACGCTAGAAATTGTTATGGACATGACACCAAGGACGAATTTAAGATACTATTTCCTTATCAGTGGCAAAATTCAGAGGGGCCATTAGGGTTTTCTGACCATAACAAGATAAGTTGGGGGTTATTATTATCTGGAAGTATTTGCTCTCCTTTCATTTCAAATCTATAGGTATTTAACCCTTTGAGTGCCAGAGGGTTACGCAACGCATTGCAAAGCAATGTGTTGAGTACCCCTCTGGCACTCAAAGGGTTAACATATTTGTTGCCTGAGAGATACAGGAAAGGGGTTAATACTTTTGTGAGCCACATTGGTTTTGCATTATTCTTCCATTAATACTCTAACATGGCGTGTCTCAAGCTACTTTTACACTCTAAATTTATGATCTTAGCCTTCAGTTATGATGATACTTGAGAGTGAGACATAAGAGAAGTAATGTATAGCCTCCATTTGTCTTATTACATGACAAAGTTCCATATGTAGAGATGTTTTAAAAAATTAAGTTGAACCTTTCTGTTTTTGATAGTAAAATTGTGACTTTCATAATTGTGTAATCATCATGACCTCTGAGACTCATGCTACCATTCATCTACTTGTCACATAGAAGCTTAATCTTCATTCTTATGTTCTTACATGTACTAGCATATATATATTAAAACTGTTTTGGATACCAGGGGAAATTTTTCTATTCAAATGTTTTGGCTTTAAGTGACAGAGATTTATTTTCTTGAGATCTTCTTTACAGAGACTCATCATTTATTTAAGTCACAAGTGTACAAGCAGGGAATTCCTGGCCTGCTAGGTGCCACTAAGCAGTGGATTGGGATAAACTGATGCACATAGAATATGGATTAATTCTGCAGCAAACAAACTGTATTATAAGTCCCCATTTTCCACTGCTATAAATTAGACTTTACCCTCTTGAATGTCCCAGATTTACTCGAGACAGTTTAGCCTCTAAGGTATGATAAGGATGTGATAAAGAGTGGATAACTTCTCCAGTGTGATAAATTCCCCAATTCCTATGTTATTCTATGGAGCCTTTGCACTAACATTTCTCCAACTTTAGATATCTTTGTTCATAAACTTCATAGATTAAATATCTTCTCTTTATCACACCTTACATAGTTCCCTCATAAATGAAGATGAAAAAAGGCACAAGCCCATCAAGTTCAAAGTTTGCCACAGTACAATGCAGAAAATGATAATTATATAAGTATTCCCGACTCCAATTACTAATACCCAGTATAACCCTTTTGTTAGAAATAAATCTACATTTTTCTTAAATGTATCCATGTTGTCTGCCATATTTGTGGGCAAGGAATTCCACAATTTAACTGACCTTACTGTAAAACAACCCTTCCTCTGCTGAAGTTGAAACCTACTTTCACATTATTGCAATGTGTAGCCCCTAGTTACTTGATCAAGTACTGGAATGAAAACCTTACAAGAAAGATATTGTATTGACCTTGAATATACAAGGTAACAATATCACCTCTTGCTCATCGTTTCTCTAGATTAAATAAGCCAAGTTTGGTTAAACATTCTTCATACTTCGAATCTTTAATTCCCTTAATTAATTGTGTTTCTTTGTGCAACTCCCCCCAATCTTCTTATCACATCAGTTTTTAAATGCATTAGGCCAGTACTTGTCAATTATCAGATTTCAAGCTGATGGGGGCTACATTTTCCAGTGTTAAGAACTGTAGACCTCAACAGCTGGAGGTCTGGCGATTGACCATGCCTGTATTAGGATGTACAAAATGAAATAAATATTTTATATTGTTGCCATTGGTTTCTTTCACACTATTGCCTGACTGTAAATACCAAAGCATTAAGTTTTTTTACTGCAATCATTCACCCTTAAAACGTACTTTCTCCGGTACTTTGCTCTGTGTAAAAATGGCCATAAAACAATACATATCCTTATGCACAGAATTCTAGGTTGGGAGAAGATCATTGTTAGACTTATTTAAATATTTTACTAATACTGTCTATTTCTGGTATCAAAGGGCAGTTATTACATTCAGAAAACTGAGCCCATCAGATGGAATGCATCCTGGAAGTCTGTGATTCCTAGCCACAAACTCCTGAGTTATGTGCAGAGTCTCCATAGACCCACTGTGTTGGCTTTCAAGTCTGATACAGAAGGAACTGCATTGCACAGGAGAGGAATCTCTGCAGTGATATGCAGCATTGATGCATGAGGGGAAGCATCAAGTTATTTGTTTGCAAATAATCACTCCTATTCCATGCCTGGGGGGGGGTCACATGTCACAGACCAGTCTTCTTGGCAGAAGTAAATATAATATCAGAACAGACTATCTTGAGGACAAATCTGATAAAAGAAAATGTGAAAGTGAAAGGAGCTGAGTCCAGGAGCCCTGCAAAAAAAATATGTCTACCTCCTTGGACATTATATCCAGTACCAATTAAAGATTAATTTTGTAGAAACAATACAAACAGAATTGTTTTACAGTGGCCTCTATGATTTTCTGCCCCAATTAAGTTCAGTGAGTGTATTTTATTAGGATGTGTTATTGTTCTTTTAAATTTGACGTTTAACCCCCGAAATGCTAATGAAAAGCAATGCATTGGAGACCTCTCTAGCACTGAAGCGGTTAAAATGTTTGAGAACTGTTATGTCCTCCCTATGGTACAATTGGTTTGCTCAAAAATTGCTCATTTATTGGGTTAGTAGACACGCAGCGGGGGATATGTAAACATGCATTGTTTTGGTTTCTCTTGTTATTCTTTGCGGGGATGCTAGAATACAGGCTGAAATTCCATTACATCCAGAAATATTTGTAAAATGGCTATTTTTAACTTTGGAAGATATTTCTAGCTGGTAAATTCTGCAGTCACAATTCTGCAAGCACCCTCCCCATGTGCTTGCCATCTGCGAGTTAACTCCTTCCTTGCCTGATCACAGTAAACAAGCTGGACCAGTAAAAGGTAGGGATACTGCAATTAAAAAAAAAGGAAGACACATTCCTGCCACCCTCTATCACCCCACCCTGACAAATGATTGCTCCCTCAATTGCGGCTCAAGCAACAGAGAGGTTAACCATCATGAAGCACACTCCCTATGCCACCTGCATTCCCAGCTAGCCATCAAAAACATGATTAACTCCTTTGTTGCAAGGGGGGTTAAAAATTGCAAAAAAAAAATAAATTTGAAAGATAATTAAAAAAAGATCAAAATGTCCCTTGTAAAGGAACGTGGCGCTAATACTATCACCCAACACTCCATTCTAATGAGATCAAGATGAAGAGTGGGGAAAAATAAAGATATGGGGCCCAGTCACAGCATAGTAGTTTTTTACATGCCAGGGTGTAATCCAAAAAACTAATATGGGGTTCAGTGCCCAAATGAACAAAATAATAAATGAATAAAGTGGCCCTGAGAACCATTCCATGCTACCATCCCACCCCCCGAGCATGCTTAGTATCCTGAGTAAACCCACCTCTCAGCGATGGGAAAATATTTAAACAGGAATTGGCTTTATATATAAGCCAATCCCTGTTTATTAATTTTCACAGTGTACTAGGCAACGACCCTAGGACTGGGGATGGGGATAGTTTTGTAGAAGTGACGAAAGGGGCAGATGATATATTGGGCTTTTATATATTTAGTAGAGAACCAGGGCATTGCTGACACCACTGAACCTCTGACTTTTAGCCGTGTATGCAATTTTTAGCATCAAAGGTTATTTAGTACTCCCTTTAATTTTTGATCTGCTCAGGATGGAGAGATGGGGAATGATGATGTTCACCCTAAATTGTATTTACAGTCATTCTGGCCATTGCTTGGGGTTACTGATGATCCCAGTTAGGCTAATGAGAGTTGGCAGTGTGGTTTAACTTTGTTTTTTGAAGAAATAACCCTTCTGATACTTGTTTGTAATGCTTTGCACAGCAATGAGCAAAATGCATATTGAAGGCTTGATTCTATTGGACCCAGTAAAACATGCCTTAATGCCAAAAAGAGTTCCATCCAGTAAACATATCATTGTACCATCACACCTTCATATACCTACAACTCAGTCTAAATGGCGTGAGAAGCGCGAACATCAAAGGAAATACCCAACATACTGTTAAACATTTACCATGAGCTAGTTTCACAGTCACTCTTCTCCCACACTCTGAAACACTAAACCTAAAAGCATCCCACTGCCCCTCCAGTGCACCTAACACTACAATACAATACTCCCCAGTCCTAACACTAATCTATGCCCCATGGCCCCCTCCCCACATGTTTAACAAGTAACACACTACCCTTGTGTTCTCTACTCCTTGGTCCTCTTGCATCTTTTCACCAAATAAAATAAACATTCAAAAGAATGCCACCATCGCCACCTCTAATGCTGCTTGGGCCATTGTTCAAGCCAGTGTAAACAAAAAATTAACAGGGATTGGCATTTATATAAACCTTTGATGATATGTGTCATTATACGGGACACAGAATGTGCCGTAATGTAATCTAACATCCAAGCCAATCCTTTAGTAGCTATAGGAGTGACATTACTTGCATCTTTGACCTCTCCAGGTAGATGCTGATTGGCTGGGAGTTGAGGTAAGTTTCATACCCGGTATAACTCCACATCCCAGCCAATGGGAGTGCATGAAGAAATTTGAATAGGGATTGGCATTTTTTTGCTCACACTGGCTTGGGTAATGGCCCAAGCAGGACAAGGGTTTTTTTTTATTATTTATTTATTTAATAGAAGCAGTGGCATTTCAGGTGGGGGTGTTTTTATGTTTCTTTTATTTTATGGGAAGATGCAGAAGGACAAAGGCACTGAGAACACTGCTGGACCTCTGAAATCAAGGAAAATGTGATACTTGTTATCATTGTGGGGAGTGCACATGGAGCATAGGTTAGTGTTAGGACTAGGGGTGGACTTTATTTATGTATTTATTTAAAGCCCCCATATCAATTCATCTATAGTTTACTAGTGGAGGAGTGCCTAGTTGTGCATGTGTGTGTGTGTGTGTGTACTGCTTTTCTATTGTTCCGAGGTGGTTTTTTAACAAATGTTAGGGATTCAAATTCTACGTCTGGTAGAAGCTGAATTACCAGCAGAAAGAGGGTATCCTATTGAATTGTCGCCCTCTCTTTGTGGACCATGAAAAGGGCAACATCATAATGTTGTCTGAATCTAAAGGGTGACATTCTGATGTTGCACGCTTATGGGTCACCAAGTAGAGGGCTACATTTCAATAGGACATTATTCCAAGGCGATTATTCCATAGATGTAAAGTGTGCAAATGCGAATCAAGGCGTTGAACATGAAGTGTAACCCTTTCAGCCCCATCCCCATTGTAAACACTAAACTACCACTCCCTGGCTTGCCTGAGGGTTCTACGATGTTGCCATGTTGATTGCACTGACAGCAATTTATTCACAGGAAGAGGTGGCGAGGTCCAAACAACACAGTCCTGCAAATAGGTTTCACACCACTCTGACACTCAAAGGGTAAACCTATTGGTAGGAACTGCGCGCTCAACGTGGGATGTAAGAATTTCAAAGTGCAGGTCGTGGAGCCCTCAAACGGGAAAAAAAGGCACTTGACAGATAGGTAATGATATAATCCTGCTATGCTATCACAGATGTAAAATATAAAAACAACTCACACTGGCTGACAAATTAATTTTCCTGGCTTAAACTGCATCTTTTATACTCCAGTGAAGCTTTAAAGGGAAAAAAGTTTCTGCAGTAATATCTACTGGAATTACCTACTCAGAGTTGCAATGTGAAATATTTAAGAACTATTAACTCTTTGACTGAAAAAGGGGTATGCAATGCATTTTTTAGCAATGCATTGCTCACCTCTTTCGCACTCAAAGGTGAAACATGAAGTATAGTATTAACATTCATCTTGAACAGAAACTTTTGTGCTGGCACTTTGTTTAGTTTCCCTTTTTGTTAATGCATGTTGCTTTCATGGGCAGGTTGCAATTTCTTGCTGTTTTTTTTTTCCCTGTTCAAGGGCTCCACAACCTGCATTTTGAATTTCTTATATCCTTTTGATGCAGATAACATTATGATGTTGATCTTTTCATGGTCGATAATAGAGGGTGACATTTCAATAGTGAACCCAGAAAATGCACCCCTTAACATGTGTTAACAGCTATCACATACAATAAAATTGCAAAAGGATGAGCTGTTCCTTTGATTTTAATGCCCACTAATATAGCACCTGTCTTGCATTTTTAACTGGTGACAGTTTGTCACAGCACAGGTAATAGAATACCAAACTGTGACTGTACCAAACATTAGTTTAATTTCCCTGATGATCGTAATAGAGCCAAATAGGACTTTTTCCCATGCTTGGAAGCCCTGAGTTGCCAAGCCTGGGAAGGCCTGTTCAGATGAAAAACGGAGCATTGCAAAGGCAATCCTTATACAATGTAATATCAGAAAAGCCATTTGAAGCACTATTTTTTTTATATTTTTGGGGGGGGGCATTTTGTAGGTATTCTGAACTAAAATCTAAAAGAAATCAGCAACCAAAGATACAATCTGAAAGTTCTATACATTAGCCTTTGGTAACAACACAGAGCTTATTACACTCACCTAATCACTGTAATGCATAAGTGTTATACCTCCCGGTTCTGAAACGATTTTTGTACTAGGGGTTGGGTGCCTATATGGATGCAGTAGATAAGTACCTTCATGAAATTATTTTATTGGATCCTTCAAAACTGGGATAAAATTGGGATTTTGATGTACTGTTCTATATACTGATATTATTACCATCATCATCATCATCATCTGTCATCTTCATGGGAGATAAGTACTGAGTTCATATTTTTTTCCCTGTGAGTTGGTGTTTCACCTACATGCATTTGTTCTGTGGACCATTTAAATTTATGGGGCAAAGACATTCTATCTAGTTTATATCATATTAATAGACTTGGACTATTAGAGACTTTATAGTCTCTGCTTTTTAATTTTCTTTTTGTCTTGTTATATAACATTTACATCTCTATCTGTTACATTACTCTACTAGTTAGGAGTTCCAGGTTTAGATTTCCTTCACAGCACACAGGATTGGACTCTGCTGGAGAGTTTGGTTTTCCATGCTTCCAGCAGAGACATATATGGTTTTCATTCCTGAACTGAAAATTTCTGGATACAAGCTGAGTGTAATGGAATGACAAGAGTCAGAAAATGGCTAAAAAGGTTTTTTACCCACCAGATATAAAGGATCCAGTCCACACATATATTTTCTGCATGCTAATAATACACATTTACACAGGATAGCTGAATGAAATGATTATTGATTTGTAATCTGATCTTCCTGTTCTCCACATCTGATTGTACTATTTAATACCTCTGTATGTCTATTCCCAATTGTACAGCGCTGCGGAATTAGTTGGCGCTATATAAATAAAGAATAATAATAATAATAATAATAATGTGTAATCCCAGTAGTCGTTTTTCTGCATGTTTTCTGTATGAGACAATAGCAATACCATATATCTCACTTTATAGTTTAGACGGTTTTATGGGCTTTATGCACTAAAGCGCAGGTGCACATCAGACAACACACACACACACACACACACACACACTACACAGAGGTAGGTGCATATTCCATACCACACACACTGTACGGGGTAGAGTAATATCAAATAGCACACATTATACAGAGGTGTGTGCATATGACATAACACACACACAAAGTTAGGGTAATTTCACATAAAACACAGTAGGTGCATATCACATAATATACAAGCACTATACAGAGGTATGTGCATATCCCATACACACACCCTATACAGAGTTAAGTACGTATCACATAACACACGCACACTATACAAAGGTAGGTGATTGTCACACAACACACACACACATACACACACACAAACTGTACAGAAGTAGGTGCATATCACATAATATATACTCTATCCAGAGGTAGGTGCATATCACACAACACACACACAAAAATACTACACACACAAACTGTACAGAGGTAGGTGCATATCACATAATATAAACTCTATCCAGAGGTAGGTGATTGTCACACAACACACACACACACATACACACACAAACTATACAGAGGTAGGTGCATATCACATAATATAAGCTCTATCCAGAGGTAGGTGCATATCACACAACACACACACAAAAATGCTACACATACAAACTGTACAGAGGTAGGTGCATATCACATAATATAAACTCTATCCAGAGGTAGGTGATTGTCACACAACACACACACACACACACATACACACACAAACTGTACAGAGGTAGGTGCATATCACATAATATAAACTCTAGCCAGAGGTAGGTGCATATCACATAACACACACACTATTTAGAGGTTAGGTGCATATCATATAACACACTCCCATTTTCTTTTGTGCATTAGGCCCATAGTGGGAAAAAAAATGTGCAATCCAAGTAGAAAGGTCAAGGTCTATAATTTAAACTGTATCCTTTAGCAATGGCTCTGGTGTAAAAATGGTGCCTTTAAAATTTTGCTTTAAAAATGTCACTGAGTTCACTATCTGTTATGGTACTTATGGGTTCTATTTGTCAGGTTAGGCTACTTAGGGGATCACTATCTGTTCGGGTAGAGTATCTCATTCACTATTTGTTAGGTTAGGGTAGTTAGGTGTCCTCTATCTGTGAGATGGGTTTACTTAGGGTAGCTTAGTTTAGGGTGGTGTGGAAGTACAGATGTTAGGTTAGTTGATGTTCACTATGTGTATCAATATCTGTTAGATTTGGATACTTAGGGTACCTTAGGTTATTGTGTTGTGGGAGTACAAAGGGTAGGGTAGTTACATGTGCACTTTATGTATCACTATCTGTTAGATCATGGTACTTAGGGTAGATTATTTTAGGTTGGTGTGGAAGTACAGAAGTTAGGTTAGTTAGGTTTCACTGTGTGTATCATAATCTGTTAGATTGGGGTACTTAGGGTAGTTTAGGTTAGGGTGGCATGGGTACAGAGATTGGGGTAGTTAGCTGTTCACTATATGTATCACTATCTCTTAGGTCATGGTATTTAGGGTAGCTTAGGCTAGGGTTGTGTGGGAGTGCAGAGTGTGGGGTAGTTAGGTGTTTACTATATGTATCACTATCTGTTAGATTAGGGTACATAGGGTAGCTTAGGTTAGGGTGGCGTGGGTGTACGGAGATTGGGGTAGTTAGCTGTTCACTATATGTATCACTGTCTGTTGGGTTAGGGTAGTTTGGGGGTGTATATGTTAGGGTTTGGAAGCTGTCTTTGGACAGGTTATGATAACAGCAACAATTATATTGTGCTGTATTCACTCTTGCAACATATTAAACATGCTATTTTAGTGTGTGTTTTTTACACTCGTAACAGTTCCATGGTAAAGTATTTAAGACTATGTCTTAGAGTTTTCCTGTCACCTTAAGAAAAAGTCTAGATTGTATTACAGAGAATTTAAATTTGTCTATGTACTTCACTATTTTTTTATATAAAATATATAATTTTATGACAATTCCCTGCACAGGATAAGTTCTGTTCAAAACTTTATTACCCACTGTACCATTAGAATCTAGAAATGACTAGGTTCATTACTAGCACAATGTGAGGTAATATTGGCCAAGCATATAAACTAATTAGCATAAACGAATTAAAATCTATTTTTTCCATAATTATTTGTATTATAAACAAATGTTTTTGCAAAACCTATAGGCAGTTTTTAATACTCTTGATAATTAACTATATGTATCTTAAGGTGACAAAAGGGATTTCGACTCTGAACAAGTGCACTGGGTCTATGGGATGTCAGTCACAGCTCCCATAGTGCCAGCCACCAATCTAAGACAGAAAGTGAAGGCTTCTTGAACCGCATGTATAAAACAAATATTGAGCTATTTTGGAGCAAACCAACTGCACAATAGGGCCAAATAAAATGTTCCATTTATTTAACAGGGCCTTTTAACCCTTTGAATCATAGAGAGGTTAAAAAAGTCACATTAAAAGCAATGGCCATTTGAGAAATGTTTATTTGCCCCTGTAGTTCAATTTATTGCCCCAATACTTCCCCTTTGTTTCAAGGGCCCTTGTCCCTAAACTTAGGAAGCACCTTGGGATTGACCATGTAACTTGGTAAGTATTAACCTCCGAACTTCCAGAGCAAGTTAGCTTTAGTCAGTTGCACATAGCCAGTGTTTTAGTTAGTTTAGAGGGGGTTTACTATATATTTAACAACTTATATTAATCGCCTAACTATTTGGCCCATTATACCATTTTATTACAAAAGGAATCATAAGCGATTAGTCATGCAAATAACAATGGGTTGATTTTGTGAGATATGTTTTTTGAAATTTGAATGCCCTATGATTAACAGCATCAGTTTTTAATGTATCCTGCAGTACATGTTGCCTCCCAGGCTAAAGCATAAACAAAAATTCAGAAAGAAAGGATAGGAAGTATAGTATTAAATCATGTCGATCATTTTAAAACAATGGTAAAATTCATATCACGTTCTCTCAGGTTTTCCAATAATGTGGAACTTGCCTCTTATTAAGGCTTTGTACTGTACAGCAGAACTGTTTTAAGACCTTCTATGTCCCCAGGCATAATAACAGAAGGAGGTCCCCATTAAAGGAATATATATTTTGCATTGTTTTTGTGTGTGTGTGTGTGTTTGCAAAATGACACATTAAATATCGAGTATAGATCAAATGAACTGTATACTGAATGATATGAAAACTCAGCAGTTTGAAGAAAATATGGTGACATTGCTGAATGTTGCCTGCAATAGGACAGATGTTTTAGGGTCGCTGAGTCCCCCAGTATAAATCAGGTACACCCAGACATTAGAATGCTCCTGCTGTATAGTACTAATATATGTCTGAAAATATCCTATATAATAATTCGCTAAAACGTGTATAACGACAAAGTCATGTGCAGTAGAGACTGTTGCTCGAGCTGTAGTCATGCGCAGTAGAGACTGCCCGCGCCGCGGCTGATACAGAGCTGGCATGGCGTGGGCAGTCTCTACAGCGCATGACTGCCCTGCGACCGGCTGGCAGTGGCACTGTGGCCCGTGTAACGGGCTCTTCAACTAATATATATATATAAAAGGACTTCTGGGATTTTTATATAAAACAACCTCCTCCCACAATAACTTACTAATCCACCATGGGCATCTGTGTACATTTGCACTACCCTCTAAATTTACTAACTTATTTGCATTCTTTTAAAGGATAAGTAGTAATCTGAACAAGGGTATTGCTGTTAATGAAGTATACTTGGATTTTTCAAAAGCCTTTCATACTGTGCCACACAACAGGCTACTGTATAAATGAAAAGGCTTTAGCTTGGGAGGTGATATCTGTGCATGGATAGATGACTGTTGTAAATGGAACCTTTTTCAAGCTGGTCTAAAGCTGAAGAAAAGTGCCACAAGATTTAGTTCTGGGCCCAATGCTTTTTAAGTTGTTTATAAATGATCTAGAAGTGGGTATTGAAAGTAGTGTCTCAATTTTTGTGGATGACGCTAACCTGTTTAACCCCTTGGAGACAAGGGCTTTATTACATAGAGGACAAAAGTCATTTTGGCCTTTTCAGTATGTCTTTGTTCCACTATATTTTTCATCTAATTCATTTAGTACTCAAATTAGATACCCTTTTTAACAATAAGTGGGGCTTTCTTTTGATGGCACATTTATATGTATAGCCCTTTATTTAATCTGATTATAATATAAAATGTATGTGCTCATTCAGTTCATTTTAACAGGGACTAGAATCTTTTTGTTCATAACTTTCAATGTCCTTTTTTGGGGGTTTTGTCCCTTTAAGGCAAAAATCACTTTCCTCCCTGGTGTCCTTCTTTTAGGAGATCAGACTGTGTGGTGTGTATATATGTGAGTCACAATGCTCCACAGCAATAAAACTCACACTAATGTTTGTTTAAAATTTAGTATATGTGTTTATAAATTAGTCAGTGTAAATAAAATACTGTGGCCTTGCTCTATATCATTTGTTCAGTTACACAAAGAGAGGTCAGAATGTTTCTTAAAGCTTTCCCTGCCAGTCCTGCTCCCAGCACAACAAAATGCTTCATCTTTGACCATTTCAGGCAATGGGAGCTCTGTGCTCTGCTCCTCTCTTATTCATGTGAAAAACAAACAAATTAGGTGCTACCCATTGAATTTAAATTGAATGCAAAGATGATCAGAATTATTCAGTTGACTCACCAGCAGGGAAGGAGTGCTCACTGAAAACAGCGCTCTGACGCTGTGAAACATGAACGTATCATACACAAAAGCATATCAGAAGCACTCACCCATCTGTAGCAACAAACCACTCTAAAAATATATAGAGGTGTATGAGACCATACGATGCAGGCCAATTACAAGCAAAAAACTTTATTGGTTGGTCAAACACTGCCAATAGTAGAGGCAATGGAACACAACTGTATCAGCAAATGATGATCACACAAAGCCCGTTTGACATGTTTTGCACTGAAAAGCACTTAATCATAGATTATGAGAGGTTAACATGTACCGGCTCACTGGGTAAAGGCTAAAACAGACTTTTCCGGTCCCCCAAAATGATTTCAGTGTGCCCTGAGGTGCTCTGTGATCATTTAACCCTTGCTCAGGAATAAGCAAGTAAATTACTTTGAAATGCTTTGGAGGAGAATGGAAGGAAACAAGGCTATGAAGAAGATACTGGTGATCATGCACATGCACAGTCCAGTATTGATAGATAAATGTTCAAAGTATAATGGAGAGTATAACTATGAGAGTTCAAGCCTGATAATATACCGAAGGAAGGAAGCCAAGTGCCAATTGACAACTGGTGTTAGTGGTACTATAGACACATGAATTGTAGAAAGAACCTGTTATAGCTGTTATAAGTATATAAATATAGTAAATTTTCACCGCAAGTCTTCGAAATGTACTAGACAAAAATAATAATAAGAAGAGAGGAAAAAGAGTAGAATAAATTGCCATAGAGGTCTGATACCCCTTAATTAGTAAATTGGGTTCAACTCTTGCAAGACTAGTTCAGTGATTATCAGTAATTACACTAACATAGCGATCTATGACCTGTGTGGATAGTTCATACATAATGAATGCTACCCACGAAGATCCCACTCACAATCCTAATAATTAACTTTTATTAAATCAAAATTAAAAGATATATAAATATCCAAAATTTCCTGTGTTATTAATTCACGTGATAATAAAAATTCAGATCGGATATTCTGAGTGTCCGATCCGTTACAAACAAAACACACCCCTAAAGAATATATTCATAAGGAGTCTAACTCTAGGTTAATAACAAGTTAATAGGTCTTATATACCAGTTCTTATATTTATGTCCAAGTACTGAGTGATGTAATGAATCAATCCTTGTTTTTGATATTGCACCATTTTTAATTATTAGTGTATTATCTAGTCTGTCATTCTTCCTGAGTCTTACTAGTTGAGAGATGTCATGTGTTATTATTATCGCTGTCTGGGTCCTTCGCCATACGCCCCACTCTGCGCATGTGCGAGATGCCCGTTGGGTCTCTGTTCCTGTGCATGCGCAAGATGGATGTCGGGTCTCTGCTGCTGCGAATGCGTGTGTGCTTTCGGCTCTCACAGCCGACGGCATGCGCTTGTTGTGTAGCTGCTGCTAGTAGCAGCACCTCCTTCCTGTCTGTCCTCCTCTCTTTCCATTGGGCATTGTCTTATGCCCAATAAGGGAGGATGGACTCCTGTTCACCCATTGGACATCTCATAAGTCCATTTGGGTCCTGGCAGTGCTTTTGTTTCTATTGGGCAGTATTGCCCAATGGGACTCAGGTCTGCCTCCTGTTCCCATTGGCAGCTTATAGTATTTATATTCTCCCTCTGTCCTTGAGTCCTTGCCCGTTCCACGAGCTTGTTATGTAGTTCTGTTTCCTGACTATTACTGACCCAGCCTGTTTGACTGTCCCTGACTCTCTGTTATCCTGACCCAGCTTGCTTGACCATCCCTGGCTCTCTGGTATCCTGACCCGGCTTGCTTGACCATCCCTGGCTCTCTGGTATCCTGACCCGGCTTGTCTGACTATCCCTGGCTCTCTGGTAGCCTGACCCCGGCTCGTCAGCCTCTCCTTGTTCTCCAGCTCCCCTTTTCCTGGCTAGTCTGTTCCTCCCTCCGGTGGCCTTCTGGTTTTGGTTTACACGGATCCCAGGTACTCTCATCCTGGTTGCACCCTGGCTCAACTGGGGTGGAACAATCTGGTTTCACGATCAGCACCTCTATCCAGCTTCGGCTGCAGCAAGGGAGTACCTGGAACGCTGTCAACGCACCCTAGCATCACTCCCAAGCATCGAACCCCAGCAGCTACCAGTACCTAGGCCACGAGGGTTCCTACCCCTCTCATGGTGACAATCAGAAAGCATTTAGTATCTTGTCTCACAATTGAGACAAGTGAGCTCCATTATAGAACTATCAGTCTCTGTTTACCTTCCAGTGATCTGGGTTTAAGCTTCAGCTTAAGAACTGTTAAAGGGATAGTAATACTTCATTTTATCTTTATTTTTGGTTTTTAACTTGGTTTGAGATGAACGTCTCATTCAGTTTTATTTTCTGTGGATGATCATCATGTTTATTTTTACCATTTCATGATTTTTTTGGATATATGATAATTATTATGACCATTTCGTACTGGGCCAAATATTTATTGTTCTCCAGGGAGTATTCAGGTCAGACATTAGTGTTATTAGTAGTGATTTTATTGCTACACTGGCCTTCAGTTAAATCTTGGGTATGATGAGCATTGTCTGCAGGGGGCACTTTGTGTTTAGGTGAAAGTGACTTCCAGTATGTGTTCTGTTTATTTTGAAATAATTATGAGATATATAGCAGAGAGTGAGTGCTAGATTTAAAGGTTCACGTTAAACCAGCTGCTAAGTAAAAAAGGTACATCGGCCACAAATAACACGATTTACAGGAGATTTAAAAGTAAGTGTACGAGAATAGCTAACAAGAGTAAGCACAACAAAAACACGTAACACAAAAACCTGTGTTGCACCTGTTTTCGAATCACTGTGCATCCCAAACACCCGTTAAATGTAACATTACAGCTGGCGTTGGCTAGCAACCCTGATAGATGCACAAACAAAATTCAAACCTACAACCAATCTCAAGGCTCCAAAGTAGCAAAAATGTTCAAATACACCTATATATACCCCAAAATAACGGTCACACCCTGTCTATGTTTCGAGTTTTGGCGAGCTAGAGCACAGGATCCAGGAGCAGAGGATAGTGTCGAGATCGAGGGAGAGAGGAGCTGTCATTGGAAGTAGAAGGAGTTTTTGGATCGGAGAGAGATTTGGAGTTGCACCTAAATATACACATAGCACACTTTAGAACATATCACTTACACCCATACAAACACTAACACATACACACAGTCTTTTTTCTTATAACACGTATATCACGGTGCCTGTGATTCTGCCTGAGCGACATTCCTACTTCCGGGTTTGCTTTGGCCACTTCTTATTGGCTCTGGGTTGTTAGCCTCTCCCAGGGCTTGCCTTTATATACACCCTCCTGTCACTATGCCGGTGCCCTTTCGTGGTGTTCCTGACCTGACGCTTGTTGCTGTGTTGCTGTTCCATGTATGATCTCGTTTCGTCTGACCTTGTTCCTGTCTCCGCTGCCCATATTATTGGACCCGGCTTGCCTGACTACGACCCGTTACCGATTTGGCTGACTACCGCTCTCTGTGTACCGATCCACGCTTTGGCTGACTACTGCTCTCTGTGTACCGATCCAGGCTTTGGCTGACTACCACTCTCTGTGTACCGATCCAGGCTTTGGCTGACTACTGCTCTCTGTGTACCAACCCAGGCATGGGCTACTCGCCTAGCGTCCGCTTGTCGCTAGTCCTTCTGTTGTCCCTGTCTTGTGCCTCTGTCTTTGCCTTAATGGTCGCTTGCCAGTTGGTGCTTATCTGTTGCCTCTGGTTGCACTACCTGCCAGCCGTGTCTCATTGCAGCCTCCGTTACATGCTAAACAGCCTGTGCCCTCCGATCACTAGCGGTTGCACTACCTCTCAGCCTGTGCCTCCTTGTAGCCTCCGTTCGCATACGAACAGCCTGTGCCCTCCGGTCACTAGTGCTGCTATCATTGGTCAGTCTGCTCTTACCCGCTGCCTCCGGTTGAGCTACCTCTCAGCCTGTGCCTTCTTGCTGCCTCAGTTGTATACTATACAGCCTGTGATCTCCGGTCACTAGCGGTGCTACCACCTGTCAGTCTGCTCTTATCCACTGCCTTCAGTTGCGCTGCCTCTCAGTCTGTGCCTCCTTGCAGTCTCCGTTTACATACTATACAGCCTGTGTGCTACTGTCACTAGCGGTTCTACCACCTGTCAGTCCGCACTTACCCGCTACCTCCGGTTATGCTATTTAGTGCAGTATGCCAATATCAACACCTGTTGCGCCCCGTGCAGACGGTGCCCACTCTGCGTGCCTCCGGGCACTTCCTCTATATATTCATTGGTGCTATTTCTTGGGCTGCCTTACCCGGTTATAGGTAAGGCCGGTAGAGCCTCTTCTATATACTCGTTGGTACCATTTCTTGGGATGCCTTACCCGGTTATAGGTAAAGCCGGTACAGCCTATTCACTTCCCTATATTGGGGTGTCTGCCCTGCAGTATAGTTCCCTCTTAGGGCCTCTCCTGACCTGTACTGCTGAGGTTTTGTTCCTGTCTCTGTTCCAGTCATTATTGCCTATTTTATTAACTGTTTGTGCCCTGACCTGTGTCAGATTCAATATTACTATCCACTGTTTGAAGTCTGGACCCGTGAAGGGCATCTCTGTTCTTTATTGAGTTGTTTATTAAAGCTTCATTGTTTTATCTTACCAGATTGTCTGAGTGTTCAATAAAACCGTGACATCGTAACACACAGAGAAGGGGTGGGAGAGAGAGATCCGCAAGGCAGAGGGGGACCAGGCCCAGAAGAGCAGGAACACAAAGGACAGGGACAGAACCTGCAGTGGGACGAGGGGTACATGATGGGGACCACCATACACAGCCAGGGGCAGCACAGGCAGGGCACTCTAGTTCAGACTCCTTGCAGGCCGGAGGTGAGGAGAAGAGGATCAGGGATCCCCCTTATACTGAGGAGGAGAACAGGGCCCTCATGGAGGCTGTGCTGGAGAGGGAGACCATCCTGTTCCTGAGGGAGAGGGTCCCTGGCCTGGCTGCAAAGAGGAAGGCTGGCTGGAACCAAATCTGCAGGTGGGTCAATGCGGTGGACACCTTTTATTACCCAACTTTTAAGTGCCTTTGGGATGTTAGAGGAATAAGACGAACACACACACCAAGTAATACAAGTTTATTACTAGTAGTCACTTCAACAACACAGCAACAACACACACCATAACATATCCACGCATAGCAGGCTCTTATATAGCTTAATTAAGATTACTTATGGTCACTTTAATAAAACAGCAATAATAAACACCATAACATATCCTACATAGCAAGTTCTAGTATATAGCATTACTAAAATACAATAACAATCAATATTATGTAATATTATTCTTCCCCTATACTTCTAGCATCTTAGGATACAGCAGAAGTAGATAGATAACATTACTGGGATAAAATAACAATCAGTACAATTACAACATCATCAACTTTTGTGATAATTAGGTCACACATTATCCTATAAGAGTTTTCTGTGTAGACAAATTAGTGAATGTTTACTTGACAAACTCAGAAGATAGAAAACATGCTCGTCTGAGGACAGTAGGGTCCTCTTGTTTAGCAAATCACTGCTCCCACTTGCCTTCCCCTGAAAGGGGGGGCGTCTTGAAGCAGCACAATCATATGCCATGAAGGACCTCTTTCACACTGATATGGTGGGTTTTATTACACCAATATCCCATATACTCACACATGCATACGATGTTAGACAATTCAACACATAACACATTATCCTATACCTATTCTTCTAGCATCTTAAAGGGATAGTAATGTTTCATAATAAAAGCAGCTCTAATTAATCATCATAGTATTTGGACTTTGGAGAGTGTTATTTCAATACTGTCAGAGTTATAGTTCAAGAGTAATTCAATGACTAGTGTCCCCCTCCCGCCCCTTTTACTGATGTAACACTGCTCAGCCAGAACAGAAGGGAGGTGCCCAGGTAGACTGCAGAGAGGGACAATCTTCAATTAAGATAAGGGAAAAAGCTGAAAAGCTTGTCAAGGAGGGCAGGGCTTTCATTGTTCTCATAGGAAGAATATTGTCCCCTTCTGTTATCTGTCTGGTCTATGGACTGGATTCCACATCTGAGAAGAGATGGCTTACACTAGGTAAAAGGGGCGGGAGGGGGAAACTTTGCTTGTGAATATCACTCAAACCATAAAGGTTTGAGAAATAAGACTTATATCGTTCTTCATGTTTTTTTAATGCCTACAAAATAAAATAAAGATAAAACGAAGTATTACTATCCCTTTAAGCTACAGCAGAGATAGATAGATTGGATTTACATTACCCAGAATGCTTGCCGCATTATTCCTTGCCACACCGCAATGGAGTCTATGGACAGCAGGGTGGAGCCTCCTGGGTCATCACGGGGCTACGTGTCCGTACTTCCGGAACTCAGTGAGCTCGCTATCTGCTAACCATCAGTCCCATCTTTTTATACCCTAGGGTTACATAACAAGTGGGTGGGCAGTCTAGCACTGTCTCCCCTGCTAATTTTATAAGCGCAGCATCAACAGGCTATGACCTAGGCATTGAGCGCATCTCGTGAGTTGGCCAGACTCCCAAGTTACCTCAAGACCGCAGGTCACATCTGATAGTTCTTGTTCCGGTGTACAAGTTTTAGGCAGTATGCCTTGAAACCTCTTCTTCCGGTGCAAAAGTTTTAGGCAGTACCTTGTTTGACTCGAGCACTCTGGGCGCTGTTCCCAGAAAAGTGTGCAGAAGTCTTAGGCAGCATGTCCTGACCTTGTTTGACTTAAGTACTCTGGGCTGGAGCGCCAATCGTTTATTTTCAGTTTTAAACAAGCTTCATTTCTTATCTTCCCTAACACCACAGCTTACTTGGCACAGTTCCTAAATACGCTTAGTCACTGTGTCTAGCTAATATTTGTCTAGTAAATTCTGGCTTTCCAGCTGTGCATCAGCTTTTCAGTTTACTCATGGGTAATCAATCTTTAAATTATTAATTTTATAACTTTTATAATTACTTTTACCACACACCTGCAGATGGGTTGTGGACTCAGTCAAAAAGAGATGGGGCAGCTACAAAAGGCAGGTTAAGAAGAAGATGGGGGATGTCGTCCTGCACTCCCAAGGCACCGGAGGTGGTCCTCCTGTCCCTATCACCTTCAGTGGATGGGAGGAGAGGCTGTGGCAGACCTTGTCGTCCACGCTGATTGAGGGGGTTCCTGGAGGATCGGACACTAGGGATGAGTGGAGCCTCCACTCTACTGGGAAGTGCAGCATCACATAATCACACATCACATCAAACCACACAACCATCACACACAAACACAGTCACATCCCAACATTTGCCCATCATTCATCCACACAACTGAACCAACACAGCACCCTGAGAGTTAATAACAGGACGCAAGACAAGAACGAATGTTAAGGTTCAACAAAGCCCAAACCTGTCCAACTCCCTGGTTAACCCTCTTGTTGCTGTGCTGATCACACAGAATACAAACAAACCATGCTCAGAAACGTGTTGTATGTTAATCATCAGAACTGCTCCAACATAATGTCACCCATGTACCCACAGGGAAACCAGCACATAACCCCTTGTGTGCTAAAGGGATTATCAATGCATCGATCAACAATGCTTTGGCAACCCCTCCGGTACTCAAAGGGTTAACCAGACAACAAACACACGTCGATAGGCAAATGATTAAATGCCACACAGGGAACATTCACTAAGCGTGAAAAATTGATGATGAAGAGAAATTTATACTTACATACCCTCACTTCACCAATCCCAATATTAGTCTATGGAGAATATTCAATAACATGAATCAAGTTGCAAATGTCCCGTTGTATAGACTCCATAGAAAACATTGCAAATGGGGAAATTAGACCACTGTAGAAGTCACAGTGCCACTGAGAATAACTGGTGTGCAACACACAGGCCTAAAACAATTCCACAGAGTTAAAGGTGAAAAAGTAGACCTTGGTGTTGTGTATGCAATCATTTTCTCTAACTTGAAATTATATTTCTAACATTTGATTCACATGCAGGAATGCTGATACCATGGATGGATGGTACACCAGCCACTATTTGCAGGATACATATGTGAACCAAATATGAACCATTGTAGTTTGGTCAACAACAGGCCATGAATTATGGATATCTATGATTGAGTACGGCTGCCTCACTCAGAAGGATGGATGGGCTCATCCCTAAAAAAAAAAAAACAGGCCTCAATCAAAAGATATCCTTCAATACTGGCTTGATTGTTGCCCTTCAGGATTCAACTGGAACAGACATCATGGACAGGATCCTGCCAAGTACATCAATGTCTGATTGCCAGGGTGGTATCCCATGCATCACAATGTAATGCATAGGATACCATCATGACAACCAGAGAGTAACATGTAAAATAATACAAAATCTTGCATTGTACAGGATTAACTGATAACATAGGGATGAATACCACTTGAATCCCACTGCAGATCTGTTCAAAACAGATATGTACACAAAGAAAAATGGTCAGACATGTATGTGGATAGGTACCTTTCAAATGGGTACAAATATGTCCCAACAAGATGTGAACCCAGAGATCAGTTCAGTACGTGTGATTGCCTTACTGCCCATATATGTGCACCCATCACAAACTAACTCTTATTGATATCATCAGAATACACATACCTAGTATATTCCACCTTACTTAGATGAGATATATGAGGTATGTTTGTATTTATGATATGATATCAATAAAAGTTAGTTTGTGATGGTTGCACATATATAGGCAGTAAGACAATCACATGTATTGAACGGATCTCTAGGTTCATATCTATTAAGGATATGTTTGTTCCCATATGAAAGGTACATATCCACATACATGTCAGACCATATTCCTTTCTGTATCCCTTGCACGGGATGGCAATGGTTAATTTCACCTTGATGTAATATTGTAGGCATTGTAAAAAGATGTGTATTGATGTTAGTCCTATCCCTCCTACCCTCATGGTTAGACAGATATTGCTCTATGTGACAGCTGGAGATATCAGTCATTTGACCATATGGAGGCTCTTCAGCAGAGTCAAAATTGACCCATTTGTAGATAAATACTTCATTGGATTGGTCCACAGAGTGTGCTTGCAAACCAGACACACTTCGTAGACCATTCCAAAGACGTATTTATCTCTAAATGGGTCAATTTTGACTCTGCTGAAGAGCCTCCATGTGGTCAAATGACTGATATCTCCAGCTGTCACATAGAGCAATATCTGTCTAACCATGAGGGTAGGAGGGATAGGACTAACATCGATACACATCTTTTTACAATGCCTACAATATTACATCACGTGTGAGAGTGACAGTGGCAGGCCATGTGTATTTGTTTCATTTTGCTATTAGGACATATTTGTTGATGTGTGTATTTATGTCAGGGACACACACATCACTGCACACACACCCACAAGTCAGAATGGTGTCCCTTGAGATCTGATCCACATTTCATGACCTCTATGTTGTGGACCAATACCTCTGCTGCTCTTCTCAGCTCTAGCAAAGTACAGGTCCCATGTTGACTCCAATGGTCCTTTAACCCCTGATGGGACAGAGTGTTATCCAATGAGACAGGGAGCACATGTTGTGTGAATGACGTTTTGTGTGGTGGACGTGCTAGCTGTGAGTCAGGAGCATGGTGAGCATTGTTGTGTGTACACCTGTGGATGTGGTGTGATTTCGTATTGTGAACACACCCAGAAGCCATCCCCCTGTATAAGTTCCATTCTCGAAGTCTCTGTGGACTGAGGAGTTTTGGAGAATGCATGAATCATGAGCGCTGCCAGGATACTTTGCACAGACATTCATAATACTCACGTTGCTGTCACACACCATCTGCACATTCATGGAATGGAAGTTCTTCCTGTTGAATAGATGTGCGTCACGTGCTGGGGCTTTGATACGGACATGGGTGCAATCTAGAGCACCCATGACCCTGGGCATGCCTCCCCTTGCATAAAAGCCCTGCTTGAGATGTATCTACTCCATGTCGGTGGTGAGGAAATGTATATATGTTCTGGCCTTGCTTTTGAAGACTGGCAAGACCTGGGCCAGCACTCTGGAGAATGTGGCCTGTGACATTCCAGATGCATAACCCTCAGTGGACTGGAAAGAGCCACTTGCCATGAAGTGTATGGCACACAGGAGTTTTTGCAGGCCAGATAGGGCATGATTGTGGATGTACATGGGATTCACCTGATCCTTGATGACCTCATACAAGGCAATGATGCTGTGTGGCCTCAACCTGTAGCGATCAATCACCTCATCATCGGTCATTCCAAAGATGGTGACCCTTGGGCGGTATACCCTGGGCCTTAGTGGTCGTCTATACATCCTCCACTGCTTCAGGGGTCCCTGTGGCAGCTGGGGAGCATCCTGTTGCTGTGGAGCATCCTGTTGCTGCAGCTGTGCATATGCAGGCAGGTGTTGTCCTCCAGGTGGGGATGGGTTCCTGTGTGGCTGTTGAGCCAGAGCCTTCAACTCACAACAGGTGAAGGCTGTTGATCAGGTGTGCCAGGCGCTTGCTGGTGTTTCCTAGCTCTCGCTCTTGCACGCCTTCTCCGCAGTCTTCTCATCAATAAGTACCCCAACATACTTAATGTTCTCTCTCTCTATATCTCTCTCTTCCTGAGTGGAAAACAAGCCACAAGTGAGTGTGGTGAGCTGTCCCTTTAAGAACCTGGTAGGGCATTTTGTAGGTGTGATGATGAGGTGAGTGATGACCAATGGGAAGGTGTTTCTTGTCCAGGTAAGTAAGTTCTTGCCCAGGTTTCTTGCAGGTGTGTCTGTGTTTTAAAATGTGGTGTGTTCTGATTGATGTGTCTCTGTCAGTTAGAGGTGTGAAGTTGTGGGGTGCAGGTTGTGTCTGGATCGCGTGATGATGTTGCACAGGTGAGCTTGTTTTGTATTTGCAGGTGTCCGTTTTGTGTGATAACCCCCATTGTTCAGTGTCATGTTGTGTTGGTGTTTTTTTGGAGGTCCATGTCCCTGTGATGTTGCTTGTTGTTGTGTATGACAGTGGTATGTGGTGTCTGTCCATGTTTTTGTGTTATTTTGCCATTTACACGCTTGTGCGGTATGCGGATTGTCTTTAACGGTGGTTTCTTTTTGACCGTTATGTGTCTAATGGTTAACAAAACTGGGTCTTAAGTATTTTTCAGCCATTAGCAGTACTGCACTCCTTTAAATGGCTCTGGGGAATCTTGTTCTATGTGTCTCAATGCACATCAGTCTATCGGACGTAACGATTTGTGAACTGCTGTTAGCTGTTCGTAAGACGGACCTTTAAATGGCTTACAACATGTTAACACACCCGTTAGTGCTTTTTTTGCTAATCGCTGCCTTTAAATCTACCCCTGAGTGTGGTGTCTATCTGGTCTTCTCAGAGTCTTGGTGGTCTGATATGTTACCAGTGACTGATCTACAAGCCAGATTGGGTTGGTGAGTGGATTGGGCTGTCTCTTCAGACTAACCTGTTATTCTGGGGACATGCTTTTTGCAATTTGTGACAGGACACACTGTCCATAACAATTTATGAGAACTAGCATCATACTGAATTTTGCATAAATGTTGTTCTTAATTAGAAACAGATATTGATTTCATACATACTGTTCTGAATGGGAGGTAGATAATCATTAACTCTAGTAGTTTGTTGAAACAATTAAACATTTTATTTTATCTTTGAAACAAAATACATTTTATATTATACATTGAATATAATTATTATATCCTCTTTTCATATAGGAAGGTATAGCACCATCCTTTGGTAGTCAATTTGTTTTATATTTTTTTTTTTTGTGCAACCTGTGAGTGGGGAGCTTTAGATCATGCTGCTTTTCTTCAGTCAGATATGAATATTTGGAGCCGTTGCACCACAAGTAGATCACTTAAGTGTCATTTTTTGCCTGTTTTGCTTTTGTTGTAAAACATTTCGCCCATCCTTACTTCCTGTAAATGATGAAATTAAGACCCTTTAGTTTTGAAAAAGTCTGTGAAGTTTTTGTTGCATAGAACAGTGTTTTTCCATACTCAGTCATGAGGCATCCTTCTTTAAGTTGTGATGTAAGTAGTAGAAAAAGCCAAAATTCTGTGACACGCGTATGCATTATAAACAATATAACAATGAAAAATGTTAAAAGACATCATATATTAAACTTGTTTCCATGACACACAATTGTGCAGTGACTTACCCACTGTGAACCACTGTTATATTAAATCTAGACTATAGTAAATCTAGGTTATAGTTAAATATATAGGTGATTGGTGATGACTGACTAAAACAATTTCCTAAAGTTCAGGCTTATTGTAAATCATGCCACTTTTCAAACCTAAAATACAGTTATTTCACCTTATTATTTGATAGATTTGCTTCAATTTGTTGTGCCACACAGCTTATTTTGTAATTTCTTTTTATTTTACAATTGACTTGAATTTCATACTGCTCCGATGACCCAAACCAAACTAGCCCTATAGCTTTTTCTCTAATCTCCAGAAAGTGGGAAATACTAAATGAGTCTGAAGCAAAATAAGAGCTGGAATCAACTTCTGTGTGCTGTGCCGGGTGTTCTTGCCTGTTGTTTATGTACTAAACCTGGGGCAGAAAACTCTGGTTCTCAAAAACTACCAACAGTGCATGTTTTCAGGATAACCCCTGAATGAGCACAGGTAGACCAATTAAAATGACTGCCTACAACTATAGTTCAGGCTGACTATATTATTTACATAGCCCCAAGAACTATATAAAGAAAAGGCGCCTCACTGATATAAACTTATTTTATATAGCGTTCTTAAAGAGTCCTCCAAACATTTACTTAATTCTTCTGCAGCTTGCAAAAAATGGGGACTTGGATTCCCCACGACACTCACTCTGGAGAAAAATAGAGAAAAGAAGTAAGCAGCGCAAAGGAAATCTTCTAAGCGTAGTCATTTATGGAACTGATGCCAACACCATAACCCGGTGCTCAATGGATGTTACTCAAATTTACATGAGCCTTCAATAGATCGCCTCTACATCATTATCACACTCCTGGTATAAACACCAGGTAGGTTTTGCCACATCTCTCTTCCTTCGAGGCTCCGTTGCCACAAGGATGTCTGGAACAAAATGTTCTAGGGCTATGTCAGGATCAAGGTATGGATATATATCAAAGCTAATTATCACGGTTCCCGTGATTCTGCTGTCACTCTCTGCTGTGGTGATCTCTCATTGGCGGAGGTTGTCTAGCCCGCCTAGGGTGGCCTTCATATACCAGGTGCCCTTTTGTGGTGTTCCCGTACCTGTGCATCCACTGCTGTGTTCCTGTGTACCGATTTGGCCCATCTGACTACTCTTGTTGTTCCTGCTCTGTGATTGACCCGGCTTGGCTGACGCTCCTGCTCCGTGATTGACCCAGTTTGGCTGACGCTCCTGCTCCGTGATTGACCCGGCTTGGCTGACGATCCTGCTCCGTGATTGACCCGGTTTGGCTGACGCTCCTGCTCCTTGATTGACCCAGCTTGGCTGACGATCCTGCTCTGTGACCTGCTTCCTGTGTTCCTGCGAGATCCTGATTTATGTCGCTTGGCGACATTCTGAACTGTGTATGCAGTGCTGTGCAGACTGATCACCCACTTAACCCTTGCAGAGCTTGTTGCCTCCGTTACCGAGTCTGTCCGTTAACACTTGCTGAGCTTGTTGCATCCGTTACCAAACCTGTCCGTTAACACTTGCTGAGCTTGTTGCATCCATTACCGAGCCTGTCCGTTAACACTTGCTGAGCTTGTTGCCTCCGATACTGAGCCTGTCGTTTAACACTTGCTGAGCTTGTTGCCTCCGCTACTGAGCCTGTCCGTTAACACTTGCAGAGCAATTGTGGCCTCTGTTAACTGTGCTTCCACCTTACACCTTATGAACACAGAATAGCAGTTGTTGCACCGCGTAGTGCTATTGGGCGATTCCTCTAGCTCTTGCAGTGTTTGTCTCTGTTACCACACCGGAAGGGTGTCATTTGGCTCTGGTCTCATTCAGCTCTCGCAGTATTGTGCCTTCGTTACTGCACCGTTAGAGTGCTCAAGTTCCATTTAGCTCTTGCAGTGTCTATGACTCCATTACCGCACCTAAGGGGTGCTATTGGCTCTGGTCCCATTTAGCTCTTGCAGTGTTGTGACTCCGTTCCTGCACCAGGAGGGTGCTAGTGGCTCTAGTTCCATTCAGCTCTTGCAATACTGTTGGGTATCTCGCTGATCGCCTGTTCCTGAAGTGTTCAGTTCTGCCTCACTGCTAAGGTGCTTCGCACCTCGCACCACTGACTGGGCTGTTATTACCATCTACTGGGTGTTGGCTACACACACCACAACAGAGACTGATTACTTGCATTGGGCTTTAACCCTTATGCCACTACTGTTCCCAGTTCTATGCCAGTATTGCCCCAAGCCTTATTGTGCCTGTAAAGACATCCATTATACTTATCCATATATGAGTTATTACCTATTCTAGCCCTAGGGGGCAGTGTTCCTTGTTTTTCGCTCAATAAAACTGTGTTTTATTTTAATCTCTGGTCTGAGTGTCTTTAAAAACCGTTACACTAATATCCTAATTCCCACTGATCCCTACTGGAGTATAGTGGATCAATAATTCACTAATACAGAGCTTAAAGGCTAGGTAGCCTGTATTTATTACCAAATAGTCATAAAAGAGCTATTTAATAAAATATTAAAAACACATCATTAGTCTAATCCGCTCTGCGCGTTTCGAAACTATAAAGTTTCTTCCTCGGGAGGTAGAGGAAGCACCAACATCCACTGAGCACCGGGTGATGGTGTTGGCATCAGTTCCATAAATTACTACGCTTAGAAGAGTTCCTTTGCGCTGCTTTCTTCTTTTCTCAATTAAAATGACTGAGCCACTAATTAGTCCAACTGTGTTCCAGCTCGAATATCCTGAAAACATGCACAGTTGGTAGCTCTTGAAGATCAGGGTTGTCTACCCCTGTACTAAGATATTTACACTAGAGATTATCCAATTTATGGCACTTTCACCAAGGGGAGGGCAATGTGGCAGTATAGGGGCATTTTGCGGGGTCTATTGCATGTTCTAGTCCCACATAAAATGAGTATCACTAAATTGGGTAACAATGTCTATACCCCAGGGCATACTTGGAAATGAGAGACAATCTGAATGTATCCTTCCTGGTAAAATAGGTTGAAATTATTATTACTAAAAAGAGGGCAATATTCAAAAGCTAAAAAGATTTTGAATTATGGGGCAAATTAATTGAACCACAGGGGATAAATGAAAATTCTCTTAATTTTAAATGGGGCCCTTAAGAGTTAAGGAACTGTGGTACTGCCTACAAACCTCAGCCTCCATGCATTTCAGAATGAACTCTGCAATTCTTTAGGGTGCAATTACTTACAGGATGTGATGGTCAAGGCTCTGCAGAGTTTATTCTTCGTCATACGGAGTACTTTAGTTCTTTGTTGCTTTGCAAGGAAAGATACAATACTTTTTATATTTAGAATTGTTAAAACAAATGAGTGGGAAATGTCAACTGCTCCTAGCAGCTCATTGCTATTTTAATTGTTAATCGGACACCCTACACTAATTTCTGCAGCCCCTCTATTCCCTTGGGAAACAGAATGAACAGCTGACCTCTCTTATCTACAATAAGTAAGAGGGCAATTTAAGACAACACTATACAGTTCACGCTCCTTTAGATTATGGTAGCCTTAATTAACTCCAAATCAGTGCCTAAATGCAATCATAGATAATGTCAATCACACAGCCAAATGACTGACAACTAAAATGACTTCACTTAACTGCTGCTAAATACTCAATATATTTCCCTTCTTTATAGCAATTACCTGAGGATCATAAAATAAAAATGTTAATACTTAGAAATTCAGGGCCAGATTTAAAGGAAGCCGATAGCAAAAAAAAAAAAAAAGAGGTGACAGCATTTTTTCAAGCACTGTAAGCGATTTAAAGACCAGTGGTATGAAAAAATACCTGCAAAAAAAAAAAATCGCCCGCCTGTCGCTAAATTTAGATGTGTTTTGGCCCCTCGAAAAGAAAAAAAAAGCTACAAGTTGCCATTTAATGGACTATGTTCGCTTAAAGATCCAATGAGGGCCTCACTTTAGCACATTTTAAGACCCAGTTTGCTTATCAGGATCTTTATCCAGCCGACGCAGTTATTAAAAGCAAAAATAAGTGAATATCCCCAGTGGATATATTGATATCGAGCCCTGAGCCCCACTTCAATACATCCAAAGTGCCTAAAAAGTGTTGAATGTTATTAGAATTAAAACCCCCGGCACTCATAGAGTTAGCCGGACTAAGTAACAAAGCAACATCCCATTACAAGTAACACCATTAATCCTGTTATCCAGTGAAGTCCTCAGCATTCTGGTCATCCTCTATCCTTCTTCTGTCTCTTCTTTCTTGTATCTTCTCATCTGTCTTCTTTCTTCTAGCTGTAAAGATTAGAAAATCTTAATCTAAGTTTGCCGAAATATAGTGGACAATAATACATTGTTTAACCCCTTGAGTGCTAGAGGAGTACACAATGCATTGCAAAGCAATGCGTTGCAGACCTCTCTGGGTCTCAGAGGGTTAAACTCTGTATTATTGTCCATTTCCATAAAAATATGATGCCAGTATTTTAGTTCCAAATAAGCCAAGTGAAATTTTTCATTATAGTAGTAAAAGCAGTACAATATGTCGGAAAATGAATTAAAAAAAAAACTTAGCTTAATTAAATGTCTCCACCGCTGTGTGAAGCCGCAGTGGCATTTGCAGCAGAGGCTGTGTGCCCCAGCCCCCGCATCCAGTCCCTCACTGGCCAATACCCGTTCCACACTGAGGGAATTTTACAGTGACTGACTTTATATATGGGCAGTCTATGTTCAAATTCCCTCGCAGCCGTCGTCTGAGATGTGCTTACACACATCCCAGCCAGTCAGATTCAAGCAGCTGTACTTTAAACTGATTGGCTGGGATGTACGTAAGCGCATCTCAGCCAATGACTGTGAGGGAATTTGAACGTAGACTGCACACATATAAAGGCAGTCTCTGTACAAATTCCCTCAGTGTGGAATGGAAAGGACTGGACAGGGAGGGCTGGGGTTGATTAGATCCTTGGTACAGAATCTGAACACTGAGTAATTGAGATAGTTGGGATTGTTGTGTTAATTAGTACCTGTTAGATCTAGCTACATACTGTTTTGCTAATTAATGGGAGTTGCCTTCTGTGTATATAAGTGGGTTTATTATTAGCTGGGCTAATTAAAACCTGGGTAGTACAACAATTGAAAGTAAGCAATTGTAAGTGTACAAGGAGACAATCTAGAGATAATCTGGAGGTGATCTGTGGTGACTGAAGTCAGAAAACCCATCTCCAGAAGGATAAAGATACTCTAGAGAAAATTCAAAGAAGGGCTACTAAAATGGTGACTGGTTTACAGGAAGAGAAATATCAGGATAGACTAAAGGATCTGAACATGTATAGCTTGGAGGAAAGAAGAGAGAGGGGGGATATGATAGAAACATTCAAATACATGAAGGGATTTAACAAAGTGCAGGATGGAAGTACATTTCAAAGGAGTAAAAATGTTAGGACAAGAGGCCATAGTCTAAAACTAGAGGGACACAGGTTTAGACATAATGTAAGAAAGTTTTACTTCATTGAGAGGGTAGTAGATAAATGGAATAGCTTACCAGCAGAAGTGGTAGAAGTTAATACGGTGACAGAATTTAAGCATGCATGGGATAGGCATAAGGCTCTCCTTAACATAAGAAAAGACCAAGTTCCAAAAAAGGTTTGAGGTTTTTTATAGTAGGAAAATGGGCAGACTAAATGGGCCAAATGGTTCTTATCTGCTGTCAAATTCTATGTTTCTATGTTAAGACAGATGAGAAGTTACAAGAAAGAAGAGAAGAGAATTCAGAATGAAGACAGACAGTGGATGACAGGTAAGTTTAACACATATAAGTTAACGTTCGGTGCTTGGCAGTATGTCAGGCACCGATAGTTAACTTTTTACTGTGAAGTTCCTAATATCGCTGCTGTTTAGTGGAGTTATGGGAATTTACCGCATAAAATGGATGTTTGGCCACAAGACTATTTCTGTGGCCCAAAATCCAATGTGCTTTTATCTGGTAGGGCCTTTAAATACCGACTTTGACATTCGATTATGTCTGTCGGTAAACCTTTAAATCTGGCACTCAGTCTCAGATCTGTTGAAGCAACACGATTTTCTTGGATAGAATTACTAGATTTTTCTATAGCAACAGACAGAAGATAGAATTTTATATTATATATCAGTGTGTGAGCAGTACAAATGCCTGTATGTTATCCTTATTATGCTTATTAATATATTTAGTTTTTTATTATTCACAATAAGAATATGCACTTTTATCTTTGAAGCTAGATGATCAGAATTTTTATCATCCCCATAATGTCTCATTTTTACAATGTTTTGATTATATTGGGTGTAGTATCATTGAACATATTTCTTAGGTATCATATAAGATAGAGTATTCAATTTTACATCAGAATGTCGCCCTCATCAAAAGGGCGACATTCTGATGTTGCCCGCTTAAGGGTCGCCAGGTAGGCAATTTGAGTACTGTCATGTAGAGGAAACGAAAATATAGATAAGATGCATTAACATCAATTCACACATATAATGGTACAACTACCAATTTGAGGTGCCAGGAGCTCTGTGCACCGAGTAACCCCAGTTAGAGACCCTCTGCCACAACTTTCCTTTTTTCTTCCAGGAGAGCAAACACCGGGAGAAATACATCATGCACATCTGCAATCGGGTTACTCACTGGTGCTCCTAGCACCTCCAGTAGGTAGCTGTACCATTACATGTGTGAATATGAATTGATGTTAATGCATCTTATCTATATTTTCTTCTATTCTCCATGGAAGTGCTCAGATATCCTACATGGCTACCATCAAAAGGGAAACATCAGAATGTTGCCCTTTTGATGCACGTGACATCCTGATGTTGCCCTTTTAATGGTTGCCAAATATAGGGCAACATTTCAATAGGCTATAAAAAACGTAACATAGGGCCTTACAACTGCTGACAGACTACAAATCGCCCGGAGAATTAAGGGATTTGTAATCTGGCAGCAGTGGCATGGACTCACATTGACCACAACTGGTCTAGTTCACATGATTAACTTTACTGCAGCAAGTTTGTTTCATGGATCATTGTCATTGTTTCCTATGGCAAGGTTTATATGGGTGACTTCAATATTTACAGTCAATTTCAGTGTCATGGCAGACTTGCATTGCAGCAACAAAGTTATGTGAACTCGGCCAAAGGTAGTGTGCAATTGAAGTGAAATAATTGAGGCTCAGGCTAGAAAATATCAAGTCATATAAAAAAAGTAGATGTCAGTCAGAGCTCCAGACTTTTAACTTATAGACTAAGGAATAGTTCACACAGCAACTGCTGCAACAACAAGTTTCACAACATAGATATTATTATTTTTCTAGAAGGTAGTTTACATGGACAGTTACAACAAAGTCACCCATGTGAACTAGGTTAGTGGTCTATTTAATAATTATCACTATTCTCCTCAGCTTATGTTACTCAACAATCTCCCCTTCACACCCCAGGGCTCACCCTTTCATGTTGAGTCTCGCGCTCTCTGTTCCTTCTATTTTGTGCAGATGTGCGTACCTTGATTATGCCAGAGACTTGGAATTTAATGATTCTTTTGGATCATGGGTTGAATTTCTCAAAAAGGAGAGCTTCCTGTCCTGGTCTTTTCCTACTTCCCCCTCTGTTCCCTTGTTTATTCTCTCTTCTTTCACTCTTCTGTTCTCTCGCTTTTTTTTTTTTTTTGTTAACAATCTACACCTTTTTTTTTTTTAATTAGGCTTAATACATTCCACCTCATATATTAACCCACCAACATATGCAGTTGGATGTTAATTAACCAGTGGTCTTTTACATTTATTGCTATCCTCTACTCATGGTTATGCTATTCATGCTGCTGGTATTTTTTTTCTAACATTGTAATAATCTGTATGTCCCTTCAACTGTTCCTGACATTCTCTGTATGTTCCTTTTTTTGCTGAATAAAGCTTTAATATATATATATATATATATATATATATATATATATATATATCACTACTAAAGCACAACCTCTAACATCAGTTGTGCTAGATTTAATATAATACATTTTCCCCAATAAAATAAATGGCAAATACTCAATGCTATAAACCATATGTTAAAGAAACATACAGGCATACCCCATGCCACTTAGTGTTTCATACTTATTCTCTTCCCCTGACTACTCATCATTGGATTGTTATTGATGGGTCTCTGAGCCTGAATGGTTCCTGCTTGTGAGCGAATGATAAGGAAGCTTGAGGACAGGGCTGCTAATTACTCACCAATGATGAAGAGTTGGGGGTAGGAATTCCTTACTTACCCAGCAAGAAGCTTTGAATATTTTCCCTTGACTCCTTTATATATATACTAGTTGAAGAGCCCGTTACAAGGGCCACAGTGCCACTGCCAGCTGGTCGCGGGGCAGTCATACGCAGTAGAGACTGCCCGCGCTGTGGCTGATAAAGAGCTGGACGCTCCGAACTCTGTATCAGCCGCGGCACGGGCAGTCTGTACTGCGCATGATTGCGTCTTTACACACGTTTTAGCAATTTATTATATAGGATATGCATACATTTTATATTACACAATCAGAGTTCATTTTGGCTACTAATATTTTAATAACTGTAGCTCAATTGATGCTTTGCACTGAGCTTTAATAGTGCTATTTTATTAAATAGACCCCTTAGACTTTGTGAGTAGAGAAATAGCACAATATTTATTTAACCCTTTAATGACCAGCAGAGTGTGCAACACATTGCAAAGCAATGTATTGCTCACCCCTCTGGTCCTCAAAGGGTTATGAAAATATTTTTTTTATCTAGCTTATTACAAAAAAGTTAGCTCAGCTTTGGAACATTAGATTGAATTAACTTTTTTAATGCATTTAAATTACTATTTTAAAAAATATATATATTACCTCTTAAATGCTAGACAGGTTTCCAAGTCATTGACACATGTACACATACATGCTCACAAACAAAGAAACACACACTCGGTCACACAAACACAGTGAGGCTATGTTCTAGGCAAACATGTTGCAATTTGTGAGCACACCATACACTGTTTGGCACTACGCAAACTAATCAACTGCTCAGGTGATATACCATTAAAACACAGTTACCGAATAATCACTCAGAGATCATCATAGAAATACATGTATCAAAAGCTGGATGATTCACTCAACCAGTTGTGCAGGTATGCGTCTCTAAATAGTGTTCAAAAAGATTATAAGGCATGCACACAGATCTCGGGAACAAGGCTAGAAATAGGAGCTCCATTCCACATGAGCACAAGCAAAATATTCACACTTGTTCACTCCAAAACTATATATATAGATATTATATATCCCCTTAATGACAGGGGTTTTATTTTTTTCCATTATAGCGAATGACTTCCTGGACTTACCAGGTAAGTCGTCTGTCACTAAGGGGTTAAATATAAATATATATATATATATATATATATATATATATATCTATATATATAAAAGAATAAGCCTCATTGCATAATTTATGGTACCCCACACACAGAACATAATATATGTCTCCTCAGAAAAGAAACTCGCATTGAACAGAATGTCTAATTACATAATTTATGTCTCATTAGGAGACACAACTCCTATTGGGTGATTGAATGGGGACTTTACTGCTCTCATTGGGTGATTCAATGGGGGCGTGTTTATCATACAGGGAGTTGGCCTGCCCACCAGTATCCAACTGACAAAAAAAAAAATATATAACTGCCACTCGCTCCTGAGGTAAGGATATCAGTAACTTCTCCCGGTCCACTCACACTCTCACTCAGGATCATGACCCCACAAACACACTGTTTCACCTCCCACAGATAACTGTAACCCTCCATACACCCTGTTTCAGTATGAGGGTGTAATGTTCCCATAAAATACAAACTTAATAGCAACTCTTATTTAACTCATCATCTCTTCAGTCACCTCACTGTCTCAACTGTCACTCCTCCACTTCCTGCTTCCTGATTCCCACCCTTTCTCCTTAAAGGGAGAGAGATGCTTTGCTGTATGTTACAGAGGGCAAGCCTCAAACACCACTTTCTATTTGATACCTCAGCATATTGCTACGTTGCCTCAACTGAAGAGCCACCGTGTGTTATATTGCTATGTTAGCTCAACTTAACCCTTTGAGTGCCAGAGGGGTAAGCAACGCATTGCAAAGCACACATTCTGCCTCTCACACAGTCTCTCACACAGTCGCAGTCTCACAGTCGCACACACTCTCAGTCTCACAGTCGCACACAGTCTCAGTATCACACTCTCACACAGTCTCAGTCTCACACTCTCGCACTCTCACACAGTCTCACACTCTCAGTCTCACACTCTCACAGTCTCTCACAGTCCCTCTCACAGTCTCACACAGTCTCTCTCGTAGTCTCACACAGTCCCTCACACTCTCTCATTCCCACACTCTCTCATTCCCACACTCTCTCATTCCCACACACTCTCAGTCCCACACACTCTCAGTCCCACACACTCTCAGTCCCACACACTCTCAGTCCCACACACTCTCAGTCCCACACACTCTCAGTCCCACACACTCTCAGTCCCACACACTCTCAGTCTCACACACTCTCAGTCTCACACAGTCTCACTCTCAGTCTCACACAGTCTCTCTCGCAGTCTCACACAGTCTCTCTAGCAGTCTCTCACAGTCCCTCACACTCTCACAGTCTCTTACACTCTCACAGTCTTTTACACTCTCAGTCTCACAGTCTCACACAGTCTCTCACACTCTCTCACACTCTCACAGTCTCTCTCGCAGTCTCACACAGTCTCTCTCGCAGTCTCACACACTCTCAGTCTCACACTCACAGTCTCACACTAACAGTATCACACTCACAGTCTCTCTCGCAGTCTCACACAGTCTCTCTCGCAGTCTCACACAGTCTCTCTCGCAGTCTCACACAGTCTCTCTCGCAGTCTCACACACTCACAGTCTCACACTCACAGTCTCACACTCACAGTCTCACACTCACAGTCTCACACTCACAGTCTCACACTCACAGTCTCACACTCACAGTCTCACACTCACAGTATCACACTCACAGTCTCTCTCGCAGTCTCACACAGTCTCTCTCGCAGTCTCACACAGTCTCTCTCGCAGTCTCACACAGTCTCTCTCGCAGTCTCACACAGTCTCTCTCGCAGTCTCACACAGTCTCTCTCGCAGTCTCACACAGTCTCTCACGCAGTCTCACACAGTCTCTCACGCAGTCTCACACAGTCTCTCACGCAGTCTCACACAGTCTCTCTCGCAGTCTCACACAGTCCCTCACACTCGCAGTCTCACACACTCTCAGTCTCTTACAGTCTCTCTCGCAGTCTCACACAGTCTCTCTCGCAGTCTCACACAGTCTCTCTCGCAGTCTCACAGTCTCACACAGTCTCACACTTTCACACAGTCTCACACTCTCAGTCTCACAGTCTCACACAGTCTCTCTCGCAGTCTCACACAGTCTCTCTCGCTGTCTCACACACTCTCAGTCTCACACTCTCAGTCTCACACACTCTCAGTCTCACACACTCTCAGTCTCACACACTCTCAGTCTCACACACTCTCAGTCTCACACTCTCAGTCTCTCACAGTCTCTCTCGCAGTCTCACAGTCCCTCACACTCTCACAGTCCCTCACACTCTCAGTCTCACACACTCTCAGTCTCAAACACTCTCACAGTCTCTCACAGTCTCTCTCGCAGTCTCATACAGTCTCTCTCGCAGTCTCACACAGTCTCTCTCGCAGTCTCATACAGTCTCTCTCGCAGTCTCACAGTCTCTCACACTCTCACAGTCTCTCACACTCTCACAGTCTCTCACACTCTCTCACACTCTCACACAGTTTCACACTTTCACATAGTCTCACACTCTCAGTCTCACACTCTCACAATCTCACACAGTCTCTCTTGCAGTCTCACACAGTCTCTCTCTCAGTCTCACACAGTCTCTCACACTCTCACAGTCCCTCACACTCTCACAGTCTCTTACACTCTCACACTCTCTCACACACCGTCTCACACAGTCACAGTCTCACACTCTCGCAGTCTCACACTCTCGCAGTCTCACACAGTCTCAGTCTCACACTCTCACAGTCTCTCACAGTCTCTCTCGCAGTCTCACACAGTCTCTCTCGCAGTCTCACACAGTCCCTCACACTCTCAGTCTCTTACACTCTCACACACTCTCACACTCTCTCACACACTGTCTCACAGTCTCACACAGTCTCTCACACAGTCACATTCTCTTACACTCTCACACACTCTCACACTCTCTCACACACTGTCTCACAGTCTCACACACTGTCTCACAGTCTCACACAGTCTCTCACACAGTCACAGTCTCACAGTCAGTCTCACAGTCACAGTCTCACACAGTTTCACACTCTCAGTGTCTCTCACAGTCTCTCTCAGTCTCACACAGTCCCTCACACTGACACAGTCTCTCACAGTCTCTCACACTCTCACAGTCTCTCACACTCTCTCACACACGCAGTCTCACACACACACAGTCTCACACTCACACACAGTCTGACACAGTCTCACACTCTCACACTCTCTCACTCTCACAGTCTCTCACTCTCACACTCTCTCACAGTCTCACACACAGTCTCACACTCTCACACAGTCTCACACTCTCTCTCACACTCTTTCAGTCTCACTCTCACACAGTCTCACACTCTCACACAGTCACACCCTCACAGTCTCTCTCTCACACACAGTCTCACAGTCTCTCACACTCTCAGTCTCACACTCTCACACACAGTCTCACACTCTCACACAGTCTCACACTCTCTCTCACACTCTCTGTCTCACACTCTCACAGTCTCTCACACTCTCTCTCACACTCTCACAGTCTCACACACTCTCACAGTCTCACACACTCTCACAGTCTCACACACTCTCACAGTCTCACACTCTCTCACAGTCTCACACACTCACAGTCTCACACTTTCACTCAGTCTCACACTCTCAGTCTCTCAGTCTCACACTCTCACAGTCTCTCTCGCAGTCTCACACAGTCTCTCTCGCAGTCTCACACAGTCTCTCTCGCAGTCTCACACAGTCTCTCTCGCAGTCTCACACAGTCTCTCTCGCAGTCTCACACAGTCTCTCTCGCAGTCTCACACAGTCTCTCTCACAGTCTCACACACTCTCACAGTCTCACACACTCTCACAGTCTCACACACTCTCACAGTCTCACACACTCTCAGTCTCACACACTCTCACAGTCTCACACACTCTCACAGTCTCACACTTTCACTCAGTCTCACACTCTCAGTCTCTCAGTCTCACACTCTCACAGTCTCTCTCGCAGTCTCACACAGTCTCTCTCGCAGTCTCACACAGTCTCTCTCGCAGTCACACACTCACAGTCTCGCACTCACAGTCTCGCACTCACAGTCTCGCACTCACAGTCTCGCACTCACAGTCTCGCACTCACAGTCTCGCACTCACAGTCTCGCACTCACAGTCTCGCACAGTCTCTCACACTCACACAGTCTCTCACACTCTCATAGTCTCACACACACAGTCTCACACTCACACACAGTCTCACACTCACACACAGTCTCACACTCACACACAGTCTCACACTCACACACAGTCTCACACTCACACAGCCTCACACTCACACAGCCTCACACTCACACAGCCTCACACTCACACACAGTCTCACACAGTCTCAGAGTTTCACACAGTCTCACTCTCACAGTCTCTCACAGTCTCTCACTCTCTCACTCTCACACTCTCACACTCTCTCACTCTCACACTCTCTCACTCTCACACTCTCTCACAGTCTCACACACAGTCTCACACTCTCACACACAGTCTCACACTCACACAGCCTCACACTCACTCACAGTCTCACACAGTCTCACTCTCACAGTCTCTCACTCTCACACTCTCTCACAGTCTCTCACTCTCACACTCTCTCACAGTCTCACACACAATCTCACACACAGTCTCACACACAGTCTCACACTCTCTCAGTCTCACTCTCACACAGTCTCACACACTCACAGGCTCACACTCTCACACACAGTCTCACACTCACACACACTCTCACACACACTCTCACACACAGTCTCACACACAGTCTCACTCTCACAGTCTCACACTCACAGTCTCACACTCACACAGTCTCACAGTCTCTTACTCTCACAGTCTCTCTCTCACACTCTCACAGTCTCTCTCTCTCACTCTCACATAGTCTCTCTCTCTCACTCTCACATAGTCTCTCACTCTCACACTCTCTCAGTCTCTTACTCTCACAGTCTCTCTCTCACTCTCAGTCTCTCTCTCACACTCTCACAGTCTCTCTCTCTCTCACTCTCACATAGTCTCTCTCTCTCACTCTCATTCTCACACTCTCACACAGTCTCCCTCTCACACAGTCTCACTCTCTCACTCTCACACACTCACATACTCTCAGTCTCGCACTCTCTGTCTCACACTCACACAGTCTCACACACAGTCTCACACACAGTCTCACACAGTCTCTCTCTCACACAGTCTCTCTCTCACACAGTCTCTCTCTCACACAGTCTCTCTCTCACACAGTCTCTCTCTCACACAGTCTCTCTCTCACACAGTCTCTCTCACACACACAGTCTCTCACACACACACACACTCACACACACACACACTGTCACACACACACACTCTCACACACACTCTCTCAGTCTCGCACACTCGCACTCTCTCAGTCTCGCACTCTCAGTCTCGCACGCTCTCAGTCTCGCACGCTCTCAGTCTCGCACGCTCTCAGTCTCGCACGCTCTCAGTCTCGCACGCTCTCAGTCTCGCACGCTCTCAGTCTCGCACGCTCTCAGTCTCGCACGCTCTGTCTCGCACGCTCTCACACTCTCACAGTCTTACACTCTCACTCTCAGTCTCTCTCTCTCACTCTCACAGTCTCTCACTCATTCACACTCTGTCTCACATGCTCTCACAGTCTCACACTCTCACAGTCTCTCTCTCTCACTCTCAAAGTCTCTCTCACTCTCAAAGTCTCTCTCTCTCACTCTCACACTGTCTCACTCATCCACACTCTCAGTCTCACTCATCCACACTCTCAGTCTCACTCATCCACACTCTCAGTCTCACTCATCCACACTCTCAGTCTCACTCATCCACACTCTCAGTCTCACTCATCCACACTCTCAGTCTCACTCATCCACACTCTCAGTCTCACTCATCCACACTCTCAGTCTCACTCATCCACACTCTCAGTCTCACTCATCCACACTCTCAGTCTCACTCATCCACACTCTCAGTCTCACACACTCGCACTCTCTCAGTCTCACGCTCTCTCAGTCTCACAAGCTCTCACACTCTCACACGCTCTCACACTCTCACAGTCTAACACACACACGGTCTCACACACACGGTCTCACACACACTGTCTCACACACACGGTCTCACACACACGGTCTCACACACACGGTCTCACACACACGGTCTCACACACACGGTCTCACACACACGGTCTCACACACACGGTCTCACACACACGGTCTCACACACAGTCTCTCTCACACTCTCACAGTCTCTCACACTCTCACACTCTCACAGTCTCACACTCTCACACTCTCACATTCTCACACTCTCTCACAGTCTCACACTCTCTCACACTCTCTCACACTCTCTCACACTCTCTCACACTCTCTCACACTCTCTCACACTCTCTCACACTCTCTCACACTCTCTCACACTCTCTCACACTCTCTCACAGTCTCTCTCACAGTCTCTCTCACAGTCTCTCTCACAGTCTCAGTCTCACAGTCTCTCACACTCTCAGTCTCACAGTCTCTCACACTCTCAGTCTCACAGTCTCTCACACTCTCAGTCTCACAGTCTCTCACACTCTCAGTCTCAGTCTCTCACACTCTCAGTCTCACAGTCTCACAGTCTCTCACACTCTCTCTCACACTCTCTCACACTCTCTCACACTCTCTCACAGTCTCTCTCACAGTCTCTCTCACAGTCTCTCTCACAGTCTCTCTCACAGTCTCAGTCTCACAGTCTCAGTCTCACAGTCTCAGTCTCACAGTCTCTCACACTCTCAGTCTCACAGTCTCTCACACTCTCAGTCTCACAGTCTCTCACACTCTCAGTCTCAGTCTCTCACACTCTCAGTCTCACAGTCTCACAGTCTCTCACACTCTCTCTCACACTCTCTCACACTCTCACACTCACACACTCTCACAGTCTCACACACTCTCTCACACTCACATTCTCACACTCTCAGTCTCACACAGTCTCTCTCTCACTCTCTCAGTCTCACACCCACTCTCACTCACACACTCAATCACACTCTCACAGTCTCACTCAATCACACTCTCACAGTCTCACTCAATCACACTCACACACTCTCACTCAATTACACTCTCACAGTCTCACTCAATCACACTCACACTCTCACACAGTCTCACTCTCACACTCAATCACTCAATCACACTCTCACACTCTCACAGTCTCACACTCAATCACACTCTCACACTTACAGTCTCGCAGTCACACTCAATCACACTCTCACACTCACACTCAATCACACTCAATCACACTCTCACCCTCAATCACACTCTCACACTCAATCTCGCACTCAAACGCAATCACTCACACGTAATCACACCCCGGGAGCCAGCACGATCCACCTTCCACCATAGTATGTGCAATTACCATACGCATTTCAATTACATGAATGAATGCCAGTCACTCACATCCCGGGAGCCAGCACGATCCACCTTCCACCATAGTATGTGTAATTACCACATGCATTTCAACTATATGAATGAATGCCACAGTGGAGGCATAAGTACAAACACAAACTCATTACAATGACACATAAGTCAACCCCTTATGACTCACTTCTGTGTGTGTGTGCCTCTGTGTGTGCCTGTGTGTTTCTCACTGTGTGTGTTGCATGTCTGTATCACACTCTATGTGTCTGCATGTATGTGTTTATGACTGTCGCTCTTTAAGCATCTCAGTGCATGCGTGTGCATTTGCGTGTGTGTCTCTGTGTTTGTCTCGCATCCGTGTGTGTGCATTAATTCCCTATATATCCTGACGGGCAACGCCGTCCAACATTGCTAGTATATATATAAAATAATAAGCCTCATTGCATAATTTATGGTACCTCACACACAGAACATAATTTATGTCTCCTCAGAAAACAAACACACATTGAGACACAACTCCCATTGGGTGATTCAATGGGGACATTACTGCTCCCATTGGGTGATTCAATGGGGGCATGTTTATCATACAGGGAGTTGGCCCACCCCCTCCAGCTCGCCCACCACTATCCAACCAACAAAAAAAATATAGCTGCCACTGGCTCCTGAAGTAGGGGATATCAATAACTTCTCCTGGTCCACTCACACTCTCACTCAGGATCATGACCCCACAAACACACTGTGTCACCTCCCACAGAAAACTGTAACCCTCCATACACACTGTGTCACCTCCCACAAATAATTGTAACCCTCCATACACTCTGTTTCAGTACGAGGGTGTAATGCTTCCATAAAATACAAACTCAGGGATAAACTTAATAGCAGCTCTTTTATTTAACCCTTTCAGTGCCAGAGGGGTACGCAACACATTGCTTTGCAATGTGTTGCGTACCCCTCTGGCACTCAAAGGGTTAACTCTTTTCATCTCAACAGTCACCTCACCTCACTGTTTTCAACCGTCACTCCTCCACTTCCTGCTTCTTGATTCCCGCCCTTTCCCCTTAAAGGGAGAGAGATGCTTTGCTGTATGTTACAGAGGGCAAGCCTCAAACACCACTTTCTATTTGTTCCCTTAGCATATTGCTGCGTTGCCTCAACTGAAGAGCCACTGTGTGTTATATTGCTATGTACCTCAGCTTAAGTAAGGCGTTACTGTTCCCAATGGGTGATTCAATGGAGGAGTGATTTAAATCATTCATGGAGTTGACCTGCCCCCACTATCCAGCCCGCCCACCACTATCCAAGTGACTGAAAATACAAAATGCATGCCACGCGCTCCTACACCACAGACTCACAAACAAACAACACACACACAAGCCACACACACACAAGCCACACACACACACACACAGAGTCCCCAGGGGTCCCTCCACCAACCTGAGGGACATAGTGAGCTCATCCAACAAAGAGAGGGCAGGATCGGCTCCAGTGTACCTTCATTTCAGGTATCCGCAACACAACAATGCTTTCGGCATTGAAAATGAAGAATAACGGATGAGTGCTGTCTCTCACTGCAACCAGGGTCACCCCAGGCTGAGTACATTCATATATTCACTTATATGGGACGTGCACCATTATATATTTATATTTATGTCAATTGCTAATTGGACTGAAGTGTGTGCCACAGTCTAATATATATTTTATTTCATATATATATATATATATATATATATATATAAAAAAGTCGAATGTTCTGTTTCTGGAGCCATGCTAGCCACATTTTGGGGCATGCAATGGAAGCAGACCCACATGCATTATCTCACCCACTGCCGACAGGGTCCTCTTCATAAAACATACACATAGTCAGGGTATGTGTGGGATAATTTATGTGAGGTGGAGCCCCACATAAATTAGCCTACCCATAACCTGCAAGGACATGTTCACACCCTGTTTAGGTCCCAAACACCTCTGACTGCTCAGCCATTCTAACCACTCTGTGTAACCAACACAGCCCTCCTCAGTGCCTGACAACTGGTACAGTCCTAATACTCTACTGCAAACTCCATCATACTCCAGTATTCCTCCTTGCCATGCTAATCTGTCCTCATTACCTACTCATTTGCCTCGTAATGTTTCTCCCGTCACTTGCCACTGGTTGCTTCTGGCCCTCCAGCACCCTCCCAGCTCTGAACACACTTGGTCCCAGGTGTGCTTGTCCTCATTCACCCTCCTAGGTGTAAAATAGGTTTGCTTCAGCAGTAACGTGACCTCCGTGATAGGAGACACTTTTCTGTGTCAGTTCCCTGTCGAATGACAGTGTCAGCAAGCAGAGAGGCTGTTTCATTGTTTCTGATGGCAACCACTGGAAATACTGCAGCAGCACTGATGACACATTGAAACAGCCTCTCTCCTCCTGCCATGACTTGGAGACACAACTTTACTAAAGCTAGGACCGGATGGGTGAGCAACTGCCCTTCAAGGAGTTAATGGCTGATTGCAAAGGAACAGGCAAATGTGTGTGTTAGTATGTGTCTGTGTCACTCTGTGTGAGTGTGTTTATGTGAGACTGTGTGTGTGTATGTGAGTGTTTGTATATTTTGGTACATTATAATGCATGTGAGTGTGTGAATTTTACACTGTATGTGAGTATGTATGTCATACTGTGTGAGTATGTATGTCATACATATGAGCATGTGTATGTGGCAGTGTAAAACAGTGTGATGAACATTTACCTACATTTTTGCTAATAGATAGATAGATAGATAGATAGATAGATAGATAGATAGACAGATAGATAGAAATCATTGTAGACAACCCGCACTCACAGGACTTCTTAAAAGTGAATCAGGTACATATTTATTGTATACACCTGATTCATTTTTAAGAAGTCTTGTGAGTGTGGTTTGTGTATAAGGGTTTGTATGTTTACTGTATTTGTTCTACAGCACGCAAGCCAATGACTGTATTTTTATTTATTTGTTTATTTATTTTTAGCATGACATCCTAACTTACGTTTTTTTAATCATCAGTCCAGATAACAAAGCTTTTTACATTCACCGTATTAATAAAATTCATCTTACTACAACACAATGGCTAGCTGGATGAAGCTTCAGGGATGGGTGTTGAAGAAAAAAGGTTTCCTTTCATTATTTCAATTTGGTTTCCTGCCTGCGTCTTCATTGATGATATGTTGGGAGGGAGCCTGCAGCAACAAAGATTCCTTTATCAAACATTGTCTTGGATGATTTCCTGCCAGGTTCATTTGGACTCCATGCATTACATCATGTGTTACATTTTTAACCTCCAGATATAAAATGAATACTACTGTAAGAGATGTCATTAATTTTAAAGACTCGGCCTATGTTTACTAAGTGGTACTATTACATTGCACACCTTGATCATATTATGCTGTATGCACTGAATTTGACCTGAGAAATAGCACAGTTTAAAGAGACTTTATTTAAAGATATCAGCCCATATTTATAAAGTGGAGTTATTCTGGAGTAAACCAACTGCATCATATGGGATATATAAAAATCCCTGTTAATTTAAATTGGGCTTTCAACCCCTTGAATGCTAGTGAGGTTTACAATACATTGAGAAGGAATTAATTAGAAGCCTTGTTTGCATTTAAGGGGTTAACCCTTTGGCTGCTAGAGAGGTATCCAACAAATTGTGTTGCAATGTGTCAGATATCTCTCCGCCACTCAAAGGGTTAAAAAAAAACCTCTGTTGAAGTGCATGGGAATTTAGGAATGTTGATTTCTCTCCTATGGTGCAGTTGGTTTACTCCAGAATACCTATATTTTGTTTTCAAACATATGGGCAATCTTCTGGTGTGCTCAGGGGGCAGCAGTTCACTTCCATCTTTGAAGATTAGGTAATTGCATTACAGGCAGCTGACTAATGCTACACTTAGAGCAAATGTCTCATTCTGGCCGTATTAAGGTCAGAATGGAACAGTCCGGGACAGATTCTCCTAGACAGATGGCTTCGAGACAATTTCTCATAGACTTCAACAATAAATATAAAAAATAGCCACTACAGCTAAATAAGAGTTATACAGAGATAGAATATGTGCTAGTATATGTAAAATGTTAATAATATGCAATAGTACTCATTTGAGACAGTTACATTAATAATGCAGTATGCTATAGTAATGCCTTCCACAGATAGTTAGGATATCAAAAGGATATGCTGTATTATGAGAGGAACTGTCCATTTCTCTTATTCTCTTCCCCATTTCTTGAATTTGGGATGTACAGTGAACACTGAGCATTGTTTTTCTCAAATCTCTGTATCACCTGGTTGCTATTATCAAAATCAGGGGTCTTCTTTTGATTATTTTAACCAGTGAACACAATGTTATCTCTGATGTTCAACCAGAAAAAGACCCTTGGCAGTCTAAAGCTCATTGGCAATCTGAGTAGACCTCACTGGACCCAAAGAAACAGCAGCCACACAATTACTTCACATGGAAAGCAGAGGCTCTAGCCAACTTGAATATTCATCCAGTGTCACATATGCCTTCATTTAGAATATTGGAGCTGTTAAATTCAGCCATAATTCAGTTCTAAGTGTTTCAGCTCTACTCTGAAAACACACAACTCCTTGCAACCAGAAGTAGTCATGAAACTCCTCCATGTATCTGGTTTGACATAAGATAATGAGAGAACAGGTGCCTCTATTTCATGATAATCCATGCCCTCTTCCTTGTGATTACTGAATGAAAACAGGGCAGTCAATTTGATCTCAAGCAGTCCAGCACACCTCATCACACACACACACACCATACTTCATGCAGAGCTAAAATTGTGGCTCCATGTTGTACATCAAATGTAAAATCCTTACTCTGGGGTTGGCTAGATACATTTTGGGGTCTCTTGGCCATGCACTGTAGTGTAAGGGTAGGAATGTAGTGTTACCCAGTGCATTGAACGGACATGTAATATCATATTACTCAGCTGATCTTCCTAATATTAGTAGTGGAACTGGACTGGGTGGCACACTAATTTGTTTGGAGCAGAATGCATCTCTGGAGCATTGAGAACCTTTTCTAGAGCTTTTTGTTACATATAGCAATGCCATTGTGCTACTTCGGGGATTTAAGGAGATCACTGCAGGGAACTTTGGGTCCTAGAAAAATGCAACTTAAAACTAAAATTGCCTTTTGAGCTATTGTAGCCATTTTTTTTTCTTGATCAGATAATTTCTGCTCAGGCAGCATACATCATCCGGAAGAGGAAATAAAGCCCTTGTGTGTGTAAAAGAAACTTGGTAATGTGGACATTAGAAATGAAAAAATAAAATAGTGTGCAAGGAACAATTAGACTTATATTGTAATGTGTTGAGTACCCCTCCGGCATTCAAAGTGTTAAATTTGATTAAACCTGTGTAAAGTTCAAATGATATATTACTGTAACATTCTTATGTCATCATCATCATCAGGCATTGTTGATTCACTGCAGGATGAAGGCATCCTCAGCAAGTTTCCAACAATTTCAGTCTTGTGCCTTCTGTTGCCATTATGTACCAACAAATTTGGTAAATGCCAAATTTCTATATTTAGGATGTTCAGGACCTCATTCTGGAGGCAGTTTTGGGGGCATTTTGCAGTACCCTGAATAGTCTCCAATATTTTTAAAGTCAAAACATTAATGAAGTGTGTGGCAATGTAATCTCTTTAATGGGAAATCTTCCAATACCCACAAACAGAAAATAGCCAGTATCAAGAGTCAAACTGGGCTCTAATATAATAAAGCTCAAATAGCAATATTTAAGTTATACTGGTATAATTATAAAAGCATGTGCTGAAAATTAGGAATGGCAGTAACATCATTTTTAGCCTCTGCCAACATGAAGCATGTATTGATTATAGCAAACAGCAATAACAAAAGGAATGTCCCCAGCACTGCAGTTTCACTAACTCGCCAACGAAGACACATGCTCCAGAGAAAGAAGCATCTTATCTCAGACACTGTTTAATATTGGAAGGTAAATATTGTTTTTCATAAATATAATTTTCCCTTAAGCCTTTGAGTGCCAGAAGGGTACACAACACATTTGTCTGCAATGTGTTGCGCACCCCTCTGGCACTCAAAGGGTTAAATACATGTTGGCAAGTGTTCATCTCTGTTTTCCAGACTTCTCTTAAAGGAGTAGCAATCTTTTTGAATGAAAAACCATGTATATCCCAAGTCTCACACTTCAAGTCACATGGGGACATAACTGCTCCAACAGACTGCCCTGTATATCCCAAGTCTCACACTTCAAGTCGCATGGGGGCATAACTGCTCCAACAGACTGCCCTGTATATCCCAAGTCTCACACTTCAAGTCACATGGGGACATAACTGCTCCAACAGACTGCCCTGTATATCCCAAGTCTCACACTTCAAGTCACATGGGGACATAACTGCTCCAACAGACTGCCCTGTATATCCCAAGTCTCACACTTCAAGTCGCATGGGGGCATAACTGCTCCAACAGACTGCTAGGAATGAGTTTTCTAGCCTATTCCCAGCAATGTATGAGGTTGTTTGCTCAACTATCGAAGTATATAGCTTTGAACATCTGACATCTTGGTTGAGTCAAGCCCATCGGAGAGTCTTCTGATGCCCAAATGACTGAGAAGCTCCTGTTTGGTTCTGCACAGTGTAGACCCTGTTTCCCCACTAAGTCTGCTTCCATATGGATAATAGAATCAGTTTCCTTCCATCTATAGATTTGTATGTTGTGTTATGCAGTAAGCCAACAGCATCTTACTAATTAAAGTTTAAATTTTAAATATTTTCTGTAATGGGTTATTTTTCCTCTTAAATCCTGTTTAAATTCCACCACTGCCTCCAGTCCCAACAAGTGTAGATGAGGCCCTACCTATGATAAAAGTGTTCCATTACTATTTGAATCAATGTTTGTTTATTGAAGATGAAAATACTAACCAAAGTAACAAACTTAAGTGCATACAGTTGTATGCAAAAGTTTAGGAATCACTGCCATATTACTGAAGACAACCTCTTCAGTGAACAAACTTAATCTTGACATATTCCTTCAAATTTCATGCACAGTGTCTTGTTATATTAATGTCTTTTCACTTAGAAAATCAAGAAAACATGTAATATGTCCAGGGGTGCCCTTATATATACACCTGTATAAGCAAATAGCAGAATAAAGGAGTTATTCCCAATATAAATAAGAGCCTTCTTCTGTTCTGTGTTTTTTCTCTTTCTCATATCTCCCCAACATTTCACACTCAGAAAAGGGTACACTTACAGCTCTGTATGTTTACAATCACACCTGTGTCTCAGAATGACCCAGCAGAACTACCCCGTTCTTCTACACTGCTTCTAGGGTCAGGACACTTACTGGCAAGTCTCTCAGAGGGTTGGAGTTTCAGTCTGAAAATTAAATTGCCTTGGGAGGAGACAACGCATTTGCTTAACAGTACTGCAAATGCATGTGTGCAGTGCTTGAACCTGAAATTAATAAAATATACAAATGTACTAAAAAAGTACTGTACCACCTACATAGATGCTATTGGAGGGTATGATTTTTGTATCACATTAAAGCAAACAGTGCTTACAACATGGCCTGTCAGGAGGAAGCAGGTAGAACAGGGGTGGGCAGCCTATAGCCATCCATCTGTTGACGACTACAATCCCATGACCTCAGTGAGTTAGGAGGGCCTAAAGTTGCCCATTACTGAGATAGAAGATATCCTTTCACATTCGGAGGTGATTAGAATCCCTATTATCAGTGGGTAAAGTCAGTAATTAATCATCATAAGCCATGTGCTGACTTTCTGTGTTGCTGCTTAGTAATCTCTCATTACTGGCACTCCATGCAATGCACTTTCTTGCTCTTTGCATTAATCATATGATTACTGGCAGATGCGGATAATATATGCGCAGGGGGAAATTATATGTACCAGTTTCCCAAAGACAATTCCTCAGACTTCAATTCCCATGTTAAAGGGAAATTTTACCCTAGCACTAAGTGCCTTTTTTATTTTTATAACCCCTTCCATGCTAGATAGATCTCCCTCAAAGGGTTGAAAACCCCAGTTAAATTCAATTTCGCCCCTATGGATCAGTTGGTTTGCTCCAGTATTGCACCTCTTTAACCCTTTGAGTGCCAGGGAGGTATCCAGTGCATTGCGTGTGGCATGTGGCCTGTAGAGTTCCACTTGTGCAGCAGAACAGACAATAGCCTCTCCAAAGTACAACATGAAATCATTATAATATAAATCATTATACATAATATTAATGAATGTTGTTAAGCACATCAAATATTAACCCACTGAGTTCCAGAGAGGTGCAGAATGCATTGCTTTGCAATGTATTGAGTACCACTTTGGCATTCAAAGAATTCAATCTTTAACCCTTTGAGTGCCAGATAGGTATGCAATGCATTGCTCTTGCACTCAAAAGGCTAATGGCAAACACATGGTATCCCATTTCAGAGGTCTGTCCAGATAGGATATAGAGTTAAATTAAAATATAAAACATGGGACTGTAGGTTTCTGAGACAGAAATCCAAACCTTAAGTAAAATAATTATTAGAAAAAGTCTCTGACATAGTGACAAATAAAGGAGAACTAACACAGTCTGGTCAAGCATTAACTGGCTCAAAACGATCACTGTGGTGTCAAACTCAGTGTCAAAGTCGACTGAAAGTGGTAGCGGCATCGACTTCGTGTCAGAGTAGGAAGAAAGCCAGATGAGCAGGAAAAGAGTTGAACGGCCTCACAGCCGGAGTTGGGTTGCACACTGGTACCACGGGCCGTAGAGAGTGAGGCCTCTAGTCCCAGTGTAAGGAAAACTGGAAAAGTGTCACAGGAACAAGATGTTGAGCGGATTCGAGCACTCTGTAAGCTCGAGATGAATAGACACTGGAACCACAGGAAGGAGAAGGAGTCCACAGGCGCCTGACAGCATACGAAGTCGGGTCACAGGAAGCTGACAGCAGGCGGTCGACGATTCAGGATACTTGGCGCATATGGGTATCAGAGTGGACACTTTAGACCATAAGCAATACAAGACTCCAGGACTCCTTGTTCACTCAGAGTAACTCTCTCTTTATTGTAACAAACCACACATATTTATACACAGAAGCAACATTGAGATACATGAGCAGACAAGATACAATAGGTGAATCACAAGGATAATATAATCACAGCATACAAGACAAAGGACTAACAACAAATGGTTCCAGCAATTACAATAGCCCAGACATGATTACATTGTTCATACAAAACGGTTGACAAAGAAGACAAAGACTTGAGGGGCGGGAATACACATTCGAGGGACAATGGCCAGGGGTTGATGCACGCACTTGACTAGTTTGAATATTCGGCTTCAACCCTGGCCAATGAAGTCGTACAGTGAGTCTGCTGGTTGATCAATCCCCGGATCGCCTACTTTTCTCCATGTTAGGTCTATGAGAGACCTTTAAACCTCCTGCACTGGGATTCGACCAATGCTACATCGACTCACTGCCCTCAACTCCTCGTGTTCGACTCGGTGTCGACAATTTGAACACCAAGCCAGGAACCTCCGACTCGCTGTCAGTGAATGTGTAAACCCTTGAACTCGACCGTACATTAAAAACACAGTCTATGACCACAGGGCAGCTCTATGTAATTCAGCTTCCCATTCACATAAGGTGTTTCCACAGTCTTTTCATCAAGGCTAAGGGCTCCCAAGGTCATACGGCTGGGCCCAAAAGGGTGCCTAAAAAGGGCAAACTGTCCACAGTCTCATGTGTCCTTTGGGTAACAGTCTCAGGCCCAGACAAGGGCTCCAATAACGGACTGTGATCCATTACATTTCTCCCCCTTTTTTGTACCAAGCCAGCTGTTGCTTGAGTAAATGCTGGCTTGGGACTTTGGGAGAGCCATGCTGATGGCAGCCCTTTGTCCTGGGCTGAGGGCACAACTTGAACCCCTTGTCCTGGGTCAGGGAAAGACTTGAGCCTCTTGTCCGGGTCAGGAGAAAACATTAGCCCATTGTCTTGTGTGTCCTTTGGGTAACAGTCTCAGGCCCAGACAAGGGTTCCAGTAACGGACTATGATCATTTAGATTTCTCCCCCTTTTTGTACCAAGCCAGCGGTTGCTTGAGTAAATGCTGGCTTGGGACTTTGGGAGAGCCATGCTGATGGAAGCCCCTTGTCCTGGGCTGAGAGCACAACTTGAACCCCTTGTCCTGGGTCAGGGAAAGATTTGAGCCTCTTGTCCGGGTCAGGAGAAAACATTAGCCCATTGTCTCGTGTGTCCTTTGGGTAACAGTCTCAGGCCCAGACAAGGGCTCCAGTAACGGACTATGATCCTTTACATTTCTCCCCCTTTTTGTACCAAGCCAGCGGTTGCTTGAGTTAATGCTGGCTTGGGACTTTGGGAGAGCCATGCTGATGGGAGCCCCTTGTCCTGGGCTGAGAGCACAACTTGAACCCCTTGTCCTGGGTCAGGGAAAGACCTGAGCTCCTTGTCCGGGCCAGGAGAAAACATTAGCCCATTGTCTCGTGGGTCCTTTGGGTAACAGTCTCAGGCCCAGACAAGGGCTTCAGTAACAGACTATGATCCATTACAACAACCATAAGGGGATAACACACTGCAAATCAGTGAAATTAATATTGCGTACTCACATGTTGATAATCAATGATCCAGAGGGATATCATTTCTAAAAAATAGCAATGATAACAATTTGCATTGCTTGTAAGAAAAGTTAGTAATGCTAATAAAAAAAAAATCACATTTAAAAAAAAATTTAACTTCTAAAAAAAATTGGCATTTCTGCTAAGTTCTCATTGCTTCCAACAAAAGATTGCAATGCTAATAACATGGTTTTAAACATCTATAGCTGCATATATATTACTATGTACATTCTTTAGACACAATGCTAATTTTTTACTTCCTGAACAAAATGCATTATAAAATTAAGCACCTTACCTATTTGCCCTATGAGTATCATACACATTATATTTAAACTAGTGTAAAAGCCCGTGTACCTGGGCCCAGCATTCTGTGTATTTGGGCGGTCTCTACTGCGCATGCTTGCATCGGACAAAGATATAAGCCAGTGTAGATATAAGCTAGTATAGATGCACTGAAAGACTGGTGAATAAGTACAGTTATGGTCACTCAGGTCAGCTATCCAATTTCTGTGAGTACTGGCCCTTTCTCATATATATATATATATATATATATATATATATATATATATATATACTAGTTGAAGAGCCCGTTACACGGGCCACAGTGCCACTGCCAGTCGGTCTCAGGGCAGTCATACGCAGCTGCGGCGCGGGCAGTCTTTACTGCGCATGACTGCATTGTTACACATGTTATAGCGAATTATTATATAGGATATATATATATACAAAATAGGTTATAGGAAAGCACTCTCAGCAAGCTTCAGTGGCGAAAATCACATAAATATTTATTAAACCAATGTTTCAGCCATGGCCTATGAGAAAGGGCCAGTAGATTATATATATATATATATATATATATATATATATATATATATATATATATATATATATATATATATATATGTGTGTGTGTGTGTGTATAATTTGTTCTTTTTTAAATCTGTTACAAGAATGCAATTATGTTCTAATGGATGTTCTACTTTTCTGATTCCTTTCGAATGCTGCACTTAATTTAATGCCAATTTTTCAACTCTAAAAAGACATCTTCAGTTAATGAATGATACAATGGACCCATCAATCCACAGAAGAATAATATGATAAAGTTCCATAGCTGCATAAGTTGAAATAAACCAGTTGATTACTTTTTGCAATGGTTTTCCAATGTAAGTTTCATACATGAATCAAGATACTTCATGCAAGCTGATATAGTTCCCTAATTACATGATCCAGGTAAATATTAATATTATTTCACAGAGATAATAGAAATTTTATCTTTTTTTGTGAAAAGTAATGACATAACAGAAATAGAGCATCATCATTTAATGAAGCTCATTTATCAAGATGACACAAATTTCATGCAAAAGGAATGTTCATGTTTTAGAACTGGTGTTGGCGTTTAAATAAACTCATTCCTGGCTTTCCTTCAAGTCTTGATTATAGCATTCTTAAATACAATGCATCGGACAAGGAGTAGATATCCGTTTCAATCACATATGCTCTGGCTGTGCTTTTAATGCGTGATATATCCATTTACCGTTTCCCCCTAATAAATGTATGTGGTACATGTATGTATTTCACACAGCTATACTTGTTTGTGAACTATTATATTGACATCAACAAAGGCATTTTTACTTTATTTTGTTGTATTTTTACGAAAGTAGTCAAACAAAGAATAGGAAAAACATAATTTTTTTAACATACTAATACCACTTTAGTAAAATGCAATGGCTATAAACTATATAAATTCTGCAACCAGCTGCTACAATCAATTGCACTGTGAACTAAAGAACTGTGTACAAAATAAAAGAGTAGCAACTCTGGAGAAAAGTAAGTGTACCAGAAGGGACAAATAAACATTCCCAAATAATAAAATCTGCATGATCAAAACAGCTATCTCATGCACCAGGTAGTCATTGCCTGTATTGGCAGCAAGCTGATGCATGCAAATGATGAAGATGATACAAGATGTGCTGGATGCCATTATATATATAGAATGCACTTAAAGAGAATTAATGATCCCCTGTTCTTTGGCATTCATACCTCATGGTTAGAAACAGCTTTCATTAGCAGCATTCAAGAATGCTATATGCATAAAAATATATATATTTTCCATGTTTCTATTTTGTTTAAAAGTAAAATAGTATATATATTTTTGTATTCATAAAACAGGAAACTTAAGGTTCTCAGGAACTACACACAAAAAATAAAAAAGAAGAAGAAACCCTGCTGCACTAGCACACCTGCAAAAGTTAATCACTGTGTTACCAATGTCACATAGTAATTGGAAGTAAAACCTAACTTTTATTCAATTGAAATTAATAAATAATGAAGTGCTAGTCTTATATACACAGAATAAAATGTATGATATATTATAAGTGCATCTCAGTTGTAAAGGTATGATCCGCTATGGCGTAATAATCAGACGTTCAAGTGATTAAACTGCAAACGCTCACTAGTCTAATAACCACTGGTCCCACTGCTAATTCTAAATGTACTACTTTAATTAAACCCCTTTAAAGAGTAAAAAAAATCATCAGAAAAAGACACAAAAAAACCTAAGCTGAAATATCTTTGTGTAGATCAACTACTTGAAATGTTCCTAATCATTATCTGGAACACCAATAAATCGGAACATATCAAAATTGTTCCAATAAATAGATGAGGTCAGTTATTGAAATGTAGCAGCAACTCAGTGAAATAATAGGATATCTAGTATAACAAAAATTCCTCCAATATTATCCTGTTATACTAGATATCCTATTATTTCACTGAGTTGCTGATACATGTTAAGCTATTACACGCTAATATCAGGAGGTTACTGGAAAGCCGAAATGTGCCCCGGCCTCATAGATCAGCTGTCAGGATAGACTTATATTTACATTTCAATAACTGACCTCATCTATTTATTGGAACAATTTTGATGTTCCGAATTATTGGTGTTCCAATTAACGATTAGGAACTTTTCAAGTAGTTGATCTACACGAAGATATTTCAGCTTAGGTTTTTTGTGTCTATTTCCGATGATTTGTTTACTCTTTAAAGGGTTTAATTACCATAGTACATTTAAAATTAGCAGCGGGACCAGTGGTTATTAGACTAGTGAGCGTTTGCAGTTTAATCACTTGAACGTCTGATTATTACGCTATAGCGGATCATACCTTTACAACTGAGATGCACTTATAATATATCATACATTTATAGCATATATACTGAGATGGCCAGCTGGATATTGCCCTGGCAGTACATGAACTAACTCCCTGTCATTTACATTAGGGTGATTCTGTGTATACAAGACTAGCACTTCATTATTTATTATTTTTATTTCAACTGAATAAAAGTTAGGTTTTACTTCCAATTACTATGTGACATTGGTAACACAGTGATTAGCTTTTGCAGGTGTGCTAGTGCAGCAGGGTTTCTTCTTCTTTTTTATTTTTTGTGTCTAGTTATTTATTTCCCTGCAGCACCCTGTAAGCAGACTGTGACAACCTATAGGTCCTGGTTATGTAAGTGTCTGAGTGCGTGGGTACATCTTTTCTTTTGCATTCTCAGGAACTACCAATGTTGCTCCTCAAGAGCTACCACCAGTGAACTGTTTCAGAATATCCCAGCTGGAACACAGGTGTACTAATTAGTGGCTCAGTCACATTAATTCGTCCACCTGTTTTCTTTCAAGGAAACCCTGAAAACATGCACTGTTGGGAGCTCTTGAGGATCAGGGTTGATTATTCCTGTCCAAAAAGATCATCTTCATGAACACATGCTAAGTTAAGGGAAAAGTGGTTGTGAAAATGGAAAAAAAAAAAAAGTTGAGAGATGAGGTGGAGGAAGGAGGTTAAAGTGTGTATAGCGATCATTTATGTGAAAAGTGTATCATTTACACTGCACCTGAATTAGACATTAAGGGTCTATCCCTAAAAAGCAAGCACTCTGTGAAAGGTGTTTTGAAGTATCCGTATCCACAGATTGCTTTAGATGATGTTGAAAGCTTATTTTATGAGTTATATACATATATTTTTAATTGAAAGAATTACAAATTCATAATTTGTATACATGTACATTTGGAGATACAATTATTTCTTTGAATCTAGGAATAGATAGTACTTCAACTATTTCTACAAATGGTCATAAAATGAGTTACTTTCTCTGCTTTAGTCCTATGTGGTTGTGCCCAAAATAATCAAAGCCTGCCTTCTTCTGATATCTTGATGATGGGTGTAGTGATTATTGTTTAAAAAGCATAATTCTCATGTTACATAGTGTGTTTCTATTGGGGCAAACTTGGTAAAAAGCCTGAGGCTACAAAGTGACTTTTATCAGCCATTCAGGGGTCAGAAAAGTGAACACCCAAAAATATATATGACCCACAGACTTTGCAAGAAGTGCTCACAGTTTGCATAGTCCCTCTGTTTCAGGCTTTCAAACCAGGCCAAGATGGTCTGTGGGGACTGTATCACTTCTAGCCAATGAGACTGAACTGTGAGACTTCAGTCTCTTCTTGTAGGATCAGTGAGGGTACAAGGGAGATCTTTTTTCACTCCTAATTGGTCAACCAAGGTTCAAAATGAAATCCCAGCTTCAACAACAGGTCAACTCCAAGGGGAGGAGATCTTCCAAAAGGACACAATCTACTTCATAGTGCCTGTTAACTGAATAAGAATAGGTAAAAAAATCTAATTGCATATAACAAAGTAGGCCCCCCTAACATACTACACAGTCATAAAACAGTTTTAGTAGACACTGATTAAAATTACTTAATAGACATTTAAAAGTCCAGTCACCTATATGTAACCCTCAAAAATCAGAGAAATGTCAGGTTAAAGTTTTCCCATTGGATCAGTGTTTAGCAATTTAATTTATCTTTACTGGTAAATTCTTAAGGAGATAACATTAAGACTCCTAATCTAGCAAATGAGATTTCCTCTAATTGTGAAGAAGAAAATACTCCCTCTTAGTCAACGCAAATGGAACAAAGATCTGCACAATGTCTTTGCGCTGCCAAATTAAATGGGAGGGCATTTGTAAACAACTCTAAGTATATTGTTTCTTGAAAGAATTTAACCCTTTGAGTGACACAGGGGTGTTTAATGCATTGTATTGGGCATACCTCTAGTATTCAAAGGGTTAAACACTTATTTTTTTTGGCATGTCATTTAATACTTTTTACTGCCTATTGAATCTTCAGAAAAAGCAGGAAGCTGCTTAGATGTTCTATATTCATTGTCTTCATGGACAAGTAATTAACAATAGTTGCATTTACTATGGCATAGCATTACTGTTGGAGGTTCATACTGCAGAGGTCAAGGTATGAGGGTAGTGAGTCAGTGTCTAAATTACACACTAATAAAGCCATTTGTAACAATGTAATGTTTGTTTAAAATGTGTTTCTTCTTACCAACCTTAAGTGAATTGATACCACAAATGCAAAAAAGGGTTGGGGTGGTGGTTGGGTATATAGGCAACACAGATATATGTACCCAGCAGGTGAATGTGACCCCAGGTGGCCATGTGATCTCCCAGTGTAGGCTCTTACACAGCAGTGTCAGGTGCTTTCTGACCTAAGTTAGCCCTCCACATGTCCCTTTGTAATGGACGTGGCTGAGAGTGTGCTGTTATCTCCACGGTCACGTCAGATCTCCCCAGTGTGACCAGTGGTGTCAGCCCTAACCTGCAGGAAGCCTTTGGCATTCACATGCAAGGAAAGAAGCTGCACACACCACACCGCAGCGCACACCACCTCCACACACACACTCTTACTTCTAGGTTAGGTGGTAGGGGACGAAAGACAAAAGGTGTAGGAGATGCAAAGAGGAGGCAAATGAGACTGGTTGAGAAGGATTTAGAGGGGGAAATGGGAGGGAGGAAGTCAGGAATGCAATACATCATAATTAACCAGAGGGGGCTCTTTTTAACCCTTTCAGTCCCATGTAATGGGTGGGTTTAAATTTACTGCATGACCAGTTCTTGCACGTAATCCTTCAAATGAGGTTTGATATTTGTAGGCAATGTTTGAAAAGGGCTGAAATATGAAGGACATGAAAGTCTTTGCAGGTAGGAGTTGGCGAAAAGTGAGAAAAAGTTCCTCCTTTTCGCCTATTCCAGCAATTTGTTGCCTATTCCAACACATTTTTCTCCTATTCTAACACATTTTTCTTCTATTCTAACACATGTTTAATATGGTGCAACATTTCCCAACACAATATTACTTCTTCTGAGGGAGGTAGTGGAGAAATAAGCAGCTGGAAGTCAAAGTTGTCCTACAGCAACATATACCTTGAAAATGTGTTAGCATGTAGAGTGCATTTGTCCTTTACCCACAACACTTACTTCCTGCTTAAGTGACACTGGCACATATTCATGATGATGTGAAGTGATTAAAAAAAAGTACAACCTACAATGTGGCAGATGTGTATTGTAGTGGTGGTGGGGGGACTGGCGTGGTGTGATTGGTGGGACCTTGACAAACTGCATCTACCCCGGGAGGTGAGGGATCATCATAATTTATTGAACATGCCTCAGCAACAATTGCTGCAGTCAGTTTTTGCACTAACAAAAGTGCCCCTGAACTTCTTACACCTTTCCCCCTCCTGATTGTGCATTTGCTAAACATTACTCAACTATTGTGTGTGTTTTAACTCTCTACAGTACACAACTGATGGGATGTGATGTCTTACCTTGGCCCTCAACAAAATTATCAATGTAGTCTGCCATCTATCAAGTCTGCCTCAGTCACAGAGATCCCAGTCAGCTGTCTAATATATGTATTTGTTTAATTATTTGTTTTTTATTTTATTTTTTTCATTTTTATTTTTTGTTGTCCACCATATCTTATCACAATTATTCCCCCCCAAAAAATATATAACAAAAAAACAAACGTCTTTCCCCAGACTTCCCCAGTACAGAGACAATAAAAGTAATATCAGCATGCAATTTGGACCCCAGCTACCTGTATCTTGCCAGTCAGTCACACCATATTTTGGAGTATTTTGAGTCAACCTCCTTCCTCCCTTCTTCTCCCTATTGGGCTCCCAGACTCCCCTACTACAGAGGACAAATGTCCTACCTAAATGACTCCCCAAAACTAAGCTTCAATTCCCCTTAATTTGCCTATCTTCTCTAGCTCAAAAACATGCTGCTCTCTCCTCTCACAAACACAGAATAGCTGCTATGAGAGCCTGACAGTCTTTTATATGGCTGTAGAAAACTTTTGTAATGTGGAGAAAAAATCTTTCCACCCATTGATTCCAAAAAAGGCTGGAAAAAGCTGAAAAAAGGCACTTTTTGCTGGAATTTTTTAGCCAAGCAGAAAGTGCCATTTTCACTGATTTCCGTTTGAGATGAAAAATTTTCACCCATCCCTACTTGCAGGTATTTTTACAGGAGTGGCCAGGGGAGGTTTACCACCAAGGCCACTCCTGTGAAAATCACACCCCATGCATGGACCTATGGGGTTCAAGTATAGAAGACATTTGAATAAAGCCTCCTTACTTATGACCCTGTGTGTGTGTGTAAGTAAGAATACTTTCAAAAATAGACATGTTAATAGTTTATATTCATCTGGTAACAAAATGCATAGTGAGTTAACAGAAGAAAAGTCTAAATCAAATCAATATTTGTTGTGACCACCCTTTGCCTTCAAAACAGCATCACTTCTTCTAGGAATACTTGCACACAGTTTGTTAAGGTAATCGGCAGGTAGGTTGTTCCAAACATCTTGGAGAACTAACCACAGCCTTAGTTGATTCTCTCTCTTCATGTAATCCCAGACAGACTCAATGATGTTGAGACCAAGGCTCTGTGGTAGCCATACCATTACTTCCAGGACTCCTTCTTCTTTACACTGAAGATAGTTCTTAATGATTTGGGCTGTATGTTTGTAGTCGTTGTCATGCTGCAGAATAAATTTGGGGCCAATTAGATGCCTCCCTGATGGTATTGCATGATGGATAAGTATCTGCCTGTATGTCTCATCACTGAGGTGACCATTAATTCTGACCAAATCACCAGCTCCATGTGCAGAAATGCAGCCCCAAACTTGACAGTAACCTCCACCATGGTTCACTGTTGCTCAGAAATTCTCCAATAACTTCAGTATTGTGCTTTTTTGTTGCCACTGTGTACCGACAAATTTGGTAATTTCATCTACTCATCTTGTCTTTGGTCTTCTTCTTGGATGTTTAGTAATGAGTGGAATCAAATCCATTCTTCTTGTTATGTGACCTGCCCATTTTCATTTCAGGCTCTTTACTCTTTCAGTTATTTCATAGATGTTTGTTTGCTGATGAATCCAAGCCCACATTTTTTCAGTCTCTTTTTGTTCTTTTAAGAATTTGATGTTGCATACTTCTCTGTGTAACCTGAAGGACTGGGGAAACAAATTGGTCAAAAACCTTTTGCTTGAAGCAAAAGTGGTATATTTGTCTTAAAGACAGTACTGTTACATTTTCAAAATGTTTGCCATTGCAATTTTATTCGTTGCTCAATTTCCATTATACTGTTTCCATCTAAGGCATTTCCAGTCCAAGGTTCTTGTTCAGCTACTGTGATTTTCCTTGGTATTGTAAATTTGTTAAATGTCACATGCGTTGATATTCATTTTCAAACATATTATTGCAGTTCTTTAGGACTACTGGGAAAGAGTAGGATATTGTCTGCAAAATGTAAGTGATGTAGGTAGTCTCCATTGATCTGAAAAAGTCTGAAAAATGTTTTAATTGTGGGTTCAAATGTCTGTCTGTAAGGTCTTGCAACACTCTGAAGATATTAGACAGTACTATCTCAAAATTCTTATATTTTTCAACAGCCAGCTAGTGTTGATCTTCATGTGAGTCTTTTGTTAGTCAAAAATCCTATTCGTTCTCATTATCCCTCATTGGTTCCTATATCTTCATCTTTTTTACGAGTCTCACATAAGCCTATACTGTCCCAAATGTCCCAATTGATTTTATTCAGTTCTTGTACTATTTACTCTAAGCATGAAGCCGTACTCATAGATCAAATGTTAAGCATCCCAATGTCTAGGCCAAAGGCAGCCTGATAGAACCTGGTGATTCTTAGCACCCTCTGCCATTTAGCTGGTCTTCCTGCTGCTGTAGGTAGTAGCTCTCAAGCCTCTGGGGAATGAAGGCCTTCTTTGTCTTGTGAAGCCATGCTGCGGTAATGGACCATAATCTGTCACATTGGACCAGTGCAGGTTGGCAGATTTTAGATCAATTTAGTCAGGTGTCTTAGCTTTGATCTGTCCACCTTGGGTGACCCTTCCAGAAGTATTTGCTCCAGATGTCATAGTTCTTGGCTTCACTGACACACTCCAAAAAACACTCTTGCCATGATAAGGCATCAACCCATGGAAGTGACATATATAACTAGATTTTAAATAGTTTCTGGTTCACTGTCCACCCCCCCTGGGAGGCATGGAGGTGGAGACTGGCCTTATGCAGCAAACCAGGGGTGAGTATTAACTCAGGAGAGGCAACTGGGTTCCTGATGTGCACGCTAATGTATAAACATAGACACAAACATATACTTACATATGTATGTATCTACACTATCGTTCAAAAGTTTGGGGTCAATTCGAAATTTCCTTGTTTTCTTGTTTCAGCTTGATCATATGGTACCTAAGAAGTGCCCATCAAGCCAATCCAAATTGTGGGAGGTACTTCAGGAATTACCCTTAGTCATCTGTTAAAAAAGAGATCTTGAAATTAGCAACTTAATGGGTATAAAATTAACTACAGACATAACAGAGTATAGGAATTAGAACGTGGAGCACCAATAACGGCAATCTACGAGTCTAGCTTATCTAGGTATACTTAAGCTTTGTTCCGACATCCGCATCAATGCTAAATATGACTAGACTGCAAACATCATATTGATAGCACTACAGACTGCTACTAAGCCAACCAGGGTGACCATATTGACCAGAGTGATGTGTAAATCCTGAAACGGGTTTCACTTTCTCACAGTATCTGCTTTTCAAATATGAAAATCGGACAGTATCTGTAGCCAGTCCCCGTCCTGTTGAGTATACAGGGGGAGAATGTTAGCATATTGAAAGCTTTTTACCCCAGGAACTAAATATGTTTGAAAAATAAAAACATAAGTGGCATGCTTTCAATTTAAAAGCATATTCCACCTAAAAATGAAAACTGCTACAGAAAACTAAATTATCAGTCTCATGGTGAAAGTGAGTATACTAGCGTATGAAAGGTAAGAAATGGTCACGAATACAGCTAGCGGTAGCACAATCAAATACCTCTCGAATTGCCATCTAGAAAACTCATACTTTAATAACATACTAATACACTTTGAAATAAAAAATTGTCAGTTTGGTGGCAATCAATAGGTGATCACGTTGACATTTTACAGCAGCATCATCCCCTCAGTGCAATTATTTGTACTACCACGGTTTCAGAACTAAAAGACATAATAGGCACGCACAAGTAATCAGCAAAGCCCGATTTGTTAATACTGTAAACAACAAGAGAAGGGGTGTATATTTCATTCCCAGTAAATTGTTGAAGGAATCTAGGCAGTATTTAACCCTCAAGTTACCACATTAGTTTGACTGGACTCATAACTAATATATTGGGAATGACCAGGTTTTAAACGATTAGGCTGTGCATAGATAACAAAAAGTGTAAGACTTCCAGCCAGTTTTCACACAGCTCAATTATAAATGAATGACTAAAAAACTGGAGACTAAAGCATGATACCACTTTAGGTTCAATATCTAGATGGTCTAATTAGATATTTCAACATTCTATTAACTCTCTAATTGTTTCAGGTTCTATAGTACTGACTTAAGTATAAGGGTGTTGTTTTTATATTTACCACAGAATGATTAATTCGGGTGGATTTTATTTCAGCTATCCCTGTACCACTGCAATCAGGGAATAGAAAGATACTTAATATTACATATATTTTAAATTTAAAATGAATTCAGTAATAAAAGTTCATTTTTATAGTTCCAATATTACAGCCCAGTATAATAATTTATATCACCTAACTGGCTTCTTTAAGAGGAAAAGGTGGAATATTTGGAACCTACTAAGTTCCTTATAATCCAGGTTGTATGTGCTTGGTAAGGCCTCATCTAGAATACGGAGTACCCAAGGGGAAGGCTGTCCATTCACTAGCTTCTACAGTCGAGGTTTTGGACTTTCTGACCTGACATACATGTGGTTTAATCTGTAACGGCTTTGTTCCTTGATAACGCAACCTAAGCGTAACTGCTGTATCTTGTGAAGCCCCTACCATACGGGAAAAGGAAGTGCTAGATACCTGATACTGCCATTGCCATTCACGGATACTCATATTTTAGGAAAGATCAAGCAAAGTAAAGAGGAGGTATAATCACATACACACATAAGACACTATACACTTTTAAATTACTCTTGTAACTGATTCATATTAATACATTGCTGGCAAAACTGTTTTTACCTTCTCAAAACAAATCATAAGTGTGGGCAGCTACCGAACACCTAATATGCCAGCACAGTCCCTCTTGGACATAACCTACTACCTCAATGAGACTGCAACTCAAAACAAGTAAAGTGAGCTGTTGGTTCTTGGAGACTTTAATATACTCCAATAATGAATTATTCTGTTCATTGTTTAAGACATTGAACTCATCACAACTAATCTCCTCCCCTACTAGCAGAAATCATAAAACAACCAGCCATACTTTCCTGGACTGGATACTTTCATCCAGCCCAAGCAGAATCCAAAATTCAGACATACTAGCAAATGTATTAAGCAATTTAATTTACTAAATGTATTTAGTCTACTGTGTTTGCAAAATAAACCCAATCAAAGCATGTCCCAAAGTCATAGTTACTAGATCCTTTAGGAAATGTCATCTTTAGTCTTTTCTAAATGATCGAAGAAATTGCCCATGGTATAGAATACACTTAATCCCTAACCTGAGTTCTTGAGTCTGTAATACCCATGCCCCACTAAGGAAGATCAAGATAAGGGGGGCCCATCTACCCTGGGTCTCAGCTGACCTGCTTGAGTTATACAGTTTCAGAGATGACTTCTGGACAAAATTTAAATTAACTGGCTTCACTTGTGATTACATTCCATACAGATAATCATGGAAAACAAAACTAGTTAAAGCTCAGTATTTAACTGACAACTTGAACAGTAACATATCAAAAATGGCCAACTTTGGAAGTTTATTAATAATATCTACAACCCCCCTAACCATTCTCACCCTTCTTCTATAAAAATAGGCAATACACAATACAATTCCCCATAGCAATTGCAAATTCAAAAGCTACTTCATTGGATGTGCCACCTCTCTGATTACACAAAACAAAATTAATTCTGAAGTAGAAATGTGCATGGAACAGTCTCTGTCACCTACAAACTGGTCCAACAATGCTAATGAATTCAATTTCATGTCAGTAAATGATAGTGAAATATATGACCACCTACATAACCCAAAAATGAAATCACAATCTGGGCCTGACCAAGTACCAGTTCAGTGCCTCAGTCACTGCTCATCCTATTGTATCCCTAATTCATGCCTCCTTCTGATTGGGGTATATGCCCAAAACCTGTAAAGAGGCTAGAGTTGTGCCTATCTCCAAAAGTGTGGATAAAATGTAGCATCAAATTACAGACCAATATCCCTACTCCTACATTATCTAAAGTCCTAGATAAATGTGTCCACATGCAGCTATATAAATGTGACCGACTGTCCAGTTTTTTCACCCTGCTTCAATCAGGCTTTTGTCCAAATCAATTAGTCAACAGTCACTGCCCACCTAAAAGTAAGCAATGATATGCAGATTGGCATGGAAATTATGAATTCACTGGAGCTATTTTTCTAGATTTTGCAAAGGCCTTTGATACAGTAGACCTTAATATTCTGATAAGAAAACTTAAAAGGTCAGGATTGGCTAATCATCCTCTAAACTTGTTCCGATCCAATTTATCAAACAGAAATCACAATATTTTCCTTTCCCAAAGTAACAAGCAGGGTTCCCCAATCTCCATTCTTGGCCTTCTCCTATATTCTCTGTTTGTAAATGATCTGCCGAAGGTTTGCAAAGCATCTTCTGTGCACATGACTGAATTAATAAATGTGTATTTATATAGTGCTACAAGTGCTTGCAGTGCTTTTGCATGCAGATGACAACATAATCTGCTCTAAAAATCCAAACATTATCTCAACTTGAGGCTGTATTACAGAATGAATGAATGAATGAATGATTGAATATGTTTATTTATATAGCTCCACAAGTTTAAGCATTGCTTTACAGTTTAGGGGTATAGACAATACAGGGTTACAAGTGCTTTGCAGAGTGAACACTGGAAGTAAGGTCCCTGCCTGAAAGCTTACAATCTAAAGCGGTAATGGGAGACATACAGAGTACATTAAGGTCAAGTGCTGAATACAGTACCAGATTTCTGGTTAGGATAGGGGACATAAATAAAGTACATAATATATAAAGTGTTCACTACACAACATTAGTGCCTTGTAGTATGCTTCAGTTTTGTTCAGGAAGTGTAGTTTCAATGTTGACTTGAAGACCATGAGAGAGGTGCAGTGGCACGGGGTGGGAGGAAGAGCATTCCATAGTTATGGAGCAATGAGAGAAAAAGGTTTAATGCGAAAGAGGGCTGTAAACACAAAAGGAGCTGAGAGAAGCTTGTTATTTGCCGATCATAAGTGGCGGGATAGGGTATAGAGGGAGATCAAAGTGAAAATGTAGGAAGGGGTAGAGGAGGGAAGAGTTTTAAATGAGAGAAGCAGAATTTTGTAAGAGATCCGGCGTTTTGTAGGCAGCCATTGGAAAGATTTGAGGTGGAGGGTGGTAGGGACAAACCTAGGTGACAATAGGAAAATTCATGCTGTAGCATTCTGTATGGATTGAAGAGGATGGAATTGGGAGGCAGGAAGTCCAGAGAAAAGAATGTTACAGTAGTCCATGCGGAAATGGATGAGTGCTTTCTTGCTTAGTTTAAATCCACTTCTCTGGAAAGTTACCAGGCCACCTGAGTAATATGCTCACTTCAGTTCTCCATACTAACTATAACTTCTGCTCCACTGCTAACAACTCACTGAGAATTCGACACTATACGTAAGAAGCCGGTCCATTGCCTTCTCCTTCAGAGCTCGGAAAGCCTGGAATAACCTACCAAAAAAAAAAATCAGATGTTCCAGTCTACAGTAACTTTTTACTGTAAAAGCTCACCTGGACATACTTGAAAATGGGAGAGATATCAATGTAATTTTCCTATTAAAATATTTTCTAAATAAATATATATGTAGGTATGGAAGTTATGTGAATACCATTCAGACAATAGGAGATTTTAGAGACTTAATTGAAAAACAACAACAATTATTAAGTAATAAGTTATCCCAACCAATAACAGAAGGCCTAAAAAATTAACCCTGCATACAAAGCAGAGGGAGTGTTGTAATACTAGACAAATGGTACTTGAGGGAAGCATATTATATGCTTAGTGATCTTCTGTAGTATTGTGTCCTGGAGCAGAACTCTGTCCCTCTTTCATAAGGGACTTTTGTACTGTAATTGAAAAATATTATTAATAAAAAGGAAAGAGATGTGTGTAGAATATGAAGAAGAAAGGCAGTGTAAGTAGAAGAACTTGATAATCAGAGCGCTATAAACATTGATCCAGGAATATTCAATAATAGTCCTCATGGAGCTGATCTCACCGTTGTCTCCAATATACTGGCATCTCATGTAGGGAAAATATGCTTACCCCGCTCAAGTAGAAAACTCTCAGGTCTCATCTGATTGCTTCCATTATCTATGGGGTTAAAAGTAGTGGTGGACCACAAAAGGTAATAGGGAAGTGAAACTTTAAGGGGTGCAGATCATAACCCTGCATACAAAGCAGAGGGAGTGTTGTAATACTAGACAAATGGTACTTGAGGGAAGCATATTATATGCTTAGTGATCTTCTGTAGTATTGTGTCCTGGAGCAGAACTCTGTCCCTCTTTCATAAGGGACTTTTGTACTGTAATTGAAAAATATTATTAATAAAAAGGAAAGAGATGTGTGTAGAATATGAAGAAGAAAGGCAGTGTAAGTAGAAGAACTTGATAATCAGAGCGCTATAAACATTGATCCAGGAATATTCAATAATAGTCCTCATGGAGCTGATCTCACCGTTGTCTCCAATATACTGGCATCTCATGTAGGGAAAATATGCTTACCCCGCTCAAGTAGAAAACTCTCAGGTCTCATCTGATTGCTTCCATTATCTATGGGGTTAAAAGTAGTGGTGGACCACAAAAGGTAATAGGGAAGTGAAACTTTAAGGGGTGCAGATCATATATCAAAAATGTATTAAAAAATATACATTTAGCATTTGTGAGTTTCACACTTAAAACAAATGCATATTACAAAGGTATAAAAACACAGATCCACAGGTACATTTTTGCTCATCAAATGTATCGCGTTTTGTAGCATTTAACCGCTACTTTATCAAACCACCGTGAACTTAGTGTATAAATTATAAAAAAATAAACAGCACGCTTCCATTTTTTTAATCTCCACCAATAGAGTTCTTACTAACTAACCAATCAGTAACAATATCATGAATATCACAGTGTTACAATTTATTAACCCCGTTCATTACTGACTATTATTAGTTGTACAATATTTTCAAAAGAGTCCTGTTTGTAATTGCTTAAAGGGCATCCTTTTAACTTCAAAACCAACTAATATTTACATATTTTATATGTGTAGAAGATGTTAGAGATGCTGAATATTACCATCTACTGAAGGTGCAAAAATCTTTAAATAATTCTCACAGATATCTGATTATTTTGGTAGTAAATTTCTTAAGTAGCAATTTATTGATGTTTATAGATTTTAATCTATAGTATTGAATTTTCTGTTTAACCCCTTAGTGACCAGTGACTTGCCAGGACAGGTGACTGGTGACGGTTCTGGAAAGTCACGTACTTTGTTCTTACAGTGATCCTGCTGGAGCACTGTAAGCACAAACAGGGTCTGAAATTGACTGCTCCAAGGCCTGAGCTGTCTCTCTCTCAGACGCCCATCTGGCGCACCAGTACACATAATCAGTTACTTGTGCCGGACCATTGAAAGTGGTCCTTAAGGGAAAGTTTTTTCCCCAGACTGCTGGTCGTTAAGGCCTTAAGATCACACTTAAAGGATATGACACATTTATTAAGTTTGTTGCAGAAAGGCAAATGGCAGACTGATTGCCATTGCTTAACATTGGATGTAACCATATTATATTTACCAAATGAGAGTGTTCTTCAAAGGGTGGAGTTTTTTATGAATATGTATCCCCTCATGCCTAGTACACAATGTAGGTTCATGTCAGAAGGGATGTTGTTTATAATAAATCATAATGATTTCACATTTAGAGGAAAGTATTACTTGCAGGCCAAAGCAGTGGGGATAGGAAGCAGGTTCACACCAGGTTTAACTAATTTATTTATGAGTTATCCAGGAGATCTTTACATTTGGAATAATGATCCATTTGGTGAGAACCTGGTTTGATTTGTTAGTTATTTGGAAAGGGGATATCAGTTTAATCCCCTTGTTTATTGAACATTAAACTCTTAAATATGAGGTTTATTGTTTACCTATAATTTTCATACTAGAGAGATTAACTTCTTTGATGTGGAGCTTGCTGTGGGGAACAAGAGAAAATATTAAAATCTCACTTTAAGGCTGTTGATACTTACAGTGTCCTAGACTAAAGAAGTTGCTAGTAAAATAAATGTTTGCCAAATGTCTACTACAGACAGTTTCACAGAATAAGAGGGTTTGCAGCTAATTTAAGACATCTAGTGAACAGTCTAGAATACTTTGAAATTGTAATTTTCGATAAAGAATGTGATAATGGTTTGATAAATAGGGCTCTGTAATATTTTTACAGAGACAAAATATATCAACAGGTTTAGCTTTTGTATTATGAGTAATGAATCTCAATATTAGAGATTTCATAAACTAATGGGTACTTGGTGTGCTACTACTTATATTACAGAGAAAATATATTGTAAGTGCTAGCAGTAGGGGTCATTGGTTCTGCACTTCAAACAGTAGCAGAAACACTGATCGCTTGGGTTGTGGATGATGACGTGTGTCAGTGATAGTAAGTATAACTGACTGGAGGCTGGATTTGGAAGCAGTGATGTTAATAATGATGACTGAGTTGATTTTAGTGTGTAGAATTTCAGTGTGTAGCATGCTAGACCAGAAGCACCATGGACTCTAATACAAGATGTGTGTTCCATAGTAAAATAGTAACATAATTGATGAGGCTGATAAAAGACATGCACCCATCAAATCCAGCCCATGCAAAATCACCCCTGTTGATAATGTTTAGGCATGTTTATTTTCCAGACTTTCCAGATGATCTTGCAAAGACTTTATAAACAAGTGTATTTCTCCATTACAGTAGTGGACTGAGCCTTTTCCTTTCAGCTAATATCTGAGCCAAATAATCATTGGTGTCACTTCCTATTCAATATGTATATGAAGAAGAAGAGATGGAAAGTGGAGGAAATGATAATAAATCAACATCATTATCATTAATAATTAGGCCATCAACAGCAGCAGCATCTGCTTTCTTCAAATCCTATGGCTTTTATCTTCTTGTAGATTTTTTAAAGTCTGATACACTTTTGTTTCACTTTTCTCCTTGGGGGGATTTATAGAAGATTGAACACTAGTTTGTGGTTACAGTCAAAGTCAGATACAATACTTAGTGTCGCTAATAAATCATCTTCAACTCTGACAAAAGCACTAGAATATGACTCTTCATCACCTTCAGGTTTAGTACTACTATTTATAGTAGGCTGACCAGATCTCACCTTTAACCGGGGGCACATAGGAAATAGCCATTTTGCAGTACTTCACTGAAATCAAAGCAGTCCTGCAGTATGCATTTCTCCTATGCATCCCTGGTTAAAGGTGAGGTCTGGTCAGCCTGATTTATAGTGGAACCTTTCCTATCATTTCTTCACAGTATTTGGATCATGGAGAGTTTCATTTCAATACTGTCAGAGTTGTAGTTTAAGATTAATTGAATGATAAAGTACCCCCTCCCGCCCATTTTACCTAGTGTAAGCCACCTCTTCTCTGACAGGACAGGTCGCAGCAAGGGACAATCTTCTTACTGTGAGTGTAAATAAAACCCTGCCCCCTTTGACAGGTTTTTCAGGTTTTTCCTTATGCTTATTGAAGATTGTCCCTTGTTGAGATTCATCTGGACAGTCTTGCTACGCTTTGATGAGCAGTGATACATCAGTAAAAGTGGTGGGAGGGGGATACTTTAACATTCAATGACTCTTGAAGTACAACTCGGACAGTATTGAAATAATGCTCTCCTTGGCCCAAATACTATGGAGAGCTGCTTTTTTTGTGAAACATTGCTATCCCTTTAACATAGTTTCCATTATTTTCCCAACTAATGACGTAAGACTTACTGGTCTGTATTTGCCAAACACTTTTCTGTGATACAGTACTACATTTGCTAATTTCCAATCTTCTGGAACTACTCCTGTTAATAGTGATTAATAAAATAATTTTGTCAGCACACCCCTGAGTTCTTTCATAACTTTTGGTGTGTCTCATCTGGTTCCATCTGGTCCCACTGATGATCTGTTTTACCTTAGAGAGTTGAAGTAGAACATCTTCTCTGTAAAAATGCATGTTTCAGATATCTTTCTGTTTCTTTTTTCTAACAGATACAGCTTTCTTTTATCCTTGTTTCCTTTGATACATTTGATACATATGTGGAGTTCTACAGTGGATTCCTTTTTTCTTCTAGCCTTACTAGCAAGTTTAATGCAATGCCCTGTTGCCTTCAATAAATTCAGTAAAACACTTTTCATATAATCCCATTTCTCCTGGATGTCATCTAAAGATATCTATGCCATCAAAGACTGATCTAATTATGTTTCCAATCAGCCACAGATAGTCTCCTAAAAAAAAAAATTGCTGAATGAATGTTCCTCTTTTGAGATAAAATGTTTTGTCCATCAGTACTTGTATTAAGAATAAGAGAAATTATTCTGATTCTAAAGTAACAATTGAGATATTTGAGACTACATAATTTATGAATTGCAGCTCCAGCTTTATAATTTATTGCTAGATTGTCAGTGCAGTAACCAATATGTGGAGTGCATTATGCAACATTTACAGACAGATTTTGATTAGCTCCACAGAAATATACACTGTTTGGAAGTTCATAATAAAAACACTTGATATATTAAAATTATTCTAACAGATCTCCATAAAGAATCCTGTTAATTAATTATTATCCCGAATAAGTCCAGCATCATTGAGAAAGCCATCAGTGCAGACGTCTTTCCTTTTCAGCATCTGTGCATCTATGCTGTCTGTCCCAGTCTCCTCTGAGTGGTGAGGGGAAGTTGCATTGTACCTTAAGGTACAGGAAGTGACTGATGATGCAGGTGCACAGATGACCCCACATTACCAAATCAGGTTGGATTTGATGTTGGTTTCAGTTTACTCCCCCCACCTTGATTTTTATTCTGCTTCATCTTGACACAGGTATCACGGGAAGAGATGGTTAAAGTATTAGAAGACTCAGTGGATGGAGAAGTGAATCTTCCTCATGCGTGTTGAGCCTGACCTGCACATATGTGTAGACAGGAATTGAAGGCATGTGAGCATAAACATTGCTGCTAATATATTTGTATTCATAAATGAAATCCACAATTCGGTAATTTTATTATAATGACAGTTAGTGAATGCACAACAGTCTTACAGTAAAAGAAAATAGCACTCTAGCTCCAGTTTTACTATCAGGAAATAGGGCTCAGTTCTCCCTCTAGTGTTAGGAATGCTGTGATGTAAAATGAGTTTGCGCTAGGTCTAAACCCAACTATGGTAACAGTCAGGGCACAAGTAAGAATGGTTAATACTGATTCCATTGGGTTTCATTGGTACTATTGTGTTCTAATGCTTTGAAAATGGATGTCCATCTTCATCATCAACCTTGGCACTCAGAATATTAATGCTCAATGAAGATGATGCACTAAGACGAATTGAAGAAATTATCAGACAACTCAACTACAAAATAATGTAGGAGACAGGTAAAAATTACCATTGACTTAAACAGTGTTTTGTACAAACTGATTACTAGAAAAGACTCCTCTTCATTGTTTCACAATGCATTGAAGAATTCTTTAGCATTCAAATGTGTTAACGTTTTGGGAAATTGTATCTGGCCCTTATGGTTCAGTTGGTTTACAGTATCCTGTATTGTCCCACCTCTTCTTAGTATAAGAGCCTCAGTGGGAATAAAATTTGTTTTTACATTTCTTTTCTCCAAATACAGTAATACTTTCTTTCATTTAATTTAATGTTTAATAGACTGTAGCACATGAATAAGATTGGGTATGACTGTCATGTGATTTAAGAAAAAAAACACAAATCAAATCCAAGAAAAATATTTTCTTGTCAGTGAATGAAATGAAAATCCTAATTACATCACACTTAGTACCTTGTTCATGAATGTTACATGAATTCTGATTGTATATTGTATTCCATAATAGAGGAACACTTATATTTCATTTCAGATAAACTTAAAGTGACACACATCCACAAACAGCTTTATTTTGTTTTAAAGCACACATTAGTTATGTTATTAACCCTTTGCATGTCAAGTGTTGCAATGAATTGATACCCCTCTGGCACTTAAAGGATTAACAATTGAAACAGAAAAACTTGCACACCGTCTACAACCAAAGTTTGTATTTACAAAAAAGTTTTTTGGATTATAAAAAGATGCATAAAGGTAAAGTCATAACCATGGACTAGATTACATTGCAGTTGGTGTTATCAGTGGTTTTACCTAGAAGTTTCTCATTGAAATCTATGGAGAACTTTGATAAAGGCACCAACTTAAAAGTAATCAAGGCTGATTTCTGAAGCATGTTCAAACAATGAACGTTTGCAAAAAAAGCCCATACCCCATTAGAGGCAGGAATTACTTGGACAGACAAAATTTGAGGTAGGAAGTCTCAACATTTAGAGCAATATGTTTCTTCTCAAGAGGATCTTCTAATAGAGAATACCCAGACAACTGACATTTATACACCAGCAAATCATTAGAAACTATAGCACACCAGACTGAAAAATTCACCACTACTACTTAGAACCTCACATGATCTCACATGATCAGGGAAGCTATCAGAATGTTTTATAATTAGGGATGGGTGAAACATTTCACCTCAAAAGAGAAACAGGAGAAAAGGGGCACTTTTCTCTGAGCGGGAATTTGTTGTGAAAAGTGTTTTTTTTTACATTTTTTTGCCTAGCTCATTGCATTGAAATCAATAGGAAGACTGAATTACTCCCCACTACGTGACAAGTTTTCTGTCTTTTCCCACATGCATACTATAAAACAGGTGTCAGGTGTCAGAGGAAGGAAAATCAGTTTTTTGCAGCTGTAGTTCCTGCTGCTGAGTTATCAGAGCAGACATTTATCTGTCACACCAGCAGGGGCAAGATGAGCAGGCTAGTGTGCCAGAGACCACCATGGCCACCATGGGACTGGGTTCTTCAAGGAGTGATATGGAATTATGACAGCATTCACTTGCTACCAATACTTCTGGTCCTAGCCCTAATGCTGATGCTGAGACAGCAGCAGCAGCATTAACGGCCCCAGCCAGTGAAGGCCATTCTTCTCCACCTCGACCCTCACTGAAATCATTGGGGTGGGAATATATTTCTCTTGTGGCAGGTGCAGTACAGTCATCATCAACTGCATTGTGTACTATATGTTATAAAGTAGTGAAAAAGGGAAAGGAGGGAACATACCTTGGCAAATATGCCCTCATAAAGCACATGCAACATAAACAAAACAACATTTATATTAACCATATGGAAGCCAGACTCCAAAAACAGAAATTGAGATCCGCTGTCACTATGCCCCTTGTTCCTCCCGAAGGCACAAAGAATGTGGGCAAAAATCCCAGCGGAAGACAGGAGAAACCCAGACTGTAAGTCTGATGATGAGCATAACACTTCCATTGTCACTTACGTCTTGTGCTGTGGTCAGGAAAATGTACCCACTGTCCCCACCCTGGCACCCTCTGGGTCATCTTCCGACTCCTATAGTGTACCTCCTTCATCTCCATTACCTCCCAGAAAAGCTGATAGAGAGTCTGTAGTTGTGAGAATTTGGTAGCTTATGTCCACCCATTGCATATTTTGTGGTGCACTGACCACACATGGTGAAGAGCAATGAAAGTCTTCTATCTTGATATCACATGTTAAAAGTAGAGTGGACAAAGGTCATAGAGACAATAGTACTTGGTTTCTTGGGGAATGGTTTTACATTGCTGACCCAAATGTCAAGATGTCTGATTGCACTTGTGCCTGTTGCTTAATATGAGAGCAGATGTGTCATTTGTTTTACCACTTCCCAGTCCTTCCCTTATTTCACAGTGCTTCCTTGTGTACACTGTGCACATTGCAATTGCTGATGACAGGCATCATTCCTTCCTGCCCACACGATTTTAGATGGGTTGCAGGAAAAGAAGTATAAATGACCATCTTCTTCTCTCTGGATGCACCTGAAGTGGTGGCTTGTTGTGGTATTGCTGCTGCCTCAGTAACACTGTGACTAGCACTTCTCTTGTATTGTTATCTTATCTTAGATAATCCTGAATATCAATGGGTGCCCTGTGCCAAGAGCACTTATAAGACTAGCTTTTAGCGTCAGAAAAAAGAGAATTTCTAAGACACAACCATCACATAACCCCAGTTACTTTTTGGTGTTAGTGTTCCTTTAAGAAATTAGAGTAAAAAGATAAAAATGTGTCACTTAGTCATTTCCAAAAATCCCATAAAGAGCAAAGGAAAAAAGAAAAAAAAAATCACATGAACTTGGAAACACCCAGATTCAACATTTCAGCTTTGACGTGCAGTAACCTAAATGTTTCAGAAGTGAAAACCATTTTCCACTTTTTATGCGTTCAAATACTTTGTGGTGTTTTTGACAAAAGGAAATTATCAGAAAGTACTGATTACAAGGATCTAAAGTCTCCAAAGGTCATTTCCCTGAAAACAAAAGAAATAAAATTACTTTCCCCTAAAGGAAATCCATGTTTAACATTGTAAAATGGCTAAGTAAGCATACAAGTCCCCTAGGCCTTTTATATTACTCTCCTAGGCTCTTTTCCAGTTGATAGTGAAGCTGAGCTACTAAGAACAGCTGGATGAGATCTGGGACAATCAAACTGCATCAGAGAGGACAAATAACAATCTCCATTGAATTAAAATGCATTGCATACCCCTCTGGCACTCAAAGGGTTGAATGGAGCTTTTTACTGCATGAGCTTTGAATAGTCCTAGCATTCCAGGGGTAAAAAATGTCATTTAAGTCAGTTGAGAATTTAGATAATCTGTATTTGTCCTTATGGTTTACTCCAGAGTTGCATCAGTTCTTCTTTGCACAACAACCTCAATAAATGTTTTGCTACATAGCCAATCTCTGTTTACATTTTTTTCCATTCTCTCATTGGCTGGATGGTGGGGTTATGCAGGGCACAGAATTTGTCCTGGAGTAACATCATCTCCAAAGGTAAATGTGAATGAGGAAAACGGGCCCCATGGGCACAATACATGGCCCCTTCTGTTACTCCAATTGAATTTCAGAAGGGGTCATGTGACCCTTTCTGCTCAATCATTCATGATTGTCCGGGTGTAGAGGTTACTCCAGGGCAAATTCTGTGCCCTGTGTAACCCTGCCTCCAAGGCAATGAAAGTGTGAGAAAAAATATAAACAGCAACTGACAACCTAAAAGCCAATCCCTATGTTGTTTTTATTTTTCTGTCAATGGCCTGGCAGTAGCTCAAGCAGAACTGGAGGGTTGACTTTTTTATTTTGTGATAGCTGTATTTTTTGGAATTTTTTGTATTAATTGACTTTATTTTATATTTTGTTGCAGACATTGCTGGTCCTCAGACATAAAGATGAGCATCTGTTTTACATACATACATGTACATACATGTACCTCTCTCTTGCCAGTGGGGCTAATTGTACATGCCACGGCAATGAAAGAGTTAATCCTCTTTTTAGATGGAGGTTGGGAGGGCATTTTAATTATGATTTGTATGGTTAACATTTCCATTGCCAGATCAGTGATATAGTACTTAAGATCAATATAGACTACTTACATCCATTACATTATGCAGAACTGCAAGAATGCATTGAAGAGCTGCAACAGGAAGGCAAACATTTTGGTCTGAAGATAAATATCAACAAAATGCAAGTAATGTTTAACAAATTTACCATACCAAGGAAAATCACAGTAGATGATAAAGAACTAGAAGTGGACAAGGAAATGTCAACAGATGGAAACACCTTGATGAATTTAGAGCGATTAATAAAAGTGAGATGGCAAACATTTGGAAAACTTAGTAGTACCGTCTTTAAAGGGATAGTAATACTTTGTTTTATCTTTATTTTATTTTGTAGGCATTAAAAAACATGAAGAACGATATAAGTCTTATATCTCAAACCTTTATGGTTTAAGACATATTCACAAACAAAGTATCCCCCCCCCCGTTCAGCTAGATCAGAAGGGAGGTGCCCAGGTAGATTGCAGAGAGGGACAATCTTCAATTAAGATTAGGGAAAAAGCTGAAAAACTTGTCTGGGGGGGAAGGGCTTTCATTGTTTTCATACAAAGAAGACTGTCCCCTGCTGTTATCTGTCTGGTCTTACAACCAGATTCACATCTGAGAAGAGATGGCTTACACTAGGAAAAGGGGCGGGAGGGGAAACTTTGCTTGTGAATATCTCTTAAACCATAAAGGTTTGAGCGATAAGACATATCGTTCTTCATGTTTTTTTAATGCCTATAAAATAAAATTAAAATAAAATGAAGTATTACTATCCCTTTAAGACAAATTTACCACTCTGCCTAATGTGAAAGTTTTTTGACTAATATGTCTCGCCTGTCCTTACATGGACACTGAATACCAAAACCATACAAGAAGATAAGGTTACAGAGCGAATAATATAGTGGCGAACTCTAAACATAACAAAAAGAGACCAAAAATGTGTGCATGGATTCGTCAGCAAACAAAGGTCCATGAAATCACTGAAAGAGTAAGGTGCCTGAAATGGAAACGGACAGGCCACATAGCAAGAAAACCTGACAGTAGATGAACCACAGAAAGTTTGTAATGGATTCCACTCGATACTAAACACCCAAGAAGAAATGTATTGGTACACGGTGGCAATAAAAGGCACAGGGCCAAAGTTGTTGAAGGCTTGCTGAGGATACCTTTATCCTGCTGCTGAGTATATATATATATATATATATATATATATATATATATATATATAAGAGAAATCAAAATCATAGTGGCACACAAAATATAGTTTAAGTAGCAGTTGGTGCACGTCCCATAAATAAAGTAGGAAATATATAAATGTACTCAGCCCAGGTATGTCCATAGACCAAGGAGACAGCATGCGTAGGTTATGGGAAAAATACTCAACAAATACAATATGAGTATTTGTTGTATGGTGGGACAGTACGGACTTTTGATGCGCTGTCCCAGCATAGAATGACCACATACACTAGTGTTGTACAGTATCAATGGACTTGGTTAGAGGATTCAGGCATGCACTTTATTCTTTATTCATTATGTTTCATTGACATCGGGGACTACTGGGGTCACCACGAGGACGCTAATTTTGGTGCTCCCGTGGCGTGACCCCACGCTGTCCGTGAGGTCACTATCCTAATCTACATATATCACGTATATGGTGCTTTTTCTTTTCTTCCCTGTCTGCCCTGAGGAAGCTTACTCTAGTGACCGAAAACGTTTGGCTGGATTACATTTGGAATATGGATCGATTAAATCACATTTTTTTCCCATAACCTACGAGTGCTGTCTCCTTGGTCTATGAACATACCTGGGCTGAGTACATTTATATATATATATATATATATATATATATATATATATATATATATATATATATATATAAATATATAAAATTCCCTTTTTTAATGGTTAACCCTCCACTGCTGGAGCAGCAACAGTTATCAGAAGGTGTTAGAAATGCAGGAAGGGATATGGGGGATCAGGCAGGGACTTCCCTTACCTAATCTACCCAAAGAAAAGCAGATAAAATCTCTCTGCTGTCTTTGGGCTTCCTTGCAGCATCCCTTTGGGGTAACTCAAAACCATTTTAAGCACAGCAAAAGGATTTTAAAGATGTTTTTTTTTAACCCTCTATACGAATGAAATTGCAGAACTAACTGGAAATATCAGCCAAATTAACAGTATTATTACAATAATTCAAAACATGATTGAAGATCAAGCAGTGTAAATTTTACACTGTCAGGTGTAAGCACATGTTCCCATAAAGTGAATTACCTTAGAACTGCCACTACTATACAATTGTTCAAACTCATTTTTAAAATTATTTGACTTTATATTGCAATATTTTTCCATATTTAAGGATTTAATGAGGTTGGATGGTAATGGTTATAAAGCAATATGTTGACTATGGATTAATTCGACATTACTGTACTAAAGAGTCACCCCTCCATGGAGAGGGAGAAGCATAGATTTAAGGACACCTCAGAGTGGATGGTAGGATTATTTCCAATATACACTGAGATGATTCACATCTAAGTGATGATAGATCCATCTGGCAGTGGACACCTGCTTACAGGCAGATCTTCAGTTAGAGCTGTCAGTCGCAATTTCTGAGGGGCCAATTCATGTCTGGATCACTAGGGCATCATTTTTCCCTTTTAGCATCAGTGGTCATATAATAAATGCCCTCCATCTTTTCTACAGATTGTAGCAACAGCTGTCATTGCATGATGCTACTATCCCAGTACTAGCCAATAAAAGAGAAATATATACATACAGTCTTAGCTTAATACAACTCACTGCATGAGATTGCTCTAATTAGTCTGTTTATATAAGGAGTAGCCCACTCTGGTCCTTGAGAGGCACAATCAATGCATGTTTTAACATTATTTCTACTAGGTCACTGCTGGATTAAGAAAATGCCTAAGCTACTGATAGATCCACCTGTAAACACCCTAAGTCCAATCAACTATTTCCTGGCACAGAAAATATCCTTGGCCTATAACAAACAAGAATAAAAAAAGCACTTCAAACCTTTGGTTGCTAAAGAATTCTCCAGTACCAGTGGTTCACAACCCGTGTCCTCAGTGGCTACTAACAGACCATGATTTGAGAATTTCCTTTTAAGAGCACAGGTGAGTTAATCAATATGACTGAGCCACTGATCAACACAGTTGTGTTCTAGCAGGGAAATTCCCAAGTCCTGGCCTGTTAGTGGCCACTGAGGGCATGGGTTGAGAACCTCTGTCTTGTACATTGCCTTGCAATGCTTTGGAGATCCTCTAGCATCTAAGGGGTTAAATAATATCCTGTAAAAGGGTACATAAGCTTCTACAGGCTCTTGCCACACCCACACTTAAGAATGTGGGTGTGGTCAGCACAGCTGAAGGCGCCCCTCAAAATTTGGATCTCTAAGCAGTTGGCTACTCTGCCTATTGAGAAATCTGGCTCTGCTTGTTGCCTACCCCTGGTTTATTGACTATCTAAACAATCAAGCACATTTTTTCCTTCAATATTTGTACCAGGTTTACAGCAGGATAACTCCTAAATATATATTTTTCTCTGCAAATATGCCATTCTAAAGATAGACCTTGTAATCCCTTGTACTCCATGTGTTATGCACTCTAAAGCTTCAATGCTTTCAATATTTCTCTTACATTAAACACCTCAGAAAGTCCAAAATATTTATCCAATATTTTATCATTTCCACATGAGTCAAATGTTTCTCATTTACTCCCTTCACTGCCAGACAACCTAACAGATCTAGCATAGTTTTGTTAGACCTGGTAAAACAACAACATCAGACAGACACACACATACACGCACACACACACACACCCTGTCTACAATTCAGTGGGTTAAAATCCCCATTTCCATCAAAGTGTTTTTTTTTAATTGCCCACTATGGCACAGTTGACTTGCTTTCTCCAGAATTGCTCAACTTTTGTTTTTGCATACAGTCTATAGAACACATGATGGCATGAAAGAGAGAGAAAGAAAAAGTGAAAGAGCATGAGAGAAAGAGAGAATGAGAAAAAGAGAGACAGAAAGAGAGACTGTATTTTTAGTGTTACAGCTTACCTTAGTTTCAGCATCATCTACAGGCGTGAGGCTTCAAGCATGCAGCAGGCCTCTGTTTTATGTGTTTGCTTCCTGTAGTCTTCTCCTACCTACTTCCTCCTACCATCTTCCTCCCTCTGAGCTGCTCTTCCTACCTACTTGCTGTGGATGGGTTTAAAAGGCGGACTGAGTCCTGACTCAGTTGCCCTTGCGTTGTTGTGCTTAGCATTTCTCTTACCTTGCGCTCTGTGTATGATCTGGCTAGTCTTCCATCCAACCTGGTGCTGACCTGTGGCTCTTTCTGACTATTCTTTTGCATATTTCTATTAGTGGACATCCAACCCGGTGCAGACCTGTGGCTCTGGCTGACTACCTGAACTGTGCATGACCTGGCTTGTCTGACTACCCCCTCTGGTGCTGACTTGTGGCTCTGTCTGACTACTCTTACGTTTGCTCCTTTACCTAGCAGACATCCAAGCTAGTGCAGACCTGGGGCTCTGGTACACCAGCTCTGATACTGACTGCAGGCTTGAGTCAGCTATCTACTTCCTCTCTGACTGCAGGCTGAGTCAGAGTCCTCTCCTTACTGATGGCAGGAGTGCATCGGTACATCTTCCCCTTTGGATCAAGATCCTGTGTTCCTGTTCCTGACCCAGTTCCTGCTCCTGTTCTGTTACTGGTTCCGGTAGAGACTACCAGTGGCTGAGGCCTAGTCTCTAGCATTGTGGTCAAGCCTGGCAGCCTATTATTTCTGATAACTGTGCTCGCTGGCTTGTAACCCTCTTCTTGTTACTACTGTCTATATTTGCCTACCTAATACTATCAATAAATTGCATTTAACTATACCGTACTGACTGAACTTTTCTGGGAACTGTGACAATTTAGTTATTTAAGTCTGAAGGGAGAGTGTTTGTTCTTAAAATACAGGGGGTGTAACAAAAATTGTATAAAGGCTATTAGGATAACAAAAACAGAAGAACCCTCAAATTTCAAAAGAGAGCACGACTAATTAAAAAAAGTTTTTGAAATATATAAATATCAAATAGTTCCAAAAGGAGAGTATTGGACATTCCAAGAGGGAGATGTGTAATATTAGTCAGATAAAAGGACCCGGGTGACTGATTCACTGAGCTTTCTAAGAATGATCCAGTGACAGGGTTCATTCATTCACAGCCGATCTAGTTCAAAGGAAGGTAGAAAATGCCTTCAGGGTTGCCCCATGGACCATCTATCCTTTTGGATAGATGATCCATGATAAGGGGGATTTTAGGAGGGGTCCTGGTGCCCCCCTCGAGGTCTGAAACTAATATTTATGTATAAAAAGAGCATATAACCTATGTTAAACATAGGTTATATGTGATTTATTTAAAAAGTCGACTCATGGATCATCTATCCTTCTGGATAGATGATCCATGTTAAGGGGGTGTCAGGAGAGTTCCTGGTGTTCCCCTCAAGGTCTGAGTTATATTTTTAACATAAATACAATAATATATATTATTATAAAGGCCACATAACATATGGTACACATATATTATATGAGCTTTAGTGACAATGCTGGCAATTGTCTCCTGCATTGATCACCTATCATTCGGGATAGGTGGTCAATGCTAGGGCATATCAGGAGGGGTCCTGATGCCCCCTTTGAGGTCTGAATTTTTTTTAAACATATAATTAGAAAAAAAATTAAATTTCATACACATATACAGGCATGGTATACAGTCGCATAACTTTCCTATTAACCCTATGAGTACCAGAGGGGTAGCAAACACATTGCTATGCATTGCTACCTCTCTGGTACTCATAGAGTAAATTATACAATACAAACACAACAAGGGCAAGTCGTAAAAAATTGGAGAACAATGTCGAATTTACATGAAGAAAGAAAGTCATGGGAGCACTGTGAGTCAAATTTTAAAGGGGGGGGTAAAATGTTGAATGAAACAATATTTGTCGAATTAAAGTGGTGAAAGAAAGCACTGTAATTCTAATTTCAAAGGGGGGGGATAATATGTTGAAGGGTGACACTCTACGTCGGATTTCTATGCTGTATACTGTTATCACGGTGCCCCTGATTCTGGCGCTGTTGCTGGATTGTTCACTTCCTTGTGATTGCTTGGTGGCAGCATGGCGGGCGATTACTTCCTGGTTACTTTTGCATCATTCTGTGCGCTCGCTATTTTTATAGTTCCACCTTGATTGACCTATTTGGACTCAGACTCCTAGAAAGGCTTTATATGCTGCGTCCTATCATTGCCTCAGTGCCCTTTCGTGGTGTACCTGAGCACTTTCTGAGTCTCCCGTTGTGATCCGTTCCTGGCTGCTGAATCTGTTTCGTGTATGACCCTGGCTCCGTCTGACTACCGATTCGTGCCTGAACCTTTTGCCTGCTGACTGACAAATCCATTCCGACTTGGCTTGTCCGACTACCCACTCCGTGTATGACCTTTGGCCTGGCTGACTACCCACTACATGCTAAGTACTGTGGCTTGTCTGACTTCCCGCTCCGTGCTAAGTACTTTGGCTTGACTGACTACCTGAATCATTTGACCATTGGCTGGTTTGTCTCTCCCTCGCCCCCTGAGACCTGGCACCCTCCTTGCAGGCTCTCAGTTTAAGTCCTTGGTTGGGTAAGTCCTGTCCATAGTGCAGCAGCACCTAGTGCTACCGTGGATTGTTGTGACCCTAGCGTCCTAGGGTATTGTGGTTGTCCCTAGAATTCTAGCTTGTGGGCCTCCACCTTCCGTTCAGCTTACAGCACGCTTACCACTATTGATACCTCTATGGTTCTGCTCTCTCTACTGGTTCACTCCAAGCTTATTCATCAGTCTGGGTAGGTTCAGTGTCAGCTTCTGGTAGTGGACTGTGCACTGTCCACACGCCTGACCCGGGGAAGGTTGGGGAAGTGTCTACATTCAACTATTCTTGTGATTTATTCTTAATGACGTGGAATTGATTTTATGTACCTGTCTGAGTCGTTATTTGCAAGTCTCCTAATGACAACTGTATTCTGCACTGCTTTTGTTCGAACAATGATGGGTTTGGAACCTTTGCTGTGGCTTCTACACCTCAGCTGTGAGGCGCAGGATTACCGACAGAAAATGTAACCACAAAAAAGGTGGTAATATTGAGAATGGGTAATAGAATGCTATGTGCACGTTGTTTTTAGTTGTTTCCTACAGACTTTTTTTTGACTGGCGGTGCGTATAATTACATCTGATTTTATTTTCACAAGTCGGGTAATATGATACTAAAACCTGACTTAAAAAACACAACGCCTGTTTTTTTTAGCGTTGGTAATAGACTCAAGCCCCTAGAACACTATCTAATGGGGAAGTAGTAGGTGTAGTCTTTTTAAACTATTTAAACTATTTGATACAGTGTCGCATAAGTTGCCCTATGAAAACAAGAAAATTAAGTTTAGGGACTAACATTTTAAATTGGTTGAAGCATACGAAGCAGTGTGCTGTTGTAAATGGAATTTTGATAAAATACAGGCATATATTACATTCCAGATGAAAATATTTGTCTATGGGCTATTTGCCTCACAGCAGTTATCTGCCCAATATAGCCACTACGTATAAGCCAAGGCTGGGAATCAGATTCTCGAAAAGCATTTAAAAAAACAAAACACCAACTGGCTTGAAATCCTTGTGGACCACTGCAAAATGCTCTAAAATTATAACAAAATGAGGCCCCCAAAACTGTAAGGCAAGCCGGTGGACAACCACATGTTCACTTAGGTAGGATCAGGCAGGGATAACATTGGGTACAACAGCCCTGCTTGACCCTACAGTGCCCCACTAATGTCTCCAAGCACCATCGCTACATCCACATTTCCCCATTTGACAAATTGCAGTGATGTCATCACACCAGCAAAGAAAATGTTGTCCAGTGTAAAAAATAAACTATTATCCATGACACACTCCACTATCCTATTGAATCCTATGATTAATCTAAAAGTTGCTGGTGCAAATAGAATTGGCTGAACTGGAAAGGGAGGGGGTTCATTAAAAATCAATTAATTGAGAAAATAAATTGAAAACAATTAGATAATGTCAAAATGACCCTAAGAAAATAGTGGCGATAGCATTATCCTCCATGTCTCTGTCCTGGTGAAAGCAACATGAAGGGGAGATTCACAAAGCGGTGATAAAGTGGAGATGATCACTTCTCCAATTCCAATGTTATTCTATGAAGCCTATGAACTAAGATCACTTCAGCTTTGGAGATCTCAGTGCATAGGCTCCATAGAATAACACAGGAACTAGAGAAGTGATAAACTGGAGAAGTCATCTCCACTTTATCTCCACTTTATCACCTCTTTATCACCGCTTAGTGAATCCCTCCTGAGGAGTATTAAAAATAATATGGAATCTATTCAGTCCACCACAAGACGACATGCTAAAAATATTAATGTGAAGTAAGTAGACCCCATATTTATAAAATAAATACCCAAGGGATTATAGGACTCCTTCCTCTACTCCCGAAGAAGAGAGGCTAATTCTAGCTTTAGCTTTTTGTTTGTTTGCTTTTTGTTTGCTCTCCAGGATATAGAGGTCCCTCAGCATCTCAGGGACACCATGGTGCTTTTTTCTTCATCCTATAAAAAATAAAATTCTGACATTGAAAACAAAACAACAAGTAGATAGTAAAAGTCCTTCCTGGGTTGATTCACAGGAAACACAAAAAACACCTTCAGACTGACATACGTACAAGTCAGTCCAAGTTTAAAAATCTCCCAGCTAATCACTGGTTGAGCGGAAGGGGTATTGTGGGTAGTCATGCATTCGCCAGAGTAACCTCTTCCTCACTGCTAATCGGTGGGATTAAAGGTAGAGGTCACACATTCATAATTCGTACATGTCTTCACACTACCCCTTCCTCTGGACCCCATAATAAAATGTTTAATGTATCTTCTTCCAGTGGAGTAGGCAGAGGAAGGGGTCACAGGAACTCTTTCTTTGGGTAGTTTGATAAATTAGTATAGAGGTTCCAGACCCCCGTGTTAATTTATTTGTTTTTTAATTTCTGTTAAATTAATACAGGGTCTATCCATCCTATATTACTTAATAAACTTAAAATAATGTGAATATATCCCAAATATATGTTTTACTTATTTGTTATTTTGTTCATGAAGGAAACCAAAGTTCCCTCCCTTGCTCCAAAATGAATCTTATGGAGTATCAGCACCTCATATTATTAATTAAAACTATCCATCCTAATGAGAGAATAACGTTATACAGCTATTTTGAGCTAAATAAAACTGAAGACTATATTTTTTAGATTAAGCCCTCCATTGCCAGGATTGCTGGAATGCATTGCAATAAAGCAATGAATAATTTAGTTTATTAGTACTGTTGATAGAAATGAACTCCGTTGATGGTGATTTTGCAACAAATTGCACAACTTTGTGTTGACTGGATAGTAAGGAGCAACACATATCAACTTGTAGCAGTGCACTACATGAGGGATCAATGCTCAAAAAATACCTATGCACACATATCTTACTGCTGTGTGAAGAACACCTACCTAAGGAAATAATTCTTTCAAACAAAATAAGAGCATAATATCACTAGGATACTGTGTCATTATTGATTAATTAATAGAGAAATATGTCAGAGTATTCATAGTCAGTGAACTTGGCAGAAGAAATCAGTGTCAAACAGCATCAGAAATAGTAAAAAATAATACAATAAAAGGGATATTGATGCAAGAGTGGAAGGCAATATTTTGCCATCATACAAATGATTTGTTTGCTGTGAGGTTAAGTGTGGGGTTTCTTAGAAATTATATTCTAGTTTGGTTGGAATGCAGATAAAAGCAGCAATATTCATTAATAAATATTAATTAATTAAGTAATGAATTTAATGAACAATAATTTAATTGAGTAGTAATACTTAATTTGAATAAAATACATTTGTATGTAAAACAAGAGTACTCCCACTGCTGAAAGGTGTTTATTCAAAAGCTATGAAGGCTCAAATTAGAATTTTTTTGGTGCAATATCACAGTGGCATGAAATTGTATAGTGGCGGTGTTGCAAATCAATCAGATGGACAGCTCTGGTCAATTAACCATAAATATCCATAGGATGGTGTAGCAACAGCACCACTGTACAATTTCAGGACAATGTGATACTGCACCTAAAAAATACCTTTTGAATAAAATTCCATTCAGCAGTGGGACTGCCGTTGTTTTACTCAAGGGGATGAACCCTACAACATATATTTTTTTTAAATTTTAAGTACTACTATCCTTTAACCCCTTAACGACCAGCGGACCCGGGGTGTATGATCCTTTAAGGACCAGATATGGAATTTCGGCGTGCCGCCCCACATGACTGATCACGTGAGGCGGCACGCCGAACGGAGGGACTGAAAGAGATCGCTCTGATCTTGGAGTGATCAAATTCAGTCCCCGGTATTACTAACCGTGAGGTGAGTAATAGTACGTGACATACCAGGACCATCACTGGTCCTTAAGTGCCGGACCAGCGTGACGGTCCGGGTACGTCACCGGATGCGAAGGGGTTAAAATATGAGGAACAACTGAGATAACTGGTTTATTTACTTAGAGGTAATATGCTTAAAAGAGGTTTGATTGTAGAAATATATTCAATGTCACTACAAAGACCTACCAAGGGAACGTTTCATCCCAAGCCTGAGTGAATAAATAGATAACATTTATAAAAGTGGAGCTGTAACCATAACATGTTTAGTTTGTTTTACAGATAATAAAATAGATGTATATATTGTTCTAGACATTTTTTCTGTAACATAAATTGGTTTTAAGAACTTAAAATTTATATCATGGTGTCACATTGTGGCACTATATGTTAATTCACAGCACCGTATGCTAATGAGTTATGTTGAAGATCAAAGTATTGCTTGCTGTGGTATTAGAAATTTCCCCAGTGTATTCACAGTAGTGTCTATAAATAATGTCAGCACAGAAATGCATTAGCATAAAGTGCCACAAATTGCTACCAACTAATAAAGGTTTAATTTCCCAAGATATTTATAATACAAACAAATGGGTAGACCAAGATATAGACGGTGTTTAATTATGTTTAATACTAATAAAGCTTATCTTAAAATGACATGTCCACTGTAGAGTAAAGGTAGTTTCAGCTTCAGCAGATAGAGGGGGATCCGTACACTCATGTTGTTATTCACTGTTTAACTCTTTGAGTGCCACAGGGGTACACAACGCATTGCTTGGCAATGCGTTTCATACCCCTCTGGCACTCAAAGGGTTATGGATTTGGTGATGGCAGATGCAATACATACATTTAACAGGGTAGTACATGCATATGTAGCCTAAAAGGGCATACAGAAGGAATTACATTATATATCAATTTATTAAATAAGTGGTTGATCTGGAAAATTTTTATGCAGTCATCATGGAGTCAGAAAGGATTGTGTAGTTATTTTAATTTATTTATATTTATTTTGTTTACTTTTCTGTGAAATGCTTTGGCAAAGGCTGAACTTGATAGTCTTATGCCCTTTTGAACCTAACAATCTATGTAACTATGTAATATAATGAGGATAAAGACTCTGTATAGAATGTTTCAGAGTTAAGCAATTTCACTAATGTCTACATTCCTGATAAAATGAAAGATTTTAAACTCAAGACACAGTCAGTACTGGTTCACATATGTTGCTGCTGGTACTAATAAAGCTCCAATAGCTGACAGAACTGGCCTTCCAGGTGGCGGGTCAGTTATTGTGTGCAGCTTAGGCATGACATACAGATGTAGTAAACATTACTGAATCATTTTTAACAATTCCCCATGTTCTGCATGTCACAGAGTGTGAAGAATTTCTAAAAAAAGGGAATGGTTACTGAGATCTTACATGGCATATACTATGCACCTAATAAATCACTCATTAGATGCAATTCAATAGCAATAGAGGTGCAATGCTGGAACAAACCAACTACGCCATGGGGGGAAAAATGACAATTCCTAAGGATTTTGATCCCACGAGTGCTCATGGGATCTTCAATTAATTGAATACACGAGAGGTCATCAGTTTTGCCTTCATATTGATTAACTAGTGTAAAAGCCTGTGTATGCAGGCCAAGGTCCGGGTGATGTTAACCCTTTGAGTGCCAGAGGGGTACACAACGCATTGCTTTCAATGCATTGCGTATCCCTCTGGCACTCAAAGGGTTTAGAGGCCGGTCCTGCTCTGCATCCTGCCGCCGACGCAATCATGCACTGTAGAGACTGCCCGAAAACAGAATGCTCCCAGCACAGAACTCCCAGCATTCTGTGCTCCCAGCATTCTGTGCGTTTGGGCAGTCTCTACTGAGCATGATGGCTTCTGACAAACATCCTAGCGAATTATTATATAGGATATCCAAACTTTATCTGATCTGATTAGAAACACATCTTTCCTAAGTCTCCTGGTAAGAAAACATAGTGTGCATCAGTTGTTAATGCCAGTTATGGACTGCAGGCATGTGGTATATTCTACAGTGCCACAAATACATCTTTGTAAACTCAACACTCTGTATAATTCATTATGTCCATTTGCACTCCAGTGTAATTACACTATACATCATTAAGATATGTTTCAGTGCCAGGGGGCACTGAAAGGGTTAAAACACTTGAATCCAGATGTACCCTCCTTCACCCTTCTAGTTTATAATCACATTTCTGGAAAGGTATCAGACTTCCTGAGCAGCATGTCACTCAAGCTCTCCATACTGACTATAACATCCACCCCTTTGCCAGCAACTCAGGGACTATTCTGTACTACAAGAAAGCAGATCTGCCTACTCCTACAGAGCTCCAAAAGCCAGTCAGTTCTCCCAGTTTAAAATCCCTAAAAATAATAGCTTATTTGCATTTAAAAACATGTACCTGTAAATAAAATGTAATCTGTTCTTTTTTTATCTAATATGTATTTATAATACATACACTTTTTACTGTATTTGAGTTAAAAGGATAGTAATGTTTCATATTACATGTAGCTCAGATTGTTGATCATATATAATAGTACTGCTGTGCGATGCTCCTACTCTTCAACATTTGCTAGTTGCAATGTAATAATATGTTGAAGTTGATCCTCCCGTCCCTTTCCCTGATAGCAAGCCTCCCCCCCCATAGATCTGAAGTCTGGTCACTTGACCGGACAAAATCACAATGAGGGACAATCTTCCCTCTTTCAGACAAAATGTTACATAGGGAAAAGGGGCGGTTGGGATCAACGTAAACATATTATTACAAGTTTTTAAGAATAGGAGCATCGTACAGCAACACTATTACATATGATCAACGTTCTGAGCTACATGTCATATGAAACATTACTATCCCTTTAATTTGTGACTTTGTAATATAAATACTCTCCAGAAAATACCCAAAAACAAGAGAATTCTCAATGTATTATTCTTCTTTGTATAAACATTTCTAAATAAAAAAAAATTATTACAGCTTTAACTGCTGTATTTTTACATTAACATTTCCCTCTAGTGGTCAGATTTCAGCTAGTTCGTCTGTTGCATTCTGTGGGAGAGGTGCGTCACTGACAAGCAGTTAACCATAGAATGCAAAAGAAACTGTCGAGTCATGCTGTCAGTTTGAACTTTCAGGAAGCAATGATACTTTTACACACTTCCTGAAAGAATGAACGGTTAGAACGTTTGAATGACACAACTGATATAAGTGGGAGTGCCCTTGTTTCAGTCAGCAGGAAATGCCCTATAATGTATAGGTTTCCATAAAGAAGTTCACTGCTTCTTTAACACATAATTAGGCTAATGTAGTAAGAAAAATGGAGTAAGGAGAAAGTTGACTGCAACGTAATGGGGAAATTAATATTCTCATTGAGTAAAGAATATTTAACCCTGTGATTGATAAAGGGGACTCCAATGCATTGCTACTCAGTGCCTTGAGATTTTTGAGACTTTTAGCCTTTTAGAATTCAAGGGATTAAAAGTCTAATTTAAAGAGATAGCATTATGCAAAAATTTTATTGTCCCCTATGGTGCAATTGTATTGCCCTATAATGACTTTATTTCATCTTAGTACATCAGCTTCAATATGATATGTATAGGTTAATTTTATAAACAGAAGTATGATGCCAAAGGAAAGCTTATTCCAGCATTACTATCCCTTTAACAAACACAAAGAAACTTGAAATTTGACACAGTTCTTAAAGGGATAGTAATACTTAAAATGTAAAAAAATATATGTTGTAGGGTTTATCCCTCTGAGTAAAACAAGCGCCACTGTACAATTTCAGGCCACTGTGATATTGCACCTAAAAAATTCAATTTTGAGCTGTAATAACTTTTGAATAAAACATCTTTCAGCAGTGGGAGTGCGCTTGTTTTACTCAGGGGGATAAACCCTACAACATATTTTTTTTTTACATTTTAAGTATTACTATCCCTTTAAGCTGCAATACAGCTCCAGTACACAAATATATAACGGATAATTGTTGTGGAAGACCATGTGTGGGTGTCAAAATGTGATGACTGTTAGAAATTAACTATTTGTAGAGCCTCTTTTGTCCTGCATTTACAGATATAGATTACCTTACTCTTCCAAAGTGCTGCAGATTTACACAGTGGTTCTGTGCAGGTTCTGTGTCTTGGTATGCATATATGCTCACAATGGATGTCAGATGGAGATGTTAAAAGCAGCAGTTGATAATGGATCATTGCACAATTCAATAATGTGGGAATTTCCAGTCATTCTAGACATTTGATTAAAGGGATTGTAATGTTTCACAATATAAGCAGCTCCAATTAATCTTCATAGTATTTGGGCCATGGAGAGTGTTATTTCAGTACTGTTGTAGTTCAAGAGTAAATGAATGATAAAGTATCCCCCTCCCACCCCATTTGCCTAGTGTAAGCTGCCTCCCCTCAGATTTGGAATCTGGTCCACAGAACAGACAGCTCACAGCAAGGGACAACATTCTTACTGTGAGAACAATGAAAGCCCTGTCCCTCTCTGCAATCCACTTGGACACCACCCTGCTGCTCTGAGATGAACAGTGTTACATCAGGAGGGGGTATTTTATCATTCAATTACTCTTGAACTACAACTCTGACAGTACTGAAATAACACTCTTCATGGCCCAAATACTATGAAGATTAATTGAAGCTGCTTTTATTATGAAACATTGCTATCCCTTTAACTCTCTAAGGACAAAGAAGTGAGCAAGGCATTGCAAAGTGTTGCAAACCCCTCTAGACTTTAAAGGGTTAAAAGTGACAAAAAAGTATACAGCAATGTGGGCTACATTTGTAAGTCTCAAAATCCAGTAGATGTGAGAGTTTGCTGCAAAAATCCCATCAACTGTTCTTTTCCTTTTATGATAATGATGTACCTTATTTTCCCTTTCTTTGCATGAGTTTTGAAATAGTGGTTCTCATAAGCCATAACTGTACCAAACACTCACCTGTTAAGCAGAATAATGTAATAATTAAATTTACACTCTGAGAAGGTAACTTCGCAACATCGTGCGGGGTATGTACTAGAGGTGATAAAGTGGAGATGAATTCTCCAGTGATATCACTTCTCCAATTCCTATGTTATTCTATAGAGCATACGCACTAAGATCTCCAAAGCTAGAGAAATCTTAGTAAGGTGGCTCCATAGAATAACACAGGAATAGAAGTGATATGACTGGAGAAGTTATCTCCAATTTATCACCTCTTTATCACCCCTTAGGGCATAACCCCCTAATGTATCACTAAGTTGAAGGTTCTGGTGAGTTCTCAGCAATTTCCTCTTTGGGGTTATTTAATTTAATAGATTAAATACATAGATTGCTAGATAGCTAGATAGATAGACAGACAGAGACAGACAGACAGATAGATAGATAGATAGATAGACAGACAGATAGATAGATAGATAGATAGATAGATAGATAGATAGATAGATACTTTTGAAACAGATGTGCTCCTGTATTAATAATAAGAAAAATAGTTCTGTTTGTCCATTTACTTGTAGTTGTGGACATCTTGTTACTATTATAACACAAGTCAGTAACATTTGTTTTTGCTAACTATACAATTCGAAATGAAATACTGAACGAATGATAATGTTTGCAATATGTTTTCACCTTACGTGTGTTACTATGACAAAATGCACAAACATTTGGCTTCCACAATTTACTTCATGTTAATATGTGTAGCAGAGCCCAGCAACATTACAAAAGCACGCAATTATGATTGAAAAACGCCATGAAGACTTCAACCCTTTAAGGGCCAGAAGGGTGTGCAATGCAATGCATTGTGTACTTCCTGGTCCTTAAAGGGGTAGTAATGTTTCAAAATAAAAGCAGCTCTACTTAATCATCATAGTATTTGGAATTTGGAGAGTGTTATTTTAGTTCTGTCAGAGTTGTAGTTCAAGAGTAATTCAATGACAAAGTATCCCCCTCCTGCCCCTTGTACTGATGTAACACTGTTCAGCCAGAGCAGAAGGGAGGTGCCCAGGTAGATTGCAGAGGGGGACAATCTTCAATTAAGATAAGGGAAAAAACTGAAAAACTTGTCAAGGGGGGCAGGGCTTTCATTGTTCTGATAGGAAGAAGATTGTCCCCTACTGTCATCTGTCTGGTCTATGGACTGCATTCCACATCTGAGAAAAGATGGCTTACACTAGGTAAAAAGGGCGGGAGGGGAAACTTTGCTTGTGAATATCTCTCAAACCATAAAGGTTTGAGAGATAAGACATATCGTTCTTCATGTTTTTTTAATGCCTACAAAATAAAATAAAGATAAAACTAAGTATTACTATCCCTTTAACCCTTTGAGAGCCAGAGGGGTACCCAACGCATTACTTTGCAACGTGTTGCGTACCCCTCTGCCACTCAAAGGGTTAAAGGATTTGGAAGAAAGCTGTGGAATTTGTAAACATCTTTCTGAAGAGCTAAAATTTTTCTAATTGTGTATGTATTTAAAAAAAAATAGTGTTTTTCTTACTTTTCTCAGGTGCAGATGCTATTATTGCCTATATAGACACTTTCCTGTTTTAATAGATGTATAGACGTGACTGAAACATTTTGTTTATATTTGGAATTTGTACAAAACTGGTAGTTTTGAAAACTGCAAACTGATGTTTAACCAGTTATAGGACATGAAGACATCACATAGAGGGATATGCACTAAGGTGTGATAAAGACATGATAAAATGAAGATATTATTGTTTGTGAGATTATGGGAGGTGATACTCTAAGCAATGATAAATACCAGATAAACATGAGATAACTTCCCCATTGTGATAAACTCTCCATTCCCTATGTTACTCTATGTAGTCTATTCAATACGATCTCTCAAGCTGGAGAAATCTTAGTGCATTGACCCCACATAATAACATAGGGAATGGAGAGTTTATCACAATGGGGAAGTTATCTCATGTTTATCACCTCTTTAGCACTACTTAGTGCATCACCCTCATTATCTCAGAAACACAATTCTATAAGATGGAGTACCCCTTCTCACTTATTTAGGGCACAAAGAATATCTGGGTGACATATTTAACATTCTCAGCCACAGAGAGAATCTTTGGTGACACTCAGTCAGATGAACTGGGTTAGCGGTCTCACTGTTTCTTTTTTATTCTTATGTTGGTGCACTTTCAAAGCCAATTATCATAAGTGCCATAAGTTTTTAACACAGGAAGTTTTATTTAACTTAACTGCAAACAGCAGAATTTATTAATAGTTGCACAGCAGTACCTCAGAAGTCTCTGTTCACGTTTCCTACTGCTAAAACTCATGATTTGGATTCCTTCTGCTTCCATGCTCCAGAAAATGGCAATGAAATCTCTTCCTGATCCATATGCTTCTCCTGATCCAGAGCTGGAATTGTACCCTCCAAGGGGCATACACGCTTTCTTCCACTGGAACAAACCCTGTGGCTTCGCTGTTCCAGGCAGTTCAATAAGGCCCTCTTGAATGGACACAAAATATCCATCTCCCTTGTTTCTGTAGTCAGAGTTGGTATTTCATCCCCTGACCAGCCTGCTGCCACATTTCTTCCTGGAGCTGATGTATTAAGTGCACCACTACACTATCTAACTTAGAGTGGGTGAGTCCAATTGCTTGGTGGATAACGGTTGTTTCATTTTGAATTGGAATATATATATATATATATATATATATATATATATATATATATATATATATATTCCTCATTCTAAATTTGTATTAGTCACCTTCCCAAAGCTCATTGGTCAATAATATCATAATCTATCTGTATAATACACCACCACCAGATTGGCTTGCCTCTCTGCTTCTCCTTATTCCCTACAGCCCACATCTACTGATCTCTCTCTCCCTTTCTCTTGCTATCCAAGCTCTCTCAGCACTCCCAGTTGAAATAAATATATGGAATTGCACACTTGGCACATTTTACATAATGAATATAGAAAATGCCACTTCCTGTTTTGGGAAGCATTTAAATGGAACTCTGGATTTTGGTACGTTCCAGTGAAATATCGCAATAGGGCTTTCATAATTAAGTTTGAATGAAGGTTCTGTGTAATTTGATGTTGATTGTGCCCATAATTTTTAATTGCACAAGTACAATTGGCTGATATTTTGTATTCCAGATGGGATTCACAATCCCTTCAAACACTGCAAAAATTTGTTGGGCAATTTCAGAGTACCAAACAGCTTAATTTACTTTTCCTATTTACCAATATATAAGAACATTTAATCAGACTGGCTTCCTAAACTAGCCTATGGATTCTTATAAAAATTGGTAGGGAGAAGGATGAGTACTGTTTACTTTTTAAAGGTGTAAACTGGATCAGTAGAACCAGAGATATTAGCCTTTAAAGATTAGAAAACAAGCAAGTTATTGCCATAACAAAATGGATGCGCATACAGGGGCATTTCTGCTAGTTTAAATCCAGAAGTTATTATTTTAACACATATTATGCCCAGCTCCAAACTGGTCTTAACCCAGAGAGTGCCAGAGGTGTACACAATGCATTGGAAACCCCCTGGTACTCAAGTGGTGAAGACAACAGCGTGTAGGTATCTTAAAAGGCCCCAGAACACTTACATAATTTATGTGTGTGATAGGAACTAGGACTAATAATGTAATGTACTGTTTTGAATGAAGCCACCACAAACTAATTGTGGGATTCAACGTGTTTTTTCCACTAAAATAAAACATGGTAGGTGAAGGATGTAAAAATTATGGACTCAAGTAGATGTGGTTCTTTTGACCCACCAGTAATAAATAAGACTCACCTCACAGCCATAAGAGGCATTGGAGTCTCCATATCCTCATACAAAGTTCTATTGCTCAGCACCAAAAGTTGAGAGGTAGAAAGAAATCAGTACATTGCATCTTGTTTATTTTCTCCACCTTGCACATGGGGTGGAGCCCAGGGATTGGGGAAAAGGAGCTTTAGTCATATATTTAATTTGACCTATACAACCTAAAACAACTGGAACAGTCTAAAAGGTATAGTAATACTTTTTCTATAACCCTACAAGTGCCAGAGATGTGAACAATGCATTCCACTGGTGCTTAAAGATGATGTTTCCTGACGATACTGTCTGCTACAAAAGAGACCAAATTTCATGTTCCCATGTTCTACAACCACTCTTATCTCTTACTGGGATTATAGTGCTAATCCTAGTGGCTGTCTGAAGGTGGCTGTAATCTATGACTTGACTGCTCCTGATGTAGCAAGAGTGTGTCCCTTAATGGAATGTGTTTAAATCTGTTATATTTAGATTTATGACACCCATGTATTAAAGTATAACCAGAGCAGAATAATCTCTGTCACATTCTACTTCAGACAGCCTCAGGTGTAAACATTTTGAGCCACAGATACCACTCTTAGAGGCCACATTTGTGTTATAAAAATATAAGAACATTCCAACACTATCCTGTTAAATTACAACGTCATAGTAACTATTTATGGAAACCATTAGAGTTCATCCACATCTGTTATGCACTAATAATGGTTTATAAACATTAATTTAACACTTTATTTTAGCTTTGCCAAATGAACATGTAATAAACTTTTTTTCAAGGGTAGCCAATCCTGTTTCAAAAGAGCCAACAGTCATGGTAATGTACAAATGCATATAGGTACTACTGACCTGTTTTTGTATGCTGTTCACACTTAACACCTATGTATAAAGCTTTTTTTTTTTTTTTTTTTTTTTTTAAGTCTATTTTGTTGCAAGTTTGTAGGAAGTAGTGTAAGCATATGAATCAGAGGGGGAATCAGCTCTAAATTCTTACATTCTCATGTGCATTCTGTAGGGTTTTCATGCATTAGAAGTTTGCACCGAAGGAGTTTGTTTGTCAGCATGGCAACACATGGACTACATTGGCTGATTCATGTATTCTCCTGAGAGCATACTATGAGGATATCTCTACTTGAGCATAGCTGCACCAATCTGTGGCTCAGTCACCTTAACCATTTAAGGGGGCATAGCATTGCAATGAATTGCACACACCCTGATCATTAAAAGGTTTACCGATCCCCTCTGGGCTCAGGCAGACATATCCTGAAAATATACTCTATTGGTAGCTCTTGATGACCAGGGTCAGCTACCCGTGATACTATTTACATCTCTGAATGAAAACACTTCTTCAAACATGAAACATTGGCATGTAAAAGGAGGACAAGGTTATTTAACCCTTCGAGTGCCAGAGGGTTGTCCAGTGCATTTACAAAGCAATGTGTTGGCTACCCCTCTGGCACTCAAAGGGTTAAGGGGGTACATGTAATTATCAAAAACAGAGCACTTGTCTGTTTGCTTTTGGGATAATGCCAATTTTTAGCAAATTATATTGTAAGTCAAGCGCTATGTCCAAAAAGTACCACATGTGACATGGCTTTGGGACATGGAAATGAATCAAATGTAGGCATGTCTCTAATTAACATAAATGTGTTCCAAGAGCACCATCCCCTAAATCAGGGGTATTCAACTGCTGGACCTCCAGGTGTTATAGGCTTCAGTTCCCACCATCCCCAACCAACTAGTTGGTGATGATTGGCGTTGCAGTCCCCAATTACTGGACATTCATCAGTTGACTACCTTTGGCCTATGGCAGGGGGAGGGTGGACAGCAAAACTGAACAAAACATCACAAGTGTGTCTTTGTATAAAAATGGAATAAAGGTTTAATATGTTTAATAAAACAAAAATCTAGTAATAGAAAAGCTTTATTGCAGATCCCCCTCATGTGTTGATGAGGCATGGAGCTGGCTTCACAGGTTAACAGCTAGAACAAAGTCTAACTTGGCAATACAGTACAAATACTGAGTCCAATAATCTACCTCAGATTCCAATATATATGGTCTTGGCTGCAATGCTGACATGTTGTTGCATCTGAAAAAGATATGGCACTCGATCCAGTATGATACATGCGATACTTTGGTTCACCAAAAAAAAAAACTTATATGTTAGGACATTTTATTAAATCCACCTCTAATTATCTGGTGTGCCAAAATATCTAAGGCCACAACAGAGACACTGAAAAATACTGTGGAGTTCATTTACTAAAAGGAACAGTTGTTATATCAATACATTTGTGTAAACTTTTGCTGTGCAGGGCACCAACTATTTACTAATCTAAATGTAGCCATTTTCCAGTGGTTCCCAACATTTATCATACCACAGCACACCTCACTGTAAGTTGTAACACACACACATACACACAGAAAATTAAATTTTCTGGGACACAGATGTGTAGGAAAGACAATATGATTTTATTTGGAAGTGCGTCCTGTCACCCCTGTTGGGAAATACTTAGTAACATTACAATGGATTTTGTAGATTCATGTTCTTTGTTACAAGGGTTGTACACAGAAAGAAAAAATATGAGCAATTCTGGAGCAAAGCACCTTCACAACAAAGGAGAAATAACAATTCCCAGTTTACAAATGATATTTAACCCCTTGAATGCTAGAGAGTAGGGATGGGCAAAATGTTTATCCAAGCAGGAAATGTTTTGCAAAAAAGCTGATTTTCTGCTTTTTTCCTGCCTAGCTCATTGCATTGAATCAATGGTAAAACTGAATCCCTCTCCGACACCACCATGTGGCAAGTTTCCCTTCATTTTCCACATAGATAGTATAAAAGGGATGCCAGCTTCCAGAAGCTTGTCATTCTGTGTTTGTGAGAGATAAAGAAATCACCATATTTTTGAGCTGCCTAGGATAGGCAAATAAAACAAAGATGGAGTGCAGTTTAAGGTGTCTTGTAGGTGAGTCTGGGGGCACGATGGGCATGCCAAACTCTTGGTTGACTGAGACAGGCATCTTCCTTCCTGATCTGACTGTTATCTCTGTTTTAGAGGAGTCTAGCTGTGTGTGAAGAAAGTAAATGAGATTTACCCCAAATACCCCAAAATGTTGTGTGACTGAGAAGACACAGACAGTTGTGATCCAGTTCCCCAATGGATCTGTCTGTTATCTCCGTGTTAGGGAAGTTTGGGCAGTGTGTGTGAAGGGAGTATAGGAGATTTACACCAAATAATCATTTTTTTTTTTTTTAATTAAAAATATTTTATTATTTTTGTTATTGTTGTGTTGGAGGATACAAGAAACAGTAAGAAATACAGCATAACTGACCCCTCCAACAACAGATTTTAAAGGGATACAAGATACATCAGATAACGGAACATCATATAATAGAAAACGTAGTGAGTATTGGGCAACATGTACAATACACAGGACTTGATGTATGCAAAACAATACACTGTATTTAGACATCAACTTAACCGTCTGGTTGCTGGGAATGGATTGGGGGGGGGGCAACAACAACAAAAAAAGGGGGAAAAAGCGACCAGAGAAATGGGAGGGAGAAGTGAGAATGAAAGGAAAAAAACCATGTGGTTCTAGATAGAAAGTCAAAGTTGGAAGGTGTCAATAGTGTCTCTAAAGAGTTCCCAATAGTCCCAAACCTTTATGTGCTTTAGGAGGGTGTCATGAAGCAGAGCAGTAAGGCGGTCCATGAGTTCTACCTGTCACAGTCTAGCTAGCTACATGTCCAAGGAGGGGACTTCCATAAACCAGTAATCCTGCTGTGAAGATGTGGGAGGTCAGCAAAGATAGGGAACAGGAGCAAGGATTCAACGGGCGCTCCTAACACCAAAGTCACTAGATTGTCAGAACCCTGGCAGAATACACAAAAATAGAATAGGCTAGAACAAAACCCTACACAAAATAAAGGTAAATTAAGGCTTGGTGTGAAGGCTAGAGAGCGGTGCTAGAGTTTGGAGCTCGTTGTCATAGGCCCCCTGTAGTGAGTTGTGTTGCGGACTTGGCCATATAAAGTTGCTGGCCGTGAAGTCATATGAACCCCTCCAGTTGAGCTGAAGAAGGCCCATTAAAACCCACTACAGAAAGGCCTAACACTACTGTGACGGTGCCAGCGGACACCCAGCCTTGGTGTCCCCGTCAATGGTCACTTCTTCCGCTACGAGCCAGATGGACATCCAACAGCATACGGCAAAACTAGTTTCAGGGTAACCAGCACACACTCTGCATACAGCAAGCTTGCCCCACCAGACAACACCAGTGTAGGTAAGACAAGAACTGCCTTTATTGGAACAAACCACACATATTTATACTCAAACCTTACATTGAAATATATGGACGAAACAGATACAATAGGGATATAATTCAATGACAGTACAGTAGACAAAAGGTCAACGGCAAATGGTCTAACAAATACAATGACTCAGACATGATTACATTTCAAATACAAAAGGGTTGATGAACTCAGACAATGGACACAAAGACTTGAGGGGCTTGAATGAATTCACACACGGCAGGAGGTTTCAGTACAGCTCACAATACACTGGGTTGAGTGGCTACAATACACATTGAAAGGAACTTTAGGTAAACTCAAATAATTAACCGTTACTGTCCATTGCCTTGGAAGCAAGCCAGCAGTCCATGGTTGTCAGTCTCTTTGGGCCCAGAAATGTCCACAGTCTCTGGGGTTCTTGAGATAACAGTTACTTCTTTAAAAGTCTCATGGAGGCGCCATACCCTGTTCCAGGGTTAGGTCCATAGTCTGTGGGCAGGAGGCTGGCCTTCAGGCCCCTCCAGGAGCCAGGGGCCCAGTGGTTCCTGTGACAACTACCAACCCCAGGGAGAATATATCCAAATAAAGTAATGAGTAGAAGACACCAAATAGATGTACAGATACAGGAACTGGCAAGGGCAGCAACAGGCTGGCAGCACAATGAAACAGCAGGCAAAAGAGTGGTCAGGTACAGGTGGGTCAGCAACTGGCGGGCAAAGAGATATTGAAATCAGAAGGCAGATAGTGGTCATGTACAAGCTGGGTCAGTATCAGGCTGGCATAGAGGTGTCCAAAACAGTAGGCAAAAGAATGGACAAGAACAAGCTGGATTAGTATCAGGCTGGCATAGAGGTGTACAAAAATGTAGGCAAAAGAGTGGTCAAGAACAAGCTGAATTGGCAGTAGACAGATTCTGAAGACGTGAATACTGGAATCAGGAGTTGGAGTACAGAAAGGATACAGGGTACTGGCTCAAGACACACTGGAACTCTATAATCGCACACCAGAGAGACCTGCAGGCATCCTATTTAAAGGCCCCAGCCAGAAGTTCACCTTGAGAACAAGGCTGCAAGCCACGTCAGCGGCTCCCAGCAGCATAGAGATGAGGAAGACCATAGAGATGAGCAACGATGCGGCAAAGACACGGGGGACATGACATGGATCAAGAGGGACAGAGATGGAGGTGACCACCTTTATGAAAAACTGGACCCTACTCCAGAACATCTGGATAATGGGACAAGTCCACCAGACATGAAGCAAGTCCCCAGTACTCCCATAGCCTCTCCAATGCTGGGCAGAGATATCAGGAAAATAGAATGAAACCGAGAGGGTGTGTAATATCATCTAAGTTAAATTTTATAAATATTCTCTCAAGTGGTCATGCAGATTGATGTCTGCGCTGCGGCAGACCAGATTGTGGCCCACCGATCTTCTGGTATCTCCCATTCCATCATGCTGGCATGTTTAATAGGGACTTCCGGAGTTAGCAATAGGGCATACATTCTGGACAGCAGGTGACATTGTGGCCCTGGATCCGAGCAGAGCTTTTCAAATAGAGTAAGGGGGGGAGACAAAGAAGGGGCAAGAGAATGTAGAAAATGCCTCAACTGAAAGAAGGGTAGGAAATCCCCAGATTCCAATCCCAAGAACTGAATCATTGCGTCAAAAGAGGGAAGCAAGCCATCAGATAAAGTATCTCTGATTGAGGAGATGTTAGCCCGTTGAAACTTGTAGAAATGTCAGGAGCGAATCCCATGGGAAATTGAGGGTTACCGAAGAGTGGCATCATCTGAGATGGGGATGACGAGAGAGAGGGAAACTGTTTACATGCAGTAATATGTAGCTGAAAGGCAACAGAGTTGAAGATATGTAGCTGAAAGGCAACAGTTGGTAGACGTAATGATATCTGAGGCTGGGCTCCTTGGGGAATCCAGGGTAAGCCTTTGATAGGGATCAAAGGCAAACAACAGTGTTCCATATCTACCCATCTAGCAATATCTCGAGGGGTGAACCAGGCCTCAAGATGGCTAACATGAGATGCCAGGTAGTACAGTGGTAGATTTGAAACAGCAAGGTCCCCCTGCAGCTTCAGAAGGTAGAGAATATGTTTAGAGACTCTGGGATGACAATCATTCCAGATGAAACGGAGAAGGGAGGATTGAAGAGAGTCGAGTTCAAAGTAGGCAACCAAAACTGTAAGGGTGTGAAATAGGTATAAAGACGCAGTAGAAGCAACGGAGGTTGACCCCAAATACCCCAGCATTCTGTCTGACCAATTTGATTTGAAAGACATAGGCAGCTGCGGTCCAAGTTTCTTGCTGATATTGCTGTTATTATTTCAATATTGGAGGTGCTGGGGGTATGAGTGAGAAGGGAGCAAAGGAAGTTGACCCCAAATATCCCAAAATTCTTTCTGACCAATTTGATTTGAAAGACATAGGCAGCTGCAGTTCAAGTTCCTTGCTGATCTTGCTGTTATTATCTCTGTGTTATTTCTGTCTGGGGGTGTGAGTGAGAAGGGAGCAAAGGAGGTTGACCCCCAAATACCCCAACATTCTTCTGACCAATTTGATTTGTAAGACATGGGCAGCTGCAGTCCAAGTTCCTTGCTGATCTTGCTGTTATTATGTCTGTGTTACACGTGTTTGGTGGTGTGAATGTGAAGGGAGCAAAGGAGGTTGACCCCAAATACTCCAACATTCTGTCTGAAAAATTTGATTTGAAAGACACAGGCATCTGCAGTCCAATTTCCTTGCTGATCTTGCTGTTATTTTCTCTGTGTTATATGTGTCTGGGGGTGGTAAGAAGGGAGAAAAGGAGCTTGACCCAAGTATCCCAACATTCTGTCTGACCAATTTGATTTGGAAAACACAGGCAGCTGCAGTCCAAGTTACTTGCTGATCTTGCTGTTATTACCTCTGTGTTAGATGTGTCTGGGCATTTGAGTAATAAGGGAGCAAAGGATGTTGACCACAAGCGGGAAATTATTCACCAAGCGGGAAGTGCCATTATTCGCCTATTTCAGTTTGGGGTGAAAATTTTCGCCCGTCCCTGATGTTGACCCCAAATACCCCAACATTCTGTCTGATCAATTTGATTTGAAAGACTTAGGCAGCTGCAATCCAAGTTCCTTCCTGATCTAGCTGTTATTATCTCTGTGTTATATATATGTCTGGGGGTGTGAGTGAGAAGGGAGAAAAGAAGGTTGACCTCAAATACCGCCATATACTGTCTGACTGATTTGAATTGAAAAACACAGACAGCTGTGGTCCAAGTTCCGTGCTAAACTTGCTGTTATTATCTCTATGTTAGCCGTGTCTGATATTGTGAGTGAGAAGGGAGAAAAGGATGTTGGCTAGAGGTTGGTGAAAGGTCTCGCCCAGTTTGCGCAAGAAATTATGTGAAAACCACATTGTTGTCCACTTTTTCTCTGGAAAATCCGTTTTAAAACCAGCTATTAAAATTTTTGCATTTGTTGCTTATTGGCCAAAATTCTTCACCATTTTTTCACTGGCTAGAAAGTTTCCGCCCATTTATTTACATATTTTTCACCTTTCCGCTATAAAATGTGACGTATTCCAGAAAGTAGAACACAATCGAAGCAGCTACCTAGCAAGGTAAATGTGCTGTGCTGTTCTGCTGAGGGGAAAGACTCTGGAGCTGAATTTGATGTGGTTGGTGTTAACAATAGTAACATTAATGGTGAAGCAATCTGTGGGGCTAGTGTTAGGGAAAGCATTTGAGAGCCTCCAGACTAGTGGTCAAGGGAGCCCACATCATTCCTGTGGCCCTGGGAGTCCCCTTGCCTTCACGACAGTGTCCAGGTGGAACATAATCCTGAATAAGTCAGAACTGATGCTGGATAGCAGATGCAGCAATAATACCACCACCAACACCAGGAGCACAGATCAGCTGCCTGTGCCTGCTGCTACTGCTGCTAGTCTGCCTTCTTCACAGTGCCAAGAAATGGCAAGTGTGACATTAGGGGACCCTCTGTCACATTGCTCGTCACCTCCTCCAACCAGCAGTGAGATGTCTGTAAAACAGCAGCAGCAGAATGTAGAGACTAGTGGTGGTGGTGGTGGTGATTATGATGGTGGAGAAGCTGCGGTGGAAGAGACATTGATGGCCTTTTTACCCCAAACTGAGAAGGAATGGGAGACAGGGATAAGGATGGGCATCAACACCACCAGCAGTTAGCTTATGCTCTAATTCCTGCTGCTGAGCTGCAAGGGCAGCAGGATTCTGAGGAGCACACTAGTGTGCCACAGACCACCATGGACACAGTGGGAATGGGGTCAACAAGTGATGCAGAACTAGAACCGGTTCCACTTGCCAGCAGCAGCAATATTCCTGGTCCTAGTTGCAGTGCTGATTCTGAGGTAGTAGCAGCAACATCATCCTCTGGCCCAGACAGTGAAGGGGAATGTGGCACAACCACCCTGATAACACACATGAAACACAGACACCATGACATTTATGTCAGACATGTTAAAACTAAACACCCACCACAGAAATCGAGCACCACTGTTGCTGTACCCCCTGACTCTCCAGAAAGACAACAAGAGTGGAGGAGGAGATCAAAGAGGAGGAAGAATGGAGAAACCCAGGCAGAGGCTGGAATTTCAGTGATGAGCAAAACAACTAGATCACCATCATCTTCTTCCTCTAGTGTAACTAGATCATCTGCCAATCCACCTCGTTCATCATTACGTCCCCCTCCAAATGAGAGCCACTCTGTAGATGTTTGAACATGGCAGTTTGTGTCCACCCATTGCACACTGTGTGGTGCACTGACCACACAAGGCAGCGTGGTGGAGGAGAATCACAAGCAGGGCATCAAGTGGCATCTGAGGAGATTCAATCCTGCCAAATATGCTAACATAGTGGCAGGGAGGGTTCATTATTACTATTAAACTGTCAGCAAGTTGTCATGTGTCCTTAGCGGGGTATGGACAACAGGTATAGTGACAGCAACAGTACTTGGTTTCTGGTGTCATGGATACAGTTTTGCACCCAGGTGTTATTTACGACACACACTGTGCAGATTGCAGTTGTGTCACAGAGTGACTTAGGAATAACAACACTGACAAGTACAGATATGGTAAAACAATGATCTTTATTAGGAAAAGCACAATAATAAAACAAATAGCACTTCCCCAACCTTCACAGGGCCAGCTATGAGGACAGTGACTGGACACTTCCTCAACCTTCACAGAGCAGGTTAGGACAAGGACAGGACCACCTGACTGGAGGAGTACCACTCTGACTGCCGGTAAGCTCTAATAGCAAGGATGGTAGTAGCTACTAGTATAGGAGCAGCTGTAAAGCGCCTGGAAACAGAGGGAATTTCCCCTAGAACGCTAGGGTTAATAGACAGGCAACAGAGGCAGACTTTCCCTAGAAAGCTAGGATGACTGGAAAGGCAACAGAGGCAGACTCTCCCTAGAAAGCTAGGGTGACTGGACAGGCAACAGAGGCAGAATCTCCCTAGAAAGCTAGGGTGATTGCACAGGCAACATAGGTAGAATCTCCCTAGAACACTAGGGTGACTGGACAGGCAACAGAGGCAGACTCTCCCTTGAACGCTAGGGTGACTGGACAGGCAACAGAGGCTGAATCTCCCTAGAACGCTAGGGTAACCAATGGCACAATACAGGATGGTAGGCAACGGGAAGGTCAGTATCACGGACTGACGCAACTGTACACCGCTAGTAAGGAGGAATCACCAAGGCACCGAGAGTGCTAGTGGAGATAGTAGGCCAATGGTGAGGATAGACTATCAGCCATAGCTGGAAGGCAATCAGTCCAGTCAGGAGTAGAACAGGATGCTTAGTCAGCCAGGAGTCAAACTGGAATGGGTAGTGAGCCAGGGCAAGGAGTCAGATCGGAGCGGGTAGTCAGCCATAGCCAGGAGTCAAACTGGAACAGGTAGTCAGCCAGAGTCAAAAGTCACACCGGATTGGGGAGCAGTCAGGGATCAAGCAGAGCTGAAGTCAGACGAAACCAGGAGTCATACACGGGAATAAAGCATCGGAATCACAAGAGCTATAACGCACAGGTACACCACGAAAGGGAGAGCTAATATTGGCAGGCTGAGTCCTTTAAGGTCTGGCAATAAGCAGTAGCCTATAAGAATAGTGAATGTGTTGTAGCACGACAACCAGGAAGTAAAGAATGTCTCCTGCACACACAGATGCTGGAGGCAATCACGGGCACAGTGATAAGTTGCTGATGAGAAGCACAGTTCCTGCTCTCAGGGGAAAAATGTCTATTCTAATAACAACACACCTATGATTTTGGAGGTGGGACAGGGGGAGAAGAATTATTGGCCAACTTCTTTTCTCCATATATACTGGGGGCTACTTGTTGTGTTGCTACTGCCTCAGGCGCATCACTGGAGCTAGTTGTGTCAAGTAGAACCTTCATCATCCATCAACCATTTTACTGCTGTTGTTGATCCCATTCCCAGCAGCAGCAGAAAGAACAGCAGTTGCAAATTCCACCTATACATCAGGGCATTTGACAATGGCCATGACCTGCTGGCACTAGGCCAGTAGGGCATTTTTTTCTCAGGGCTTGTGCTTTAAATTCCAACAAATCAAAAGTCCTACAAATCAGTGTTTCCTTAGGGCTTGTGCCAAACAAGTCTAAGTCCTACAAATCAATGTATTTTCAGGGTTTGAGCCTCTAACAACAAATCTAGCAAATAATGCTCTACAAAATACTCTATCACATCAATTATCAGTCTACCCCAGTGGCTGCCTATGTCAGGGGTTCCTGTCTCTATCATGTTACATACAAATTTCTTATTTTATTATACATATTTTTTCTAATTAACTCCCCCCCCATACCAGTCAACAAACCCCTCAAAACAAATTCCCTGTTCAACTGATTCATTCCCCAGACTCCACCCACCAACACAGGCACTCTCCTCAGACCCATTTTTTACCATGTCTTATGGGGTTTTATTAATTGTATTTAGGATTTATTTTTTATTAACTACCCCCAATTCCAGTAAACAACCCCCCCAAAAATACTTTCCCTGTTTAACTGATTCTTTCTCCACACCCCACATGCCCCTTTTATACTATGCCTTTGAGAAATAAAATAATATTTGCTAAGTGTTGTATGTAAATTCAATGTTCCCATTGATTTCAATGGAATGAGCTAGGCGAAAAAAAACAGAAAAAATGCACTTTTCACTGGAAATTATTCGCCAAGAGGGAAGTGCCATTATTCGCCTATTTCAGTTTGAGGCAATAATTTTCACCCATCCCTAAGGTTGACCCCAAATATCCCAACATTCTGGCTGATCAATTTGATTTAAAAGACGTAGGCAGCTGCGATCCAAGTTCCTTGCTGATTTTGCTGTTATTATCTCTTTGTCATATATGTCTGGGGGTGTGAGTGAGAAGGGAGAAAGGAGGTTGACCCCAAATAGCCCAACATATTGTCTGACCAAATTTGATTTGAAAGACACAGGCAGCTGCGGTCCAGGTTCCTTTCTGATCTTGCTGTTATTATTATCTCTGTGTTGCAGGTGTCTGGGGTGTGAGTGAGAATGGTGCAAAGGAGGTTGACTCCAAATACGCCAACATTCTGTCTGACAGATTTGATTTGAAAGTCAAAGGCAGCTGAAGTCCATATTCCTTTCTTATGTTGCTGCTATTATCTTTGTGCTGGGGGAGTCTGGTGAAAGAAGTTGCTGTTATTATCTCTGTGCTGGGGGACTCTGGGGAAAGAACAACAGGTTTTATGTTTTACTATATTTTTTTCTTGATAGTGATAGGACAGGGTGGACAGTTTAAATAAATATATATATATATATATATATATATATATATATATATATATATATATTAGAAGAAACATAAATGTCTGCCACACACACCCAGGGGTGGCAGTAAGGAGGAGATATTTAAATCTTCTGTATGCTGGCTGTCCAGGACATACGGGGGAGTTGGCCCTCCCCTACTTTCTCCTCTCCCAACAAGCAAACATGGCCTTTCGACCTCCTGCCACTCCTGTGCAAATCTCTGCAAGGAATTGCAAGGGCCTTCAATACACACCACAATACATACAACACACATACAGAACATACACAATACACACACGTGCAACATACATACATACACACATAATACACACATGCACTACATATACACAACACAAACTGACAATAAACACACACAGACAATACACATATGCACAACACTCAAACGCACAACACACATACGCGCAACAAACATAGACACAACACACACACAACATACACAATACATACATGCAATACACATGCACAACACACACAGACAATACATACACAGACAATATACACACACGCACAACACACATGCTCATAACATACACACACAATAAACACACACACATCACACACTCACTCAATACACACACATTCAGCATAACCACAATACACACACAGAAAATACACATACACACACAGACACACAACACACACACCCACAACACACAAACACAACACACACAAATACATGCACAAAACACCACACACACACGCAATACACACACAAATAACACACGAACAAACACACACAATACACACACATGCAATATACACACACAGGCACAATACACCACAACACACACACAATATACAACAACATACAAACACACGGACATTTGGGTGCGTTCACAGCAAGGGTTCTGATAGCTCGGGAAAGAGGGAAACAGATGTTACTAATTGGTAGATCAAGGGTTACACATCAAACATAAGATTCTCCAACCAGACAAAAAAAACATAATAAATTGAATTTGTTAGAGGAATCATGGTACACAAACATATGACAACAGCTACAGGTGAATAAATATGGGTCAAATATAAAGCCTACATACTTCTACTATTCTCTTTTTGGTATACTAACAAATTGTACAAATTGGAAAGGGTTCTAATTAATACTCACAGTCCATTTTAAGTTTACTCTAATGCTTGAGCACAGACCCAAAAGAGGCAGGAGTGGGACACAAAGCCTACTGCACATTCACCAGGTGTTAGCATGCATGAAGCTTCTTTGTCTTTGTACCTTGCAGTCCTGCAGAGTATCTGAATAAGCCATAGCCATCAGAGTTTAGCTTTATGACCCCCAACCTTATCATGAGAACATCAAGGCCCATTATGTAGCTGCAGCAGCTTGGCTTACAACACGCAACTGGGACCCAACCACTTCATTGCTGACTCACCCAAACTCTTCTGGTAAGGGTATATATCTGCCCCAGCTTCTTCCGTATTGCCTTTGAAAGCGCACGGGCCAGTAAACACTCATTGGTTTTCTACCCCCCTTATCTGTCTCCCAGGTGTTAAATTCCTTTCCTCATCTTGTTCTTGTGATCCACAGGGGACTATTTGATAACACTGAATCTATTGTGTTAGCTAGACTTCATGGCAACATTACTTTATACTTCAAACATACATATTTACCCCTTCAAAGCTGGTTAAAGGCCAACACTCTCTTATACATGCAACAGGGGATATTCATATTTGTGAGAATAAGGACACGAAGTGAAGACAAAAGGGGTCACTGAAAAAAGACAGGCTTCTCAGGATGACCACCATTCCATCACACATATCTCCCCTTCCAGATAAGGAACCTAGAGATCAGTCCACATGGACAGATCACTGGGTCCCCAATACATTAACTAATCTGCAGTGATTTCTATGAATATAGACATGAAGCCTACAAAGCGTTGTACAGTACATAATTTGGATATTTATCATTGATAGTCCCAAAGCGAACTCTAATGATTCAGGATAGCTTCCAGAGTAAGACATATTAGATTAGGGTATAGGAAACAGCTGACTCAAAATGTTTCAAATAGGCAGATCTTCTGGTCTGGCAATGCAGTCTCCTCACATACAAAGCAGCTTTCTGCCATCAGTATTATGGAACCTTCCCAGAACACCATCCCACCTAAATCAGTTCAGCATAAATAATCAGAACCACTCCTATCACAATCAGTCCCCTCTGGAGTGTTATTTAGCCTTCCAAAAACCTTCCAAGGAACATTGCTTTTGGGGTGCATTAACATTGCCTTTAAACTGTCCATTGTAACTGGTTTCTGAATAAATTATTTCCTGAGACATTGTGGTCTGTCTGACATATTTAAAAAGGAAATTCTTTTTAGTCTAAATATTTTTGCTTTCCTCTCGTAATGTTTAGTATTAATTGACAAATGCAAATGCAATCAGTTCAATCAGTTCAAATTAAGACTTGACTACTCATATATTATGAAAAATACTTGAGCTATTTTATCTGTACTTAACAAAGAAGAGTTGGAAAGTGTCATATAGAAAGAGAAAAGTATTTCATGCAGCTTAGTAATTACAATTCCAACTCCCCGAGGTCAAAAGATCTGCCACAAGCAGCTTATGAATCATTTTCTTACTTTGGTTATGTTGAAGTTGGCTCAACTATTGTTTTATGGTCTTTGTATCATCTTGTTAACCTTCAACATGAGGGTTGAGGCAAAAGTGTTGGATGAAATGAACTCAAACTGCAGGATTCAAAAATCTGTCTCTAAGCTCAGAACAAATACAGTATGTTGTTGACTTTTCACCATATGAGAAAGTCATTACTTGATAACAAGAAAGAAAGTATCTAGTGAAAATATCAGCAACCTGTGCTTTCTATTTATTGTTTACTTTTAGAAATGTCTACATGAATAGGTAATCCTCTGTTTAATATATGTTAAATGATTTCAGCAATACGTTCAAACTTTCACACTTTCCAGTAATCTGCAAATACTTTACCTAAATGTGTTTTCAAATAACCTAATATTCCTATTTATATGATTATTTTATATATATATATATATATATATACTAGTTGAAGAGCCCGTTACACGGACTACACTGCCACTGCCAGCCATCGTGTGTTCGGAGTGTCCAGCTCTGTATCAGCCGCGGTGCGGGCAGTCTCTACTGCGCATGACTGCAGCACGCGCAGCAGTCACTTCTACACATGACTTTGTCGTTACACATGTTTTAGCGAATTATTATATAGGATATATACATAACCAGTTGGGAAGCACTTGTTTGTGGGAGTTCATAACAGAAAAAGGAAAAAGATGAGCCATGGCCCCATTTACATTTCAATGTGCATTTCCCTTTTTCCTCCTGGGGAAAATGTGAAATGTGCATTGAAACATTGGCATCTATTTAGTAAACCTTTGCTACATAAAAAGCCCTATAAGTGCTGGCCCATGTTTTTCCTTTATATATATTAAATACATATACTGTGAAACAAAAGGACTGCTTAATCAAAAATATATGGCATAAATATGAGTGTGCATAAAACACATATAAAGCATCAGATGGCAATAAGATGCCAGACAAATAATCTTTTAGCTATGTGAGCCTATAAGTCACTTGTGAGAATTTGGAAGAGAACAGTATGGGTCATTTAATAGAGATGGAGGGGACAATAGAATAAGAAGAGACAGAACAAGCAGAAAAGCTGACTCATGTTTATATACGCATAGTAGGAGCAAGGACGCCTACTGTCATTGTTATGCTGATTTGGGTGTTGATTTTTCCTGTTATTTATGATAGATCAATTGCTCTCAGTTTTATGTGTGGCTGTTCCTAATTTAATATTCAGTATATATTTCTTTATCCTCTTTGAGTGAGTTGCAGAATGGGTGGGGCTCTTGGGCTATCCATCTTTTTCTTCAAAAATGCTCTCTCTTGTATTGCCCTTCTAGGGTCCTAGGACGTTACTCATTCAGCCAGCATACATAAAAGTCTCTATCTGTTATTTTGTATTTAAATATCTTTCCTATGTGGTATATCTATATACTATTTGCATTTAAACTTTGTTCTAGTCTAGAGATAGACAGATACATTTTACAGTCTGAAAATATTTACATGACTGTAATGGACCATGTGTGGGGAAATATCTTGTGCCCTCTTTACTACAATCATCTATAGTTCCTTTTCAATCCTCCTTTGGGATGCTCTCCAACTCCACCTCTTAGTGGGCTCACATCAGATGCTGGTAATGAGTTTTTCTATAGGAGGTGTCTTAATGAGGCACCATGGCTTTTCCTGACCACCTCTGCACTTTAGTTCTTGCCCTGTTATTCAGTAGTACTCTTTATTTCATGGAGACTACATCCAGCTTTATTATAGAGAGGTGAATGTGCTTTAATGTGGACTGAATTTTATTTGAGTTATCTTGGAAAGCAGATTTTCTGACAAACAGTCAAAATCATAGTGGATTGCATCTTTAGGCACATCTCATTGTTTGGAAGGAGATCCAAGTTGCTTCTGGTTCTGAATTTTTTTATGTCTATTTGTTATTTGCAATTAAATGAACACTAAATCAAGTGGTGCTTATTAGTATCCCCGTATCTTGCTAAATCAACTCACAATTGGTCTAGGACCTTAAGTACAGGTAATAAAAAGTATAACATAGTAACATAGTGGTTGAGGCTAAAAAAAGACATGCATCCACCAGTTCAGCCCAAGCCCTAAGTGATAAAAAAAATGCATTCCCGACTCCAAATGGCAGTCAAATATTTCCATGGATCAAGAGAAATAAAGTCACTTACATGCAGTAATATATATATATATATATATATATATCCATTTAGATATTGCAGGGATTTGTACATTATCAGCATAATATATCTCCAAAGAGTATTAACAAGACCTATTAATCAGAAACAGAACCCAATTAAGGTCCAGAATACAAGGCAATGTTTAGATCCTCAAACATTGTTAATAAATACATTTAAATTTACATACAAAATGTATTAAACTATACATAGTAAAAACTACAAAACCGAGGCACAAAAAAACGTCTGCTAGATGACTTGAAGAAACTAATAATCTAGGGTAAGAAACAATTACCTGGACTACAGCCCTGAAACATCTGCATGAAAGGCCGTGTACCACCCTAACCCAGGTCTCTTATAACAATCTCCTGCTGAAATCAATACTAAATAAAATAGTAATATAACCAGTATATCAGCAACACATTTTTCACCTGTGTGGATGCTTCTTCAGGTAACAGATGCAAAACACATGTTTAACATATATGACTTTGAGAAGGTGTCATATATTTGTTCTTTTTAGATTTCAGTCAGATGGTACAGCTGCGTCATATCTCTCTCACATTTGGTTTTATTTTATCTCATTGTCTGTTGCATTTCATCAGTTCATCTTATTTATTAACCCCTTAAGGACCCATGATATGTTAGGACCGGCACAACTGTTTTGGCACTTAACCCCATCCCGACAATGACTTAGAGACAGAGGAAGTACATGTATGTCCAGGAAGTTGTTGAAGGTAATGGGGTAAAAAAGTTTGGCAGGCGTTAAGTGCCGGCCGCGTCCATGCGCGGCCGGTCACTAAGGGTTTAAGGACTAGTGACGGCCCTGGCACGTCATGGAATTATGTGATGCATGCAGCTCTGCCATCCCAGAATACTATGCCCAAAAAAAAGCTTCGTGATCCTTAACAGTCACCCGCATGCCAGATCAGGTGGTTGTTAAGGGGTTAATACTATATCATCCAGTGTCCACTTTTATGCCATTAGACAAGTATGTATTACACATATATATTATACATTTGGAAACTGAATTATGAAACTCGATTAATTGACTGGACCACTGTGTATATTTCACATATATTTATATTATTTAGCTTGCTTATTATATTTTTTTTATACTACAGGGAAATAACATATATTTTATACCACACCACTATCTAGTCTCTTCAGAAATAACAGACATGCGTGTAAAACTGCCATGCACATAAGAGAGAGTTCATGTTTTAATTGCAAATAAGTTGAATGATTTTTGTGCTGTGCTTTTCACTGATTCATCCTCAGTACTTGTTGACATCACAATACTTCTCAGGACAGAGATATATAGCTTGAATGTGCCCAGCCATAAGTAAATTAATTGTCAAAAAGAAATTGTTGTTTTCTTATCTACTGCGTTGTATACCTCTCTGGCAGTCCAAGGGTTAAGGGTTGCCTTGCACGGCCATGTAGAACTTTGGAGATGTAAATCTGGACCAGTTCAGTTCAGAGTGCGGGTGTGGTCTGATTGGCTGGACCAGGTTTAGCGGGTGATGGACTGAGTAGGACCAGTTAGTACAGCAGTGATCAGGGTTATTAGTGGTCTATGAGCTGCCTGCAGAAAGTGTCCCAGGACTGTGGTCAGTAACCAGCACGGATATGGATAGAGTTTCACAAAGAGATTCAGAATTGGGATTTGTAGTCGTATCGTGGTGTAACACCTTGAGTGCCAGGGTTTACTATTGAAATGTAACCCTCTATTTAGAGAGCCTTAAGCATGCAACATCAAAATGTCACTCTTTTGATGCGGGTGACAATCTGATGAAGCCTTTTTGATGCACGCGACATTATGATCTCGCCCATTTGATGGTCACCAAATAGAGGGCGACATTTCAATAGTAAACCATGATGTGTGGAAATAAGTTTAAAAGACTACTAAGGCTGTAGAAACTGCAAGAAGCTTCACAGAACTGCAGTAACTATGGCATCATCTTGCTGGAAAGACCACAAATTAAGAAATCTAGAGTGTAATAAAGGTTATGAAAATTTTATAGGCATGTCTTTTATTGTAAAAGAATTAACTAAATTTGTTATAAACGATTTCACTCAAGGCATTAAAGATGGAAAAGTTTATTCAGATATGGATAAAATTAATTTAATTAAAACTAATTTGGCTCATGACATATATTTTTTACAGATTTGTGACATATTTATGGAAACATCTGCATAGCACTTTCTATCAGCTGTCAATGTTTAGGGAAAAAAAGAAAGAGGAGATTATGCATTGAATTGTGAAAACAAGATTTGTTTCCATGCCATCAGGTTTTTTTTCCTACTTACATATCCAAGTTTTTCTTTTCTAACCAAAATGTCAGGGCCTTTACAGAATCAACATTCTGGAATAGATTAATTAAGGTTCATTGAGTCAAGGAAACCAATGTTATGTTAGCTAAAGCAAAAGCAGACATAAAGATCACTGTTAAAGTCATTTGAATACAAGTAATATAGTTGTGTCTAACAGAGCAAAGGTCCTAGAAGAAAGTATTTGAAGTTCTGAAGTGAGGTGGTTAGACAAAACTTTGTAGATGAATCACAAGCTCAGTAATTTAATAAGATGCCCATTTTGTAAAATGTAAATTCACAGTATATTAACAAAATACCTGAAACATTGGTGTACTTTAGCATACTGGCATAAAGTGCAATTGTCAATGTATATGCATGAATATATATATCTATATATTTTTGATGGCATAGTTATCGTTGGCACGTGCAAACACTCGCCATGAAAAGGCATCAAAATGAGGGACAAACATGCAAACATGAAGATCGAAACTAGCTAGCTATTGAAAAATCATACGAATTTTGAGATAGCACTGTCAAATCATTTCACTGTGCTGAAAGACCCTCCAGACTCAGACATTTCAACAAACAATGAAAAAGATATTGAGACTATAATAGACACTTCCCATGCCCTTGCACCTCCTGTAAAACCAGCAAAACCAACCCGAATATCAAAAGAAACAGTTGCCATGATGAAAAAGAGCTGAGAAATGAAGTCAAACGGTAATATTAGCAACAAAAGCACATATAATAAGAAATGTGCAAATTCAGTGTTTAGCTCATCAAAAGGACACTGGAAGAAAATCAAGGGCTTCGATACAGGTCAAAAATGATAAAATCCAGATCAACCTAGAAAAAGGCATCCAATAAGGAGACACAATCTCCCCAAAAATATTTTCTGCTTGTTTAGAAGAAATTTTCCCGAAACTAAATTGGGACAAAAAAGACCTAAGAACAATGGAGACTACCTACATCAATTACATTTTACAGACAATATCATACTCTTTACCAGTAGTGCTGAAGAATTGCAAGAATGCATTGAAGAGTTACAACAGGAAAGAAAACATTTTGGTCTGAAGATGAATGTCAACAAAACACAAGTCATGGTTAACAAATTTACCATACCAAGAAAAATCACCATAGATGGACAAGAACTAGGAGTAGTTGAGAGGTATGTTTATCTTGGCAGGATATGGGGGGAAATAACTTGTGCCCTCTTTACTCCAATCATCTATAGTTCCTTTTCAGTCCTCCTTTGGGATGCTCTCCAGACCCACCTCTTAGTTATGCCCATGTGGGCTCACATGTGGGCTCACATCAGATGCTGGTAATCGGTTTTTCTGTAGTAGGTTTCTTAATGAGGCACCAGGTTTTTTCCTGACTGTCTCTGCACTCTAGTTCTTGTCCTGTTGTGCAGCAGTACTCTTTATTTCATGGAGACCACATCCAGTTTATTATAGAGAGGTGAATGCTCTTTTAACATGGATTGGATTTTATTGGAGTTATCTTGGAAAGCAGATTTTCTGACAAACAGTTAAAAGCATAGGGGAATGCATTTTTAGGCACATCTCATTGGTTGGAAGGATGTTTTTGACCACAGGCTCAAGTTGCTTCTGGATCTGAATTTTTATTTTCATCTGTTATTTGTGATTAAATGAACACTAAAGCAAGTGGTGCTTATTAATATCCCAGTATCTTGCTAAATCAGTGATTCTCAACCAGGGTGCAGTGGCACGTTAGTGTGCCACGGCAATAAACATAGGGTGACCCATGTTTTCTATGAAGACTTTGCTAAAAATATGACAAGTTTTGCAATATCATACTCTTTACCAGTAGTGCTGAAGAACTGCAAGAATGCATTGAAGAGTTACAACAGGAAAGAAAAAATTTTGGTCTGAAGATGAATGGCAAAAAAACACTAGTCATGGTTAACAAATTTAGTATACCAAGAAAAATCACCATAGATGGACAAGAACTAGAAGTAGCTGAAAGGTATGTTTATCTTGGCAGTTTATGTCAACGGTTAGAAACACCATGATGCAAACTGAGAGACGAATTAAGTTGGGATGGCAAGCATTTAGTAAACTTAGTAATACTGTCCTGAAGACAAATTTACCACTCTGCTTCAAGTGAAAGGTTTTTGACCAATTTGTCCTTTCGATCCTTATGTATGGCTGTGAAACATGGACACTGAATACCAAAGCCAAAAACGTTATGCAGAGAAGTATGGAGGGGCGGATTATAACATAACAAAAAGAGATAAAAAAAAAGTAAATGTGAAAATATATAATTATTCCCTCACCCTAAAGTAATCAAACTATAATAAATCCAAAGTTAAGGAAACAGACTTAAAAAAGAAAATGAATATATTCCGTTTTAATGATGAATGGACACTACCCTATATGGTAAAAAGTCTCTAATTGATATAACCTATGAATATCAAATATTCTCTTATAAATAGATTGCCAAAATTAGGATATTAGGAGAAAATACCCAACAGATAAAATAAATGTGCAGTGCAAATTTATCAACTAAATCTGTAAACTATAAACAATATATCAAACTGCTTCCATAGCACAATACCTCCACAAAAACATATGATTTATCCAAATGTATTGTGTGGCACAAAAAACATTGGATAATGAGGTGCACTGAAAAGTGAAAAATAAGGAGATCCACCAAAATATATATATATATCTATGGCAGAGCCCCAAAGATCACAGTTAAAGGGATCCGCATTGCCCACAATACTGCAGGTTTTATAACCAAATGTTAAGTAGAAAAATGGGACTGCGGTAAAGAAGCAAATATAGTTAAAAAACTAATAAATTCCTACTGGAATGGATTCTAGTAACTAGCTAATATAAAAAATAAGAAACGATGTATTGTCTAAAGGACAACTCGCCACGCATACTCCCTTGTGTGGCCACCCAAACAACAAAGTTAAAACCCACAGCCTGTGTGGACACAATTAAAGGGAAATGCACAGCAGATGCTGAAAATGCAAAAACAACTGAATACGCAATCTTAACAGGGATTGTGCATGGATTTGTCAGCAAACAAAGGTCTGTGACATCATGGAAAGAGCAAAGCTCCTGAAATGGAAATGGGCAGGTCAAATAGCAAGAAGATGTGATGGTAGATGGACTAAATAAATGTTGTCATGGATACCACTTGAAACTAGATGCCCAAGACCAAAGACAAGATGGGTAGATAAAATTGCCAAATTTGTTGGTACACAGTGGCAACAAAAGTCATAGAACTGAAGTTGTTGGAAGCTTGTGGAGTCTTGTGCTTCAGATTAGTGTATGTCTCTCTGGCTCAGTTTTTCATTTTTCAATAAATTTCTTATTTTCCCTCTTCACCATTTGGAGTAAGTGACTGTGTTGAGATTTCACACGTATTGTATTCAAGTGTCTGTTGGTTCATTGAATGAAAGGATGAAATCATGTCTACTCAATGACCAATCTGGGTAAGTGAAGTTCCTTGTACCTTTGTTTTACCATAATTAATTTCACACCACTGATTTTGTCACCTGGAGCAGTCTTCCTGTTCTCTTGGTCTCTGGTCAGTTTCCTAGTAGTAATAATCTATTGGCTTCCATGTGATTCTCAGTTTGCATTAGAAAACTAATGCCTATAGGGGTAAAGTGTTATGCCCAAGACCACATAGTAAGATTGATTCCATTTGCTGACAATAAATGAAAAAGAGCTGTAAAAGAAAGAAATCCTCCTAATTTTTTGCCCCCTCTCTTACACTATTAGGATTGACATGAGTGATACTTGTCCTAGAAATGCAACTTAGGTTTATTAGATTTTGGTGTGGTGCCGATATTTCACCTTGTATTCAAAGTTATTTTTACTATTTAGTGGTGATTACTGTGGAGGTATCACCATAACACATGACAATGCACTTCCTCAGTAAAATTATCTCCATACACTCCCTGAACTCTTCCAAATGTTCAGGGGTCTTCCAATGCTCCCTGCAATTTGTATAGAGTACGGGAGAACATTAACCATTTTCCTCAGGTACTGTAGAGCTATGCCATGCAAAAAAATAAATAAATGAGATGGAGCCTTGGGACCCCAGCATAGCCTAAATTAAAGTTAAAAGAATAACAATTCGTGTCACTAGACCTCTGGGAATCTGCTCTCAAACACAGAAACCATGAAAGGGACCTTTAACTGATGGGTGGGCAATACATAGCAATGGAATAGATTGTCCAGCCCTATGGCTTAAAGGGTTTAAGCTGAATTTATACAGATGCCATTCAGTGATCAATAAAAATCCTTCATCTCATTTCTCCCCTGAAAAATAATAGGAAAATCTAAAAATAAGTCAAGGAGCAGTTTAATAAATATGACACAAAATAGTCTATGTGTACTGTCCTGATGGCTAATGAAGCTTGTGCTTCAATGCTTCTGCATGGGAAATTGTAACATAAAATGACATAATACCAATTAATCCCACACACACACACCCACACACAGGGCCGGATTTACATCTCAGGAGCCTGTAGGCACAGATATCTGAAGCACCCCACCCCGGCCATCTCCACAATGCTCCAAATCTCCATATTGCCCTCACATTGCCCCCCAACACCTTCACATTGCACCCCATCAGCTCCACATTGCACCCCATCAGCTCCACATTGCCCCATTCAACTCCATATTGCCCCATCACCTCCACATTGACCCCATCAGCTCCACATTGCCCTCACAATGCGCCCCTTCATCTCCAACTTGCCCCCACCATCTCCATGTTGCCCTCCCATTGCCTCCCTCCCACTGTCCGTTTCCTACCTCCCTGGCAGATCTGTCATCTGTGCCTCCTTTGGCACAGTCCTGTAAGTGCTCCTGCGCATAGGGTTGCCACCCAGTCGGTATTTTACCGGCAGGCCGGTAAAAAATTGGCTTCTGTCCAATGTTAAGTCTATGGAGGGAATGCCACGGCCGGTATTTTTTTTTAAAAAAGGTGGCAACCCTACCTGCGAGGTCTCCTATTCAGGAATGCAGAGCGCTGGGAGATGATGTCATCTCCCAGCGCTCTGCATTCCTACAGAGCCGACGAGGGAGCTCAGCGCTTACAGGACTGTGCCAAAGGAGGCACAGAAGACAGATCTGCTAGGGAGGTAGGAAATAGACAACGGGGGGGGGGTGCAATGTAAAGGCAGCATTGAGTTGGCGCCAGTGCAGCCAACGAGGTGGCAATTTTTTTTTTTTTTAAAGAATTTAAAAAAAAAAAAAAAAATCCCATTGGCAGGCGCCCCTCAGTGGTGTGCGCCTGTAGGCAGTTGCCTACTTTGCCTTATGGCAAATCCGGCCCTGCCCACACACACCCATACACACACACACAACCATAATAGCCATCAATGAATTACAGTATGAATTTATTGGAGTTATATATGGAAACATCCAATCACAGACTGAGACATTTCAGTCTGAAGTCACATAGTCAAATTCTCGGCCAGTCTCACTCTCTGTTCCATCCAATAGATGGTTATTTGGGCTGCAATGTTTTGGATACCTCTCTAGCACTCAAAGGGTTAACATTTTTTCTCTTCTCTCTAATTTTGTCATTTTTATATTGTCAGTTTTAACCCTTTGAGTGCCATGGCGCTCTGGCACTGAAAGTCATATGAATAGGTATGGTGAAAAGGTTTGGCTCAAATTTAAATTGTCACTTCCCGCTTTGCAAATAATTTCCCGCAAAAAGTGATGATTTTCTACTTTTTTTGCCTGCCTCATTCCATTGAAATCAATGGGAACATTGAAGTTACACACAACACATAACAAATATTATTTTATTTCCCAAACGCATAATATAAAAGGGGCATGAGGGTGCCTGTGTCGGTGATATGTGGAGAAAGAATCAGTTGAACAGGGAATGCTTTTTTTGGGGGGGGGGTCGTATAATGGGATTGGGGGCAATTAATAAAAAAATAAATCCTAAATACAATTTAAAAAAAACCCATAAGACATGGTATAAACGGAGTCTGTGGAGGGTGCCTCTGTTGGTGGTTGGAGTCTGGGGAATAAATCAGTTGAACAGGGAATTTGTTTTGGGGGGATTCTTGACTGCTATTGGGGGGACAGTTAATAAAAAAAGTGATAGAAACAGGAACCCCCTGACATAAGCTGCCACTGGAGTGGACTGATACTTGACTTGATAGAGTATTTTGTAGAGGATGATTTGTTAGATTTGTTGTTAGAGGCTCAAGCATTGAAGAAACATTGATTTGTAGGACTTAGATTTATTAGAAGCAGAAGCCCTGAAATGATTTGTAGAACTTAAGCTTGTTTGGCACAAGCCCTAAGGATACATAGATTTTTGATACTTAGGCTTGTTAAAAACAAACCCCCAAAAATTGTTTATTTTTTTTGTAGGATTGTTTTTATTTATTTTGTATTTATTTTTTTATTTATTTATCTGTTTTAAAGCACAAGCCCTGAAAAAAAATACCCTGCTGGCCTAGTGCCAGCAGGTCATGTTGGCCAGTTGCTATTGGCCATTGTCAAATGTCCTCTAGTCCTGAGTCCATAATTGTGGAATTTGCAACTGCTGATCTTGCTGCTGATGGTGCTGAGTTGTTTAAGCAGCAGGATGATTAGGCAGCTGAAAGGGAATGAATGACGATGAATGATGAAGGTTCCACTTGCCACAGCTAGTTCCAGTGATGTGCCTGAGGCAGTAGCAGCACAATAAGTAGCCCCCAGTCTATGTGAAGAAATGAAGAAGTTTGCCAATAATTCTTATCCACCTGCCCCTCCTCCAAAATCATGGGTGTGTTGTTATTAGAATATATATTTTTCCCTTGGAAAAAGGAACTGTGGCTCTCATCAGCAACTGCAATGTGCACAGTATGTGTGGTACATAACATCTGGGGACACAACTGTATCCAAACACCATGACACCAGAAAGCAAGTACTGCCACTGTCACTATACCCCTTTTCCAGACCCCGCTAAGGACACATGGCAACTTGCTGACAGTTTAATTGTAATGATGAACCCTCCCTGCCACCATCCTATATAATAATTTGCTAAATCGTGTGTAATGCTGTGACATGCGCACAGGGCGTCAAACTCTGTATCAGCCGTGGCGCGGGCAGTCTCCACTGTGCGTGACTGCCCCATGACCGGGTGGCAGTGGCACTGTGGCCCGTGTAATGGGCTGTTCAACTAGTCTTAGCATATTTTGCGGGATGGAATCTCCTCAGATGCTGCTTGATGCCCTGCTTGAAATTCTCCTCCACCACACTACCATGTGTGGTCAGTGCACCACACAGTGTGCAATGGGTAGAGATGAACTGCCACATCCTAACATTAACAGAGTGGTGTAATGAGAGGTAACAATGAACTAGGTGGATTGGAAGAAGATGTAGTTACCCTAGAAGGTGATGGCGATGGCGAGCTAGTTGTTTCACTCGTTATGTAACTCCCAGTCTCTGCCTGGGTTTCTCTACTCTTCCTCCTCTTTGATCTTTGCCTCACCTCTTGTTGCCTTTCTGTAGAGCCAGGGGGTACGGCAACAGCGGTGCTTGATTTCTGTGGTGCGTGTTTGACTTTAACATGTTTGACATAAATGTCATGGTGTCTGTAAATCATGTGTGATATGCTTGTGCCAAGGTGTGTTCCCTCCTTTCCTCTTCTCACTGACTTGTCACAAATTGTACACAGTTCTATTGGTGATGACTGCATTGTGCCTGCCCCAAGAGAAAAATAGTCCCACACCCATGACTTCAGAGTAGAGAGAACAGGCAGAGAAAAATTGCCTCTTTTTCTTGTCTTCCACATTCCGCTTCACAGTCAGCAACAGAAGGAGCAGTTGCAAATTCCTCAAATTCCAAAATGTTACTGCTAGTGTTGGTGGTGATGCCCATCCTCATCCCTGTCTCCCATTCCTTTTCATTTTCTGCTAAACAGGCCATCAATGTCTCTTCCACCCCAGCTTCTCCAGCATCATCATTATCATCACCACTTCTTCCTATGTGCTGCTGCTCTATTACAGACATCTCACTGCTGCTTGGAGGAGGTAACAATGATGAGTAATGTGACAGAGTAATGTCACACTTGGTATTTCTTTTTGACCTGAAGAAGGAAGGCTGGCAGTAGCTCTCCCCCAACAACAGTTCTGGCCTCTTAGTCCTCAGGAACCTGTTCCACTTGAAAGGGAAGGGGAGGACTCTCAGGGTCAGAGGAATGGTATGAGCTTCCTTGATTTACTCCTACTACTACTACCACCAACCACATTAAGTTCAGCCACAGAGTCTTCCTCCTCACAGTCATTAGTAATATGAGGATATTGTTTATACCCCCTCCTTCACTCCTATCACTAATAAGCTGCTGGGCCTTAGTAGTAGTAGTGCCAGCACTGGCTGGACTGCTTAGGGATGGCAAGTGTGACTTAGGATCCCCTGATGTCACACATTATCTTCTCCTTCCCCCCCTCCTGAGTATTACAAGACACACTAGCAGCAGATTCAGCATTGGTGGCAGTAGGGGCAGCATGTCTGACAGCAGACACATACAGTAGTTTGTGGCAGCAGGCTCAGTCAGCACTGGCAGTAGGCACAGCACTGGTGGCAGCAGAAGCAGCATGTCTGACAGCAGGCACAGCAATGATGGTAGCAGTAGCAGAGGAAGCATGCCTGACAGCAGGTACAGCACCACTGACAGCAGGGGCAGCATGTCTGGGAGCAGATACAGCATAAGTGGAAGCAGGGGCAGCACTAGTGGCAGCAGGGGCAGCATGTCTGGCAGCAGGCACAGCACTAGTGGCAGCAGGGGCAGCACGTCTGACAGCAGGCACAGTATTGGTGGCAGCAGGCTCAGTCAGCACTGGCAGAAGGCACAGCACTGGTGGCAGCAGGGGCAGCACATCTGACAGTAGGCACAGCAATGGTGGTAGCAGTAGCATGGGCAGCACATCTGACAGCGGACACAGCACTAGTGGAAGCAGGGGCAGCATGTCTGGGACCAGGTACAGCACCAGTGGCAGCAGGGCAGCACATCTGGCAGCAGGTACAGCACTAGTGGCAGCAGGGGCAGCACATCTGGCAGGGTACAGCAATGGTGGCAGAGGGTACAGCAATGGTGGCAGCACAGCTTACAGTAGGCGCAGGCAGCTGACCTGTCCTGCTCTGACTAGTACTACCCTAGTACTACCCTTCTCTTCCTCCCTTGCCAATAATTTCCCCAAGATCCCTAAGGGTGATTTAGGGGACTTGACAGCTATGGTTATGTAGTGCTCTCTTCCTCCTTCTCCTCAGACTCAGTGGACACATAAGTGTTCCTCTTATATTAGTTTTAAAGCTGGTCATAGTGATAACAGTCACTATGAGGCTCTTCTCTTGCCTCAATTTTTCAAAAAATTTTTAAACCTCAAAACAATAACAGCAGAACAGCACAACACATCTACCTCTCTCTGTAGCTGCTTCTATTGTGTTTCACTTCCACAAATACTTCACATTTTTATAGCAAAAAGGTGAAAACCACATCAATCAATGAGCGGAAACTTTCTAGCTACTGAAAAATTGGCAGGACATTTTTGCTGTTTTAAAATGGATTTTCCCACAAAAAAGGCGGACAATAATGTTTTTTTCACGGGATTTCTTGCAGGAACATTGTGACATCTTTCACCCACCCCTATTTATGAACTCTGCCCTCAAAGGTACTGCATATTTTTATTGAGGTCTTATTATTTGTTTAGTGATAAAAGAATGCTAACCAACACAGCCATTTCTGTTTATATTATGGGTTTTATAACTGCTGTTTTATATTGCACCCTCTTTTCAAGTTTACCATCTGTAAGTGCTCCAGTTATCCAATTAAGTTAATTAGCAAGTGCTTATTTCTAATTTCCAAATGCATAACTTTACATCATTCTATACTAACAATTTTTTTTTCAGTTCACCATTATATTCAGATCTTTCTGGGAAAAATCTTACTTTGTGTTTAATGTACTTAAAGGGAAACTTTAAATCTAGAAACTAGTTGTATTTATTTTAATAAACAAGCTGAAATACCTATACCAGTATTGTTTTTCTGTGTTTTGTATTTGTCTATAAGAGTCTATGATCTGTGAGACTAGGATCTCATGCAAATTAATTTTCTGTCTTTCTCCCACCTAGCCATTGTCTATGCAGTTCTGTGCAGTTGATGTCAACTTTAAAGAGATAGTAATACTTCAGTATTACAAATCCCTATATTAAAGCCTTAGTAAAAAAAAAATGTTTTGCCCCCAGTGTCATCTCTCAAACCTTTATGGTTTGAGAGATGAACGCTTCTAAAGTTGCTCTCTCTCTCCCCCTTCCCCGTAGTCAGCATTTTAGCTGACTGCAGGGAACAGAGTCGTACGACTTTCAGGCAGCTCTCCAGCACAGCCTGATCGCGTTAACTAAAAAAAAACCTTTCACTGAAATGGTCTTCTACGTGTGCTTGGTTTGCAAGCACACGTAGAAGACCCTTTTAGTGAAAGTTTTTTTTTTAGTTAACGCGATCGAGGAGAGGGCAACTTTAGAAGCATTCATCTCTCAAACCATAAAGGTTTGAGAGATGACACTGGGGGTAATACGTTTTTTTTTTACTAGGGCTTTGATATAGGGATTTGTAATAATGAAGTATTACTATCCCTTTAAACACCTTTCCTTCTCGGTCACTCACTACCCGTCAAGGCTGTATTTGTTTGTATGCTGATCTCACATACAGCAGAGCCATGTTCTATATCTAATGCAGAATTCACTATCTCCCACACACACCTCCTTCATAGATAATACTCTTCCCTTCAACAACAAGTAATTAACCCCTTTAAGTGCCAGAGATCAATGCCTCTGGCACTCAAAGGGTTACATATCGTCAGGGGAAACCATGTGTAAAAGTAAACAAACCCCTTCCCTCCCATATGCCACTAAATACATTCCAGAGTTGATTCAGAAACCTGCTAACCCCTGCTGTTTATTTTAGAGGGGACTTAAACTGGTTACATTTAACCTCTGAGTGCCAGAGTAGTGCCCAGTGCATTGGTCACCCATCTGGAAACTCAAAAAGGATTCATTATTTACCTTTGTAGAGGGGTTGATGGGGGAGTTATAATTTTAATGACTGTGGTGTAGTATCCTCCAGTATTTATTTTTGTGAGGGAGTGGGCGCCTGCATTTTTTATTTCGTTTTAGTTAAGGAGTGTAATTACCTTTATTATTTATTTATAGGAACAGTGATCCAGTTCATTCTGCTTCTCCCTGTTTTCCCCCAGCCTCTCTCTTGTTCTCCCCATGCTTCTCCCTTGTTCTCCCCATGCTTCTCCCTTTAGTCTTGCTTGTTCTCTGCTAGCTTTTCTCCTTCTCCTGCTGGCATCTAGATGTCAGAATGAAGTAAGGATGGGCAATATTCTTAAGGCCTCTATCGGGAAGGGGATATTTTGTGTAGTTTCAAAGAAAATGACACCATCAACACTAGACTTTGCGGTATTACAGAAGGGAAGGGGAGAAAACTGTACAAAGAAAACAAAATTAAAACATAGGAATTAGTAACAAAACTGATGGAATAACCTAACTAGCTTAATAATTACTGATATTGTACAGTGTTATATTACAGCTCAATGCAACATTAAAGAGGAACTTTTACCTAAGCACAAGTTTGCTTTAATCCACTTATTATACCGATTGTAACTGTGCTGGGTTTTGTTTTAAAAAAAAAATGAGATAGAAATGAGGTTTGAGGGTTAACTTTTTCCCTCTTCTCCTCATTCTGATCGGCACCATCTTGCTGATAAGAATACAGGAGATCCTCCTCCCCGCTGGTCTGTCAGTAAGCTGGAGTACTCTCATTGGCTAGATATCGATCTCAGCCAATGAGAGTTCTCCAGCTTACTGACACACCAGCGGGGAGGAGGATCTCTCCTGTATTCTCTTTGGCGCAAATTGTGCTACTCAGAATAAGAAGACGTCAAGAGGGAAAAGGTAAACCCTCTAACTTCATATCTATCGCTTTTAAAAAAAAAAAAAAAAACCAGCACAGTTACAATCGGTATAATAAATGGATTAAAGCAAACTTATGCTTAGGTGAAAGTTCCGCTTTAATTTCTTAATTAAGTTTCTCCATTAAATTTGTTTAACCGGTTTCCTGTTTAAATGCAAATGTTTTCTCTAAATCAAATTCCATTATTTTATAGGCCCAAATCCTTTGTGGCACTGTATCAGATACCTTTGCAAATACTACATCTACTGCAGTGTCAATATAAATGACTCTATTCAGTTGTTAGATGTTTGCTTCAATTTTCCACAATTTATTATTGAATATAGTCTGTATTATCCCTTACACAATTTGCCTTCATCGCTTTCTCTCACCCTTCCTTTCTATGGTGTTTCCTGCTTTGTACTGCTCTCCCTGACCTGGGAGACACCGCTAGGCAAAGAAATGGGGGTCTACTTTAAGCTCCAGAAGGTTTATTATGAATACACAAGAGCAGATTATTTGAGGTAGGTGATTATGTAATGTGTTGTCTAAGTAGTGAATATCATACCTGGGAAGTCTCAGGGTTTGATCCTGGGACTCAGGGTTTTGACTCAGATCTCAGGGTCTCAGGGTGAAGGGCCAAAATCTCAGGATGAGGAGAGTCCAGGGTTATCTACTACATGATCTGTACCATATAACTGCTTCTATAGTCTGTTAATTGGTGCCATTTCTACCAGAAAGGATGAGAGAGAAGTACTGGTTGTCTTCTGTATGGTTAGGCAGTGGTGTCTATAAGTTGTGGATTGTTTAGGTTCCTTGTGGACTGATTGTAGCACCTCTGGGTTAAAGCACAAATGGACTTATTGCAGAGAATCTACTTTCTGGGGAACGTAAAGGGTTACTATTTCAATGATCTCAGGGTCAGCCCATTTTGAAAGTTCCAGGCAGGAGGGCTAACAGTGTATTTATTCTAATCTTTAACAATGTATGTTCACTCTGCAGGTATGTTCTAGTAGTGGTGTGAGGATGCTAAGTTTGGCTTGGTGAATATTTCCTGAGAAGGAGATAGGTGCAGCTTCAAAATATATGACTGACAAAATGTTTATATTAAAAAGGAGGGATGGCTTAGTAATACTTCCCTTTTTAATTATTCCTGCTTTAGGTTTCCTTTTTTCTTGAAAATGGTAGAAATGGCATGGATTATTGAGAAGGCGAATCTTTCTATAAAGGAGTCAAGGAACTGGAGGAAAGTGCTTCTAACTTGCCCTTCTATAACCCCACACCATTCCACTCCCCTCCATGTCAATGGACCTGGCCTAGAATGTATTGCATGACAGATATATATATATATATATATATATAGCTCGGGACATTTTATTTAACAGTGTAATATCTTTACCACAGTGGACGTTTATTTTTAAGAGCAATAGTTACTAGTGTTGAGCGAGCGTGCTCGGCCGATGCTCGGATCGGCTCGAGCATCGCTCTGCTCGGCACATGGCGGTACTCGTACGAGTACCGCCATGTGCTCGCCCGACATGTTCGGGTGAAGAGGATCTGTGCCGGAAGAGGCACAGATCCGAAGACGCTCCGCTGGACCACCAGGGAATGGAGGTACGGGGGCATTGCGGAGATGAAGGGGGCATTGCGGAGATGAAGGGGGACATTGTGGAAGAGGGGCATAGACTCTATGCCCCTCTTCCACAATGTCCCCCTTCATCTCCGCTATGCCCGTCTTCCACAATGTGCCCCTTCATCTCCGCTATGCCCCTCTTCCACAATGTCCCCCTTCATCTCCTATGCCATAGAGGAGATGAAGGGGGACATTGTGGAAGAGGGGCATAGCGGAGATGAAGGGGGACATTGTGGAAGAGGGGCATAGACTCTATGCCCCTCTTCCACAATGTCCCCCTTCATCTCCGCTATGCCCCTCTTCCACAATGTCCCCCTTCATCTCCGCTATGGCATAGGAGATGAAGGGGGACATTGTGGAAGAGGGGCATAGCGGAGATGAAGGGGGACATTGACCAGGCACCCTCCGCTCATCAGAGCAGGGGGTGCCTGGTTTAATGCTCGAGTGCTCCCATTCATTTGAATGGGGCTCGGGTGCTCGGCCGAGCACTCGAGCATCAGGGGGTGCTCGGTCAGAGCACCCGAGCACCCGAGCATCGGGGTGCTCGCTCATCCCTAATAGTTACATTTAGCCTTTTAGTGCCTGAAATATCTGTACCTCATTGCTCCAGAATGCATTGCGTACACCTCTGACACACAAATGGATAATACATCAAAGACAAAAGGGTGTGAAACATATTACTTTATATGGTTGTACACCCCCTGGTCCTAAAAGGGTTAAGAATGCTTTCATATTAAAGGGGAAGTTGTAAATTAATTGTTTTACTTTTACCTATTTAAAGGGACAGTAATGTCCCATGAAAAACGCTTAGAGTTTAGTAGAGGTAAAAAAATAAACAATATGCCACAAATCCTATCTCTCAAACCGCTTTGATTTGAGAGATATCCTCCGTTAAAGTTCTCCTCTCCCTCCCCTTCTCCTGACATCAGCTGTAAGTTTACAGCAGGCGTTCCTGGTCCGGGAACCAACAAGTGGCTCTTCAGCAGAGCCGCATTAGCGTGATTTAAAAAGAAATACCTCTTTGGAACGATCTACAAAGTGTGCCTGGTTTTTAGACCTTTCCAAAGAAGCATTTCTTTTTAAATTGTGCTATTGCAGATCTGCTGAAGAGCATCCTCGTGTCAGCCGACACTTTACAGCTGACATCAGGAGAAGAGGAACTTTAGTGGAGGATATCTCTCAAACCAAAGCGGTTTGAGAGGTAGGATTTGTGTCATATTGTTTATTTTTTTAACCTCTACAAAACTCTAAGCATTTTTTATGGGACATTACTGTCTCTTTTAAAAAAAAAATTAGCACCTTAAATACAACCTCCTCCCATAATTTTATTCACAATAAAGGGGAGGGGTTAATTGTATTTTCAGTGTTAAAAAAAAATCATTCTACTCTTCAGTGGAAATTAGGGGATAGTCACTAAATCAAACTATTGCATGGTTTATTAGTCAAGTAAAAGGTATTGAAACATTCACCTTTGTTGTGTGATACTCATATTTTAACTTGGTATAGAAATGTACGTAACATTGGCTGCATAACTCAGTTGCCTGTTTCTGATTAGGTTAATGACCTTTGAAATATGCTAAAAGAAAAGGAATTTAGCTGACCTGCAAACAATTTTTATTAGGACAATACTTTATTCTTTTATGTATATTCAAGAGATTAGTGGTGTATACCATTACATTGCAACCCAAAATCATATTTTATTTCTATTATTAACTGAAAGAAAATTCTTCATTTCTTTTTTCTTTTACAAGTAAGTGTTTCACATTTTTTCCTTGAGTGAAGTATGACACAATAAAACTTATTTTACAATCTTTACTCCACGGCACAAATATTTGACCCATGTAAGGCATTCACCTGATTCTTGTGATATTCATTAACAATGATGATGGAATGTAAAACAAGAACATATTCAGGTTTTAGTTATGTACAGATGTAGTCTACATAACATGGACAGAGATGCCTTTAGATTCTCCTGACTGCTGCTGGAATATTTTTAACTCTTTCAGTGCTAATAAGCTATATCTGGCACTCAAAGGGTTGTTAAAGAAGCATTATTTTTCTATATAAAGGGCAATTATCACATTTTACTAAGTCTGATGAAAAAACATGGCTTAACTAGAATGCATCCCAGAAGCACCTTAGTCAAATACTTCATAGGATGCATACTCAGAATCCATAGTCTCTCTGTGTCTGGTTTCTAAGTCGGATACAAAAGGTCTATGGAGATAAGACAGGACTACTGTCCCACTGGAACAATGATGAAAAATCAGGAAACAGTTCTCAGACCTCTGTTCTGCTCTTCCATTGGTCCCCCATAACTCACAATACAGCCTGCTTCACTGAAAGGTCTGAAACCAGGGAAACAAATATGCCAGTGGAGCACTGTCTTCATTATAGTTGCCCTTTAAATGTCTCAAGTTGTTTAACACTTTAAGGACCAAAGAAGTGTGCAATGCATTGCTTTGAAATGCATTGTTCACCCTTCTGATTCTTAAAGGGTTAAATGAGCATAATACTAAACTAAAGTTCAATCTTACATTAAAAAAATGTAATATTAACAGATACGCAAACAATTTCATAATTTCATAGAACTTAATATATTTAAAATTGCATGTGCTGTTTCCAAGAAATCTGTGGAGAATTGTTTCCACTAAATACTTCACTTACTAGACAGGAGGTTGCATTCCATGACATCTATTTAACCCCTTGAATGCTAAAGATGTCTCTGACACATTTCTCTGAAACACATTAGAGACATCTCTAGAATACCACCAGAGTTAACATGTTGCAGGCAAAACAGCATATATTTTAGTGTGCCCTCTTCTTCTATACACGCCTTTCATTCATATATACCATTAAGGTAATTATGAATGATAAAGTATATATTCCTTGCAGGTAATTTTGCAAAGAAATAAGCATTGTTTCTTCCTAGCATGTGAATGATAACATTCTCTTCCCATTTGGGCTCAATAGGATATGCCAAACAGGAGGGGAAGAAATGGTTCTTATTTTGGCCTGGATTTCATTATATCACTGCTGGTTTTATCCACAAATCCTACTCAGAGTCAATTAGCTATCTGTAAGATAAAACCAGTGATCACATTTATCACTTGCAGTAGAATCTGTATGCTATGTGCCATCTGCCATTTGCTGCACTTTTTAACTACTATTAACTTACAAATGGCTGATGTGCAGTTGCTTTGCTCCAGAACTGCACCTCTTTAACTTCCTGAATATGGCCCTTAACTTTTTTATGAGTTCATTAATTTATTTATGTATTTATTTTATTGTAGTTTTTTTAGATTTATAGATTATACTAATCTAAAGAGAATGTGCAGGCTCTTCTTGTTTTAACCCTACTTTACTTCTTCATGGTCTTGCATCAATAAATAAATAGACCCTTTAGTGGGCCCCCCTCCCCTATTATTGAAAGGGTTAAAAGCCAGTGAGTTGGGGAGGTAACAAAGGACTAAGGGAAGAATTTCCTGCATGACATATATTAACATAATGTAAAAATCTAATAATTAAAAAACGAAAATCCAGTGTAACATACAGGTGATCTTGAAAAATCATTCAAAATCACCAAACATGGGGTGAAGTTCCCTCCTCCAGAGGGTAGGGCACTTTTGAAAAGGCAGGGCTTTTTAGGCAGAGACTCCCCTCTTCCCTCCAGCTTTACCCCTGCCCCTCAGTTTCAATGCATAGCAAAGTAGGCAAATATAGTTTTTGATACCTTTTATTGGCTGAATAAGCAGATTTAGAATGCAAGCTTTCAAGACCTTAGGTCTCTTCCTCAGGCATGTTATACAGATAATATGAAAACATCTCTCTTAAATACAAGTATACATTGCATTGTTTAGAATGGAAATCAGATAAGAGAACTCAATCCAGATCCAGATGCTTTGATCAGTCAATGGTAAATTGCACGCTTCCTCTGAGGCTTTAGAGGTATTTACAATGCTCTTGAGTCTGTTGGAAAGGTCAACCCACTAAGTGATAATGTGACAAGAACTCTCTGTACTTATTGAAACCATTACAAATAGCATTACATTTTAACATTCATTTTACCTCCCATACCTTTCTGTCCCCTGAGTGCGGAACCGTCCCATCAATACAGTTAAGTTAATGTCCCTGACACTGTGCCCATTTTGACAAAAATGTTCTCCACTGGTGTCTCTGTCTTTTTGTTGTTAACACTGGATCTGTGGGAATTAAACCTCTTATGTAGTGCCTGTCCAGTTTCTCCCACATAAAGAGCTGTTGGGCGTTTTTTCACACATGATAAGGTATATTACATTGGATGATTTACAGGTGAAGGTCCCATTGATCTTATGGTGTAATTGGGTGTTTGGAATTGGTATTTTGTCTGTAGTGTAAATGTGTGCACAGGCTTCACATCTCTTTTGTAGGCAGGGATATGTGCCAAAGTAGCAAAAAATAAATAAAGCAAGAGGAAAGAAAGAAATCTGAATTAAGATGCCAAGAGAACGCATACATCACATTTTTGTCCCTGGGTGGGAGTCATGTATTACACATGTACTTAGAGAAAAAGTCAGATTTCCTAAAAGCCTGAATGCAATGAATGTGGCACATAAGGAAGTGTAACACATCCAGCAGATGTAGCCACTGCTCCTGTGTGTTAGAAGGATTAGGGTGAAAAGGAGGAAGAGCAATTTCCTGGTTGATGTGAAAATCCGAGATGACCTTGAGTAAAAAATCCTCTGGGAATGTGAAGAACCATCCTTTCCTGGTAAAAAAATCAAGAAAGGCAGTCTCCAAAACAAAGCATGTAGTTTGACTACTGGCTATATTAAGAGCAAGGCAATGCAAAGAAACAGATGAAAGAAGCTCAAAAGGAAGCCTTTGGAGGACTCCTAACACCAGGTTCAGATTCCATAGAAGAGCAGAATCCCTAAAGGTAAGGTAGGCATGAACCACCTCCTGAACAAAGGTCTTGACTTCAGGAAGAAAAGCAATATGCTTCTGAAAAATAACAGAGAGGGATGAGATCTGAACCTTTATAGACCTCAAACTTAGACCATTGTTGACACCATCCTGAAGGAAAGCCAGAATCAGAAGGCTGAAAGATTATGGGAACACGTCTCTTTGGACACACCACTGGTAGAACAGAAAACAGATATTATTATATGTATTAGACAATACAGGATTCCTAGCCTGAATAATAGTGGAGTTGAAAGCATCTGAACCCCCCCCCCTTCTTCAAGATGCTGGCTTCAAGACACATGCCATCAAAGCCAACCATTCCACTTTAAGATAGCAAAATGGACCCTGGGTCAGGAGATACAACCTCAGAAGGAGGCAAATTGGCTCCATCATGGACAGGTTGAGAGGATCTGAGAGCCAAGCCCAATGTTATGGAACAAAAGGTGTGATCAGAATGACTTCATCCATAACTGATAGTCTTTTCCAAATGTATCCAATAAATTGTTAAACCACACCAAGTAGCAATTCATCACAGCGAATTGTAACAGATCCTTATTCCTTTTGCCACAATTTGTATATTAGAGATCAACAACAATGTATGATACTCAGCAAGGTAGTTATGGAATATTGAGACCACATTTAGTGTTTAAATACATATACCTTTCAACCTCCGTAAGTATCATCATGAACTTGTTAATTGTCATTGAACACTTGAGACCTCACTGTTCATCAAAACTCATGGTTAATGACCATTTGAAGACTGCATTCATGTCACTTATCTCTTACATTATGAACCTGTTCTGCATCTTTTCAAATTCATGCCACCAAACGATCTTTGCTGGTCCTTGCTTTGGTATCCAGCCTCTTTGGCATCTGTGGCTGGAGCCACCAGCAAACATATGAGAACATTGTCTTGACCAGCTCCTGAGAACATGGAATTGCAATTCCATCATGTGGAATTGAGCATAGGGAACAGCTTACAAAGTGGAGATAAAGTGTCTCAGTACTCTTGTGTATTCCCTTACTGTAGCCAATGACCAGGATATCGCTTGAGTCACTTGAAGGATCTGGAGCTTGCCCTCCGGTAGAAACACCCTCCTTTGGTGGGTATAAAATCTCATGCCTAAGAAGAACAGAACCTGAGAATACAAAAGAGAGGATTTTTACAGTTGTAATGCCCAACCACGTTGCCCCAGTATGTTAAAGCAGGCTTGAATATATGAACAGTGAACAGCCTCTGAAGGAGTCTTGAGGAAAAGGTCATCTAAAAAAGCAGTTAAAGTAATTCCATGAGCATTGATGTGAGCTACCAAAGCAGCCATGACCTACGTAAAAATCCTTGGAGCAGATACTAGACCAAAGGAAAGAGCAGTGAACTGGTAGTAACTACTCTTGAAGGCAAAGTGCAGAAAGCTGCAGGGAGGCAAGAAATTCCCCTGGACACACGGCAGCGAATCAGCGATGTTGACAAATCACAGAAATTCCATCTTGAAGCACAGAGTAAGCACATAATGGTTGGGACACCAAGTCCAGAACTGGACGGCAGCTGCCGTCCTTCTTGGGAACAAAAAAAGGATTGAAATAAAATCCACTGAAGCATCCCTGGGGTGAAACAAGAACCAACACCCATTTTTCTAGCAGGGAGGATACCGTGTCTATGAATAGATGCTCCCAAATTAGATCTTGATGAACTCTGGAAAAAAAGAAAAGGTGAGGAAGAATGTATTTGAGATCAATGTGGCATCCTTCTGGTCCATCCAGAGGACTCCCACACATCTTGAAAAAGACTGAGTCAACCTCTATGTAATTCGAAGGTGGGCTTGTCAGCCTTGGGGTTAAAGAAGAATTCTTGTGCTCCCAAGCCTCTGTGGGCTTTGGGGCGGGAATGCCTGAAAAGAGAAGGTTGCAAAGAGATTAGATGCAAAGGAAAAGACACCAAAGATTTTTTGTAGATTAGTCAGCCGTCCAAATCTTGAGCCACAAGGTGCGAAGCGCAGGTATCAAAAAGGTTGAGGCCTTACTGGAGAACCTAGCAGCATTGAAGGCCACCTCAGTGAAATACGCTTTGGCCTCCTTAAAACTAACCAGCATAAGCAGAAGTTCCCCTTTGGGAACAGCTTCACGAATGGCATCTGAAACTGTTCATCCCAGATAACTGTGGCTCTAATAACCCAAGCCACAGCAAAAATATGTCATAGAATGCCCCAGTGGCTGCAAAATTTGCCTTCAATAAGGAGTCTAAAATATTATTGGCCTGATCATTAAGGGCCACAGCATCTGCCAAAGGCAGGGTGGTGTTTTGGGGGATCATTCACAGGTGGAGAAGACCTTGTGACAAATCCTCAGCAGAGAAAAGATAAAGGTTGGAAATTCATTTGTTAAGGAATATCTTCTTATCAGGTGTCTTCCACTCTTCCAGTATAACCTGCATTAGAAGTCTCAGAGACCTGCAGAGTATCTAATACCACTCCAATAAGCCTCTTAGTTGAGGGGCAAGGGTCCTCCTCATTACAAATTACAAGGAAGAATCCATAGCATCCTCATCAGTGTCAACTTTCTCCATATAGGAATCTCCAACCAAGAATGGCCCCTAAAGACAGGATCCGTGTACGGAGGGAGGGGTATGGGGTGCCAAGAATGGAGAACCCATTGAAAAGATGAAGGGAAAGAAGCAACTGAAGAAATCAGACTCTTAACCAAAAACTGTCTCTTATTCTGCAGTGGATGGCCGCAGGGGTGTAGTAGGGACTACAGTGCAAGAGGGACATAGGGGGGGCCTGGATATTCCTGTGGAAGCCCAATTTGGCATGAGGATCAGTGTGCTAAAGGGGTTAAAGGTAGGGATGGAGAAAAGAGTAATTTCCCTCAGGAATTTTCACACAAAAAAACAAACAATTTCCTGCTTTTTTTCTCAAAAATTCCTGCCGATAGAAAATACTCACATTTTTCACCCTTTCACCCTTGCCAAGAACTGTGCCATTTTTTTGCCTATGTTCTCTATGGCTGCAAGATTTCCTGCCACAATATTACTACTTCTGAGGTCTAAAGTGGATAAATAAATAGCTGAAAATAAAAGTTGTGAGTCCGACAGCAACATATGTCATACCCAGTCCCACTCTGCCTCACCCCCACTCTCACTGCTAAAGTGGCTGCCTCCCTCGCTCCGGTGGCTGTGCTTCCTGGACTGCTGTTGTGTCTGTGTTTTTTTTGTACAGGAATGTGCAGGAGTGGCTTCTGGCACATAGCATTTCAAGGGACAGTGGCTGCACACTACTGACATGTTAGTATAGTATCTCTAGTAGTGTTGCATGCCTAGTATTGTGTGGAAGTCCGTGTATGACCCTTGATATCTTAGACCTTGCCCTTGCCTACTGATTCTAGCCTGGTGATTGTCTGTGTATGACCTGCCTGTATTTCTGACCTTCCTGTTGCCAGCTGACTTTGTACCTGCATTTGGAGAATCATTGTGTATGACCCTGCCTATATTTTGACCTTCCTATTGCCTGCTGATTCGATACCTGCATCTGAGACTCATCATGTATGACCCTGCCTGTATTCTGATCTTCCTGTTGCCCACTGATTCGGTACCTGCATCTGAGACCCATCGTGTATGACCCTAACTGTATCCTGACCACTCTTCCATAGCAGCAGTCCTACTAGATAATAGCCGCAGCACAATTGCCTTTAGGCAACCCTCGCATCCTAGCCCCAAACCCTAGCATTTTGCTCCTCTATCCCTTGTTGGTGGAGTCTGATCTTCTTAGTACCCCCTGGCTTACTTGGGTAGCTGCATGTTCATTAAACCCATATTCATCACAGCTCCTTTCAGTGGTGTAAAACTGAGTCTTTGCCTTTCAGCTAACTTTCTGGCCATGTCATCATCTTTCTCACTTTCAGCCTCATCTATATCTGAAGAAGTGGAGGATGCTAGAGAGATATATATTCTAGATTGACATCATCATCAGTCATTAGGTTGCCCTCAGCATCACCCACCACTTCTTGCCAACTACTTTTATTTTCCTCTAAAATTTTACAGTCTCAAACAATTTCTTTTTACATTAATTTCACAATATTGGCTAATACTTTCAGGAAATATGTTTTTGTGCTTATTTGTCTCACTGTCATTTGCAGCATTTGTTTGAGCTGGCACTACCCCATCATCACTGGGATGTGACTCATTATTGTCTTCAGTGCTTTTAGATGATTTTTTTAATAATGCTGGTGCTGGCCAAACATTTGGTGAGACTTTGACAACCTGCATCCTCCTCGGGAAGAGAGGGATCACCCTCATTTATTGCACACACTGGTTGCAGTTTTTGGACTGTCACTGTACTCATGGGTCCCTGCGCTGCTCCTAATCATTTTACCCTCCTCCTACCCATTGTGTATTAGCTGGACATTACTCAACTACTCTGTGTGTGTTTATATTGTAAAATATACAGTACAGCTGATTGTGTGTGATAATACAAAAAAAAGGAAAAACATAGATACTCTATAGGGCACACATAGTGATAGTGTGAACCAAATTATTTATAAAACAATGCTTGTGGTGAAAGTATTTAAAATATAACTTTTATTGAAATCAATAACTGGCTGTCTTTAGTGAGTATACACATTCAGTGCTCTGGCTCTAATTCTTTTTGGAGCTATTTATGATTGTGTGTGATGTCTTGCCTTGGATCTCTACAAAATACTTTATCTTGACTAGTATCAGTCTGCCTCAGTGACAGGTCATGTCAGGGTCCCTGTCTCTGTCACCTTATTCTCTTTTTATTATTTATTTTTTTATTCTAATGAACTGTCCCCCATCACTATCACTGTCTACAAAAAACCCACATACCCTGTTAAACTGCTTCTTTTCCCAGATTCCCCTAGCACAGAGATAATAGTCAGATCAGGAAAAAACCTGGATCACAGTTCCCTGTGTCTTCCCAGTCAGTCACACAAAATGTTGTTCTTTTGGGGTTAAACCTCCTTTGCTCCCTTCTCACACCCCAGACTCTCCTAGCACAGAGATAACAGCAAGATGAGGAAGGAACTTGGATCACAGCTGTCTGTGTCTATACGGTCACACAAAATTTTGGGGTATTTGGGATAAACCTCCTTTTCACCCTTCTCACACCCTCTTAATACAGAGATAATAGCCAGATCAGGAAGGAACTTGGATCAAAGAAGCCTGTGTCTACTCAGTCTCACAAAATTTGGGGGTATTTGGGATAAGCCTCATTTGCTTCCTTCTCACACCCCCAGACTCCTCTAGGACAGAGATAACAGCTAGAGCAGGAACAAACTTGGATCACTGCTGCATGTGTCTTCCAGTCAGTCACATAAAATTTGTGGGTATTTGGGGCAATTCATTTTTGCTCCCTTCTCACACCCCCAGACTCCCCTAGCACAAAGATAACAGCCAGATTGGGAAGTAATTTGCATCATGACTCACAGTGTCTTCTCTGTCACACAAAATGTTGGGGTATTTGTGGTAAACCTTCTTTGCTCTCTCCCCCCCCCCCGACTCCTGTAGAACAGAGATAACAGCCAGATCAGAAAGAAACTTGGATCACCTCTGCCTGTGTCTTCAACTCCATTTTATTAGCCTGTCTTCTCTAGTTCAAAAATGTGCTTCTTTCTTTTCCTCTCACAAGCAAAGACTGGCATGACACACCTTTTATACTATACTATGCCTGCAGAAAAAGAAGGGAATTTTGCTATGTAGTGGGTACAAATTCAGTCTTCCTAATGATTTCTATGTAATGAGCTAGGCAAAAAAAGCTAATACACAGCATTTTTTGCCAAAAAATTACAGCTAGGTAAAAAGTGGCTTTTTTTTCCTGTGTCTCTTTTGAGGTGAAACATTTCACCCATTCCTAGTTAAAGGTACCCCTGAATACATATATATATATATATATATATATATATATATATATATATATATATATATCAAGGAAAATGCAATAACACATAAATGGAATAAGGCTATCTGTTCTAATGGAAGGAGAAAGTCCAGTTATAAAAATGCAATCACAGCACAAGTGTAGAATTGGTCAAAAAAACATACTACAAACATAGAATGCAAGTGAAATGTGAAGGAGTGACTGCAGGGCGAAGGTCATTGTGCCCATCAGTGTTCTGGAGCTTTAGATGATTCACACCTAACCCAGCTGCATTGGTCTCAGTCCCTTAAGGGGCCCCCAGTGCAGATCCAGTCTGACAATGTGACAACAGTGGCTTATATCGGTTTCGTTTTAAAATGTCACCTTCTACATGGAGTTGGTCAGAATGTCACCTGAGACAAAAGGGAAACATCAGAATATCACCCATATAAAAAAGAGTCATCTAAATGTCGCCCCCGCGTGCAGGTCACCCAGGGGAAACTGCAGTGACAAGACAGAGCATTTCATATCAATGATGATCATTTGCCTGATTGACACACATCATTAATTACTCCCTCTTTCTAGTTTTGCCCTGCAGGGAGTGCTGCTTGTGGATGCAGGCAACCCAGGCAGATGTAGGCTATGGTTTTTATCAGGGAAAACTGCACTGGAATTGCTGTGCAATGCATTGGCATGCCACTGCAGTTTTCCCTTGGTGACCTGTACACAGGTGCAACATTTAGATGACTCTCTTTCTATGCAGGCGACATTCTGATGTCGCCCTTTTGACTTTTGTGGGTCGCCATGTAGAAGGCAACGGGAGAGACATGTGTCAGCATAGACCAAAATCCATCTGAATCTTGTGTGGTCAGTAACGTGTTTGTTCCCGTTCTTCAGCTTGTGATGTTGGTGTCCACTGATCCTGAGGTTCATGTTGAACCAGATCATTTCTGTTGGAACTGCTCTGCCTTTGAAGGGGTTTTCTCTTTTCCTCCATATAATCTTGATAATACTTTGGTATATCCCATGATTCCTGTGTTCCACATAGGTTGTAAGAGAAAATGGGATTTTTGTGTATTTACAGATAAATCATTTTCTCTTAGTCCATGTGGAACACAGGACTTCCCTCCCAGAGAAAAAGTCAGTAGTCCAAATCACATGCAGAAGGGTCCTCTTGCACATGCAGAAGGGTCCCTTTCTTGTTCCACTTCTGTTTCTTTTCATTCTGCTTTGCTATAAAGATGAGCATACTCGGTGGGTGTAAAGTAGACAAGGGAGGGAGTCTGCTTCAGAGATCTTTTTTGTGTAAGTGCACTAGAGGAGGGAACTTTACCCCATGGTTCCTCTGTTCCACATGGACTAAAAGAAAAGGACTTATTGGTAAATACATAAAAATCCCCTTTTAAATGAGGCTTTTAACCCTTTGAATGTGTCGGGGAACTAGTATTCAAGGGTTTAAAAGCTACATGTAAAAATCATGGGATTTTATAATGTGCGCACTATGGTGCAGTTAGTTTGCTCCAAAATTGCCACAGTCCATCTTACTAAATAAGCCTTATTCATTTTACGACCAGTAAATTTTAAAAGACAATGAAAAAATGAGGCCAGAGCCTCAATAAGGGATTAAAATGGATTACATCTGCAAATCCCAGAGAACTCTGAATGAAATACTACAGTCCTTTTTAGAGAACAAAGAAATTCAACTTGTTTTTAAGGTCATTCTGATTTATACACTGCTTTTTAAAAATGCAGAAAAAAATCAGAGCAATCTTTAATGTATCTTTTATTAAATAAAATAAATAACAGCACTAAACACGAGAATCTTTTGTTTTAAATTTAATAAATCTTAAAATTGTACTGTAATAAACAGCTCACAAATCTCTTTTTAACTGACTTTGTAGATTAGGAAAATAATAATATCTTTACATAAAATAGCGATATAATCAAAAGATGAATACACCTCAACTATACAAGACGATAATCAAATATGTATTTGGAGTTTACAATAGAACAGTTATAAAAACAAACAATGTCAGGAATTTACAGCCTTGTCCAAAATGAGATTGGCTGCAAGTCCTTAGAATTATTTTTCAATATGGTTCATCCTTAACAATTTATAGTTCTTAAAAATATCTAACACATGCCAAAATATTTGCTCCAGGAAAAGTAAAAGATTGATGAGTATTGAATGGACATGTCATTACTTTGCTTGCCTAGATGGTCAAACAGATTGCACTTGATAGCTTGGAATTTTGCTAAATGCAATGAGTTCCAAAAGACAGTCAGTGCCACAGTGCACTTCATTATTGTTGCTATCAGACATTATATGGACACAGCAGTAAAGAACCAGATGAATAGATCTCATTTTCTGTAAAGGATTTTAGAATATTCTTGAAGGTCAGCAGAGTTCCTGAAATTGCTATCCATTGTGATGCCACTTGCTCAGATGCAGAATTTGACTGTTAACTCTGGTTTCAGCATTGGTACTCTTACAGGGTTTCAGATTATATAAAGCATACATTTGCCATAGCCTGGCACAAGTAATCATTTTTGTTGGTATGGATACCTATTCCAGGGTAAATGTACAAATCTAACAATACAGTGCATTTTCATGCAAGTGAACATCTGAGTATATACAGTTGTAATCAAAATTATTCAACCCCCATTGCAAATCAGGTTTATTGTCAACATATACAGACTTTCAGCTGTTTGCAATGAACAAATCAATCAAAAGCAATTGAAATAGCTCAAAATAACGAATGCTTCAAGTGGTTTCCCCAAATTCAACTGTAAATGCAACTTATAATGACTTCTCCAGTCTCAAAATTATTCAACCCCTTCATGGCAAGCATCCTTAGTACTTAGTAGAGCACCCATTTTCTGTTATGACCTGCTGGAAACGAGATGCATAGCCAGACACCAGCTTCTGGCAGCATTCATGAGGAATCTTAGCCCATTCCTCATGAGCAATGGCCTCCAGTTCAATAATATTCTTGGGTTTGCGTGCTGCAACCGCCTTCTTCAAATCTCTCCAGAGATTTTCTATGGGGTTCAAGTTAGGTGACTGTGATGGCCATTTTAGAATCTTCCAGGATTTATTCTGCTACCAAGCCTTGGTGGAATATGAGGTATGCTTCAGATCATTTTCCTGCTGGAAGGTCCAATGACGCCCAAGCTTCAGCTTCCTCACAGAAGGCATAATGTTTTCTCCTAGGATTTCCTGATACTTCAATGAATCCATCTTGCCTTCCACATGCTACAGGTTTCCAGTGCCAGAGGATGCAAAGCAGCCCCAGATCATCACCGAGTCACCACCATGCTTAACTGTAGGCAGAGTGTACTTTTCAGCGTATGCTTCATTCTTCTTCCTCCAGACATACCGGTGATCCATTTGGACTAAAAGTTCAAGTTTTGTTTAATTGCTTCACAGAACAGAATCCCAAAACTGCTGTGGCTTATTTATTTGATTTTGAGCATATTCGAGACGACTTTTCTTGTGCTTTTGGGTCAGTAGTGGTGTACATCTTGGAGGTCTTGCATGGAAACCTTCTGCATTTAGTACATGCCTTACTGTGCTCACTGAAACCTCAGTGCCTGTTGCCACAAAATCTTGCTTCAGGTCTTTTGCAGGAACTTGAGGGTTTTTCTCAGCCTGCCTTCTCAGAAATCTGGTTGCAGCCGTTGAGAGCTTCCTTTTTCTGCCCCGTCCAGGAAGTGTAAGCACTGTTCCTTTGACTTTGAAGTTGCGAACTATGCTTCCAATAGTGTCTCTAGGAATGTTCAGTGCCTTTGCTTTTTATATCCTGTTCCTTGTTTGTGAAGGGCAATGATCTCTTAACTTTATAGACCATTCTTTTGACTTAGCCATATTTCTAACATGCAGTCAAACTCAACAACCCCTTAGCCAGTTCAGGTATTTCATGTCTTCCAGCTCAAGCACACCTGGTGCAACTAATGAAGCACTTGATTAGCATCAGGTGTGCTTGAGACAACACCTGTTTTATATATTTGTGCTGTTGTGTTGGATTGTATTCAGGGGGATGAATAATTTTCAGACTGGAGAAGTCATTATAAGTTGCATTTTCAGTTGAATTTGGAGAAACCACTTGAAGCATTTGTTGTGTTGAGCTATTTCAATTGCTTTTGTTTGATGTGTTCATTGTAAACAGCTGAAAGTCTGTAAATTTTGACAATAAACCTGATTTGCAATGGTGGTTGAATAATTTTGATTGCAACTGTACAATACAAGTCTAGTACATAGCCCCTAGTGTCTTCCTTATAGTAAGTGTATCAATTTGTAGTGGAGCTTGTTAGCACATAAAGAGAAACAAGAATCAGAGGAGTGGAATGCCCAAGAAAAAAAAATGTACTCCAACACTTGGCACGAGAGGTTAAAAGAGGATAATGTTCAGTATAAATAACATAGTATATATAGGTGTTAAGCACATGCAGTACAAACATTTGCTTTCAGTCCCTGTTTTACAATAGAATCCTATTAGTACATCACACTTACTTTGTAGTAAAGGTGTACACACAGTGTTTTAAAAAGTGCTAGTCAAATCAGCTTACATTTTGTTTTAGAAATGTGTTATTAATTAAATAAGAGTTCTCTCTTTATTTGTGGGTGCATGATTATTTGTATTTCCATGAGTTACCCATTCAAATATTTATCAATAGGCTAAGGAATCTAGATGTTTCAGTAAAAAATGCACAATGCATGATGAAGCAAGGAGCGGGATACAGAGGGTGTCAAAGGAATATTTGTAGTGTTCATGAAACAAACATATAGCAAAAAAAGAAACTCAGAAGCCTTGAAGAACTATGAGGTCACATAGATGCTCTTTCCAATCCTTAAGGTGGTGAGAATCCCATTGGATAACAGATTTTATGTGGCTATATGAGGCAATGAGTTGGAAACCTCCCCAGCATTCAAATGGCTAAAAGCCCAATTTGAATCAATGGAAATATTGGGAATTTCAATTTCTATAAGCACTCATCAAGCACTCACCAAGTGTAACCATAAAAAAATATAAATATTTTTGTATAAATGGCTAGCACATCCAGGCTTACATGAGACATTTAAAATCAGTTATGGTTGGAAAGACAAAGAGAAAAAGTAATACTGATACTTCCAGTTGTCAAAACTAACAACTGGGATGTCCAAAACACGTCTTGTATCAATAAATGAATAAACAATAGCACAAGTTCAGAGAAACAAACCAGCGTTAAAATAACATTATAGCATTTCAAGATAATTGACATAAAGTGTGAGTGCCAAACATTAGCAGTATGGTCTATAAACTGTATTAAGGTTGCTCCAGGTCTAAGGCAACAAGTGAACTCTAAGACGTGTTTCTTACAGATAGGGGAAAAGAGAGATTTTTTTTTTCCACCGAAATCTCCCACACATTGAAAATCCTAAAATGTCCATCTTTATTAACTCCAATTTATTTTCTGTGAGAACTTTGTCACTTTATGCCTATGCTAAATAATTTTCCCCTCTCTATAGACTAATTGTGTGTGATTCTATGGCAGGGGTTCCAAAACCATGTCCTCATTGTCCACTAACTGGCCAGGATTTAAAGATTTTCTTGCTAGAACACAGATGATTTAATTAGAGGCTAATTGAGTTTGATTAACTTGCATGTGATCTTCTAAAGGAAATCCACAAACCCTGGCCTGTTAGTGGGCCATGAGGGTATGGGTTGGGAACCACTGTTCTCTGGCAACCAGTACAGTGGGATGATGCTGGTAATACTGGAAGCTTAGTATGCATGTTCCTCTGGCTACCTGTGTTGTGGAATAAGGCAGGAGGATCAGTATATGTGGTTCTATGTCTACTGTGAAACAAGGCTGGGATAGTCTGCAACTGGAGGCCCTCCAGCTGCTTCCAGACTACAAATCCCATCATCTGCTGCCAGATGAATGCTGTTGTTGAATGATCAGAGTTTTAGTCTGACAGAAGCTGTGGGGCTTCCTGTTGTCCATCATGCTCTGGGTCACCATGGGACAAGACTGGGAATGTGGTTCTTTGGCTACCAGTATTTTAGGACATGGCTGGGGGGTCAATATGTGTGGTTACTACCAGTGAGGTAGGACATGGCTGGGGGGGGGTCAGTATGAGTGGTCATATGGCTACCAAAGCTGGGGGTCAGTATGTGTGTTTATATGACTGCCAGTGCAGTGGTTCAAGGCTGAGGGTCAATTTATGTGTCATGGCTTCCAATTCAGAGGGATAAGGCTGGAGGTCAGTATGTGAAGTTATATGGCTGTCAGTGCAGTTGGACAAGGCTGTGGGTCAGTATGTGTGTTTCTATGGCAATCAGTGCTGGAGAGGGGTTTCACACCAGAAAAGAAGTGAAAAACCTGCACTTTCCACAAGAATTGCAGCCATATGTGAAGGGTACCATTTTTCACACTTGTATCTATTCAGAGAAACAGTTTCCCCACTCTCCATTACCTGAAGCCTGAAACATATTTTGTGTGCCAAGTTCAAGGTGAGGAAAGGGTGACAGCAACATGCTGATAGGAAACTAGTGCAGTGGTGGATATATTTGTGAAGTGGGGGGAGGATTCTGCATTAACCCCTTGCACACTGGAGACACCTTCAGTGGTAGTCAAAGAATCACACATATAGTATCTGCCACCCTAGCTTTGTTTTGCTGTTCATGGGAAGGCACAGAATCAGAAATACAGTCTCTAATACTCCAGGCTTGTTCATCTGTCCACTGTTATTCACAGAATCGCACATACTGTGTTTTCTACCCCAACATTTTTTCTACTGTCCTCTGGTTGCCACAGAACCATGCACACAGTGTCTGACTTCCCTGACTTGTTTCACCATCTCATTGTTTGTAACAGAACCACAAATACACTATCTGACATGAACAGTTTAGTGCATACCAGTGCATACAAACGTTTACTGATAGCATACGTAATTAGATTGGCATGTTGATAATACAACCCTTGACAGTTTGACATGTCTGCTATAAGGTGTGCACAAGTGAGCAAACCAGCAATTATAGTGTTGGTGTATTTGTTATACCATTGCAGACTTGCATATACAGTCCTCCTACCCTTTTTATTGCTGGGTTGTTGTCTGGTTTGGTCTGTTATCAGTGTTTTTGCATTCATTGATCAGTTCTCTATTAACCAGTTTTTGTTTCCCATTTAGTCGTTTCCTGAATGAATAGGAGGTTGGGAAATAAGTCTTTTAACACCACATCCTCTGTTAGTAGAGGCTGTAGCTCTTTGATGTTTTTTATTTATTCTAGTGCGGGCTTGTATTGAGCAGCTAGTGGTATATGTGCAGTACCTTCTTTTGTATTGTAACCAATATCATGTGTTCTCAATGCACATGATATGTTATTTGTGATTGTCCTTGTTTTGTAGCCTTTCTTTTTGAATGATTCACACGTTTTTAGATGATTATTGCCAAAAAAAAGCAAGAACTCTCCAATAGTGCCTATTACCCAATATACATGATAATAGGAAATGAAAGGTTACACTTACATATAGCTGTGATTGGAGGCCACATATGTGCTACCTCACAACAGACAGGCAGGCACAGATAACTAACCCGTCTCTTGATATCACTAGTTTAACACTTGATAAAGCAGTGTGTGGCTGTGAAACTCGTAGTGTTTTTAATTGTTTTTTTTAATTGCTTTATACAATGAAACATCTCTGATAGTAACATAGTAAATTAGGCTGAAAAAAAGACACAAGTCCATCAAGTTCAACCCTTGCCTCATTAACCATAGAAATGAGAATTATATAGCTTTCCTGCTGCCAAATAATTTAGTCTATCGTAACTTCTTGTTTTGCCTACTAATACACAGTATAGCCCTGTATGTTCCCTTTTGATACAATGGAGGAACAGCTTTTCTTGAATATAGAACCTACAGTTTGGATGTACCTGAGCAGAGACAAGTTAGTTATCTCTGCCTGTCTGTCTATTGTGAGGGAACACAACCACATCTATACGTAATGTAATGTATACTTTTGTTTCATATTGTCATCTATATTGGGTAATAGGCACTACTGGCTCCTTCATACTCTTTTCTTTTTTGACTATATATGTTAGTTACTCCTTCGAGGAAGCCTTAATGAGAGCAGCCTATCCAGTCTATGTGCCCGATACACTGTATCCATCAGTGGTGGTGCGACTTTTCCATTTATTTGAATATATTAAACCAGGGGTGATATTCACTTAAGGTCGAAGAGGGCTCAGAATGTTGATATCCTGTCGGAGCAGTGTTGAAGGCACTTTGGTAGTATGCACTAAAGTGTCTTGGACATCACATCCCCATCAATACGACAAAAAGCTGTACACATCAACATCAATCTGGCATGACTTCAACAGGTTTACAAATTTTCACTCATCACATCTACAATGGCCTATTTCCGTATGGAAATGCAGTATCATTACTCATTTCCATATGCAAATGCAGGATAATGATCCATTATCATATTCATGGGGGTGTGTTCATATGTTAATGTGGCATTTCACCACATGCACTAAACTCTGATAGCAGCCTCTTCTGCCTGAGTTCACAGTCTCAACTTTGTCTACCTGAGGCTTGTGAAGTTGGGATTTCCCTGTAGTTTCCTATGTAGTAACAGCCCTCAATCAATTAGTAGAATGGAGGGTTGTCAAACTGCTATTGATTCGCAAGGGATGCTCTCCCTCACAAATCACCAGCAGTACAACAATCCTGAAGTCTGAGACAATTCTCTCTGCTTCCCCTCTTGGCCAATAGGGGAGTAGAGAGGATCCATTCATCGCCACAAACAATATAATTCCCTTAATGCTTTGAGTGCCATAGGGATGTCCATTGCTCACACCAGTGGCACTCAGAGGGTTAGAAAAGTACACAGAACACTACACAATCATCCCCTCTGCTATGTGTCATATTTCATACATGTTGTGCACTCCCAAGGGAACAAGGCTGGGATTCAGGCATCATCCATGGGTATTTGTGGTTACCAGCTGCCCCCAGCCTTGTTCTCTTGCCCATTGGTAGTCATAGAACCCCATGTACACTGCCACAAATTCCCAGGGGCACTGCCTGGGCAAAGGAACAAGGCTGGGGGTTAGTCAGTTTATGTGGGGCTAACACAAATGGTGATTTTCCCCTGCAGTGCTTTTGTTTAATGTGCTACCCCACAGTTAGAATTCATCATATGCTGCCTCTCCCCAATAAAAATCAACATAGACTGGCCCATACATATGACATATGTTGCCTCCTTAAGTAAAATCGGACATATGCTGGATCATACATTCTACATATCCGGCCTCCTCAAGTAAAATCTGAAATATGCTGGACCATACATTCAACATATGCTGCCCCCCACACAGTTAATATCTGAGTAAATATTATCTAAAGTGTAGTTTTGTGTTGTAAAATAAAATCAGAACTTTTGCGTGGCATCGGGACCCCTCCTGATTCCCCCCCTAACATTAACATAAAAAGTAATAACGTGCTAAAAAACTATATACATATTCTTAGCCAACCACCTATCATTAATGCCAGTGAGACCTACCAACTTACACTGAATTCTAGAATAGGACCAACCACTACCCACAGCTCTCTATGAAATGCCCAGCTACATTTAAATACATCATCCATAACATGTTAATTAATTTCTGTTAATTATCTCTGGCTATCCTATAATGAGCCGCACAGGTACAAAGAAGCACTGTATTATGAATCACTGGATTCAAAACATGGCTGTTCCAATAGATCAGTGCACTTATTCCTAGGATATATTTTTCTTTTAACATAAATATATAGTTCATCAGATATATATCTGGCTTACTACATCTGAGGTACTTTCTTGTTTCTTCCCCACATACAACCAGCATGGATCCTCTTTATATTAATTTATTGTAAACTGATGAAGAGCACTGCTTTGCACGAGACATGTTTGTTTGCAAAGAAAGTATTTTTTCCTGTGATCTGTGGTCAGTCCTCGAGACGATTTAAGCTCTCATGGACAGAGCCCCCCTGTACACTTGTCTCAGTCTGTCCATGTATGTCAGGTTGTTTGTTTGTATACATCCTCGTTTTTGCAGCACCAAGGAATATGTTGGCACTTTCTAAATAACAGATAATAATGATAATAATAATAAATAATAAAGCCATGCATTCTTTTGGGACAAGAGTGTGACACATACATGCATGATTATGTGTATAAATCTTGAGGAGCCTGCCCAATCTGGTCACTCATAGAAAAACACCAGGTTGAAGATTGCTGTTCAACCCTGCTTTTAACGAATTAACTCCTCAACTGGCTTTTTATGAGTGACCGGGTTGAGTAAGAGGATCCTCAAGATGTGTATCTTGAGGATCCTCTTACTGAAGTTGGTCATTGATAGAAAGCAGGCAACTTGAGTAGGAGGTAGTATTTGGAAGGCATTGATCACCTTCCTGGTTGCCGCATTGATCACCTGTCCTATTGGATAGGTGATCAATACTTGAAGGCATCAGGAGGGGCCCCAATGCCCCAGAAATGTCTGATTTTATTTTACAAAAGCAACACAAAACTGCACTATGTCTTTTTTTTTTTTTTTTTAAATAACTGTGTTGGGGCAGGATATTTCAAATGTATGGGGGAAAATATGTCAGATCTTACTGGGGGAGGCAGAATATGTCAAATCTATGGGACAGCATATGTCGATTTTTACTGGTGGGCAGCATTTGATGAATTTTAACTGTGATGGGGCAGCATGTTGTATGTAAATATTGTGGAGCAACATAATTATTGTGTGTTATTCTGATATACACTGACACCCCCAGCCTTGTTCCCCCCTTCTTGGGGGAAGCTGGTAACCATAGATCCCTATGGATGTTGTCTGACCCCCCCTCCCCAGCCTTGTTCCTTTGACAGTGCACAACATGTATGAAATATGATACAGAGCAGAGGGTCACACATGTGAGCAATGCTCATCCCTATGGCACTCAAAGGGTTAAGGAATTATGCTGTTTGTGGTGCTACAAGCATCCTCTCCTACTGGTCAAGTGGGGAATCAGAGAGAATGCTCTCCAACGTCAGCATTGTCATACTGCTGGTGATGTGTAATGGAGGGCATCCCTTCCACAGCAGTTCAACAATCCTGTAATCTAATTGGGACCTTCTCTTCCCCTCCCCTCCCCTTGCATCCCTTAATTTTAGTGCATATGATGGTGTGTGTCTACATCGAAAAGTCAAAGTGCTTTGAATACATTGACAAAATCTTATCATCACAGCATTGACCTTTAGTGCATCTCCCCTCAGGAACATCTCCAGTTCTTTTCCTTTTTGTGTCTAGATGATTATTGTGGTTATGGTATTTTAGCATATGCAATTTTATCTGATAGCTTGGATAAGAATGATGACTTTCTTAGTGTGAGGTGAGTGAAAGCTGAAGCTGTGAAGATAACTGCATCTGTCTGTGGTTTTTCTATATAAGGATGACTGTAGTTTGCCACTGGCAAATGTTATGGTTGTGTCCAGACAATACGCTTTCTGCAAAGATATCTATTTTAAGTTTAACAGATGGATTAAACGTGTTGAAGGATTTATGAAAGTCTTAGAGTTTTTCTTCTCCTTCTGTTCGTATGATGAATATATCATCAATACAGCAGTAATATTTCTAAGGTTTATAGTGTTATGAGCCAAGAAATCTCTGTTCCAGGTCAGCCAAAAAAAGACTTGCATATTGTGGTGCCATCATTGTGTCCAAACTACATCCCATTAAGTGTAGGTAAAGGTAAAATAATTGTGTATAAGGATAATTTGTATGTCACTGTAGGAACTGATAGCAAGCATCAGTTCCTGTGTGGGATGTTGCTATAGAGCAATTGACTTTTTTAAGGAAATCTGTGGTGTCTTGTATGAAACTATTCGTGTTACTGACAAGCGGTTGTAAGATGTTTATCACCTGCCTACCTTACTAGTTTGAGGATTTTTGGAAGCATGTAGAAAGTCCACACAGTAGGGTTGTTGGTGCAAGTTATTTTAGTTCTGGTTGTATGTTCTTTGGGAAGGATTTCATGAGATTTTAAGTTGAATGGTATATTTCTTGGTGCTGTCTTGACTTTAATTTTTGGAATAGCTGATATCAGACAGTTGTCTTTTTCCCTCTTTTATATAGTCCACTGCTCCACCTTTATCTGCTCGTTTAATGGGGTTTTGTGGTTGGTGCTTAAATCACATATCGCACTTCTCTCTAATGGTCATAGGTTGTATGTGGTCTTTTGCTGTCATGATGTTATCAAAGATGTGGTTCTTAGGAGGAAGCTTTGTATGAAGTGACCCAATTTGGAGTTATGTCCTGGTTGTGGAGTGAAATGTATGTTCTTTATCATGGTGTCATAATCCAGGTTTGTTTTGGTGTTATCGTTGTTGTGGAAGGTACTCTCTTGTAGAGGTGAGCGAAAGTTGTTGTTGTGTTACTGCGAGAAATCCTGCGAAAACTACGTTATTGACCAGTTTTTTGAGAGGAAATCCACTTTTAAAATAGGCATTAAAATCTTTGCGGTTTTCACCCACTGGCCAAAATTCTTCTCCAATTTTTAAATGGTTATAATGTTTCTGCCTATTGATTTACATGGTTTTCTCCTTTTCGCTATAAAAATGTGACGTATTTGCGGAAGTGAAACACAATAGAAGCAGCTACGGAGCGAGGTTGAAGTGCTGTGCTGTTCTTCTGTTATTAATTTTAAAAATTGAGGCAGGAGAGACTCATAGTGACTGCTATCACTATGAGCAGGTTTAAAATAGTAAAAAGAAGAACTTGAAAGACCCTTATGTGTCCACTGAGTCTGAGGAGGAAGAAGAAGTGAACACTATTGAACCAATGCTGTCCAGTCCCCCTAAATCTCTCTAGAGATCTTGGGAAATTTAATGGGAAGGGAAGAAGAGAAGGGTAGTACTAGTGAGAGCAGGACAGGTCAGCTACCTGTGTCTGCTGCCAGATTTGTTGCCCCTGCTGCCAAAATTGCTGTACCTGCTGCCAGACATGCTGCCCCTGCTGCCACTAGTGCTATGCCTGCTGTCAGACATGCTGCCCCTGTATCACGGTGCCTGTGCTTTCTGTCAGTCTCTGTGTGATGCGCTCCTATTGGCTGAGCGATGTTTGGCCCGCCCAGTATGGCCTTTTTATACTGGGCTCTGGCACCTGTCTGGTGCCCTTTCCTGGTGTTCCTGTACTAGTGCTGACTTGAGTTGCTGTGTTCCCGTGTACCGACTTGGCCCATTAGACTACTCTGCTTCTGGTTCCTGCTCTGTGATTCGACCCGGCCTGGTTGATGTTCCTGCTCCGTGACCTGACCCGGCTTGTCTGACGTTCCTGCTCCGTGATCCGGCCCGGCTCTCCTGTTCCTGCTTCGTTGTGTTGCTTGGGCTACATTCTGACTTCCGCTTTGACTGGGCCTACCTGGCAGAGTGTTCTGTGTTGCCTCCGTTACTGCTACGGCAGTGTACCAATTGCTGAGCATCCCGTTAACTCTTGCAGAGCTTACTGTTGCCTCCGTTACTGCTACGGCAGTGTACCTATTGCTGAGCCTTCCGTTAACTCTTGCAGAGCTGACTGTCGCCTCCGTTACTGCTACGGCAGTGTACCTATTGCTGAGCCTTCCATTAACTCTTGCAGAGCTTACTGTTGCCTCCGTTACTGCTACGGCAGTGTGCCATTGGCTGGGTCTCCCGTTAACTCGCAGAGCTTCACTGTTGCCTCCGTTACTGCTACGGCAGTGTGCCACTGGTTAAGTCTTCCGTTAACCCTTGCAGTACTCCTTGTTGCCTCCGTTACTGCTGCGACTGTGCGCCATTGGCTGCGTTTCCGTTCAGCTCTTGCAGAGAACCTTGTTGCCTCCGTTACTGCTACAGCAGTGTGCCATTGGCTGTGCTCTATTCAGCTCTTGCAGAGTACTGTTGCCTCCGTTACTGCTCCGGCAGGGTGCCATTGGCTCTATTCCGTTCAGCTCTTGCAGAGTATTATTGTTGCCTCTGTTTACTGCTACGGCAGTGGGTATAAGTCTCAGCTCTGCTCCGGCAGATTACCAGTGTTCTGTCTCCATTCTAGCACTACAGTCTCCTATTCGCTGTTATTCTATCATACTGGGCGTTACTGAGAACTCACCACAACAGAGACTGATTATATCTATTGGGACTTTAACTCATGCTGTGCTGCTACCCTGGGTATTCACCCTATCATGCCTGATCTGTGACAGTATTTGAACTCTCTCGCTTCCTATTATACTGGGCCTGTGTAGGAATATGTATCTAAGTCCTGTATTGCACCTGTATAATTCTGCTGAGATACGCTATAGCCCGTTAAGGGTAATTATCATTGTATTTGTTTCAATAAAACTGTGTTTTATTCTAAACCACTGTGTCTGAGTGTTGAACAAACCGTTACACCCTGCTACCACTAGTGCTGTGCAAGCTGTCAGATGTGCTGCCCCTGCTGCCACTAGTGTTGTGCCTGCTGTCAAACGTGCTGCCCCTGTTGCCACTAGTGCTGTATCTGTTGCCAGTGCTGAACCTGCTGACACCAATACTGTTCCTGCTGTCAGAAGTGCCGCCCCTGTTGCCACCAGTGCTTTACCTGCTGCCAGTGCTGAACCTGCTGCCACCAGTGCTGAACCTGCTGCTAGTGTGTCTTGTAATACTCAGAATGGGGGGAAGGAGAAGATGATGCCGAGTGTGACAGCAAGGGACCCTAAGTCACACTTGTCATCCCCAAGCAGTCTGCCAGTGCTAATACTACTACTACTACTAAAAAGGTCCAGCAGCTTTTCAGTGTTAGGAGTGAAGGAGGGGGTAATCAATATCCTCATATTACTAGTGACTGTGAGGAGGAAGACTCTGCAGCTGAACTTGATGTGGTTGGTGTTAGTAGTAGTTGCAGTAATGGTGAAGCAGTTGGTGGGACTAGGGAAGTGGTAGGGGAAGCATTTGAGAGCATCCAGACTAGCGGTCAAGGGATCCCACACCATTCCTCTGGCTCTGGAAGTCCTCCCCTTCCCTTCACTACAGTGTCCATTTGGAACAGGATCCTCACACACACACAGGCACACATCTATCATTAGTAAATATCTTTTAACTTTTAAAATATTTTGCAAAACTAAAGCAGTTTATTATTCCAGGAAAGGTAGCAGACACTATGTTCGATGACACTTTTTTTTTCACACCAACCCCACAGAAGAAAGCGCTGTTAAAAGAAGCGACATGAGAATCTCGCACTTATATGCACGGCGACCAACTTAATGCTGCCTCAAGCCGAACACAGTTAAAAATTCGATATTTTAAAAGGATACCCTGGCAGGGAGATTTCTTTAATACTATTAAACTGTCAGCAAATTGTCATGTGTATTAACGGGTTCTGGACAGTGGATATAGTGACAGTGGCAGTACTTGGTTTGTGGTGTCATGGTGTTTGGATACAGTTGTGCCCCCAGATGTTATTTACCACACACATTGCAGTTGCTGATGAGAGCCACAGTTCCTGCTCTCAAAGGAAAAATGTATAATCTAATAAAAACAAACCCATGATTTTCGAGGAGGGACAGGTGGAGAAGAATTATTGGCTAGCTTCTTTTTTTCTCCACATAGAGTGTGAGCTACTTATTGTGCTGCTACTTCCTCAGGCACATCACTAGAGCTAGTCATGGCAAGTGGAACCTTCATCATCCATCACCTATGTTACTTATTGTTGATCCCATTCCCTTTCTGCTGCCTAATCATCCTGCTGCTTGAACAAGTCAACAGCAGCATCAAGAGCAGCAGTTGCAAATTCCACAATTATGGACTCAGGAGGACACTAGGCCATTATAGGAGTTTTTTTTCCCTCAGCGCTATTGCTTTGAAAAGAAATAAATACATAAATCCTATATAATAATTTGCTAAATCGTGTGTAACACCGCGACATGCGCAGCAGACACTGCTGCGTGTGCTGCAGTCAGGCGCAGTAGAGACTGCCCGCGCCGCGGCTGATACAGCTCTGTATCAGCCATGGCGCGGGCAGTCTCTACTGCGTGCGACTGCCCCGCGACCGAGTGGCAGTGGCACTGTGGCCCGTGTAACGGGCTGTTCAACTAGTAAATAAATAAATAAAAACATAGTCCTAAAATAAAAAAAATGGGGGGGGGTTATTTCTAACAAGCCTAAGTCCTACAAATTAATGTTTCCTTAGGGCTTGTGCCAAACAATCTTAAGTCCTACAAATCAATGTTTCTTCAGGGCTTGTGCCTCAAACAACAAATCTAACAAATCATCATCTACAAAATACTCTATCAAGTCAAGTATCAGTCCACCCCAGTGGCAGCTTACATCAAGGGGTTCCTGTCTCTATCACTTTACATACAAATTTCTTATTTTATTTTACTGATTTATATTTTAATTAACTGCTCCCCCCAATACCAGTCAAGAAATCCCCCCAAAACAAATTCCCTGTTCAATTGATTCATTCCCCAGACTCCACCCACCAACATAGGGACCCTTCTCAGACCACTTTTATGCCATGTCTTATGTGGGGTTTTTAATTGTATTTAGGATTTATTTTTAATTGTACCCAAACCCAGTAAACAACCCCCCCCCCAAAATCCATTCCATGTTCAAATCATTCTTTCCCCACACCCTACCAACACAGACACCCTTGTGCCCCTCTTATACTATGCCTTTGGGAAATAAAATAATATTTGCTAAGTGTTGTTTGTAAATTCAATGTTCCCATTGATTTTAATGGAATGAGTTAGGTGAAAGAGGAAAATCGGCACTTTTCGCAGGAAATTATTCGTCAAGTGGGAAGTGTCATTATTCACAGATTTCAGTTTGAGGTGAAATTTTTCTCCCATCTCTAGTCTCCTGAAACATTCTTCCAGGTATGAGTGGAGCTGTATGTTATCCAGTGTAGTGATCCAACTTAGTGCTTGGACAGAAGGAAAATTCTTGAATAGAACATATATCTCTGGTAAAGACATATCATGGTCTGAGAGATTTACAGTCTGTGTTATTTTGCAGGTTGACAGGTAATATTTGATTTGAGAACTTATTTGTGCTAAGGCCATTGCTTGGTATGTAATTAATGCAGTCCAAATTTTTATATCCAGTGTATGCTTTATCTGCATGTTTGCTGCAATCTTGAGAGAAACAGTGTTGTATTACAACTTCTAATTGTTCTGTTATATATGTTATATTTCCTGAGATTTATTTATTTTTTATTGATTGTTTTTTATGTTGTATTTCTTCCCGTAGAGCTGATGGATCAATTGATTTAAAGATTCTCACTGGTGTGTTTGCAGAGATTTTCATCATATTGTGAGTTATGCATTGTTACAAGTAGATCATTGCTCCTGAGTACCCTAGGATTAAAGCAGCAGTAAACTTTTTGTTATGAAAACACATATTTTATAGATATTTTCCTGCTGAATAAAACAAGGTCACTCCCATCGATGTCATATGTTTTATTCAAAATGTATAACAGTTCAAATAATCAGGAAGTGAATTTACTTTGTTAACTTCCTGGTAGTTCTAACTGACAGGAAGTGACAGGCAGTCTCTATCACATTCTATGAAGAACTGTATGTCTCTGACTTTTCTGACTTTCCTCTCCATTAGAATCTAACAGGAAATCTAATTAGAATTTGACCACTAGAGGGCACTGCTAATGTAAAAAAACATGGGTTTAAACTGTAATAACTCTGGAAATATAAATCTCTCGGCAGTGGGAGTACCCTTATTTTACTCAATAGGAAAATCCCTACAATATAAATTTTTTCATAAAAAAAGTTTACTGCTCCTTTAAGATATATTTTCTTACATCATGTCAGATTGTAGGTGTCACTGTTAAGCTGTGTTTCATTAGTGGTCATTTTGATGATTTGTTTCTTTAAACGGCACCATTTGGTATCTTCTCCACATTCTTTTCACACCAAGGGATTTTACTATCTTTAAACTGGTATAATCTGTTGTTTATCAGTTTGTGTTCTCTTAATCCATGTATTGCCTCTCTCATCTTACTTGGATGTTTCATTTTGATGATTAAAATTGCTTTTTACTTGATAAATGGAGATTATTACACTTGACAGCTCGTCCTAAAAATGTAATGTTAGTCCAATAAATACACATGGCTACTCTAAGTCAAGTATCTACAGTAATGTGCAAAGGTTTTAGGCAGGTGTCAAAAATGCTGTAAAGTAAGAATGCTTTCAAAAAAAGACACATTAATATTTTATTTTTATCAATTAACAAAATTAACAAAATTTTTAGAAAAAATCTAAATCAAATCAATATTTGGTATGACTACCCTTTTCCTTCAAAACAGCATCAATTCTTCTAGGTACACTTGCACAAAGTTAGGGATTTTGTAGGCAAATAGGTGTGAGATTAAACAATTATACCAATCAGGTGCTAATGATCATCAGTTATGTAGGTTGAAACACAACCCTTAACTGAAATAAAGCCAGCTGTGTAGGAGGAATCAAACTGGGTGAGGAACAGCCAAACTTGGCTAACAATGTGAGGTTGCTAAAGACAGTTTAATGTCAAAAGTCATACACTATGGCAAGACTGAGCACAGCAACAAGACACAAGGTAGTTAAACTGCATCAGCAAGGTCTCTTCCAAGCAGAAATTTCAAGACAGACAGGGGTTTCCAGATGTGCTGTCCAAGCTCTTTTGAAGAAACACAAAGAAATGGGCAACTATAAGGATATAGACACAGTAGTCAGCCAAGGAAACTTAGTGCAGCAGATGAAAGAAACAACATGCTTACTTCCCTTCACAATCGGAAGATGTCCAGCAGTGTCATCAGCTTTTGTATTTTTAGCATAGATAATGGTGTCATCATACATGGGCAGAGAAGATGCTTTGCAAACCGTGGGCAGATCATTTATGAATAGATAAAATAGAAGAGGCCAAGAAGGGCACCTTGGGGAACCACGCTTGTTACTTGGAGTGGAAGAGAAATATTGTCAGCAACAGACACATATTATGTTCTGTCTGATAAATAGGATCTTAACTAGTTTAGAGAATGATTACCCAATCTGGGTCTAATGTATCAAAGGCCTTTGCAAAGTCTAGGAAAATACCTCCAGTGAATTCACCGTTTTCGATACCAGTTTATATATCACTGTAGACTTTTAGTAGGACAGTGACTGTTGATTAATTTGGACAAAAGCTTGACTGAAGCGGGCTGAAAAAACTGGTCAATTGGCAATACTTATATATGTGCACATGGATACATTTCTCTAGGGTTTTAGATAAAGTGGGGAGTAGGGATATTGGTCTATAATTTGATACTACATTTTTATCCCCACCTTTGTGGATAGGCACAAGTCTAGCCGCTTTCCAGGCTTTTGAGCATGTACCAGAATGACAAGGATGCATTAGTTACAGACGCAATAAGACGGGCAGTGACAGAGACACTGAGCTTTAATAACATTGCTGGTAGTTGGTCAGGCCCAGATAGCGATTTCATTTTTGGGTAAAGGAAGTGGTCATATATTTCATTATCATTTTTCTTTGTCTATTTTTATAGTTGATAGGTGATAATGGTATGGGGGTTGTTGATGGTTTTAATAACCTTCCCAAAGTTGGCCAGCTTTGCTATGTTACTGTTCAAGTTAACAGTAAAATATTAAGCTTTTGCTAGTTTTGTGAGCTTTTTTGCAGGTATTCCACAATTTCCTGTATGCAATGTGATCATAAGTGGAGCCAGTTCGTTTAAACTTTGTCCATAAGGCATTTCTGAAATTGTATAATTCAATCAGGTCACTCTGATTTTCCTTATTGGGGCATGAATATTACAGACCTGCAAGAATTCTGAGTTAAAAAGTTAATTGCTCAGTCTAGGTATTAGGTGTATTCTATACCAGGGCTGTCCAAGATCAGTCCTCAAGGGCCACCAACAGTCATTTTTTTTATTGTGAAAAGCCATGCTGAAGAAATGGACCATAATCTGCCACACTGGTCCAGAGTGGGTTGGCAGATTTTGGATTGATTCAGTCTGGTGTCGTAGCTTTGATCTGTCCACCTTGTGTTACCCTGCCAAGTGTAATGTGAGTCGTTTCACAGATTTTTAAAAGCTGTATGTTACTTATGTTTTTAATGTATTATGTTTTTATGTGTATTCGATAGGCCTAATATTGAGGTATCGTGAAGTAGTGGACAAGCTTAAACATAATTTTTCCAAATTATTATCTCATTTATTATATTTAAATATTATGGTGAGCTAGCTCTGTGAGATTTTTTTCCCCCTTTGTTTCTTCTTTTGCAGATCTCCTTTGTTCATTTTAGCTGCTTCTTACTTATTCAATTTAAGTTTACAATTATTAATAAAATACACTAATATTCACTATTGTTCTATTGCTATCATTCACTTAGAGGTTGTTAAAGGCATGGTCACTGACCTGTTGATTTGGCTTGTATGCACCGTGTCTGTTTGCAGTCAATGTAATATTCAAACCTCATGTGGCCTGTGGGGTGTGGGAGGAATAGGCCTATAAAGAGGGCTGATGGATCCACAGTCTTCTTGGGTTTGTACCCACTCACTGCTGGCCAATAAAAATTTATATCGTATGAGTCCATGTGGCCTGTGGGGGTGAGAGAAACAGGTCTATAAACAGTGCTGATGGAGCCACAGTCTTCTTGGGTTTGTACCCACTTACTGCATGCCAACAAAATGTGATATTATGTGAGTCTTTTCACAGAATTTTAAAAGCTGTATGATACTTGTTTTTAATGCAGGTACCCTCTATATGCATACAATATGACTTCTTTTATGTTTATTAACAAGAAATCCTCAGGGAATGTCATCAATTTAGATAGGGTTAAATATGTGTATTAGATAGGACTTGCCTGATATTGGGGTACCGTGAAGCGGTGGGCAAGTGTCGCAGTAGTTCAGAGGAAGGCCTGGGTCAGATGCTAGGGAGCGGAGCTTGAGTGCAACGCTCAAGAATGGAGACCGTTACCCTTGCCCCCTTTTTGTGGCCAAAGCCAGTTTAAAGGTGCTGGCTGTGAAACCAGATATCCGATCCCAGTTGAGCAGGTACCCTGACCAGGATAAAGGCATGGGTGAACTGTGTAAAGACCTAGACCTTCTGGGCCAACTGGATCCTTAGGGAGAAGGAAGATCCAAAGGAACAGGATACCAGGAACACAGGAAGGACAATAAAGGAACAAAACGCCAGAATGACCTACCGGCGTACCTGCTAGGAAGGATATAAGGCCCTGAATAGGGAACCGACAAGGTCTAAACGGGAGTGGGATAAGACCACTAAAATAGACCTGTGGCTAGACTCAGACTCTCATTTCCAAAAACCCAGAGGCCCAAAGAGAGAACCTAGGTAGCTCAAGGGAAGGCAAGCTAAGACAGAACTCTCTCCCTCATCTCAGATACCCTGAGGGTCAAAGCAGGGTATCGAGACCGCAACATGGCCCTAGGTGGAGAAGGCCACCCAAATGCAGTCAACAACCCCAAAAGGAAAGAGTAGCAGAAGTAGGGTACCAGCCAGAGGGCTAGGACCTCTAGAAACTGGTGAGTCTCAAATCCAACAGCCCCTAAGGGTTTCCAAGTGAGGATAACCCCAACTAACCCCCCAGGTAAGTGGACAAGACCATTAGTCTGATGGTAACGTCTCGGCCAACTAGAAGCACGAAAAGGATAATAGGGAATCCACAGCCTATCCCTGCTAGGACAGATCCCAACACAAGGTGGACCGGATAACCTAATGTTACACCCAAAGCGAGACACAAATCTGTGTTCCCTCCATGGATCCAATTTCTCACTGCAGGGAATAAACTGCTGCCAGAGCCATAGGCTAGGTCACAGGGAGAGTACCGGAGGCTTCAGAAGGGGGAGCAAGGATAGCCGCGCTTCAGGCAAAATCACTGGGCTACTACATGACCGGCAGTGCCAGTCAGATACTAGACCCAGAAAGGCAGCTCCGATGAGGGAGTAGTAACGAAGAGGACATAGGAGGAAAGCAGAGACATCACCCAAAAGGCTGGCACCGAATGTGAGAACACCAGAGACAACAGAGGTGCATTGAGAAGGCACCGGAGCTCCAAGAGTAGTCAAACAAACCTAGATACTGGGAGCATATAGGGACATCAGAAATGGAACAAGAATAGACAAATAGCAAGCCAAAAATGTTCCGTGAGTGACTGGGATGGAAGAGGATGTGAACAGAATGGTCAGAGAAGTGAAGCAGTCGGGTGCACCAGAAGCCAGTACGTACAACAGTAGCCAGGTCAAAACATACACCAGGGGTCGGTAACAGGAACAGCAATCGGAAACAGGAACGCCAAACAACCACCAACTAGCATGAATAATCGAGCACACAGAATGAGGCTGGCTGCTTAATAAGCCATAAGGTTCCAATCAGCAGAGAGAGAGAGGAGGAGAAACAGAAAGGAGAAGGAACTAGTTCAAAAAGGGTAAACAGGCAAAAACTCTTACAGCAAGCTTACTCACACTTTGGCCAAACTATGGAACGAAAACCTCACATTTATTAACAAAGTGGTATAATATATACCTTATACAGGATACACATTTGCACAGTTTTGATGGAGGAGCAGGTTTGTTTTCTATTTTGCGTTTGCACTTTAGTTTTCGGCCTAACATTTGGGGGTCTGGAGAACCCTCTCAATCCTTCCTGCTAGCTATACTTTATTCACTTGGTCTTTTTCTTATCTCATTTATCATATGTAAATATTATGGTGATTTGGCTCTGTGAGCATTTTTTCTCCTTTGTTTCTGGTTTTGTATATATAGCAGTTCTTGATAAAAGCTATCTAATATAGCTGAAACATTGATTCAATAAACATCATTTGTTTCGACAAGATTCTGTGAGTGCTGTCTACCTTCTGGAATATCTATATCTATAAAAGGAGACTTTGTGCCTGGCAAAACACACCCAGGGACGACAGTAAGGAGGAGTTACTGCTCCCACTGGGTGATTCAATGGGGGCATGATTTTCACATGAGTTGCAGTGGCCGAAGGCTATACTGCACTTCCGCACTCAAGGTATAGCATGAAACGCATTACAAGCATGTCAGCCTACACTATTTATGTTTATATAGTTGTACCTGTACTGAAAAATTTTAGATTTCATTATTTCAAGCCGACAATATCCCCTCATATCACACTTTAAACAAGGAGAAAAGGCTACTGGAGCTCTCAAACACTTAGTGCTGCATCTATAACTCTGAGTGCCGGAGGCGAACAATGCATTGACACTGACACCTAGCACCTGCTACTCCAATAGCACTCCATCCACCGGAGAGCTTACATTATTCACCTAAACATTTTCTGTACGACCACGTTTTCACAACATGTCACTGTCGCAATGGCAGCATAGGGAGGCTGGAATCCCAAAGAGACCCTCATAGTGCACACCTTCTGTTACACGTTCACCCTTAACACTGTGCTGCTCATTTATGTGTAAACAACTGCCACGCAACAAACACATCACAAAACCTCCACCTGAACTACATTGTATGTGGGAAAGTCCTTTCACTAACACATGAAATGCCCTTTCATTTGCAGGGGTGAACACTTTATGACTCTCTGTCCTGTGATGCACTCTCTCCCATTACATCAGCATTTCTCTCCGACAACATCGCCCCCACCTACTTACATTTAGCCCTTAGCTGATGTATGCAATATGAAGTGCCACAATCACAACAGCACTCAACATGATCATCATAGGAAGAGTACAGTGAAAACATGATAGGATTCAAAGTGAACAGGAGGTAAAGTCTTCCCCATCCCTCCTGTCATATCTGCCTGTACACCCATTGCTCCTCAGGGAATATACACAATGTAAATTACACATCTTTACCTATTCCTCAGCCACCCACAAGCAGCCTAATCAATAATATGTGTATGGGGGTGTGTATGTATGTATATGTGTGTGTGTCTCTATATATGTGTGCTATGTATGTATGGGTGTGTATGAATTATGGGTGTGCACAGGATGTGTATATATGTATGGGTGTGTGTGTCACTATGCATGTATGTATGGGTGTGTATATGTATCTGTGTGTGTGTGCACGTATGCATATATGGTTGTGTGTCTCTGTATGTATGTAGCATATATGTGTGTGTGTGTATGCATGTGTGTCTGTCTCCGTCTATATGTATGTAGGTATAGTATATGTATGTGTGTGCCTATGTATGGGTGTGTCTGTTTTTCTCTCAGTATATGCACATATGTATGTATTTACAGTATGTTTATGTATGTCTAAATATGTATGTCTGTGTGTGTCTCAAACTATGTAAGACACAAAGTGTATGTGTCTCTCTGTCTTTCTTTTCCCATTGACACTTTAACTTCCACATTTTCCCCCCTGCCTGTTTTTGCACGGGCAATGCTGGGCCCCTTTTGCTAGTTTATATATATATATATATATATATATATATATATATATATATATATGTGTGTGTGTTGCTGTTTAAAGGACACCTACCTAGATAAGTGCTTCTGTTAAACACACTAAGTCACTTGTTCCTATAGATGTTTCCCTTTACCACTTGCAGAAGTAAAGACAGCTTGTTTACCAAGTGACAAACTGCTTTGCAATGTTATGTGAAACGTTTCATATTAATATAAAATACATTTCAGATAACCTTGAAGCGAAGTAGGAATCTAACTACACATCCAGCAAAGCTGACTGCTTAGTAGCAATTTTTACCAAACAAAGGATGTGCTTGGAGACTTTAAACTCCCTGAAGAAGCTCTCTAGCTTCTAGATGCCAAAGTATACAATAAACAGTTGGAACGTAAACTGTCCAATATCATATAGCCATGTAAGTTTATTCTCTTCAGTAGAAAATGCTGTGAATATTCAAGTTCTAATATAAACTGACTCACAGCTGTAACCACAATTAATATCAAGTCACTTTGGTTGCTTAGTTGAAATATTAAATATGTGATAAGAATGAGAGCGTGTTTTTTTCAATCTAAATTACAAACCGAAACATACTGCATGTTCTTATTGTTCATATACTGTACCATGTAGCCTTGCCAAACATATCAAAGACAAACAATAAGATATGGTTTCCATTTACTTACTCTTTTTAATGGATTATGTGTATAGATTATTTAAAAGCAGTGAGTTTGACAAGTTACTTGTTGGAATATACAAATCTCACAGAATAATATTGGTTCTGGATTATGCAGCGCATTTATTTCCAAACAGGAAGACATTGAGTGAATTGGGACCTTATGCAAAAAGCACGAGATGAGCAGTTCTGGAGCAAATCAACTTCATTATAGGACACATAAAAAAAGTTCATTGCTTTAAATGAAGCTTTTAACCCCTTTAAAGCTACAGAGATCACCAATGTATTGCTATACAGTTCTATCAAGGAAAACATTAATAATTTAAATAAATGTAACTCACTAGAATTAAGGGGATTTAGAAGCCTATTTAATACAGAGGGAATTTGAGGATTTGTTCTCAACAATACACAAAATTTACACCAAATATATATATTTTTTTTACTTTAACCTCTTAAGGACGCAGCCAGCATTTAATGACCATGGACCATTTTTTTTTTGTGAATCTGTATCAGGGATCCCAGAGCCCTGAAATTCATGACAGTCCTGGCACATCATAGTCCTTATCACATGTTGGACCCATGACATGCCAAAACTGTCATGGGTCCTTAAGGGGTTAATAAATCTAGTTTATTTGTGTATATATATATATATATATATATATATATATATATTCCTCTATGCACGTAACAGGAAGGCATAATTAACCCTTTGAGTGCCAGAGAATTATCCAACACTCAAAGGGTTAAGCAACCAATGAGACAAATCCCTTGGCCCGAGGCTAGGTGAGCGGTGTACTAAGAGGTATCTAATTTAAATGGGGCTTTAACCCTTTGAAGGATACAATGCATTGGAGAACATTTTATCATTCATTGAGAATTTGGGACATTTTTATTTGTCCCCTATAATACTGTTGGGTTGCCTTATATTCCAGAACTACTTCTTAGTACATCAGTCTTTGTTTATTTAGATGTTTAAGAGCAATTGTACTCAGGATCACAGATAATAAGAAAAATGACATATAGATAACAAGTTTATTTAAAGAAAAGCAAAACATGAAGATGCCTCTCCCAATGAAATCATCCCCATACCTGGGAACTTCTGCTTCTTGAGCCCCCGAAGAGGGCTCATGTGGTTTTTGGAGGGAATAAATGATGCAATTTGTGGCACAAAAGGGGTGGGGCTTTACTGTGGATGGGATGGGTGTGGCTTAATGACCAATGTCAAAGTGTGTGGGAAGTGGGATGAACAGGGTGGGAAGGAGACGAAGTGGGCAGAGTTTCATAAGAAACTCCACACCACAGGAGAACCAGCCTCTGTCCCCAGAGACCCAGTAATTAACTGTAAAAACCAGAGTCTCTGGGGCAGATTTGGAAAGTTCCCAGTTATTGTGCTGACCCTCATTAACAAGCCACTAACTAAATGACCATGTATGTAAGCCTCAGTTATGATTGGCTCTAATCCAGTAATGGATAACATGAGGCTCTCCAGCTGTTGTCTGAGTACAGCTCTGCATTGTTACCGGTTTTAACTGGGTCAGGAATAACGTAACCCAGAGAAATATGTATGTATAGATAAATATAATAAATTTACACGTACATATAAATAAATATTTCTGGTTATGAGGATTCAGGAGCAAAAGTGATGGTTCAATGAAAACAGAATTTATTAGAAAACCAGTCAGAGTCTTAGATCACACGGTAGGTTAATCTGTACTTCCTTATAAGGAATAAAAGCATGCACAACAGACTAAACAGTATCTAACATCCTAACTGCAAGATACATTTAAAGGGACAGTAATGACCCATAAAAAATGGCTATAGTTTTGTAGAGGTTAAAAAATGATAATATATGCCACAAACCCTATCACTATGGTTTGAGAGAGATGTTCGCTTTCAAAGTTCCCCCCTCCCTCCCCTTCTCCTGATGTCAGCTGTAAAGCTGACAGCAGGAGATTCGAGTCGGCTGACCCGAGAAGGCTCTTCAGCAGAGCCATAAATCTTGTTATATAAAAAGAATTACTTAATTGGAACTGTCTACAAAGTGTGCTTGCAAACCAGGGACACGTTGTAGACCTTCCCAATTAAGTAGTTCTTTTTAAATATAGCTATTTCAGCTGTGCTGCGGAGCCTCCAGCTGGTCCTCGGACCAGGATCTCCTGCTGTCAGCACAGCGCTGATGTCAGGAGAAGGGGAGGGAGAGGGGGAATTTTGAAAGCAAATATCTCTCAAACCATAGTGGTTTGAAAGATAGGATTTGTGGGATATAGTTTAATTTTTTAACCTCTATAAAACTATAACCATTTTTATGGGACGTTACTGACCCTTTAAGAAGAACGCAAAACATTAACACATTTCTATATACATAAGTGTGATGTGTGTTTTGGCATAATTACCAAGGACAGATTCTGCTCCTGCACATACTTCTGTGACTACTTTCACCCACTGCCGCTTCACTTCATCTTCTTCCCTTCACTCCATCTTCCCCCTTCACTCCATCTTCCCCCTTCACTGACTAAATGGAATCTAATCCCCTGTTTTATATACTTTACTAGCCATTGACTAGGAGGCCTAAACACAACAGTGCACTTTGTGATACACATCTAACAGGTGTGGGTGCTTAGCTTTTCTGGTAAAACCTTATTTTGAGACACTTCTGAATAAGGATAATTAAGAAATTAACTTGTCAGCACAGGAAGGTGAACCCCCACTGTGAGATGTGTATGTATCTACTGGTTCCCAGGCCATTTGTCTAGTCTGTGAACAGGTGATACTTGCTTCTCTGAGTTGGAAAAAGGCTAAAAGGATGATATATACATCTGATTTTTGTATATATAACATCTGTATTTGCAGAATAAATATTATGTATCAGTAATATGTGTGTGCTGTAAACCATATTTGTACATCCTATTATCACTGATACATATTTATTCATTGACTATTCATAGATGGCATGAGATTACACAGTTCTACCCACACAGAGTCCTTGGCCAAGACATCAACCAAACTGTAGCCCACCTGTCCACAAACAAGCTGATTACTGTTATTCTGGGACTGAAAGAAAATAGATCTGCTTCATAGCATGACTGTGGCCCGCCTGTCCTAGAAATAAGCTGACCATTGATATTTTGTATAATATGAGTGATTTTATCTATCTATTTATCTATATAATTTATTGGTTTAAAAACAACATCTATTTACATGAAATGGAGATATTACACAAGCAATAACCCATCTGATAACAGTATCATCCCTCCATTAGCCAACAGCTGGCATGAGGATGATGGGTATTGTAGCCCAGCTGCAGGTGAAAAGCCTCAGGTTGTCCATCCTAGAGTCTAATCAAACAGAAAAATGTCCATAAAATTGTATTAACTCCTTGGATGCCAGAGATGTCTACAAATTATTGCCAAGCAATGGAGCAAAATAATCTCACAAAGTGTTTCTGCTAATTCACAGGAGTTTAGGATGATTAAAACTGTCATGTATTGAAAATTAAATCACATTAATAATATTTTAACAGCTTTAATAACTGAAAGGACTAGTACAGTTTTATAATGAAAAACTTTTATATTGTAGGGATTTTCCTGCTGAGTAAAACAAGGTACTCCCATTACTGGAGGGTATATTGTTCCAAAGATATTACTGTTTATACTGGTTTAGGTTTTCCTACATTAAAGAAACGGTAACATAAAAAAATGGAATCGGTTGATATAACTTTACATATTGCAGACCAATGCATTGCACACCCCTCTGGCACTCAAAGGGCTACAGATAGCATGTGTAACAATTAAATAAATATATATATATATATATATATATATATATATTGCCTATAGAGCTTTTAAAGGGATAGTAATGTTTCATAATGAATGCAGCTCTAATTAATCATCATAGTATTTGGACTTTGGAGAGTTTTATTTCAATTCTGTCAGAGTTGTAGTTCAAGAGTAATTCAATGACAAAGTATCCCCCTCCCGCCCATTTTACTGATGTAACACTGCTCAGCCAGAGCAGAAGGGAGGTGCCCAGGTAGATTGCAGACAGGGACAATCTTCAACTAAGATAAAGGAAAAACCTGAAAAACTTGTCAAGGGGGGCAGGGCTTTCATTGTTCTCATAGGAAGAAGATAGTCCCCTGCTGTTATCTGTCTGGTTTATGGACTGCATTCCACATCTGAAAAGCAATGGCTTACACTAGGTAAAAGGGGCAGGAGGGGAATCTTTGCTTGTGAATATCTCTCAAACCATAAAGGTCTGAGAGATAAGACTTATTTCATTCATGTTTTTTTAATGCCTACAAAATAAAATAAAGATAAAACAAAGTATTACTATCCCTTTAAGAGCTACAATCAATAGGAGTCCCCTTATTCTATTGCATTATATGGAAGTGGAGTCTGCATGTTTATAATTTTAGAATAAAGGAACTAACAGAAGTGGGATTACTCTTCTTTTACTCAGCAGGAAAAGCCCTATTGTACAAGCATTTTTATGAAATTCTCTTTTATTATATACTCTTTTTAAAATAATAGTTTTCTGCCTCATATCAGTGCATAGAGAGTGATTCTAGCTTCACTCATCATAGCCAATGAAACAGTTCCACACCCATGAGATCTATTACAGCTAAACCTTCTATCAATGGATTGATTTAAAAATATAATACAACATATGGAGTAGACTCTGTTTTTTACAAAAAGTCATCCAGAGTTAATGTGGATAAAAGACGAAACCTGATAGCAGAGGACAGGGCTGGATTTACATCCCAGGCACCTTTAGTCAAGGCACTCTAGTGACCTTAGCTCCACCCATAGCCACACTCCTACTCCTCACAAGACCAAGCCCCCAGTCCCATGAACTGTTTCTTGGCACAGAGAATATCTTTGGTCTATAACATGCAAGGAGAGAAAAAAGCTTGAACCTGTTGGTTGCTAGACAGATCTCCAATGCATTTCTTTGCAACATGTTAGAGAACTCTTTAGTATCCAAGGGGTTTAATAATAGCCTGTAGTGGGGTATATAAACTGTTGAAGGGACATTGAGGTTGCTTTGACCAAAATCACAATTCAGAGTGTGAGTATGGCCAGCACAGTTGAGGGCGTCTCAAAATTTGGAGCTCTATGAAGTTGCCTATTCTACCTGGCGGTGAAAGTGAAGCTATTTTGCTAAGAAATAGATCAAATTTGGAGCAAACCAACTGAACCATTGGGTACAAATACAATTTCCTAAAATTCACATTGTTTGAACTGAGACTTTTAAACGTTTGTGTGAAAGTGCGATCTCCAATGAATTGAATACATAAAATGTTCTCCTTTTCACCACTGCCAATAAATTACCTGCAATACCTTTGCCATATTTCACCTATGTTTTCTATGACTGCAAGTTTTTCTGCTGCAATATTACTTCTTTCAGAGGGCTGAAGTAAAGAAATAAATAGCTAATAGTAAATATTGTGAGTCCTACAACAATATATGCCTTGAAAACATTGTTAGAAGGCTGAGTGCCTTTGTCCTCTGCCCACAACACTAACTTCCTGCTTAACCCCTTAAGGACTGATTCCGGACTCCCCATACGGCATGCAGCCGTGCGGGGAGCCCAGAATTCCATGACGGTCCAGGACCGTCATGGGTCCTTAAGGGTGTAACAACCCTTGACGGTCCAGGACCGTCATGGGTCCTTAAGGTGTTAAGTAACATTGGCAAAATCCTCCTGGAAAAATAACTGTGGCTTGGGATATTCCAAAAAGGGTGCAACATATGACACCAGTTCTTTAAAGCCTCTGCATTCAACAACAAAAAAAGGGCATCCTGTCAGCCGCCAACATTTTGGCAGGTTTACTATTCCATAGGTCTACTTTTGCATTATTTTTGTGCATGTTTTGACTTTCTAAGAACTTAGTAAGTGCTGGGTGGCAGTACATAGTAGAAGAAACATGTAACTTTGTTGCTTTAATGACATGACTTGTGGAGGTGTGGCGGGTATGTGTGGACACTCTTGTCATCTCCAAAAACAAACTCCTCTGCAGCAGGAGCAGAAAATCTTAACACACTCTCTGACACATCAACAGCACTTCTTTTATGTATCCCAGAGTACTTGTGCTGCTGCTAGTTGTGGCACCTCTGACATGTTGATGGTGTGTCCCCCAGTCAGATCTGTGATTATGCTTCAGGTGGGAACTCATTAGGGGGTGCCTAAGTGTGAGCCTGCCTTTCCCTGACTCACATGCTTCTTACACATATAACAAATAGCAACATGCTTAGCTTTTGGATCCTGAGTGAAGTATCTCTATACTGTGGACTTCATAGACTACTGGGGCTAGATGTTGATGAAATTGTATTAGTACTAGTTGTCACAGGTGCTGCACTTCCAAGAGCAACAGAGGCACTCATCAAAAGCTAAGGCTGTCTGTACAGATTGCATGTTTTTTTGGTGAGACATTATACATGGGCATGCTCCTTTCAGTCCTTAGCCAGAACATGAACAAATTTAAAATAAATCGAATAAAAATTAATGACTTTATTATTTGTATTTATTTTTATTATTTACAAAACAGAAAAGAACAGAGGGCACCCAGTTGTGCAGTATTCTTAACTAAAATGTAATTAAAATAAAAACTTTTATACTCACAAGTGGAGTTTTCAGCACTTCTCATAGCTGACAGATGAGCACATGGAGAAAACAGATCATCTCCGCTCAGATACAGCAACTCCATCACTTCTCTTATTCACTCTTTGTAACTCGAATTGCTAAAGAAGATAAAAAGATCCTGGACGGTTGGTCATTATGTGTAAAGGTTTATTAACACAAGTAAAAATATATGCATATATCATCTCTTTATCAGAGACTGGGTCTGTTAAATTTTTATTCAACTAAATATTTTTTTTACCGTGTACATCTAATATTAACTTTGCATATTAGTATTATCTCTCATGCACAGATTTACAGTCTGTTTACATGACTTTATTTCTGCTCTATTTTTTCACGTGTGATTTTAGCTGATTATAGTCTGTTAAAATACTGGATGATCAGTATCACATTATTTTTTTTACATATTATTGAGTTACTTTAAGGCATTTTTATGGTGTAAGAAACCAAATAATGTGATAATTAATACTTTTTTTAACAGTATCATAATAAAAGTTTCTCTTAAAACAGAACTACCACCCTTAAAAAACGTTGTCCCAAATAATTCCCCATCTGGAAACTAGCTGCTCAGTGGCACTAGTCGCCAGATTTCTTACTGCGTTCATGAGAATGAGCCACTACTCTGGGACTGAGAGGCAAGACAGAGAGCAGACATCTTTCCTTTGTGACGTCTGCGCGCCTGCTCTGTCAGTCCTAGACAGCTCTAGGAGGCGTTGCTAGGAGCTGTTCGGCTCCAAAAGGGACTGACAGCGCAGGTGTGCAGACATCACTATGGAAAGATGTCTGCGCTCTGTCATGCCTCTCAGTCCCAGAGTAGTGGCTCATTCTCATGAATGCGGTAAGAAATCTGGCGACTAGCACTACTGAGCAGCTACTCGCCAGATGGGGAATTATTTGGGACAACGTTTTTTAAGGGTGGTAGTTCCGCTTTAAGGATCACTATCAATCACTATTAATCCTTTCAGTGTCAGAGAGGTATCCAATGCATTGCAAAGCAATGTGCTGGATACCTCTCTGGCACTCAAAGGGTTAATACAGTATTGCATGTTCAACAGTGAAGAGCTTGCATACAGTATTTATTCCTGATTCCCCAGAAAGCGATATTCACATTGCTTCTTCTTCTACTAGGAAGCTAAAAGGTGATAGCACAAATGAGGCTGTTTCACTCAGCAATGAAGCACATCTGGAGCAAACTAACAGCACCATAGGTACAAATACAATTCCCATAATTCACATAGTTTTAAGTAAGGCTTTTAACCGCTTTAATGCTAGATTTATCTCCAGTGCATTGTTGAACAATACACCAGATACTTCTCTAGGATTCAAGCAATTAAAAGTCCCATTTAACCCTCTGAGTGCCAGAGAGGTATCCAACGCATTGTGTTGCAATGTATTGGATACCTCTCTGGCATAAAAGGGTTAAACCAATGGAAATGTGTACTTGTCTATTGTGGCACAGTTGGTTTTTCAACAGAATAATACCAGTTCTTATTGTATCAACCTCAGTGTGTATATATATAGATAGATAGATAGATAGATAGATAGATAGATACATATATATATCTCAGGGACAAACCCAGCATGTCCCAGGAGGAGTTCCCAAAATAGAATGAAGTATTCAGTAACACCTGTAATTTGCTCTGTGTGATTTTGCATATAAATGCATTTGCAGCTACCCTCAGGGTTGCCCACCTCTTGATATCCTTCAAAGAGCCACTTTGTAAAAAAAAAAATAAAGTAGGTGATTTTGAAAGACCTTTATAAATCAACTATATTATTACTATCTATTTTTATTTAAACAATCAGATCAATAGATATGTCGCTGTATTGGTGTGAGAGACTTATATCAGACTGATAGCCGTGTGCAAGACGACTGAGAATATGAGTACATTTTGGCAAATAAATGTTTGGGCAGGTGGGCCTGACTAGAGGGTCACCTTTATATGAGATAGGTAAAAGGGAGAGGTGGGACTCACTAAAATTACTAAACAGAGTGAGCAAAGGAGGAGTATAAAAGGTTTCCACCTCCACACACACACACACACACACACACGCACCTACACATAAATACAGGCCCAGCTTTTCACTTGTGAGAAGCCTACAACAGACTGATAGAAATGTGCAAGAGGACTGAAAATAAGAGTACATTTTGACAAATAAATGTTTGGGCAGGTGGGCCTGACTAGAGGGTCACCTTTATATGAGATAGGTAAAAGGGAGAGGTGGGACTCACTGAAATTACTGAACAGAGTGAGCAAATGAGGAGTATAAAAGGTTTCCACCTCCCCCCCCACACACACACACACATATATATACACACACGCACATACACATAAATACAGGCCCAGCCTTCCACTCGTGAGAAGCCTACAGCAGACTGATAGAAATGTGCAAGAGGACTGAGAATATAATACATTTGGGCATTTAGACCTATGAAATTGGAATTCGGAGAGTTCAAAACCCTCTTGGGTGGAAATTTCTTAAAGCCCATTGCCTTGGGAATTCAATCTTTCCAGGATCTAAATAAATGAAGGAATAAAATATTTAACCCCTTAACGACTGGGGTATCAGCGCCGCGACGTGACTCAACGCCTGCGGAGCTTTTTTTTTTTTTTTTCCCCGGTTCCGGACTCCCCGAACGGCGTGCAGCTGCGGGGGAGCCCGGAATTCCATGACGGTCATAGTACGTCATGGGTCGTTCAGTCAGAACGTACTATGACCGTCAAGGGTCGTTAAGGGGTTAAATAGATCAGAATTTAGTATAGAGGAGATAACTGGTTGTTTGCAGTAAGAGTAAAGGAATAAATAGTGAGATATAATGTAGGATGATAGAAAAGCTACTCTGATAGCTGAGGAAACATGAAGGGGCCATAGTGTGGTTACTGGAAGAATAGGAAGAGAGACTGGAAATAGAACAAGCTATGAAAGACTGAGAAGTGCCAAATGAGGATGAAGTCAAATGCAGGCTGAAAACCTCAGGAAGAGGTTTTTTTTTTGGCAACTATGCAAAAGATGAGATTATAGAAAAGATGAATAAAATGAAGAACAGAGGGAAGATTATGTGAGAATTTTATGGACGAAGGGGAATGAATCGCAAATATCTCTAGCACAAAGGCAAAATTAAAATATTGTTACCTCAGCTAAGAGGTGAATGGTAACATGATTCCCTGGGCTAAGAGGTGAAGAGAAAGTTAAATTCCTCTAAAGATGAGCAGAAATAAAAGCAATGACACCATGGTTAAAAGTTTTATTACTTTAGTGAATTTTCAGGCTGAGGTGAATTAAGTGTTGAATTTGTATTAGGAGGAGGCACAATTTGTTGGACACCCCTCTGACACTAATACTGCTCTGTGGACAGAAAGTCTTAACCCCTTAAGGACCCATGACGCGCCAGGACCGTCATGGGTAAACTTCCCTAAAGGACCCATGACGCTCCAGGAAAGTCATGGGTAAACTTCCCTAAAGGATCCATGATGGTCCTGTCACGTTATGGATTTCAGGGCTCCCTGAACAGCGTGCAGCCACCTGTGGAGCCCTGAAATCCATAACGTACCAGGACTGTCATGGGTTCTTTAGGGAAGTTTACCCATGAAATTCCTGGTGCATCATGTCCACAGATCAGTGTTAGTGACAGAGAGGAGTCCAACATATTGTGCCTCCTCCTAATACAAATTCAACACTTAATTCACCTCAGCCTGAAAATTCACTATAGTAATAAAACTTTTAGGATCGTAAAAACAAAAAAAATGCTCTGCTGTCCTTAAGTGACTGCTGTGTGCGCTTGGCTGGTGCTTTAGGAGTTAAATATATGCAAGGTGTTTAGTTCAGACTGCAAAATTTTAAACAGGGGAGCAAAATATACAAAAAAAAAATGTAAACCCCACAAAAACTATTTAGGACCCAAACAACAATACTATGAGCCAGTGGAGGGGTTCATGTATACAGCTGTTTATATATCTCATGAAATGTTGGATCTAGAATTACATTTTTAACCCTTTGAGTGCCAGAGGGGTATGCAACCCATTGCTCTGCAATGCGTTGCGTGCCCCTCTGGCACTCAAAGGGTTAAGTACTCAAGCTCATAGGTACCGGAGATTTTTTTTTCACAGTCATTATACAAACCTACTAAGATTTCTGGCTGTTTGTTCAAAAGAAAATTTGAGGAATTCTGGGGAAAACCATTTTCATTATGGGGAAAATAAAATATTTAAAAAAATTCCCATTTCTTTAAATGGAGATTTTAACCCCTTGAATAATAGAGAGGTCATCAACACATTGTGAAGCTGTGAATTAGAAACCTCTCTAGCATTCAAGGGTTAAAATTCCCATTTAACGCATTAAACATTTTTAGTTCTCCCCTACAGTGCAAATATTTTGCCCAAGAACACCTCTTTTTTTCTGAACATACAGCCCTTAGAAGCTAGTGATGGGTTATACCTACACGACACAACATCCAAAGGAAAAATATACTATTAAGGGTACTGTACTGTCAGAGACAACAGAGGAAAGGGATTTGGGAGTAATTATCTCTAATGACTTAAAGGTAGGCAGGCAATGTAATAAAGTGGTGGTGAATGCAAGCAGGGTGCTGGGTCGTATAGGTAGGGGCATTAGTAGTAGAAAAAGGGAAGTGGTCATGCCACTCTACAGATCTGTAGTTAGACCTCACCTAGAGTATTGTGCACAGTACTGGAGACCCCATCTCCAGAAGGATATAGATACTCTAGAGAAAATTCAGAGAAGGGCTACTAAAATGGTGACTGGTTTACAGGAAAAGAAATATCAGGATAGACTAAAGGATCTGAACATGTATAGCTTGGAGGAGAGAGGAGAGAGAGGAAATATGACTGAAATATTCAAATGCATGAAGGGATTCAACAAAGTGCAGGATGGAAGTATATTTCAAAGGAGTAAAACTGTTAGGATAAGAGGTCATAGTCTAAAACTAGAGGGACACAGGTTTAAATGTAATGTAAGAAAGTTTTACTTCACTGAGAGGGTAGTAGATAAGTGGAATAGCCTACCAGCAGAAGTGGTAGAAGTTAATACAGTGACAGAATTTAAGGATGCATGGGATAGGCATAAGGCTGTCGTTAACTTAAGAAAAGACCAAGGACCACAAAAGATTTGAGGTTTTTACAGTAGGAAAATGGGCAGACTAGATGGGCCGAAATGGTTCTTATCTGCCGTCAAATTCTATGTTCCTATGTAGGAGCCAGAGGTACATTTTAGGAGGCCTGAATACAATCATTTATTCATCCCTAAATAAAAAAATTTAAAAAAAAATTCTGTATGAGCTAAAAACAAGTAAGGGACACAGGAAGGTTTCTAACCCCTTGGGTGTGGCAGAATATTGTAATTGGACACTGGCAGTAAAAGTGAAGCACCTGTGATGCAGAAGAGCACAGGATTACAGCAAAGTATAGTAATTACACACTATGGCCTTGATTCAAAGAATCCCACTAAAACCTGCAGTAGTACAAAATTGGCTAACGGCCTAAAAAAATATTTCAGAGTTGGCATTCAATTGCCTGACCACTAAAACCACAACGGACATTGAGCCACAGAAACTGACTTGTGGCCAAACATCCATCGTGTGTTTTGTGTTATCATAAAAGACTCTAAATAGCATGAGAAATGGGAGCATCAAAGGAAAAAAGCCAACTCTCGTTGTTTGACACAGTGACAAACAACGAGAGTGAGCTCAAAACATAGTCACTGTCCCAAACACTAACCCTACAATATCCCTAACATGACAATTCAACAGTACTAGTCATAATACTATCCTAACACCCAGAACTGTAACACTTACCTGTCATCCACTGTCCATCTTCTTCTTTAAACTTCTCTTTTCTTTCTTCTTGTTTCTGTAATCTTCTGCCTTCTTTCTTATCTCCAATCTGTAGTTTCAAATGAATACAATGTCAGTGCAAGATGTTTAACAAAACAAAATGCCCCAAAGATATGCCTGACTTAAGCCTTTGAGGGCAGAAGGGGTACCCCTCCGGCACTCTAAGAGTAAAATGCATTCTGGCATATCTGTTAAAAATAATATGCTGCCATTCCTCCGCTGTCGGTGGCAGGAATGCATAGTAAAACAGCCCTCCCACCCTCTATACCATTTGGGCCGTTGCCCAAGTCAGAATGAGAGAATTTTGAACAGATGCTGATTGGCTGGGAGGTACGAAGGCATACATCCCAGCCAATTGTAGAATGGAATCCATTTTGAACAGAGACTGGCCATATATCCTGACTTGAGCAAAGGCCTGGAAGGTATGAAGGGGTGGCTGTTTTACTATGCATTTCTGCTACCGCCAGCGGAGGCTGCAGAGGAGGCTGCAGCTGAGATAGATTAACCCTTGGAAGGCCATTGATTTATTAACAAAACAAATTATTTTTATCACAGGAATGGCAGCATATTATTTTTAGCAAATATGCCAGACTGCATTTAACACTTAGAGTGCTAGAGTGATACCCCTCAGGCACTCAAAAGGTTAAGTCAGGCATACTTTGGGGCCTTTAAAAAAAAAACTTGAATTGACATTTTTTTCATTTTAAACTACAGATTGGAAAGAAGAGAGAAGAAAGAAGATGGAAGATTACAGAAACAAGCAGATGGAAGAGAGAAGATTAAAGAAGAAGATGGTCAGTAGCTGACCAGGGTGCTGAACATCAAGATTATTGGTTTTACCCTGTGAGTGCCAATGGGGTAAGCATACTCCACTGGCACTCATGGGGTTAATTCTACTAACATTTCACACATTTTGGGATTGCTTTGGGTGTATTTATATGGGGCTTAGAGCCCCATATCAATACATCCCTGGTGACTTAGGTTTTTTTAAGCTTTTTTTCAGGTTTTATCATACATTTTCCTGCAATTCTTTTTGAGACCTTTCTAGGATTCCATGAGTTAAAAGCCCCATTTAAAGCAATGGAAATGTGGGGAGTTCTTATTTGTCCTCTATGGTACAGCTGGTCTGCTCCAGTTGCTCTTTGTATTAGCAAATTAGCAAATACTTCCTGGTAGGAAGTGATAGTTGGAATGGGAAGCAGTGTGCCAGGGTGCCTGCCAGATTTGCAAATGGCAAATAAATAAAATTGTTCTAGATGAAAAATGACCAAAATAAATGTGTTTTTAAATCTGTCTCAAAAGCATCTACAAAGTGACATCTCCACTTTAAGGCAGTTAGAGATGAAGAAGCCATAGACTGATCTGCTTTTGTGTTAGACATGAGAAAGTAACAGGAGATTTTGGTAGGTGAGATACATATTTAAATGTTTCAGCAATATGAGTGTTGGTTCTGAGAATCGAAGCTGAACGGGTATCATATGAATATGATGGGAGCCTGAGTTTGGTAAAATGTCAACAGAAGAAGTGAGAAGTGAGACTAAAAAGAGATGCAATTTATAACTTTTCAGTTTTGTTGAAGTCCTAGAGGAAAGTTGAACTGGTACAGAAGTTCATGGGAATAGGAAAGAGGTGAGGAAAGAAGTGAAGGTATGATGTGTATGAAGTTACTTTCATCAAGTAGAGAGCTTTAGGACAAAGGGGAAAGAAAGAGAATGTCAATGTATGCTAGAATTTGGGGATATGTTTCCACAGAGCAGGAGTAGTAGACATGAGGAAAAGAAGTTGGCATTATAGTGAAGAACCTTCCTTGTTTGTGCAGATGAGACACAAGGAGGATAGGCAAGGGATGATTAAAATTAACAATAGATTATATGTAGGGATGGGCAAAAATGTCTGCCACATGAAGAAATCATCATATAGTAGTATGTTTTGCCTACTGCAGGAATCTATGTGAGATTTTAAGCAAACTAGTTATGGACTACAGAAGTATAAGAATTGCATGTGTGTGTTTGTATTTGTACAGTGTGTGTGTACAGCATGTGTGTGTGGGTGAATATGCTGAGCATTTGGGGAGATTCTCTAAGCGGTGATAAAGAGGTGATGAGGTGGAGATGACTTCTCCAGTTTATCACTTCTCCAATTCCTATGTTATTCTATGAATCCTGTGCACTAAGATTTCTTCATCTTTGAGGATCTTAGTACATAGGCTTTATAGAATAACATAGGAACTGGAGAAGTGATAAACTGGAGAAGTCATCTCCACGTTATCACCTCTTTATCACTCCTTAGTGAATCTCCCCCAACGTATTTATGTGTCTGGTTAATTAATAGAGGCTATACCAGACAAACCAGTGTATAAAAAGTTTGTATTTCCACAGTGTATCCTTTCCTTTGCTTACTGATAAACCTGCAAGTGCAATGATAAATATATGAGTGCCTAAGACAAGGAAATACGTGAATATTCTGTGCATGCTTACCCAGCTGCATAATGAGAGATAGATGCCAGAATTTGGAAGAACAGAACAGAGAGCTGTGTGTCAGATGGTTTCATGATACCAGTTTTTTTTATAACTTCAACCACATCCCTGTGGAAACAACAGAGGGCAGTTGCATAATAGTCCATGTGCATTATTCTGGGGCAACTGCACCATAGAGGGAAAATATTAATTAAATAGAAAATACCTTTAACTCAACAAGGGGTGTTTTCATGTGTCCCTTAAAGAGCAGTTGGCTTTCTGGAGAATTCATCATCGTTCTCTCTGTGCATACAACACACAGATTCTTGATCCAGGGCATCATGCTGCATTATTACCTATTTTATATTGCTGGTTTATGGAGTTAATCCACATCTATCATCACCTCCACCACCCATTCAGCTTTTGGACAATAAAATAAACTTTCATTCTTCTAAACCCCTTAAGGGCCACGTGACTTGCTATGACCGTCATGCGTTTTTTGTCTTAACCCCTTAAGGACCAGTGGTCCTGGGATGTTTCTGTCCCATAAGGGCCGCTTTAATCCTTGCCGACGCACCGGTACATGTGACCTGTTACGTGTATCGGCGCGCCACTTTATGGCCTGAAAGAGATCGCTCCAGTCTTGGAGCAGTGAATTTTAGGCCCTATTTTTACTTACAGCGCTCCCGGTGGAGCACTGTAAGTAAAAAGTATGTGACGTACTATGACCGGCATTGGTCCTTAAGTATTTAAGGACCATGATGGTCATAGTACTTCATTTAGTCCTTAAGGGGTTAAGGACCAGTGACGTTCATAGCACACCATGTACTTTTTACTCACAATGCTCCTATGGGAGCGCTGTATGTAAAAACAGAGTCTGAAATTGACCGCTCCAAGACCGGAGCAGTCTCTCTCAGACCCCATAAACAGTGCACTGGTACACACATCAGGTTACGTGTACCAGCGTTTATCGGCAAGGATCAAAGTGGTCCTTATGGGAAGGTGACTTCCCAGGGCCGTGGTCCTAAAGGGGTTAATATGACAAAATGTTCAAAAACTTTCATTTTTTATAACTCCATTACCAATTTTACTGAGATTGAGCATTTTACTGTCACCCACATTTCTATCATGCAATATCTTATATTCCTATAGTTAAAACAAATGAACAGATTTAACAGACGAATAATATTGCCAAGAATCAGGATTAGTTTAGTTGACTGTGAGAACTGTTGGTTTTACCCGGTTAGGCTAAAGGTTAAGTAAAGTGATAGAAATTCCCAGGGGAATTAAAAGGAAACAGAACCATGAAGTGTCCATTCATGCCAACATATGCACTAACAGGCTAGTTGCCTCCATGTAGGAGTTAGGACTGGAGGAGTTCAGAGGAAGCAGGAAGGGTGGAAGAGCAGTTACATCCTAATTTCATTCAAATTAGGAAATAATGCTCAGAACTGATCTTTGATCTGAAAGGTGAACTGGGAGGTTTCTAGTAATCAATTGCTAAGCTGTTAAAACATGGAATATAATTAGCGACATTTGCAGAACATATCAACTAACAGAAGAGGACAAGTTAATATTTAACACAACCTTAAATCTTCAAGGACCAGAAGGGTACGCAACACATTGCTTCACAATGTGTTAAAGTGCAATTTTTCTATAAAGTGTTAATAATAAACTTACTTTTTGACTATACATAGATATTTGGTAATTGCAGAACATGTAGCATCAAAATGCTTACACTTATTAATCTAAGAATAAAATGAAAAATTCCTGTGCAAAAGATAGATACAAATGCAATATTGTAAATGTAAGTCCACAATACAAATGGTAATGAAACTGGACTGTAGTCCAGGAAAAAAAGTTCCCAGTGAAGGGATCAATAATCAGTACCTTTATGGATGGAATGGGTGAAGAAAATGGTAATGGAGGAGGATGAAATGAATGATGAAATGAAGATGGTGATGGTATGGTTCAGATGGATAGTTGATCAGAAGGAGATAAGAGGTAGTTAAAAAATAAATCATAGGTATCCTGATGCTGCTACAAACCTCTATGGCCTTGTCCATTAAACTGCGTCAATGTTTCTAATACAGTAAGAGAGCAAAAAACAGGAGAAAGCAATAAAAAAGTATCTAAGTGTAATATTTATTTAAAGCGGAACTTTTAGATAGTACTAAGTCGCCATGCATCCATTAAGAGCATGGTGACTAGTGTTGAGCGAGCATGCTCGGCCGATGCTCGGATCGGCTCGAGCATCGCTCTGCTCGGCACATGGCGGTACTCGTCGAGTACCGCCATGTGCTCGCCCGCCATGTTCGGGTGGCGGGGATCTGTGCCGAAGGAGGCACAGATCTGAAGACGCTCCGCTGGACCACCAGGGACTGGAGGTACGGGGGCATTGCGGAGATGAAGGGGGCATTGCGGAGATGAAGGGGGACAGTGTGGAGATGAAGGGGGACAGTGTGGAGATGAAGGGGGACAGTGTGGAGATGAAGGGGGACATTGTGGAAGGGGGACATTGCGGAGATGAAGGGGGCATTGCGGAGATGAAGGGGGCATTGCGGAGATGAAGGGGGCATTGCGGAGATGAAGGGGGACAGTGTGGAGATGAAGGGGGACAGTGTGGAGATGAAGGGGGACATTGCGGAGATGAAGGGGGCATTGCGGAGATGAAGGGGGACAGTGTGGAGATGAAGGGGGACATTGTGGAAGGGGGACATTGCGGAGATGAAGGGGGCATTGCGGAGATGAAGGGGGACATTGCGGAGATGAAGGGGGACATTGTGGAGATGAAGGGGGCATTGACCAGGCACCCTCCCCTCATCAGAGCAGGGGGTGCCTGGTGTAATGCTCGTGTCGCCCCATTGAAGTCAATGGGGCTCGAGTGCTCGGCCGAGCACTCGAGCCTCCGGCGGTGCTCGGTCAGAGCACCCGAGCATCGGGGTGCTCGCTCAACACTAATGGTGACTAGCTTGGAAATCAAAGTCTTACCTTTAAAAAATATCACATTCTAAAGAAATCCTTGGCGTTTGGAGACTGATGGGCAAGTTAGTGCAGTCTGCGCTCCTGCGCCGTCAGTCCCTTCCGATTACCATATGGTCACTGCAATGCTACTCAAAGGAGACCAGGACTGACAGTGCAGGTGCGCAGACAAGATTTATGCACTGTAACCTGGGTTCCGGTCTCCAAACAGCAAGGATTTCTTTAGAATCTGCTATTTTTAAAGGTAAGACTATGATTTCCAAGCTAGTCGCTACGAGCTTAATGAATGCATGGTGACTTAGAAATATCTGAAAGTTCCGCTTTAAAAGTAAACAACATAAAAAATAAAGAAATACACCTACATGATGCCTCTCTTGGGCTTTGTGCATGTAAAGGGTCCCAGCCCTTTATAGCCAACGTGCTGTGTCTGCTACTTGCTGTCTCTGCATTTGGTGTCCGGGAACATCTCCATGTTGGAAAGTCCAGATGCGATGTGCCTCTAGTAATCCTCAAGATGATGCAAGGAAAAAGTTCCACAAGTTATTATTAGAAAAGAGGTCACCAAATGGATGTTGCAGTGAGAGACCGTGGTATATAAATTGTAGGAGCAAATAGTTCCACGTGTGTAGGCCAACGCTCTGGAGACTGGGGACTACTGTGACGGGGAGAGAGAGTGGGTTCTCAGAGGGGGCATGGGCGGGACCCAACTCAAACTGAGTGTATAGTTAAAAGGATACTTTTTATCGCTTTCTCCTGTTTTGTGCTCTTACTGTATTAGAAACATTAACTTATTAATTTAACCCTTTCACTTTTCTATATTCTGTTGCTGGCAGTAACATCAGTTTGTCTTTCTTTACACAGGGATCACTTTTAGGGACTGAAATGCAGGTGTAGAGTACAATGTATGACTGTATATATATATATATATATATATATAGAGAGAGAGAGAGAGAGAGAGAGAGAGAGAGAGAGATTAGTTTGTATTTGCATTAACCTCTGTTACAATTGTTTCAGATCAGTTTACATTCTGATAAAGACAACTGCCCACTGCAGGCTATTCAGATACTGCAAAAGACATCTAGAGTGGTATACCTGACTGCTCCATGAAGTACATGTACTTAAAGAGATAGTAATGTCTCACCCCCAGACTGAAGTTCTACTCAAAATATCAAGAGAACTTCAAACAACATTACATACAGATGAAAGACTTAAGAACATATTCTCACAGCCTCCCTTATTCTCCTTCAGACAGCCTCCCAATTTAAAACAACTGATGGTAAGGAGTGCCCTGAATAAAAATACAAAAAAATGGCACATCTCCCTGCCTACAAAGGTGTGAAACCTGTGAACACACTTACACCATGGACAAAGTACGCATTCCAAACTACCAGTTACACCATAAGATCAATGGAACCGTCACCTGCAAATCATCCAATGTAATATACCTCATCAAGTGTGCAAAATGTCCAACAGCTCTTCATGTGGGTGATACTGGACAGCCATTACATAAAAGGTTTAATTATCACAGATCCAGTGTTATCAACAAAAAGACTGAGACACTAGTGGGAGAACATTTTGGCCAAAATGGACACAGTGTCAGGGACTTTAAATTGACTGTACTGATGGGACTGTTTCACACTTAGGGGACAGAAAAATATGAGAGGTTTAATTAATGTACCAGTTTAATTCTTTACATACGCGTTTGAATAGAGACAGAGAATTCCTGTCACAAATTTCACATTGTGGATTAACCTTTGCAACAGTCCCACTGGGATCTTGAATACCTTTAACTCCATAGAGGAAGACTGCAATTTACCATTGACTGGATCTGGACTGAGTTTTCTTATCTGATTTCCATTCTGAACAATGCAATGTGTACTTGTATATAAGAGAGATGTTTTCATATTTATCTATATAACAGGCCTGAGGAAGAGACCTAAGAGGTCTTGAAAGCTTGCATTCTAAATCTGCTTAGTTAGCCAATAATGATATCAACTCAAGTATATTTGCCTCCTGTATTTCTACGGCTAACACTGTACCAACTCTCATCTGTTATCACCTTAAATGAGTACTCGATTATTCTTTATACTATGTATAATAATAATCCAAACCGTCGGCAAGGTTCTGATAGGTGTAGTTTTTACATACATCACTATTCTTTCTTCGGTGCAGAAAGCCGGTCCGGATGGATTGTGATGAGGGACAATTTTGTATCAGCACAAGGAAAAACTTGTCAAGGGGGGCAGGGTTTCCTTGTACTGATTGACACAATATTGTCCCTCATTGTGATCTATCAGGTCAAGAGACTAGATATACAAAATGTGAGAGGCAAGAGACTAGATTTCAGATCTGAGGGAAGAATAGTGACGTCTGTTACAGGGATAGTAATGTTTCATAATAAAAGCAGCTCTAATTAATCATCATAGTATTTGGACTTTGGAGAGTGTTATTTCAATTCTGTCAGAGTTGTAGTTCCAGAGTAATTCAATGACAAAGTGTCCCCCTCCCGCCCCTTTTACTGATGTAACACTGCTCACCTCAGAGCAGAAGGGAGGTGCCCAGGTAGACTGCAGAGAGGGACAATCTTCAATTAAGAGAAGGGAAAACCTGAAAAGCTTGTCAAGGGGGGCAGGGATTTCATTGTTTTCATAGGAATAAGAGTGTCCCCTTCTGTTATCTGTCTGGTCTATAGACTGCATTCCACATCAGAGAAGAGATTGCTTACACTAGGTAAAAGGGTGGGAGGGGGAAACTTTGCTTGTGAATATCTCTTAAACCATAAAGGTTTGAGAGATAAGACTTATATCATTCTTCATGTTTTTTAATGCCTACAAAATAAAATAAAGTTAAAACAAAGTATTACTATCCCTTTAAAGAGGCAGGATGGGGAAGCTTTAAAATATAATTACACGAAAACCTAAATCGATCAGAACATTGACGACAGTACATAGTGTTATTAGAAAATATATGGAATAATTGAATGTTCATTTATAGTGAGACATTACTATCTCTTAAAATCATTATGTTAAGAAAATTAATGGAACAGTAAACTTTTTATTATGAGGAGTTTCAGGTGAGCACCATAGAAAATGGCTACAGGGTTTTAGAATGCCATACTCTGAGATTCCAATCTGCTTAACTTCTTAAGAAGTCTTTTACACCCCCCATGCCAAATATCAGGCTTGCCATCTCACCACAATTGGCCTGGACCCTGTTTTGGCCAGAATTTTTTTATCTGTTTCTCATGCTGAGGTTGGTGGCAAACGACATGCCCAGGCCTGGGGATACCTTTGTCTGATGTGTTTGGTTATGGCTGCCATTGCCCTTTACCCTGCCACCCACTGAACACAGTTGTCCTCTCCCTGATACTTCTATAACACTGGTGCATAAGCTACACAATTGCGGCCTGTTCTTTGAAGAAGCCTGGGCCTTAATTTTTAACCTCTTCCAATTACAATCTCAGAATCTTATTCTCTCCACACCAGTGAGCAATTTGTATCATTGGAGAGTGCTGGTGGAGATTCCAACTCTTATGCACTGTGACACAACAATATTGCTGCATAGTTGCAGCCTACTGAAAGCCAAGGTGAGGCCTTGATTTTAAGTTAGTTCTGCCAGGGCCATGGGATTCTACTACCCCCTATACTAGCTAGTGACCTGCAACACTGGATGGTGCCAGCAGAGTTACCCACTTTCACCTCACTGTGGCATAGCACCAATAGGAGAAAAGGCTCATCACTGGGGCTTGCAGCCTAAATGACCCCCCACATTTAATTGAAGGACCCTTATCCACTCTAGCAACCTTACTGCTGTGGACTGTAAAAACATATGTTCATCCCACCTTTTGTGCTCTCTTTTGTACTCCTCCCCATTAACAATGCTGTAAACCTGTCAGCCTTGTAGGGGAAACAGCCCTCCTTTCCATACATTCAGAACACAGGCCCAGCAACAGATACAACATCTGTCCTCCCATTTGTCTCTGTCCCTTTCTTGATACATTTTTCTAACAGTATTCCAAAAAAAGTTATCGGAACCTAAATGCAAAATTGACAAGTTCACCAAATCAATTTCATCACAACCAATCTTCTGTCTCAGACCAATCTCAGTATTTATCTGAGATCTGACTTGATGTTTGAGGAGGATGCCAACTTTCATAAATATATGAAAGCTAAACTTGGTTGCCAAACTACATTGAAGACCAAAATTGACACTGTGTAAGCAGATATGACCTTTGTGAGAGAAGACCTAACAAAAATCTGGAACAAGAGGATGTTATAGCAACCATAATACCAGTGATGTTCTCAAATGACAAGTAGCCTCACTACAAAGTAAGGCAGATGACATAGAGAATCATCTTCAGCATAATAATATATGCCCAGTTGGTTTACCTTAGAGAATGCAGCTTCATTTCTGGAAACCTGGCATTTGGTAGCCCCAGAATTCTCTTCCTCCTTTACGATCAAAAGAGCACACAGAATCCATGTCCTGGTGCCCCAACATAAACTCTGATTGTCTATATAAACTACAGGGACAGGGACAAAATCCTGTCTTTGACCAGGAAAAGTCCCACTCAGTCACGAAAATCAAATAATCTTTATATTCCTAAATTAGTCATTGGAGATCCAAAAACAGAGGCAGAAATTAATGGAAGAAGAGAAGCAACTATGAGAATATCTAATCACATGTACAATATTGTACCCAGCCAAACGATATGTAAGAAAACTGATTTTTTTTCTTCAGCAGAGAAGACCCTTACTTGAATTCTCATTTTCTGTGAGGTAATGACCCAGAGTAGGAGTCCAGTAGGCAGGGAGGCCCAATATTCCTGATCTCTCAAGCTGATGAGACAGGAACAGGGTCTCTGGAACAGATTAGCCAACAAGTTGAAGGCCCAGAAGTCACAGATCATGAAACCAGTAGTACCAGAGGTACCAGAGGTCAGGAAACCAGAAATAAGGTAGATGGTGAGCAAGCCAAAGGTTAGGGAGCCCGAGATCAGATAAGTAGTTAAGTAAGCCAGTGGTCAGGAAGCCAGGAATCAAGCCAAGGGTCAGGAAGCCAGCGATCAGGTAAGTGGATGAACAAGTGAGAGGTCAGGAACCAAGGAATCAAGCCAAGGGTCAGGGAGCCAGAGATCAGGTAAGCAGTTGAAAAAGCCAGAGATCAGGAAGCCAGGAATGAAGCCATGGGTCAGGAAGCCAGAGATCAGGTATGCAAAGATACAAGTCAGGACTCAGCAACAGATCAGAATAATCAGGAATGCCAGGTCACAAGTACAGAGGCTCCAGAACAATTGAGCATATTTCTATAGCCCATGCACTGTTCTTTTGAAGTTCTCTTTTATCTCAAGCTCCTGATTTTATAAAACGGTTATACTATTCTATATATTTGTCAAACTGTGACTCTAAGATATTTTCCATCAATCCATATTACGCAGTCTAAATTGAAGTCTGAATTGTACCTACACTCTCAGAGCAGCTGTAACTAGAAAAATTATTATATACAAGGAGATCCTCTATACTTCCCCCTACAAACTGCTCATGGACCTTTAGTATGTTTATAGACCTTAAGGAGGTCCATGGATACTCAAGTTCAGAGATAAATAGGCTGTCTTAGGTTGTGTGCGATTAGCAGGGTGGGATGGAATTTCTTGGTTGTAGTTTGCTATCTTACTTGATACCTCTATTAAATGTTCATCAGTAAGTACCATTCACCCTTTCTCAGGGACAACCTTGCTGATATTCTGGTCATGTCCACTTTACATGAACAAGCTCCTCATCTGATCATGGGAGGAGCGAAACAACACAGCTTGCCACCTGGGCTTCCTCCTTCTTGCTCATTGAGCTGTAGAGGTAAAAGCATCAATCACTATGGGGTTCCTCCTGTCACTACTCAGACTTCATCTGATTCTTCTGGCAATGGTTGCATGCCCAAAGGATTTATTCTCTCCTTCTGAATAGTTATGGGTGAAAATATTTTGCCCAAAAAAAGAAACATTAGAAAAACAATATTTTAGCATTGTGTGGGAATTCTCACAAAAAGTGCAATTTTTCCTCTTTTCAATTTTTCCCCCAGTTTTATTCAGCTCACCAGAAACACAAACATACTTACACCAAGTCTTGTACTGTTGTAACCATAGAACCGCACATACTAACCTCCAACCGTGTTCCACTGCACTAAAAGTAATAGAACAATACATACTAACTCCCCAGCCTAGTCCCATGGTTGCCATAGAACCATATATACAGACTATCCAATCTTATTCACACTGTCTGGTAGCCAGGAATTGGGATGGTTAATGTGAGGCTTGCTGCCAGGAAATAAGAGTTGCTGACTGGTAGCAGCTGTAGGGCTTCATATTGCCAAGCACTACATTACTGACCACTAGCCTCATCTCACTGTAGCATAGAATGACACATATTGAGCCACAGTTTTGTCCCATCGTACTTGTAGGCACAGAACCACACATACTAACCTCCCCATACTTGTCCCATAGTAACCAAAGAACCATACATACTGACCTCCACAAATTGCAATTGGCAAATTGCTTGGTTTCTATCAAAATTCCTGCAGGAACAAAATGGGACTTTTCACCAGTCACTACTTCTGCTAGATAAAACCAAGGGATAAAAAAACAATACCAAACTTATAAAACCTCCATGGTGGGACATAAAAATGGAAAGGCATTGACCTTCCGTGACTGCTTGGAAAGTGAATCCCTAAGTATTCCCTATCTAGTCTCTTCTTCCAATCAGATATTCACAGAATCAACCAAAATGAACCTCACATTTGCACTGTTTTACACTCTTGTAATATCAAATATACCCATAACCATATTTCTCAATATCGAGCAGGAATTCCCCACCTAAGATGAGGACATAGTTTCTCTCCTGGACAGGATAATATAGTTCCAGGAAGTGCTGTGAGTTCTCACCTCCTTCCCAAACAGGAAAACCCCAGGACCAAATGAGCTACATATGAAATGGTACAAGACATTTAAAGACATACTTGCCCACAGACTGCACCAGACTCTTCTTGACTCCCTCCAGATGATGTTTCCTCATTGTCTTTTAGACATGTACTTAATGTAGTTATCCCTAAATAAGGCAATATGCTGATCTCTGTAACTTTTACAAAACAGATTCTTATCTCAATCTGATCTGTGCAAAACTTCATGAAACTAGATTTAAACAAGCCATCCTTATCATAAATCATCCTGTCCAGACAAGATTCATGTCAAACAAAACAACCAATAATAACATTAGGAGACTACATACTAACAATCAAGCCCCTCACTCCAGTGCTGGATCCAGGATTCTCATTTCCCTGGACTCCACCAAGGTCTTTGGATTTATCGAATGGGAGTAGCTTTGGCAGCTCATGCAGCACTCTGGATTGTGGACTAATTGTTTCAGATGGGTAAAACTGCTATACCAAATCCCAAGGGCTAGTGCCAAATCTAACAACATTATATCTTCTCCTTTTCCTCTTCATCGAGGCCTTAGACAATGTTACTCCCATTCTATGGCTATCCTAATACACAACTCAACTAACATTGAAGTTCTCAAAATTGATAAGGTAAAGCAATGTGTTTCTATATATGCTGATGATACCCGTCTATATTTGATGGACCTGACCTTCTCCCTTGCTGCCCTGTTGGATGTAGTTGATGCAATTGGTTGATGCACAGGCCTTTGGGTCAACTGATCAAAATATGTTCACTTTCTAATTGATCCAAGAGGCCTTGACAGACTTCCACCTGGCTATCTTCTCAGAGTGGTGTTAATTTAAATATTTGGGTGTTATTGTGTGTGCGCATCAATCCCACTCAGTATCTCAGGTTCAACATACCCCAAGTGAAAGATACCCTCTTTCTAATGTTACACTGGCCATCTTTCCCACCTACAGAGACAGGAAAAATAAACATCTTCAATATGATTTTTTCCCAAACATTTTTTACACAACCCCCCAGTCCTTCTTCCTTGATCCACATTTAATCATATAGATACAATCCTATGTTCCTTCTCCCTGACATGCTTTAATATGTCAACTCTCGAAGCCCCAAGAACTGAGGGTGGTCTAGCTCTTCCTACCCTATACTTCTATTACCTTGCCAACCAACTCAACTTTATCTCCTGGTGGTTCCAACCCAGTTGTTACAATACTGCAGCTATTCCAGAGGCAGCCCTTGTGGGAACGCTCTAGACACTCTCCATCTGTGTCTTTAATGGGCCGATATACCCTCCCGTCATAACTATTTCCTCAAAACTGCAATAGGTCCCTGGCACTATTAATAATTCACTTTCAAAACATCTTCTGCCACCTGGGTTCGTAATACTCCTTTATTACACAATCCTAAACTCATTGAATTTTACTATTTTCAAGATTTCCATCAGCGGAGGTTAGCTGGTATCAAATACCTGGCCCATGTGATTGCTGGCAGGTAGAACAACACTTTAAATGACCTTACAGCAGAATATCCTCTCACCAACAGGCTAGGCTTTACACATTTACAATTACAACATGCTTTCCATAACCAATTTGGTTCCCCAAATTTTGTACTTGAATCTTCCCTAAACATCTCCCCTCGCTATAATAACCTAAATAGCAATCTGACATAATTGAAAACAAGAGAAATCTCAATGTATTCTTCCTGGTAAAACATTTTTCTAAAAAAAAAAATACGTTTACCCTTGAAGAGTGTGAGGATGTTGCTTGTATTCTCAGCCACACTTTTATAATCTCCAAGGATAAAATTGTGCAACTCTGATTCATGCATGGAATCTATTACATACCTTCCAGATTTCTTTTCACTAATCTCTGACCCAAATGTAAAACACATTCAGGTTCCTTTTTCCAAATGGTGTGGGAATGCATATTTGCAGACACATAAGCATTTCTCTGTCCAGAATAATAACATATTTATCCACACACTTTAACTTCCCTCACTTTTTGTCCCCTGAAGTCTGCTTGTTTAGTTTGGTTGAGGAACTGTTGTCTGATAGACACTGCCACTTAATGGCACTACTCCGTTTTTTCTATGCCAGAAGGCTATTGACTTGAAGTGAATACAGCTTTCCATCAATGGTTGAATCTAGTGAATTATTCCCTACCACATTACAATTTCACATACATGTCAAGAGGCTGACTGGAAAAAATGTTACTCTGCAATGGTTTATATGGATTTATGAACCTACAACCAATGTGCCCCAAGGGCTTTGAAGCCTGAAGCAATACTTTCTGCCCTGGCTGATTTTTAGTGCAACTGCCCAGAACATACTTCCTTGTAATCCTACCATAAATATTTGTCAAGTCATACTGCTCTCTGGGAATGTTTTGTGCCAAACATCTCTAGCTTTTTCTTCTTATCTATTTTCTCTTTCTTTATTTGCTTCTGTTCTTTCTTTTCCCTTTCCTTTTCTTCCTTCAAAATGGTTTTATGCTGTTGTTGTTGTTGTTGTTGAATAAAGTAAAATAAAAACTTAAAAATTTAGGATTTTAATCTTACCTGTTAAATCCTTTTCTCTTAGTCCAAACACATTACTGGCAACTTTAGGTAGGTGACTGCCCCTTTAAGTAGACAGGAATCGTTTCTTGCGTAAGAAATGCTGGAAGGAGCCTACCTCTCCTACTAGCTGCATCAGCCAATCCCTTTCCATTTAGATTGAGACGCTAACTATTGACTAGATAGCCAGAAGGAAAAATAAGACTCTTGTGAGCACAAACCCGAAAGGACCCCCACGTTCCACCACAGGAGAGCCAAGCATGGAGACCAGTAACCTGTATGGACTAAGAGAAAAGGATTTAACAGGTAGGACTAAAATCCTATTTTCTCTGTCATCCAATACAGGTTACTGGTAACTTTGAGATGTCCAGCCATTGAGCTCCCTGAGGTGGGAAGTGAGGCAAGGACCAGGCGCAGGGCCACCAAAATCACCAGAGCATACAGGATCGAACAGATCATCAATAGCCCAAACATAAAGTGTCAACGGACACAGACTGGAATGGAACACTCCAGGAACCATACACAGCACACTGAAATAGAGCCAACAGAGCTCAACAGGTTAAGGAGTACTAAAGGTACCTAGAAAGACCCTAGACAGGCTATGCAGCCTCCAGGATCTTTCCTCCAAAACTGGCATCAGCTGATTCCAGCACATCAACACAGTAGTGTTTGGAAAAGGTGTGCACAGACGACCAAGCATCCGCCTTGCACAACTGAACAGCAGAGGCCTGATTCTTGTGGGCCCAAGAGGCCCCAGTAGATCTGGTAGAATGAGCCATAATCCGAAAGGGCACAGGCTTCTTCCTCAATTTGTAAGCCTTACAAACGGTGGACTTAATCCAGGAAGCAATGGTAACCTTAGAAGCCGGCATGCCAGCTCAAGGACCCTCAGGAATGACGAACAACGCGTCAGACTTGCAAAAGGACTCAGTATGATGCACATAAAACTTGAGGCAATGTATTACATCCAACAAGTGAAGATCCCTTTCCTTGTCAGATGTACAGTCAGGACAAAAAGAAGGCACCACAATTTCCTGATTAATGTGGAAGTCAGAGACAATCTTTGGAATAGATTCCTGAGAAGTGCGAAGAACCACCCTTTCCTTATGAAACACCAAAAAGGGGGGTTTGCAGGACAAGGCATGCAACTCCGCGACACGGCGAACAGACACAATTGCCAGGAGAAAAGCCATTTTCCAAATCAAGAGACGTAATGGAATAGTAGCCAAGAACTCAAAAGGTGGACGCTGAAGAACACCTAATACCAAATTGAGATCCCATGGAGGCGAGCATGAGCAACACCCTGGAAGAAAACCTTGACATCAGGCATAATGGCAAGACGTCTCTGAACAAAAACAGAGAGCGCAGAACCTTCAGAGAACCTTCAGAGAACTCAAACTGAGACCCTTAGCAACCCCGGCCTGTAAGGACAAGATTGTAGGGAGATCAAAGTCATGGGAGAGATCCTGATCAGCACACCAAGAAAGAAAGGTAGACCAAACCCTATGGTATGCCTTTGAACAAACAGGCTTCCGAGCACTAAGCATAGTGGCAACAGCCTCAGAGGAGAAGCCCTTCTTCTTCAGTATTGAAGATTCAACCTCCAAGCCATCAAATCCAAACGTTTGACGTCCTCCTTCCACAGGTAACCTGTAGAAGAAGATCCAGACGGCGGGGAAGCCGAAAGGGTTCCACCACCGAGAGATCCAGGAGCTCCGTAAACCAAGACTGGTGAGGCCAATACAGAGCAATCAGAATGACCGGAGATCGCTCCAGATGAAGCTTCCTCAGTACCCTGTGTAACATGAGAAGAGGGGGAAATATGTATGCCAGAAGGAAGTTCCACGGAATGGACATGGCATCCACAGCTAGAGCTTGAGGGTTGTTCCAACGGGAGCAGAAAAGCAGAACCTTCAAGTTGACCTGAGGAAGACCCCACTTCTGGATGATGAGATGGAACACCTCCTGATTCAGTTCCCATTCTCCGCTGTCGATGGTGTGCCAACTTAGGAAATCTGTCAGAACGTTGTCCACGCCTGGAATGTGAATGGCGGAAATAGCAGGAACATGATCTTCTGCCCAGGTCAAAATAGCCTTGACCTCCAACCAAGCTGCGAAACTTCTTGTGCCACCTTGCTTGTTGATGTAAGCCACTGCCGTGGCATTGTCTGATTGGACTCTCACTGGACAATTCTACAATTGGACCATCCAATACTGGAGAGCATGAAAGATTGCTCGAAGCTCCAACAAGTTTATGGGAAGGAGACACTCTTCCAGAGACCACCGACCCTGGAAGCTCAGGTGACCCAAGACTGAACCCCATCCCGACAGACTGGCGTCCATTGTTACCATCGTCCAGAAGGGTATCAGAAAGGCTCTGCCTTTCGTGAGATGAGACAGATTGAGCCACCACTCCAGATTCAGTTCCACATGCAGGGGGAGAGAGACCGATTACTTCAGGAGATCTGTCTGACCCTTGCAAACCGCTGAAGTTCCCTCGCATGAGCCACGGCGAATGGGACTGCTTCTATGGTGGAAATGAACTTCCCCACCAGATACGTCAACTTCTTGGCTGGTATTGAATCCATTGCCAGGACAGTGGACACCTTGCGAGTGATCTCGTGAGCCACCTCGTCCTTGAGGAACACCATCCCCTTCACCGTGTCGAAGAGAAGACCCAGTTAAACCTGGAGCTGAGATGGAACCAGATCTGATTTGTCCATGTTCAAGATCCACCCATGATGGGAGAGAATGTGGATACACTCCTGGACCTGATGATGAAGGAAATCCGTAGACAAAGCCTTCAACAGGAGATCGTCCATGTAAGGAGTAACTTGAGTTTCAGTCCTGTGCAGGAAAGAAATCAAGGAACCTAGGACCCGGATGAAGACCTGCGGAGCAGTAGACAGATCAAAGGGAAGCACAAACAACTGAAAATGCCCCTGGTCGCAGGCAAACTGAAGGTATTGCCGACTCTCTGGATGAATAGCGATGTGCAGGTATGTACCCTAAAGGTCCAAGAAGGCAAGGAACTTCCCTGGAGCCATACTGGCAATCACCGTCCGCAGAGACTCCTGCTCATAATGAGACTTAACCACAAAGGAATTTAGATTCTTGAGGTCCAGGATAGGACGACATACACCATCCTTCTTGCTGACCACGAACAGTTTGGAATAGAAACCTAACCCATGTTCTGGCATGGGAACTGGTTCCAAGACCTCCTTGTCCAAAAGGGTCTGAACTGCCCCAGTGAAAAGCTGAAGCTTGTCTTCCGCCCGTGGAGTTTGTGAAAGACGAAACCTTTGCGGAGGAAGAGAGGTAAATGGAATCCTGTACCCCTCTGACACAACCTGAAGAACCCACGGATCCGCCACAGAGTCTGTCCAGACACTGTGGTAAAAGTGCAGACGGCCACCCACAGGTTCGTGGGTTCCGGGGTTCAACGAGTCATGCCGAAGAAGGTTTGGCAGTCTTGGGCTTAGCTGAGGACTGCTTGGGCCTCCACTGCTGTTTAGACTTGGAGGAGGCACGAGATGCCTGGGGAACCGCCTGGGTCGCGGCGCGCGCCTCAGACTGAAAGGGACGAAAAACTTGTTTCCTTTTATACTGCGGCTTCTTCTAGGGGATTAAGGGCAAAAGGGTGCTCTTACCCCCAGTAGCCTCACTGATGATGTATTTCAGTTCAGGCCCAAATAGAGAGGTTCCCAAGAAAGGCAAGGAAAGAAGAGTCTTCTTGGAAGTAGTGTCAGCAGAACAGATCTTAAGCCAGAGTGCACGTCTGGCAACCACAGACATGGTGGAAACCCTTAAAACCAAACGTACAGAATCAAAAATAGCTGCAGACACATAATGCTGGGCTTCAGAAATATTGGCTACAAGCCACAATAAGTCAGAAGTAGGAGCACCCTGACGCACAGCCGCTGTCAACTGTTCAGTGCAGACTGCATTGGCTCTATTTACCCAAGCAGACGCAAATGCAGGACGCAAGGAAGTACCAGCAGCATAAAATATGGACTTAAACAAAGCCTCTATTTTCCTAACTGTCCAATTCTTCAGAACAGATGCATCCGCCACTGGCAAAGCAGTGGACTTGGAGAGTCTAGAGACTGGGGCATCCACCTTAGGAGGTTGAGCCCACTGTATCAAGGCTGCTTCAGAGAAGTGGCACAATTTAACAAACTTCCTAGACACAGCGAGCTTCTTGTCAGGAAGCTTCCACTCGTCCAAGACCAGACTGTCAAGAGTGGGATTAGGAGGAAAACAGGTAGACTGAGTCTTAGGCTCCTGAAATACATCAGAAGGATCATCAGATGTCAAGGGAACATTTAAGGTAGTGAGGACGGCCCTGATCAAACCCTCAGCAGAGGGGTCAGGGTCAGCCTCAAATGGGTCCCCAAAGAATTGGGACGACCGTTCCACAGAATTCCCCTCATTATCTGAATCCATGAGGAGTTCCTCTTCAGAGGAATCAGACACATCAGGTATCCCCTGCGGTTTAGGCATGAAAGATCTGATGGAAACAAGGGGTTGCCAAGCTTGGAAGACCCCACTAAATTGAAATGATAACAGTTGTAAGGTAGACTTTAAATCTTTAGTAGTAGCCTTAAACTCCTGTAACCAATGCAGCTCTAATGCATGGCTGGAGGTCCCTGGAGGAGACTCAGGGGTAGCAGCGCATGCAGGGCATAAATGACCTGAGTACTCTCTAGGTAACCCTGAGGGACATGAGGAACAATGCGCAATGGGGGTCACAGACACCTCAGAAAATGCTAAAAAGCACTTATCTGGCAGGTGAAGGGTTAATCAGCTGAGGAGAGAGGTAAGCTCCAAGCCCTGCGTAGGATACTCATGAAGGGAATTAAGAAAATGGCGACCGAATGGGAGCCAATCAGAAACAAGCGTGAGAAGCAAGCACTCATGGGAAATGTAGTTTCCCTGTATAAGTACCCCAAACAGTGCCCAAAGCCCCCTGAGCCCCACAAAACACTCAGAGCATGAACCGGATCATAGAACAAGGGTAGTCAAGTAAAATGAGCCATCTCCGCAGTTGCTACGATGAGCGGTTGCAGAGATATGTCCCAAACAGTAAAGTCCCATAGAAGTGAATGGAGTATGGCGTCTCTGCTGTAAATCGCGCCTTAAAGGTACGGAACTCAAAATTTGCAAAATTTACTCTGAGGTAAAAAATTTAGCAAATACACCAGAAAACATTGTAAAAATGAAATAAACACTGTTCCCAACCAGGAAAGCGTTGCAAAGTCCCCAAAATGTGTCAAACCAGCAGACAAGGGGTTAAATTACCACATAAACACTGCTCCAAGCCCCCACCAGACATACAGACAAACCCAATGAGTGCAGGAGTATGTATTAGGAACTCCAAGGGAGACCTCTGTGCGGAGAGGAGCATGGGACAAGTGGACTTCAGCACTCAAAGGGTTGCTCACCTTTTTAGCAGAATCTTCATTCTTCAGATTACCATATGTTAAAGAAGAAGCCTCTTGGGGAGCTCCTAGGGAAAGAAATTGTCAGGCAAAATTTTCCCCTCAGTGCTAAAGGTCCACCATAGCACTGGGACTGAGCTATTCACTGGGGATTGTCAGTAAATGGTAATCCACCTAATGGTGGTATTCTATATCTAACAGAAAACAATACAATTCCTAAGAACTAAGCAGGAAACTCTTCTCTGTATTTCCTCTTCAAAGGAATCAATCTAACTGACTGATGCAGTTAGTAGGAGAGGTAGGCTCCGCCCAGCATTTCTTATGCAAGAAACGATTCCTGTCTTCTTAAAGTGGCAGTCACCTACCCAAAGTTACCAGTAACCTGTATTGGATGACAGAGAAACACCCTTTTATTATGGAAAATATATGTTATAGAGCTTTTCCTTTTGAGTAAAACATGTGTCCTCCCACTGTTGGTAGATTCTTAAAGCTCAGTGTTTTATTTGAATGTACAACTGTAGTTTTATTATGGGATTACCAGGTGGTACTACTTACTATTGCTTACTATTACTTACAAGCTCATCTACAGAGTGTACCATGAACGCAAACTGACTGCTGACTACTATTTACAGCTGTTACTAAAATGTGATTTAAAAAATTGTATGTTTGAGCTGTAATAACTTTTGAATTGAGTAAATCTCCATGCAGTGAGAACACCCTTGTTTTCACAGAAGTAAAACCACTATAGCATATGATTTATTTTTCCTATTAAAAACATTATTACCTCTTTAAGAGTCACGTATTCCTAGGTTACAATTCCCTTTAAGTACATACCAGGGGTGGACTGACCCATCGGGCTCTTGGTTGCAGATCGGGGGTCTGCCAGGTAGAGGAGGTCCTCTCAGCCCCCTTGTAAAGTGTGCCACAGTTGGATTTGGGAACTCCTCCAGACTCAGGGTGGGGAGAGGCAGAAAGTGTAATTTGTTGTGTATTGTGCCTACAATATAAACATTCATTTTCTGTAGGTAGTATTAGTGGAGCCCTGCGCTGTTGTCATTTTCAGTGTGGAGCCAAACTGTCTCTTCTAGCACTTCTCGGGCACTGAGGTCATGTCACTTGACTACTACCTGAAGAAAACATTTTTGTTCAAATGGAGATAAAGGGCAGTAGGAGGAATCAAACAACAGTGTATATGGGCAATTTGTGTATAATTATGCGTCTGATATGTAATCCCTTCACAGCTACACAATACCATTTTTTTTGCGCGGGTTGTTCCTTTACTGCCTCTTTGTGACAGTTACCTAGTTCCAGCGACTCTGCCGACAAGGACGCAGGAGGCGTCGATATGTTGCGGTCGCTTCCTCCCAGACACAGCTGACTATGCCTGGTTTGAGCTCGTCTGGCAGCGTCATTGGCCAGCTGGATTTGGAGCTTGTTTGGACGCAGGTGCAGGCTGCTTGTTTGACGTATCGTGGCGGGATGCGTCATTTACGGGTGTGAAGTGGCAGAATGGAGCAGACCCCTGTTTTGTACTGCTTGGCTGTAAATCTTCTCCCATCCACTTCTGGGCTGGGCTTTAAGAGGAAACTAAACCAATTCTCAGTTGCCCTTGCGTTGTTGTTCTACACAGTTGGGTTTCTTTGGGCTCTGTGTATAACCTGTCTTGTCTGACCATCCATCCTGGTGCTGTCCTGTGGCTCTGTCTGACTATTCTCCTGCCTACTCCTTGTGTATAGTAGACACCCAATCTGGTGCAGACCTGTGGCTCTGGCTGACTAACTACTCTGTGTATGACCCGACTTCTCTGACCATCTGTTCTGGTGCTGACCTGAGGCTCTGTCTGACAATTCCCCTGCCTATTCCTTGCTCATAGTAGACACCCAATCTGGTGCGGATCTGTGACTCTGGTTATGACTAACGTTCAATTTCATTTTCCTTGGAAATGAAGGCAGGCGTGCTTCTGACTACTCCTTGGGACTGACAGCAGGTGTGCGTCAGTGTATCTTCCTATCTCTGTCCTCTGGAAGATCCCTCTGCCTTTCCTCTGACTGCAGTGGTGAGTCAGGTTGTCTCTAGCAGCGCTTCCTGAGTACCTTCTCAGATACAGAAACTACAGGGGCACGTACCTGTCTCTGGTAGAGGTTCTCTCATTTAGGCAGACTCCTATTCCTGATAGAGTTGCTGACCTCTAGTGGGACCTCTACTGTTCCTTGTGTCTAGTGCCTGTGGTTACTCCTATTATTGTTATGTTCTGTTTGTATTGTTTAATAAATATTGTCATTTTTTACTATACTGGTCTGACTCCTGAATTATGCTTGGGAAAAAGTGACACTCTATCATGCTAATAGTTAATCCAATGAGTGCCCTGGTTTACATTCAGTCTAACATTTACACATCCAGTGTTATTACACATGTTGTCTGGCATTTATGTCCTCCACCCATGTGTGTACCGCTACTAATTCCCTTTTGCAGGATAAACTGTATATCAACACTTAGAGTGCTAGAGGGTGTGTGTAACTCACTGCTTTGCAATGTGTTGACACATATCTGGCATGAAAAGGGTTAATTAATCCATTCATCCACCTTTCACTCGTGCTACTCTTGAGATGTTACATTTAACAGCCTTTCCCCTCCTACCCACATGTTTAATGCCATGTTGTACATGATTCTCATCTTATTACAAATTCTGGGCCTTATGTATAAAGTCAAACTGGAGCAATTCTGGGGCAGTTGCATTATAAGTGAAAGGCTGGGCCTGTATTTGTGGGAGGGGCTGCAAGCCCTTAAATAGCGGGCCACAGCCTCTCCCATGGGACACATAGTTTATTATCCCCCATACACGCTGTCTCCGTATAACCACAGTACCTACAGTGCATTTGTCAAGCATCATAAGTCGAAGGAAGTAGCATTGCGTCACTTCCGGTCTCACGATCCTCCAGTCCTCTAGCGAGAGGTTCACGCAGCCACTTTCTGGTCAGACACTAGGATCCATCAACTAAAATAAACGTAAATATCATGCCGTTTAATAAGTTCATTCAGTATACCCATGCTTATCACATACATTATTCAAACGTTCCCCTTTCAAACGGCCAGCATGCTAGAACCGTAGAGCCGACCCTACCATTGTAGCACTCTCCAGGCCCCAATAATTAATATTACACTGCTATAATCATCAGCAACCTAATGGTTACCAAACCCACAGAATTACCACATTGTCCATCCCACTGTACATCACTTTCAGTCCCACAATCAGCTTGTGGCAAGAGCTTCCCCTCTTCACTGCCTGCATCACGATCATACTGGGCTTCTCTTCCATCAGACGGTTACCATGTAATCTGTCATCACATAAGCACAATTCAATGCCGCATCTACGCAAGCATACTTCAGGTTCTTTGGTTCAGGTGCACCAAGGACCAGCCAATCCGGTCCCACACATCCGCATCTAAACCAATGCTATAACGCAATGTGATGCGGCCAAACCCTGATCATACTACCAGTTAAACATAACACGCATACTTCAAATGGTACAGCATTAATACAACTCCTATATCCCCTCATATCAGCTACATAGTATTAAGTACCTGCTACTAGGGAATTCAAACTCCATGAGTAATTCCAAACCGTCACAGAGCACTGCATCAACTGCTTGTTACCAAAGAAGGATTCACTGAGAATCATGGGAGTAGTAGTCCTACCCATTCCTTACCATCTCGCTCTTCTAATTCTCCTCTTCTAGCAAGCATATCCCAGCAGGGTCAATAACGATCCACATTCATAATACCTGTAACAGTTATAACAACCACTATTAGTAGTCCCGCTCATCCCACACCAACCAATCCTTCATCACTCCCCATTCTCAGCAAACCACACATTATTAATTACTAATTAAATACCATTAACTATTCTGGAGGATGTACCCCACACGTTCGTGTCATTTCAAAATTCTGGTCATACACACTAGGCTCCAGCACTACCATACCGGGTAATTGTATGGTGTTACAACACCATACTGTATATACCAATTCAACATTCCCATTGTAACCAATGTCCAGCTACACCATACCGTATGTACCACTACAACATTCCTACTGTAATCAGCATCCAGTGTATGTACCAATACAACATTCCATTGTAACCAGAGTCCAGTTACACCATACTGTACGCACCTATACAACATTCCCATTGTAATCAGCATCCAGTTACACCATACTGTATGTACCACTACATGCCTATTGTACCAATGTCCAATTACACCATACTGTACAACACATGTGCCTATTGTAAAAAAAGTCCACCTACACCATACTGTATGTATCAACACCTACATTCTATTGCCAACGTCTAATTACATCATACTGTATATAGCAACATTCCTATTGTAACCAACTTTCAGTTACACCATGCTGTAATTAACAATACAAAAATGCAGCAATGTCCAGTTGCATCATACTGTATACTACATTCCTATTGTAACCTACATCCAGTTACACCATACTGTACGTACCAATACAACATTTACAGTATAACCAACGTCCAGTGACCCCATACTGTACGTACCAATACAACTTTCCCATTATAACAAATGTCCAGTTACCATGCTGTATGTACCAATACAACATTCCCATCCTAACCAACGTCCAGTTACCATACTGTATATACCAATACAACATTTCGATAGTAAACCAACTTCCAGTTACACCATACTGTATGTACCAATACAACATTCCTATTGTATCACGGTCCAGTTACATCATACTGTATGTACCAATACAACATTCCCATTGTAACCAGCATCAGTTACACAATACGGTATGTACCAATACAACATTTCCATCGTAACCAACGTCCAGTTACATCATACTGTGTATGTCAATACAACCTTCCTATTGTAACAAACGTCCAGTTACACCATACTGTAAGTACCAATACAACATACCATACTGTATGTATCAATACATCATTCCATTGTAACCAACATACAGTTACACCATACCGTATGTACCAATACAACAATCCATCGTAACAACGTACAGTTACCATACTGTATGTACATATAAAACATTCCTATTGTAACCAACGTCCACTTACACCTTACCGTATGTACCTATACAACATTCCTATCCTATGGTAGCCAATGTTCAGTTACATCATACTGTAGGTACCAATACAACGTTCGTATGTTAACCAATGTCCAATTACATCTTACTGTACGTACCAATACAACATTCCTATCGTTACCAACGTCCTGTTACACCATACTACATGTACCAACACAACATTCATTTTATAACAAACATCCAGTCACATCATACCGTATGTACCAATACAACATTCCTATTGTAACAACGTCCAGTTTCACCATACTTTATGTAGCAATACAACATTCCCTTAGTAACCAGCGTCCAGTTATCCATACTGTATGTACCAAGACAACATTCCCATTGTAACCAACGTCCAGTTACACCATACCGTATGCTCAAATACAACATTCATATTGTAACATGTCCAGTTACACCATACCGATGTATCACAAGAACATTCCCATTGTAACCAACGTCCAGTCATACCATACTGTGTGCACAGTACAACATTCCCATTGTAACCAACGTCCAGTTACCCCATACTGTATGTACCCATGCAACATTCCATTATAACCAATGTCCAGTTACCCCATACACTATGTACCAATACAACATTCCCAAGTTACCAACATTCAGTTACACCATACCGTATGTACCAATACAACATTTCCTATTGTAACCAACATCAAGTTACACCATACCGTATGTATCAATACAAAATTCCTATTGTAACCAACGTCCAGTTATACTATACCGTATATACAACTACAACTTTCCTATTGTAACCAATGTCCAGTTACACCATACTGTATGAACCTATCGCAAAGTTCCCACAGACGTACGACAGACTTCCCCTGCAGTCAGTACAACGCTGACTTCAGGGAAGGGGGGAGGGAGGGGGGATGTTTGCATTCGGTTATCTCTCAAACCATAAAGGTTTAAGAGATGAACCTCGGGACAAATCAGATCTTTTTACCATAGCTACAATGTGGGGATTAGTAATATTTAAGTATTAATATCCCTTTAAAGGGATAGTAATGTTTCACAATAAAAGCAGCTCAAATTAATCTTCATAGTATTTGGGCCATGAGGAGTGTCATTTCAAAACTATCAGTGTTGTAGTTCAAGAGTAATTGAATGATAAAGTATCCCCCTCCTGCCCCTTTTACTGATGTAATACTGCTCAGCTCAGAGCAGCCAGGTGGTGTCCATCTGGATCGCAGAGATGGACAATCTTCAATTAGCATAAGGGAAAAACCAGAAAAACCTGTTAAGGGGGGCAAGGTTTTCATTGTTCTCACAGTAAGAAGATTGTCCCTTGCTGTGAGCTGTCTGGTCTCAAGACCAGATTCCAAATCTGAGGGGAGGTAGCTGACACTAGGTAAAAGGGGCAGGAGGGGGAAACTTTATCATTCAATTACTTTTGAACTACAATTCTGACAGTATTGAAATAACACTCTCTATGGCTCATGCTGTTTTTGTGAAACATTACTATCCCTTTAAGGTGACATAGTAGTAACATAGTATGTTACAGTTACATAGTATGTAAGGTTGGAATAGGCACAAGCCAATCAAGTTCAACCTTTGTCACAGTATAACCAAGAAAATGATAATTATATCAGCCTTTCCAGCTCCTAAATGGGTATTACTCTGTTTACCAGAACTACCTGTTTTACTTACTAATACACATTATAACCTTATATTTACCCTTCTGCTAGAAATGCATCTTTCTCTTAAATGTATCCATTGTAGCTGCCATTATCACATGATTGTTCAAAGAATTCCACAGCTTAACAGACCTTACTGTAAAAAAAACCCTTCCACAGCTGAAGCCAAAACCTCCTTTCCTCTAATCTTAAGGGGTGGATCATCCTAGAATTGTTACTCTTTTTTTTTTTAGTTTATGATACTTGGTCAGCTTAAAAATGACTTCACGTGAGCCCTATACATACTTGTGCAGGGCTCACGTGAAGTCATTTTTAAGCTTACTTTCCAGTGTATCTCACTACCTGTGTTTGCATATGTTATACAATTAAACATCCATTATGGTGTATAAATACCTACCAAATTTGTCAGTGATCACTGGGAATAGCAGCAGAGGGCAGCAAGTCAGACATACTGTTATCTCTGCTACTAGATACATAGATTTATCTTTAATCATAATTTTTCAAGATCTCAGTTCATATGAGAGATTTACAACACATGTTCCTAACGACTGGCAAGGGGCCAAGATATACAGTGAGGCTGATGTATTAAGGAAAAAGAGAAATTCTGGAGTAAATAAATCATATGAAGCAATAAAAAGTCTCCAAATTCTCATTTAAAGCGGAACTTTCATGTTAATTATGTTTCTCCAGAATATATTACTAACCTAGCAATATGAAAAGTTATACTAGCCTTACGCTCAATAAGTCTGTGGTAGTTCAGTAAAAACACATCTTTGGCAGGAACCAGGGGACAGACAGCACAGACATCTTGGAGGAAATGTGCTCTGTCCCGTTCTCTGCCAGCATTGGTGGTGACGTTCCTTAGTGCCTTAAGGCACAGGAAGGGACTGACCGCGCAGGAGCACAGAGCTTCTTTTGTAAGCTCTGCGCAGCCCAATGCCTACGAAGATATGTTATTGCTGAAATACCACAGACTTATTGAACTTAAGGCTATTACAACTTTGTATATCGCTATGTTAGTAATATACTCTGGGCAATGTAATTAACATGAAAATAACGCTTTAAGTAAATTTGTCTTTTAGCTACTTGAATACAAGAGGCCTCCAATGAATTGTATTCAGGGGGTTAAAAGACATCTTTAACTCCTATTCTTCTCAGTATATAAGCCTTATACATAGTTATCAACATTCCCCAATAAAATCTTTAGGGACATTTTTCAGGAAAGAAAACTCTGCCATAGGACATCATAAAGTCCGGTGACATCACACAGTCCCACTGCATGACATGACCAAGTAAAATGAACCTGCTTCACTACATTATGTTCTAACAGGATAGTGTGATTTGGTTTTTATCTTAAACCTTTGAGTGCCAGAGGGGTGCATTGCGTACCCCTCTGGCACTCAAAGGGTTAAAAACTCAGTTTATTTTAAATGTATTCATGTCAAAATCCTAATCTGAAACACCTACTCACTGAATTTTAAAATTACATTGTTGCAGCATTTTATTCCATTATTATTTAAATAGTGTAAAAGCCCGTGTACACGGGCCAAGGTCCGGGTGATGTTAACCCTTTGAGTGCCAGAGGGGTACACAACGCATTGCTTTGCAATGCTTTGTGTAACCCTCTGGCACTTAAAGGGTTAAGAGGCCGGCCGTACTCTGCGTCCTGCCGCCGACACAGTCATGCACTGTAGAGACTGTCTGAAAGCACAGAATGCTCCCAGCATTCTGTGCATTCGACCAGTCTCTACTGTGCATGATGGCTTCTGACAAACATCCTAGCAAATTATTATATAGGATGTTATTAATAAGCATGCCATCATGGCATAATACATTGCTCTAATGCAGTCTTAAATTTGTTGCTTTTAAAGCTCCAGTCACAAGGCAGCTGCAGGTGTATTTTTTAGCAAGACTATAGAATCAGGACTATCTCCACAGAATCTGAACAGTTTGCAAGTATGTTTTTGTATTTCATGGAAAATAATGCTATAGAAGCTAAGCAATCAAGATCTGTGTAACATTCATGGGGTTAAATGCCTAATTTTACTACATGACAGGAGGCTTTGTATTTTGCAAAATACTCGCCTCCTGTCATTATTAAAATTAAGATTATGAGTACACTAAAGCTAGCATAATCTACAATTTAGATTGTAGGTGTTTTGGGAAAATGCTACATAAATTGCTGTACTCCTAAAATCAATTAGTCAGGAAGACTGATGTACAAGAAATTAAAGAATTTTGGAGCAAACCAACTGCACCATAGGGCATAAATAACAGTCCACAAATGTTTATTTAATCCATTAATGACCGGTGACATGTCAGGATTGTCACCGGTAAACTTGCATAAAGGACCCATGATGACTGCTCCAAGACTGGAGTGATCTCTCTCAGACCTCTGCAAATCAATGGGTTACGTACTCCTCCAGCACTCAAAGGGTTAAGGGCCGGATTTATATCTCAGGAGCCTGTAGGCACAGAAATCTGAAGCGCCCCCCCATTGGCCATCTCCCCTGGACACCTCCACAATGCTCCTAATATCCATACTGCCCCTATCATCTCCATATTGCCCTCACATTGCCTCATCAGCTCCAACTTGCTCCCATCAGCTCCACATTGCCCCCACTATCTCTATATTGCCCTCACATTACCCCCCATTCGCTCCAACTTTCCCCCCATCATCTCTACATTGCCCCCACCATCTCCATATTGTCCTCACATTGCCCCCATCAGCTCCACCTTGCTCCCACCATCTCCATGTTGCCTTCATATTGCTTCCCCCACCCCTGCTGTCCGTTTCTTACCTCTCTGGAAGGAGAGATCTGTGCCTCCTTTGACACAGTACTGTGGTTGCTGGAACTCCCCCGCGGTCTTCTGTTCAATAATGCAGAGCGCTGGGAGATGATGTCATCTCCCAGAGCTCTGCACTACTAAAGAGCCGACGAGGGAGCTCAGCAACTACAGGACTGTGTCAAACGAGGCACAGATCTCTGCTGACAGGGAGGTAGGAAACTGACAAGGTGGGGGCAATGTGAGGGCAACATGGAGCACTGCGCAGCCAGGTAGGCAAATTTAATTAAAACAAAACTATACCAATGACAGGCGCCCCTCTGTGGGGTGCGCCTGTAGGCAGATGCCTACTCTGCCTTGTTATAAATCCGGCCCTGAGATCCCTTGACTGCTAGAGAGTTCTATAACACATTGCTTTGTAATTCAAAAAGTTAAAAGCTTTATTGAAAACAATGAAACTTTTTATTTGTTCTCAAAGGTGCAGTTGGTTTGCTCTAAATTGTTCCATTTTATACTGAGAGATAAATTTAGATATTACAGTCTTATCCTTGCAGACCCCATTGTGGCCTGTAAAGTGTTTTACTGAAATCAGTGTTACATAAATCTTTTTCCTCCCAAAATCAGCAGTTGAGGCTGATTTATTAAGAAGAATTGAATCAATACTGAAGCAAACCAATTGTCCACAGTGAACCAACAAAATATCCCAAACTCCCAAAGATTTAAATGGACATTTTAACCCATTGAATGCTAGAAAGGTCTCTGCTGAATTGCAGACTTCATTTATCCCAACTTGAAATGGTATTTGTCCACTATGGCACACATATTTTGCCCCAGAATTGGTCTAGTTTTCTTAGCCTTGAAGGAACACCAATGCCTACTAACCCCTTTGGACCTTAAAGGGATAGCAATGTTTTATTATTAAAGTAAAATTGAGCCTTCTTCATACTTTTTTATAATTATGTATATCAGTAAAACGTTATTAAACTTTGCTCTTTTACATTTATACTCTAAGAAAGTTCCCCCTTTACCCCCTTTTTTTTCCCCCTTTTACTTACCTCAGCAGCCTCAGCAAGCTGGTCCGGACAGAATGCAACAAGGGACAATCTTTATCCAGCATAAGAAACACCTGCCCTCCCTCGTTAAGGGGGTGGGCTTTCCCTTATACAGAAAGAGGGAAGATTGTCCAGTCTACGGACCAGATTACAGATCTAAGGGTGGGCTGCTGAGGTAAGTAAGAGGAGCGGAAGGGTGGAACTTTATTAGAGTATAAATTTAAAAGAGCAAAGTTTATTAACGTTTTACTGTTGCACATCGTTATAAAAAAGTATGAAGAAGACTCAATTTTACTTTAATAATGAAACAATACTATCCCTTTAAAGGGTTGGGATTACAGTGTACAGCGAACAGACGGAAGAATCTGTAGGAACCATAAGGAGTTCCTTGCATAGTAAAGTAAGAAGGGGTTAATTTTAGGAAGTGTTAGTTTTACTTTAACCCTTTGAGTGCCAGAGAGGTATCCAACGCATACCCCTTTGGCACTCAAAGGGTTAAAGAAGTGATTAATTACTATACATCCTCTTGGTTTCAATTAGGCATTATACAGAACAATTATTTACGTGTTTCCAAACATGTAAAGCACTTTACTTCTGACTTATGTGTAAACCAGGTTAGGATTTTGTTCTTTTACTATGTTAATAACACTGAAATGATATTTGAGATATGATTAATATTGTTAACAGCAGACTGTTAAGTATGCTGATTAAAACAAATGATTCTCTTGCAAGCCATGTGCTATATTTCACTAAAGAGCTTATGTTTTGATTTGAGTCAGAACAGAAAAAAACTTGACGTGCATGTCTGTATCTTCCAAATGTTGATCCAAGAATGGATCTAATATAATAGAACCTTGGCAAACAGTGCCGTTGGCATCAGTACATAAGGAAGAGAAGGAGTAAATTACGGTAGAGTTAGGAAAGTAAATCGTATTAGTTAAACAAGGTAAAATGATAAGTTAACACCTAGTAATTAGAACAATGTTTTTCCATCTTACATGAATTAATTTATCTTCAGGTTATGGAGATTGAAGATTTTGGCTGCATAAATCTAAAGCAGTGAGCATAGTTCTTATTGCCACTTATTTCAAGTTAATCCATGTGTTATTTTTGGCAACAAACACATTGAAATAAACTTGTATCATACCCAGTGCATACTTGGCTTCACTAGAACGGCTACGAAAATATATCAACGGATGAGGAGCCTCCCAATAACTTGAGGCAACTAAAATCACCAATTTCTTCTTTTTACAATTTTTTTGTATTTCTATTTCATACAGGGCAGCCCAGGATATTCAGTGACTGGTTTCCAAAAATAAAATCCATCTACAATAACAATACTTACAATCTTGTTTTTGTGTAATTTTACATTCAAAAACCATTGAAGAATTGCATCTATCCAAGTATAGATGGGGAGGGGATACCGTAGGCAGTGATAAAGGTGTAGAAGATATCTGCAACTTGAAAAAGAGGCTCCATAGAATAAAACATGAACTGGAGAGTTTTTCTCACTAGAGAGTGTAAGAGCTCTGTTATGAGTGTGATAGACCTACAGCAGCCCCCTGCGATAGTTCTGCCACCTGTATTTTTTCACTCATCGTCTACTGCATTCCACCACTGTTCCGGAAGTAAGAAGGAATTGTCTGATGGCTAGCCAAAGAGTGCCAGTGAATATTATCTGTCATTAATATATACTGCCAGATCTTTCTGTCTCTCTGTTTCTGAAATAATCTGAACTGTGGCCTGAATCGTGACAAGTAATTTATGTCATATTATACCACACAATAAACATATTTTGGACCTCTGGTTCCTGAGGGGTGCACAGTGCATTACTAAGTGATATATTGAGCACCCCTGTGGCGCTTGAAAGGTTAACTCATACATTCCATGTACTTAGCCATCTTTGGCTTTAGTCACAAAGTCTCTGTACACTAAATTTACTGGAGGTATTCACAAATCAAAAAAGAAATAAATCTTTTACTACTTGTTCATCTACAAAAATATGTCTCTACTGGAGTCTAAGGAATAAATTCCACAGACTATGGTGATAAGGAATTCCCTTCCAGTGGAATTTAAATGTTAAAACAATTTATGTATTTTGTATTCAGCCTTCATTCTAAACATGCCTTAAAGGTATAGTAATACTTGATTTTAACAATCTTTAATATTGAACACATTAAAAAAGTAAACAATGTAAGTCCCGATGCTGTAACTTTGATAGTTTTAGAGTAATATGCTTCTAAAGTTCCCCCCTCCCGCCCCTTTTACCCACGTCAGCGCTGTAGCTGACAGACTTAGATCCTGTTCCTGGGACCGGATGGCTCATCTGTACAGCAGACATGGCATTGTATACAAATAAAATTCTTAGTACGAACGGCCTACAAAGTGTGTCAGGTTTGATGCAGGCACACTTTGTAGACCATTCTCATGAAGAATTTCTTTATATAAAATTTTATTTCGGCTCTGCAGGAGAGCCATCCTTTCCCGGAACCAGGATCTAAGTCTAGCCTGCATTAAATATGCCACCTGCGTGAAAAGGGTGACATTCTGATGTCGCAGGCTTAAGGGTCACCAAGCAGCCGGTTTAATTGTTGAAAAGCAGCCGAGTAGCTTCCATCTTGCCTTAACCATTTGATTGCCAGAGAGGTCGACAACGCATTGCAAAGCAATGCGTTGCATACCCCTCTGATACGCAAAGGGTTACTGGTTATAATGCAACTGTACATGATTCTGTTACGTTTAGTGGCAGTCTGGCACTGAAAGACAAGGGAGAGCAGCACAGATAAGTGGGGCAAGTGAGTCGGATTCCTATTCTGCAACAGTGCTCAGGACACTTCCTGTCATTAGGGTGGGCTGGTGGGTGCTTGATGTGATGAGAAGCTAATGCAGAGGTAGGCTGGGTCAGAATGTCAGACAATGGGTGAGCTGGAGAGCTGAGTGCTACTGGTAGTGGAGGGTAGTAATTGGGGTTTGAGCGAGCATGCCTCCTCTCAAGTAGAAGCATTGCTGCAAAGTGCGACCAACATTAGGCATACTCTCCTTGTGCCTTAGCGCACACAGATTAGTTGAAAATGGGTACAGCCTGGGCAGTGAAATATGTAAACTGTTAAGGCGCAGATGGAGGCTACTCGGCTGCATGGAAACAATTAAGCTGGCTGCTTGTCAAGGATTAAGCCTGCAACATGAGATTGCCACCCTTTTGATGCGGGCGACATTTTTAATGCACCGTTTTCATGGTCGCCAAATAGAGGGCTACATTTCCATAGTAAACCCTTAAGAGGAGGCCTAAGTATTCATGAAAGCTTGCATTCTAAAGCTACTCAGTTAATAAAGGTATGACATTTACTCTACTAGCCTCCTGCTTTTTCTACATCTAACACAATACCACTTTTTACCTATTTCATAACAAAATCAATAAATTCCTTATCCATCTATCCCACTGTTTCTCAACATTAGTTCTCAGGGAACATAAACAGGTCTGATTTTAATTAAATCCCTGCTTAATCACTGGTGAGTAATCAGTGGCTTAATTATTAGTGATTGAGCTCTCTGTGCTTAATTCGTGAAATCCTGAAAATCTGACATGTTGGTATGACCCAAGAACTGGAGCTGAGAATTGTCGCTCTATCCTCCTGCCTGCTCATAGTGACCAGTCACACAGCCTGACTTACAGACAGGTCACTCTGGCTTCCTCTTGCTCTGAACACCCCAGCCAGCGTCAATGTTTGTTGAAATACCACTGCCACAATTTCACATGGAAAGAATAAGATCATAATTTGAAACCACTGGTATTATAATGCTTGTGACCAAAATTAACCCTTTGAATACTAGAGAGGTCTGCAATTCATTGAATATTAAAGTGATGAAGACCTCTTTAACATTCATGGGTTTAAAAGTCCAATTAAAATCAATGGGTGTTTATTTCTCCTCTGTTTTGCATTTAATGTATCCCCAGAACTGTCCAGTTTTCTTGGTACATCAGTTTAATTGTTTATTTACATTTACCCAGAACCTTATCTCTTAATGTCAATGCAGAAGATGACAACTACATTAATTCTAAAGTAAATTGGCTACCCTGCCACCAAATTCTTCTTCTTAAAAATGCATATAAAATGAATGTAGTTATACAAAAGGATGTCATTGCAGTATATAATTTTGTGCTGAATAAATAAACCTGGAGACTGATGTGCTAGTGCAATCCTGGAGCAAACCAATTGCACCATAGGGGACAAATAAAAATCCTTCAGATTCCAAATTATTTGAATTAAATGAGGTTTTTAACCCCATGAATGCTAACAAGGTATCCAATGCATCGTGAAGCAAAGTGCTGGAGAGCTCTCTAGGGTATGGGTGGTTAAAATCCCCATTTAAATCAATGAGAATTGCCATTTGCCCCCTAAAGTGCAGGTGATTTTTAGTACATAAGCATCACTGTGTATTTATATTTTCCCTGAAACTGATTTCCTCAACCCAAAGAAGAAGAAGAAAATGACAGTTATACCAGATCGAGATCTATAGTTTACTAGCCATTCTGCCATTAAATGGACGTCTTAGAACATACATTAAACTAAAACTACAGTACCCCATTATTATGGAAATGTAGGGGCTTTCAATCAAAGTAAACTCTGCTGGAAGATGCTTTGTTTAAAAGTTATTAAAGTGATAGTAATGCTTAACCTGGAAAACAACAAATATACATGTATATATTATAAATATATTGCTTAGCAATGCATTGGTACTCCTGTGCCTGTTAGATGTTTTTTCAAAAGTTATTGTAGATCAAACTTCCATTTTGTAGGTACAGTACTTCCATAGCCTGACATTTTCTGGTGGTGCTATTGCTACAGCATTCTATTGACCAGAAACCTAGATAGGATGCTGCAGCAACAGTGCCACCATAACATTTCAGGCCACAGGTGTACTGCACGCATGCATTGACTGCCAGCTTGTTTTACTGTACAGGATAAACCCTGCAATGTATATATATTTTCCATATTAAGCGTCACTATCCATTAAACTCTTTGAGGGTTAAAAGCCATTGTTTTTATATTAACAGTGGCACCTGGCATCCTGACAGTTCACCTGGTGTCCAGGAAGATATTCAATTGAACTGTATGATATAGATGAGCTACTGGCTACAGTTCTCTATACATTGTCAAAATAATAACTCCAAGCTCCCTCCAGTCATGACAGATTGAAGTGTTATAACATTTTTCCTGTAGTGGGCATTTCCTTATTTTACTCAGCAGATAAAGCTCAAAATATATGTTTCATTGTTTTTTTTTTACAATTAAACTTTATTGATCTTTAATGTAATTATAAAAATATATCAATGTATACAAGTTTGTGCAGAGAACTTAAACCTGAAGGCTGACAAGAAAAATTGGAGCAATTGTGGAGAAAAACAAACACACCATAGAGGACAAAAACTTGTTAGAGACAACTTTAACATTGAAGGTGTTTAAATGTGAATTTTAATATATCCCTTAAGGTTTAAGTGGTTTCCCCAAAAGTTGTTCCCGTTCTTTTTTAGTACATCGGCCTTCTGCAGTCTGTTTAGGCTGATGGGAACTGAAAAACTAGTGGTTAACTCCCTCTTTTTCCTATAACATTTCAATCTGACTTTGATTTTTTTGTGTGTGTTTCCTTTCTTTCCTGTAAAAGGTACAGCAGTCTGGTCCCGAGGGAACCTTATTGCCGACATCAGTTGTTGTGACTTAATACTATTGTTTCCTCCGTCTTTTCTCACCCTCTTGTAAAAGTCCATTTCCCCTTTTCTCATGAATGAGAACACATGATGGGAATATATGTGGTTTAAAATATCTTTGGTGAAATGTCTTAAAAATAAGCTATCATGGAAAAAAGGTTGTATTTGTGCATTTTCTGAAGCATCGAAAAACGTTGTAATGTTTTTTTTAACCTGAGGACCTTATTATAAGTAATGACTACCTTGAACGTGCTTCCTCCTGATCAATAAAATAAGAGCCCGATTATGTCTCTTGGCACAGGTAGTCTATTGTTGGATCTCTGATTGTAGATCCTCCAGTCATATCATCCTTATATATGGGTTTTCAAATCTGATTCTAACAGCTAACATGGAACAAACTCAGCCATTGGCTGCTGGGTTCTGTCCAGTCATGCTGACAGCCCATTTGGTCGGCTTTCTCAGCCCCAAATGTCTGACAGGATCCTTTTTGGGGCTTTGTATTTATGACCAAGGCTGTTTGCTAAGTGTGCTGAGAAGGTTTATGGGATTATGCACTAAGGTGTCATAAAGAGGTGATAAAGGGGAGATAACTTCTCCAGTGATAGCACTTCTCCGATTCCTATGTTAGTCTATGGAGCCAATGCAATAAGCTCTCTCCCACTTGAGAAAACTTAGCGCGTACGTTCCGTAGAATAACATAGGGATTAGAGAATTTATATCCTCTTTATCACAATTTAGTGCATCCCCCCCTTAGTAAAATGTAATAGTTACCTTTAAAGGGATAGCAATGTTTCAAAATAAAAGCAGCTCCAATTAAACTTCATAGTATTTGGACCATGGAGAGTGTTATTTCAATACTGTCAGAGTTGTAGTTCAAGAGTAATTGAAAGATAAAGTATCCCCCTCCCACCCCTTTCACCTAGTGTAAGCCACCTCTCCTCAGATGTGTAATCTGGTTTTAAGACCAGACAACTCACAGCAAGGGACAATCTTCTTACTGTGAGAACAATGAAAACCCTGCCCCTATTGACAGGTTTTTCAGCTTTTTCCCTTATGCTAATTGAAGATTGTCCTTCTCTGTAAGCCATCTGGACAACACCCTCTGTTCTGATGTGAGCAGTGTTACATCAGTAAAAGGGGGGGGGGAGATACTTTATCATTCAATTACTCTTGAGCTACAACTCTGACATAATTGAAATAACACTCTCCATTGCCCAAATACTATGGAGATTAATTTGAGCTGCTTTTATTTTGAAACATTACTATCCCTTTAAATGCATATGGACTGTATACATTTTGTACTTATACTTTACCCTTCAAAAGTTAACTCTTTAAGGATCAGGTGCTGCTGTGCAATGCATGTTGCATCCTCCTGGTCCTTAACCCTTTGAATGCCAGAGAGGTATCTAGTGCATTGCAGAGCAATGCATTGGACGCCTTTCCGGCACTCAAAGTGCTAACCCTTTGAGTGCCAGATGGGTACGCAATGCATTGCTTTGCAATGTGTTGCGTACCCCTCTAGTACTTAAAGGGTTAAAGGGTTAAAATGCAGTCCTGGTAAATATACTGCTATATAAACAAACAGGCAAAGCATACTTACACAGTAATGTAGTTCTCATTGGTGTAGGAAAGCCAGAGAACACTTAAAGAACAGGAAGTCATTTATACATCCTGACATTACACGACAAATGAGCTTTAAAGAAAAGAAAAAAAAGTAACTGAAATGGCATTTTACAAAACTTTAATTGTTTGCTCTTTTGTCCCTTTTTTCTTGTAAAAAGACATATGGTGGGATGTCATGATTCAGCGCTGCACTTTTTGAACTGCATAGCATCATGGGTACTATCTGAATGAGTCTGAATGAGTGTGTTCTGGGTCAAACCAGCTGCTCCAAGGGAACAACAACTCCCAGTGATTTAACCCTCGGAGAGACAAAAAGGTATCCATCGCATTGCCAGGGCTGGCTTTTCCAATCAGCAGAGTAGGTAATTGCCTAGAGCTCCAAATTTTGAGGGGTGCATCAGCTGTGCTGGCCACACCCACTTTTTGAATTGTATGTGTGGCCTAAGCAATCTGAATGTCCCTACAGCAGTTTCTATGTCCTTTTACAGGCTTTTATTTAACCCCTTCAATGCTAAAGAGATGTCTCTTTATCACCCAAGGATTTAAAGCTTTTTTTCCCATTCTTGCTTGCCATAGGCCAGGGGTATTATCTGTGATAGGAAACAGTGATGGGACTGGGGGTGGAGTCATGTGAGGTGTCAGGGCATGACACGGGCGGAGCTAAGGGCACCTTGAGATGCCTCGGCTGTAAATCCGAAGCTGTGCATTGCAATGTGTTAAACTTGGCTTTTAACTCCTTGAATGCCAGAGGTCTCCAACGCCCTACATGAAAAGATTAACAGCTCCATTTAAGTTAATGGAAAAGTCTGAGAATTGTATTTGTCCCCTCTGATAAAGTTGGTGTACTCCAGAATGCCAGAGTTTAGCTTCCTGGATATGGCCCTTAATCCAGTTCATACAAGTGAGTAAAAGGATTCAAAGCATGTCTTAACCCTTTGAGTGCCAGAGGGGTGTCCAATGCATTGCTAGCACTTCTCTCTAGCACTCATAGGGGTACTGACATGACATTATCCTATATAATAATTCACTAATGTATGTTTGTCAGAAGCTGTCATGCGCAGTACAGATGGATGCATGCGCTGCAGTCACGTGCCTGCACCACGACTGATAATGGAGTGAGGCGCCTCGCTCCATTATCAGCCGCGGCACAGGCAGTCTCTACTGTGCATGACTGCACCGCGGCCATTGCTGCCTGGCACTGTGGCCCGTGTACACAGGCTCTTCAACTAGTTTCCTGATAAAGCACCAATGTGTTCTGCAGTCCTGGGGATCAAGGAGCAGTATGGACTAGTACAAATGGTGGACAGGGCCTACTGATGAAATCTGGAGAAATAAGGGGGACCACTGAATATAGATATAATCCATGTGTCAAACAGTACTACAGTAGTGTCCATTTCTACCATCAACTACAATGCCTAATTGTGAGGGGCTCCTCAGTTGTGTGAGTCACTTAATGTCCACTTGTGGTTAGCACAATGCCAAAGCACCTGTTCAAGAAACCTGGGGAAGATGCACTAAGTTCAATAAAACATGGAAGTGCGTCTGGCTATGTGTGGCAATCACCACATGCACTATGAATCACCTATGCAAGGGGAAGGGATAAGCTTTAATCATTAGCATATCAAGTTGGAATAAAGTTGGCAAAGTGTTAGGGAGGATGAGTGGAGAAGCCGAGAGGTTGTGCTCAGCTATCAGATCCAAAAACAGCACCAGCCCTCCCTTAACCATTTGAGTGCCATACGGATGTGCAACAAATAGCTCTGCAATGCTCTATGACCCCCTTGACACTCAAAGGGATATAACACACACTCTCCTGCCCCACTTCACAACTAATTCAAATACACATAGAACTGGTGTTACATCTATACAGTGGACTAACTGATTCATGTCAATATGAGACTCTGGTACACTCCACAAGGCACTTTGCTGTTTATATGAAACAGCTGATCAGCCAGTTCAGGTATATGGTGAAAGCATGCTGATGTCGGAGTACTTGAACAGCATTTACAGGGCTATTATGGCAAATATATCTTTGTGCATGTTATGAGATGGAATATGTGCAAAAAAAAACACAATATCGCCAACATGGACCCTCATCAAACCTTAGGGCATCTCCCATCTGTTCTTTTTGTTCTTTATGACATAATGTGGTTGCTTTTCCTATAATCTGATTGGTTAAAACAGTAAGCAAAACAACAATTGAAAATCCTGATTCACAAAATATGTTTCAGATCTTGAAACACAGCATAATTAGTATGAATTGTTTTGCTCATACCTTGTTTTATGGTATAGGTTAAAGGAACACTATCACCTAATCACCTCTAGGTTGTTTAAATCATTTATTATTTATAAAACTAGTTTTTGAGTTATTTAGATGTATAGATTATGCTAATTACAGGTATACTGTGCAACTGCATTACCTCCCCCACTAACTGACATTGCTCAACAATGCATTGCCACCTTCCCTAGCACTGAAAGGGTTAAGTGTTAATGAGTAGGGAAGATAATGCAAGTCTAAGAAAATAAGTACCTGCACATCATGCTTAAATTAACATAATATCTGAATAATATGAAAACTAGTTTTCTAAATGAAAATGGCTAATATAAAATATGGGTGATTTTGAAATGACCATAGTTGTAGGTGATGGAGTCCCTTTAAGGGTATTTTCTGTGCCAGGCAAGAGCAGATGGACCATGTGTTGACTTAATGTGATGAGTGTGAGTGGAACCATGACAAGTCTAAGGGAGCCTAAGTTGTCTTGCTTAGCGGCACCTAAGATGTGAATATGACCTGATCAAATGAATGGTGGTGTAAACCTGTCACACTCTAAAAGGCCCTATGATTAAAGGAAAAATGGAGTGTGCATGTATATTGGATACAATACATGACTTCTTTAGATACTTTTTCTAAATTAGTTGAAAACCAGTTTTCTCCTACGGCCTTCATCACCCAAGAGAAGTAACATTCTCTTAGCAGAAAAGTGGCTATTTTGTCTCTGCTACACTATGTTATACAAGTCACTGCTAGTGGCATAATTATTAGAGATATACCTAGCATCCAAGGGGTTAATATATACTTGATGTATAGTAAAATGATTCATGTTATACTCACTGTTAATTGAAAACAAGGTCTGTGAACTAGAACTGTCTGACATGTTCAGTTTACTTAGCAAAATAAATGAACCAGTAGAAGAAGAAGGGAGTAGGGCTGATGATTAACACTGAGATCATTAACAACTTGGACAGGGCTCTTTAGTTTGTCAAGCTTGCAGACCAGATGGAGAAAATTTAAGTCTATCAATGAAGAAGTATTGCTGTGCTTTATGTCCTACTTATTAAAATGAAACCGTAAACTAAATGTTTGTAACTAAAATATTGTTTATAACTATGAAACCAAACGTGCTTGGGAGGCAGGTAAAAAAACACGAATGCAGGATGCACATGGATGACTGTGATTAACAGCTTAAAGGGCAAGTATCATGTGTTACTATGTCAAGAGAAGAAACAAGGTGAAGATATATATATATATATATATATATATATATATATATATATATATGGTCCGGAAGGATAAGCACTCACACTAAGTGGTTATATCTGTACCGGGTGCCACAGAATAACATAGTATACAAAAACAAGCTCACAGACAATTACCAAGTTAATGGTGGGAAAAGAACTGTAATGTTTTGGTCCTCAAATTGGTACCTTATTTGTTTGACAAACGTCCCAATTTGAGCACCGAAACATTGTAGTTCTTTTCCCACCATTAAATTGGTTATTGCTTATTGAAATCAGTGAGAACACAACTTATTTTACATATATATATATATATATATATATATATATATATATAAAGACAGTAGCGCTCTCCAAAACAAAATGTACAGCAAGGTCTTATTAATAGAGAAAAAAAAGGTTTATTAAACAGTCAACATTTCGGCTCTATTGCAGAGCCTTTCTCAAGACAACCATAACTCACTAAACATGAGCCTTAAATAGAGAATGTATGGAACAGTAGCACCAAGGGGACCACTAGGTAGGCCCAGATGAAGTCACACTGCGGAAAGATCTGCAAAGCATACACTAATAGAGAAATTAACCCTACATATACCCTATTATAGAAGGCAACAATGGATTAACTACAAGCGGCTTGACACTTGTTTGTTACAATGCATTTATTTCCTAACCTTCGTGTAATAGCTCATGTTCTGGCAGAGCAGCAATACCAAGCCGCTTATAGTTATAGTTAGTAGTTAACCAGTTGCTCACCTTCTATAATCGCAAATGATATAAAAGGTATAATGGATAGAGTAGAAGAGCTAGAGCACATATCCATTAATTAGGCTGTAATCTCTTTGAAGCAGGGACTTCCTATCTTAATGTATGCTCACCTAGTGATCCCCTTTTGATGACTGACTGTATATCCATTTAACTGCTACACTTATTGTATCTCCTCTATACTAAATGTAAACTGTAAAGTACTAAGTACACCGGTTGGTGCTCTATAAATAAAAATATACATGCATCCACAGCAGGGAGCTCCTATACTTAATCGGGCTGTCCCCTAGCTTTCACTCATTGAAGTACTCCCTCAAAACCCATCTATTCAAAGGCGCTTACAGGAAATATCTAGAATTTTCTAATATTCCCAAAGCTGGCACTATAGCAGTTTTATACTTTCCTGGCCCTTTCTAACCAGTCTAGGGGATCAAATCTTATCATTACCTCTAACTAAACAGAATCCAATCTTAATGTACCTTGTGTTTCACTTGTTTCCCTTCTGACTTAGATTGGAAGCGCTTTTGAGCATGGTCCTCTCCACCATTTGCATCCTTTTGTAGTATGTCATTTGTTTGTAATGGACTCTCTAAGTGTACAGTGCTGTGGGATATGCTGGCACTTTATAAATCCATTTATGACAACAAATAAATAAATAAAATTAGGACTTACTGAGGTCAATGTACTGAGATGAAGTACTGGAATAATTCTGGGGCAAGTCAATTGCACTTTAGGGGAAAAATAAAAATTCCCATTGATTTAAATAGGGCTTTCAACTCCTTGATTTCTAGATTGAGACAGAGAGTTGGCTAAAGGATGTGATAACTAATGGTGTATGTTTTAATACATTGTATTGAGTGGACCAAAATAACATGCATATCACTGTTTCTAACAGCAGAATAGTAAATGTTATGTTTTAATGTATTTCTGGACCTATTATATATCCAATATCAACATACATAACATTGAACCTTGTCTTTAATTGGTCTGGGATACAGTGGTATTCATACAAATAATAACCTTTAATCTGACTTTTACCTGTTTTTTTCGTCAATTGAGACTAATTTAAAAACTGACATTGAAGCAGGAGACAATGCTGAAGTCAGTAATACCCAAATAATATTCTGTGTGTGTACTAACTGGTAATGTATGCACCATTGAGGAGTATAGTTATTAATGAACAACATGACACTGGCTTGTTATTGTGTCATTTCAATTTCAATTCAGTTTTCAATTCAGTTTATAATATGGTAATACTTTCAACTATATATATATATATATATATATATATATATATATATATATATATATATATATATGCATCTCTTTATGAATACCACTGTCTTACAGTGGTGAGAAGTATGTAAAGAAGATATATTTTCATTGCATTGTAACTGACAGTTTGTAGCAAGATTCAAGCCCCCCTCCCCCCCACACTCTGAATTCCCTGTCTCTCAGTAGTATCAGCAGGACAAAACTGAATATGAAATGCAACTGTCTGAAATATCTGCATTACTCCAATATGAATCTGGTACAGTGACAACTTGTAGCTTCCTTAACAAACTGTCAGAGAGCAAAAGTCGCAACCTACTGTGTCTAGAATAAAACAGAAAAGAGAATACATTAAGGGTGAAAATTCATCAAACTCTGGACAATTACAAATGTGGCATACAACATTTTTGTTTTTTTTGGGGGGAGCTCAATGCTTACATTTGTTACTCATATCCAAATAACGCAATGTGCTGGACCAGTGGTTCTCAAGTTTTGTTTGCTCAAGGCACCGCTAAAATGCAGTCTGGGATTTTCGGGGGACCCCTAGTATTTTGTAATTTTTCAAGGGTGTAATGAAGGATACAAATACATAAATATATAGTGATTTTTAGATCTCACAACCAAAATAAACATATTGTGCATAGTAATTTCCATAAATATACAGTTGTAACATTCACATTTATGTCAAAATGGGGCACTCTAAGTGGACGTGGGGTGCCACGGCACCCTAGTTGACCACAAGTAGAACTCCTGAAGTGTGGCATTGAGGAAATAAGAGGACCATCACTCACAGATCAAGAAGCAACAGTGTTCTTAAAATTACCAGGTGAGATAGATGTAAACGTTTACATATTTTACAAGAATGACACCTGAAAGTGTCACTGCTGTTTTTTTTTAATTGTTTTTAGAAATTTTTTTTTTTTTTTTATTGTTTTATTCTTTTTAAATGGATTACAGTAGAAGAACCCCTTTTTCCTACACTCCTCTTTGTGACAGAGCAGAGTGCAGCCTGCTATACTCTGAGTGGGTGATACTCAGCAGTTGGCCCCATCTTGTCGGTATCACTCAGGAACTGATATTTACTTGCAGTGACAGTCAGTGAAAGGAAGCTTGTATTGTACTATGTCTTAGACTCCCCAGGATTTGAGGAGTACATAAAAGCTGCTTCTCTAAAACCTGTTGGAAATCATGTAATCTCATATCTCTAGTTATCTCTGTCAAGGTACCTTTTACACAAGGAATTATGCAAGATAAAATATGCTATAATGTGGTATTGTCACCTGTTATTAAGTCTTCTCACATGGGAGCAGACCCACAATGGCTCCTATTGGCAGCATGGGTGTAAAAAAAATCAACCACCAAAGCTTAAAGGAGACCTGTGCTTCACAAGCAAAGTCCAAGATTGATGTCACTGTCATCAGCAGGACACCCCAATGCAATTCCAGCCAGTACACAATGTTGGTTCCTATCTAAAGATAGTTCCTTTTTTAATTATTTAGAAGCATAAACCCCAGTGAAGAGCATTCATATACACTTGGCCCTACATTGTTTTAATTTGTACAGTAAAATGTAAATGTACATTATGTATAGTTATAATTTCATCTATACAAGTATAGATATGACCAATAGTTTTACATTACTTTATTCTCTCGAACCACCAGCAATATATATTTACGGGTCTAAGATTATGCAATTATTTTATGCCAATGTAGATTAATTAGTAACTGAACTTCATAAAACAAACAAAAAACTCTACAAAGATTGATTGCTAGACTTTGATGTTCTTGGCATTACACAAAGGCAGTTTCATTTGGTTTCACATTTTGTGCCTGTTTTGTTTGTCAGAAAACATAATATCACTACTGCCTTTTTAGATATCAGTTGTAAATAACAGTACACACTGGAATAATGAAACTATACTATAGCTCAATGCAATTAATAAGGTGAGGGTTAACTGAGACTTTGAATTCGTTTTGGCATCACGCTATATATTCAGGGCATAAAAAATCTAAAATTGTAAAAATGAATTGTTAATATGATGAAGGGGGATGCAGAGAGGGAGCGATAAAAACAGGGATAAAGAGAGAAAGAAGAAAAAGATGGAGGAAGTGAAATAGTGGGATAGGAGGGAATGAAAGCAAGTGAAACTTAATGAGAGAAGAGGAAAAAGAGGAGAGAGACCTGGGTGTGAAAAAGAGTGACAAAGACACAAGGGAAGATGGGAAGAGGTGGGGAAGAGGAGGGAGAGAAGATGGGTTAGAAAGTTTGGGGGGCTTGGGGAGAATGTGGATATGGGACACAATGGAGGGATTGGGGGGCTAACCATGACAAATGTGATAGAGAAGGGGATCATGTGATAGCTTGTGTGCATATGAAAGCAGTGGCTCCACTATCCATTGATCAGGAGGAAAATGCTAAACTACTGTCTGATTTCACACTCTGCAAACATGCTATTATGTATTCCATTAGTGTTCAGATCTGTCCTCATGGCTTTCCAATAGTGCAGGATTTTAGAATCTTGCACGAACACAGGTGAATCTCATATATTAGGAAGGATCAGCCTGTATTAATTACATCTGCTTGCGTTTAATTAAGAATTTCCTGAAAATCTTTACTGTTGTGGAAGAGGGGGCATTTGAAGGTTTTAGCTCTTAAGGCATAGTCAAAAATAGGATTTTAGTGGCACTTACCATTAAAACCATATCTATTAGTCCATATGGAACACAGGGACCAAGGGGGTACAAAGGATAGGACACTTCAAAAAAGGCAGGACCTTTACGGAGTAAACTCCCTTCTCTTCCTTCAGCTTTACCCATGCCTCCAGTTTCACGTATAGCAAAGTGGCATAAGAAAGATGAAGCAGGAAGAAACACTTCTGAATAAAGACCCAAGAGGACTCCTCTTCTCAGGGAATTAAACAGGAGGGAGTCCTGTGTTCCATATGGACTAAGAGAAAAGGATTTAACAGTAAGTTTCAATAAAATAATTTTTTTTCTTACATCCTATATGAAACACAGGAACATGGGGATATACTGATCCAGAAGGTGGTAACTAAAAACTCTAACCAGACATCCCACAGTTCCCAGCTACAAGTCCTGTATAGTGTCAAGAATAACCTTGTCAAGTTTCAGTCGCCACATCCCCTTCACCTGGAGTACTGATCTATTCTCTGCTTTTTTATATACAATTTGAATGGCCTGATGTATTTCGGTACATTTTAAATGAATCATGCATGTAATGACTGACAAGTAATTGTCTTTTACTTCCTAGGATCTAAAGTCTTTAGTCCTGACTAGGTAAGTGGATATACATCTCACTAAATCTAGAGAATGAAGCCTCTCCTCTTTCTCTCCTGAAGGATTATTACAAAAAGAGGGAAGAATAATTTCCTGGTATAGGTGGAAATCTGATACCACCTTACCCCTGAAATTGGGCTTCATCTTGAAAACCACCTTATCTTGATGGAAGGTTAAGTATGGGCTTTGACAAGACAGGGCCTGAAGCTCGCTTACCCTCTTGTCAGAGGTGATAGCTGTAAGGAAAACAGTCTTCCATATTAAATGCTTGATGGATATCTGATGAATTGGTTCACAAATATGTAAATCTGTGAGCTGGTTTAACACAATATTCAAATCCCATGATGGTATATTTTCCCTAATTCTAGGGCAAGCTTTTTCTACTGTTCTAATAAATCTTTTGACCAAGTCTTTTTCTTCCCAGTGCTTGACGAACACTGCCAAGAGGGCTGATATTTGTACTTTCAATGAAGCTGGACTAAGACCTAATCAAATTCATTTTGTAGGAATTCAAGGACTCTAGATATAGAAACATTTTGCTTGGTAATTTTGTTTTTGATACACCAACATATGAAGGTTTTACAGATTCGATCATAAATTCTGTTGGTAGAAGCTTTCCTGCTTGAGATAATAGTTTTGATTACTTTGTCTGAACAGCCTTTGGATTTTAAATGTTGCCACTGTTAGACAGAAAAAAGTCCGGATTCTGATGAAATACTGGCCCCTGATGCAGAAGATCCTTCTTCCTTGGGAGAGTCCATGGCTCTTGGCATTATAGCCTCACCATCTCCGAGTGCCATGATCTTCTTGGCCAGTCTGGGGCTATCAGGATGACCTCTGTCCATTTTGATCTTTCTGGTTACTTCCCAGAGTAAAGGTATGGGAGGAAACACATAGGCTAAGGAGAATGTCCAGGGGTGCTTTAGGGCATCCTGAGGTACTACTTGCTTTTCTTTCCATCTGGAGAGATACTTCTTGCATTTGGAGTTGTTCTTTGTTGCCATTAGGTCTATGACTAGATTTTCACATTTGTGGACTATTTGATGATATACCTCCTGGTTTAATGACCATTCTCCCGGGTGTATCCTAACCCTGCTTAAAAAATCCGCCTGTGTGTTCTGAATTCCTGCAACGTGCAAAGCTGATAGGTCTTATAAATTTGTTTCTGCCCATTGAAATATTGGGTATATTTCCTTGATTAGAGATAGACTCGTTGTTCCTCCTTGGTTTCTTATGTACTGAACAGTGGTCATGTTGTCTGACCTTATGTGGACTGCTGTGTTTTTTAGCAGATCTTGAAAATGAAGCAAGGTGTATTTTACTGCTCTTATTTCAAGAATATTTATGTGTAGATCTTTTTCCTCTGGTCTCCATGTCCCCTGTATTATTCTGGAGTTCCAGGTTCCTCCCCATCCTGACGTACTTGCGTCTGTGTAAATTATTTCCCAGTGATGGGTCATTAATGGTGTTCCTTTTGTTAGATTTGTTCTCTTTGTCCACCAAATAATGGTTGTTCTGATTCTTGGGGGTACCGGAATCAACTGGTAGGGATCCCTTTGAGGAGCCCAATGTTTCAGGAAATATACTTTTAGAGCTCTTGAGCTGCATCTTGACCATAGAACTATCTGGATTACTGAAGTCATTAACCCTAGAACTTCCATGGGCTGTTTGCTTCTTCTTTCTCTTAAACTCTTGAATCCTTCTGATAACATTCAGCACTCCTTCCTCCAATAGAGTTGCTATTGCATTATTTGTATCTAGTCTTATTCCTAGGAATACAAGATTCTGTGTTGGGAGGAACAGTCTCTTCTCTATATTTATTAGCCATCCTAGGCATGACAGATGTTCTAATACTCTTATTGTGTGTTGATTTGCAACCTCTTTGGATTCTGACACAATGAGAAGGTTGTCCAGATACGGAATTATCTGAATCCCTTACCTTCTTATGGGTTCCAGTGCTGCAGCTAGCACCTTTGTAAATGTTCTTAGGGCAGTGGATAGCCCGAAAGGAAGGCATCTGAACTGAAAGTGTCTCCCTTCTATGGAACCTGAGATATTTTCAATCCCCTTTTATCACTGGAATGTGATGATAAGCATCCTGGAGATCTGTCTTCATCAGGAAGTTGTTTGGGCAGATTGACCTTATGACTGAGTTCACTGACTCCATCTTGAAGTGCTTCTGGATCATGTATCTGTTGAGAATATTTAAATCTAGGATTATCCTGCATGCCCCTGATGACTTTGGAACTGCAAATAAAATGGAATAGATCCCAGTATATTTCTGTCCCCTTGGGACCTGTTCCACTACTCTCTTCTTGACAAGTAGTTGAATTTCCCTCTTGAAAAGCCTGGCCATTTGAGAGTTTCTTGGTGTTCTTGATGCCTTGAATTCCTGTTTTATGGGGGTCTTTTTGAAGTCCAGAGGATATCCTGTCTTCAGGATATTGTGAATCCACCTGTCTTCTGTCTTCCAGTGATTTACAAAGTTCTGCAGGTGACCCCCTACCTGCTTCAGAGACAGGACCCGCTGATCTTCAGAATTATTTCTTGAAAGTTGTTCTTTTGGGGAAATCCCTTCTAAAGGAGCCTCTGGTACTCTGGCCAGACTGTTGTCTTCTACTATCGCTTTGTCTTTTCTGGTATCTCCCTTGGCCACAAAAGGAATAGTTAATTGTCCTGTAGCGAGAGGAGCGAACTGGAGATGATCTGCTTTTTCTTCTTTAAGGTAGAAAGGCACTACGTCCACCTGTAATCTTTTTGATGATTTCCTCCAGGTGATCGCCAAACAACATCTCTCCTTTAAGGGTAAAGAAATTAATTTATTTTTGGAAGGTATGTCTGCTCCCCAGGATTTCAGCCAGATTGCCTGTCTTGAGGACACCGATAATGCAGAGGCCTTTGCTGCTAATCTGACTGAGTCCAATGACGCATCTCACAGGAAACTGTTTGCTTCCTTAATGATAGCAACTTCCTTTAGCAGCTTTGATCTGGTGTCCGATGAGTCAATGTTTTCTTCTAGAGCACTTAACCAAATCCTCATAGTTCTGGAAATAGATGCAACAGCCTTGGCTACCTTACTGTTGTTTCCGATTAAAGAATATTTCTTTTTCAAAACAGCTTCCATCCTTTTTTCCATTGGATGCTTTAGGGCTGATTCATCTTCCAGAGGAATCATTGTATATTTAGCCAAACAAGACACTGCCGTATCCACCTTCGGAGGGGTAGACCATAGTTTAACATCCTCATCCTGAAATGGATACATTCTTGAGAATCTTTTGGTTATGATAGATCTCTTATCAGTCTTCTTCCATTCATCCTGAGCAATGCTAGAGATGGAGTGATGAACAGGAAATGTGGGGGTAGTGACTTTCTTATATACCTAAAGAAGCCGTCAATCTTAACTAGGGAAAAGGAACCTATCCCCTCAACAGCCAAATTTTTCTTGTCACAGCCCATACAAATCTTGGTCTTAGGGGCCTTAACCACTGAACCACCACTATCTTGTAGGGGTAGACATGCTGATTAACTGGAATAAATGAGTTAAAAGTCAAGAACTTTTTTATATTATGCTTAAAATCTATAAAATAATGAGGCGCTGCATTCAAACAGAGGGGAAAAATGTCTGCTGGTAGCCTATTCTTTCCCCTTCATCTCTATCAGCATGCCCATACAGCTGATGTTGCCACTCCGTTGACGTCATCATCATGCGCCGGTACAATGAGGGAAACGCTGGGACTGCTGCATCGTGTACTGCAAGCAAGGTAACCACAATGGGATGGTGCAAAAGGCAATTTGTGGGTAATTTCTGATACTCCTATCCACATATCTGTGGAGGAAGGAGTACCACGCATAATCGCGATACCATGCGGCTGATGAAAGTAATTATATATATATATATATATATATATATATATATATAACCAAAAATAACTAAGGCAGAAGGGGTGGAGTAGCCCTTATATACACAAATTCTTCGGTCCTACTAGCTGGAGGCGGAGGATAAAGCCCATTATTAACATAGTGCTGTGGAAATACACAGAAGAAATAAAGAATGGCATATTTGATTGATCTAAAAAGGAGACCTGTTTTTCAGGTCACCAAATAACTTTTCCCTTAAGATTCTAACACATTCAAGCACTGATCCTGAGAAACCTTAAAGCCCATTGTACTTATCATAAATTATTGGTTTTTCAGTGGAATCGGGTAATTACAGTAAACAAAATTAAGGAAGCATTGAATTCAGTGTTATAAATCACATCAGTTTGCCCAATATACTTTAAGGGAAGTTTTGCCATCTAGTGGACAGATGGTTGCATTGCAACATTGTTTTCAATTAATTTTATGCATTACTTGAAAAGCAACATTGTCTCGAATTGATTTTTTTTCCTTTGTTATATTAGACAGTTCTTTACTGTATATCTTATTACATTACAGGATGCTGAATAGCTTTGCTATGTGGTATATAGTGCATCTCTAATGATTAAGATGATTACAACATGTTATATCTTTGGAAATATTTATTCAACTATTTTAATTATTAATGAATAGTGCTGAATAAACCATTGTCAAGCTGATCTGACAGTATAGTTTGCAGGCTGGGACATAACCCTATTTCTTAGAATCAGGTAAAATGAACACATTGTTTTGCAATATAAATGTATATCCAGTTGAGAAAATATGGCTGCTTAGTAATATAAGATGCACTTCAATGCTGTCTGAGTGTATGGTACTTTTTGTGAGATCAATCTCTATAGGACATCTGGGGGATATTCATTAAGGTGAGAGCTCCACTAAGATAAATCTCTCCAATTCCATTGCAATTTACAGATCCTACCTTCAATGTTGGAATGTAATGAACTGGAGACCTCTCTAGCATTCAAATGGTTAAAAGCCTGATCTCAATGAATTGGGGCATGTGGGCTGTTACACCACCATAGTGTTGGTTTGCTACAGAATCACACCTCTTTAAAATGATTAATTAAGCCCTTAAATGTAGGTTCCAATAGCACAACATAGGAATTGGGAAGGTTTCTCTCATATTACTGCATGGGTAAGCCACCTTTGCCTCTCCTGGTGATGGAGACCACAGCTCTGATCATGCCAACAGCTAGAGAGCCAAATGTAGCCAGCTGGAGCATTTGAGCATATCTCTCAGGAGTTAATTGAATCTTGATCTGCTGCATTATTTTGCATTGTGTGGCAAGTTAGCTTGCACTCCCAAATAAAGATACAATGGCTACAGCTTTCTACGATGTAGAGAAATCCATCTTGCATTCAGAACTCGAGAATTATGGATTGGTTGGGCTAAAAACCTATGACTAATTAAGACTGCTTTGAAACAAACTTAAAGTGAGATTAGTTTTTGATTTCCTATGCTTTATATTTGTTTAATTTATGCTTTTCATCTTAACCCCTCAAGACCCACAAATTTAATTTTTTTTTTGTTATGTGGGCATAAATAGGAGATATTTATGTATTTACTAATAAATTATTTTCTTTTAGTCCATGTGGAACACAGGACTTCCCACCTGGAAAAAACACAGCTGCTTGGATTTTCCTTCTGGTTCTCTGGTTCAGGTGCCCCTTTTTCAAGCCTCACTTCTTTGCTGTGTAAGGAAGGAGTCTTCTCCTCCAGAGAGCCTTTTTGGGGAAGTGCTCTTCCCTCCTGACCTGAGGAAACTTAACCCCATCGCACTTGTGTTCCACATGAACTAAGATAAAAAAGGATTAATTGGAAAGCACACAAAAAATCACCTTCTCTTTCATCCAATGTAGAACACAGAAGAATGCATGGGGATATACCAAAGCTACCCATCAAGATCCCAAGATGAGAAAGAGAAAAATCCCTCAAAACACAGACTAGTTCTGAGAGAGACAAACTGGGACAACATAAACCACAGATGTCAATGGACACCCACACAGCAAACCAAGAAACAGGAAGCAACCATGTTACTGGCAAAAGAACACAAAAGGATACCTACATGGGCACAATGGCCTGTAGGACCCTCCAAACAAAACCGTTAGCGTTTAACAAAAGTGTAAAGGGATGACCACTTCTCTAACTTTCATAGCTACTCTGCAGAGGCCTGATTCTTGTAGGCCCAGGAAGCACTGACCACTCTGGTGGAATGGGCTTCTTTTTATGTAACATAAGGCTGGAGAATGGTCACCTTGTTTTAGGAAGCCACTGTCACCTTAGATGCAGCCTGGCTCACAGGAGGGACCTCAGGAATGGAAAAAAGAGAGTCTAATTTTTGGAAAGGCTGTGTGCGATGAGTGCAGTACTTCAAGCCCTAACAAACTTCAAAAGATGAAGCTCCTGTTCCTGTCTGTTAGATGAAGTCAGACAAACCTTTAAGGGAAACCCTACAGGCATTCTCAAAACCATCCTATCAGAATGAAAGACCATAAAGGGGGGTGTTACAGGACTACGCCTGAAGTTCGGCAACCCACTGTACAGACAACAGCAAGCAGAAAGGCTGTCTTAAAGTGATAGTAATGTTTCAGAATAAATGCAGCTCCAATTAATCTTTATGGTATTTGGGATATGGAGAGTGTCAGAGTTGTAGTTCAAGAGTAATTGAATGATAAATTATCACCCTCCTGCCCCTTTTGCCTAGTGTAAGCTGCCTCCCCTCAGATGTGGAATCTGGACATCTGGTCTCTTGGCCAGACAAGTCGCAGCAAGGGACAAACTTCTTACTATGAGCATAATGAAAATCCTGCCCCCCTTTACAGGTTTTTCCTTATGCTTACTGAGGATTGTCCCTCTCAGTGATCCATCCGCGCAGTCTTGCTGCTCTGAGGTGAGCCATGTTATATTAGTAAAGGGGGCGGGAGGGGGATACTTTATCCTTCTATCACTCTTGAACTACAACTCTGACAGTATTGAAATAATGCTCTCCACTGCCCAAATACTATGTAGATTAAGTGGAGCAGCTTTTTTTGTAAAACATTAGTATCCCTTTAACCACTTAAGGACCAGCGGTCCTGGGATGGTTCCGACCCATAAGGCCCGCTTTGATCCTTGCCGACGTGCCAGTACACGTGACCTGTTGCGTGTATCTGCGTGCCGTTTTGTGGACTGAAAGATCGCACCAGTCTTGGAGCAGTCAATTTTACTTACAGCACTCCCGGTGGAGCGATGTAAGTAAAAAGTACGTGACGTACTATGACCATGTACTCTGTGGCTAGCTGTGGGTTCTTAAGTATTTAAGGACCATGACAGTCATAGTACGTCATGTAGTGCTTAAGAATCAAGAACTGAAGGGAAACCTAATACAGAGGCTTGGAAGGAGCCTTATGGAGTACTCCCAAAACCAAGTTCTAGTCCCATGAAAGATTGGGTAGGAATGAGCCACCCCTTGCACAAAAGTCTGCACATCTGACAATAATGAGATATGGCTCAGGAAAGACAGAGACAAATCTGAAGTTTCATAGAGTTAAGACGGAACCCTTTCTGAAGGCCATCTTGAAGAATGGCTAAGACAACCAGAAGATGAAAGGTGCGGACCACGACCCATGGTTTACTTACCATTAATAAAAGGAAGACCATATCCTATGTACACTTTGGTTGAAATGGGCTTGAGAGCCTTCATTATAGTAGAAATGACAGTCAGAGAATCCTTTCTTCCACAGGATACTGACTTGAAGAGCCAAGCTACCAAAGCCAGATACTCTACCTCTGGATGACACAGAGGACCCAGAGTCCTAAGGAGCAGATGGAGCCAAAATGGCTCTGCCATGGAGAGAGAGAGAGAAGATCCAAAAACCAGGCCTGAAGGTGCCAAAATGGGGTGATCAGAATGTCATAAGCATGCTCCATCCTGACTTTCAGCAATACCCTGGGAATAAGAGGAAATCGAGGAAACACATATGCCAGGGAAAACTGCCATGAAATGACCATTGCATCCACCACAAGAGCCAGAGGGTTCTGGGACCTTCAAAAGGACAGGGGGACCTTGTGGTTCAGTCAGACTACCTCACATGTGAACTATGGAGTCGAACACCATCTGGTTCAGCTCCCAATTTCTGGAAAGTACAATTTGACAACTGAGAAAAGTCTATCAAAATTTGCTTACCTCTTTACGATGAACAGAGGAGAGAGCGGGAAGGTTAGCCTCCACTCACATAACAATGAACTGAACTTCAGACCACGCAGCTGCACTCCTGGCACCCCCTTGGCAGTTGATGAATGCGACCGCCATAACATTGTTTGACTGGATTCCCACCAACGACTACAGGAGGGACCAAGACTAAAGCAGCAGAGCTAGGCAAATTGTCCAGAGCTACAGCTCACCGATCTACAGGAGACTTTTCGTCTCAGTCCAAAGACGATAGAATCTTGTCTTCTCGCAGAAAAACTTGTCCCATACCCAGAAGGCGAAGGACCTGGGATGGAACTAGAGAGGATTCCTTAACATCGAGAGCTCAACCATGTTGTTCCAGAAAGGACACAGAATTCTGAAGGTGTAGGACCTGCAGAGACAAAAGGTCTTCTACATGAGGAGTAAAAGAAATCTCTGGAGAGCAGCTGTGAGCAGCTGAGACTGTCAAGACCTTTGTTAAAACCTATTGAGCCAATGCCAGCCCAAAAGGAAGGGTGTTAAACTGCAAGTTATGATCTTGAAATGCAAATCACATGAAGAACTGATTATCTGCATGGATGGGAGTATGCAGATAAGAGTCTTTTATGTCTAGAGAGGCTAAAAACTCCCCTGGAAACATAGTGGCAATGACGAGGCACAAAGACTCCATCTTGAACTGGGGAGTAAGAACAGAACGATAGAGAAGCTTCAAGTCCAGAATAGGACAGTAGCCTCTAACTTTTTTTTTAAACACTTGAATAGAATACTATGAACCTTTCCTGAAAAGCAACAGACAGCAAGACCTGCGTAACTACCAGAGAAAAAACTGCATCTAAAAATAGACAGCCCGCACTGGAATGTGAGGAACTCTTGACAAGAAAAAACAAGGAGGAGGAAAGGACTTGACATCTATGTGGTACCCTTCCAAGATCACCAGCAAAACCCATTGGTCCACCATAGAGAGAGAGAAACCACATACTGTGAAAAAGACTTAGATGACCACCTATTGCATGAGGCAGGCCTGATCCCTGTGAGTCATGCAGAGGTTACTTGTCACCTGGGGGCTTCAGGAATGCTTCTTGCCAGCCTGGGCCTATGTGAGTTTTAGGGCAGGGCACAACCTGAGAGCATGCGCATACTGGTGGGGGTAACGAAAACTACAGGTCTTCTGTTGAAAGAATGAATGTTTGGGAGTAACCAGAGCTAATAAGGCACTCTTCCCCCCAGTAGCATGGCTAATAAGGTCTACAGGGCTGGGCCAAATAACTGCTTGCCCAAGAATGGAAGGGATATGAGGACTTTTTAGAAGACTGGTCAGCTGCCCACAGCTAGCCACAGAGTACATGGAACAGCAACAAAAATACAGAGTCCTTTCCAGTAAATGTAACAACATCAAAGGCCAGTTTAGTAAGATACTATTATCCTCAAGGATCTTATAGATATTAAGATCATCCTCTGTTTGCACATCTGCATGGATAGACTCAAATGTCTGATTCCCCCCCCCCCCCCTCAAAGAAATGGCCTAGTCACCCAAGCAACCGCAAAGTTGGGAAGTAAAGCAGCAGCAAAAGCTGCAAAATCTGCCTTCAACTAAATCCAGGAGCTTATCTGTCTTGTACTTAAGTGACACCACATCAACAAGCGGCAAAGCTGTACATTTAGAAGAGCAATAAGCTGGAGGGTTTACTGATGGGGGGAGAGGCATCAGTAGAAAAGGGATACAAGAGAGAACTATATCTGGGAAGGAAGCTGCTGTTATCAGGCATCACCAGGAGTAGAGAATGGTGAAAAGGGAAAATAGTAGCTTAACTTTTGTGGACCTTCAGGATTTCCAGAACAGCCTGGATAAGACCGTCAGCAGGGGATCCAGGGTCTTCCTCAAAAGAATCCCCAATGGTGAAATATGCAATTGAGGCTTTAACACATGCAGGTTCCTGTTTAGTTGAAGAGGGCTCTGGAAGCTGTGTAGGGGCCCCAGAACATAAAGTACCACAAAAGTTCCTAGGAAGACTAATCTAGCAAGAGGAACAAAGTAATAACGAGGAGACAACTGAAGTCCAGATGGTCTTGAACTTGACCATGACCACCCCCTAATAATGAATACAAAACATAAATATAACAGAAAATTAATTATCTGTCTGAAAGGGTAAAAACAAAATGCAAGGACAGAGAAACCAGCCTTATGTGTCACACAGTGTAGGGAAAGAGAAAAAGGGTAAGCGTTGAACCTCCACATCCTAATCCCTGAGGCCCAGGAAAAAAGGTCTTATGGAAAAATATTGTTCCATTTTTCTCTCCAAATAATTCTGTGGTAGATCACCAGACACTTCAAGATAATGTCACCCTGTTAGAGGAGGGGGCTCTCCAAGTGCCACCCTCAACAGCAAAAGAGAAGAGTATAATGAGCCCTGTTTCACCCACCACAATCCATCTGGTGCGGCAGAAAATACAACTTAAAGAGCAGCAAATCTTTTTCATGAAAACCCATATGTGATAGAGCTTTTCCTGCTGAGTAAAACAAGGGCACTCTCACTGCTGTCAGTCAAATAATCAGGAAGTGAATTTACTGTGCATTTACTTCCTGAAAGTTCTGATATGAAGTGACTTGGCAGTTTCTATCACATTCTGTGGAGAACTGTTTGACACTGCCTTTCTTCTCCATTGGAATATAGCATGATACCTAACTGGAATCTGACCACTAGAGGGCACTGCTAATGTAAGAAAACAAGGGTTTAAAATCATGAGCCACCCCTCTATAAATACCTTCACATCTAGGATGATATCAATTATTTTCTGAAAGAGGAGAGCGCTGACACCTAAACCTTAAAGGGATAGTAACACTTCGTTTTAACTTTATTTTATTTTGTAGGCATTAAAAAAACATGAAGAATGATATAAGTCTTATCTCTCAAACCTTTATGGTTTATGAGATATTCACAAGCAAAGTTCCCCTCCCCGCCCCTTTTTCCTAGTGTAAGCCATCTCTTCTCAGATGTGAGTCTGGTTGTATGACAGTACAGATAACAGAAGGGGACAATTTTCTTTGTATGAAAACAATGAAAGCCCTTCCCCCCTTGAAAAGTTTTTCAGCTTTTTCCATTATCTTAATTGAAGATTGTCCCTCTCTGCAATCTACCTGGGCATCTCCCTTCTGATCTGGTTGAACAGGGGGGGGATACTTTGTTTGTGAATATCTCTTAAACCATAAAGGTTTCAGAGATAAGACTTATATCATTCTTCATGTTTTTTTAATGCCTACAAAATAAAATAAAGTTAAAATGAAGTATTACTATCCCTTTAAGAAAACGCAAGCCCAGACCCTTGTTCACTCCATCATGTAGAAAAGACAGCACCAAATGGAGGTCAAAGACCTGTGATGACATGTTCTTGTATGCGCACCATCTGTGAAAATAGACCAGACCCTGTGGTGTGCCTTAGAAGAGCCTGGCTTCTGTGCCTGGATCATGGTGGAGATGACATCAGTGGAAAATCCATTCCACTTCAGGATAGTGGCTTCAAGAGCCATGCCATCAAAGCCAAGCGCTCCATATGCTAGTACCACAGGGTACCCTGGAATAACAGATATGGTCTGGGAGGCAGCTGAATCGTCTCCTAAATTAACAGACTGACCAGGTTCACAAACCACATCCTCCTGGGCTAGAAGGGAGCAAATCAGAATTACCAGCTCCTCATCGATTCTGATCTTCTGGATCACCCTGGGGATAAGATGAATCAGGGGAAACACACAGGAGAGATGGAAACTCCATGGGATGGACATTGCAACCATCATGAAGGCCAGGGGGGTTCACTGTACAAGCACAGAACACGGGAGACTTCCTGTTCTCCCTGGTTGCCATCAGGTCGATCATCGGGACTCCTCAGTGTTGAACTATCAATTTCAACTCTTCTGGATGGAGTTCTCAGTTTCCTGTATCTATGTCTTAGTGATTTAGAAAGTTTGCCAGCACATTTTTCACTCCTGGAATGTGAAAGGTTGGAACATTGCTTCCGCCCAACTGAGGAGATCCTTTACCTCTCTCCACTTTGTTGCGAGTTCCCCATTGGCGATTGATGAGGCGTATGAGAAGGAAGAAAACGAAAGGGAGGAAGAGAGATGAAAGGGATCCTGTACCCTTCCGTCACTACCTGCAAAACCCATGGGTCCGACACTGAATCCTCCCAAATGCTGTGATAGTGATGCAAACGACGACCCACAGCATAGTGTGGACCCGGGTTCTGTGAGTCATGCCTAAGAAGGCTTGGAAGAGACCTTGGGCTTCCATTGCTGTTTGGGCTTGGAGGAGGTACGCGGAGCTGAGGGAACTATCTGGTTTGCCGGACATGTCTCATTCTGAAAGGAACGAACATACCGGTTATGCTTAAGCAGTGTTTTCTTCCTAGGAACTAAGAGTAGAATTGTACTCTTACCCCCTGTAGCCTCACGGATCAGATCCTTGAGATCTGGCCCAAAGAAATGCCTTGAAAAGGCAAGGAGAGCAGTGCTTTCTTAGAAGCAGTATCAGCAGACCAGATCTTGAGCCAAAGAGCCAGTCTGGCAACCATAGACATGGTGGAAACCCTAGCCAACAAACGGATAGCATCAAATAGGGCAGCAGAAACATAGAGCTGTGCCTTAGAAATGTTGGCAAAGAGGAGCCACGTATCCAAAGTAGGAGCACCCTGACAGACAGCAAGAGTGAGTTGTTCAGTCCAGAACGCAATGGCCCGGTTCACCCATGCTGCTGCAAATGCTGGACGCATGGCAGAACCAGCAGTGGCAAAGATGGACTTGAGGGAGACCTCCAGTTTCTTGTCAGTCCAGTCCTTTAGAGCAGACGCATCAGACACTGGCAAGGCAGTAGACTTGGATAGCCTGGAGATAGGAGCATCCACTTTAGGAGGATGTACCCACTGAGCAAGCGCTGCCTCAGAAAAGTGATAAAGCTTAGCAAATTTCTTGGAGACAGAAGACTTTCTGTCTGGAGACTTCCACTCTTCAGACACAAGGCGGTCAAGAGTGGGGTTAGGTGGGAAGCAAGTAAGGGGCTTTTTAGGCTCCTGAAACACATCAGAGGGGTCAGAAGGAACCTCCTGAACTAAGGGAATGTTAAGAGTATTCAAGACAGCCCTGATCAGACCCTCAGCGGAGGGCTCAGGATCGGTCTCAAAAGGATCCCCAAAAAACTGAGAGGAGCCCAGAGCAGAACATTCCTCAACAGCTGAATCTACCAGGAGTTCCTCTTCAGAGGAATCTGACACATCAGGTACTCCCTGAGGTTTGGGCTGGGAAGACTTGACGGAGGACGGGGTCTGCCAAGAATGGAAGATGGAAAGAGTTGCAAACTGGACCTGAGGTCCCTAGTAGCAACCTTGACCTCTTGCACCCAAACTGGCTCTAATCAATGGCTGGAGGTCCCTGGAAGATTCTCAGGGACATCAGAACATGCTGGGCATAAATGACCTGAGAATTCTCTAGGTAACCGTGAATGACAGGAAGAGCAATGCGCAATAGGGGATACAGGGACCCCAGCATCCTTAGTGTTAGTTCTGGCCTCAAGCTCCAATGGTATAGACATTCTCACAGTGTCAATAAACTTCTTGTATAAGAAATCACCCAATTACAGTGTGTATAATTAAAGTTTCACCCCAGAAATTGCTAAAATAGACTTATCTGGCAGGCGAAGGGTTAATCAGCAGAGGCGAGAAGAAGAGTCCAAGCAATAGGTAGGATACTCATTCTGGAAAGATCACAAAATGGCTGCCGCAGTGGAGCCAATCAGAAACAAGCACACAAAGCAAGCGCTCATGGGAAATGTAGTTTTCCCAGAACAGAACCCCAAACAGTGCCCGAAGCCCCCTGAGCCCCCCAGCACACTAGAAACATGAACTGGATGATAGAGCAAGGACAGACAAGTAAAATGAGCCATCTTTGAAGTTGCTAGGTTAAACGTTTGCATAGATATGTCCCAAACTGTACAGTCCCATAGGAGTGAATGGAGCAATGGCACCTATGTGGAAAAGCGCGCTGGAACTCAATTTTTACAAAATTGAAGGTGTAATGTTAAAAGACATGAAACATCACTAAAACATGTTAGGATACCCAAAAAACACTGAACCAGTAGGAAAAGTGTAAGAACCCCCCCCCCAAATGAATGCCAAACCAGCAGCTAAAGGGTTAAATACCACATAAACTTGCTCCAAGCGCCCAACAGATATACAGATAGACCCAGTGAGTGTAGGAGTGTGCAATAGGAACTCCAAATGAAAAACCCCTGTGCGGAGGGGCACTGTGGGACATGTAGACCTGCAGCACTCAAAGGGTTCCTGCAGATCTTCTGTCTTCAGACTACAATGTTTAAAGAAGCAGCCTCGGTGGGCAACTCCTGAGGAAAGAACTTGTACCAAAGATTTCCCCCCAGGGCTTAAGGTCCACAAAAAGCACCTGGACACTGAGCTAGCCACATCTAAGGACATTGTCAGTTATGGTAATCCGCCTAATGGTGGTATTCCATTTCTATCAGAAAAATAAAAAAAATTCTAAAACTATAGCAGAACTGTTGCCTGTGTTATATTCACCAAGGAACAAATCTTTCTGGAGCTGGTTGGCTAGCTGCAGCCAGGGAGGGAAGGTAGGCGACAGAGAAAAGATAATAAAATAACTAAAAACTAAGTAGAACTGTTCTCAGCCTTCTAACCAGGATCTTGGAACAAGCCTATCTGGGCTTAGTGAGGTAGCCTGATATGGAGGAGGGGGAGGCTCTACCCCTGCACTTCTTTGAGAATTGTTCCAGCCCACTGGGAGTAGCTGTCGCCTCCCCATAGTACTTGTGAGTTATATTGGACAACAGAGAAATAGGTATTAATTTCTAATGCGCACACACACCTGATCACTTTATTTGAAGTTTTACATGGCAGCCACGTATTTTTACCAAGTCTGCGTCTAGGTGGGCAGACATAGGACCCTATGCTTAAAAGGAACCTAGGGTAATTTTGGGGCAAACAGATTGCATTCTAGGGGCTGTTAACCTCTTGAATGCTAGGGAGGTCTCCATTGCATTTCAAAGCAATTTGTTGAATGCTAGATTATCCAAGGACTTAAAAGAACCATTAACCAATTTCAGTGCAAGGGGTTTGGGGATTTTTGCTATCCATCTGTTAGGTAAGGTTCCCTTTGGTAACTTTATAGTTATTTATGGACATAGTTTTCCAGAATTAATCCATATTTTTTTTTTGTGCAGCTCACAAAAAAACAAACAAAAAACTTATGATGAGCTATGATGTCATATATACTTTTTGTTGTATTATATAGCTTGATAGTGGCAAAATAAGTATCAAAACATTTATGTTGGTAGAGAAAAGTCAATTAGTTTTATAAAAGCCTTGAATCCTCAGAGTACAAAAAATACCAAACATGTACAAATTTTACCTACAAGCAGGACCTGCACCAATTCCGAATTAAAAGGATTGTAAAATGGTATTTTCAGCTTTATCAACTAAATGCACATTCCATTGGTTACATGTAAACTATCTCAAAACAGCTCAATAACTATATTTGGTTGAAAATAAGAAACATTTGACGGCAGATGAGAACCATTCGGCCCATCTAGTCTGCCCATTTTCCTACTGTAAAAACCTCAAACCTTTTTTTTGGTCCTTGGTCTTTTCTTATAGATACCCCACTGCATCAAATAAGGTCTCACACACCTTTCTACCCCTAGCCTGATGTGCACAAAATGTTTCTAGAAGGTGACACTAAAGTAAAAAAGGATATTACATTTCCATCATTTCAAATGTACTGAAAACTAGGGAATTTACTACTGTACTCATTAGCTACTGCGCTTACGATAATTGGTATGAGATGACTTTAGGGGTACCAGACACACAAACTTCAAGCACTCATTTTTCTTATATTTTTTTTTTTTTTCAAACATGACTTGCCTGTTAAAACAGTTTTCACTGTCGTCCAATACAGGTCACTGGTACAATGGGAGGCGATCCGCCCCTTTAAGTAGGCAGGAACATTCATTCAAATGTATGCAGGGGGTGGAGCCTCCCCTCCCTCTTAATGCTGCCCTCAGCCAGAGACAAGCTAGATTGATTTGTTCCTGTGTGCTGTGCACACCAGGTGGAGAACATCTCTCATTTAACTTTAGTTTTTTATTGTTTTTATTCAAATATGGAATATCACCATTAGGCGGGTGACCATGGCTGTGAATTGCCCTCTCCAAAGTGGCTAGTGCAGCTTCCAGGGATTTTCTGGTGGACCTTATGCCCTGAAGAGGGAACAGCTTGAGTCAAGTAGCTTCCCTGTTGGGGAATTTTCCTCTGGTCAATTCCCTTCTTAAAATGGTTACCTGAAGACAGAAGTCCTGCAGAAAGGTGAGCCACCCTTTGAGTGCTGAAGGTCCACTTGTCCCACAGTGTCCCTTCTTTGGGCTTGTATTTGGGAGTTCTCATTATGCACTCCAGCACTCATAGGGTGTTTTTCTTTATTTTGCTGTGTTTATGCAATGTCTGTGGTATTCCCTGGGTTTTGGAGCTTTGGGTTATTGTTTTCTCATGTTTTACATGTGTTTGGGGTATGTTTGATAAACTTTTTCTCTCAGGAATAATTTATTAATAATTCATGTTCCGCACCTTTAAGCGCACTTTTGCCCGCATAGACGCCATTGCTCCTTTACTTTCTATGGGTTTACACAGTGTGGGACATATCTCTGGAACCGCTTGTCACAGCAACTTCAGAGAGGGCTCATTTTGTTGGTCTTCCCCTGATCTATCATCCGGTAGCTAGATTCGGTGTGTTGGGAGTCTGGGGGGGCTTCGGGCACTGTTTTGGGGTACTTCTGAGAAAAACTACGTTTCCCATGAGCGCCTATTTCGTGCTCGTTTTCTGATTGGCTACCGTCGAGGCAGCCATTTTGTGGTGTTATTCTCAGCGAGTATACTACGCAGGGACCGAGCCTTCTCTCTCCTCAGCAGATTACCCCTTCGCTTGCCAGATAAGTTCGATTTTAGACATTTCTGGGGTGAAACTTTAATCTATCACACTTCTATTGGGTGATTCTTCTTGGTGGAGTATATCTGACGCTGTGAGCATGTCTACTCCACTGGAGTCAGGAGCTAGACCCAAGACTAAAGAGGCTGGGGTGTCTATTTCCCCCATTGCGTTTTGCTCCTCTTGTCACTTTGGGCTGCCTAGAGAATTTTCAGGTCATTTATGCCCAAAATGTGCAGAAAGTCATGACAGCAACCCTCGGCTTTCCAGCCATGCTATTGAGCCAACTTGGGTGAAAGAGTTTAAAGCTGCCACTAGGGATCTCAGATCCACTCTCCAACTCTTTCCCTCTCAGGTCCAGGGGGCTCTTCAGGTATGGCAGACCCCCTTCACAATCAGGACCTCCCTGCCTAAGCCACAGGGGGCTCCTGACCTGTCTGATTCTTCTGAGGAAGAACTTATACAGGATTCTGATGCTGAGGAAGGCACTGTTATTGAGTCTGCTAGGTCCATTGGTGACCCTTATGAATGTGACCCCGAAGTTTCGGCTGAGGGTTTGATCAGAGCTGTGCTAACCACGCTCAAGCTTCCTCTGACTCAGGAATCTACTCATGATCCAACTGACGTTTTCCAAAAACCGTCTAAGGCTGTGGTTTGTTTTCCCAATAACTCTACTCTTGCCCGTTTAATCTCTGATGCATGGAGGAATCCTGAAAAATCCTCTTCTGTGTCTAAAAAGTTTGCTAAACTTTATCCTTTTCCTGAGGCTGAACTGGCAAAATGGGTTCATCCTCCTAAAGTGGATGCTCCTATCTCCAGGTTATCCAAATCTACTGCATTAGCTGTCTGTGACGCCTCTGCCCTGCATGATTGGACGGACAAAAAGTTGGAAATTTGTCTTAAATCCATTTTTGTCTCTATTAGCACTGCCATGCGTCCAACCTTTGCAGTGGCGTGGGTTAACCGGGCTATTGCGGCCTGGACTGAACAGCTTACTGAGGCGGTTCGCCAAGATGCGCCAGTGTCTGAGCAGCTACAGCTTCTTGCTAATATATCAGAAGCTCAAAACTATGTTTCTGACACTGCTTTTGATGCTGTGCGCATGATGGCGAGGGCCTCCACTTCCTCTGTGGTGGCTAGACGTGCTCTTTGGCTGAAAATTTGGTCTGCTGACACTGCTTCTAAGAAAGCTTTGCTTTCTTTACCTTTTCAAGGGACCTCACTGTTTGGATCTGAGCTTAAGGAGATGATTAGTGAGGCTACTGGTGGTAAAAGTACTCTTCTACCATCTGTCTTCAAGAAGAAGTTTCCAGCCAAACGCAATCGGTCCTTTCGTTCCTTCCAAACTGAGACACGCTCCACGTCCCAAGCAGGTCCGTCCTCCACGCGCTCCTCCTCCAAGCCCAAACAGTCCTGGAAGCCCAAAGTTGCCCCTAAGGCCAAAACCTCCAGGACTGCTTCGGCATGACTCACCAAACCCAGGTCCGCATCCGGCTGTAGGTGGACGTCTCCACATCTTTAGCCGGACTTGGGAGGAGTCTGTGACGGACCCATGGGTTATTCAGGTGGTATCAGAGGGATACAGGATCCCTTTCTCTTCCCTTCCTCCTGTCCGGTTCCATTTTACTCGTCCTTCTCAGGAGCCTACAAAAAGACGTCTGTTCGACGACGCTATTCAGGATCTTTTGGACAAAGAGGTCCTGGAATCGGTTCCATCAGAGGACACAGGTTCAGGATTCTATTCCAACCTGTTCTTTGTGGCCAAAAAGGACGGAGGTGCTCGTCCTATCTTGGATCTCAATTCCTTTGTTGTGAGTTCCCACTTTCGTCAGGAATCCCTGCGTTCTGTGATAGCCGCAATGTCTCCTGGAGAGTTCCTTGCCTCCCTGGACCTTCAGGATGCATATCTTCACATCCCTATTCATCCAGAGAGCAGACGGTATCTCAGGTTTGCCTGTCACAAAGGCCACTTTCAGTTTTCAGCTCTTCCCTTTGGACTGACTTCAGCCCCTCAGGTATTTCAGAGGGTATTGGGATCTTTGATAGCTGTGCTTCATCGAGATGGTGTCAGGGTGACTCCCTACATGGACGATCTGCTCCTGAAAGCTTCATCTGCGGAGATTCTCCACCAGCAGATGCAGTTGTGCATACAGACACTCAATCGCCACGGCTGGATTGTGAATCTGGACAAGTCAGACTTGGTCCCATCTCAACAGCTCCTCTTCTTGGGTCTCCTGTTCGACACTCAGCAGTGCATGGTTTTTTTACCGGAGGAAGTGGCTCATCAGATTGCTCTCCGTGTATCCAAGATCCTGGAGCTCGACAGGGTTCCAGTGCCGAAGTTGACTTCTCTGATGGGGAAGTTCATTTCCACGATAGAGGCAGTGCCATTTGCTATGGCACACACCAGGGAACTTCAGAGGTTTGTGATCCAGACGTGCAAGAATCATCCAGATCATCAGCATCTGTCAGTCTCTCTGCCTCCTCATGTTGAGTTGAGCCTGGAATGGTGGTTGGACCTGTCTCATCTCCTGAAAGGGAGATCCTTTCGGGTTCCCTAATGGACCACAGTCACGACGGATGCCAGCCTCCGGGGATGGGGGGCTGTGTTGGGTCGTTTCAGTGCTCAGGGGAAATGGGGACTGGAGGAATCTCTTCTCTCCATCAATGTTCTGGAACTTCGTGCCATCTTTCTTGCCCTGAGGCACTGGGGATCTCAGCTGGAAGGTTGTCCAGTCAGAGTGGAGTCTGTTAACGCCACCGCAGTGGCCTACATCAACAGACAAGGCGGCACAAAAAGTCTCACCGCTTGGTTAGAGGTCAAGGCCATCTTATCTTGGGCAGAAGCTCATATGCCCGTCATCTCAGCAGTACACATTCCAGGCGTAGACAACGTCATGGCAGACTTTCTCAGTCGTCACACAGTCGACAGCGGAGAGTGGGCTCTTCATCCAGAGGTGTTTCACCTCCTAACCCAGATGTGGGGGGTACCTGTAGTGGATCTGATGGCTACCAGACACAACAGGAAGGTGCCAGTGTTTTGCTCTCGGTGGAGGGACCCTCTTGCTCTAGCAGTGGATGCTTTGTCAATCCCTTGGCAGTTCCCTCTGGCGTACATCTTCCCTCCTCTCCCTCTGTTGATCAGAGTCATCCAGAAAGCTGAAGATGGAGAGTTGTCCTGTCATCCTAATCACTCCAAATTGGCCTCGTCAGTCCTGGTATCCGGAACTGCTAGCCATGTCTGTGGCGGATCCCTTTCCGCTTCCTGCCCGTCCAGATCTGCTTCTTCAGGGATATCTGTGGAAGGAGGATGTTCAGCATCTCCATTTGATGGCTTGGAGGTTGAATCCTCAATTTTAAAGAAGAAAGGGTTTTCCTCTTCAGTGGTGTCTACAATGCTTAGAGCTCGCAAACCTGTGTCTTCCAAAATTTATCGCATATGGTCAACATTTGTTGCATGGTGTGCTGATAAGGATCTCTCTCTTGATTTCCATCTTCCCACAGTCCTGGCCTTTTTGCAGGATGGGGTTGAGAAGGGAGTTCTCTCAAGGATCAGACTTCAGCTCTGTCTGTATTTTTCCAGGAAAGGATTGCTATTCTTCCTGATGTTAAGGTTTTCTTCCAAGGTGTGGCTCATGTTCGGCCTGCCTTCAAGAGTCCTACTCCCCAGTGAGACCTCAATTTGGTGCTGGGGGTTCTCTAGAGACCCCCGTTTGAATCCTTGGCTTCTATTGCTTTACGTCTCTTGTCTTGGAAAATGGCCTTTTTGGCTATTGTCTCAGTTCGCCGCGTAGCAGAGTTACAAGCTCTATCTTGTAAACCTCCCTACTTGTTGTTCCACAAGGACAAGACAGTGCTTCACACTTCCAAGGAGTTTTTACCCAAGGTTGTCTCTGAATTTCACATCAAACAGGAGTGTCAGTCTCTGAGTAGGATCAAGCAAGGTAAAGGACTCAGGTTAACCAGTTCACTGCTCCTCAGAGTTCGAGACTGGATCAACTGGAACTAGGAGGCTCGGGAAGGTTCAAAACCGTAGTCAGACTGCAGGACAGAGTTCTCTTTAATCGAAGACCTCGAGGTCAAGAGAAGGTTCGAGGCAGGTTCGAGGTCTTGGGGTATCGATAAGGTTCGAGACAGGTTCGAGGTCTTGGGGTATCGACAAGGTTCGAGACAGGTTCGAGGTTTATGGACTACGAATCCTCTACTCTCTGCTAGAATCGGGTTTGGACTCGCGGCCCAGGAAACTGGAAGCAGGTAAGGGGAATACGAGTTCCTACACCCTCGACTGGCCGGGGCAGTCACCGGAACGGCCGGTGATGGCAACCCAAACCAGTCGGAGCCCCAGAGGTGAAGGAACGGAAGACTGGAACCAACCTTGAGAGCAGCTGGAGGGACTCTCGTTGCGAGGCAGAAAGTTCCGAAAGGAACGCGTGGTCCGGGAATACTGGGTCAGGCCGGAATCGAATCAGTAACCAAAGGAGCAGACAGAGACGTAGTCAGGCAAAGCTGGGGTCAAGATCCACGGGCAGAAGACAAGACTTGGTCGGTAATCAGGCAGGGTTCGGTACACGGAATCAGCAAACACAGGAACTCACGACAAAGGTTTCTCTCAGACTTTTGGCGCTAAAATCGAGCAAGGGTTGATGGAAGATCCAGGTACATAAAGCCTACAGCCGCCAATAGGATTATAGGTAGGAGGAGCAGTCAGGAGCAGTATGACAGTGCCCCCCCTTCAACGGCCGACCTCCGGACGGCCTGGAGCATCAGGATGCAGGCGATGAAAGGTCCGCACAAGGACCGGAGCATGGACCTCAGTAGCTGGCACCCAGGAACGATCGGCAGGACCATAGTCCTTCCAGTCGACCAAATAGTGTAATCGGCCCGAGATAGCCGAGAATCCAGAATCTTGCTGACCTCATATTCTGGATGACCGTCCACCAGAACAGGAGCAGGAGGAGTGGCCGGTTGGTAGAAACGGTTCTTAACCAAGGGACGTAGAAGGGAGACATGAAAGGAATTGGCCACCTTCATGGTTGATGGTAAATCAAGAGAGTAGGTGACAGGAGTGAGCTGAGTCTTGATAGGAAAAGGTCCAATGAACCTGGGACCCAATTTACCAGAGGGCTGCTTCAAGCGAAGGTGTTGAGTGGAGAGCCAGACCTGGTCACCAGTCTGGTATGAAGGAGCAGGTTGCCTTTTCTTATCCGCCATGGACTTGTAACTGGAAGAAGCGGCTGTCAAAGAGCGAGGAACAGAAGTCCAATGAAGACAAAGATTTCGTACTCTATTATCAACTTCGGAAACTGGAAGGTTGGGCAACGTCGGAGGGATTGGCGAAGGTTGAAGAAGCCCATCAGGCCTCAGATTGGATGGTTTAACTTGTGTACAAAGCGTGCAAGCTTTGACGTAGGCTACCACATCTTGTTTCAAGGAAGGCCACCAGAAGCGTCTAAGAAGAAACTCAATATTTTTGGTAATGTCTGGGTGACCAGCCATAGTAGAGCGGTGCGACCATTTTAAGAGAGAGGACCGAAACCTCTTGGGAACAAATAGCAGATGACCGGGTTTTCCTTGAAAACATCCACGAAAATGATGTTGAAGGGACTTGATCCTTTGTACTATAGACAATGATAGAGAGGCCACAATATGATTAGAAGGAATTATGTGTTCAGAAGGAGGTTCTGGTTCAGGAGTGAAGAGAGGAGGCAAGGCATCCACCTTCAGATTCTTAGGTCCCAGTTCAGATAGAAGAATTGGTTTTCCTCTAGGAGGCACGGTTCCGGGTAAGAAGTCAATAGGACAGTCTCTGTAGGGTTTAAGCACAGATTCCTCAGGAGTGGTTATGCAACCCACAAGGCCTGGTACTGGTATCTCAGAAAGGCAGTTAGAGTAGCAGGAAGAACCCCAATTCGTCAACCGGTCAGAGCTCCAGTCAATTACTGGATTGTGGCGGCGAAGCCAAGGAAGGCCCAAAATCACTGGAACGGAAGGGCACTCTATAACGTCGAGGTGAATTGTCTCTGAATGAAGGGTGCCAGTCTGAAGAAGTAGTAATTGAGTTTCATGGGTAACGAGGCCCTTTCCCAGAGGACCCCCACCCACGGTAGAGACCCGCAGGGGTTTGGTTTTCTGGACAGGCGGTATTGAGTGCCTGGAAGCGAATCCAGCATCAAGGAAGACCCCTGCCGCACCTGAGTCCAAGAAGGCTTTAGTGGAGACTGAGCCCTCTGCCCAACTTAACCGAACAGGAACCATCAAACGGTTTGTGTCAGACGGAGAGATTTTGTGTATTACGCCTAGGGAGGTGTCTCCATGGTTCCATAAACTTTGGAAGTTTCCCGGACGGGTTGGACACTGGAGTAGGAGATGGCCCTTGAGGTCACAATAAAGGAAAAGTCCCTGACTTCTTCGTCGGCGTTTCTCCTCCTCAGGGAGTTTAGTAACAGACCCAATATCCATAGGTTCAACAGAGGTCTGTAATGTCTCGGTGGGAGAGGATAATCGAGGAACAAAATCAGATTTATGGCGGCGGGAGCGATCTCTCTCAAGCTGTCGCTCAATTTGCCGACGATCTAATTCTAAACAGGTAGATATCAGACCCTCCAGATCCTCTGGTATGTCTTGATTAACTAGAGCGTCTTTGATGCATTCGCTCAGCCCCCTGCGGAAGGCGGCTCGCAAGGCTCCATTGTTCCAGTCGGTTGCGTATGAAAGTGTTCTGAACTCTACTGCATATTCAGCCACCGTGCGAGTGCCCTGTTTTAGGCCCAGTATACTGGCTTCAGCAGATGCCTGTCTTCCAGGTAGATCAAATACGGTTTTAAAGGCAGCGATAAATGCATTGGAGTCATCAAGAAGAGAAGATCTGTTCTCCACCAGAAGGGAAGCCCAAGCGAGGGCCTTATCAGTCAATAGAGAGATTATGAATGCCACCCTAGTAGAATGAGAGTTGAACGAATGAGGCAAGGTCTGAAAATGTAACTGGCACTGGTTCAAGAATCCACGACAATGTTAGGGTCGGCCAGAGTATCTCTCTGGTAAGGGTATCTTGGGTGGCTTGTACCCTGAGGGGGCTCCTGTAGACCCTGTGGCCCCAGGGGGCTGTGGTGGAGCTTGAGCAGGGGTAGATGGAGAGAATGTTTGCAACATTTCTATCATAGCATCCAGCTTATGATTGAGGGTTTGTAGTTGTGCTGCATGGGTAGACAGAACTTGCTCCTGTTGTTCCTGTCTAGAGGCTATGAGGGAAGCCTCAGCAGCATCCATTTTACTGGCTCGATTTTACTGTCAGTCTCTGAGTAGGATCAAGCAAGGTAAAGGACTCAGGTTAACCAGTTCACTGCTCCTCAGAGTTCGAGACTGGATCAACTGGAACTAGGAGGCTCGGGAAGGTTCAAAACCGTAGTCAGACTGCAGGACAGAGTTCTCTTTAATCGAAGACCCCGAGGTCAAGAGAAGGTTCGAGGTCTTGGGGTATCGATAAGGTTCGAGACAGGTTCGAGGTCTTGGGGTATCGATAAGGTTCGAGACAGGTTCGAGGTCTTGGGGTAACGACAAGGTTCGAGACAGGTTCGAGGTCTTGGGGTATCGACAAGGTTCGAGACAGGTTCGAGGTTTATGGACTACGAATCCTCTATTCTCTGCTAGAATCGGGTTTGGACTCGCGGCCCAGGAAACTGGAAGCAGGTAAGGGGAATACGAGTTCCTACACCCTCGACTGGCCGGGGCAGTCACCGGAACGGCCGGTGATGGCAACCCAAACCAGTCGGAGCCCCAGAGGTGAAGGAACGGAAGACTGGAACCAACCTTGAGAGCAGCTGGAGGGACTCTCGTTGCGAGGCAGAAAGTTCCGAAAGGAACGCGTGGTCCGGGAATACTGGGTCAGGCCGGAATCGAATCAGTAACCAAAGGAGCAGACAGAGACGTAGTCAGGCAAAGCTGGGGTCAAGATCCACGGGCAGAAGACAAGACTTGGTCGGTAATCAGGCAGGGTTCGGTACACGGAATCAGCAAACACAGGAACTCACGACAAAGGTTTCTCTCAGACTTTTGGCGCTAAAATCGAGCAAGGGTTGATGGAAGATCCAGGTACATAAAGCCTACAGCCGCCAATAGGATTATAGGTAGGAGGAGCAGTATAACAAGGAGATTGTGGTTCCCTCTTTCTGCCCTAACCCTTCCTCTGACAAGGAAAGAGATCTCCATTTATTGGATGTTGTTCATTGTCTTAAATTTTATGTCCATCGCACTGAGTCTATCAGGAAGTCTGATGCCCTGTTCGTCATTCCTGAAGGGCCTAGGGCAGGGAGACCGGCATCCAAGGTGACTGTTGCTTCTTGGATAAAATCTACCATTCGTGAAGCCTACAAACTGCGGAATAAGCACATTCCCTTCAGGGTTACTGCTCATTCCACCAGATCAATTGGGGCCTCTTGGGCCTATAAGAATCAGGCGTCTGCTGATCAACTGTGCCGGGCGGCCACTTGGTCCTCTGTGCACACATTCTCGAAGCACTATCGTGTAGATGTACTGACCTCGGCTGATGCCAGCTTTGGGCGGAAGGTCCTGGAGGCAGTCTTGCCTGTTTAGGATCTTCTACTTCTGTGGTTCTTAGTGCTTCTTTGCTGTTGAGCCCTGTTGGCTCTAGTTCAGTGTGCTGTGATAGTTCGGGGGTTCGTTTTTACCCCTGGTTGGTGTCCGTTGACACTTCTGTGTTTGGGCTCTATGATTAATTGGTTCATAGCAGTTCTGGTGACTTTGGGCCTTGCCTTAATTCCCGCCTCTGGGAAAGCTCAATGTTTGTACATTCCATTGTACCAGTGACCTGTATTGGATGACAGTGAAAATAGGATTTTAGTCTTACCTGTTAAATCCTTTTCACTTAGTCCATACAGGTCACTGGTCTCCCACCCTGTCAAGTGACCATGCTTGGCTCTCCTGTGGCATTCAGTGGGAGACCTTCGGGGCATGCTCACAGGAGTCTACTTTTTCTTCTTACTCTGGTCAGTTTAGTGTCTCAAATCAATCTAGCTTGTCTCTGGCTGAGGGCAGCATTAAGAGGGAGGGGAGGCTCCACCCCCTGCATACATTTGAATGAGTGTTCCTGCCTACTTAAAGGGACGGATCGCCTCCCATTGTACCAGTGACCTGTATGGACTAAGTGAAAAGGATTTAACAGGCAAGACTAAAATCCTATTATCCCAACTACAGAAACGAAGAAAAGGTAGAGAAGCAAAGCACACCATTTTTGAAGAAGACACCCCAACCTGATGTGCACAAATGTTTTCAGAAACTGGCACTACAGAAAATATATATATTTTTTTTTTCACATTTCCACCCCTGCAAATGTGCCAAAATCTTTGAAAACTACTGCATTCATTAGCTACTGCTTCTAGAAAATCTGTACCCCTTTGGTATGGCTTGACATACCATAGGGAGTGCCAGAAGCACAAAATAACACCTACTAGTTTTCTTTTGTTAACGAGGTTAAAATGATCCTATCAGAGACATGATGGAAAGGTATGCAAGTCATGCCACTGTGGAAACAGACATTCACAGCACCAAATTAGAGGTGGTTTGCTTTCCTATCACCAGGCTTATTATTTTCAAAAGGTGGTGCAATAGGGATTTTTTTTTTTTTTTTTTATTATTATTATTCCATTTTCACCACTACCAAGATACTAAAACCTTTGAAAACTATGGAATTTCCTACTGTATTCAGTGCTTTCTACCAGCTTAAGAAAAATGATGGTATGGGCTAACCTACCGCATGGGGATATCAGAAGCACATATTTACATCTGCAACTTTTTTTTTTGTTCACTTACCAGCCCGCACTAAAATTGTCATAACCATTAAATGCATCAAATGAGGGACACCTTGCCTTTTTACCCCAAGGCTAGCGTGCACAACTCTTTGAAGAATATGGTGCTATAGTAGCACGGCTACGGGGGGGGGGGGGGCAAGCAGAATATGTGCAATTCCATGACTACCAGTGAAACTTGCAGGGGTCTGCGACTAACAATGGGCAGTGGAACCAGGCAGAGAGGTGTGTCAGACAGTCTATGTGGGGATCTATGACTTCCAGAGGGCTGCAGAACCAGGCCCGGGGTCTGACATTGTATGTGGGAATCTGTAGTGGGTCCAGGCAGGGGTGGTCAGTGAGTGTAAGGGTTGGGGGGTAGTGAGGTCGATAGGGCGTTTAATGCATTGCAAAGCAATGTGTTGGACGCCCCATTGGCACACTTTATATATTTATTATTAATAATAAGGTTAAATTTATTTTCTTTAACCTTTTTAGTGCCAGAGAGGTATCCAATGTGTTGTATACCCCCGGGACTTAAAGGGTTAAATTCAGAACTCATGGGGGGCATCAAGACACCTACTGATGTTCCCTCCAGCTACTGATCTCATAGCTGATTTTGCTGAGAGATCAGAGGAGACACAGGGGAGCAGTGTGGCTCCCACCCTACCAGAAGTACCAGGAGTGGGTGGGATCGAGGCAAGTCTGTCATTTCACCAGTGATATGACTTGGAAGGCTTTTTCTGATCCTGCCCACACTTACCCGGAAGTTCTGGTAGGATGGAAGCAGGGGGGCCAGGATGCTCCCCTGAACCTCGTTTATTCATCTCCCAGCCGAATTAGCTGGGTGATCCATAAATGGAGAGGAGAGCGGGGGGGGGGGGCATCAGGAGGTGCCCTGGTAACTCCATCAAGGTTTACATTTTTTTTTTTTTTTTAATGGCCACTGGGTGCCAGTTATACTGGCTTATTCTGTGACCTCAATTCAGGCATATAACATACAAGCTTGGCACAGATGGAACAGCTAGCCAACTCTCAGGCATGCTGAGAGTTAATCATGAGAGATTTTTAGGGATTTGAATGTGTCCCCTTAATGTAATTGGTTTGCCCCAGAAGTACTCCAGTTTTCTTTTGAACATAAGGCCCTTAGTAAAACATTAAAAAATGACAGTTATCCGCTCATGTTACAATGTCTTAATGCAAACATTATTTAAATGCCTCCAACACATGGAACAGACAAAAATATATTTATATTTGGTCACATTATTGGATAGCTTTATTTGAAAACTGTGTTCATACTACTCAGATTCATCTATGCATGAACATGTGCCCAGTATGAGGTTTTATTTTTCAGAATAGTCTAATACAAAGCAATATTCTAAAACAGTATCATTTCTATTCAGTCAACATATACCAGGCTCAGCTGTTTGCAGTGAAACATATTGCATTGCTGTGAATCAGTGGATACAATAAAGTTTGTTTCTCTCTCTCTCTCTCTGTCGGGACAACACATGTACTACTAAGAAATAAAAAAATAAAAATAGTGAACTCTTCTTTATTTACAAGAGTGTTCATACCCCCGTGGCCATTAAACTTTGAATAAGAGGTTGCATTTCCAAGTGGACCTTTTATGTAAATTGATGCCTCTGTTTATTTTTGTAATAAAATTTAGGCAGAATGTTTTCAAGATGTACAGTAAAAAAAAAAAAAAAAAAAAAAATAGCTTCTTAAACATTGCAATAATTTAGTAGCTCATTGTAGTTTTATATGTATCAGGGAATGGAATGGAGATGTGCCCTGATCCCGTGACAAGAGGTAGGATACCAGCGTTTGGCACAACATTCCAGGACAGAGTCAGTGTGATGTTCCGATTACCTCTGAAAAAAATTTAGAAACAGAAAAGTTATTGAAGTTTATAAATGCACAAACTTGAAACATATCAAACAAACAATTATTACTGGGTTATAATTGTTGTCACTGTAACAACTGCATATGAGGAATATGTATTCAGTAACAGGCCACAGAAGTGGGAAGACCAGTTTATCTTTCTTGGAAAAAGCACAACATTTCCAAAACTTGTAAATGAGGGTTGTGACAGAACGCAGTCCCAAGCATGTTGTAAAGGGAAATATACAAGTCAGGATTTAAGGATATCCTTCAGTAAGCACATGGGTATTAATCAGTGGCACATTAATTTTGACTAACCTACATATGTTCCACATGGATATAGTTAAATCCTGGTCTTGACACAAACCTTGAGTAAAGCTTATTCCCTGCTATACAACTTAGACTTTAAAAAGTAAAGTACTGAAGGGCAATCCAACATGGAATTTCCTTTTTAGTGGTCAAACTAGTTTAATGAATTTAGATAAAAAGGGCTTTGTGTGTACTTACTGATAAATATTTATTTGTGGAACACAGGAGTAAAGTATCCTACAGACAGGAGGGCAGGGCACTTGTCTTAAAAGGCTCTCAGAGGCAGAGACTCCCTCCCTGTTTCACTTTACCCCCACCAGTCTAATACACAATTTCAATGTACAGCAAAGATCTAAGAAAACATATGCGAAGAAGGAAAGGGAATGCCCTAAACTAGAGAACACAAGAAGACTGCTTTTTCGCTGGGAGGGAAGTCCTGTGTTTCACATGAAGTAAAATGATTTTGCAAGTACTCAAAAATCCCTTATTTGTTTTACATCGTATGTGGAACACAAGAACTACTGGGATACACCAAAGCATCCACCAAGATTCCAGGGAGGGAAAGAGAAAAAATCCTAAAAACACAGACCAGTTCTAAAGAGACACGAACTGGGACAGACCGAAACTCAAATGTCATTGAAAACCAAAAGAGCAAATCAGGAAACAGAAACAAACAGGTTATTGAGAAAGAAAAATAAGGACAGTTATATATGTACAAAGGAATGTAGGACCTTCTGACCAAAACTGTCCTCAAAATAAGCCAGCACATTAACATGATGGTGTACATCAAATATGTTAAGAGATGGCCATGTAGTCACCTTACACAGATATTCCACAGAGGCCTGTTTCTTGTAGGCCCAAGAGGCACCTACCAACCTGGTGGAATGAGAGGTGACTTACAAGGGCATTAGCTTCTTCTTAAGAACACAAGTTTGGCGAATGGTAGCTTTAACACTTTAAGTGCCTGGGGGGTATTCAACACATTGCTTCACAATGCATAGTGTCCTCCTCTGGCACTCAAAGGGTTAGTCCAAGAAGCCACTGTAACCTTACATGTAACCTGTCCTGCAGGGAGTCCCTCAGCAAAAACTAAAACCAAAATCAGATTTTTGAAAAGGCTGCATGCGATGAACTTCATATTTAAAGCACGTAACCACATTCAAAATGACGAAGCTCATGCTCCAGTCTGTTAGAGCAGGAAGAACAATTTCCTGGTTAAAGAAAAATTAAAGTAACCCTACGAAAATATCCTTTAGGAGTCCACAAAATCACCCTATCAGAGTGGAATACCAGAAAAGGAGGCTTACAAGACAAAGTCTGAAGTTTGGCCACTTGTAAAACTATAACAACCAGAAATGCTTTCTTAAGAGTAAAAAAAAAAAAAAATGCAAATAAACTGAAGAGGCTCAAAAAAGCCTTCTGAAGCACTCCCAGAACAAAGTTCACGTCCCGGGTAGGCACGAGAAGAAAAATCTGCAAAAAGGTAATGCGCTATTGGAAAAAGAGCTGAAATCTGGATTTTAATAAAATTACAACTAAGCCTTTTTTTTTTTTTTTTTTTTTTTTTTTTTTTAAATAAACAATTTATTGGAAGATTAAAGAAATACATAGAAATATGTGAAATGTATACAATTGAGGTAAGACATCAAATAGCCATATTCATATCAAGTATACAATCGGTGTACTATAATAAGGTCAACAAAACGAAGTCAATATTAGAATACTTATTTACACATATTAAGATGAGAAGGATAAAGGAGTATGTTGTGATATTTATCATCACTATACTAAATATACATTTAATTGAATTTATGAAAATATTTCCTCCATGAGGTAAAAGCTAAAAGAAAAATTGAGCAGAAAAATGCAGACAGAAAAGGAGTGGTAAGGAATAGGAGAAGAAAGAAAGAGAAAAATAGGGAAACTGTAGGAGGGTAAAGAAACAGAGAAAAGAAAAAAAAAAGATCATCCCCTTGGACTCGACCAAGCACACCAGTCACACTACATCAAATAGCAAAATCCATGACTGAACGTCCTATATAGGGGTCTCAACTATCAAGAGAAGATAGAGTTAAGATTATAGGCAAATGCCACCCAGTGGGTGAGCCGAGTCCCAGGTTTCCATAAAGGAGTTTAAAGTATCGGTAGCTTTAGCATGGCATTGTTTCATTTGGATAAAGAGATAACCCTGTTTTTTCCAGTTCTCAAGAGAAGGGATAATAGGAGTGTTCCAATAAAAGGGAATAAGAGATTTAGCTACATTAGGTAAGGTCATAATGCAATAGCGGTGTTTTGAAGAAAGAAAGGTTTTTTGAGTAGAATAGAAGAACACACACAAGAGTGGGTCAAGTGTAAGATCAGTGTGTAGGGAGAGGTTAATATGATGGATAATTTCTGTCCAAAATGCAGAGATCAGTGGACAAGTCCACCAGATATAGAACATAGAGCCTGTTGCTATGTTACATCGCCAACAGAGAGAGGAGAAGGCAGATGAAAAGCAGTATAATCTTTGAGGAGTCATGGACTATCTTGTAATTAATTTGTAATTCAGTTCTTTGGTTTTAGAGTCCCGAGCTGATCTGTATAAGGTACTAAAGATTCTCATCCATATCTCAATATCAATGTCTACTCCCAATTCTTTTTCCCATATCCTTAAAAAAGTTATGTTTAACCAGCAGAGAAGTAGATAAAAGCAAGTATGAAAAGGAAAGTGTACGAATGTTGGTAGGAGGATTAACTATGGTGTTTTCAAAGGGGGTCAACTCTCTAATAGGAAAGTGATTAGAGGTAGTATAATATATCCAATTTCTGATTTCCAAATAAGACCACTACAGTATGCAACGATCTTTCAGAGAAGTGTTCCAAGGAAATGACACCTAGAGGTTCAGTAAGTAAGCGTATAGAATCTAAGGACTTAAAGTTGAGGAATGAGAATATCGGATGAGTATTTCCTGCTTGGAATTGAGGGTTGCCCTTAACTGAAAGAAAAGGAGAGAGATAAGGAGCAAAATGATAGAGTTTATTAATCGAGAACCAATGGGAGAAGATATGTTTCATTATCACATGAGTAGTTTGAGGGGTCACATTATTAGGGTTGTTGCTATTAGACCAGCATGTTTGTAAAGGATACAACCCATGTAAAACCTCAGCTAACACACCCATCCATCTAACCAAGCCCTTTTTGAAAAACATCCTGGAGAAAGGTAGAAGATGAAAAGGTTGTGGCCATAATCCTGGTCTTCATATATCACTTGTATAACAAGGACATTACCCTCCTATGGTATTCCTCGGATGACTTCAAAGTAGTGGCAATCACAGATGCAGGAAAAAAAAACCCTTCTTTCTCAGGATGATGAATTCAACAGCAAAGCCATCAAATCCAGGTTTTCCACACAGCGAGCCCAGAGTCAAGATGTCTGGACACAGAGGGAGAAGAAACAGCTGACATGGATAGAATAAAGAAGATCTGAAAAGCAGTCCTGACAAGGCCAGAATGGTGTGACCAGAATGATATGAGCCACCTTTATTCCAATTTTCTGTAGCACTCTGGAATTCAGGGGAAACGCATAAGCCAGGGGAAACAACCAAGGTATGACCACTGAAACAACACCTGCTTGATGGTCCTGGTATCTGGAACAGAACTAAAGCACTAAGTCCACTGCTGGAGGATCCCAGAGACAACTATGATCGAGTTTCTAGTTCATGGGATCCACAAGTTGGTGACTGAGAAAGTCTGCCAAAAGGTTGTCTGCCCTAGATAGGAACAGAGTCAGTATGCAAGATTCTGCCCACATGAGGATCAGCCAAAACTCAGACCATACAGATTCACTTTTGGTCCCTCACCGGAGGCTGATGTAGACCACCGCTGTATTATTGTTGAAGTGGATGTGAGCAGTGGATCCCTGGAGGGATTGAAATTAACACTGCAAAGCTAGGAGAATCATTTGAGGCTCGAGGACACAGATGGATTCTCCTCTCTGGTCAAAAGACCCTGAGCCATCTGAGGTCCAAGGTGGCATCCTAGCCTGTCAGGATGGCATGCTTTGTGACTACCATCCAATTTGGGATGACAGATAGACATCCCAGCAACAGATGGGACCTTTTCAACTCATGCATATGGAACTATGCAAGTGGAACTGCCCTCGAGGGAAGACACCAGATATCCCAGCTCCTTCATATACTACTGCACTGTTGCGGATGGGAGGAGCAGGGTCTGAGACAGCTGGTGAGGCAATTGCAGTAAGACATCCCTAGAAGAGTGTTGAATGTCACACTGAGAATGAGAAGCAACTGTGATTGAACAAAAATCTCTCTTGTATACTAGATTTGGAGTATCCTTTGTCACATGGTGTAAGCCCAATACCATATCCTCTGGAGTAGGCAGGTTGGTTTTGTTTGCAATTTACATGACTCCTCCTCTTAAAAACCACAAATGTTCTTTTGAAAAACAAAATCCTCTTTGTACTTATATCAGCCATGCTTACTTGTGAAATACATTTAAAACATCTATTTTTGGTATATACACAAAAGCATTTTTATAATCAATTAAACAGAGGGATGGAGCAGGAAGTAGATACCCATACTCAAAGAGAAAATATACCTATAGGTATAATTGGCTTGTAATTAGTTTAATACAGGAGTTGGTTCTCAGCCTTTGCAAGGTTAAAACCAATTGGTTTTAATCGCCGTGGAACCTCAACACTTAAAAACCCTTTAACCTTTTGTATGCTATAGCTCACTGACTATTCAATGGGATAAAAAAGTATAAATATCAACTGTATCAGAATTTTATATAGCAATAGAAGCTTAGAATTAACTCTAAGGACCAGAAGGATGTACAACTAATTCTTTCACCATGTGTTGTGCACTCTCTGGTCCTTAAAGGATTACAGTTGGCCAATATGCACAGACTGTGTGTTTATGGTTTGCTGTCAGGGGGCGTGGTAAGAGAAAGCTGACTGGCTGTGGCGAAGGAGGAGTAAGCTCAACCAACCGTATACCCACTTGCACCAGAAGGAGTAGCTTAGGAGGAGTCAGGGGGTGAAGTTATTTAAAATGTTAGCCACTTGCCTCATGAGGAGGCAGGAGTTTGACCAAGTCTATGAAACTGTACTTGGCTCAGGAGGCAGTAGTGGTACAAAGCCCTTGTGTTGGGGCATCAGGACCCCTCCTGATGCACCCTTCCATCCCAGCCATTTCGTCCGGAAGATAAATATAGGTAACACGTGGGATCAAGAGGGAGGGGGGAATCAGGAGGGGTCCTGATTCCCTCACCATGAGGTCTGACCTTAAAAATACAAAAACGGCTTCACTGCACAGGAGATGCAGTGGAAGAATTCCTGTTCATACCAACAGGATTTCTGCCACAGCTTATAATGCTCATTGCAAGAGGAATCCATTGTAATTAAAATTGTACTGTTTGGAATATACTCCTCTTCCACCTCTATACATAGAACTGGCAAAAATCGCTGCAGCAAGATTTTCAGGGGTGGTAATTTTCACAGGAGTGGGCTGGGGGATGATGCCCCCTCCCCGCCTGCTCCTGTGTGTGTGTGTGTGTGTGTGTGTGTATGTATTGGAAATGCATTCACTATATAATCTAGATCTACATCTATATCAAAGTCTTACGTTAACACTCAAACATAAAGGGACCTATGCTTCATAATAAACAGCAATCCTTCACCTTGTCTACAGCAGGTTTTAGATTTAGTCTCTTGCACATTATTTCAATAAATATATTTGATGCAATTTCATTTTCAATATTCTTAGATACTTAATATTCAAGCATTTTCTTAATGACAAGAGGGATAAGTGAGGAGCTTCAGACTTTTTTTTTTTTAAATACATTTTACAGCTATATAAACCCGTACTATGACTATGAAGGCATCCCCTTTATATAACTACCAATTAAAACATTCACAAGATTTAACTGTGAGTGGAATTGAATATAGAGAACTAATTGCCCCTGTTGAAATGATCCCCATAAAGTGCATGAGAATATATATCTGAAATGAAAGCTAACAGAACAGCAATACGTTTTCGATTTAAAATTCTTCCTTTGTTGTTTATTATAGTTGTGATGGGCGTGGCAGGAAAATCTGTCTCTCATCTACCATGCATGCAAGAAGCCATGCTAGAGTGTGTAATTATTAGAGCATCACAGCCTAAGCATGCAAACACATTATGGAACAAATGCACATGCATACATACTGGATGCAGCAAGCACAAACTAGTACAATTGTATGGCACACAACTACATCATGTGTAAAAAAATTAAAAATCCAACAAAATAAACCCTTTAAAGACCAGAGTGGTGAGCAACGAATTGCAAAGGAATCCTATGCACACCCCTATGGTACTTAAAGGACTAAACAGCCTTTTAACTCTTTGGATCCTAGAGAGGTCTCCAATGCATTCATTTTATATTTCTTATATTTTGCGGTTGTTTTGCTGTATAACTGTTCCACTATTCTCTTTATAGATATCCCTATCTAGGTTTGGTCTCTGTTCAAACCCACCCTTATAGGATCTGTGGTGATGGAAGTTGTGCTCCCACAACAGGAAGGCTGTATGTTACTCAACTCTGTGCTAGTGTCACTAAGAGTTCTAACCAATAAAATGTGAAAGGAGGCCAAGACAGGACTTGCAACGCCATTCTCAGTACACCAAGGCTGCTACACTCCCAATAAGTTATTGTACAGATATATTTCTATACCTCTTTCTGTACAAATACATGGGCATGCTGTGTTACTTGAGACATGGCAGTCATTTTATTGTAGCCCAGTACTTAGGCGTCACTTTTCATAGCAATCAGTGTGTAGTTCTTATACTTGTATTTGTGACTCTAGCATAGTACCTCAGATAAAAATATGATAGGCCAGTAGGCTGCAGCCTATGGCTATAGCTCAAGCATGGAAATTATGCAGCTGTTGTTGGACTATAGCTCCCATCATCCTAACACAGAAATCAGTGTGTGTACTAATATATTGTGCAGGTGTTACTGACTTGTGGTAATTAATGTATTCAGTCAGTTCAAATCCAACTCCTGACGACATCAAAAATTATCTAAACACTGGTAAGCAACAGACTAAAGTACTTGTCCACAGGAGAAAAGATGAGCAATTGTGCACAATGGAAAGAAATGTGTTTAGGCGCTCAGTCTGCATGTAAAGTAAAGGCAGGGCTCAAAATTTCCACTCGCCACTAGCCAATGGCGAGTGAAAATTTAGCCCTGGCGAGTAGAAATTCAGCCCTGGTGGGTATGTTTTAGTTTGCAGTGGCGAGTAACTTTTCAGGTCTGGCTAGTAGCAAAGGACTTAAAATTATAAGCCCTGGTAAAGGTATCTATATATGAGTTGTTGCTGCTGTAGGATGCAGATATCGCAAATTGGGACCCACACCAGAGTACTGTATTAGAAAAGGAAAAGCGAAAACAACGCAATACACTCTTCTAAGAGTATCAATGGTTTATCAATGCTCCTGAGGAAGTGACATAACATTCACAAAACGCGTTGAGCTAAGTTATATTGTTTTTATAATTGACACATATCTAACATTATTATTTATATTTGGGAAATTGATTGGTAGTTTCAACAACTGACCCACACAAGCTACATTTTAAGAAATTGACATATCTATTTTATCTTGTTAACTTTTACACTTTTTGGTTTATTTACATATCTTTTTCATAATAAAATTACAAGCTTTTAACAGTAGACATATTCCTGCCCCCAAGCCTCTTATGTCTATATGACATATTGGGGTGCCCTGCTTTTTCTACCCCATTTCTTGTTCTGTTCACAGATCAACGTTCCCAGAATTGCCTTCTTGGAGGTACAGCCCACATATTTTACTATATATGTGGCCTTTAAGCTGTGAACTACAAACACTATAAAAGAAAAGTTTTCAACTGAAGAGTACTTATCCTGGAGTGACCTTATAACATCCAGTGCAGGCTATCGATACTGGGAGGCAGGGGAAGTCTCCACCACATGCGAGTAGCAATCAAGGGGAACGGGATAATATGCTATCTTTGATAAACCACTGCTGCGCTTAGAAGAGTGTTGTGCTGTTTTCCTTTTCAATTGTGCAAAATAAATGTACAATAGGGGAGAAATAGAATTCCCCATAGATTTTTTTTTTTTTAACCATTTGAGTGCTAGACACACACCGGAGCTGGCAATTGGCGTTGTTAGATATACAAGGGCAGAGAGCCCACTTACGTTTAACAGAAAATATTGCCAGAGGGACTTCCCCTGACCAGACACATGTAGAGACTGAATGGTTTGAAAAATGCATGCAGGTGAAGCCACAACTGTCTCCAAACTCCAAGAATACAGAGACTCAGCCAGGGAGTCTGACATCCTAGCCAGGAGAACAAAGCGACAGTCAGGAGATGGGGAGGGGAAAAGTAGTACGTGCTCTATGGTGTGTAGGGGGAGTTTTGCAGGTCCTTCAGGATATAAGCCAGCAAGACCACATTCAAGGCAACGACATATGAGGTGAATAGCATAGGAAAGGGCTTTGGCTCAGGATACAGAAAGTGAGGACAACTGCCAAGGCAACAAGATAATTTAGAGCCAGTATCAAATTAAGTGTGAAATGATCTATGCTCCCTGTCTTATTACATCTACTCTATGTCACTCCTATTTTTCTTGTGAACCTACTTATTCAAAAAACGAAACCCTCAGCATTATTCCCAATGGACTTCCACAAACAACCCTGGTCCTTTTATCAGCAGTGGTGCACAAAATGTGGTAAATACTGCAGGTGCTACTGTGACTGGCAGTGGAACAAATCTGGGGTGTCGCATTGTGTAGTGTGGTACTTTAGCTGTCACAGGAACAAGGATGAGGTGTTTCACATTATAGTATCCTAGTGTGTGTAGAGAGAGGGAGAGAAAGAAAGAGAGAGTGTTCTTATTGCTCGTAACTGAAACATACACTGTGCGCACCTTTGAAATTATCTGGGTCTCTAAAAGAGCCCTGACAAAACCCTCTGAGGATTCAGGGTCTTTCCCATAAAAAGGGTAAAAACCACAGTACTGAACTGCTCCTCAGAAGGAGCCTCCTCTACCACAGGACAAATCTCCCACCTCCACAACATGACTTAGTAATCTTAAAATGGAACAGGATGCCTCCTGCTCCAGGATGGAAAGGCCCCGCAAAGGGAAGGATGGGAAAAAAACTCAAAAGAAGGCTTTCAGTCCCCACAGGGACTGACCAGACGAGGGGCCAAATAAAGTCTTGGTGGTATTAGACTCCCCCATGCCTTGCTTATGTGCAGACATAGCCAGGGGACTCCAAAAGAAAATACAAAACACAAAATGTCATAGAAACTACTTATCTGCATGAAGGGGTTAAAGCAGAATACAAAGGAGGGAGAATCCAGCCTAGTGTGTCACACAATGCAGGAAAAGACTAAGCATATAAGAATTCTATGCCACTCCCTCCCCAAGGCCCTGCGGGGGGGGGACTTCATAGAAAAAGTTTTTTGCTCCCAAACACAAAATGGTGAAGTGGTTCTCCAGTCATTATGCGCAAATGCTGCTTCACAGGAGGGGAGGGTTCACAATGGCATCCCTTAATTAAAGAAAAAATAAATTAAAAAAAAAAAAGTTGCAGAGTAAGCTTTGTTTTGCCCACCAGAATCCACCCAGTGCAGCATAATATTACTGTCAGGCACTGCTGACCTATAACAAACGCTTACTAAAATGAGGTAATATTTAGCAAAATCATAAAAGAGGCTTCTTCCAGAGAGGAGGGTTAGGGGAATGGGGCTGACAAGAAAGATGAAAGAACAGAGTGCAGAACTAGCAATTCTACCACAGACTTTTTGAATGTGACTGTTAGACAGATACAATAGCTCCCCTGAGGGACAGGAGCAGGGGCATAATGACAGGACCTGGGCACTCTGAAAACTGGAATCCTCTTTAGTCTCTCTCTCATAAAATGATAGATAGATAGATAGATAGATAGATAGATAGATAGATAGATCAGTCTACAAAGATGGACAGCTAATTTGCCCAAGCCGCTGGCACTCAAATGGTTAAATGATAAGTAAACTGAGACTACAAATTTCCCAAAACAGTGATCTGGGGACAGCTATTTACAGACAGTCCCTCTTACAAAAGATTGATACACAGGGTTTACACTTATTGTTTGTGCTGCTAAATACTTGGTTCACATTTCAACATGTAAGAGAGAGTTAGTCATTTTCAGGAAATCATACTACAAGGAATATCAAAAGATGGTAATTAAACAGCACCACTTCGGAGTACTTTTGACATCTTGATCTTTTACAGAACTCTCCTTTCTATCACCACAAATCAATCACAAAACATTCTGGCGCCAAAGCGTAAACAGACATCAGCTTTTTTTTGTCAGGTTTCACCTTATAAATTTTATCTCTTACACTCGCTTCCTTAAAAAAAGCACATTTTAATTAAAACACATTTTTTCCAGATGCTTACTTCAGACCATTTCCATCGTCAAAGAAAAAATACTTTGATTTCATCTCTTTTAAAGACAACTTTGGATTATCTCCTCGGAGGATGATCTTGTCCCATAGAACAACCTGGTTCAAAGCCTAAAATGAAATCATAAAATGTATTTCACATTATTTTGTAGAAGATTTTGCCACTTATGGGAAAACACATAGAGAATTGTATGGCTAACAGGAGTAATCCCAACTGCACAATAGGGGACAAATATTTCAGAAAATGTTCATGGATTTAAATTGGACTCTTAATCCCATGAATGCTAAACTGGCCTCCAATGCACTGTTAATTAATGCAGTGTAGACATCTATCTCTAGCATTAAAGGGGTTAAAAGCTACATCTAAATCAATGGGGATTTTTTTATAGTGTATTTGGTTTACTCCAGAATTACCCGTTTCTCACAGTACTGCAACTGCCTCTTACATTTAAAAAGATATATATAAAGATGAAGGACTATTAAGGAAAAAAAAAAAAAAAAAAAGACAAAAAATGATACCTTTATTAGCCAACTGAATGACGCTAGGATGCAAGCTTTCAAGTCACCTTAAGTCTCTTCTTCAGAGCATAATAAAAACAAAAGCTAATTACACAACAGATGGCAGGTTAAACAGGGGGCTGCACAGCTCGTTGCAAGCAGAGGAGTTGTTACTTGGAGGGTTAACAATCTATTCTACAGACTTAGCCATCTCTGGCTAAAGGCTAACATTTGCTGGAGCATCAAAAAGTTAATAAATCTTGTTTGTATTTTTTTTTTTTAGTCCACTGCAAAGATACCCTACTGGAGCCCAGTGATGAATTATTGACCGTACTGTTAAGAATATTCACTGCCAGTGGGATTTAAATGTTAAAATAATTTACACAAGTATTTAACCTGTCACATTGTGTATTCAGCCTTCATTCTTATGCCTGAAGAGACCCAAGTTGTCTTGAAGGTTTGCATCCCAGAGCCAGTTAGCCAATAAAGGTATACGTTTTACTCTACCAATCCCCTGCTTTTTCTATGGTTAACATGGTACCAGGCTTTACCCATATGAAAATAAATACTTAAAAAAAAAAAAATAAATAATAATAATAATAATAATAAAAAAAAAAAAAAAACACACTAGTTAAATGAGACTTAAATCCTGATGCAGAAAACAAAATATAAGCACTTCTGGATCATACCAACTATCACAGGGCACAAATAAAAATTCCCATAATATCCGTTTATTTAAAGGGATAGTAATGTTTAAATTTAAGTTGCTTTAATATTGTAGGCATTAAAAAAGGTTTACATCAATGTAATTCTCTCATTCAAAACTTTATGGTTTGAGAGACACAACTTGCTAAAGTTACCCCTTCCTGGCTGTTTCACAGAAGTCAGCACTCTAACTGACAGCAGCAGATTCCAGTCATTTGACCAGACGGTGGCTTTTCAGCAGAGCCGAAATCGCGCTATTTAGAAATAAATACTTAATTGGAAAAGTCTGCAAAGTGTGCCTGGTTTGCAAGTACACTTTGCAGATCGTTCCAATGAAGTATTTACTCAGGAATTTCTTCTGTTTAGCTTCTTGTACAAGGCTCTAGGAGCCACATTTATCAAATCAATAATGGAGCAATTCTCAAAGAAAACAAATGCACAATGAAGAAAAAAAAACAAAAAAAAACGCTCCTATTACTTTCAAAAAGACATTTAGTCAGATAACTATGGAGCAGCTGCTATTGCTCCAGAATTGCTGATCAGTATTACCAGCCACTATTTAAAATAATTATCACAGTATAACCACCTCAACGAACCAATATCCTACAGATCATCTCCGAAATTCACCTGATTTTTTTTTTTATTGTATTAGAATAAATAGATCTGTTTACAGTATATATGAAAGTGCAAAAGACATCTAAGTAATAAAATCGATCAAAGGTCAAATAAGAGGCAAATGGAGTAAGCAGTGCAGTTCCTCTAAGAGACTAAAGGTCTCTCACCATGACCCTGGTCACTGTAAAGTGCAATTTGTAGAAATTTAAGTTGAAGCTGAGCAGATCACCTAGTGGGGGCAGCAACAGAAAATCTTGCATAGAGTAACAGGTAAAGATAATTAAGTAACTACTGGTAATGAATAAATAACGTGCTTTTCATTCATAAGCGTCTCAGTATATAAAGAGACCTCCCATCTGGGGTATAATTATTCATCTCAACTCCATGCTCTGTCCACAATGAACAGGTGAAGAATGCAAAATCACTCTGATGATAAGCCTTTAAATCTGACCAGTCATCCTCCACTGAATCAACAGAATGGTGGTAGAATAAAAAATATGCAGTCTTCAGTTTGGGAAAAAAAAAAAAAAAAAGACAAAAAAAAACAAAAAACGTGAGGTTCAACAGGCAGAGCCCCGCATGCACTACTCTATCCATTGCCAGTTGGACCTGTTGCTTAAAACCCATATGCACGTTATTGTTTGTCCTCCAGCACATCTTTGTTGCACTCTTCAGTGACTTTTGCCCAATACCCTTCGACTTGTGGCTCTGATGGCTAAGATGGATTTTACTTTAGAAAGCACAGTTTATTCTATGACAAAACATAAGTGGAGAGTTCATACTTACATTGCTTTTGGTTGCATATTCAGCAGATAGATATATGAATAGCTGTTTAACGTTCCAATCAAATATTGGCTGCAGATGTAAGCTTGTTAAGGAAAAAACAACTGTTCAAAAACACTATGCACCTTTACATACAATGTGTAAATATTCTGCAAATGCTGAAACAATGAGATACTGCTTCAGAGGAAAGAAGTGCAGGATTGTGTTAGGTGGCTATTAATGCACAGTTATGGTGCTCATGGAGTTTGGATAAATGCTAGTAATCAAATGGTTTAGTCACATGGATTAAAGTGGGGTTAGTCACTACCGTTGTGCTCCTATGTCTTTGTCTCTAGTTTTTTTTTTTTTTAACGATTGTTAACAGTAATGCACCAGGGAATATGTTTTGATACCCATATTTTTTCTGGGAAAAACAAAATTAATTAGGATATTGGTTAGGAGGACATGGACTTTGTATTGTAATCTTCCAAACACTTGGACTAAGAGATCAGGAATCATATATTATTGGACTCCCTCAATTTTTTTTTAATGTGAAATAAAGGGAATTATAACTGATCATGAAGCAAACTTTTACTTTCACTTGCACGGTTTACCTGGGGAGTAACATAGAACGAGAAAAAGAAAAACTGATATTAACTGTGATGAATTGTGCTTTGGAAAGTATACCACAAATGAAGAGTAAGAGAACAATTACAGGATATATCATATGTAGACAGTAGTGTGGGTCAATTAAACATTATTGGGACAAAGTCCGTTCCAGCTCAAGAAAGGGGAAATGCTATGCAAATAGCAACACAGGGAACTTGGCAAAGTTCTAGGACTTCATAGGGAATATGTATCAGTGTGTCACAAACTAGGCATGTGTTATTAAATTTGAGTTGCAAAATCTTTATGTATGCTCAGTATCTTATCTAACCTTACAGTATTTGCAAAATAGGGTCACTATTGCATTTGGGAGTTCACTTTTAATCTGTCTCAAGAGTATCTAATCTTCCATTACTGTCATTGTTTTAATTACTAGGTACAAATCAGTCACAATTGCATTTATAACCTACTAGCAGCACATGACGTGCCAGGACGTCATAGGTCCTTAACACAAGTCTACACATGATGGTCCTGGCACATCATGGGTCCTTAGGTGGTTAACAGAGGATGCAGTCAAATGAAGGTTCTACAGAGACTGATGAGGATATTTCCTATCCCCTGATCTAAAAGGGCACTGGCCAATTGCAATCACTTGACCAAATATGTGAACATATGTAATCGGAATACGTACTACATCTGTATAAGTGTATCGTTACAACACTTATTCAAATGTCTTGTTATAATATTGATACCACAATTATATGAATACCTCATTGTTTAATTTGATTAAAATAGAAAAAAAAGAGCAAAAAAAAACCAAAACATTTTGCTTACATTTTCCTGTGAGGATTTGCATACCATTAGTTTATTACAAAAAAATACCCCTAAATATATTCATTATTTCCAACCTGTAATTTTTTCAACAATTGGCATGTGAGCATCATAGCTTAGATGACGGTGCCAGAACCAAAAAATGTCGCACAAAGGTATAGGTTTCTGAAAATTAGACAACATAAGGTAAATAATCAGGAGAATTTTGGAGTTTTTTATGCAGCTGTTTTTCCAGAAATATTTTTCAAAATAGTGGTAATATTTTGTTTTTTTGCAGTTTTCACACTTACATTTCAATATTACTGTTGATATCAAGCATGGGATAGTTGAAAATTTAAAAAAATGCATTGATTAGTGTTTAGCTCCTTCTTCGGAATACAGTAATATCCCATATGCATAGGTTTCTCAAGGTTTGTGAAAACTACGGGGTCCAAATTGGAACATGTGCGTATACAGTTTCACACTTTGAATTTTCACAGCTTGCGTCACTGGTGCCATGTCTCATTTGAGGCTGTGTACTAGTGCCCCACTTTTAGATTTACCCCTAAAAGTGTATATGTTTGGAAAGTAGACATCCCAAGCTCTCATTTTATGTATGTTTTAAAATTTTTTATGCAGCCATTTTACCACTAATACCTCGTAACACTTCATGTATTATAAAAAAAAAAAAAAATCAGTGTTTTTCATACTTTGACTTCAATGTTGATGTGAATTTCAAGCACAGGATAGGTGAAGATTTTTAAATATGTTTCAGCTCCTTCTTCTGAGTATGGCAATACCCAGTATGCATAGGTTTCTCAAGGTTTGGGGGAGCTACAGAACACAATTTTGAACAAACATTGCATTTTCACATCTTGCTTAACTGGTGCCATGTCTCAATTGGGGCTGTGTAACAGCTGTCCACTTTAAGATTCCCCCCCCCCCCCAAAGTGTATATTTTTTTGGAATGTAGACACCCCAGGCTTTCATTTTAGGTGTGTTTTCAATTTTTTTACACAGCCATTTTACCACCAATCCTGTGAAAACTTGACATAAGTAAAAAAAAATTCAGCATTTTTCATACTTTGACTTCAATGTTGATGTGAATTTCAAGCACAGAATAGGTGAAGATTTTATAAACTGCATTGAATAGTGTTCGGCTCCTTCTTCTGAGTATGGCAATACCCCAAATGCATAGCTTTCTCATGGTTTGGGGGAGCAACGGGGCTCAGATTGGAACATGCGCGTTTCCAGGTTCACTCTTTCAGAGCTTGCGTCACTGGTGCCATTTCTCATTTGGGCTGTGTAACAGTTCTCCACTTTAAGATTCCCCCCCCCAAAAAAAAAGTGCATAATTTTGGAATCTAGACACCCCAGGCTTTCATTTTAGGTGTGTTTTCAAATTTTGTACACAACAATTTTACCACCAATCCCTCGTAAAACTTGACGTGAGAAAAAAAAAAAAAAGTTGATGTGAATTTCAGCACAGAATATAATAATATATAAACTGCATTAATTAGTGTTTGGCTCCTTCTAAGTACGGCACTGTCCCATATGCATAGGTTTATCAGGGTCTGGGGGAGCTGCTGGGCCCAGTTGGAACATGTTAGTTTCCTTTTACAGACATGCCATTTTTACAGCTGGTACCTTGTCTCATTTTGGACTGTTTGGCAATGCTGCAATTAATTTTACACCCAAAAGTATAAGTTGTAGAAGAGTAGACAACGCTAGCTTTAATTCTATTTGCATTTTATCAATTTTTTTTTTTCACTGTCACTATCACCAATCCCTCCAGTAAGACAGAGAAACACCATTATTTCACACATATTTTAGTGTTGCTCTGGATTTCAATCAGATGATATTTGCAGATTTTTTAAGTGCTTTACATTAGTGGTGAGTTACATCGTCTGAGTATGGCAATGCCCCATATGCATAGGTTTGTCAGGGTTTGGGGGAGCTACTGGGCCCAGTAGAGAACATGTGTGTTTCCATTATCAGAGAGATGCTTTTCTTCCCATTATATTTTGATAGTGTTAGATCTAAGGAGGGATGTGTTTTGAAAAATAAAAAAACAGGATATTTCAGGAGGCAAAAGTGGCCAAATAATAAAATAAACTTTACAGCACTACTGCATCATGCCTTAATGATATTGCTTGAAGCAGTCACCCATGCAGAGGCCAGGTTTGGAAGGGCAATCAGGACACTAAGCTGGGGCTTTCCTCCATATTCCCTTGCTGTAGCAAACCCTGCAGGGCTTTTGTGGGTTTTTCTTTTGGGGGTTTGGGGGGGATTTTATAAATAACTAGCAGTTTGGGACGGCGTTGCCCGTCATGTTATGTAGGAAATGTTTCTTTTTTTTTTAAATAAATGTTATGATAGTGAATTATAGCATAGGGTGTACGTGTCAGAAAGGTACACACAGTGATAGACAGAGACACATGCAACACACACATATACACACACATGCACTGACAACACAAACAGTGACACACAGCTGCAAATCAGAACATAAATACATACAGTGTGAGCAGTGTAAGTAACATACCTCCCAACATTTCATATGGCCAAAGAGGGACACTTGTGTTTTCGGTGGTGTTACTGGGGGCATGGCTGGTGGTGTATTTTAGAGAATTTTTAACCCTTTGAGTGCCAGGGGGTAAGCAATGCATTGCATCCCCTCTGGCATTGAAATGGTTAAGTTACTCTTTCTGTAAGTGAATGATTTAGAAGAAGATGAAAGTATTTTTTTTACACAGACTAATTTAACAGATATATACAGAAGTTTATTCCCACATTACTGTGGGTTTTATTGATGTGGAGCAATCTGATACACTGGTATATACACCACACAATGTGATCTCCTAAATAGAGGAGCAGAGGGATTTGGGTGTCAAACAGGGACTGTCCCTCCTATACTGTATAGTGACAGTCCTTATACACAGACACATGCAGACTGTATACTATACAGCAGAGGTTCTCAGCCCATGCCCTCAGTGGCCACTAACAGGCCAGGACTTAGGAATTTCACTGCTAGAACACAAGTGTGTTGATCAGAGGCTCAGTCATATTGATTAACTCACCTGTGCTCTTAAAAGGAAATTCTAAAATCCTGGCCTGTTAATAGCCACTGAGGGCACAGATTGAGAACCACTGCTATACAGTGCCAGACCATTGTAGAGAATTTTTAACCCTTTGAGTGCCAGGGGGTAAGCAATGCATTGCATCTCCTCTGGCACTGAAATGGTTAAGTTACTCTTTCTGTAAGTGAATGATTTAGAAGAAGATGAAAGTATTTTTTACACAGACTAATTTAACAGATATATACAGAAGTTTATACCCACATTACCGTGGGTTTTACTGATGTGAAGCAATCTGATACACTTGTACATTAGGCTGACCAGACCTCACCTTTAACCAGTGACACATATGAAAAATGCATACTGCAGGGCTGCTTTGATTTTGGTGCACTCCTGAAATATGCTTATTTCCTATGTGTCCCCGGTTAAAGGTGAGGTCTGGTCAGCCTACTGTATATACACCACACCGTGTGATCTCCTAAATAGAGGAGCAGAGGGATTTGGGTGTCAAACAGGGACTGTCCCTCCTATACTGTATAGTGCCAGTCCTTATACACAGACTGTATACTATACAATGCCAGACCATATATAAATAGTTCGTCATACATGCTATACAGTGAGCTATGTACAGCATGGAGATGATTGCAGGAACTGGCACCTCTACTTACAGACAGACTGACAAACAACCTGCTCTCTTTCTCTCTCTTTGTGCAATATATAAATACAGTCACATCCATGTCTCTGCCATTTACCAGCTCAGCTGAAGCCTTGCTCTGCACTGCCTGATCACCTCTCTGCCGTTGTTTCCACTTTCTCAGCAAGCCAGTATCCTCCTGCTGATTGTTTAGAAATCAGCTCACTTGTAGTAATTAGCAGAGCTGTGTAGGCTCAAAGACAGGGAATGAAGAAGCTGCATAATACAGATTGGACCATGGCCTTCCAGCTGTAGCTTGAACATTGTTCCCATCATACTCAGCGTGCGTGTGTGTATATGTGTGTATGTGTCTGCTAGTGTGTGTGTGGGAGGGCATGTGCATGTGTCTGTGGTGTAGGAGTGTGTGGCAGCCATTTTTTTTTTCAGCCTTAGATAGTGGTGGGCGGGCTGGATAGTGGGGGCAGGCCAAAAATCACACTCCCACAGAATCACCCAATGGCAGCAGTAATCCTTTTTACTGCCGCCCCTGGGTGTGTTTTGGCAGGCACAAAGTCTTCTTTTATTATAAATAAAGTGTACTACCCCAGGTTTTTGTGGAGTTGTTTCTGTTGCCCCTTGAAACAAAAATTGCAAAATAAGATAGAGCTGATACTGCAGAAAAATACATTTTTAGAGTGGGGTTTGCCAATTTGAAAATTAAAAAAAAAAAAATGTATACTGCAGTCTGCATCATGTAAATAACAACCTTTTTGTACAATGCCCTACACTTTCGCATGGTGAGGTACGGCTGCATGAGTTGATCACACAGATCAACTCGCTCCATGTGCTTATTGTAGTCTTTGATGCAGATTGGCTTTTGTAGTAGCCCCCTTCTGCCATGAACAGACTGCCACAGTTTTGTCCTCATGCATGGTGGAAAGCATGAATATTTCTTTTCTGTCTTTAAACTTAACTGCCAGTAGCTCTTCTTGGAAGAAAGCTGAGGACGTCCCGTTTTTTTTTAGTTTTTTTGCTACCAGTTCTTCGGGCATCTCCCTGCAATTGCGCCTGACAGTGCCACAGGCCACGGTGTCAAAATAAAAAAGTGACTTAAATAAAAGGGGGCTGGTATAGTAGTTGTCAACATATAAATGATATCCTTTATTTAATAAGGGGTAAATTAGATCCCAGACAATTTTCCCCATTTGTTCCCAGAGATTCGGGGCAACCAGGAGGGTCAAGTTGGTTGTCCTTGCCCTCATGAATTTGAAAAGCCTGGGTATAGCCTGTGGCATTTTCGCAAAATTAATACAATTTAATGCTGAATTTGGAGCACTTGGATGGGATGTACTGCTTGAAACCTAACCTGTCTTTATATTTCATAAGGGATTCATCTATATGTTTTTGGGGGTATATACTTGGGCTAACTTTTCCTGTAAATGATTTATTAGGGTGCGAATTTTGAACAGTCATACTGGGGGTGTTCTTTTGGGAGGCACAGGGTATTATCACTAAAGTGCATAAAGCGCAAAATCATTTCATATCTAGTCCTTGTCATTATTTTGGCAAATATAGGGGTATCATATATGGGGTTTTTACTCCAGTATGATCTAATACTTGTTTAAAAAAAAAATAAAAAAAAAAAAAATAAAAAAAATGAACATGAATAAATCCTGCCACTTCCACTTGAATTCCTGGTTTGCCTGTGAATTCAGGAATTTATGGGCATAAATTGTCTGGTGATACCCATTCATCAGCAGAAGTGGCAGGTCTTGGGGGATTTCTTAGGGCAGCTCTTGGGGCAGTTGCGTCATCACTAGAGCTGCTCTCACTCTCAGAAAACTGAGTGATGTCTAAGTCTGACGCAGTGTCTGTGGCTTCTGAGTCAGTCGCAAAAAGGAATACGCCTCTTCTAAAGTGCACCTCCGCTGCATTGTACACACCTACTCTAAACTAAATATATTACTAACTTCTATACCTAACTCTCACCCCAAACGGTCACTATTACTATGATACATTTTTTTGTATTTTTTTTTCCCCTATGCTACTCCTAAACCTAAATCTATCCCTAAGCCTTACCCTAACACACATATTCCTTGAACCTACCCAACTACCTATCTAAACTAGCTTATAATATAAAATCAATTTTTTAAATAAAATAAACTTTTTATGTTTTTGTTTTTCCTACACTACTCTTAAACCTTATCCTAACCCACGTATACCCTGAACCTATCTAACCCAAGTCAATTACCTAAACTATAATTATTATATTTTTTTGTGTTTTTTTCCCCCACTCTACTCCTAAACCTAAATCTTACCCTAAACTTTTCCCTAACACACATAGACTAAACCTACCCAACTACCTACCTAAACCTGCCTGCAGCAAACTGATCACTACTAGAGTGATCAGAGGGGGAGAAATGTGTTGATCACTGCAACCACAGTGATCAAGGGGTTAATTCTGTTTTTTAACTGTGGTTTTTTTTTTCTTTTTCCCCCCACTGGAACAGGCTCTGGAACACAGCAGCAAGATATCGCTCTCCACCTCAGAAGTGTGTAAGATGGAGGGAGGCAGAGAGATGTGACAGGGACAGTCTTTGTAAATACCGTCCCTGTCATTCTGCTTCTGCAACATGTGATTCGCTAATCAAGCAAAATTAAGTTGCAACAATGTTGCTACTGGCTGTAACTAAGGACCGTCATGGGTCCTTAACGGGTTAAAGAGAATTATTATTAAATAACAGAAATGAAGGGGAAAATTTTTACTTTTTGTAAAAAGTTAATTATGTACACTTAGCTGGAAGTCCTCACTTAACCCTTGGGGTTGTAAGATATTTAAAAGGAACAGAAGTGTCCATTAAACATTTTTTCTTGTTTTGTAGATTAAAATAAATAAATAAAAAAAAATAAAATAAAAAATGTTACACAAATCCCACCTTAATGGTTTGAGAGATATTCGCATCCAAAGTTCCCCCTCTCCTGATGTCAGCTGCAAAGCTGACAGAAGGAGATCCGTGTCGGCCAACACGAAGAGGCTCTTCAGCAGAGCCACAATAGCGAAACTGGAAAAGAATGACTTAATTGGAACGAGCTACAAACTGTGCTTGCAAACCAGGCACACTTTGTAGACCATTCCAATGAAGAAATTATTTTTCAATATCACTATTTTGGCTCTGCTGCAGAGCCGCCCGCTGGTCCCAGGACAGGGATCTCCTGCTGTCAGCACAGCACTGACGTCAGGAGAGGGGGGAACTTTCACTGCAATTATCTCTCAAACCGTAAAGGTTTGATAGATAGGAGTTGTACAACATAGTGTATATATATATATATATATATATATTTATTTATTTTTTTTCAATCTGCAAAACTAGAAAAAAATGTTTAGTGGAAATTAGTGTCCCTTTAATTCAAAGATCCATTTGTTCTCATTTTTTAGAGGTGCTGAGTCTAAGTCGCCTTCTCGGATTACCATTTTAATGGCTTGGAGTCCCCAAACCGTTAGGCAAATCAGGTCGACTTGATGGTATTTATGAAAGTGTTTAGCTACTGGAACTGGCAGTTTGTTCTCTTTTGTTCTCTCTCTCTCTGGGGGCATTTTTAATGCTGTAAATGTGCTCACGTATCCTCTGTAATACTTTCTGTATAGTCTTTCCTATATATCTCATGCCACATTGACACTCAATGCAATATATTACACCTTTTGTCTGACATGTAATGAACTCTTTTATAATTTTAGTTTTGCCAAATCTGGGGATGATAGATTTGGTGAACTTCATATATTTGCATACTGTGCAGTGTCCACATGGAGAAGGAACCTTGGGTTACATCTCGTCTCGGTGTACCCAGATGGCTTTGAACCAATTTATCCTCAATGTTTGGAGCCTTTTTACAGCACATGTGGACCTGATTGTCCAATTTATTCTCTAAGTCAGAATCTGAGAGCAAAATGTGCCAGCATTTGTTTAGGATACTGACCACTGAATTTCACTGGCAGTTAAATGTGGTAATACATCTGATGTTATCATCTTGTTTTTCTTCTGTCTTGTGATTCAGAAGATAGTGATGTGATGTGTAAAGTGCTCTCTTATACAACTTTTGCTGTATCCCCTCAGTAGGAACCTATTATGAAAATATGGGGCGTATGCCATAGCAGCAGCACCGGGGGAACAGTCATACTAAGGGGGATACCATAAAGTTCCATATCTTGACCATGAAACACAATGCAGCAAAGGGAAGCGTCTTACAACTGCTCACAGCATACCCCTGCATATTGTGTGCGGGGTTGTAGGACGTCCCCCCTATGCCGCAATGTGGGTCCAATATGCAAGTCTATGGTGCGACTGGTTGTATGATGGAAATTTACTTCAATGCTCTTGCCGTCAATCAGTGAAAGGTCTAAAGAAAGCAAGTGGGGGGGGGGGAAGAGGGAGGAGACAACAGCTGTATTTACTAGACCTTAAGATATTCAGCGAGTGTGTGTGTGTGTGTGCGTGGGGGGGGGGGGGGAGAAATCACAAGAACTGTACATTAAAATCTGGGTCCATCTTTGAATGGAAAAATATAACCTGTATTTACTTGGAAAATAATTTGTTTCTGACACTAGGAGGCTCTGCCCCTTCAAAGGAACACAAATATCACCTATTAATAAAAATTACTAATGTAAACTGGATATAAAATCTTAATAGCCCTTATGAATCAATTCTATGTAGGCTACATTCCAAAAACTAACCTTTAATGAGTAATACATATGCCCAAGGAGGTGGGTATGACCTTCTTGTTGCTAGGCTCCATGAACCCCAAATTCCAAAAAAATGAAGTTTTAGGAAAAAAACTTTTGGAATCCTGGAGTCCATCAACAAAGAGTCAAGGCCATCTGCCCACACACATTTTTCATTAGTAATTATAGATCCATTTTGTAAAACCCATCCACGCAGAATTTATTTATACTGGCAAAAAGGAAAGGGGGTTATTGCTAGGAGGTATTAGTGTTCCTTTAATAGTCTATCCAAAGCAAATTAGAATGAATGGGTGAAGAGCTAATCCATGCATGTTATGTAGTGCACTTAAAGAGCAAATGCCACATTTCTAAATCCTCAAAGGGAGCTTCCGTCTTTAAAGTATTTGCAAGATTATGCCTCCCCATTAAATGTGTTTCACTCCGGTGGAAACTGATCCAGAAGCCAAAAAGTGAGGAAGGTGGTGATTTTCTGGCTATATTTTATAGAGCCTTATATTTTTTTAATTCCTTCTCACATTTTAAGCCAAAAACTCTGAAAATACACTATGTTCAACACTATAAAGGAAAAAAAATTATGTATTTGGCCAAATTAGAATGCATTTATTTTGTCAGCCCTAAATATACTGAATGGAATAATTCCAGATTTTACAGATAAGTAGGCCATGTAATGTACTCATGGTTTTCATTTAAAGTAAAAAAGTGCCCCAGAACCCGAGTTACACAAAGTTAAAGAGATAGTAATGTTTCATAATAAAAGCAGCTCTTATTAATCATCATAGTATTTGGACTTTGGAGAGTGTTATTTCAGTTCTGCCAGAGTTGTAGTTCAGGAGTAATTCAATGACAAAGTGCCCCCCTCCCGCCCCTTTTACTGATATAACACTGCTCAGCCAGATCAGAAGGGAGGTGCCCAGGTAGACTGCAGAGAGGGACAATCTTCAATTAAGATAAGGGAAAAACCTGAAAAACTTGTCAAGGGGGGCTGGGGTTTCATTGTTCTCATAGGAAGAAGATTGTCCCTTGCTGTTATCTGTCTGGTCTATGGACTGCATTCCACATCTGAGAAGCGATGGCTTACACTAGGTAAAAGGGGCAGGAGGGGGATCTTTGCTTGTGAATATCTCTCAAACCATAAAGGTCTGAGAGATAAGACTTATTTCGTTCATGTTTTTTTAATGCCTACAAAATAAAATAAAGATAAAACGAAGTACTACTATCCCTTTAAAGAAACTGTGAGGCACATGCACAGTTTTATACAGAATATCATAATTCATGTGCATGCACAGAGCAAGCACACCCTAAAGACAACACACTGTACATCCTACTAAACATACAGAGTATGGTATTATACGAAGAGAAGCACAGCTCTCATGTACTCTGGTAGACAGAATGCAATGCAATTCATTACACAGTATTCAACCTAAGCTTAAAGTGATCCAAAGTGACACTTAAAGGGATAGTAATACTTCGTTTTAACTTTACTTTATATTGTAGGCATTAAAAAAACATGAAGAATGATATAAGTCTTATCTCTCAGACCTTTATGGTTTATGAGATATTCACAAGCAAAGTTCCCCTCCCCGCCCCTTTTACCTAGTGTAAGCCATCTCTTCTCAAATGTGAGTCTGGTTGTATGACAGTACAGATAACAGAAGGGGACAATTTTCTTTGTATGAAAACAATGAAAGCCCTTCCCCCCTTGACAAGTTTTTCAGCTTTTTCCATTATCTTAATTGAAGATTGTCCCTCTCTGCAGTCTACCTGGGCATCTCCCTTCTGATCTGGTTGAACAGGGAAGGGATACTTTGTTTGTGAATATCTCTTAAACCATAAAGGTTTCAGAGATAAGACTTATATCATTCTTCATGCTTTTTAATGCCTACAAAATAAAATAAAGTTAAAACGAAGTATTACTATCCCTTTAAGCAAGCAAAGGACAAATGTTAGAACTAAAATGGCATGTTTAACTTTTGACAGCTTATGTACTTGAATGATCATGTACCTTTTATGTGTTTTAATCCCTAATTAATTTTGACTGATCAAGTTGGAATTTTCCCAGGGATTGGAGAAAGTCAAACAATAATAAGAGCTCCCCCTTGCCTTAATAAAGCAATCCTGACCTTAACTTTGTTTTCCAGGACTGTAAGTTACTGTTTGTGGACATTAGAGATGTTTGATCCTGACCACTCTACTTACTGTAGTATGTTTACCTTTAGGATAGATTGGAACATTTTTTAGGATATTAATAGCAGTATAGAAATATGATCTGATTATTTGTTGGCTACAGCATAAGCCATTAACTCTAAAGTAAACTCTCCAGCAACACTGTTTGTTACCAAAGGCTTTTTGGCATGGATGTTATGAGCAAATATAACCTTGGGAATTCATACTCACAGAACATGTTTATCAATGGGATTAAGAGTATGTACAGTTAGACATTATATGTGTATAAATCAGAAAGATGCCTGTTATTGTGTTCATATTCATTTACAAAAGGATATCTGCATTTATATCAAATGTTATGAATCCAAGATCGCTTCTTTCCCTGGGACCAGTGAAATCTTCAACATTTTCTCTGAAAGACAAATTTATAAAATGTTATACAGCATAGAGAAGAATTTCTTTAATTCAGGAATAATTCACATGATTTAATGAAAAGAAAGCATTCAGTTTTAGAAAGCAGTGTTAAAACAGTTCCTGTATATATGTTACCAGTTGTTACTCCTTTGTGCAGCAGATCAGTTAGTTAATGGACAAAGAGCAGAAACATTACCTGCACATTTAACTCCTTGGGAAACCAGAAATGATTTAAGTGAGAGGAACAGTAGTAGGTTTGCAAGCTGTCATAATTAAAGGGTCAGTAATGCTTAACCCATTGAGTGCCAGCGGGATATCCACGTATTGCAAAGCAATGGCACTCAGAGGGTTAAACAAACAAAACACACACACACACACACACACACACACACACACACACACACACACACACACACACACACACACAGTTACTCTCATATTAAAATCGGCACTGCTCCACCCCCCATAATAAAACTGTAATGTTACTTTAAAAGTACAAATGTTAAAAAGGGATAGTACTATTTTGACTACATATTATGCAAGTGAATATTATAAGGACAAATTGCCTATAACTAATATTATATATACACATCTATATAAGGCTAGCCCTGTTTTTGGTGTCTGGAAAAAGGTTTCTGGATCAGTGGCAGCCATATCACCGAGCTTACTGCCAGAGGGCAGCCAATGGAATGTCATGTTGCCTCCTCAGCCAAATGGACAATGTCATTTGGAGGAGGTAGGGGATGAAGCCATATACCAAATATACAGTGCGAGTTGGCTGAGAAGCCAGGAGGCACAACCCCCTACCTCCTCAGCCAAGCATATACACATCAACTATAACCTCTGCAAAGGGGAGGGGACAACCTGATCATTGTGGTGAAGAGGAGAGGCGATCCTGTTCACACTGGTGAACAGGAGGGGCCACTAATGCACATTTTCCCTCCCTTCCATTTGTTGCTTCATTTCTCCCTCCCTTCCATTCCACAGTGCATCTCCCCCTGCCTTCCATCCTCACTTCAAAATTGAAGTAATGGAAATAAAAAACAATCTGAACTTGTGGTGGGGCATCAGGACCCCTCCTGATACCCCCCCCCCCAGCTACTGATCTCACAGCCAGTTTGGTTGGGAGATCAATAGAGGAGATATATGGAAGGAAGAGCTCTCCCCTACTTCCATCCTGCCACGAGTACCAGGTAGGAGTAGGCAGGATCTGCAAACCCTCTCAAGAAAATATGAAGGATGCCCTGAGATCCTTAGAGACAAGAGTGCCAGGAGGTTTGAAATGGGACTGAATTTTAATTTTTATGATTACTCTGTGATAGGGAGAACTATAACACTGTAACAGAACCACACTTACACTGTCTAAAGCCCAGCCTTGTTCCACTGGTAGACACAAAACTACTGGTAACTGCCAAGCATAAGCTTGTTCCTTTAAGAAAATATAGTTTTACGCAAGTTGCTTTATATTATATAATTAAATATTCGAACATATTAAAAGAAAGTCTACCTAGCAACAGGTTATGTCAATCATATGGTCATTGACAATTTTAGTTTGTTCCGTCAGTATGTTTTATTATAGTGTGTTACATCTTTAAATATAGCCATGAAGCATGTACACTGCCTTGCAAAAGTATTCACCCCCTTAGAATTTTTCCTATTTTGTTGCATTACAACCTGGAATTAAAATGGATTTTAATTTGGATTTCATGTAACAGACATACACAAAATAGTCCAAATTGGTGAAGTGAAACGAAGAAAACAACTTGTTTTAAAAAATAAAAAATAGAAAAGTGGTGTGTGCATATGTATTCACCCCCTTTAATATGAAGCCCCTAAATAAGATCTGGTACAACCATTTACCTTCAGAAGTCAGATTATTACTGTAGTTAAACAATGTCCACCTGTGTGCAGTCTAAGTGTCACATGATCTGTCAAATGCTCTCAGTGTGTATATATATATATATATATATATATATATATATATATATATATATATATATATATATATATACACACACACCTATTTTGAAAGGCCCCAGAGTCTGCAACACCACCAAGCAAGCGGCACCATGAAGACCAAGGAGCTCTCCAAACAGTTCAGGGACAAAGTTGTGGAGAAGTACAACCATACACTCCAAAGATCTGGGCTTCACGGAAGAGTTGCCAGAAGAAAGCCATTGCTTAAAGAAAAAAATAAGCAATCATATTTGCTGTTCGCCAAAAGGCATGTGGGAGACTCCCTAAACATATGGAAAAAAGTACTCTGTCAAATAAGACTAAAATTGAGCTTTTTGGCCATCAATGAAAACACTAGGTCTGGCTCAAACCCAACACCTCTCATCACCCCGAGAACTCCATTCCCACATTGAAGCGTGGCTGTGGCAGCATCATGCTATGGCGATGTTTTTCTTCGGAAGGGACTGGGAAACTGGTCAGAATTGAAGGAATGATGGATGGCGCTAAATACAGGGACATTTTTGAGGGAAACCTGTTTCAGTCTTCCAGAAATTTGAGACTGGGACAGAGGTTAACCTTCCAGCACGACAATGACCCTAAGCATACTGCTAAAGCAACACTCGAGTGGTTTAAGGGGAAATATTTTAATGTCTTGGAATGGCCAAGTCAAAGCCCAGACCTCAGTCCAACTGGGAATCTGTGGTATGACTTAAAAATTGCTGTACTCCAGCAGAACCTATCCAACTTGAATGAACTGGAGCAGTTTTGCTTTGAAGAATGGGCAAAAATCCCTGTGGCTAGATGTGCAAAGCTTATAGAGACGTACCCCAAGAGTCTTACAGTTGTAATTGCTGCAAAAGATGGCTCTACAAGGTATTGACTTTGGGGGGGGTGAATATTTATGCGTGCTCAGGTTCTGTTTTTTGTCTTATTTCTTGCTTGTTTCATGATAAAAACATTTTTTGCATCTTCAAAGTGGTAGGCATGTTGTGTAAATCAAATGATACAAACCCCCCCAAAAAATCCATTTTAATTCCAGGTTGTAATGCAACAACATAGGAAAAATGCCAAAGGGGGGTGAATACTTTTACAAGACACGGTACAGTTCAAGACTATGAAGAAGCATCCAGAACAGACATAAAACACATAAGACACAGCATGATGGCTCCTGTTGCTCTCCCTACTTTAGTTTGTCCAATATGCCATTTTTATTGATTATTTATATACAAGGATGTACCAAGGAGTGATAAAGAATGAATAAAGCAGAGATGACTTCTACAGTGATATTACTTCTTAATTACCTAGATTATTCTATACAGCCTATGCACTAAGATCTCCAAAGCTGGATAAATATAGGATTTGGAGAAGTGTTATCACTAGAGAAGTCACTAACAATTTATCACCTCTTTATTGCATCTTAGTGCACCTTCCTGTGTTTTTACAACCAGCAGTATATTTGGTATCAGTTTGAGTGGGAAACTCCACCATTATTTCTGAATCAAACAGGTATGCCTAGTGCTTTAAGATCATACAGTTTCACCTGTGCTTGGTTTGTTTGATTGTAATATGTAAAAGGCTGTGTGATCATAGCAGTCATATGATGCAGCTGAAGGAGAAAAAGTGAAATTTGAGTTCAGCTGTCATGCTTGACTCATTTGTCAAAGCAAAATTAAATACATAACTGATAAATGACTGAAGGAAACCTGCTGTACTAAACAGCACAGAAACAAATGACAAACAGAGGATCTACTTTAAACATTTAATGATTATGGTCCTTGGTAATGGATTCCCCTTAAAGGGATAGTAATGTTTAATAATAAAAGCAGCTCCAATTATTCATCACAGTATTTGGACTTTGGAGAGTGTTATTTCAATTCTGTTTTAGTCTTGAACTACTTCAATGACAAAGTATCCCCCTCCCGCCCTTTTTACTGATGTAACACTGCTCAGACAGAGCAGAAGGGAGGTGCCCAGGTAGACTGCAGAGAGGGACAATCTTTAATGAAGATAAGGGAAAAACCTGAAAAACTTGGCAAGGGGGGCAGGACTTTCATTATTCTCATAGGAAAAAGATTGTCCCCTGCTGTTATCTGTCTGGTCTATGGACAGCATTCCACATCTGAGAAGGCCACTCTGCCTTGAGCAAAACACTTTATTTTGTTCTGTCTCTGTATGAGTTAGTCACTGTTTTTTGTTTGGTAAACTCTATAATGCCTGTGTTTTCTCAGAGAGATCAAGTGGCATAAAAACAGAACAAGACTGCAGATGAAAGTTCGAATGATCTAAAGCCAGAGGCAACAACATATCAAAGAATGGACTTTTCTTGGTCCAATACTCAAACTCTTTACAGACAGACCAAATATGAAGGCCTGGGAAAAGATCCAGACTAACTGCCAGGTCAGGGAGAAAAAGTTACAAGTCCAGTCCTTGAAATCCATCTTCACTTATCACAAATTGGGCTGCAACAACTAATCGATAAAATCGATAATGAGAATCGTTACCAACAATTCTCATTATCGATTAGTTGTGCAGGGAGGAGTTGTTTGCAGGGGCGGACTGACCAATGTTGTTAACTTTTGAAATCTGCATTATCTAGGTCGCAGGCTTTAAAAGCGCCATATCAGAATCTCCCCAGATCAAAAGGGCGAGATTCTTATGGCGCCTGGTAAAACGTCACATTAACCAATACACATAAATGCGGCCGCTATTACACTTAATATACACCTCTTGAGAAGCGGCCAAGGCTGAGCAACTCTTTTCTGCATACATTACATTACTAGCCTTCCACTAACACAGAGAAGGTTAATGGGCATTATTCCTTTGAGTGTCAATTGGATGTGCGACGCATTGCTCACCAACTCACTGTGAAGCCGCATTAACCCTTTGAGTGCCAGAGGGGTACACAACACATAGCAAAGCAATATGTTGCGTACCCCTCTGGCACTCCAAGGGTTAACCATGTCGCCCTGTTTAAAATGGCAACATGACAACCTCGCGCTGCATAAAAGCGCGAGGTTGTCATGCCGCCTCTTTAAACGTTGCTATTTACTGGCCGCGGTTGAAATTCAAGCGCTATATCTCGGTGGCAGTTGTCAAGCAGGAAGGAGGTGTGAAGTATGTGGTGCTTAGAAGCAGGAACTGGGTTCTGTTGGAGAGGATCTGAGCCCCCGAACAAGCGGACCAAGAGCAGCATGCTGGCAATGAAAGCACCAAACAGGTGGATTATCAGTTTGTGCAGAACGAGGAGAACGAGCAACTCAGGTAGGCGGGCGATGTACCAGTCATCCTGTTGTATTGCAAGTTGGGGTGAACGGGCATCATCAGGGGGATGCTTAGAAGCAGTTGTCACTGTTAATGGGGTGAAACGGGATTCCCCTAATCACTGTGGCACAGAGTGAAGTTATCGCCAGAGTGCATCAAGATTGCTCCCCCATTCACCGTCTCATATCACCCATATGCCACCCAACCTCACATCTTTAGTGAACCGTTTCGCCTCCAAAGCACTCAATCACTTTCCCCCATCACCCAAATTCACCCCATCACCACCCAATAACTTCTCGTCCTCCAATTACCTTTCCATGTCCGATTCCTCATCCTGGGATGCCTTCTAAAACACACAATCTTACTGTGAAATGTCATGTAGCAGGTTGGAGAGAATGATCCCATTCTTGAAGGGGGCTGCTATTTAACCCTTTGAGAAACAGTAGGGTATGGAATGCATTCCGTAGCAGTCTGGCACTTAAGGGGTTAAATGGTGAAGCGACCTTTCAATATGCGACATGAGACGTGGTATGCGGCAGTGAGGGAGCTGAATGAACCTCCCGCTCCTCCTGCAGGTCAGTTATAATGTTGAAGAGGTGTATATTAAGTGTAATAGCTGCCAGATTTATGTGTATTGGAGGAGTTAATGTGACATTTTACCAGATGTAATAGCAGCCAGATTTATGTGCGTTGAAGGGGTTAATGTGACGTTTTACCAGGCGCCATAAGAATATCACCCTTTTGATCGGGTGAGATTCTGATATGGCGCTTTTAAAGCCTGAGACCTAGTTAATGAGCCTTCATGTCACACACTCTTATGCCTGCGACATTTCAAAAGGATACCTCGGGCATTCGGTCACAGACCGAGGGTCCGTGACCGAGGGGGGCCTGCCTCCGCCTCCAACAATTAAAAATGTATTATGTCCCTTTTAATGTCCTCCTTCATTTGTGATTTGCCTGCTTGCCTGTAGGGGCACGCTGCGCCCGCCGGCTATAAAATTATGCTGTCCGCAATGAGCACTGTCGCTGGCTCATCACTCGCTCCAGGGACGGAACTCTAAGTCTGACCGTGACTGAGCCGGCACAGGCATTTTATTATGCGGCGATGCGTTATGGATGGCTTTGGGGGGGGTGTACTGGATGGCTTGAGGCTGGGGGGCTACTGGATGGCCTGGGAGGTACTGAATGGCCTGGAGGGGGTTACTGGGTGGGTAATGGATGTCCTGAAGGGGTAACGGATGACCTGGGGGAGTACTTGATGGCCTAGGGGGTACTGGATAGCCTGAGGGGGTACTGGATGGCCTTGGGGGGTACCGGATAGCCTTGGGGGGGTAACGGATGGCCTTGGGGGGGTAACGGATGGCCTTGGGGGATAAAATGTTCATCTCACCTTTTAGTGAATAGACCCCATCGTAAGATAAGAACAGTGACACATGTTAATGTAAATTTTAAGTTTTTTATTCTGCTGTTTGTTTTTAACACTCGGTTTGTTCATGAAATCCTTTTAAATAAAGGAAAATTAGCATATTGTTTTTTTTATCCGATTAATCGAAAAAATAATCGGCCAACTAATCGATTATCAAAATAATCATTAGTTGCAGCCCTAATCACAAACCACACAAGATTTTACCTTGCTAAAAGGAGATGGCTGTATTTGTCAGTGTGCTGCTGAAAGAGTTAAATCATAGATGACAATTTTATTTCTTAAAGGGCAATTTTTGGTTTACCAAGGCTGCTCTTATGGAGGATTTAGCAAAAAGCCTGGAACTGTTTGGTGCAGCTTTTAAACTGCTCCTGTCAGCCGTATGGGGTCAAGAAACTTACCCTCTCAGTTGACATGAGACTGGAATGCAACCCAGAATATGGCTTTGAGCCAGAGACTAATTTTGAAGGTTGCTCATACAGGCCAAAGAGACTGAAATCTTTCAGTTCAGTGCATCTCACAGGATCAACAAGGTAGCAATGTGGGTCCTTTTACAAACCCCCAATCAACTCCTGTCTCAAAGTGCAGCACCAGATTCAACAGCACGTCTGCGTCCAATAAATTATTAATGTGACAGCTGCACTTTAACCCCTTAACAACACAAAATCATGTATGAGTACATAAGGGCTGCAGTAATTAATCTAATATTTTATATATTATACTTAAAATATAAGGTTGATTAATATTATATTGAATGACTGTCACCATCAAAAGAGGTAAAGTTACACACGTGCATGCACAGTTATACACATCCATATCATTGGATGGTAGTTTCTAGTTCCTGCAAAGCAATCCTAGTCTGTCAACTATATCAAACCTATAAAATATTTGATTAATGATATATTTGAAACTAATGGCCCTACAATACTTTAATAACAAGCTGTAAAGGACCATAGCAACGTACCAGTACGCTACTATGTTTTAAAGTCTGCTGGAGCCTCTGGGACTCAGTTAACTGCCAGGAACCAAATCAAAGTAGTTCCTGGCAGTCTGATCACAGGTCTGGTGATGCAGTGCAAAGGAAGGACATAATAGGTCCTCCCTGCTAAAATAAATTAAAAGAAATTCTCATGTTAAACTAAATGCAGGTGGGATACCCGCATCCAAAGTCAGCTTGCCTCTTCTCCAGTTCCTTGTTGTGATCTTGACGCGGACGGCATGATGCAATTACTTCATCACACCACAAGAAACTAGAGAAGAGGCAAGCTGGATCAGGAGTTGAGGCACCCTGTTGGCTTCATTTCAAAAGAAGCAACAACTTAATTTTTATTTGCCTTACCAGTCTCTCTAAGACCTCAAAACATAATTATTTAAAATAAGTATAAACACAGCAACACCATTCCTTGCCTTCTCCCATAATCTTAACCTCCTCGTCACAATATCACTTCCCCTCCTCATAAGCCCAACCAGTTCTGAAAAAAAAAAATATTTCATTTTCATGACGTTATTTTTCAGTATAAAAATGTTAAAACCTGTTTCAGGGAACATTAAACTTTATTAACTATAAGAGAACTGACAGTGTAGATATAGAAAATCAGATTTTATCTATAGGGAAATTGAACCATCAGAACTTGTCATGTAAAGGAGAAAAGAGCCAAACAATTAAACTATATTTCATTTTTATGATACATAAAAGTGAGTGTCAATTCTCACCTCCCTATCTGTACATTTCAATGAACGACTAGAGTGTTCACCCTACCAATGGGGTGCTAGTGGCAAATTGGGGACCCCTATTAATCTCTACCTTACATCTCCATAGTCCCCACTCTCACCTTTTCAATTAAACAGAGGTAGGATTACTCACTTAACTAAAGTACAAACACTGTGCTTGTGCTTGCAAGCACAGTGATTGTACACAAACTTCCCAATTTAGGCGTCCTCCAAATATCAGGTGGACATAGGCTATCTATACAGATTGAGGTGGTCACCCAAACTCAGGAGGTACTTAAAGGGATAGTAACACTTCGTTTTAACTTTATTTTATTTTGTAGGCATTAAAAAAATATGAAGAATGATATAAGTCTGATCTCTCAAACCTTTATGGTTTATGAGATATTCACAAGCAAAGTTCCCCTCCCCGCCCCTTTTATCTAGTGTAAGACATCTCTTCTCAGATGTGAGTCTGGTTGTATGACAGTACAGATAACAGAAGGGGACAATTTTCTTTGTATGAAAACAATGAAAGCCCTTCCCCCCTTGACAAGTTTTTCAGCTTTTTCCATTATCTTAATTGAAGATTGTCCCTCTCTGCAGTCTACCTGGGCATCTCCCTTCTTATCTGGTTGAACAGGGGGGGGGGGATACTTTGTTTGTGAATATCTCTTAAACCATAAAGGTTTCAGAGATAAGACTTATATCATTCTTCATGTTTTTTTAATGCCTACAAAATAAAATAAAGTTAAAATGAAGTATTACTATCCCTTTAAACTGTTGATCTAGAGCTCTTGAGAGCATTGGAGTGGCAGATCAGTGAGAATGTGCTCAGTTGAGGCTCACTTCATTCTTACTGATTGGTAGTACACAAGTACATCTGAGGGGCAGATCAATGCTAGTAGTCTCATTTTGTATAGATAAAAGGGACTCCAGAATATGTTATTTTGGGAACAAGCATCAAGTCTGGTAGCAAAAACACAGTGTTTGTACTTAAGCTGAAGTATACCTGTCACCTTGAATTCAAGTTGGCATATTCTAAAAATGCATAGGCATTAATGACTATGTATATCCCATTTAACTAGTGAACCTTTAATAATAGGAAGGCACAAAGCACCCCAATCACATGGTATAATTTAAACCAACATTAAATGAAGATGAAATATTACATATATACATTTACATAAAACTGACTCAGCTATTAACTGGTGCAGGCAGATCTTTTGAAACCAAGTTTTTTTTTAAGTGTAGCTGGCTTAAAGGGATAGTAATACTTCGTTTTAACTTTATTTTATTTTGTAGGCATTAAAAAAACATGAAGAATGATATAAGCCTTATCTCTCAAACCTTTATGGTTTATGAGATATTCACAAGCAAAGTTTCCCCCTCCCGCCCCTTTTACCTAGTGTAAACAATCTCTTCTCAGATGTGGAATACAGTCCATAGACTGGACAGATAACAGAAGGGGACACTCTTATTCCTATGAAAACAATGAAATCCCTGCCCCCCTTGACAAGCTTTTCAGGTTTTTCCCTTATCTTAATTGAAGATTGTCCCTCTCTGCAGTCTACCTGGGCAACTCCCTTCTGCCCTGGCTGAGAAGTGTTACATCAGTAAAAGGGGCGGGAGGGGGAAACTTTGCTTGTGAATATCTCTTAAACCATAAAGGTTTGAGAGATAAGACTTATATCATTCTTCATTTTTTTTAATGCCTACAAAATAAAATAAAGTTAAAATGAAGTATTACTATCCCTTTAAAACAAAAAATAATTTAGCATAGTTATAATGTTTCTACCGAATTTCATTCTAAAGATGAACAACGGAGTAGGCTGAAAATAATCATTAAGAGCCCTGGTTCCCAAACCAGTCCGGAAGCAGGTTTTCAGAATCTCATCATATGATCATAGTAATTTTGACAGATCCACATGTGCCCAAATAAAAGTATCCAGAATGCATGCACTGTTGGGGGGGGGGGGCATGAGATTTAGTACAGGTTTGTGTAAAAGCGGTTTTGAACACAATTTTACATGACACAATGTACTGTGCAGAAATTAACTATGTAGAGCTCGCCCTGCTACAGAATATAGAGTATACTCTACCACAAACCACCTGCCTTGTATAAAACCCATTTGCACTACACTAGTCTACACTCACAATAACCCTTATGTATAAAGGAAAATTGCAGTAATTTTGGGGCGAATCTATACAGGACATAAAAAAATGAAGCATGATTTGTTTCAGAAGATGAGCACTCTTGTTCATGCAGATGAACGGACAGCAAATAAGTAAACCCCCCATCCCCTCCAACCTCAGGGTGGGTACTTACAGCATCACACGGGAAACATGAATATTGACAGGCACCACTCGATCCTTGAATGCAGTGGTGATAAAACAGCCAAAGGTGAGAGCTGCCATAACACTCAATGAGAAGGCGAATAGGGAGTTCGCTCTGGACAGAGCCGTATTCATTGTTAAAAGGATTTAATGAGTCGCAGGTTTTACAGTATAACGAGAAAAACAGACCAATGATTCGAAAAGACCGGCAGAAGATAAGTCACAGGCTGCTCTGCGCACAGGAAGAAAGATGTGGATACGCGGCAAAAGAATGACAGGTGAATGGGGAGATAGGAAATGATGATAATCTATTCGGTAAGGAGTTATTGTCGGTACACTAACTGCCAGATGTGATAAGCAGGAAGCTACTTCTAGCGCTGAGCTGTCTGTAAGCACCAAGCGATTCGCTGTACATGTCTACTTCCGGTGTAATGGCATAGAAACCGGAACCTAGTACTTTGACATGCGGAAGTTTTAAGTGTGTGATTACGTTAGGGAGTGCAGTGCCGCCATTTTTGATATTGGATTTTTTTGTTAGATAGTACCGATGTGTACTGCTCATTGAATTTTTATTAATTTGTTATTTATGCAGATCATGTTCTTTAGTGCTTACATTAATCGATGGGGAGTGTTTAGGAGGTGAAATGTCTAACTGAAATATATTTAGGTATACACATTTATTGCTTTACCAGTTAAATAAACATCAAAATAAGTATGTTATTTGACTAATTGAGCATAAGAGATCTATTATTTGCACTCAATCGGTTGTCGGTCGTAAACGCATTCTACGATGTGGGTCGGTGACTGAGTGCTACTTAGCACACAGAGCACATTTGGGGAGCCAAGACACCAGCTGTTAGATAAATCTGCCTGTTCCATGTTTTACAGGGCAATGCATTGTGCACTCACTAGCATTCCAAGGTTTAATTGGTGGTGAGGGGGTGTTAGCAACCAAGGGGTCATGCCTTTTTCCACCTATGGTTGTTAAATGCCAGGGGTATTTTCTGTGCCAGGAAACAGAAGCTGGGACTGGTGGTGGGGTCACAAATTGTGCCAGTGGATGAAGCTAATGAACTCTAGAGTGCCTTTCCTAGGGGTGATTGGTATGTAAGTCTGACCCTACTCACTATGTCTCCCCCATTGCATGTTCTTTCCTATACATCCTTCATTATGGGTCTTCTCACCCCATTGCACATCTTGGTTCACTATGAAAATGTCACCATCTATTGGGCGACCAACACATCAGTGCACTAAAAGGGCAATGTGAGAATATCTCCCGCATCAAAAGGTTGAGATTCTCATGTCAAGGATGTAAGTGGTGCATTGACACAGTTAAAGGGTTAGTAATACTTAAATATTACTAATCCCCATATTGTAGGTGTGTTAAAAAGAATGTAATTGTCCCCAGTGTCATTTCTCAAATCTTAAAGGGGATGTTTCAGCAAACATTTTTTCAAGCTTAAAAAGTAGGGCAGGTTAAACAATAGACATCAGTGTTGTTTATTTAAAAAAAAAAAAAAAAAGATCTGTGCTTCACAGAAATCTCTTATTCCAAATGTACCTGTTGACGTTACAGGGGACCACGGTACAGTTCTTGCTGTGCCATATTGACACAGAAACCATGCCCATTCTCTTCGCAGTTCACGCCCAATCTCCCTCCTACTTTCCCTTTACACCAGGCACACTAGTTAATATGCCAGCACGTCGTCAGTGGAAGGGGCCTGACCAAACACAAGAAGTCACAGCAGGCAGAGCAGAGAGCAAGGAATCTTAAGACAAGATGGCACTGCTCTGCCTACACAATGCAAAGACATTATAAAGTAAGTTTCAGCAACTATGGACTGTTATATGAAACTGACATACCTTACTTGGTACATTAGGGGGTGATAGATCTAAACCGCAAACTTTTTTTTTTTTTTTTATAAACATCCACTTTAAAGGTTTGAGAGATAATAGCCCGCAAAGTTCCCCCTCCCATCCCCTTCCTTGAAGTCAGCGTTGTAGCTGACTGCAGGGGAAGCCTGTTGTACTCCAGTCATGTGGCTCTGCAGCAGAGCCGAGAATGTGTTAGTAAAAAAATAATTATTTCACTGAAACTGTCTTCTACGTGTGCTTGGTGAAATAATTCTTTTTTACTAACGTGATCTCGGCTCTGCTGCAGAGCCTCCTGATGCACCTAAGACCAGATGTCCCTGCAGTCAGCTACAACGCTGACTTCAGGGAAAGGGGAGGGAGGAACTTTGCTGGCAGTTATCTCTCAAACCATAAAGGTTTGAGAGATGACACTGGGGACAATTACATTCTTTTTAACATGCCTTCAATATGGAGATTAGTAATATTTAAGAATTACTATCCCGTTAAACAATGTATTACGTGGGTACTGTGCTCCAAGTCATAGTGCTCTAACTCTCCATCAGAGTCCCTCTACCATCCAATGAGTTAAATTTCTCTTGTAAAATTTCTTCTGATTTTATTCAAATGAACAGTGGCTAAGGGCAAATCTGGAGACTGAATATAGAGAAGGAAAAATATATGATATTAGTAATTACATACTCGAACAGGGCTAGTCACTTGTCAGAGCTCCAGATGTAGGATGGTGGAGGATGATGGGAGTTGTAGTCCCCACCTTCCCCAGTTCCGAGTAGCAGAGTGGCACTCTGTTGACTGATAAGCACAGCCACCTCTGCTCCACTATGACTGTCACGCTGTGGCCACTCGGATCACTGTGACTTGGAGCAGAGTACCCAGGTAATACAGTGTTTAAATGTTTCAATGTAACTCTTAAATCTGCAACATGAGAATCTCGCCCTTTTGATGCGGGTGAGATTCTCATGTCGACCTTCTCATCTTGGCGACGTGTTAAATGCACTGTTGTGTTAGTCACCCAATAGTGGGAGACATTACAAAAGGATACTGTCCATCTTTATCCCATTTCTCTTCCCCAAATGCCTCTCTCTCTTTCCTCTGTCTCCCAATTCTCTCTTCTTGACTTTCTTCCTCAACTTGCCTTTCTTCCCCACACTACCACCCCCTTCCACTTTCTCAAATTTCCTCTTTATCTTCCCCTTTGACCATCCTCTTCTCTTTTGCCCTCTCTCTTTTCCTGTTTGAAATTAGGGGTGCACCGAAATTTCGGTAGCCGAAATGTTTCAGCCAAAAATGGCATTTTCGGCAAAAAGCCGAAATAAAAAAATGGCTGTCATTCCTCCCTGAGCTGTCTGATGTAGTACGCTGCTCGTTATATGCAGTGAACAAGTCCCATCATCCTTACATCTTTAAAAGTTGCTACCTTCAATTTACTACAAGTCCCATCATCCTTACCTTGCCTGGTGGTGCGATTGCACTTCACAAGTGGCCGAACATAGCTTTGTTTGAATGAGCACTGCCTCTCTCTCCCCGCCCTGTCATTCTGCATGCAAAGCAGGGTAGAAAGCGGGGCAGCTCTGATTCACAGCTCTCTCTAGCGCTCAAACAAAGCTATGTTCAGCCACTTGTGAAGTGCAATTGCACCACCAGGCAAGGTAAGGATGATGGGACTTGTAGTTAAATTGAAGGTAGTGACTTTTAAAGATGTAAGTATCACCACGGTAGTAATCACCGCTACCAGAGTAACCACTTCTGGAGACTGACCGAGAAGGAGGAGGGGAGATTGGAGAAAGGCACTGGAGCATATTAAAGACCATTTATACAAGGTTTCATAACAAACAAGTGGTCCGGTAACCGCATAATATTGCTACTGTTGTGTGTTTCTATTACATCCACATCATTGTCACAAAATTGGAGTGGCGTAGCACTTTATAATATTACCGGTTCCAGCACCAGTCCTCCGAGATCTTAGCAGCTAATATATGTTTTAGCCCCCCTCAATCCACTATCCATGGTCAGAGCCCAACTTACGTATATGCCTTGATAAGACTTTGATCCCCGACACAACGCTCACTGCCCTTCCCGTCCAGCACCATTCACTTCTCTAGTACAGTGTTTTTTAGATTCTTATTCCCTTTTTTATAGTCCCCACAATATTTGAGGCACAGTTTGATTATTAATATATTTTCCAGTTCACAGAGGTGCTGGTATTACTCTTATCTGTGTACATTAGGGGGTGATAGATCTAAACCGCAAACTTTTTTTTTTTTTTTTAATAAACATCCACTTTAAAGGTTTGAGAGATAATAGCCCGCAAAGTTCCCCCTCCCATCCCCTTCCTTGAAGTCAGCGTTGTAGCTGACTGCAGGGGAAGCCTGTTGTACTCCAGTCATGTGGCTCTGCAGCAGAGCCGAGAATGCGTTAGTAAAAAAATAATTATTTCACTGAAACTGTCTTCTAAGTGTGCTTGGTGAAATAATTCTTTTTTACTAACGTGATCTCAGCTCTGCTGCAGAGCCTCCTGATGCACCTAATACCAGATATCCCTGCAGTCAGCTACACTTAGTATTAGTTCTTTTCCTTTTTTTTTCTCCATATAGTGCCTGTTTGTGTGTTTCTGTCTGTCTGTCTGTGCATGTGTGTATGTCTGTCTGTCTGTCTGTGTGTGTGTTTCTGTCTGTGTCTGTGTGTGTGACTCATGATCAATATGTTTGGGACATCAGTAAAAATGGGACTTGCAGATAATGTAACCGCAATGGAAAGGTCACTTTTTTTCCAGGCAAGTTGGTAACCTTCAGCTCATGGGACTTTCACTTTAACTGCGCCAGGTGGACTTGCTCCACTATATTTTTTGTTTCTTTTGTTAGGCATCGTCCTATAAATTAAAAAAAGTTGTTTTCGGCCAACTGCATCCTGACATTTCGGTTTTGGTTCAGAATTTTCATTTTGGTGCAACCCCTAGGTGAAATATAGCTATACTAATGAAACTACATAGCTTACAAATAAATTATAGCTACACTAGGTATATTTCAATTGAAGCCTCTGTGCTATCACTAGTATATCTCCATTGCAATTGTAAGCAACCAATGTAGCTCAATTTCTAACTCTGTGGTATCACTACTAGATCTCAGTTTCAATTGGTATTCGGTGGTGTAACTAGTTTAGCTCAATTTCAATTGTATGCTTGGTGGTGTCTCAAAGATAAATAGGCTGAATATTAAAAATAATTCAAAACAATCATATTGTCATATTTCCACTCAGGTAGGTGATAAATGAGAAAAATCACACAGAAAGGGAAACGCTGCTCAAAATGTACATCCGTTTTAATTAATTAAATTAAGCTAAACAGCATTAAATTACTGATTCATACTTGTCTTACTTCACAGCATTATTAACAATTATAAAATTCACAAAAGGGGATTGGCTGGAACAGTGGGCTGGAGCGATATTAGAAATGGGCACTTAATTGTTCTTGCCCTGAAGTCCAAAATTTGGGAGGCCTCCCCTGATTGAAATCCATCTTCAGGAATGTTAACCCTTTGCTTTCCAGAGAGGTACGCAAAGCATTGCAGAGCAATGCATTATGTACCCCTCTGGCACTCAAAGGGTTCAAATAGGTACCTGAACCCCTTGTCAGAGCGATGGGCACTGTGTGGCAGAGCAAAGTACTGCATATCCATCTGTCACAAAAAGGCTTCCAAGGCGGGCTGAATATTTCTAACATGGCATATAATTCAGCATACAGGTCAACCTGAGGCATACTCGCTGTTTTGAACTACAACTCCCATTATCCCCAGGCAGCTGATAGCTGCCTAGCAATACATGTGCATTGTAGTCTACATTTGGAGGGCCTCAGGTTGCCAGTCCCGCACTATGGAAAAGCTACATGTCTGGAACCAACTGTAGTTTATTTATTTTTCATCAAGACTCTAGCACACTCAAATGTTCTGTAGCCACAGCAGCAGCTGAAAAGGCTCAGAAATCTCCAGAACTTTCCTTTTTTCTTTGGCTTCTTTCTTCCACTTTTGCTTTCACAGCATCTTCCTCATCATCTGGTGTTTTTCTCTTCCATACATAAAACATGTGCTGCTCACTCCTCATCAACCGTTGTATAGGAATCTCCGATATATAACTTCACCTTTCTCTCACCAGGATTGTCTTCCTCTTGACTGTCCATTGTTTGTGAATGTTCCAGTGGAGGCCAATCCTGTTGTTCCTCCTGATATGTGTAATAAGGAGCAAAATCCACCTCTTTCTTTTCACTGTTCAGTGAGAGTAGAGGTTACCGAACAAAGTACAGAAGCCAGTTCTGTAACTTCTCCAAGTGGAGGAAATAAGAAAGAAAATCATACCCTACCAACTCATTGTCTCATGGTTGTGGATTCCTGTGTATAGTCATTTATCACCTTCGTATGCATGTAATCAGAAGCAAAATCCACCTCTAATTCCTCATCATCTCATGCTTGTTGAGGTTGTAGTGGAGACCAGTACTGTTGCTCCTTCTGATAGGTGTAAGAGGTAGGAAAATCTACCTCTTCCTCCTCATCATCTGATGGTTGTGGAGGATCCAGTGGAGGCCAGTCCTGTTGCTCCACTTGAGTAGTGTAACGTAGCAAAATCTACCTCTTCATCATCTGATGATTGTGGAAGATCCAGTGGAGCCATTCCTGTTGCTCCACTTCATGATCATAACGTAGCAAAATCTAGGTGGAAGTAACATTTTATAACATCTTAAGTTCATTGGAAACAGCTTTAATGGAGCAGTAAACTTTTGTTATGAAAAAATTATATATTGTAGAACTTCTCTCACTGAGTAAAATAAAGGTACTCCCACTTCTGAGAAAATCATATTTTCAGGATTAGTACAGTTTAAAATCTTGTTGTTTTACGTAAACAGCACCCTGTAGATGTAAAATTCCAATAAGTTATTATTCTGTTTAACCCATTAACGACCCATGATGGTCTAGGACCATCATGAGTTGTTTTCCGTTAAGGACCCATGGAATTCCATGCTCCCTGCACAGCTGCACGCCTTTCAGGGAGCCCGGAAGCAGATGCCACAAAAAAAATGGTCCGTGGTTCTTAAGTGATGGCCGTCCTTAAGGGGTTAAGAGGAAAGTCACTGTGATAAAAACTGCTGAATCATGCTGTCAATTAGAGCTTTCAGGATGTGAATATGCTGTAAATTCACTTCCTGATTATTTGAACTGTTATACTATTTGAATAAAACAACTGTTCCCTTTTTTACTCAGCAGGAAAAGCTCTATAATAAATAGTTTTTTATAGAAAACAATTTACTGCTCTTTTAAGAATCATCTGTGAGTTATATTGGCTATATTTACATGTCAGTTAATACAGTTTAAATGGTGCTGGCTGGCATAGCCATGTACAATATACTAAAATAGGGTTACCACACATCATGCGTTGCCCAGGACAGTCACTGATTTTAAATGTGTGTCCAATGTCCCAGGCGGCCCTCTTCTGGGACAATTAAAAAGTCCCAGAATGAAGACTCCAGAGCATAGAGATCTAAACACTAGAAAGGGAACTGTCCATTGCCTGCTGTGACAGAAAGTGATGCCTCTGCTGTGCTACATAAAATGGCTTCCAGACAGAGCTGTAAACACTAGACAGGACCAGTGATGGTGCTGACACATTATGGGTTTTGTGATCACAGCTCTCCTGTGAAAGAACTGTAATCACTCTGGGAGCATGAAATTGACTGATCCAAGACTGGAGCAGTCATTTCAGCCCCTTGTTCAGCGAGCCGGTACACGTTATCAGTCACGCATGCCAGTTCACCGAAAGGCGTCTATGCGGTCCTTAAGGATGGTCCAGTCCCAGGACTGCCAGACATTACGGGGTTAATCCTGACATTAAACAGGAGCTGCAATGCAATTTTGTTTTAGTGTAATGCTAGTTAAAGACTTTGGGCATTATGTCCATTTTCCAGATTGCACACTGATGTCCAGTGATGTATAGTTTCCACATTACTGCACTAGAGCTGAGGACACATACTCTGCTGTTCTTGTCTCTGCATTGTCCCTAATAGCATAATGGAAATTTGGTCACCTCTTGAAATGGTGGTATCATATTTCTAGCTCTCTTTGTCCTGATGATTTGTATTTTTTTTGGAAATTCAATGGCAAAAAACTTTGGCCAAAGTCAGAATTAAAGGGATAGTAATGTTTCATAATAAAAGCAGCTCTAATAAATCATCATAGTATTTGGACTTTAGAGAGTGTTATTTCAATTCTGTCTGAGTTGTAGTTCAAGACTAATTCAATGACAATGTTTCCCCCTCCCGCCCCTTTTACTGATGTAACACTGTTCAGCCAGATCAGAAGGGAGGTGCCCAGGTAGACTGCAGAGAGGGACAATCTTCAATTAAGATAAGGGAAAAACCTGAAAAACTTGTCAAGGGTGGCAGGGCTTTCATTGTTCTCATAGGAAGAAGATTGTCCCCTGCTGTTATCTGTCTGGTCTATGGACTGGATTCCACATCTGAGAAGAGATGGCTTACACTAAGTAAAAGGGACGGGAGGGGAAACTTTGCTTGTGAATATCTCTAAAACCATAACGGTTTGAGAGATAAGACTTATATCCTTCTTCATGTTTTTTTAATGCCTACAAAATAAAATAAAGATAAAACAAAGTATTACTATCCCTTTAAGTTCTCCCTCAAATGCACAAAAGACAGGAAATACAGGCTGAGTGCTAATATTTTTTTTAGGAACGCTTACATGTTAAATCATAATTCTGTGAGAGAAGGTAGCAAATGTAGAGGCTTATGCATTTGCTAGCACAATGTAGAAAATGTCCACTTCTACACAGTTGGCTGTCATTTACTTTATTAAAGTTTCAATACAAACATTTTCTTTAATTCTGGGTAGATTTCCTCTGCATTGGTAACTGGCATTAACAAACTATTCACATGTTCTAAAAGTACAGGTTCTTCTGAAAAAATATGTATATTATGTGTTGTTTTTATGCAAAAATATCACTGAAACTGATGTTTGAATGTAAACTGCAACAACATTGTCAAAAGATACACAGTATTGCATACCTCCCAACATTTTAAATGGCTAAAGAGGGACACTTTTTGTTTTAGGTGGTGTTTCTGGGAGTGGGGTTGGTAGGTGGGGCACGTCTTCATCTAACTGAATAAATGATTTAGAACAAGACCAAAGTATTTTATTTACACAGACTAATGTATAAACACATATACTGAAGTTTAAACAATCATTAATGTGAGTTTTATTGTTGTGGAGCAATGTGATACTCTTATACACACACTGCACAGTCTGATCTCCTAAAAAGAGGGACATCTGGGTGGGAAAGAGGGGCAAAGGGATTTCAGTGTCAGAGACTGTCCCTCCTAAAGAGGGACACTTGGGATGTATGGTACTGGGAGGTTTTCTAATTCAGAAGTTAAGAGATTAATGCATAAACAAACATCAGTTATTACCAGAGATGCAACTCATATGAACTAGTATTGCCAGATACAAAATAGTTTTTTTCAGTTTCTGTTATATATTGGATTCTCAATCATAATACAGGTGAAGAATAACTCAAAAGATTTGATAAGCTGAGAAAAGCAATTGTGCATTGAACTGAACATAGAGCATCGGCTTAAGTTACAGCTGAATTTCCATGGTCGTCGATCAATACACTTATCTTAGGAATTTCTTTACTGCTGGTATAGAACATCATATTTACTACATAAGATATGTGACAATGTATCAGTCAGATTCTAGAAGTGCCTAAAACACAGAGGAACAGTGATAAACATTTGGTCTTTATGCCCTAACATTTCCCCTTTTTGAAAAGAAATTCTAGAATTCATAGGTCAATTAACCTATCAAATCTCTGGATCCCTGGATCATATTACTGAACCAAAGCACCCCTGAATGTAAGATGTAAAAAAATACTTAATAAAGCTAGGGGAGTTGACCCTATATTGTGGAAGGCTAAGGATATTCCCGTACTTAAAATTTGTCTCTCCTCTTTGCTTCTCCTTCTCTCTTGTTTTTGTATCTCTCCATCTCCTATTCTCCTCTTCTTGCCTATGTACCATTTCCTGAGCTCTGCAGCTCTACATTCACACTTAGGGATCTCATGTGCACCTATGAGGAGAACATGAACCTAGTACATAGCATCCTCTAACAGGAACACATCTTGTTAACCACTGAGTAGGCCAATGGCATTGGTGCAAGGAAAAAGCATGCCTGGTAACAGGTCGAAAAGGCAGTGAGCAGCACATGATAGATTTACTCTAGGAACACCGGGCAGACTGCAATCACAAAGTAAAAGTCAAGATGGGAAGTAGCAATGCATACAAGGGCTGCCAGGGGTAGACTTGTTTTGTGTAGGCTCATAAACACCATCAAAAAATATATCCTCTTAACCCTTGTTAGCAGTCACCACATACAAAAGAACAGCAAATTGACTAGGCTGTTCATTGTTTTCTATGGGTGGAGTTCTAGCTGATGTCCTGAGAAATTAACTTGTGTTACTTACAAAGTTTTATAGTTGATGAGGCTGAAAAAAGACTTGTGTCCATCAAGTCCAGCTCATGCCAAAAACACCCCTGTTGATCCAGAGGAAAGAAAAAAAAGCCCTCTGGAGCAATTTCTGATTTAGCCCCAAGTGGTTAAAAAAATTCCTTCCTGACTCCAAATGGCAGTCAGATAGTTCCCTGAATCAACATCCTATCTGCTTTGTAGCCACCTGTCATAATTTTAAATATTGTTCTGTGCTAGACAGGCATCCATTGCTTTTTTTGAAAGCAGTTGCATTATCTGCAAGTACAACATCCAGAGGCAAAGAATTCCATTGCTTTACCACCCTTACTGTAAAGAACCCCTGCCTTTGTTTTAGTCGAAAGCACTTTTCCTCTAGTCTTAATGGAAGACCTCTTGTTCTTAGCTCAGCTCTTTGCGTAAATAATTCATTGGCTAGTTCTTTGTATTGACCTTGAATGTATTTGTAAATGGTAATCATCACCCCTTAGATGTCTCTTCTCTAATGTAAACAAACCCAGTTTGGCTAGTCTTTCTTTATAACTCAGATCCTCCAATCCCTTTATCAGTTTTGTTGCACGTCTCTGAACCTTTTCCAGTTCATCAATGTATTTTTTAAGAACTGGCACCCAAAATTGTACTCCATATTCTAGATGAGGCCTAACCAAGGATTTATACAGAGGTAGGATAATATTAGCATCCCTTGCATCTACACCTCTTTTTATGCAGGCTAGTACCCTATTTGTGCTTGCAGCAGCTGAGTGACCCTGCACACTGCTGAGAAGTTTATCTCATCACACTGCTCATGTACTGCAATCATTTCTTCTTCCCACATCTTACCAGTCAGACTACGAGCATTTGCATGCATACAATTTATCATTTTGCCATTTTGAAAGATTTCATTCTTTGTCAAATGTGTCTGCCTTTTTTCAGGCTGTAACAATGACAACTCCCTATTAGGTGATCTAGCCCATTATCCCTCTCCTCCCCCATGCCCCTTCTCTAATCCCATTTCCTCAATTACACTACCTTCCCCATCCTGTGTTGCAGGACCCCCCCCAATCCCCTTTCTAGTTGTTCTTAGTACACTTGATAGAATACTAAACTCTGAATATAAAATTGTTGTTGCTAAGTTTTTATTTTGATGGATATAACATAATTGAGCCCTAGGAGTATAAATTAGATTGTGAATAAAATAAGTTGAAAAGACCATGAGACATAAAGCAGGAGCCTAGCAAACACAGAGGAAATGAAGAGGAAACAGTCTGTATATATGATCCATCATATATGTATAATTTATTGTCATTGAAATCTGTACATTTCAGCTCCTCATTCCTCTTGGTTATTTAGTCTTTAGATTAAAATCCATTTGCACTTCTTTAACAGTTCAAGTGGTTTGAATCAAATGCGGAGGCTTCTAATCCATAAGAATTACAGTTATGTTTCAGTGTCTTGTTTCTCCTGTAAACTTGTTCTTTAGAGTGGGACATGCACTAATAATGTGATTCACGTGCCCCAAAATAATTCTTATTTGTCCTGCAGTCATATAATGTTAAGTAACTTAGAAAAACTTTAATCAGATAACTTTTTATCTTCACTGTCTTTGATTTCTTTAGTAAATCCTTTATATATTGGCATGTTTTACAAGATCCACTTAGAAATGTACACTGTCTGACCCTCTCCAGCCTTTTCCCCTTGCCGACAAATACCCAAGGGCACACCCTGGGCAAGGTAAGAAGGTTGGAGGTGTCAGGCAGTGTATATGGGGCTAACACACAGTTCTGTTGTTCCCCATGCTGCCCAACATTTGAAACATCCGAAATTCTGCCCCCCCCCCAGCCACTGACATATATTCCCCCCTACGACATATACTGCCCCCCTGTTCAATTCAACATGCAGTGCTCCCCTCCGACATATACTGCCCCCACTTTTTCAATCTGACATGCATTACCCTCTCTGACATATACTATCCCACTGCTCAATCCGATATGACTGCTGTCCACACAGTTAACCCTTTGAGTACCAGGGAGGTACACAATGCATCTGCATAAGGATTGCCTTCATGTGTTAAAAATGGTTAATTTTGTAAAAATATAAATCAGACCTCATGGGGGCATCGGGACACCTACTGATGCCCCTATACTATACTATTCTATACTATACTTATGGTGCAAAAACATTGCTTTTAACGTGTATCATTAAATTTGATCCGTTAATTTCTTATGTTGTGAGGAGCACCATGCGTCCTAATGTTCTTTTCACTTGCTGAGAATATCTAGCTTTTTTTTTTTTTTTTTTACTTCAAAAGGGTGATAAAAAGGTTGTTCTAGGTTTAAGAGCTAATAGCTCCTTGGGGTTCTCCAAAACTTTCACCTTGAATTGCCTCCAGGTTTTGAAGAGCTTCCAGCTCTTGAATGTTCCATTCGATCATATGAAATGTTTGTGCAGCTACAATTTTATGGTGAATAAATACAGATCCTTTATTAATTCAAATTTGTCAAAATAGCTACTGAAGCAGTGTGACATTTTGGAAAGTATTACCTTTCTTCTGAAAGGACTAGAGTTGGTTTATTAATTGTGGCCCATCATTCTGCCTTTGCTGTTCCTTGTTGTTCTGTGTTCAGATCAAATGTGTTCTTGGGAATGCCAACACATGTTGATCCATTAAACATTTGGCCGCTTTTTCCAGTTCACCTTTATTTCTGCCATGTCCTATAATGTTTGTGTCTTATATTAACAAAAGAAACATCAGCATTATCAATGCCTTCTGTGTCAGTATCTTTTTCCTTGGCTCTCAGCTTAAAGGAGAACTACCACCCCGCAAAAACTTTATATTAATTACGTCTACATCTGGCAACTAGCTGCTTAGTAGTGCTAGTCGCCAGAAATATTACCTTCTTTAAACGTTTTTCGAGTTTTTCGGAGGCTGACAGTAGCAGGAAGCACAGACATCTTGCCATAGTGACGTCCGTGCGCCTGCTCTGTCAGTCCGTTTTTGGAGGCCAGCTTGGTCACTTCATAAGTGGATATATAAGAGAAATTTCCCCAGTCCATATCAAATAGGTGTGTCATGTGTAACCATGATAAAGGATGTTTGCTTGGAATCAGGGTTCCCATCATGGGGGGCATGGCAATCTACTGTTCCAGGCTCAGGCCTTTGGGGGGTGGGCAGGCAACCTGCCAGAAAGTTGCACAGGACATGGTTAATGTTAGAATGCTGCCCCAGTACTTCATGAGGCATTGGGGGTCTGTAGCAATAAATCCTCTTTCTACTTCCCCTACTGCTGTGTAATGCACTGACCCGATGCTCCTCTGTCTGTGTGTCTGACTGGCCCCAGCTGATTCCCCGGTGAAACAGTGTGAGAGTCTTTGAGTTTACTGTAGACAGTAACAGGGGAGGCTACAATAGAGTTCTGCTGTTTTTTTCATTACTGACCACCAAAGGCTGATATACGGGACATAATACAGACACTGAATCCATTCAATAGAAGTAATTAGTGTGTAATATAAAGTCTTACCTACATAGAACACCTTCATATAGCAGTCAGGTATATCTATATAATTAGTATGTGTAACAGAAGGACTTAGCTCGGTAGGAAATCTTCAAATAGCGGTCAGATATATCTGTTTAATTAGTGTGTTTAACACAAGGACTTTCCAGTGTAGGAAACCTTCATATGACAGTCAGGTGTAAATCTATGATTACTCTGTGCAACTGAAGGAAGTAGCTAGGTAGGTATCCATCATACATTAAACAGATAGGTATATCTATTTCTATATGTTTGCACTGTATCTGCTCTTGTCTTTATTTAATTATCTCTGTTAAAGTCTGTCTTTAGTTCACACCTCTTCCCATCAAAACTAGCATTCAATAATTTTAAATGGCATGTAAAGGTCACTAGTCTTTTCCAGATTGTAAACTGAGACAAAGCAGACTATAATAGATATCAAGTCCACAAAATTAAACTATATAGATTTCTCTAACTGTTGTATGAAATACACCTTCCTAGGTAAATAATTATGTTAAAATAAGTGATTTTTCCTTAGATTAAAATTCCTGTTTAAGAAAATGTCTCAAACTCAGTGAGACAATGTAGTGGAGAAAACTGCAAATTGTGTTCCATTTTCCCTACAGAATGCAAACTAATGTCTAATTTGCATTACAAATAGTAAAAAGAACGCAATGGATGATTACTATGTTTTGCTGCATATATTATACATTTATTCTAAGACTAAGGAGATAGAAAGGGTTGTGTCTGAGTTAGCAGCGTACATATGGGGACAGGGCAATGGATACGAAATTTGGAGGTTGGGACTGGGCCTCATGATTTCTGATGGTGGCCCTGCAGAGTATCATGCCATGTAACCTTTTTTTTTCCAGATTTAGACTCAGTGTCTCTATTGACAGCATGTTTAGCTAACATTTACTATAGCTTTGGGAGTATTCTTGTATGTAAAGTTTTTAAATGCTTCTCAGTGCTCTTAATATAATGTAAGCAATCATTAACATTGCAATGCACACATAACTATTAATAACCTATTCATACATGGACGCAATCTAAATGTTCACAAATCAAATTAATTCTATGGATTTAAATCTATTTCCAGTATAAGTAACATATTTTTATTACTTTCACATCTGTTCCCTATTGTTAAAGATTATTTCCAGTATTACAATCTAAATAGGAGTATACATTAATTTGGGAAAAAAGTATATTACAGTAGATAAACTGAGCAAGTCTCTAGCCAATACTGGCAACTTATAATTGCCTTTAAAATTAAGTAAACGTATCTTCAGGTGACAAGACAACATTAAGGGCCTGCCATGATAGTGTTTTGGCTAAATCAGTGTGCACTTACAACATATTTATTTACTAACTAGTGACCTCTCATCAAACATTATGCAATGTTTATATAAGCATGGAGACGCTAAGATAACTCTTCTCATCCTTTCATGCCTGTCTGCATGATTGACCTCTTTAACACCAAGGCATTAAACAATAACATATCTTATTGTTTTATGTATTTCAGATTTAATATTCATTCCCAGTTCACCAGTCCTTTGCATCTAAGTGACAAAATGTTCTTGGCTTTAAAGCAGATGTGAATTATTTCTGGAATCAACAAAGGCACATTCTTGGCTCCTTTCTAGTCTCCCCTTTCCCATATGAGGGCATATAGGACCATAGAGGGTAAATATCTTACATATATCATAACTTTTATACATATTTGAACATTAAAATGTGAAAGACAGTGTTCTGCAAGTTACTTTAAGACCTGTCATTAACCTTCTGTACATTTTAATCCATGTTTTTGGAAGCAGCACATTGATATTTTATCTTTAACTAGACACATTATTTAGGATAAGCCTCTTGGTTTTAGGTGTATCTGGAAATGATGTCTGGATCTATTTATCCTGGCTATACAAGTCAGAACAGTTAGCCATTATAAAGCAAGCCTGACCCAAAATTCATCATTGTGATAGGCATTTGGCAGGTGTGTAACTATAGTTGATTTACATAAAGATTACAATGAGTGCACAAGACTTTTATAGTTCTTTATTAGTTGAAATGGTAACTTTCCAGCCTGACATATATGGAATTAAAATGATAGAATCTGGGCTTATATACCAAATATTTCCTCTTTTCTGGTAAATGTTAAAACTGTTTTCTGCAGTGTTTTGAATGCTGCTATCAGAATTGTCATGCAATTTTCCCAAAGCCCAAAACAGGGTTCATGGTAAGGATGAAAACGGTAACTTCAATACAACAGGCACCATGTGAAATAAATAAATGAATAGAATACAAACCTGTCTTTTTATAGATCTGCAGTATAATGTCCTTAGGAAGCCTTAAGTAGGAGGAGTTTGGAGCCATGGAGTTCCACAACAAAGAATAATGTCTGCCTAGGTGGACATTATATACAGTGCTACTGAAGGGTTCACTTTTGAAAGGTCGCACGTGAAAGCGTGCAACCTTTTAACTAATTCACTAGGTCGCCATGCTCACAATAGTGAGATTGTTATGCCACCTACTTAATAGTCACCTACATGGAGGATTCTTATTTACAGGAAAAGTATTATCTGCAGCACACAGAAGTGCTCCAGCTAAAATGTAGTAGCAGCTTGAGCGCCTCCGTGTGTTGCATACATAATACTTTTGGCACCAGGGTGGGAAATACACCAGTGTACTCTGTAGTCCCACATACAAAGCTGCTATAATCCTAACGAATAAAACATGTGAATCCTAAAAGAAAAACTAACAATAAACGGAGAGTGTTAATAATTCCATAGAATAAACACTAAGGGCTCGATCCAAATGTTGGCGTCGGTAGAAAAAACTGGCAACGGTGGATTTTTAAGTCAAGTATGCGATGTAAATGTTCCCACAAGTAAGAAATAACGGCAGTTTTGAGAACACAATGCTCGTCGCCAAAAGATCAAAATATCGCCCATTGAGGACAGTGTAAAAGTGAACCCCAGAGCCATTCAAATGTTGGAGTTAGGGATAACGCAAGTTAAATTGCAACATTTTCCTCCAGAAACACCTACTTTTTTAGGCGAATATCACATAACTCACAGTAGACAATCATCGTAGAGGAAAGCAAAACAGAGTTAGGGATAACATGAGTTAAATTGCAACATAACATGAATTAAATTGCAATATTTACTCATGGACTTCATGAAAGGAACATGAGTTAAATTGCATCAAAACAGGAGTTAAAACAGGAGTTAAACTGCAACAAAACAAGAGTTAAATTGCAACATTTACTAAGGGACTCCATGAAAAGAACAATAAATGAAGATATAGGTATTATTAGGTCACACAGTCGGGAGAAGAAATTCGTACAGAATAAAACTTCCCTTAAATCTACATAGTGAAACAAATATCTAAAAGGTGCGTTAGTTATTTTGGGTTTTCTAACTCAACTTGATACTTTGGAGTGCTGTGATTGTCTGTGGTGCTAGGTAATGTTTTTATCGTATGTTTTTAGGTAAGATTTTCTATGCAACGCAGGTTTAAGGTGAACGTGTATTTTGTTGGTTGTCGCTTGTTAGCCTTTCTGGGTAAGGAAGATTTGAATCTCATGTTTCCCGGTCTTGGCTAACTCATGAAGGCAGTTTTTTTCTTCACATTGGTTTTAATTCCAACATTTGGATCGAGCCCTAAATGCGGGTCTATGAAGCAAACCAATGGCATGGAGTAAAACACCTAATAGCACACATAAATTGTTGAAAAGACAGTAAGGTGAGGTACCTTTCCCGTCTACCATGGTCCTTTTCCATCTGGAGAATACAAGGGTGTCTCCAAACTCTTAATGGCTCCCAATGAACTGCGATGGAAGACTACCTCCACTGTACCTCTACCTGGAATAGATAATCAGGATTTGTATGGCAGTGGCTATGGGAGTTACCCCACAGATATCTGTCACTTCGATGGCCGAATGGATGGCTAGAATTCTAGAATGGTGGTCCAGACCTATTTCAGCCAGGTGGGTACCATTCAACCTCAATAACTCATGATTCTTTTCTTCAAAAACCCTGTGCCTAATTATTAGGCCCCGTTGTGCACCACAAATGTTGTGATTTTTCAGTTACATTTTATTTTGCATTTATCCAGAGCTGTGGGATCCCTGGCATGGTTTCAAGTAGCAGTGCAAAATTATCTCCAGCCAAATAATGACCATGCCTGGAAAGAACATCCGTTTTAACATGTTTTTTCTTAATTTGTTCCCCTCAGATCATTATCACCTATGTGAATGATCAAAATATGTGGGTCCTGACCCCAAAGCCTAACAAATTCATGGGCATCCAAAAGAAATGTTTTCCACTTCATCTTCACATCCAAACCAGGATACCTGGGCCTTGAAATGCTGAAAGACACCTGAAAGCCCTGAATTTGAAGGGAAGCTCTCCTTATGCCCTAATAATTAAAGCAATAGCTTACAACAAGGGATGGGTGAAAAGTCAAGACATGTTTTGCATAGGAATGTTCAAGGAAATCCAGTAAATGCCCACTTTTCCGATAAGGGTTCCCACCCATAGAAAATTCATAAAATGTTCTGCTTTTTGCCACTGCACTGCCAATGAATTTCCCATGAGAATATTGACATTTTTGCTTAAGAGTTGTAGTTCCTGCCCCTTTTACTGATATAGCACTGCTCAGCTCAGAGCAGCAGGGAGGTGCCCAGGTAGATTGCAGAGAGGGACAATCTTCCATTAAGATAATGGAAAACCTGAAAAACCTGTCAATGGGGGCAGTGTTTTCATTGTTCTCACAGTAAGAAGATTGTCCCTTGCTGTTATCTGTCTGGTCTATGGACCAGATTCCGCATCTGAGGGGAGGTGGCTTACATTAGGTAAAAGGGGTGGGAGGGGGATACTTTATCATTCAATTACTCTTGAACTACAACTTTTGACAGTATTAAAATAACACACTCTATGGCTCAAATACTATGAAGATTAATTGGAGCTGCTGTTTTTTGAAACATTACTATCCCTTTAAGGATCCAGTGCTAGAGAGAGTTGATTTGCCACTCAGCACATAGACATGTAGTAGAACTCAGCACTCAGAAACACACCAGTAGTGAAAAAATATAAAAGCCAAATGCTTTATGCAATCACAAAATGCTTTAAGCAATAATGATGGTTAAAGGGATAGTAACACTTCGTTTTAACTTTATTTTATTTTGTAGGCATTAAAAAAACATGAAGAATGATATAAGTCTTATCTCTCAAACCTTTATGGTTTATGAGATATTCACAAGCAAAGTTCCCCTCCCCGCCCCTTTTACCTAGTGTAAGCCATCTCTTCTCAGATGTGAGTCTGGTTGTATGACAGTACAGATAACAGAAGGGGACAATTTTCTTTGTATGAAAACAATGAAAGCCCTTCCCCCCTTGACAAGTTTTTCAGCTTTTTCCATTATCTTAATTGAAGATTGTCCCTCTCTGCAGTCTACCTGGGCATCTCCCTTCTTATCTGGTTGAACGGGGGGGGATACTTTGTTTGTGAATATCTCTTAAACCATAAAGGTTTCAGAGATAAGACTTATATCATTCTTCATGTTTTTTTAATGCCTACAAAATAAAATAAAGTTAAAATGAAGTATTACTATCCCTTTAACTGCGAACATACAGTGGTACAAGCAGTATGAAAGAATCTGTAGTAAATTATTTATAAGCCCTAGAAATTGTGATTTGTGTATATTTCAAATATATTGTGTTTTAGAGTTGCACTTCTTATTTATACTTATTTTGTGTATGAAGTCCATACTAGTGTAATGGGAAAAGTATACAAAGTTGCCTTCTATTGTTCAGTTTTATATTTAATTTCTCTGTTGTTAATACAGGTTACTGGTAACTTTGGGTAGGTGTTCATCCCCTTTAAATAGGCAGGAACAATTCTGAGAAGTGACTGCTGGGTGGAGCCTACCTCCTTTCCTTAGGTTGCATCTAGCCAATCCCCAACCAGTAAGATTTGTTCCTTGGTCAAGACACAATCAAGAGAACAGTTCTGCTATAGTTTTAGATTTTTTTTATTATTTTTCTGTTAGATATGGGATACCACCATTAGGTGGATTACCATCACTGACAATTCACATCACCCAAATGTGGATAGCTCAGTTTACCAGGTGCTTCTGTGGATCTAAGCCCTGGAGGGGAAATCTTGACTGTAAGTTCTTTCCCCAGGAGTTGCCCACTGAGGCTTTTTCTTAATCTATGGTAATCTGTAGACAGAAGATCTGCTGAAAAAGTTGAGCACCCTTTGAGTGTTGAGGTCCACATGTCCCATGCTCCCCCTCCGCACAGGGGTCTCAATTGGAGTTCCTATTACATACTCATGCACTCATTGAGTTTATCTGTATGTCTGTGAGGTGTTTGGAGGAAGTTTCTGTGGTAACTTAACCCCTTTGCTGCTGGTTAACATCCTTTTTGGGAGTTGTGGTCACTTTTCCTACTGGGACTAGTGTTTATTGGATCTACTGACTTCTTCTAGTGGGCTTTTGAGTGGTTTTACTTTTTGGTATTCACCTTGCACGCTTTTACCGCATAGACACCATTTCTCCATTCACTTCTATGGGTTGTTACAGTTTGGGACATGTCTCTGCAACCGCAGAGTTTAGCCTTACTCTGTTATCCGGTTAATGTTCTGGGCATGTTGGGGGCCTTAGGGGGCTTCGGGCACTGTTGGGGGTACTCCTTCAGAGAAAGTACGATTCCCATGAGCACTCGCTACGCGTGCTCTTCTCTGATTGGCTCCCACTGCGACAGCCATTTTGTGTCTTCGCAGATCGAGTATCCTACGCAGGGCTTGGACTCTCCTTCTCTCCTCAGAAATGTAAGCCTCCGTTTGGCCCGACTACAGCTACCCAAGTCTTCAACAGAGTCCTGGGGGCGTTGATCTCCATCCTACAATGGAAATGCATCAGAGTTACTCCATACATGGACGACCTCCTTCTCAAGGCCTCTTCTCCACACCTCCTTCATCAGCAGGTGCAGGACTGCATTCATGCTCTCTACCATCATCAATCTGGACAAGTCAGACCTTATCCCTTCCCAAAGGATATTCTTTCTGGGCATCCTCTTCGACACTCAGTGGGGGATTGTGTTCCTCACGGATGAAGTAGCTCATCAGATAGCACTGTTGTCATCCTTGGTGGGGAAGTTCATTTCCACCATAGAGGCGGTCCTGTTCGCCATGGCTCATACCAGAGAACTTCAGAGGTTTCTAATCCTTGCATGCAGGGGTCAGCTGGATCTCCTGTAATGATCCCTATCTCTCCCTCTTCACGTGGAGCAGAGCCTCTTGTGGTGGCTCAACCTGGACAATCTCCTGAAAGTCAGACCCTTCCGGGTGCCCTTCTGGATGACAGTCATGACGGATGCCAGTGGTACTGGGGCACTTGAGTGTTCATGGCTGGTGGACCCAGGAGGAGTCTCTCCTTCCCATCAATGTCTTGGAGCTTCGGGCGATATTTCATGCCCTCCATCACTGGACACAGCAAATGGAGGATTGCCCGGTCAGGGTACAGTCAGACAACTCCACAGTGGTAGCCTACATCAACAAGCAAGGCGGCGCAAGAAGTCTTGCAGCTTGGCTAGAGGTCAAGGCTATTTTATCATGGGCAAAGCAGCATGTCCCTGCCATTTCGCAGTTGTTCATATTCCTGGCATAGACAACATTCTTGCAGACTTCCTCAGTTGGCACACGGACAGCGGAGAGTGGGAACTGAATCCAGAGGTGTTCAACCTCATCATCCTGCAGTGGGGTCTTCTGTGCATTGACCTGATGGCGACCCGGCACAACAGGAAGGTTCCAATATTCTGCTCTCATTGGGCGGATCCCCTGGCTCTGGCAGCTGATGTCTTGTCGATCCCGTGAATATATTTCCTCTGGCTTACCTATTTCCTCCAATTCCCCTGATGAACAGGGTGCTACAGAAACTGAGATTGGAATGCTGTCCAGTCATTTTGATTGCTCTGTACTGGCCTCGACAAGCTTGGTTTCCGGAGCTTCTGGACCTCTCAGTGGCAGAACCTCTTCGACTTCCCTCCCGTCTGGATCTTCTTCTGCAAGGTTACCTCTGGAAGGAAGACTTTCATCGTCTGGCTTTGATGGCATAGAGGTTGAATCCTCAATTTTAAAGAAGAGGGTTTTTTATTCTGGTGTGGTGTTTCCTCTAAGGCCTACCATAGAGTTTGGGCTACCTTTCTATCTTGGTGTGCTGACAAAAGCCTGTCTCAGGATTTTGACCTTGCTACAGTGCTTTCCTTCCTCCAGAATGGTGTGGATAAGGGTCTTTGTCTGAGTTCCCTTAAGGTTCAGACTTCTGTGCTCTCTGCGCTTTCAGAGGCGTCTTGCTATCATTCCTGATGTCAAGGTTTTCTTCCAGGGTGTTGCTCATACCCGTCCGGTGTTTAAGTTCCCTACTCCTCAGTGGGACCTTAACTTGTTTTTAGGAGTGCTTCAGTGTCCTCCTTTTGAGTCTTTGGCTACCATTCCTCTACCTATGCTAACGTGGAAGATGGCTTTTCTCCTGGCGATAGTTTCTGTTCACTGAGTCGCAGAGCTGCATGCTCTGTCTTGTAGACCACCCTTTTTGGTTTTTCACAAGGACAAGGCGGTGCTTTGTACTTCTCAAGAGTTTCTCAAGAAGGTGGTGTCTGAGTTCCACATTAATCAGGAGATTGTGGTTCCTTCGTTCTGCCCTAACCCTACTTCCGATAAGGAGAAGGATCTTCATCTGTTAGATGTTGTTCGTTGTCTCAAGTTCTATGTCCTTGCGGCAGTCTGACACTCTTTTTGTCATTCCTGAGGGTCCTAGGGCAGGGAAGACTTCCGGACAGACTGCAGTTACCAGCTCTGTACCGCAGTCTGTCATTCTTCCTCTGCTCCCCTCTCTCAATTCAGCCTCCTCCGATGACTGGGGCTTTCTGCATGTAAGCTGGAGAGCTCTCTGGCTAATGCGAAAGCTCCAGCTTACATGCAGAAAGCCTCCATCATTGGAGGAGGCTGAATTGTGGGAGGGGAGCAGAGGAAGAGTGACAGATTGCAGCACAGAGCTGATAACCACAGTCTGTCCAGAAGCAGGATGCAGGGCACTCTTTACTCGTTTATTTTCAAAAAAACTAACAATTTTATTAAAAAATGAAAAAGTTATAACATCTAGTCGCTACATAAACATGTATAGGGGTGATAGATCCCCTTTAAACCCTTGAATGTTAGAGAGGTCTCCAGTGCATTGCTTTACAATGCTTTGGAGACATCTCTAGCATTTAAGGGGTTAAAAGCCCCATGTAAACTAGTAGGAATTCTCATTCCATGGTGCAGGTGGTTTGCTACAAAATTGTACGTCTTTAGCTTGATGAATAAGGAGCTAAGTGCCAAAACCAAGCTGAGTGCAAACTGAAATATAATGAGTCAGGGAAGGGGTTAATATTACAATCTAGTTTATTAACTGTTTAGCTATGAAGAATAAGCATTCAAACGGTAGAACTGGAGCTTTCATGTTTACATACATTAACCCTTTGAATGCCAGAGGAGTATGAAACGCAATGTGTTCCATACCTCTTGGCATTCAAAGGGTTAATGTTAGTGAAAATGAAAGCTACGGTTCTACCGTGTGAATGCTTATTCTTCATAGCTAAACAGCAAAGCAATGAGTTCTGTACCTCTCAGGCACTCAAAGGGTTAATAGAGACTTTTTTTATAAGATGGCATCATATTCATAATGACAATGTAGAGCTACCAACTGCAAAAAGGGACCAAACACAAACTCCCAACTTTTCCATCAATTTAAATGGGGCTGTTTAACCTTTGAATGCTTCAGTGCATTGCTTCACAATGCTATGTAGACCTTTCTAGCATCCAAGAGGTTAAAATTACATTGAAATAAATTGAGATGTTTATGTGGTCTCTATGGTGCAGTAAGTTTTATTTATTTTTATTTTTTGGACGGCCCGTAACACATTTTACTCCAGTAGAGAACTGGAAATGGACTCAGAAGTTCCGTGCAGAATAAATAATCCTCATATTTTCAGTAGCAAGTATCATGACCATCTGATATCTAATTTCCTTAGTACCAGCTGTTGTGAGCTGCTTGTTGCTAGAGCCATGTGATCTTGTCAACAGTCTGATCCAATCCTAAACACTGACAAAGCAGCAATGACGGTGCTAGAGGAGAAACCTTTCGCACAGCAGCTCTCCAATGTCTACTTCACTATCCTTGCACTTTTCTGTTTTAAATTGTTTGTGAAAATCAGCCTGGCGATCCTGAGTCATTTCTACATTGTGAAGGGCAACCGGAAGGAGGCAGCTAGGATAGCAGCAGAGTTCTACACGGTTACCCAAGGACAAGGTACTGTTTTTCTGTACTTGGTTTAAACTTTTTTAACCGCTTAAGTACCACATGATTTGCCAGGACTGTCACATAGTTTCTGCTCCTGCGGGAGCGATGTAAGTAAAAACTGGGTTTGAAATTGAACGCCTCATATAGTTTCTGCTCCTGTGGGAGCGCTGTAAGTAAAAACTGGGTTTGAAATTGACCGCTCTGCTCCAAGACTGGAGCTGTCTCTCTCAGACCCCAACTCAGTGCGCCAGTGCACGTAACAGGTCACGTGTACCAGAGCGTCGGCAAGGATCAAAGCAGTCCTTAAGGGAAGGTAACTTCCCTGGACCACTGGTCATTAAGGGGTTAAACATATAGTTTGTGAAGAAGTAATAACAAAAACTAATAATACCCTCTGTACCCAACCATTCTATGGCCAGAGATTTCTAATCACCCCTGTGAATTTAACCCTTGTACCTTTGTTCAAGAGATCGTCTTCAATCAGTTCAGTTGAATGTAATGATATGCTAGCAGGACCACAGGGCACAACCCATGTGCATGGTAATATTAAGTAGGTTCCTGCAATCTGTCTGCTTCAGTCCAGCAAGTGTCATGTTCATCTCCATGGACACGGCATCCAGGACTGATTTAAAGTGTTATTTCTTGAAGAAAGCCACAGGGGAAAAGTTTACTGTATTTTCTCATCCCTTTTTTTAGATCTTTGTTTAGTTGCCACCTCTGCAAAATAAACAATGGACCTGGGGCTTGATTCTATTACCCGCGCTAAAACCGGCATTACAAGAAAAACAAGTAGCGTGAATTTTGCAAACATGTGTTACGTCGGTATTCTATTGCAGAACCACAGTAAAACAAAACTAGTGTCGACAGCACTTTTTAGAGTAGTAAAAAAGCCGACTACCGCCTACAAAAAATGCGCAAAATGTCAAAGTCCAAGGAAATAGGTGTACATTTGATGACAGAAAGTTCAGTGTTAGATGTGTTCTCCACATAAAATCCAACAGAGTTCCCCTCCTCGACATATTAATGCCCCCTTTTAAAAGTCAACTTGCAGTGCTTTCTTCCACCACATTAATCCGACAAATATTGTTCATAGTCGACAATTAGCCCTTCCCCTTCCAAGTCTGACTTACAGTGCTTTCTTTCACCATATCAATTGAATGAATATTGTACATCCGACCTTTTAACCCCCCCTCCCCCTTGAAAAGTTGACTGCAGTGCTCCCATGACTTTCTTTCACCATTTTTATCCAACATTTTTCTTCTCCTATTATATTCGACATGCCCTTGTATTTTGTATTGCAAAATACATGAGTATCAGAGAGGTATTGTAATGTGTTTGCTACCCCTCTGGTACTCATAGGGTTAATAGGCAACCTGTATATGTATAAAACAAGGTATTTGTTTTTATTATATATGTAATTCATGTGAAAATGTAATTAAATATTTAATTTATGTGTAACAATGATTTTTTTTTTAAATTATATATGTAATTTGTATTAAAAAAGTATTTCAGACCTCAAGAGGGGTATCATGACCCCTCATGATACCCCCCTAGCATGGTGGCGACAATTGCCCCCTTTATTAATTAAAGAGCATATAACCTACGAGGGCAAGTCGAATATAATAGGAGAAGAAAAATGTCAGATAAAAATGGTGAAAGAAAGTCATGGGAGCACTGTAGTCGACTTTTCAAGGGGGAGGGGGGGTAAAATATCAGATGTACAATATTTGTCTAATTAATATGGTGAAAGAAAGCACTGCAAGTCGGGTTTGGAAGGGAAAAAGGTTAATTGTCGACTATGAACAATATTTGTCGGAATAATGTGGTGTAAGAAAGCACTGCAATTCGGATTTGGAAGGGGAAGGGTTAATTGTCGACTATGAACAATATTTGTCGGATTAATGTGGTGTAAGAAAGCACTGCAATTCGGATTTGGAAGGGGAAGGGTTAATTGTCGACTATGAACAATATTTGTCGGATTAATGTGGTGAAAGAGAGCACTGCAAGTCAACTTTTAAAAGGGGGGGTTTAATATGTCGAGGGGGGGCACTTTATGTTGGATTGCTATGCTGTATACTGTATTATACACTGCTTTTGTTTGAACAACGATGGTTTTGAAACTGTCGTTATGGCTTCTACGCCTCAACCTCTGAGGCGCAAAATTTCTGACTTAAATGTAACCACAAAACAAGCGGTAATACTGAGCGTGGTTAATAGGATACTAATTGCACGTTGTTTTTAGTTGTTTCCTATGGGCTTTTTTTAGACTGGAGGTAAGTATAATTACCGCTGGTTTTGTTTTCACAAGTCGGGTAGTAGGATAGCAAAAACTGACTTATAAAAAACAATGCCTGTTTTATTTTTAGTGCTGGTAATAGAATTGAGCCCTTAATCTGAATGAAATCAACCGCAGGAAGAAAGACTCGCCCATGGCCTTTTAGAACCATGCAAACCAGCAGTAGCCAACCCTGCTCCGCAAGACCTACCAACAGCTCATGTTTTCAGGATGTCTACTGATTGGCTATATGAAGGGCACTTACATAGATACATCTTTCTGTTAAACAAAGATAGAGGAATTATGCATATAGGAGTAACTGTCTCTTCTTTTGTTTAACAGAAGAATTTATCTAGGTATGTCTATTTCATTCAGCAGTTTGGTATATGTATTAATATATTTGTTTGCATCATATATACAGTTACCTGTACTAGTGATCTCTGTTTGCACCACCTCCCCACAACAAACAATAGGTTTAAATAGTTTTGAATGGCTCATATGGTTCAACTGTCTTTATTAGATTGTAAACTGAAACTGGCAGTAGATTACAACAGAGATCAGATGCAAAAAACTGTGTGTATGTACGCATGTATGTGTATATATATGTGTGTGTGTGTGTGTATATGTGCGTTTGTTTATATGAACACACTTTTTTGCATTTGATCTCTATTGTAGTCTATTGATCACTAAATGAAGGACCCCTAACAATGTTCTTCCTTCTGTTACATGTAGAGCACCAGTTCCTCAGATATACTACTTATAGTAGATGGATGATATAAGTCTTATCTCTCAAACCTTTATGGTTTAAGAGATATTCACAAGCAAAGTTTCCCCCTCCTACCCCTTTTGCCTAGTGTAAGCTATCTCTTCTCAGATGTGGAATGCAGTCTATAGACCAGACAAATAACAGAAGGGGACACTCTTATTCCTTATGAAAACAATGAAATCCCTGCCCCCCTTGACAAGCTTTTCAGGTTTTTCCCTTATCTTAATTGAAGATTGTCCCTCTCTGCAATCTACCTGGTCACCTCCCTTCTGCTGTGGCTGAGATGTGTTACATCAGTAAAAGGGGCGGGAGGGGGACACTTTGCTTGTGAATATCTCTTAAACCATAAAGGTTTGAGAGATAAGACATATCATTCTTCATGTTTTTTTAATGCCTACAAAATAAAATAAAGTTATCCCTTTAAAGTCTACGGAATGAAACACATTTTCAGATAGCTCTCCTGGATGTTACTGCAGATGAGAGTTGTTGTCTCCAACATAATTAGAGCCAAAGTTTAGTGCCTACCCCTGATCTAGGATCCTTTGGAAGGCAGTTTAACAGACAACTTCAAATTTTAAGTGGAATTAACACCTTAGTGATTGTTTCATTTCAAATAATAGTATCCAAGCTATTTGGCTTTATCTATGTGTCTGTTTATGCAGTTAGACAGTACTGGTAGGTACAACCATGTGTGAAGTACTAACATTCCATACTGCTCTCCATCACTCATATGCTTCCTCCCTCTGTCCTACTTTTTTAGTAATTGGAGGGGGCTCATAAGGCAACTTTCTACATTGAAAAAATATAGGTAAACGGTGGTACATTGTTAGCCGTAGAAAAAGCAGGAGACTGAGTAAAAGTGATACATTTATTGGCTAACTGAGGTTACTAAGTTATTCAAGACAGGTATCACTTTTACTTTACCCATCTCCTGTTAAAAAATATATGACGCTTTAACCATATGAGTCCCAGAGGGATGTCCAATGATGCCAGGGAAGTGGAGAATGTTATTATTTGTCACATGGTTGTACCAGCTGGCACCGTTTAATATGATTGAACTGACATATAAATAATTGTAAATGTCCCATAAAGTATTGTTTTAAATAATACAATTAACTAATATATTGGTGATTTTGAAAGCTCTTTCACCCTAAGTTGTAATTCGGTATTAAGTTCACTTTAATTTCAGAAGTGAATCATAACTGAAATATGAGCAACAAGGTTATCAGCAGTAGATAAAATCCAGGTAGTAACAACAACAGTTCCATTTCAGTGCAGTTCTATATAGACATCTTATACAACTGCTGTTCTCAACTGCAACCCTTAACCCCTTAAGGACCCATATTTCCTGGCACATCATTGGTTGGCATGCCATAAGGACCCATGATGTGCCAGGACCGTCATGGATTTCAGGGCTCCCTGAGGCTGCATGTAGGTCAGGGAGCCCTGATTAAGATTTGGTTAAAAAAAATGGTCCATGGTCCTTAAGAGGTTAATGACTTCTTAAAACCAACTTAAGGATAACCTGTCTTCTGAACAAGAAGATCTTTCATTTTGACTGAATCAACACTGCATAGGCAGGGATATCTTGAATCTGATGGATAGTAATGGGCCATCCCTGCTTCTTATCTCTGCTTGATGAGTGAAAGTAACCAAAGCTGGAAATGAAGAGCTGAGTAGAAATCCTGGTGCACCGTAGGGAACATATACAAATCCCCACAATTCACAATTAGTTTATTAAGCTGTTGAATGCCAAAGAGGTATGCATTGCATTTAGGGACATAAAAGCACCACTAAATTCAATGGGAATTTTTATTTACCAGAAAATGTTGATGTAAATGCAGTTCCTCATATGTCTTGTGTACTGATGAAAAAAATCAATAAATCATCAGCAAGACTTGTGAGTGCTTGTATTGATTTTATATACTGTACTGCTTGTGAATTCGGACAGGTTTCTTACACCTCTGGAGTGCCCATCTACTACTGAAATAATGTGTAGGAGGCTTGCTGAGACGATGCATTCATCCTGAAGTGGATCAACAATGGCTGAAGATGATAAATATATATATATATCATGTTAGATGAGTCATTCTTTAAGTAGACTATGCATTTCTCCTTAGTAGTGTGTTCACATGGAAAATAGCTTCTTGACAAATGGTGGAAAGACTGACATGGCCAATGTTGCAATCAATGGCTAGAGTTATGTTTTCCCAGTTTCCACTCTTAACAATTGATAATGTCAGCAACAGTTGGTGTAGGAAATAAAATGTGCATGGCAAGTTCTCAGCATTCATTCCGGACAGATCACCAGTCTATAAATAAAAATACATTCACAATATGTTTGCTAACAAAACAGATGCAGCTCTTTGAACCCTTCACAACCAAAAGGGAAGCCAATGCATTGATTTGTATTTTTAAATGTTTTAGTATTGATGTGGTAAAACTACAGTCATGATTATATCAGCACAGTAATTAATGTATTGTATGGCATTGTAATTCATGGGAATAAATATACAAATGGATAGTTTCACAGAGATACGAGGCATACAATGCTAAAAATCAGTACTCAATAGTTCTCATTCAATTCCCTGAGAGATTGTAGCCTAGGAAGGCTACATCTTTGTTTGGTGTATAGTAATTAATGGTATTAGCATGGGTAGATCTGATATTGTAAACCCTGTGTGGTTTAAAAACTTTTAACCTGAATTCTACAAAATGTATTCAAAGCATTTTAAGATAGTTATTTACAGTTTATAAAAAAAGAAGAGAGCTATGTAATTTTGGATTACACTGAGCTGTAATTTGAAACTTTGGAACTTATTCTAACTTTCTAACTGCTGTAAACATGATAATAAATATGAATAAATAAAACGAAATATATAATGAGGTATAAATATTTCCAGTTTGTACTGCTACTATTATGCATAACACTATCAAAGAGGAAAATATAGTAAGAAACTACAATATGCAAAAAATCTAAGCGCTTAGAAAAGGTATACCTCAAACACCATTTTTGCATTGAGATATATTCACATCTTCATTTTGTATCTCCCAATCTGTGACAGCCTTTTAGTTAATAATTACAACTTCTTTTGGTTACAAGTAACTTTACTTTTTTATACCTTTTCTAAGCTCTTAGATTTTTTTTTGCATATAGTAGCACTTTGTCAATTCTGCATGGAGGATTGAATTCTGGGTTTCTGGAAGTGGGGATACCCAAAGCGACATCCTTATAGACATACCTGGGAACTTTCATTTGAGGGCTACCCGGAGGGTAGTCCTCTGTTCAGCAGGGGGTAACAAAATTGACGCTAATCGCGTCAAAAAGGGGCAGGGCTTAACTCGAGTGTTGGGGGGATTTAACCCTTTGAGTGCCAGAGTGGTACGGAATGCATTTCAAAGCAATGCATTCCGTACCACTCTGGCACTCAGAGGGTTAAATGTGTCACACAGAAGGCTGGGGACGGAGGCACAACAGGAGAAAAAGCAGTTGTGGCAGAGTTTCAATAGAAACTCTCCACATCCGGAGGAATCTGCCTCTGCCCCGGAGACCCGGTAAAGCTCTGTCAGAACCGGAGTCTCCGGGGCAAATCCGGAGAGTTCCCAGGTATGGATATAGATTGTATTAAGTGTAGTAGCTAACCGCATATTACAGTGTAATTTGAAAGTTTTTCTCTACACAATTCCTGCTTTATTCTTACATCATAGGAATTCGACCCAAAGTAATAAGAACTATGGAAATGTTGGAGTGTCCTTAAGTGTGTGTGATTCTGTGACTACCAGAACACGTGTGGGTAAACAAACAGAGGTATGGGTAATTTTGTGGATACCGGTGGACAGTGGAACACGGCTGGGACAGTGTGTCATAGATCACAACTTTCGGATTCATTTATGTATATGAGTAGCCAATGTTGCGAACTTCCTTTGGAGGGAAATGTTGTGTTTGTCATACCTGCATTAGAATTGAATCTTTAGTGTATGTTGGTGACATATTATTACATATTACTGTGCATATTGCTTGTTTCAAGTATTGCCAGAGGTGGGAGCGTAGACAGGGTGCACCTAAAGTAGATGAAGCCATCTAGGGAACAGTAAAAAGTACACAGACCTATGTATAGGAGCAGTGGTTTAGGTGGCAACACCCAAATATTGGGTTTAGTGTGCACAAACTTCCTTTTCGGCATGTAATTGGCAAGGTGTTGATAACTTATTCTTGAACCGCTGGACACTCAGTTCAGCACACCCAACAAACCAGCAGAGTACTGATGGGTTTACTATCAAAATGTCGCCATCAATTTGGTGACCAACCCATCAGGTTGAAGATGGCAACATTTATATAGCCCACATGACAAGGGTGAAACGCCTAACAAACTGTGAAAAGCCGAGGGGGAGAATGAGCTTAACACGCACTTTGCAGAGCAGGAAGCATGACTGTGATGCCCCATCAGCATGATTGCATGGGATGTGATTCAGCATTCAAATGGTTAATGGAAGAATTGGAACTAATATACATTTTCTCTGAGCAATGTTGTTAGTTCATTTGTGAACAATAATCTGGCCGAACATGCATGTATCATATATTTGAAGTGATCTACAAGCAGTTGAGGGGGTATATGGTTAATTGAGCTATGTTTCGTCTATACAGAAGCTGTATTGAAATTGAGTGTTAATGCGATTATATGATTTGTAACTCTTGGATTAGCGTTCACAGTCTGTAACAGTATGCAAGCTCATTTGACTGATTTTTTTAATTCGCTGCTTCAGCTTTCTTTTAGTGATTCATTATATGCTATGTTTTAATTCCCCTTTGTTATTTGTTGTGTGTCCCTGACTACGGATTTATCAACTTTATGGATAGAGTGTAGTTTAGCAGGGTTATCTTTTTCTCCTTTTTTTACTCTATGATATTCCCCCTGTAGCACTGCCTGAATCTGATTAGAATACTGATGTACTGCATGGCGAAGTGATCAGCGTGCACCAAGTCTTTTGCTTACCCACAAGTCATACATTTGTCTTGTCTACATCTGTAAGTCCCACTTGGGAAAACACACCAGATAGTTTGCCCTTATTCTTCAGCCTATTCAAAATTTAGAAATTTAAAGAGATAGTAATACTTCGTTTTATCTGTATTTGATTTTGTAGGCATTAAAAAACATAAAGAACGATATAAGTCTTATCTCTCAAATCTTTATGGTTTGGGAGATATTTACAAGCAAAGTTTCCCCTCCCGCCCCTTTTACCTAGTGTAAGCAATCTCTTCTCAGATGAGGAATGCAGTCCGTAGACCAGACAGATAACAGCAGGGACAATCTTCTTCCTATGAGAACAATGAAAGCCCTGCCCCCCTTGACAAGTTTTTCAGGTTTTTCCCTTATCTTAATTGAAGATTGTCCCTCTCTGCAATTTACCTGGGCACCTCCCTTCTGATCTGACTGAACAGTGTTACATCAGTAAAAGGGGCGGGAGGGGAATACTTTGTCATTGAATTACTCTTGAACTACAACTCTGACAGAATTGAAATTACACTCTAAAAGTTCAAATACTATGATGATTAATTAGAGCTGCTTTTATTATGAAACATTACTATCCCTTTAAGTCTACTGAGGGCCACAAAATTCTTTTCAAGGTATTTGCTCTTTTATAAAAGTCTCTTGGATGTTTTGGAAAGACTACTCTCTGTCGGTGGTCTTTTTGTAAGGTGAGCCAATGAGTTTCAAGTATTTATTGCATTTTTTTATCAGCCACAGTATATTGGGTTACAAAGGATAATGATAATTGTCCTTTTTTCTTTTGCTCCTCCTGCCTTTTGAACTCATAATATTTTGTCTGTACTAACCTTGCTGCAACATAAGATTATTTCACCAGTCTCTTAGGATATGCCTTTTTCTTTATAACGTTCCCTCGGTGTTTGGCTCTATCAAAAATGTCAGTTTGACTGCAATTTCCCCTTAGTCAAAGGAACTGGATGTAGGGGACATTATGATAACTATTTATATATACATTCCTAAAATATATAGAACTAATAGAACTATTAGGCCAAAAAACCCTGATGACATTTTTTCAAGCACTGTAAGCCATTCAATTCAGTGGTATGAAAAAATCTGGCAAAAAAATTCCTTGCTGGTCGATAAAGTTAGAGGTGTTTTGGCCCATTGACAAATGAAACAAATGCCATAGGTTGCCATTCCATAGACTGCGTTAGCCAAAAATATTCGATAAGGAATTCATTTTAGCACAGGACATTTAAGACCAAGTTTTTTCTGACTAATGTCCCTTATCGGATCTTTATTCAGCCGATGCAGCAATTGAAGGCAATAGAAAAAAAAACAAGTCAACAGTGAATGTATTGCTATGGGGCCATAAGTAGGGATGGGTGAAAATTTCCGCCTGAAACTGAAATCGGCAAATAATGGCACTTCCCGCGAAAAGTGCTGTTTTTTTTGCTTTTTTCCATCTTTTCTGCCCATTGAAATCAATGGGAAGAAATATTTCTACACCACACAAAAGTTTTCTACAGCCATATAAAAGGCTGTCAGGCTGTCACAGCAGCCATTCTGTGTTTGTGAGATGAGAGAGTAGCATGTTTTTTAGCTAGAGGATATAGGAAAATAAAGGGGAATTGAAGCTTAGTTTAGGAAGTCATTTAGGTAGGATATTTGTTCTCTGTATTAGGGGAGTCTAGGGGCACTCTAGGAGATAAGAAGAGAGGAAGGAGGTTGTCCCCCAAATACTCCAAAATTCCATGTGACTGACAGGTAAGACACAGGCAACCTATTTGCTAGCTGTTATTGTCCCTGTGCTGAGTGGGGAAGTCTGGGGAAAGACATTGTTGATTTTCTTTTTCAGTTATAATTTTTTTGGACAGACTGTGATAAGACAACAGAGTGGACAACTTAAAAAAATAAAATACATAAAATTAAAAAAAAAATTAAAAAGAATAAAAAACGAAATATCTTAGTTGACAGTGACAGACAGCTGACTGGCAAGGCATCATACAGCTCCATCAGTTGTGTTGTGCACTGTACAGTAAAAAAAAGATGGTGTAGTTGCAGAATGTCCAGCAAAAGCACAAGGGGAAGGGGGAGGGGTGGAGCAGATCTAGAATACATGCCTCAAGCATCCTTCTCTTGTTCAGATACAGATGTAGTTGAGAGTGAGGATGATGACAGGGTTATAAGGTTAGCAGAAGATCAAAGGCTGTATCTTCCGCCACTTTTAAGGAGCACTGTGCCTGTCTATAAACTGTTTGAGAAAGCCATTGGAAAGTCTGACCCTGGACAAGTACAGATGTCAAAAAGCACATCAGTCATCCTCAGCATCATCGCCTCTTCAAAGTCCAAGTGCCACTCAGCCACACACACCTGTTTTGAGTACCCAGCAACACAGGTTGTGTTAGATATGATGAGTACCTCTGGTGCTGCTGCTATGAGTGCTACACCTTTGACACATAGTAGTAGTGGCATAGAATTACATCAACATCCAGCTCCAGTAGTTGTAGTAGTAGCAGAAATCACACATGACAGACAAAGCCAGGACAAATATATTAACAGCAGCAGAAATGAGGAGTTGGAGGACAGATGTGAAGAAGGGTTGCCACCATCTACCCCGCTAAGAACCACTGCTATGACTGATAAGTAATATGTGTCAATAATCTGAGAAGGAGGATAGAGTATGACAGTGGTAAAAATACATACACAAATCACACCATGCAAGTCCCTCACCACCACCACTACAATACATATCTGCCACATTGTAGGTTGTACTTTTTTTTTTTTTATTACTTAATATCGTCCTGAATATGTGCACAGCACAATTATGATAAAGGCTTATTACGGGGTTTACAATTTATATTATCAGTATGGAGCACGTAGGTTAATTTTTGCTTTTGTGTTTCTTCTAGGTTTTTCCTAAGTTTGGGGGTTTGGGGACAAGCCCCCTCTTTCCTTGCAGCGTCCCATACCTTAATCACTAGATTCATTCACATCCTTCACATTAAATATATTAATCATGTTGGTTTAGCGCTGTGGGTCTTCTATCTTTGTTTGTTTTGTACTTTGTCCTTTTTTCCCATTCTAGCTGCTTACACCATGGTATCTTATTTTATTTAATTCACATATTTAGCATTTTTCTTTAGTTTTAATAAAAATAACTAAGGTACATAAAGGGTTAATTGTGGGCATATATATGGCCTTTTTGTTTGCTTTGCTGGCCTAGCTTTGGCATTGCCTTTAATTACATGTTGTCCAGGGGAGTTCAGGTATATTGCGGTGGGGAGGAAGGCTGGGACTATTTAACGGGGGATTGATAGTGTTTGGTCCCTTGGGTCCTGCTTCCCTTGCTCACAGTGGCTGGCTCCATCTGAACAATGGGTGAGTCCTGATATGGGGGGCTATGATATCTTTACCACTATGTTTTTAAAGTTTTTGCAAGCTAAGACATTTCCTCAGATCAAGCTTTAGAAGTTTAGAATGTTATGTGTATAGGTTAGGTTTAGGACTCACTCTCTATGGGTTGCCTTGGCATGGTGAGTGGGCTTAAACATACACTGGCCAATCTATGCTACTAAAACCCTAATTATTATTTTATTTAAAGATAGCACAGCACAATTATGATAAAGGCTTATTATGGGGTTTACAATTTATATTATCAGTATGGATCAGCGCAGGTTAATTTTTGCTTTTGTGTTTCTTCTAGGTTTTTCCTACGTTTGGGGACAAGCCCCCTCTTTCCTTGCAGCGTCCCATACCTTAATCACTAGATTCATTCACATCCTTCACATTAAATATATTAATCATGGTGGTTTAGCTCTGTGGGTTTTCTATCTTTGTTTACAATACATATCTGCCACATTGTAGGTTGTACTCTATTTTTTTTTTATTACTTGATATCATCCTGAATATGTGCCAGTGTCACTTAAGCAAGAAAGTGCTGTGGGCAAAGGACAAATGCATTCTGCATGCTAACACATTTTTCAAGCCGTATGTTGCTGTAGGACTCACAGCTTTGACTTCCAGCCACTTACTTCTAATCTTCAGCTCTCAGAAGAAGTAATATTACAGTGGGAAATGTTGTACCTGTAGGAAATATAGGTGAAAAATGTGTTAAAATAAGAGGAAAATGTGTTAACATAGGTGGATAATGTGTTAAAATAGGCAAAGAGGAGGACATTTCTGCATAGACTTAAAGGCGAAATTTTTCGTGGGAAAAGCAAAAAATCGGCACGTTTTCGCAAAATTTTTTGTGGAAAATATTTCACACTTTTCGCCCACCCCTAGCTATAAGTCCCATATCAATATATCCAAAGAACCTAAAATGTGTCCAAAGTTAGTAGAATTAACCCTATGAGTGCCAGTGGGGTATAATTACCCCGCCAGCACACATAGGGTTAAACTGACTAAGTTACAAAGCAACATCCCATTAAAGGTAACATTTATCATTAATCCTGATGTCCAGCGGAATCCTCAGCATCCTGGGGCTCGATACTATATAGCAAAATATAATAGCAAAAACACCCTAAAAAACTCAACCATGTGCCTCAGCTATTCTATTGCTGGAGAGATAGATGAAAAAATGAACATCGCTGGCCAAAACGCACGTTGTTGGCCAAAGGAAAAAAAGCAAACTCTTGCTGTGCTGTAAAAAATCCATTATTGCTCATTGGAATTTTAAAAACTAAGCCCCCAAAGATACGACTGTTAACCCTTTGAGTGCCAGAGGGATAGCCCTCCATTACTGTAGGTGGCATCTTACTGTCCGCGTGAATAAAAATCTGAAATATTTATAAAACTGTTCATATTGATTAATTTATCCCCTTTGCCTCCGCAGTCCGTGGGGTTAGTCATCACCCACGCTAGAAGTTGATTGGCTGGGAGGTGTGTAAGCACTTCCCAGCCAATTGGAGACTGCCAATTTATTTTGAACCGAAGCTGGCATATAAAAGCCAGTCTGTGTTCAAAATTCCGACAGTCTGACTCGGCCAACAGCCCAAGAGGTCGCATGGATGCTTCTGTGAAGCTCAAAATGCCTTCCAGCTGAGATTGCAGCGGAGACAAAGGGGATAAATTAGTTCCAACATTCAAACTATAGGGACAATTTTATAAATATTTCATATTTTTATTTCATGAGGATATTAAGATGCCACCTTTAGTAACCCATTGAGCGCTGGAGGGCTACCCCTCCGGTACTCAAAGGTTTAACGGTCACATCTTTAGGGGCTTATTTTTTAAAGATTCATTGAGCAAAAATGTATTTTTTTTTTGTACAGCAAGAAAGAAAAGAAGAAAGAAAAGAAGAAGCCAGCCGCGATCTTGCTGGAAATCAGGATTATTGGTACATTTTTATTTGTCGGGACATGTGTGAACTGTTTGTAGATTAACACTATAAGTGCCAGTGGGGTATGCAATGAAGCATAATGCTTTGCATACCCCACTGGCACTCATATGTTTAATCTTTTTCTCTGTTTCAACCACAAGTATGCACTGGAAACCAGTTTTCCAACACATACTGGTGGTTTTCACTGCGTGTTTGGGACTGTGCTTCTTCCTTCTCAAGGCACAGGATTTGCGCCATTACAGTGCAGTCCTAAATATGAGGTGAAGCCACCTCATGGAATAGATAGCAAAGTTGACTATTTTTATGTAATGTTCAATGGGTGAAAATTGGGCACCCATTGGAAATTTTTGCACAGTTTTGGGTGTTGCCAGCACAGTTTATAGAAACTGTGCTGTCAAAACCACTACCGCTTATTTTTAAAAAACCAGGGCGAATAGTATCAAGCCCCAGGTCACCTACTGTCCATCTTCTTTCTTCTCCTGTGTCTTCTCTCTTGTATATTCCTTCTTCTCTTCTGTCTTCTCTTCTTTCTTCCGTCTTCTAGCTGTAAAGAAAAGTAAAATAAATGTTTTTGTCAAATGTCCCGCACACATGAACTGATGCCAATTTCACACTGAGGGAATTTGAACAGAGACTGCCTTTATATGGGCAGTCTCTGTTCCAATTCCCTCATAGCTATTGGCTGGGATTGTGCTTACGTACATCCCAGCCAATCAGATTGAAGCTGTGTTTTTTTGGGAACTTAACGCACGAAAGCTATTTAGCAGCGTTTTGGGAACTTAACACACAAAACGGACATTTAGCCACAAGACCTTTTCTGTGGCCCAACATCCATTGTGATTTTAGCTGGTAGGGCAATTGAATACCTTGTTAGAACTTTTTGCTATCGGCTAGTATCCACTTTTGCCCTACCGGCTTGCATTGAATCGAGCCCACAGATATACATGTTAGAATGTTACCTTTGCAACAATATTTTAATAAGAAAGCTTTAAGAGAATAGGTAAGCCACTGAGGCCACTGTACCAAGATCGGATATAAATGAAAATTGAAATTTCACTATTCCATAAAAAACTTAACATTTTGTTGATCATATTCTATATGGATATGTACATACTCTCTACCTTTAACATTACAAATAGTAGAGGACATTTTTACAGTTTTTCCATCCACTGGTTGTGAATAGCTTTAGAAGTGTCATTGAACAGAACGATATTGGAAATTTGAAGGAAGATGAAGCCATCAGAAGTTTACAAAATAATATTGAAATAGTTATCAAAAGTGCAGACAATGGTGGTGGTGTAGTGATTCAGAATAGGACTACCTATGTTCATAAAGCTTCTAACCTATGTCAGTATGTAGAATATTATTTGCAAAAGTTTGTGGTGGGGAGAGATTCCTAATTAAGGAATACAGACCATCTGTTGAGCCTGCTGGGAAATATTGTCTTTGATGTGGACTACAGCTGTGCTACTTTGGATGTTACAACCCCGTATTCCAACATCCCACGTGGGTTTGGAGTTGATCTGTCATTTCTTGAGGGAGGATATCCTCATACCCAATATTCAACCAGATTTCATATTAGAATCTGTTGCTTTTATACCAGAATAAAATTATATACTTTTCCAAGATATATTTTACCACCGGGTCAAGGGATCGGTAAAGGAGATGAGAGTCATACATAGTTAGGCAAATTTATTGATGGGATTTTTTAGAAATCAATCTTTCGCATTTGAATGCGAACCTCAGATTCTATCTCCACTAGATTGATGAACTATTGGTTATTTGGAAGGGAAACATTGACATTAACTTGATTGACTGTTTTGTTGATTACTTTAATAAGCATCCATTGGGTATTAAATTCACTTATCTAGGAATGCCTTTTTGAACTTGGAGCTGGCTGTACATTTGCATAGATATGTTAACTATTCATGTTTCCACCACAAAAATTGGTTTGACAATGTTCCCTACAGACAGTTCCTTAGACGCAGGAGAAATTGAAGTCAGGTTGACGTCTTTTATAGACAAAGCCAAACATTGAAGGATCGTTTGATGAAAAAAGATATTCTAACAGAATGGTGAAGGAATCTTATGATAAAGCAAATATCAAGACAAAATATTAAAAGAACAAAAATTATGGGGTGGATCTAAGAGAAAAAGAAGAAAGGACAATTTTAGTAATACTTTGTGACCCAATATACTGTGACCAATAAGGAAATACAAGGTATTCTTGAAACTCATTGGCCCATTTTACAAAGAGAACCCTATCGAGAGCAGTCCTTCCAAAATGTCTGAGAGTATTTTATAAAAGAGCAAATACCTTGAAAAGTAATGTAGCCCCCAGTAGACTCAAATCTCTAAATTCAAATAGGCTGAAGAATAAAGCCACACATGCTGTCCCAAATAGGTTGTACAGATGCGGACATGATAAATGTATGACGTGTGTATATTACTCATAGTACAGAAAGTGAAGTATTTAATATTATTCATTATATGAATTGTGAGACCTCTTGTGTAGGTTACTTGATCAGCTGTTATTACAGGATACAGTACATAGGTAGGACCACACAAAAATGTTGTTGTGAATTTGCACAATCTAAAAGTAATGTCAAAAGTGGGTATCTCTAGACACTGTGCAGATGTACATAATAGAGATTTGCCTGACACTCTGATAGAAATATTGCACCTTCCCCTCATTACAGTACAACACAGAAAGTAATTAACCGTGAATCATACCGGATCCTTAAACTAGATACACTTTCTCCTGCGGGTTTAAATGAGTGCCTAGAGATAATGCAAAATGAAGTTGATATTGAAAAAAAATCTTCCTCTTTTTTCAGTTGTGTACTGGTCATCTTTAGTCACTATCATTGTTAAGTAGTTATTATTTTACTACTCTGTTTTTCTATAGGTATCACCATGGCCGGATTTACATCTCAGGAGCCGGTAGGCACAGAAATCTGAAGAGACCCCCCCCCAAATTGGCCATCTCCACAATGCTCCAAATCTCATTACCTCCATATCCATATTGCCCTCACATTGCCCCCAGCAGCTCCAACTTGCCCCCATCAGCTCCAATCTCCAACTTGCCCCCATCAGCTCCAACTGTCTTGCCCCCATCATCTCCAACTTGCCCCCATTAGCTCCACATTGCCCCCATCAGCTCCAACTGTCTTGTCCCCATCAGCTCCAACTTACCGCCATCAGCTCCAAGCTCCAACTTGCCCCATCAGCTTCAACTGTCTAGCCCCCATCAGCTCCAACTTGCCACTATCAGCTCCAAGCTCCACATTGCCCCCATCAGCTCCAACTTGCCCTCACATTGCCATCAGCTCCACATTTCCCCCCCGTATCCATTTCCTACCTCCCTGGTGGTCCAGCGGCTGGAGATGTCTGTGCCACCTTCTGCACAGACCTGCAGCTGCTGTTGCACCCCGCGCGGCCTTCTCTTTAGGAATGCAGAGTGCTCCCAGCGCTCTGCATTAGAGACGACGAGGGGGAGCAACAGCAACTACAGGTCTGTGCCGAAGAAGACACAGACCTCAGCATGCGAGGGGCGGGCTGGGCGACGGGTTACTGTGCGCAGCGCTGTAAATATATAAAAAAAAAATGCTGTGAATTAAAAAAAAATTAATTATTTCAATGACAGGCGCCCCTTTGTGGAGTGCGCCTGTAGGCAGGTGCCTACTCTGCCTTATGGCAAATCCGGCCCTGGGTAAAACTATCAATTTAATCACTCCTATAACACTTTGATTGGACCTAGTATCTGGTTATAATGAGTAATTTACTTTAGAAATCATAGCACCATTGTATAATACTAACAGATTTATAATAATATATCACCAATCTCAATTACAGACAACTGTATACCATTACAATTTGTATCTGCTTTCTTCTTTATTTTCAATCTTTATTTAACTAATTAATGGTTGTTACTATGAGATTTTTTTTGGCTTCATTCACATTTTAATTTACATGACGTCAACATCAAACAGGTGTTGATGACAGCTTTTTTGAGTAAGGGGTATTATGGGGAATCCAATAGGCGGGACAGCTGATTTTTTTTAAAGGGTATAAATATGATGAACAAAGAATGAGCAAACTGTTTTCTAGTCCATTCTTAAAAAATTGTGAGTGTAAAGCCATAATAATCGTGGAATGTAGTATAGTTATTTTAAGCTTTTCTCATTGGCTATGATTTGCTAATAGGTACATATTAACTAGCTAGTTATCATACTTATGTTCATTTGATGTATCTACATGCACCCAAAATGATACAAGATTGATATGAGAATCGTTGTAGCATGAGCAGGGAAGTATGGATATAATATTCACCTGCAAGCAGTGGAAAACCATGTGCTGGTGTGTTTCATCCTCTGAGTATTCAATATATATGTAGTGTGAATGGTTCTGATGCTCTTTTTTATGTTGGATTGTTCCTTGCACCTGTCTTTTTTGTTATTTTGAGTACCCAACAGAGGTCACCATGGTAGAATCGGGGGTTAATGTCGAAAAGCAGCTTAGTAGCTGACTAGCACCAGATATCAGCTCCTGAGTAGGCGAGGGCCTTACAAAGTATCCTAAAATCTGGATTTGTCTGCCGTTCACATAAGGTTCTGCATACCCAATCAAGGGGACAATGTGGGCTTTAAAAGCTTTGAACAGACATACTGTCCTATATTACACCCCTTTCTTTTTGCCTTTAGTTATCAAATATAAAGCATATTGAGCACATAAGTGTTGTATTACAAGGCAGTTAGGGTTATAGCATAAGCAAATATATAGCTATAACAGTATGTTATTGTGCAGCCCTTAGAATGCAAGGGATATTGGACACTGCCTGGCATTAAAGGGTACATTTTGTAACTTACTAATGATTATTTTACTGCTTTTTATTACCAGGGGTAAGTGCTGAAAGGAGTCATAAGGAACATCTGAACCTGCATTGGTCATGGAGCATATGTAGGTTCTAGGCATCTTATTCAAGGTGTTTTCAGAGACATTTCCGTACTTCCTGCTGCTAATAGAAAGTATATTGGACAGTAAAATAATAACTAACTAGAGTCCATTACTTTATTTATCCTTTCTTTGACAAAGAATGTCCAGTATAGCTGTGGCAAGCAAAGCATAGCCTACTAATGAACCACTATGACTATCTATTGGTTCATTGCTTTTTTTATGTTATAATCATAATTCTGCCCAGTACTGCTATGCTTATATGTTCAATAGGATTTATATTAGCAGGGGCAATTGGGAAGATTCGGCTCTCACGGCATTGTGAATGAGCCTTCTGGGTATTGCACCAAATGATATATCATAATATTTATTGAGCATATTCAGTGTCAGGCAAGCTCAATCATTATGTCTTCATAGCCGCATCTCCCCACTTGCATATGACGATAATATAATATCAGTGATATAAATATAGCAGTAAAGGGTGGAATACAATCACAGCAATTAACTCACTAATAGTAAACATACCTGCTGGTTCATTACTGTATACTGACAGCTAGAGAACCTAGCAGGTGTACATTAGTTAAGAATCACTCCCACATAGACTTGCTCATTTTATCATGGACTTTATTTCTGGTGTCGCCAGATTAAACTAGATTACTTGACTGTGATAAAGTATAGCAGCACACCTGGTAGGTTTTTAGTAAAAGGTATAGATAGAGCTCACTCTATATTTTTATCTTACTTCTTTGTTACCTTGTATAGAAGTTAATCTAACAGTAGACATTTTCATCTGTTTATTCATAATAAACTATAACTAAGATAGCAATAGCAAATAACTGAAAAAATCACCCAGAAAATAATGTTCACAGTAATCTTTTACAGAGAGAGGGCTCACCAATGGTATTAAATAAAGATAAGAATTATGGCTGTTTCTTACAATAATTTTGACATATCTATATCTTTCCAAAATATTGCAGTATTTAGATTGTTGGCTTCTGGCTGAAATCTTCTCTTTTGCTTTGATATAATGCTTTGGTGTATGACTTTGATCTATTTTTAAATGTGACAGTTTTTCTACACAATTTCCACTTTCCTTGCCAGAAATTAATGAACTATTGTTACACTCCATGGACATTATCTAAGGGCTCTATATATCTAGATAGATCATTTTATGCCTTTTATACCTATGGTGATTGCATGTTTCATTCCTTCCACTAGAGGACGACATAATACTGCCATAAATATTTGGGAAAAATGTAAAACTAATGCATGTCAATGTAATTACATTATACACCTTGCGAAAGAAGGTCTGCAATTCAGTAAATAGTTGATTTCTTGTTATCACTATTATGTGTGCTCTACCTTATTATACTTGTTTTCCTGACATACTCAAAATACTTACACACTCATATTATTCACAAGCATACAATCTTTCACACTCATACAGTCTTATTGACATACACTCTCACACAAGCAGTCATAGACAAATGCTCTTACATATACTCTCTCACATAATTATCCTTTAACACTCACTCACTTATACTTTCACTGTCACAAACATGCTCTCTCTCACACATACAATCTTTTCCTTATTTCATGTTTCATTCAATATAGCATTGCACATCTGCTCATTGTTTGCCAGTGAGTTGTTGAAGGCTTGCCATCTATGTTACAGTGATCATTAGCAGGAAGAGTCACTGATGGGTGTATAGGTGGTAGTGTCCCTAGTTCACCTCATTCCATCATAGTTGGTTGCGCTCTGTGCACACCTTGTAGTTACACCAGGATATGACTTCCTATCTCTAACATAGACCACAATGCTATTTTGTGTAGTCAGAGCAGCACCAAGCCAAATTGTATTTACCAATTCCCTCTATGCTTGCTCCACCATAATGTCTCTTACATTATGGATCATGCTGAGTTTGGCTGAGGGTGGGGCTCTAATAACAATTTTCACTGGAGAATGATAAAGACAATAGGGTAGATTTGGTTGGTTTATACTGTGGTTGATATGGGGTGTCTGGCTGGCCTCTTTAACAGAATATGCCGCACAGTCATTTCTCAAGCCAGGCCACCAGAACATATGAGACAGGGCCCAGATCAGTTGATTTTTGCCCATGTGACCAGCCGCACGGGATGAATGATATGTCTTCATTAACCTGGCCCGGAAAGGCTCAGCCACAAAACACTTTCCCATGGGTTTCTCCGGAGGTGCATTGGCCTGAGATGCCAGGATCTCCTCCCCCAGAGGGGATGTGATGCTGGTGCACAGAGTGGCAAGTATACGGTCCAGGGGTATAAATGGAACTGGTACACTGTCGGATTCTGGGTCGGGACCGAATTGTCTGGATAGTGCATCAGCCCGCATGTTCTTGGTACCGGGTAGGTAAGAGACAATGAATTTGAAACGTGACAAAAACAATGCCCATCTGGCCTGTCTCAGGGACAATCTTTTAGCCTCTGAGAGGTACATTAAATTCTTATGATCCGTCAGAATCAATATTGGCGCCCTGGTACCTTCCAGCAGATGGCGCCACTCACGCAATGCCAGAATGATCGCCAATAGTTCCCGATCACCAATGTCATATGGACTTTGAGCCTTGGTCATCTTTTTCGAGAAAAATCCACAAGGTCTTAATGTCTTACCAGGCCCTGGTCTTTGGGCCAGCACTGCCCCTACCCCTGTCTCTGAAGCGTGAACCTCCAATGTGAATGGCAAACCAAGGATGGGATGAGACAGGACTGGGGCAGCGGAGAATGCGGACTTCAGAGTTTCGAACGCCCTTTCTGCTTCCGGGAACCACAAAGAAGCGTTGGCACCCTTATGGGTCATATCTGTGAGTGGTTTCACAATCATGGAATAATTGTGAATAAATTTCCTATAGTAATTTGCAAACCCTAAGATCCGCTGTAAGGGTTTGAGGCCAGTGGGACGTGACCAATGCAATACTGCTGCAAATTTGTCCTTATCCATGGCAAAGCCCTCCTTTGAAATGACATAGCCAAGGAATGACACCCTGGACTTGTGAAAGTCACACTTTTCGAGAATAATTTGTTCTCCCCCAGTTTCTGCAAAACTGTTGTGACATGTTTGCGGTGTGTCTCCAAGTCAGGAGAATAAAACAAAATATCGTCCAGGTATACTGCTACACAAGACTGTAACATGTCCCTGAGAACATCATTTATAAGTTCCTGGAATACTGCCGGGGCATTGCATAGACCAAAGGGCATTACTAAATACCAGTATTGGGAGACAAAAAGAGTTGTGAGGAGCACACATCAAGCACGAACAAGATTAAGTGTCTTGTTCTAAGGCATGGTAGCCTCTCAATGGTGCTACAACTCACGTTTTTCACTCCCATGTGCCATTGCAGAGAGGAAATCTCCATGTCCATATCAGACTGGTCCCGCCCACAGACAGTCCAGCTCCGAAATGTCAGGCAAATCCCCTCCGCACGAGAGAAACGGCAAAACCACAGACGTACGTTTCGGCCTATGTGAGCCTCGTCAGTGTGGTGCAGCTGAATCCCTCTAGGCACATGGAAGCCAGGGCCCATGCCTGGGATGCCCTTAAACTTAGGGAGACAAAAAGAGTTGTGAGGAGCACACATCAAGCACGAACAAGATTAAGTGTCTTGTTCTAAGGCATGGTAGCCTCTCAATGGTGCTACAACTCACGTTTTTCACTCCCATGTGCCATTGCAGAGAGGAAATCTCCATGTCCATATCAGACTGGTCCCGCCCACAGACAGTCCAGCTCCGAAATGTCAGGCAAATCCCCTCCGCACGAGAGAAACGGCAAAACCACAGACGTACGTTTCGGCCTATGTGAGCCTCGTCAGTGTGGTGCAGCTGAATCCCTCTAGGCACATGGAAGCCAGGGCCCATGCCTGGGATGCCCTTAAACTTAGGGAGACAAAAAGAGTTGTGAGGAGCACACATCAAGCACGAACAAGATTAAGTGTCTTGTTCTAAGGCATGGTAGCCTCTCAATGGTGCTACAACTCACGTTTTTCACTCCCATGTGCCATTGCAGAGAGGAAATCTCCATGTCCATATCAGACTGGTCCCGCCCACAGACAGTCCAGCTCCGAAATGTCAGGCAAATCCCCTCCGCACGAGAGAAACGGCAAAACCACAGACGTACGTTTCGGCCTATGTGAGCCTCGTCAGTGTGGTGCAGCTGAATCCCTCTAGGCACATGGAAGCCAGGGCCCATGCCTGGGATGCCCTTAAACTTAGGGAGACAAAAAGAGTTGTGAGGAGCACACATCAAGCACGAACAAGATTAAGTGTCTTGTTCTAAGGCATGGTAGCCTCTCAATGGTGCTACAACTCACGTTTTTCACTCCCATGTGCCATTGCAGAGAGGAAATCTCCATGTCCATATCAGACTGGTCCCGCCCACAGACAGTCCAGCTCCGAAATGTCAGGCAAATCCCCTCCGCACGAGAGAAACGGCAAAACCACAGACGTACGTTTCGGCCTATGTGAGCCTCGTCAGTGTGGTGCAGCTGAATCCCTCTAGGCACATGGAAGCCAGGGCCCATGCCTGGGATGCCCTTAAACTTAGGGAGACAAAAAGAGTTGTGAGGAGCACACATCAAGCACGAACAAGATTAAGTGTCTTGTTCTAAGGCATGGTAGCCTCTCAATGGTGCTACAACTCACGTTTTTCACTCCCATGTGCCATTGCAGAGAGGAAATCTCCATGTCCATATCAGACTGGTCCCGCCCACAGACAGTCCAGCTCCGAAATGTCAGGCAAATCCCCTCCGCACGAGAGAAACGGCAAAACCACAGACGTACGTTTCGGCCTATGTGAGCCTCGTCAGTGTGGTGCAGCTGAATCCCTCTAGGCACATGGAAGCCAGGGCCCATGCCTGGGATGCCCTTAAACTTAGGGAGACAAAAAGAGTTGTGAGGAGCACACATCAAGCACGAACAAGATTAAGTGTCTTGTTCTAAGGCATGGTAGCCTCTCAATGGTGCTACAACTCACGTTTTTCACTCCCATGTGCCATTGCAGAGAGGAAATCTCCATGTCCATATCAGACTGGTCCCGCCCACAGACAGTCCAGCTCCGAAATGTCAGGCAAATCCCCTCCGCACGAGAGAAACGGCAAAACCACAGACGTACGTTTCGGCCTATGTGAGCCTCGTCAGTGTGGTGCAGCTGAATCCCTCTAGGCACATGGAAGCCAGGGCCCATGCCTGGGATGCCCTTAAACTTAGGGAGACAAAAAGAGTTGTGAGGAGCACACATCAAGCACGAACAAGATTAAGTGTCTTGTTCTAAGGCATGGTAGCCTCTCAATGGTGCTACAACTCACGTTTTTCACTCCCATGTGCCATTGCAGAGAGGAAATCTCCATGTCCATATCAGACTGGTCCCGCCCACAGACAGTCCAGCTCCGAAATGTCAGGCAAATCCCCTCCGCACGAGAGAAACGGCAAAACCACAGACGTACGTTTCGGCCTATGTGAGCCTCGTCAGTGTGGTGCAGCTGAATCCCTCTAGGCACATGGAAGCCAGGGCCCATGCCTGGGATGCCCTTAAACTTAGGGAGACAAAAAGAGTTGTGAGGAGCACACATCAAGCACGAACAAGATTAAGTGTCTTGTTCTAAGGCATGGTAGCCTCTCAATGGTGCTACAACTCACGTTTTTCACTCCCATGTGCCATTGCAGAGAGGAAATCTCCATGTCCATATCAGACTGGTCCCGCCCACAGACAGTCCAGCTCCGAAATGTCAGGCAAATCCCCTCCGCACGAGAGAAACGGCAAAACCACAGACGTACGTTTCGGCCTATGTGAGCCTCGTCAGTGTGGTGCAGCTGAATCCCTCTAGGCACATGGAAGCCAGGGCCCATGCCTGGGATGCCCTTAAACTTAGGGAGACAAAAAGAGTTGTGAGGAGCACACATCAAGCACGAACAAGATTAAGTGTCTTGTTCTAAGGCATGGTAGCCTCTCAATGGTGCTACAACTCACGTTTTTCACTCCCATGTGCCATTGCAGAGAGGAAATCTCCATGTCCATATCAGACTGGTCCCGCCCACAGACAGTCCAGCTCCGAAATGTCAGGCAAATCCCCTCCGCACGAGAGAAACGGCAAAACCACAGACGTACGTTTCGGCCTATGTGAGCCTCGTCAGTGTGGTGCAGCTGAATCCCTCTAGGCACATGGAAGCCAGGGCCCATGCCTGGGATGCCCTTAAACTTAGGGAGACAAAAAGAGTTGTGAGGAGCACACATCAAGCACGAACAAGATTAAGTGTCTTGTTCTAAGGCATGGTAGCCTCTCAATGGTGCTACAACTCACGTTTTTCACTCCCATGTGCCATTGCAGAGAGGAAATCTCCATGTCCATATCAGACTGGTCCCGCCCACAGACAGTCCAGCTCCGAAATGTCAGGCAAATCCCCTCCGCACGAGAGAAACGGCAAAACCACAGACGTACGTTTCGGCCTATGTGAGCCTCGTCAGTGTGGTGCAGCTGAATCCCTCTAGGCACATGGAAGCCAGGGCCCATGCCTGGGATGCCCTTAAACTTAGGGAGACAAAAAGAGTTGTGAGGAGCACACATCAAGCACGAACAAGATTAAGTGTCTTGTTCTAAGGCATGGTAGCCTCTCAATGGTGCTACAACTCACGTTTTTCACTCCCATGTGCCATTGCAGAGAGGAAATCTCCATGTCCATATCAGACTGGTCCCGCCCACAGACAGTCCAGCTCCGAAATGTCAGGCAAATCCCCTCCGCACGAGAGAAACGGCAAAACCACAGACGTACGTTTCGGCCTATGTGAGCCTCGTCAGTGTGGTGCAGCTGAATCCCTCTAGGCACATGGAAGCCAGGGCCCATGCCTGGGATGCCCTTAAACTTAGGGAGACAAAAAGAGTTGTGAGGAGCACACATCAAGCACGAACAAGATTAAGTGTCTTGTTCTAAGGCATGGTAGCCTCTCAATGGTGCTACAACTCACGTTTTTCACTCCCATGTGCCATTGCAGAGAGGAAATCTCCATGTCCATATCAGACTGGTCCCGCCCACAGACAGTCCAGCTCCGAAATGTCAGGCAAATCCCCTCCGCACGAGAGAAACGGCAAAACCACAGACGTACGTTTCGGCCTATGTGAGCCTCGTCAGTGTGGTGCAGCTGAATCCCTCTAGGCACATGGAAGCCAGGGCCCATGCCTGGGATGCCCTTAAACTTAGGGAGACAAAAAGAGTTGTGAGGAGCACACATCAAGCACGAACAAGATTAAGTGTCTTGTTCTAAGGCATGGTAGCCTCTCAATGGTGCTACAACTCACGTTTTTCACTCCCATGTGCCATTGCAGAGAGGAAATCTCCATGTCCATATCAGACTGGTCCCGCCCACAGACAGTCCAGCTCCGAAATGTCAGGCAAATCCCCTCCGCACGAGAGAAACGGCAAAACCACAGACGTACGTTTCGGCCTATGTGAGCCTCGTCAGTGTGGTGCAGCTGAATCCCTCTAGGCACATGGAAGCCAGGGCCCATGCCTGGGATGCCCTAAACTTAGGGAGACAAAAAGAGTTGTGAGGAGCACACATCAAGCACGAACAAGATTAAGTGTCTTGTTCTAAGGCATGGTAGCCTCTCAATGGTGCTACAACTCACGTTTTTCACTCCCATGTGCCATTGCAGAGAGGAAATCTCCATGTCCATATCAGACTGGTCCCGCCCACAGACAGTCCAGCTCCGAAATGTCAGGCAAATCCCCTCCGCACGAGAGAAACGGCAAAACCACAGACGTACGTTTCGGCCTATGTGAGCCTCGTCAGTGTGGTGCAGCTGAATCCCTCTAGGCACATGGAAGCCAGGGCCCATGCCTGGCTTCCAGTATTGCCCTGTCCGGGTATTGAAAGCAAATTTCCACTCATCACCTTCTCTGATCTGTACCAGGTTATATGCTGCCCTTAGATCCAATTTTGTGAAAATGGATGCCCCTTTTAGTTGATCGAACAATTCGATTATGAGTGGAATGGGATAAGCGTTTTTAACCATTATTTTATTGAGACCCCTATAATCTATACAGGGTCAGAGTTCCCCGTCTTTATTTTTGACAAAAAAGAATCCAGCCCCCACGGGCGAGGAAGATTTGCGGATTATACCATGGGCCAAGGCGTCAGCAATATACTCCTCCATGGCCAGTTTCTCCTCACAAGACAGCGGATAAGTTCTACCCCTAGGAGGCATGGAGCCAGGCACAATATCAATAGCACAATCATAGGGATGATGCAACGGCAAAGTGCTAGCCTCTCCCTTACTGAACACATCGCTGAAGGACTGGTATTCAGGCGGTAGGGAGGGAGAGGTACACAAAATCTTAGTGGGCTGGCTTAAGCAATGTGCCATGCAATAGTCAAACCAGGCCAAAATCTCGCAGGACCTCCAATCCATTCTGGGATTGTGAGTATGCAGCCATGGGAACCTCAGTATGACCGCATAGTGTGGAGACTGAATTATTTGAAACAAGTGTTTTGTGGCTGAGCGTTTCCGGGCTCCTTGTGGAGCACTCCAATACAGACCGACAATGGACATGTCTCCTGAGTTACCTGGGGAGGTACCAACGGTCTTCCATCAATGGCCTCAATGTCCAGCGGGGACTCTCTATCGACCAATGGAATATTATGCAGAACCGCAAAATTCCTGTCCATGAAATAGCCGGCCACGCCGGAATCAATCAAGGCAGGAGTGGTAAAGGTCGAGGCAGCCCATGAAGCTACTATATTCACTATGGGTTTAAGTAGCGTGCCCTCTGGGGACTGGTATACGCCACCTAGGATCTGTCCCCCACTGGACCCTAGGTGCGTAGTTTCGCGGCCGCACGGGACATGCGACCTGCAGGTGACCTGCCTCCCCTCAGTACAGATGCAGGCCCCGTCTGCGGCGAAAGGACCGTTCCTCCTTAGATGACCGTGTAACCAGCATCGGTTCAGTGCTCCCGCTTGCGGAGCCAGGAGGTATGGGAGGAGAGGGAGGCAAGGGTGGAAACCAGAACTGGTCGATGACTCAGTCGCTGATCTCTGCCTATGATCCTTGTAGATGTTCATCTCCCTTATCCAGGAATCAATCAGGGTCGCATAATCAATAAATTTATCCAGCTCCTCTGGCAAATCTCGAGCTGCAATTTCGTCTTTTATTTTATCATCGAGACCTTGCGCAAAGGCTGCCACAAGTGCCTCATCGTTCCAACCTACCTCTGCTGCAAGCGTATGGAATTCAATGGCATAGTCAGCAACCGTACGTGTGCCCTGTTGGATTCTCATTAAATGTTTAGCAGCAGAGCTGGCGCGCCCGGGAACTTAAAATACACTGCGGAAGGCCCATACAAACTCGGCAAAGTTTGTGGTGATAGGTTTAGCCGTCTCCCAAATTGGATTTGCCCAAACTAGAGCTCTATCTGTCAGCAAGGATATCATGAATCCCACCTTGCTCCTTTCGCTCGGGAATGCTTGTGGTACAAGTTCCAGAAAAATTTCTAGTTGGTTCAGAAACCCACGGCAAAGACTGGGCTCCCCGTCATATCTTAGTGGGAGAGGAGCAGTAGCAGACAGCCCTCTACTGGAAAGGCTCAGAGACGGAACCTGTGCCATTATTGCCTGGACTGGGGTGGCCACCGAAGGCTGTACAGGTCTTTCAAGGTGTGCGGTACGCTTCAAAATAGTCTGTATGGCCAGGGACAACTGGTCCAATCGTTGCTCTTTCGTAATGTCACGGTTTGTAAGAACACTCAGACAAGTTGGTAAGATAAAATCAGCTTTATTGAGAATAATAAAGAGCACAGGGTCACCCTTCACAGGTCCAGATCCGGACAGTACCGTGGCACTTCCCAAATCTGACACAGGTTAGGCTACAGCAATAAGCAACACAAAACAAATAACAATATGAACTGGAACAGACGACAGGAGCCAGGAACAGAACCTCAGCAGTAACACCTAGGAAGTGGCCCACGTAGCTAGACAGTAGGTGACTGCAGGGCAGAATCCCCAGAAGGCTAGGGATAGAATAGCGGACAACCGGAACACTGGAGAGTGACCCAGACCAGGCAACCAGAGGCAACACTGAAAGGCTATAGCCAGACACTAGACCCAGGAGGCAAGGGTGACCTGAGGCAGTACTGACACGCACAGCAGGGAATGATCCCTGGAGAATGGTAATCTGAGGCAACACAGACAGGCACAGACATAGGCCAGTCTCAGGAGACTGAGGTAACTGAAGGCAACACTGACAGGCACAGGCATAGGCCAGTCTCAGGAGACTGAGGTAACCGAAGGCAACACTGACAAGTACAGGCCAGTCTCAGGAGACTGAGGTAACCGAAGGCAACACTGACAACCTCTGGCAAGGCACTAGTCCCAGAGACTAGGTAAATCAGAGGCAACACTGACATGCACTGACTTGGCAGTAGTCTAGGAGACTAGTGTAACCGAAGGTAACGCTGTCAAATACTGGCGGGACTCTAGTCTGAGGGGACTAGGAACAGGAGGCAACGAATAGGTAAACAGCCACAGCCAGGATTGGTACTCTAAGCCTAGACGCCAAGCCCAGATCGGTACACAGAGCAAGTCCACTACAGCCAGAATTGATACACAGAGCACGGTAGTCAGCCACAGTCAGGATCGGTACACAGAGAGCAGTAGTCAGCCACAGCCAGGATTGGTACACAGAGAGCGATAGTCAGCCACAGCCAGGATCGGTACACAGAGCACGGTAGTCAGCCACAGCCAGTATACACGGTGCAGGAATCAAGAGCAACAAACGCCAGATACAAGAACACCACGCAAGGGCACCAAAGAAATGACAGAACAGAGTTTAAAAAGGCTCACACTGGGCGGAGCAGAACCCAGGGGCCAATAAGAGCCCAGCAGTAAAGAGGCAGGAAGTAGCAATGTCGTCTGCACGGGAGATCACGGGCACTGTGATAAGAACACAGATGAAGAGGACAGAAGATTACAGATGAAGAATTACTGTGGATGAGAGTAAGTGTTATAGCTCTGGGTTATGGATGTTAGAATAATGTTAGGGCTAGTATAGTATTTTTGTGCTATATTGTTAGGGGTAGTGTAGGGTTAGTGTTATGGAGGGTGACTATGTTTGTACTCACGCGCAGTGTTTGACAGTATATCAAATACCAAACCTTAATTGTTTTTCCTTGGTGTTCCCATTTCTCACACTATTTAGCATGAGTTTTGGGAACAAAAAAACACACAATAAACGTTGGGCCAAAAGTCTGGTTCTACATCCCAACACTTATCGTGGTTCCTGTTGTAAGTGACTGGATTCTTTTGGTAACACTGTGTGTATATGCAGTTCTGTATCTATTTTTGCCCTACCGACAGTTTTACCAGGGGTCTATTAATCGAGCCCTAGATCCCTTCATCAGGCATAATAAGAATGAAGGATGAATTATTTTAACAATTCAATTCCAGTGGCAGTGAATATTCTTATCAGTATTATCTATATAATTCATTCCCAAGGCTCCAGTACAGTATTTTTGTATCTGGCTAAGTGATAAAAACAAGAAAATACATCAGGCTGGGTGGAAAGTATTCTGAAACCATTGGTCAAAAAACACCCAGCTACATACAGGACACAACCAATCTCTTAAACAAGCTGTCTGACCTTGGATCCATCCTAAAGCAAACCATTCTGTTTGGAGGTGGATTGGATTGAGTGCCTTATGGCATAAGAGAGCTAGACTTAGAATGTGGAGTGCCATTTGTGGCAATCCACAAGGTTAGCTAGACTAGGGAACTGATCTGATTGCACTGCTCATGGGTTAAATGGTTCTCTACGTCCTCAAACCGTTTTATCTGATTTTCTTTTCAATAAGGGGTAGTTGTCATTGCCAACACATTGGTAACAACCACTAAGAATAATAGAACTGAAGTAGGATCCAGAAATAGTAGAGAACGATTCTCCGTGCCGCCACTAGAGAGAGGTGTGGGCTTGTACGGCAGCATCTCTCCATGGCACCGAGCATACTCTGCTGTTTGAATAGGATCCCAGACTTTATATTAGAGATTTAGCTACTTGCAAAGAACCTGGCAGGTGCTTAAATATACAGAACTGTAGATCTCAATTAAATGTTGTGTATGCAACTAATAGAGACTGAAGAAAAATGGTCTCAGAGTATAATATACGCAAGCATGTTTCAATGACTGATGTGAAATCAAAATCATGTTAATTTGAGGATAAAAAGAGTTAAAATATTCTTTGGTTCTTAGAGACTGTGCCTAGTTTTTATTTTATTTAGCATTACAGGGGAATAAAACTTATATACAGATTTAGCAGTGCCATCTCCTCTCTGTAGGACAGCAGTATTGAGGCCCATAAAATGAATATTATAAAAGCCTTTTTTACATGTGAATAAATAGAGTATTGGGTTTGCTTTTATCTCCTCGTGGCACTTGTGAGGGAACTTATTTTTAATTGAGATATCCCTAAACTTTGTAAAATAAGGGATAGTCACACATATAATTTTGTTTATTGTAATATAACAGTAATAAAGGTTACATTTTAGGGCAGAAACACGGATTCATCAAACCAAATGTTGCAGAACTTGTCTCTATAGGGTCATTTCTGCTAGTCTCCTCAAATAAAAAACAGTAGACAACTAGCAGTCATTAACCCTTCTCTCTTTTGTCTTTCTGTTAACTGTGCTGTCAACAACCACCACCACACAAAAATATCCAACGGGCGCAAAATTTGCACCCATTGCAGATCACGTAAAAAAAGTAGACTTTGCTATCCTATTCCATGTGACGGCTTCACTGCATATTTTATGAAAACACATATTTTATAGAGCATTTCCTGCTGAATTAAACAAGGGTACTCCCATCGCTGTCAGATGTTTTATTCAAAATTTATAGCAGTTTAAATAACCAGGAAGTGAATTTACTGTGTTTACTTCCTGATAGTTCTAACTGACAGGAAGTGACAGGCAGTTTCTATCACATTCTATGGAGAACTGAATGTCTCTGACTTTCCTCTCCATTAGAATCTAACAGGAAATTTAATTAGAATTTGACTACTAGAGGTCACTGCTAATGTAAAAAAAACATGGGTTTAAACTGTAATAACTCTGGAAATATAAATCTCTTGGCAGTTGGAGTACCCCTATTTTACTCAATAGGAAAACCCCTACAATATATATTTTTTCATAAAAAACGTTTACTGCTCCTTTAAGGAATGCACTTTTCATCTCTACAAACCTGTGACATGAAAAGGAAGCGCAGAGTCCCAAACACACGGTGAAAACCCACAGTTATGTGTTGGAAAACTGGTTTCCAACACATACTTGTGGTTCAAAAATAGAATAAGATTAACCCCATGAGTGCCAGTGGGTTATGCAACGCATTATACTGCGTGGCATACAAATGGCACTCATAGCGTTAATCTACAAACAGTTAACACATGCCCCAACAAATAAAACTTACCAGTAATCCTGATGTCCAGCAGGATCTTGGCCATCTTTTTCTCTTCTATCTTCTTTTCTGCGTTTAAAAAAAAAAAAATCCTTTAGTTCGGTATCTTTTTTTTTTTTTTTAATGAATTCCCCAAATATGTGACAGTTAACCCTTTGAGTGCCAGATTTGTCTTCAAGGACTTAATCTGTCCTTTCTACTTAGGTCAGAATTTACATAATCTCTGCCATCTTATTCTAAATATGGGACTTTCAGCCATTATAGCCCTATTGCAAATATTTATTCATATTATAATGTTTTTTCTTATTTCTTAAGGATTTCTAAATCCATTTCAGCTTTTTCCAGTCAGCAGCACATTTTCTCCAGGGGTAGACTACCATGAAAGATACCTTGTGATTCTCCACATTTTCTACCATCCATGTTATACTCTTCAGATTCAGAGAATTCCATGCAGCCATCTATTACTGCAGAAGCATCCATGTCTCCTTTTGTATTTTTAACTTTTTTCATGTTTTGTGAGATCTTTCATCCATAGTGACAAATGTTTTGTAAGCGTTTTCCCCCATATAAATTTGTATGTATATTGATTACACATCTCAGCCTCTCAGTATACAGAAGTACACACTGATAATCGCACAGAGAGGGGAACATTTTGTCAGTAAAACAGATACACACTGGTATTAGGTATTAGCAAAATGCTGTGATTTATTTCACACATAAATCTGCAGCACATAGGTTCAATTCTGGGTCCATCTGAATTGATACAAAATGAGTTGTGGTGAGTCAGAGGAAAGTGGGACAGCGTGAGGCAGGGATGTGTGGAACAGAAGGTGGCAGGAGAAAAAGGGGATAGTCAGATGGGAATGGGAAGTATGCCAAGAACATAAAATGGAGAGGAGTGGGCAATGAACATGGAAGGAAATGAAGTGGACCAGAGAACAAGGAAAGAAGGAAGCAAGCTGGAGGAGATGGGAGTAGAGTGGCCCAAGGAGATGGAAGGGGAAAGTGCCTAGGGAGATGAAGGAGACACTTCTAATTTGGTGGGGGGAAATAGGAGCAGGAAAGAAGTTCCCTACCTTAAATAATGTCTAAAAGTAAAGAAATTTTTTTAATTAAATGTAAAACCAAAACAACTGTTTTGCAAAACATATTTTGGATGAAACAGAAATGACACGATCATTTTGCTCATCTCTAAATTGTATATTTTATATATATAATATCCTATAATATAAAAGGCCAGATGTATGTTTGTCTTATGCGGTCATGTGCAGTAGAGACTGCCCGAATACAGGCCGATACAGTCATGCACATTAGACACTTCCCAAACGCACAGAATGCTGGGAGACGTAGTACTGTGTTCAGCCAGTCTCTACTGCGCTGGCCTTATATATTATAGAATACGCCCGTGTACATGGACTTTTACACTAATGTATGTATCTTTCTATCTATTTATGAGGCTTTTAGTCTTACCTGTTAAATCCTTTTCTATTGGTCCAAATAGGTTACTGGTAACTTTGGGAAGGCGACCGCCCCTTTGAGTAGGCACGAACAATTGCTGGGTGAATCCTTCCCCTTCTCCTTAGCTGCTTCTCAGCCAATTCCCTCCAGTAAGATTTGAAAACTCACTATTGACTAGGTAGAAAGAAGGAAAAAGAAGACTCCTGTGAGCATGAACCCGAAAGGACTCCCATGTTCAGTCACAGGAGAACCATGCATGGTCCCTTGACAGAGTGGGAGACCAATAACCTATATGGACTAAGAGAAAAGGATTTAACAGGTAAGACTAAAATCCTCTTTTCTCTGTCGTCCAATATAGGTTACTGGTAATTTTGGGATGTCCAACCATTGAGTTTCCCAGAGGTGGGAATTAAGGCAAGGACCAGACACAGGTCTCCAAAGTCGCCAGAGCATATATGAACCATCAGATCATAAAGTAGCCATCATAACAATAATGAAGTGTAAACGGACACAAAAACTGGGGTATAACACGCCAGGAACTGTAACACAGCACACAGAACTAGAGCCAACCGGACTCAACAGTTATGGAATACTGAAGAGACAAGGAAGACCTTAGACAGGCAAGATTGCCTCCAGGATCTTCCTACCAAGGCTTGCATCGGCCAATGCCAGGACATCAACACAGTAGTGTTTAGAAAAGGTGTGCACAGATGACCAAGTGGCCGCCTTACACAACTGATCAGCAGAGGCCTGATTCTTATAGGCCCAAGAGGCCCTAATAGACCGGTGGAATAAGCCATGACATGAAATGGAACAGGCTACTTCCTCAGTTCGTAAGCCCTACGAATAGTAGACTTAATCCAGGAAGCTATGGTAACCTTGGATGCCGGTCTACCTGCCCTGTTAGCCTCAGGAATGATGAAAAGTGTGTCAAACTGACGAACAGACTCAGTGAGGTGCACATAGAATTTAAGGCAGCGCATCATGTCCAACAAGTGAAGATCCCTTTCCTTGTCAGATGTAGGGTCAGGACAGAAAGAGGGCACCACGATTTCCTGATTAATGTGGAAGTCAGAGACCACCTTTGGAAGGAACTCCTGAGAAGTGCGAAGAACCGCCTTGTCCTTGTGAAACACCAAAGAGGGTGGTTTACAAAACAAGGCATGCAACTCAGCTACTTGGCTAACAGACACAATCGCCAGGAGAAAAGCCATCTTCTAAGTCAATAGACGTAGAGGAATAGTAGTCAAGGACTCAAATGGGGGATGCTGAAGGACACCCAAAACCAGGTTAAGATCCCACTGATGAGCAGGGTTCTTAAGGGCAGGACAAGCATGGGCAACACCCTGAAAGAAAACCTTGACATCAGGAAGGATGGCAATGAGTCTCTGAAAGAAAACTCAGAGAGCGGAAGTCTGAAACTTCAAGGAACTCAAGCTGAGCCCCTTGTCCACCCCGTCCTGCAGAAAAGACAGGACCTTGGGAAAGATCCCTATCAGCACACCAAGAGAGAAAGGTGGACTAGACTCTATGGTATGCTTTAGAGGAAACAGGTTTGTGGGCACTAAGCATAGTGGCCACCACACCCGAAGAGAAACCTTTCCTCTTCAATATTGAGGATTCAATTTCCATGCCGTCAAACCCAGACGGTTGACATCCTCCTTCCACAAGAACCCCCTGTAGAAGAAGATGTGGACGGTGGGGAAGTCGGAAGGGCTCCAGTATGGAGAAATCAGGATGACTGGAGAACCTTCCAGACGCAGTTTCCGCAACACCCTGTGTAACATAGGAATGGGAGGAAAGATGTACGCCAGAGGGAAGTGCCATGGGATCGACATGTCATCCACTGCCAGAGCCAGGGGATGCCTCAAGCAGGAGCAGAACAACGGGACATTCTGATTGTGCCTCGTCACCATCAGATCGATGCAAGGGAGTCCCCACTTCCTAACAATGAGGCTGAACACCTCAGGATGCAGTTCCCACTCTCCTCTGTCCACCGTGTGTCGACTTTGGAAGTCTGATAGGACCGCGGATACCTTGTTGGTGATCTGGTGAGCCACACCATGCCTTGTCTCTGGGATGGCGTTAAATCTGACTTGTTCATGTTGCGGATCCATCCATGATGGGTGAGAGCATGAATGCAGTCCTCGTCCTGATGGTGAAGGAGTCCCGGAGAGGGGGCCTTCAGGAGCAAGTCATCCATGTACAGAGTGACTTTGATGCCATCCCTGTGTAGGACAGACACTAATGCACCCAGGACACGATTGAAGATGTGGGGGGCTGTAGTCATACAAAATGGAAGAGCAGAAAACTGAAAATGCCCTTGGTCGCAAGTAAACCTGAGGTACTGCCAGCTCTCTGGATGTATGTCGATATGCAGGTATTCATCCTGAAGGTCCAGAGAGGCAAGAAATTCCCCAGGAGACATGGCCTCGATCACTGTCCTCAGGGACTCCTGGTGATAATGAGTCTTGACCACAAAGGAGTTGAGATTCTTCAGGTCCAAAATGGTACGACAGCCGGACTTGCTCCTCTCCGTAAAACTCCTCCAGACTGAAATACAGCAGATAGTGTGCCACGTGGATGCCCTGGAGAGAAGCCTGAACACGATATTGCAGACTCAAGCAACTCACATGGAAGACATCGAGGCCCTGCAGATCAAAAACCGCAGCTTCCACGACGGTCTTGAGGACCTTGACAGTAGGTCTTGATGATCGAACCGAGGATTTGTGATATCCCTGAGACGGTGGTGGACCTCTTTGAATCTTTACACATATATTTCTCGCCCTTGATGCCGGACCTATCCGATCTGCAATTATCCCTTGACCGAGCTCACAGGGCCCTGCGGCTGAAGCCTCCTCTTACAGACCCCCCTCAGGGATGTTATTGTCAGATTTACCCTTTTATTCCACTAAAGAGGCGATAATGAAGGCAGTCCGGAGATCTGCACCGACCATGGACGGGGTTACGCTTATTTCTTTGCTGATCTGGCGCCCACCACCCCTCCAGAAGCTCTGGACCTTAAGACCCCTGACCACTTTCTTCCGCAATCAAGGTGTCACCTATAGATTGGGATTTCCGTTCCAGCTGGTGGTCTCACGAAATGGGGCCCTTGCCATTCTACAAGACCCGGTAGACTGTCCGCAGTCCAGGCCCTGTATGAGGAGTTTTCAGCTCCTGATCGTGATACACCTGCCTGAACTGCACTACCGGCTACTCTATTACCTGCTGTGCCGCCCTCGTGGATTCTCCATCGACCCTGGTGACCTGCGTTTTTTTGGAGTGCCTCCCTGTCGCTTCGACGTCCGGAGATATGCTTTTCCGTCTGACATGTTGCACTGGAGGTCTGCTGGTGGGACCTCTACTCCGAGACCTACGATGGTGCTGATACCCTCTATGCTCCCCATATACCAACAGACTTTTCTCTGTTTTATATGATGTCTTGTTCTATGTGGGGCTTTATATATTACATGTGGGGATGATTTCTGTGTGGTGTTATCTCCCCACTTGTGTCGCACGTTCTTTCGGTGGGGATGTGGGGCTGACCGACCTCCTACTGTTAGCCTGTGACCATTTTGGGTGTTGTGGGGGTGCCCGGGTGGAGTAGTGGGTTTCGTGGGGTCCCGAGAGCTTCAGCCTTCTGCTGGTGTGCCTACATTGAGGTCTCTCCCTGGGGCTCTGCGGCTCCCCCACCTGGCTCCTTGGGGTTGGGGATCCCCCCCTTCATAGTGTTACCGCTGCCTTTTACCCTTGTATTGACCTTCCCCTCCCCTCTTCTTCCTTCTGTCATCCTCCTGTCTTCTACTTATGCCTCCTGTTTAATCTGAGGCATTTCCCTTGTCCTTTCCCGCTCCCTCTCTTTTTCCCTTACCTCCTCTCTGCTTTCTTCTTGAGGGGAGTCTTTATACCCTGGAGTGGATTTTTCCCCTCTTTGTTGGGGTCCTTCCCCTCTACTCCCTGGACCATTGCCTGCCTTCCGCTCTCTGGACGTGGAGGGGGTGACCATGTTCAGCTTCTTTTTGGGGCTATTTGCGTGCAGTTGCCATGTGGGACCCTACCCTTCTACCTCTGCCCCACTGATTCCCTCCCCATTCCTACCTTTTCCACAATTAACCTAAACCCCGACTTGCTGATTATTTTCCACTTATCTGGTCCCTTTCTGTGCAAAGTACCCACACGTTCCTCAGCCCATGGAGTGGCTCCCTTACACAGGATAACTTGGGTCTGCTGGTCCTGGGGAGTGACTGTGTCCCGCGACCCTACTCCCGGTGTCCCATATGGCAACACACAGCTGTTTTTTGTATTTTATTTATGTTTGTATCACAACCATACATATGTACACATGCGGGTGGGCTTGTGGAGCTCAGCCTAGTTTGCTATGTTGCTTTGGACCTGTTAGGGGTGCTCTGGCAATCATGGGGTTTTCTCCCGAGGATCAGACTGCTTCCCTGGGCCTGTGGCCCCCTGGGTCCACCTGTGGAGGTGATCGCCTCCTCCTCTCTCCTTGGCGCAACGGTTGCGGCTGTTTTGACCGTTTCCTTGTGCCTGGGAGATCTGGTGGTCATTTCGAGGGTGTTTGTTCCCTGGGAGTGATTGGTTCTCATACTCCACCTCATGTTCATCTTTACTGTTTTATAACAATTGTATGTTTATTTGTCATTGCCAATTTGGTTAGCTGTTATGCACCACCGTCATCTCTCCCTGGCGGGTGATCTCTCATTCCTCCCCTTTATGGGCGGTTGGGGGCGGAGACATGCTCTCCTGGTTGTAGCCCTCTCCCTGGTGTTTTTTGTTTTTGGTGGACGATCACCTTGGAGCCAATTGGCACCCCGTTCCTTTGAGATCTCCATCCTGCCCTTTTCCTTCCCTCCTCTCTATCCCTTCCATATGAACCCCTCCCCCAGCCTTTTGTGTAGATTTCTTTGTGTTCCTTTTTATTTTTTTTTCTCTCCCCTTATTTGTACCCCTATCCCCCTGGGTGTCCCCTGAGTTCCCCTGGGATGCTTTCACGCCACCCCTATGGCTATAAATGGGGACCCTACTGCTTCCGCCTTAGGAGATATACACCTGAATCCCTCCCCTCCTACTGTTCTGAAAGTAGTGACAAATAATGTTAAAGGGCTGAATGCTCCCCAGAAGCGTAGAATGGCAATGAGAAACTATGTCACTATCCGGACAGATATAATTTTTCTCCAAGAAACGCATTTTCGTTCCTCGGCTCTTCCTAAATACTGGGATAGATGCTTCTAGGTGAACTTCCATTCCTCCGGTCCCTTCAAGAGGAATGGTGTCTCCATCTTGATCCGTACCACCTTGGGTTTCCAGACATCGTGGGTGATCCGTGATCCCGAGGGTAGATATCTTTTGCTGCAGGGGGAAATTCAGGGTTCTCCCTTGTCCTTACTGAATGTTTAATCACCCACAGTGCCAGACGCTACTTTCTTTGCCCGTCTTTTGGCTCTTATGGATCAATGCCAGACCTCTCCCCTTGTGGTGGGAGGTGATTTTAACACCTTACTGGACCCGATTTTGGATCCTTCGGTCCCTCCACCTGGTTGCCCATTACCGCCTAAATCGAAGCTTCTTACCTCTTTGGTTCATACCCATGGCCTTTTTGACTTTTGGCGCCTTTTATATCCATGTTCTAGAGATGACACCTTTTATTCTCACCCCCATGCACTCTATTCCTGTCTAGACTATCTCTTTGCCATTCAGACACTGACTGATCGTCTTTGCTCTGCCAAGATACATGATTTGTCCTGGTCTGACCATGCAATTGTGGAGTGTTCCTTTTCTGGCCTGTATGGCTCTTCCGCTCCCTCGTCTTGGCGTTTTAACAACTCTCTCCTTCTTGACCCGGCTGTCCAGTCGGACTTGTCTGCCTCGCTGGATGAATATTTTGCCCTTAACTTGTCAACAGATATCTCAGCCAGACTCCTGTGGACAGCCCACAAGGCAGTTATGAGGGGCAAACTCATAGCTACTGCCTCTCTCTTGAAAAAGCCGAGGGCAGCGGAGCGGACCAGGCTGGAGGGGCTTTTACACGAGGCAGAGGCAGCCCATAAGCGAGAACCCACTGCTCTTCACCTCCAGCGCCTTACTAACGTGAGAGGTGAACTTAATCTACTGCTATCAAAGGAGGTCCTGCGAGCACTCCAATGGACTCAACAATTGTACTTTGAGAAATGTGTGACAAACCTGAAGCAATGTTGGCTGCTAAGCTTCGGCATCGGGTTAAGACCCACGTGATTAGAGCCACTGCACAACGTCCCGGTTGTCTCACTTCTAAGACCCCCCCAAATTGCCTCCACTTTCGCTAAATTCTATGAAACTCTCTACAATGGCTGTAATGTCTCCCATTCTAGTTCAACGCGTGATCGCTTACAGGCCTTTCTGACTTCCTGCCATTTGCCCCGCCTGACTCAAGAGGAACTTGGCGTTCTGAACTCTACTATCACGACTGAAGAGGTCGCTCTCGCTCTGAAGGGCCTTAAGTCCTCGAGGGAGCCTGGACCAGACGAGTATACCGCTGCCTACTACAAAGCATTCCAACCGTCTTTGCTTCCGGCTTTGGTTTCACTCTTTAACGTTTTCTTGGACGGTACCCCTCCTCCACTGGAGATGCTCTTCGCACGAATACTGGTCATCCCGAAGGAGGGTAATGACCCCACAGCCTATGCTAGCTATCGCCCCATCTCACTTATTAACGTGGATATTAAGATATTCTCTAAAGTCCTTGCCTCTAGGCTCTCTTGGCTCCTGACTTGCCTGGTTCACCCAGATCAAGTTGGTTTTGTCATGGGCCGGGAGGCTCCAGATAATGTTCGGAGGGTCTTGGATTTGATACAGTTTGCGTGCACTGAATCCATCTCAACTATGCTTCTATCTCTGGACGCCGAGAAGGCCTTTGACCGCGTCGACTGGGAATACATGTGGGCAGTTCTGGGGTCTTTTGGCTTTGAGGGCCCTATCCTTCATGGTATTCAGGCCCTTTATGCTGACCCTTCTGCAGTGGTCTTGGTGGCGGGGCACGCCTCCCTGAGCTTCTCCATTTGTATCGGGACTAGGCAGGGTTGTCCTTTATCCCCCCTTCTATTTGCTCTCTGTATTGAACCATTGGCTTGCTCGATTCAGAGCTATCTGGACATTCGCGGTCTCCTGGTAGGTTCTGAGGAATACAAACTCAGTCTGTTCACTATTCTGCTCACTGTGACATCGCCTATGACCTTGTTACCTAACCTTTATGCCTTACTAGCCCAGTTCTCTTCCTTCTCTGGCTTCAAAATTAACCACTCTAAATGTGTAGCTCTAGATATTTATCTTCCTGTACCTCTGCGGAAATTGTTAGTCATCAATTTTTACTTCAAGTGGAGTCCTTGCTCCCTATTGTCCTTGGGCATTCGGTTTACCGCGTCTCCTTCTACGCTCTACGCCGCTAACTACACCCCCTTAATTAAGTCCTTACACGACTACTTGAGAACCTGGGCCACCCATCAGATCTCGTGGTTCGATAGGATATTTGTGGTCAAGATGACCTTACTACCCAAACTCCTTTATCTTTTCCGCTCTCTGGCTATCCCTCTCCAGATGGGCGATATCCGCTTGCTTCAATGACATATTTTCATATTTATTTGGGCCTCTAAGAAACCAAGGCTCTGCTCGACACTGCTTCATAAACTTAAAATCCATGGAGGCCTTTCGGTTCCCCACATTTGGTCCTACTGTAAGGCAGCTCAGTTCGCTAAAGCTATTCAACTCCACCAGGTTTCTAATGTCCCCTGTTGGGTAGGATTGGAGGTCTCCCTATGCGGCTCTCCTCCTGCTGCCGATTTGCTGTGGCTTCCTGCTCTTTCCGTTGGGGAGCTTCGATATAGTCTGACTCTGTCTCATACTCTGGCTCTTTGGCGACGATTTCGGATCACTGATCAACTCACGGAGCCTCATTCTAGAATGTGTCCCCTTTTTCAGAATTGTGATTTTTTTCCCCTGGGCTCTCCCTTCCACAATTTAGCTGGTGGACGGGCGCGGGGATTACCCGGGTGTCTGATATGTTCTTTGTTAACACTCCCCTGACCTGGGACCAGTTCCATGAAAAATGTAGTGCCCCGACTAATGAACTTTTTCGATTTCTACAAATTTGTCATTTTGCTAGGGCCCACTTCAAAAATGGCCCTCCCACACCCCGGACTCTATTTGAGCACCTTTGCTCCACTACTCATCATAGGAGAGGAGCTATTTCAAAACTCTATTCTCATTTCTTTGGAATTGCCTTCCCTCATCCCCCTGCATACCGTGTTCTGTGGGAGACGGACCTGGGTGAGATCTAGGACGACGAGAAGTGGAATAGTATTGTGGCAAACTCCTCTAGTTTGACTCGTTGTACTCTGGTGAAGGAGAATGCGTATAAGGTACTGACCAGATGGTACTACTGCCCGGCCACATCGCACCACATCTACCCATCCGCTTCTTCAATGTGTTAACGGGGCTGTGGTCAGTCTGGCACTTATTTACATATGTGATGGTCTTGCTCGTTGGTTTCCTCTCTATGGACTCATATTTCTGCGCTTCTGGGGACCGCATTGGGGGTGGTGCTGCACCTTGACCCCCTGGACTGCCTTACTAAATAGAGCTACAAGGTATCCTCCTTTGCCTCCCTTAGCCAATAATTTGATTTTCAGAGTGTGTGCCATGACACGATGCCATATCGCTTACCACTGGAAGTCTTTGCATCTGTGTTACGCTCAACTAGATAACCAGATCTGAAGACTCATCCGGATGGAAAAATTGACTGCATACTTACATAATTCATGCTCTTCCTATCTCTTATTATGGTCAAAATGGATTGAATCCGTGGCCCCCCTTCTTTCCATCAGGATTTGCTTCTCCTTTGAGATGTAGGACCCCGGTTCAGTGGGACACCCTCCCCTGACCCTTCTCCCTCTCCTCCTCCCCTTTTTTTTTTTTCTCCACTACCATATTATTCTCTGACCACCTGAGGTGTACGGTTTAGCGACCCTTAGTTTAGCTATCTCACTTGATTGTTCTGTATTCTCCCATTTAATGCTTTTTTTTGTCTCAATCTGTGTCCCCCCTTGTTTTTTTTTTGTTCTGTATCCCCATATTTGTTTGCAAAAGCAATAAACATTGAATTTCAAAAATAATTACTTTTGAGAATGAGAATTTATGGACTGTAGCGCTCCATAATAAATGATAGGAACAGCACAATCTGGTGGCTGCAATAGAACAATGCAGTGAGCTGTAGTAAGTCTTTCTTTGAGCAGTGGGAGTACCCATGTTACTGAGCAGGAAAATAATTGCAATATACATTTTTCCATTTAAAAATGTTTACTTACACTAAGCAACATATGCTCCATGCTAATCATGACCTGGACTGGATGAGATTGCACCGGTTATCACTGCTTTTTATCTAACTGTCCCCATAGATCTCAAAAGTAATCTGTGAGATCAAACCAGTGATAACACTTACTACCTGCAATGGAATCCAGATCTATGTCTGATAAAATCCCCTATAACATCCCCTATGTCTATTAAAGGGGCACTGTCAACTAATAACAATCCTAATGATTTTCAAAGAGCTTTCCAAATCACCTATATGTTGTTAGCCATTTTCTATTTTGAGAAGTAATTTTTGAGTTATTTAGATATATGGATTATGCTAATTAAGTCTTGCCATTCATGCACTTCCTGTCTTAGCCCTACACTACCCCTCACTCACTGACACTTAACCGTTTCAGTGCTAGGCGAGGTGGGAAATGCCAAGTGTTCATTGTTAGTGGGGGTAATGTACAGCTAAGATAGAAAGTCTTAAAACATTAATTAGCATAATTTACTGATCTAAATAACTCAAAAATGTTGTCTAAATAAAACATGTTTAATGCAACATATAGGTAATTGTGAAGCTCTTTCAAATAATCAAAGTTGCTTTTAGGTGATATTGTCACTTTAAAAGTCTATGAAGAGAAAATAAATAAAGTAAAATCACACTGAGGCAGATGTACTAAAATAATTATAGCAATTCTAAAGTAAACACCTGCATCGGTGAGTGGTTGGGGGGGGGGGCACATAAAAAATAGCCAAATCTTCTTATTGATGTAAATAGGGTTTTTAACCCTTTGAATGCTACAGAAGTCTCCAATACATTGCATTGCAATACACTGGAGACTTCTCTAGTGCTCATGGGGTTAAAAGTCTCATTTAAAGGGATAGTAATACTTTGATTTAAAAATGTCTACTATTGTTAGACTGTTCCAATGAAGTATTTCTTCATAAATGTCACAATTTTGGCTCTGTTGGAGAGCCTCCTCCGGTCCAGGGAGCAGGATCTGCTTCTGTCAGCTAGAGCATTGACGTATGAGAAAGGGGTGGGAGGGGGAACTTTAACTGCTACGAATGCAAAAACTATAACGTTTTGAGAAATGGGAAGTATTACTATCCCTTATTCCCTAATTTTTATTTTTCCAATATCTCGCAGTTGGTTTGCACCAGAACAACACCAATTATTTTTAGTACATCAGGCTCATTGGCTCACAACTGTGAAGGTGGAAAAATAGGAAATTACTTGTTAAAATTCAGTAATTTCATTTACATTTTTTATATTCTGGGAACTTCCATTTGCATATAGTGCCACAGGGATCCTCAACGGCCGCATTGCTTTGCAATAACACTCTAGCATTCAAAGGGTTACATCATGCATTACGTTTTTGTAATTTTCTTTTTTATTTTGCAAACTGGGTTATAAACTGCATTGTACTGTGGAAGATCTTGAAGCCAGCAAGTTAATCACACATTAATTAAACTCTTCATAGAAGTGAACTTAGGGATCGACACAAATAAGATTCCATTTTTGAACTGCATCCAAGACCAAAATAGACATCAGAACAGCATCTGCATTTTCAGTGAGCAGCCCTGACGCAATTTATGTTTACCAAGATACAGAAAATATTTTACCTTTGCCACCCTTTGCTGTTTGAGTACCAGCAGGGTTGTTGTTCTGGACACCCCTATGGCAATCAAAGCGTTAACCCCTTAGTGACCGGCCGCACGTGCACACGGCCGGCACTTAATGACGGGGTTTTTTTTTTTTTTCCTATTCTAGCGATTGACTTCCTGGTAAGTCCATAGTCGCGATTGGGTTAAACACCACCCTGTTCAGTTCTGTTAATTATTTTGTGATAACATTTTTTTGTTTAAACATTTGCTTATTTGATCTTGGTTGCCAAACAACTTAACTCTTAAAGCGGAGCTACCACCTGAAATACATTTTAGCTTAAATAACTCCTCATCTAGCGACAAGCTGCTTAGTAGCGCTAGTCGCTAGAATTATTACATTGTTAAATAGATTTACCCTTTCTTCCCGGGCTGACAGGCAGGGCGGAGTGCAGACATCTTTCAATAGTGACGTCTGCACTGTCAGTCCCTTCCAGACCCGAACGGCTCCTAGCAACTCCTCCTAGAGCCGGCTGGGACGGACAGCTCAGGTGTGCAGAAATGACTATGGCAAGATGCTCCACAGCAATAAAACTCACATTATTGTTTGAACTTCATTCTATGTGTTTATACATTAGTCTGTGTAAATAAAATACTTTGGTCTTGTTCTAAATCATTCATTCAGTTACACAAAGAGGTGTCAATAGGTTGTGAAATCACATAAAAAATATTGGTAATGCACCTCCCACCAGCCACACTCCCAGCAACACCCCCTAAAACATGTGTCCCTCTTTGGCCAGGTGAAATGTTGAGATGTATGTCATCCACAGCTGGTGTTTGAATGGCTGAGGAGGATTGGATCTGTAGTCCAACAACAGTTATCGAGCCTCAGGTAGGGGTGCCACCTTTTCTTCAAAAAAAAATACTGGCCATGGCATTCCCTCCATAGACTTAACATTGGACAGAAGCCAATTTTTTACCGGCCTGTCGGTAAATAATACCGGCTGGGTGGCAACCCTAGGCCCTCAGGCCGCCCACTCCTATAGGACATCTGTACTGCAGCATCAAACATTTCTCATTATTGGGGTGCCAGTGCATTGCCCTTCTCTCATCTGAGTTCAATGATGTTTCTGGGTAACTGAAAACCCCATCTCAGTTTACTTTTGCCAATGCCTCTTCTTTACAGAACTACTGAATAGTGCAAGAAAGGTTCACACTGCAGCTAAGCTGATTCTTTCTCTGTTTTAAAAATAGAAAGTGCTAGGGCAGTCCATCCCTCCCCCACTGAGTACCCACTAGTTCAGCTTCAGCACAGTAAGTGTTATTGAACCGATTTCAGTGTGTTGCTGGCATTGTGCACACACTACAAACGTGCTACAGACTGAATACAGGGGACGATTCACAGAGATGGATATTCACTCTTGGGTGTGTTTGTTGATCCAATGAAGGGGGGGGTGAGAGCTCTATAAGGAAGAGCTGTAAGTATGTCTGAGAAAGCTGCAGTGAAGGAGAGTCACAAGAGGAAAAGAAGCCTAGAGAGTGTAGGAAAGTATCCTGCAAAGCGAAGTGCAAGCTGGGGCATTCTCACTAACCAAGGTCAGTAGAGCAGCACTGTGCTGCAGTTATGGGCGTCCGGAGAAAGGGGGAGGGGAGACGGGGCACTTGCATAGCCTGAAAATGTTCTGCCCTGCAGTCCTAGAAAGTGCTTCCATTTAAAGGGCCTTGGCAACAGTTGGTCTTAACCCTTTGATTACCAATGGGAGAGGGGTATGTAGCGTATTCCAGAGCAATGTGTTGCGTACCCTTCTGGCACTCAAACGGTTCATTTGGGGCATTTCAATAGCTAAAGAGATGCAATTCTGAGATCAATGCACTGGAGACCTCTCTAGCATTTAAGGGGTTAAAAGTCCCATTTAAATAATCAGGAATTGTCCTTTGTCATTTATGGTGCAGTTGATTTGCTCCAGAATTACACCTCTTGCAATAGTACAGCTTATTCAATTGCATGTAAGGACTTGTCTAAAAGTAGGGCAATTATGAAGCAAACTGTGTCAAAGGGGACTTAAAACTATATGTCGATTTAAATTGTGCTTTTAACCTCTCAAATGCTACAGCGTTCTCCAAAGCATTGCCATGCAATGCATTATACACCTCTCCAGCATTCCACTAGTTAAATCAACTGGAATTTTGAGAATTATTTGTCTCCTATGGGAAAGTTGGTTTGTCTTAGAATTTCTCTGTTATTTATTTGTGTATGTGGCCCGATGTGTCATTCACACTGCAGTCAGGTGTATGTATTTACTGCCTTTTGCGTATGAACCCATGTCTAGCTGAGCAGTTCCACTGTACTATCTTGGGAATGTTTACATGGGATATGGGGAGGGCATTCGCTAGGACTAATCTCATTCACACTGATACAGCTTACTGGCCAGTATCAGGAGGTGTGAACTATATGCAAACCATAAAACGTGTATCTGGGTTCTGTATAAAGGACAAGTATCTAGGTAAGCACTTCTGTTAACCAGTTAAGATACAATGAGTCTGATGTACTAAGTAGAAGTGGAGAAATGATGGGGCAAATGTTGGGAGGAATGGAATTGTAGGGGGGGACACTCATGTATAGGTCATTGGTATTTTCTGTGCCAGGAAGCAGTGGATGGGACTAGAGGCGGGGGTCATGTGTGGAGGGGAGTGGCTATGAGTGGAGATTTGGCTAAAGTGACTAGGACCTAGGGACACCTGGGATGTAAAGTCAGCCATGGACCTACATATTCCTATACAAATGTAGCCATTCTTAACTTCACATTTAAGCCACATGGGCGTGATAAGAAACTTCCATTGACTTGCAAGGGGATCTTTGTTTAATTAACTCATTGAGGACCAGATGGGGTGTGCAATGCATTGAAGAGCAATGTGTTACACATCCCTCTGGTTCTCACAGGGTTAACACATGGGGGGAATGTACAATGAGTAGGACTATAGGACTATAGCTGTAGATATATTTCCCTTTCAACCCTTTTGAGTTCCAGAGGGATACGCAATGCATTGCTTTGCATTGTGTACCCCTCTGGCACTCAAAGGGTTAAGCTCACAAACCCAGCAGAACACATGGTCAAACATTGTGCTGGAGAACTCTCCAGCAATCAAGAGGTTAAAACCTAATGTGCTTTGGTCCAGAATTCCTCTACTGTTTCAGTGTGTTGAAGGGATATGTAATATAATAGGTTGTGTTTCATTACAAGTCACATGACCAGTAGGACACATGACTGCATTACTATAGCTAGAAAACACTGCACTTTTGTCTATATATGGACCTGAGTATGAGAGAGAATCCCAAAATAAATATTTCATGAGGTACTTGACTCTTAGATCTTGTTACGTGTACATAATTTTATATAGTCATTTCTGGAATTTGTTTACAGTTATGGGAGACACACCTGTTCTGAATGTTATACCGGTATTTGACAAAATCTCTGCTTTTTTTACTGTAGGTGCTGCATATTTTTATAGCGGTGTTAGAGTGTTAAATTAAAGTGGACCTGTCTGATTCTCCAGACGTGGGGAGTTTCTAATGAAACTCTGCCCACATCTGCTCCTTTCCACCCTGTACCTCCCACTCCATGGCCTTTTCTCCTCCTTCCCCAGTCTATTCTAGCTATTTTTTTTATTTTGTTTTATTTTTTGTCCTGCCCCCCACTCGCGATTAACCCCTTAAGAACCGGCCACGAGCGTACTTTGCGGTCCCATAAGGACCACGGAGCATTTTTTTTTTTGCGATCCGATTATGGACTCCCCAAATGGCGTGCAGCTGCGCCGGGAGCCCGGAATTCCATGACGTTCCAGGACCGTCATGGGTCCTTAAGGGGTTAAGCCCTGCCCTTTTACAACACGAATTGCATCATTTCTCTCCCTTCAGCAGCACCACAGAGCTCCTCCCCTACGGGGAGCCCAGACCAAGAAGTTCCTCGGTATGCTGATTATTAAGTGTCCCACTTCAGCGTGAACACTTATTTGGACCTACGTAATGGTGCACAACAACTGGGCTCCATTAGCCTTCCCCAAGGAAATCCACAATTCCCATTGATTTCATTGGACTTTGAACTCCTCAAATACTGGATAGTCTCCAATGCATTGGAAACCTCTCTAACATTCAAGCGGTTAATAGTCCATTTAAAGGGACAGAAATATCCCCAAAAAATATAGTTTGTAGAGCTGTGTCTAATAAACTAAGTGCAACAAACCCTACCTCTCAAACCACTATGGTTTGAGAGATATAGGGATTCAAAGTTCCCCCCTCCCTCCCCTTCTCCTTATGTCAGCTGTAAAGCTGACACCAGGAGAATCGAGTCGTAGGACTCGAGGAGTCTCTGCAGCAGAGCTGAAATTGCAGTATTGCTAAACCATTCATTGGAAAGGTCTAAAAAGTGTGCCTGGTTTTCAAGCACACTTTGTAGACCTTTCCAATGAATACATTCTTTTTAAGTAATGCGATTCCGGCTCTGGTGCAGAGCCGCCTGCTGGTCCCCAAACCAGGATCTCCTGCTGTCAGCTAGACGCTGACATCAGGAGAAGGGGAAGGAGGAGGGACTTTGAATCCCTATATCTCTCAAACCATAGCGGTTTGAGAGATAAGATTTGTTGCATTTAGTTTATTAGTTTCAGCTTTACAAAACTATAAATAATTTTTGGGGACATTAGTGTCTCTTTAAATCAATGTTAATATGTGAATTTTTTATTTGAACCTTATGGTGCAGTTCACTTTCTCCAGAATTACACTCCTTTAGCTTCCTAAATATGTCCCTAAGGCTGCAGTGGTAGGTAATATGGCTGACAGTTATGATGGGTGTTGTAGTCTGGCAACGGCTGGAGGATCTCACATTGACCACTACTGCCCTAAGGAAAGGGAAATGCTTGCAGTTGTGCAGCAATCCTACTGCACAATAGGAGAAAAATAAACATTTCTAAGATTCACTTTGATTTAAACAGGACTTATAACCCCTTCAGTTCTAGAATTTATGGAGTTAGGGAGTGATTTCAATCAATTGTGGTTTTTATTAGTCCTATGTGGGGAAATTAAATTTCCTCAAATTGCTCCATTTGCCATTAGAGCTACAAAAATAGCAATGGTAGCAAATATAAAAGCAGTGTGCTGTGCATTATTGGAAGTTCCAATGTACTTTTAGAACCCATCAGTATTCAGACCATTGTGTCCGGTCTAGTTTCAGAGTAATACTCACAAGGTTGCCTCTGAACCCACATATAATCATTCTGTTGTCAGTGTGTTTGTATCACATGATGCTGATTGCTTTCAGGAGCCACTTTTTAGATGATCTCCATCTTCCCCCATCCACATCAGCCTAAGATTGCCCTATCCTGTTTTCTGTTGTCTTTCCAGTTTTTACTGGTCCTGAAACAGAATCATTTGCAAGTAGGGTTGCCACCTAGCCGGTATTTTACCGGCATGCCGGCAAAAAATTGGCTTCTGTCCAATGTTAAATCTATGGAGAGAATACCATGGCAGGAATTTTTTGGAAGAAAAGGTGGCAACCCTATTTGCAAGCTGCTGGTATGATCTACAGCCAGTGCATTACAATGGTGGCTAGATTCTAGTGGACTTTGTAGATATCACCAGTGAGTCATTTGACCACAGTGTTTAGTCAGGGTAGACACAGTAAGAGGGACAGAGAGCTACAGGCTGAAGAGAGCAGGAATAGATGGTGCAGAGGTGCTTACTGCAGGCTAGAGCAGATAATTTGGGGTTTGTCAGTCTCACATACAGTGGAACTGGTGCTTAGGTGCGAGAGTAGATAATTCTGTGTACTTTATTCCCTGGATAACGTGGGTGTTGTGGAGCTGTACGTGTTTTACCATCTGTAATGCAAATAGGGATGCTGGTGTAAACTAAGTGAACAGAAGGGAATACATACAAATTCCCACATTTCCATTGATTTAAATGGGGATTTTAAACCTCTCTCTGAATGCTAGACATCTTTCAAATTTATTGCACTGGGCACATGTCTAGCAATCAAGGGGTTTAAATCCCTTTTTAAAACAATGGACATTTTTATAATTTGCCTATGGTGTACTTGGTTTGCTGGAAAATTGTATCACTTTTCTAGTATACCAGCCCTTGTGGCATTACAGACCTTAACATCATGTACAACTGCATAACACCCACATTCCCATTATCCTGAATAAAGTACCCAGAATGATCTGTTCTATGCACCAGTTATTTGAGAATAAAAAGCCCAAAATGGTCCGATCTGACCTTCAACCCATTTACTTCTGTAACTTCCATTCCTGCTTACTTCAGCCTGCAGCTCTCTCTTATTCTTACTATGCCCCTATCCTCAGTAAATAATATATATATCACTCCCATGGGTATATGCCTTATCACTGCAGGAGTGTTACATGTGTCAGTGAAGCCAAGAACTATGCCATTGGGAGTGTATACTGCTGGCAGGGTGGACAGATCAAAGCTAAGACACCAAATTAAATTGATCCAAAATCTACCTACCCACACTGGATCAGCGGGACAGATTGTGGTCCATTACCTCAGCATGGTTTCACAACAAAAATTATGACCCTCATTGCCCAGAGGCTTGTGAGCTACTTCCTAGGGCAGCAGGAAGACCAACTCAATGGCAGAGGGTGCTAAGAATTACCAGGTTCTATCAGGCTGCCTTTGGTCTTTAGACATTGGAATGCTTAACATTCGATCTATGAGTATGGTTTCATGCTTGGAGGAACTAGTACAACAACATTATCAGCTTATGTAAGACTCATAAATAAAGATGAAGATTTAGTCAAATTAGAAGATGAACAATGGTTATGTTATAAAGGAATACAAAATTATAATGGGAGATTTCAATGCAAGAACTGGTGAAAAAAATCAATTGGACCACATGGAACTGTAAAAAAGAGATGACAGAGGCAACCAACTGATCAAAGTTGTAGAATAACCAAATTTATACATGATAAATTCATTCTACAGGAAAAAGGCCCAGGGAAAATGGACATGGAAAAACCCTAATGGTAATACAGTTATATAGACTTCATACAATTAAATAATAACATGATATTCATTGACCTCTCAGTCTTAAATTGTTTTAACGAAGTGACCATCGTCTAGTGAGAGCAAAAATTGACTACAAGAAAGAAAGAAAGAAAATGATCACGCCAACAAACATGAATAAAGACACTAGCCAGCTATTGAAAATCATAAGAATTTTGAGTTAGCACTGTTTAATCACTTCAGTGTGCGGCAAGACCTTCCATACACAGACATTTTCAACCTATAACGAAAATGTTATTTAGACTATAGTAGACACTGCCCATGCCCTTGGACCTACTGTAAAACAAGAAAAACCAAGCCGAATATCAAAAGAAACAGTTGCCCATTGAAGAAGCGATGAGAAATGAAGCAAAACTGTAACATTAGAAACAGGGTAAAATATGTAGAAACGTGCAAGACTATAAGGAAGTGCATAAGAGAAGAGATGAGCGAGTTCAGCGATGAGATCATCAAAAGGACACCTGAAGAAAATCAAGGGCTAGAGAAAGCTAAACAAAAGATGGTCACACTTAGGAGACAGATGTTTGCATTAAAGATTGGAGATGGGACAATAGCAAAAAAGCAACAAAAATACTAAATGAGTGAAATAATTGTATTCAAATCTTTATAATGTTGAAGTACAACAAATGAGTGCAGTGCCAGAGGCTGAAGCTGTGCCAGAAGGTTTTATAGAAGTAGAAGCTGCAATAAAATAAATGAAAACTGGCAAAACAGCTGCACTTGATAAAGTTACTATTGAAATATTAAAAGCCAGAGGTCAACCCTAATTCAGAGCCCTGGCTAAAATATTTTCAAAATGCCTACTACTCTGCAAAGTGCCTAAAACATGGAAAAATGCAAAAGTAATCGTACTGCACTAAAGGTAATATGGCGGATCTAAAAAACTACGGACTAATAAGCCTATTGCCAGGCATCTGCAAAGTTTTCACAAAGGTACTATCAAGAAGAATGGACACAAAACTTAAAGCAGCATGACCTAAAGAACAAGCAGGGTACAGGAGTGGTTTCAGTATAATGGACTATATCCAGACAATGCAATAAGTTATAGAGTAGCATAATGAAAACAACCTTCCATTACGCATAGCCTTCATTGACTAAGAAAAGGCCTTTCACTCTCTGAACAAGCAAGCAATAATCAATGTCCTGATCAGCCAAGCAACAGAGGGCGCCTACACCAATATCTCCTAATCAATATATGAAAATTCAACTGCATCAGTACAGGTCAACAATGATAAAGTCCTGATCAACAAAAAGGCGTCCGACAAGTAGACATAATCTCCTCAAAACTATTTGCTGCTTGTTTAGAAGAAATTTTCCAAAAACTAAATTAGGACAAAAAAGGACTTAAAAGGATAGTAATGTCTATAATAAAGTTTATATCTGAGTCTTCTCTATTGTAAACACTTTACATTATGTTTAACAACTTACAGTTTGGTAGTTCAAAAGTTATTCAATGTAAAAGGATCCCAGTGCCACCCCTTCTGGACGCTTCCCCTTAAAGCTATAATCCGGTCATGGGACCAGACGGATGCAGCGAGGGACAAACTTAAGTCAGTAAGTATAATGATGAAGGAGGGCAGGATTTTCCTTTGTTTCCTGAAATTTGTCCCTCACAGCTCTACACCTGGACCACACAGAGATGCAGCGTCACGTGGCCAGGAGGGGGATCCTTTTATATTGAATATCTTTTGAACTACCTAACAGTAACTTATTAAACATAGCACAAAGTGTTATGTTTACAATAGAGAAGACTTGGAGATAAAATTTTATTATAGATATCACTATCCTTTTAAGATCAATGGAGACTACCTATATCACTTAGGTTTTGCAGACAATATCATACTCTTTCCCAGTAGTCCTGAAGAACTGCAAGAATGCATTGAAGAGCTACAACAGGAAAGCAACAATTTTGGTCTGAAAATGAATGTCAACAAAACACAAATCAAATTTACCATATCAAGGAAAATCACAGTAGATAGACGAGAAGAAGTTGACAGGTATGTTTACCTCAGACAGGAAAATCAACAGATGGAAATACGATGGAAACTGATCGACAAATTAAACTGGGATGGCAAGCATTTGGAAAACTTAGTATTACTGTCTTTTAATGAATTAATGAATATGCTTATTTATATAGCACCACAAGTGTTAACAGCTCTTTACAAGTTAAGGGTTTAGACAATACAGGGTTACAAGTGTTTTGCAAAGTGAAAAATGGAAATGAGGTCCCTGTATGAAAGCTTACAGTCTAAAGTGGTAATGGGAGACATAAAAGACACATAAGGTTCAAGTAAATTTAAACCAAATTTACCACTTTGCCTCAAGTGAAAAGTTTTTGAACATTGTGTCCTCCTAGTCCTTATGTATGGCTATGAAACATGAACACTGAATAGCAAAGCCATACAAAAACGTAAGGCTAATGCTACTTATGTCAATATTTTGTTATGTGACGGTTTACTTTATAGCTTGATGTGCTATTGGACCCTATAATAGACAGAATAAAGATAAGGAAATATTAACTTATTTAAGCAAAGACAAAGTTTTTTGAGGATTTATCCTTTGAAGACTAGAAGCGTGAGTAACATATTGCACATTCCTTTGGTCCCCAAGAGGGTTAAGGGAGAGCTAATACTTCCTAATAATAACTACCAGTTATCTTACTACACCAGAAAATCCCCTATGGTTGTTTCACATTGCCTCTTCATTCAGGAGATAACTGGGAAAATGCACTAAGGCGTGATAGAGAGGTGATAAAGTGGGGATGACTTCTTCAGTGACATCACTTCTCCAAATCCTATGTTATTCTGTAGAGCCTATGTAGTAAGATCTCCTAAGCTGGAGGAATGTTATAGCATTGACTTCATAGAATAACACAGGAGATGGACAAGTGATATCAAAGGAGAAGTCATCTCCACTTTATCACCTCTTTATCACATCTTAGTGCATAACCCCCAACATCTTCTGTCAGTCTTCACTTAGTGTCCATGGAGGTGGACATGACAGTTACTCGCAGAACCATAAGACCTCTTACTCTGATCACTATACATGGTATTTTTAACACTTTAACCCTTTGAGTGCTAGAGGGGTGTACAAAGCATTGCTTTCTAGTGTATTGCATACCCTATAGGTCCTAGGCTCATACACAATGTCTACTTCAGTCTGAAAAATAAATTGCCATCAACTTCTTTGGAGAAGACATCCGGAACTGATTGAAAATGGTATAACTTGAACAAATGCACAAGGACAAACTTCAGAGGGGCCATTAGGAATTTTTTGGCTTTATAAAGTAAGTGGTGGGTTGTTGTTATAATTAGAAAGTGTCAGTTCTTCTTTTATTCTTGATGTGATTTAAATTCAGATTGATTCCTATAATGTAACCTTTCTCAAACTGTGCTCTGTTGAACCACAGGACTCCCTGAAATGATCCAAGAGGTTCCATGGAAAAAATGGTGGATGGGAAAATACCATTACCTAATACAATGGTTCCCAACCTTCTTTAAGCCACAACAAATATCGTTGACAAATCCAGACTGATGTAAACATTACTAACAAGTCGTTTGCACGAGTCAAAAATTAAGGGTTACCATTTATTAGATTGTAATAGCCTTGGTGCACTCTTAGGCCAAAACAACAGTATATATTTATATATATATATAAAAGGAAATTGATATGCACTCACGCATTGACAAAGGTCCTCATAGTGGACTGAAATGTTGCTGTACTTATAAATTGTATTATTTTTGAATCTGTGAGTGCAAAGCATTTTCCTTTTGTATACTACATATCTCTATTGCACCTGGCAAACATTACTGTACTTGAAGCATGCGTGCCTATCCTATATAATAATTTGCTAAGTTGTGTGTATGCCCGACATACGCAGTAGACACTGCTGCGCGTGTGGCAGTCATGCACAGTACAGACTGGCCGCGCCGCGGCTGATACAGAGCTGGGCGCTCCGAAGGAGCGTCCAGCTCTGTATCAGCAGTGGCGCGGGCAGTCTCTACTGCGCGTGACTGCCCCGCGACCGGCTGCCAGAGGCACTGTGGCCCGTGTAACGGGCTGTTCAACTAGTCATTAAATGTTTTTTTATATATATATTTGTGTGTGTGTGTGTGTGTGTGTATAAAGAAATCCAGACTTAAGTGACACAAACGAGCATCAAAAACAGTATAACTTTGTAACACAAGTTTGGAAAGGGACACATTAAGCTTGGTAAATAAATAAATGTGCCATGGAAAAAACATTTTTTGGTCACCACATATAATTGGATTGTTGAACCAAAAGCATTTGATCCGTTAAATGATGCACTCAACTAGGACCCCTGTCGAAGCCATTAGGGCGATATGCTTAGGGTTTAGTCGGAGAATTGTGCTGCTTCCCGTTTATTCTCCCACATTTACATCACATTTTGGCTCCTTTTTTTCTGGGCTTCTTCAGATGAGTATTTGTCTATTTTGATGATTTTTTGTTTGTTTTATGCAGTTTTTATTATATTGTATATACTTGTTTGCACGTGCCTTTTTTGCACTGGATTAGGACAATATTAGCTGATTTAGCACTTGTGTACTTTATGGATTATATTTGTCACCTGTATGTATCTCTTATTTATACTTACTTTTTGTGGGAGATTATAACAATTTTCTGTACTGTACTAGTTTTTCCAAAGCTATATATTTCTTGGTTTATTGTAGACTTAGTAGCATCTCTCTTTTTATGTGTTTTGTGTTCAATTGCAATAGAGTAGGATATGTTATTTGTTTGATTTATATTGTTCAATAAATGACTTATATTACTACTCTTTGGTTCTAGTTGAGAGCCTCATTTAATTAAAGGGTTTACTGTCGTGGTAGTTCTTTGAGCCAAAAAATGTATTTTTCCTTAGTGATTGTTGGGTGCACTACACTATTTAGTGGGTTTAACTAGATATTTATACATTGGTGTAAGACTATTTTTTTTTTTGCTTTGACATAAATGAGCCATAACATATCTTTTGGGAACCACTGAGCTAATCCTAAATAATAATTTGCTAGGATGTTTGTCAGAAGCCGTCAAGAGCAGTAGAGACTACCCGAACACACAGAATGCTGGGAGTTCTGTGCTGGGAGCATTCTGTGCTTTCGGGCAGTCTCTACAGTGCATGACCGCATCGGTGGCAGGACACAGAGCAGGTCCGGCCTCTCAACCCTTTGAGTTCCAGAGGGGTACGCAACGCATTGCACAGCAATGTGTTGTATATCCATCTGGCACTTAAAGGGTTAACATCACCCGGACCTTGGCCCGTGTACATGGGCTTTTACACTAGTGCCTAAATAACTGGATACATTGTAGACTCATATTTTACCCTCAAGTTAACAGGTAAACAGGGTTCAGATACACTTGCTGTTGATGCACCTTAAACCACTTAAATGCTGAAGAGGTCCTCCACTCAGTGCAGAGCAACGGATTAGAGACTGCTGTAGAATCCAAGGGGTTAGTATCATTGGAAGGGTTCCATGGAGCTTTTGAGTTGTATGTTCAAAAGAAAAGTGAAGGAGTTCTGGGAAAACTATTTGCACTACTGGGGAGAACTGAAATCCCCTTTGATTTAAATGGGGATTTTAACCTTTTGAATGCTAGAGAGGTCTCCAATACATTGATTCGCATTGAGCTCTCTAGTATTCAAGGGATTAAAGAGGAATTTTCATGGTAATAAGATTGCCCCTGAATATATTACTAACTTAGCGATATGCAAAGTCATACTGTCTATAAGCTCGATAAATTAGTGGTATTGTAGTAAAAACATATCTTCTGCAGGAACCAGAGGACAGACAGCGAGGACATCTTAGAGGAAATACACCTCTGAGTCTGCTCTGTCTGTCCTTTTCTCTGCCAGCATTGGTGAGTGGTGTCCTTCGTACCTTAAGGCACCGCACGCTCTGTGCAGCCCAATGCCTGTAGAAGATATGTTTTTACTGAAATACCACTAAGTTATCGAGCTTAAAGGGATAGCAATGTTTCACAAAAACAGCAGCTCCAAATAACCTTCACAGTATTTGAGCCATAGAGAGCATTATTTCAATACTGTCAAAGTTGTACATCAAGAGTAATTGAATGATAAAGTTTCCCCCTCCCGCCACTTTTACCTAGTGTAAGCCACCTCCCCTCAGATGTGGAATCTGGTCCATAGACCAGACAAATAACAGCAAGGGACAATCTTCTTACTGTGAGAACAGTGAAAACCCTGCCCCTTCTTGACATTTTTTTCAGCTTTTTCCCTTATCTTAATTGACGATTGTCCCTCTCTGCAGTCTACCTGGATACCTCCCTGCTGCTCTGAGCTGTAAAGGGGGGGAGGGGATATTTCATCATTCAATTACTCTTGAACTATAACTCTGACAGAACTGAAATAACAATCTCCAAGGCCCAAATACTATGATTAATTAGAGCTGTTTTTTTTTTTAAAACATTAGTATCCCTTTAAAGATAGTATGCCTTTGCATATCTCTAAGTTAGTAATATATTCAGGGGCAAGCTTATTACCATGAAAGTTCCATTTTAAAATCCCCATTTAAATTAAAGGGAATTTGGGGAATTATTAGTTCTCCTCTGCAGTACAAATGGTTTGTCCCAGAACTCCACTTTTCATTTGAAAATACAGCCCTTTGAATAAAACAAAATGGATCCACCGCTTCAAACATTTGAGAAGCAATGTTATAATAAGTAAGTTTATGACCAAGAAAAATATATTCATCAGCATTTTAACCTTTTTAACCGCTTTAAAGGGATAGTAATACTTAGTTTTATCTCTATTTTATTTTGTAGGCATTAAAAAACATGAAGAACAATATAAGTTTTATCTCTCAAACCTTTATGGTTTGAGAGATATTCACAAGCAAAGTTTCCCCTCCCTCCCCTTTTACCTAGTGTAAGCCATCTCTTCTCAGATGGGGAATGCAGTCCATAGACCAGGCAGATAACAGAAGGGGACAGTCTTCTTCCTATGAGAACAATGAAAGCCCTGCCCCCCTTGACAAGTTTTTCAGGTTTTTCCCTTATCTTAATTGAAGATTGTCCCTCTCTGCAATCTACCTGGACACTCCCTGCTGCTCTAAGCTGAGCAGTGTTATATCAGTAGAAGGGGTTGGAGGGGGATACTTTATCATTCAATTACTCTTAAACTACAACTCTGACAGAATTCAAATAACACTCTCCAAGGCCCAAATACTATGAAGATTAATTAGAGATGCTTTGATTATGAAACATTACTATCCCTTTAAGGATCAGATGTGCAGTGCATTGCTGTAAAATGTGTTGTGCAGTACTCTGGTCCTTAAAAAGTTAACAAACCCCTAACAAAAAATATAAAACTTGAAGTGACCTTAAAGGAATAGTAATGTTTCAAAATAAATGCAGATCCTATTATTCTTTATAGTTTTGGGCCATGTAGAGCGGTATTATCATTTTCTACGATGTGTAGTTCCAGAGTAATTGAATCATAAAGTGTGCTCCTCCCGCCCCTTTTACCTATGTAAAACTGCACAGCAAGACCTTCTGGATGGATTACAGCAAGGGACAATCTTCTGTTAGCATAAGGAAAAACCTGCCCTCCTCCATCAAGAGAGCAGGTTTTTACTTATGCTCACAGCCAGAAGATTGTCCCACACTGTGAGATGTTCAGTCAAATGACCAGATTCCACATGTGAGGAGAGGAGGAAAAAGGGGTGGGAAGGGGACACTTTATAATTCAATTACTCTGGAACTACATATTGTAGAGAATGATAATACTACTCTACATGGTCCAAAAACTATCCTATATAATAATTCTCTAAATGTATGTTTGTCAGAAGCTGTCATGCACAGTACAGACTGCCCACACGTCAGCTGATAACGGACCGGGGCGCTCTGAATTCAGACAGTAGTCCTCTCAGAGGACTACGGTCTGAATTTGTAGCAACCCTTTCTGTATCAGACGCGGTGTGGGCAGTCTCTACTGTGCATTACTGCACCGCGGCCATTGCTGGGTGGCACTGTGGCCCGTGTACCTGGGCTCTTCAACTAGTAAAGAATAATTGGAGCTGTATTTATTTTGAAACATTACTATCCCTTTAAGATTTTGTAAGTAACAGGTCCATCCTAAGGGGTTAAGGGAATTGAATTACAAGTTTCCAAACGTGGCTGTCTTAAATTAAGCACATAATCATCAGGCAGAGTTAAGTGTGCCTAATATAGCACAGACATGAGCGCTTTTCTGGTACATAAAGAATGGTTGGAAGTGCCGTGGGGAGATGGAGACCTAGGTAATATATTATTCTTCATTATGTTTTAATTTAAACCAGATATGGATGTATGACCCGGCACGTTCTGTTTACATGAAAGATCAGCACTGATGCTAATATTTCTACACCTTAGATGACTTGGAGCTTGTTTGGATCCTAAATATAGACTGCAGTTCACAGCACAGCAACTTACTCACAGACGGAACCATAACATTTCTGTTTTTTCCTTCTTTACTGTATGTTATCGCTCCTATTTTTCTAGTCTGCTATTATTGGTTTTGAGAATACATTGCTGTTTCTAGACCTGATTGTCTTCCTAATGTCTTCATAATGCAGCATGTGAGTATATTGCTCTGAAAGACTGCTGCATTGGAAATTGTGTTTTTACTATAAAAAAAATGCTTGAATCATATGGCGTCATTCTTTGGCAAGCCATCTTGAAAGAGTTAACCGTAGAGGACAAATTCCCCTAGATTTAAATAGGGATTTAACCCCTTGAATGACAGAGCTCCAATACATGTCGTAACACGGTGGAAACCTCTCTAGCATTCAAGGGGATAAAAGCCCCATCTAACCCTTTAAGTGCCAGAGAGATCCAACAGGTTGGATACTTCTCTAGCACTCAAAAGGTTAAATAAATTGGAATTTTATGAACTTGTACTTATTCCTTATGGTGCAGATGGCTTTCCCAGAATTACTTGTTTTTTTTGTAATATAGAGCCCAATATGATTTATCATTATTGTGCATCTCATGTAATTTGAGGCCTTCACGCATGTAGTGTTCCCCTGTGTTTACAAGGTCCTTGTGCTGACAAAGTGGCCGCAATGACCTTTTTTTAGTTTACAAAAGACCCTTTTTTGTGGCAGATTTTAACTGATCTCGTTTATGAAGAACATGAAAGTGTTTGGAATGCAGCAGGTGTTATCTTGGATATTGACTCAGGTTTGTGCATTTTTATATTGAGAAACTAACCTGGTGCAGTCATGTGTTTGTGTGTGCCTATGGGCCCTATGCTCAACAGAAAACTGGAGTCATTCTGGGGAAAACCAACTGCATCCATAGGAACAATACCAATTTCCCAATGTTCCCATTAATTTAAATGGGACTTTTAAACTCACTGAATGTTAGAGAGGTCTCCAGTGCATTGCTTCTCAATGAGGTGCATTCAGGAGGTTTGTCCTCTATGGTGTAATTTACCCCAGAATTATTCCACTTTTTCTTCTCTTTCACACTTTTGAACATAGGGCCCTAAATATGTATGTGTATGTAAATAAGTGTGAATATGTACAGAGATGTGAGTGTGTGTGTTTGTATATATATAAATGGGCCTTTGTATCTAAATAAATGTGTGTGTATACATGTATTAAAATATGTGTAAGCATATAAAGCTTATGCCCATAAAAGCAATTATAAGATGCTCTGGTGACTCATTGGTATGTATGACAATCGACAGGATGAGTGCATATGTATTCAAGCTCATTTGTCAGAGTATAGTGGTGCACAAGGGTCAGCCAGTACAAGTTACTAGGGCACATGGCAAGTTGCCTTTTATATATATACTAGTTGAACAGCCCATTACATGGGCCACAGTGCCTCTGGCAGCCGGTCGCGGGACTCCCGCGCCTCGGCTGATACAGAGCCTCTGGCAGCCGGTCGCGGGGCAGTCTCTACTGCGTATGACTGCCGCACGCGCAGCAGTGTCTACTGCGCATGTCTGGTGTTACACACAACTTGGCGAATTATTATATAGGATATATATATCGTCTAGTTTCTAGTCTACATTGGAGTTATTATCTAGAAAACTAAAATGACAGCTTGTGTAATACTGGCATTTAAAAAAAGTCGTAGCAAGTTTTCTTCTTATTTCTGCATAACCATTAGTACTGTATCTATACCGGAATACACAATATTTATAATATATTTCATGATGAAGATACTATTTTGTATCATAATTTCGCATTTGAGGATTAAATCCAATTTATTTAAATAAAGCACACAAAATATCAAATTTACTGTAACCTTTATTAGGAGCAGTACAATTATCAGACCGACATCTGTTAGCATGTGAGATGTTTTATATGATTATGTACCAGGAGAGCTGACTTTCTTCAGAATGCATGTTAGACTCTAAAGTCCTTACGCACAACAGAAAACAGGAGTGATTCTGAGGCAAATCACAGGAGAAATAAGACTTTGGGCACCACAAAGCAGATATAATATTTCCCATTGATTTAAATTTGACTCTCAAGCACTTAAAGAGGATCTATCACCCCCTATACAATTTAGGCTATATAGTGAATAGGTGGAATACTGTATTAATTTATTTTTTAAAATTGCTATTTGGCTGAAATTCAACTAATAAATGCTGCCCTGCGCCCTACTTCCAGACAGACTGCAGTTACCAGCTCTGTACCACAGTCTGTTATTCTTCACTGCTCCCCTCCCTCCATCCAGCCTCCTCCGATGACTGAGGCTTTCTGCCTGTAAGCTGGAGTACTCTCATTGGCCAGAGATCGATATCAAGCCCGTGAGATTGCTCCAGCTTACAGGGAAAAAGCTTCAGTCATCAGAGGAGGCTGGCTAGAGGGAGGGGAGCAGAGGAAGAGTGACAGACTGCGGTACAGAGCTGGTAACTGTACTATGTCCAGAAGTATGGTGCAGGGCATTATTTATTCATTGAATTTCCGCATTTATTCCACCTATTCGATGTATAACCTATATTTTAAGAATAATTTGTATAGTGGTAATAGATCCCCTTTAAATGCTAGAGAGGTCTCTAACATCTGGTAAAGCAATGCTTTATAGACTTCTTTAGCATTCAAGGCATCATTTAAATTAACGGGTGTTTTGGGATCTATTATTTCCATACCTGGGAACTCTCCAGTTCTGACCTGCAGACTTCATTACCACTTCTCTGGGGACAAAAGTGGATTCCCTTGTAACTCTACCCACTTCACAGTCTCTGCTCATGTTAAAGAAATACCCTGCCTCCTCCTCCCAATCCCGCCTACTGTAACCAAGCCCCGCTCACTATATGACACAAATTGCATAATCTGGACACTCCCAGACCCAGACCTTAGTGTCTTGAGGCCTGGTAGAAGAAGCTCCCCAGGTATGTTTATTTTTACATTACAGTACAGGTAGTTGGGCCCAGAATGAGTCCAGTTTTTTTTTTGCATTCAGCTCTCATTATCTCATGTTATTTAGCTATGAATAGGGTTGTTCAAGTTTAGATTTTGGCAGTGTTGTAATAGATCTGGAAGGGTTCCGCTTCAATTATTTGCTAATGTAAATTATCCACTCTGATGCTAGCAATGATGCTTTGAGGACATCTCTAACATCCAAGAGGTTAACCCTTTGAGTTCCAGAGAGGTATTGCAATGCGTTGGATAACTCTCTGGCACTCAGAGGGTTAAAGGCTGTAATATGAGACGTTACAAGTTAACGGGTCTTTGAATGCTGATAAATAACAAAGCTGATTTATGACTGAGAAGCTTCCTCTTGTGTCAGTAACAAAGTCAGAGCTGGTCATCTCCTTGCAGCATTAAAGAGATATTATCATTTTATTTGGACTTTATATATTTTGCAAGTACATAATACATAAAATAATTGTCTATACTTTTTCATTATTATTGTTTTCATCTACACCTGTTTTTTATACACTTTTATGTCCCTGACGTTAAGCTCATTTGATCTTTGTTTCTAGAGAGCTTTCTGGTCATTGAATTTGAAAGCAGGCACTGTGAAACAATGGAACTCTACCCCTATAGCACTACGTGCTCTGTTTATAGACTGGAGGCAATCTTTTTTAGATTGTATCTTTGATTTTACATTGTATTGCTATGCGCCCTTACACAGTCCCTTAGAAACAGGGGTATAAAAGAAAAAATAGAAGATAATGAAAAATGTATAAAAAGTATAGGTAATTTGACTTTACATATACTATACTTGCAAAATATATAAAGACAAAATAAAGGTTACAATTACTGTGTGGCTAGGTTCATATATGCAGCTTGATTGCTCTATGTTGCAACTCTGATCAGGCCACACATGTAAACCTCACCTCCAACATATGTTCATTTCCCTGGCGATTACTTCACTGCGGGATGCGGTTTGCTGTTATAGCTGATGCCCGCCCAGAGCTGATGTTCACCCAGTTGCTAGGCAAATGTTATTTTTCTGACACCCATGTGGGTGAGCCATTGACTGGATCACTGCGGTGAGTAATGCAGAGTTCCAGTTGTCCCTGACTCCTATCTGCACAGGGGCCACACAAGCTGAAGTGCAGATAAACTCAGCTAAAACTCTCCTGCTATGAACACAGGAACGTTGCAATAAAATGAGTTTTGGCTGTGTGATTCAAGGTGAAATCATTCATGTAAACAGACTAATCCAGGATGCTGTGGCACTTTGGTGTGTGCTTAGGGTGTCCCAACCTTTTCGGTGAAGTCTCTGACAAAAATGTTAATGTTGAGTTTCTAATGTATATTTATGGAAATTAAAAGCACAATATGATCATTGTTGTCATTCTGACTGTGAGACATAAGAATGACTATAAAGGTGTGTATTGTACCCATCAGTAAGTCCTTGTGAAGTTACCTATAAATGCCCTGAAAGTTCCAGATTGCCTGTTAGGGGTGCCTTCAGCCACTAGACTAATCTGTAGCACTAGGAGTGTGTTTATATATATAAATGTATGTGTGTGTGTATATATATATATATATATATATATGTATATATATATATATAGGTTCAGCCGTTGTTGATATCTGTATTTATTTCAGTTGCTGTATTTGTTGATCCCCTTTTTAAAGGGATAGTAATGTTTCACAAAAACAGCAGCTCCAATTAATCTTCACAGTATTTGAGCCATAGAGAGGGTTATTTCAATACTGTCAGAGTTGTAGTTCAAGAGTAATTGAATGATAAAGTATTCCCTCCCACCCCTTTACCTAGTGTAACACTGCTCAGCTCAGATGTGGAATCTGGTTGCTTGACCAGACAGATAACAGCAAGGGACAATCTTCTTACTGTGAGAACAATGAAAACCCTGCCCCCCTTTTGAGAGATATTTACAAGCAAAGTTTCCCCCTCACTGATATCCATACCTGGGAACTCTCCGGTTTTGCCCCGGAGACTCCGGTTCTGACAGAGCTTTACCGGGTCTCCGGGGCAGAGGCTGATTCCTCCGGATGTGGAGAGTTTCTATTGAAACTCTGCCACATCTGCTTTTTCTCCCGCTGTTCCTCCGCCCCCAGCCTTCTGTGTGACACTTTTAACCCTCTGAGTGCCAGAGTGGTAAGGAATGCATTGCTTTGCAATGCATTCCGTACCACTCTGGCACTCAAAGGGCTAAGTCCCCCCCACACTCGCGGCAAGCCCCGCCCCTTTTTGACGCGATTAGCGTCATTTTTGTCACCCCTTGCTGAACAGAGGACTACCCTCCGGGTAGCCCTCAACTGGAAGTTCCCAGGTATGCTGATATCACCACTCTAGCCATCAGATTTGGAATCCATAAAGGTTTGAGAGATAAGACTGATATCGTTCTTAATGATTTTTTAATGGCTACAATATAAAATAAGATATTTTTGAAGTATTACTATCACTTTTATGTGGGCTGACTGTCAGACAGGACCCCCACTTTGTGTCAGGATTGTTTGCGGAAGGCAGTAGAAAGGTGAGTTTACAACAAAGGGAACATAATTGTAGCAGGGAGTTGCTACTGTACTGTTGCCCAAAATATTCAAAAGCTACTATCTTAACAGACTAAAAATGCAAACATACAGTTAACAGAGATCCCTGAAAACATACCTAGGCAAATCCTTCTATTAAAGGGATAATAATGTTTCACAAAAACAGCAGCTCCAATTAATCTTCATAGTATTTGGGCCATGGAGAGTGTTATGTCAATACTGTCAGAGTTTAAGAGTAATTGAATGATAAAGTATCTAATTCCCTCCCCTTTTATGTAAGCTGTCTTCCCTTAGATGTAGAATCTGGTCCCTTGATAAGACAGCTCATAGCAAGGGACAATCATCTTTCTGTGAGCATAAGGAAAACCCTGCCCTCTTGACAGGTTTTTCCTTATGCTCACCGAAGTTTGTCCCTCTCTGCAATCCATCCGGACAGCCTTTCTGCTCTGAGGTGAACAGTGTTACATCAGTAAAAGGGGCGGGAGGGGGATACTTTATCATTCAATTACTCTTGAACTGCAACTCTGACAGTACTGAAATAACACTCTCCATGGCCCAAATACTATGACGATTAATTGGAGCTGCTTTTATTGTGAAACATTATTATCTCCTTAAACAGATTATGATCAACTTATTCCATAGATGAAGTTCCCCCAGGGGTAGTCAATTGGAGAAAACTGCTAGTTGGGGATGATGGGAGTTGTTGTCACCAACAGCTGGAGGTTCAATAATTGTCTACCCCTGCACTAGAGGAAGAACTACCCATTGACTGCTGTAACAGAAAGTGATTCCTGTGTTTGGCTACCAGAAAATGTTTGTGAAACCCAAATTTTTAGGTTAGAGTTACTCTACAAGAAAATGCAGTGTGTTCCTGTTTGGCATCAGAAGAAATTCTCCCTCAAGTGTCTGTGCAGAGGTCATTTTCTTATACACACAAGTTAATGGGCAGTTTTCCCATCTGTGATCTGGAGTCTTAGTTTCAGGACATTATATTGTCCCGGACCGTGCTGCCCAGGATATGAAACAAACCTTTAAAATAAGGGACTGTCCTGGGGAATCAGGGATTTGTGATTATCTAATGGCCAGTCTGCCATCACCTGAAACTACACCCACTCTTGGAGTATGTTTACTGGTAGTAAAAATGATTTGATTAACAATATGCTCAATCAAAAATAGCAAATACATAGAAATAATGTCATGAAGCAAAAGAAGAAATATAAAAACATTGGGCCATATTCATTAAGCTAAAGAAGTATAATTCTGGTGCAAACCAGCTGCAATGTAGGGACCAAATTGGAAATTCACAATTATTTACATGTGGCTTTTAACTCCTTGATTGCACCACCATGCTTTGGAGAACTCTCTAGCACTGAAAGAGTTAACATTAACATCTGGGAGATTTACATTTGTCTCCTATGGTGCAGTTAGTTGCACCTCTTTATCTTATTGAATAGAGCACAAATTAATTTTCATTGCATTGTTTCCAGTGCTTTACTTATTAATCAAGTCTGTCAGCGATTTGCTCAATTCAGTTTGATACGGTAAAGCCAACGGAATGGCCAAAATGAGTTCTGGCCGGTACACACATAGCGGTAGTGTTGGAATTCAATTTCCCTAGCAACATGAACTACAAAGAGCACTGGCCACCATAACATGACTTGTGGCCCAGCGCTTGTCGGGTGAATAATGGGAACATAAAAGGAAACTAGTTATCTCTAAATGTTTGGCACAGTGTCAAACATGGAGAGTGAGCTAACAGTCCCCCCCTTCCACTCTCCTAAACACTAACCCTAACAGTAGCCCCCCTGCTCTACACTACACCTAACATAAGCAATACATTTTAAAAATACTAGCCCTAACACTATCCCATGACCTATACCCCATATCTGTAACACTTACCTAGAATAAGCGCTGTGGAATAAGATGCCACTATATAAATAAAGAAAAATAAGTCTGAGGTCCAGCAGGGTCTTATGTACTATGGTTTTCCTCTTTAATTTGTCTTCTCTAAGCTTCTTCCTTCTTTTTCTTCTTCTGTAAAGTGTCTTGTGTCTCTATCAAACAAGAATAATCAATTAAATTCAATACTCCTATAAAGTCTCTCCGTCATTGCATCCAGAACAAAAAAAACCCCACTATCGCTGTGCCTTTTGGACTGCTGCCTGGACCAAACTGAGGGAAATTTGAACAGAGACTGACTTCTATATAGCCAGTCTCTGTTCAAAACTGTTGCCACAGTCCCTTTGGCTGAGATGTGGTGTCACACAGGGAAAAGAACATGCCCTGCAGTAACCACACCTCCCAGCCAGGCTGCAGGCGTCACAAATGCCTATTTTGGCATCCCTCCAGCTATTCATTGATTGGCTAGCAGGGGGAGTGAAGAAACACACATTCATAACCTCTCCAGCTAGAAGCTAATTGGCTGGGAGGTGTGGTGTGGTACTTTGTCACAGTGCAGGTAATATAATACCAAACTGCGACTTAAAACTACTGACGCTAGTTTGGGTTAACTAACAGAGGTAATTGAATGAAGCCCATAGAGAGGCCAATGCTCTATGAGTATCTGGAGTCATTTTTTCTCAAACTAAATGCACCATAGGTACCAAATAATAATTAATAAAATTCATATTGATTTAAAGGGGGCTTTAAATCCCATAATGCTAGAGTGGTCTCCAATGCAGTACTAAGCAATGCGTAGGTGACTTCTCTATCATGCCAGGGGTTAAAAGCCCAACCTAAATCAATGGTAATTTTTATTTGTCACCTATGGTGCAGTTGCTTTGCTCCAGAATTACACCAGATCTTCTATGTGCATCATACTTACTATGTTTGTGGTTCCTGGGAATGGGTCAGTTTGTTGTAGTATGTTTAGTACTCATACAGAGGCTGATGTACTCAGAAGAATTAGAGAAATTCTGGAACAAACCAGATTTGCATGTTGCTTTTGAGACTGCTCTCCTAAGGACAGCTGGGGCTGGTGGAGGAGTAGGCCAGCATATGGCGACCGTCAGTCCCCTGGCCACTCCTGTCAAAATCACACCCCTATGTATTTCAGTGTGAGGCAATATGGAGGAGAAATTCATACCTCCTCCTTACTGCCGCCCCAAGGGTGTGTGTGTGTGTGGAAACAGAGAATTCTGGCATCTTGCTAGCCTTGTCCTTTTATTAGTATAGATATATTACATGGATGGCTTGGGTTAAGTACTGTTTTTAATTATGTATTACTGGTCTTTCTCTCATTTTGCGTGCACAATTGATTATAGAGTTCTATAGGAGTCACGTTATGCTTCATTGTGTATTATCCTTATAGAAGCACTTTACACCATTATTTATGTCACATTACTAATTTTTGCACTTGCACTATATTACCTTTTTGTCAGACTTATCACAGTCTTCAATATGTTTTGGACATCCATCAGATCTTATATCACTTACCATCGCCATCCTCACTTAGATGTTACAACAAAGTATTTATCCCAGACTGAGCCCACAAATGCACACACTTTTGTGTACTAGAATGTCAGCATAGAAATTCCCTGTTCTTCACTTATGCGATGACAATCCATAAAAAGCTATAATCAACCTCCTTCATTCGCACAGTGTTTATCTGGTTATGCCAAACCATAATAAAAAATATTACACCATCCAAAGAAGAGTCCCATACATTCTTCTAGGATATACATATGAAACTTTTTTTTAATGGTAGTACTTTTTAATGTGTATTTTGTTTCTACATACTTTTTTTTATGATTATTTCAATTTGTGCCTTTTGTGTGAAATTTGTTAGCACTATTTTTTTTTAACACTTAATCTACTATATATATATATATATATATATATATATATATATATATATATATATATGTTTTAAATTTTTGCACACACGATGCATTACTTTAATAATGCATTTAGCCTTCAGACTATCAGACTATCTTCCTCCTCCTGGGTCTGCTTATATTTCTTAAATGCTACTTTTTTTCTCCTTTACTATATTTGTCTCTTCTGTGGAGTAACACAGTGGTCCAATAAAACACCTTGCAGAGAACATCATTTCTCCTGGACTCCATCTAAAGATCTCCAGGCTGTCAAAGACTCGCCTAAATATGTTTCCATTTTAGAAAAATCAGGTTTCTAAAATCTAAAACATTTGTTTTAGTGTGGTACAACTCAGTCTTTGTCCTTGTATTAAACCACACTGATTGATGATCACTGGAGACTAAACACTCCTCTACAGTTACAGCCAAATCCAACTCTCCATTTGTGAATAATACATTTAATATGCCTTCCTTCCTAGTTGGCTCCTCTACTACATGTCTAAGAGATAATCCCTGTAACTGGCTGAACTTGTTTGTTCCTGTCTACATCAGGCAGATTAAAGCTCCTCATAATGATAGCCTCAATTTTCATTGTCATCTTAGTTACTTTCTCAACCAACAGATGTTCTAACTGCTCAGCTTGTCCTGGGGGTATATAGATCATGCCTACACGAATGGCCATCTTAATTCCTTATACTAATGTTATCCTACCTGTGTCTTCTCCTCTGTACCTTGTATCAGATTAACCTCTAAGATATTTTTTACATAACTGGCAACCCCTCCTCCTTTTCTACCTTCTGTGTCTTTTTGTATAGAGAGTATCGTGGTGTTACTACATCCCAGGCAATTTTTCCATTGTAACAGGTGTCATTAATCTCCACTAAATCCATATCTTCACTTGTAATTATTGTAGTTAATTAGGGCTTTTATTCCCTAAACTGTGGGCATTTTTACACATGGCTCAAAGCTTACTGTTTCTGACACAGACATACCTTGTCCAAATTAATATGTGCAGTGTTCTTGTGGACAGTTGGGTTTAACCTGTATTACTCTATTGTCCACCTCTCCTTCTTTAAATACCTATTAATAACTCTTCTGAACTGCCCGCTGAGTAACTCTGTTCTCTTTTGAGAATGATGGAAAACACCTTGTTTTGTTATAGTGAATATGGCTGGTATGAGAAAAAAACAAACAAATCCTTGTTCTTGGCCCCATTTCCATAACCATGAATTAAAATCTCTGGTTCACAGCATCCTACTATTCTGTTCCTAATACACTAGTAAAACTTCTAAAAAAATATATGGTGGATGCAACTTGCTGCAGATTTTTACCTAGATTACCAACATCTTTTACCACACAAACATCATTACAAGTCAAATCATTAGTCTCTAAATGGACTATAACATCCAACTCTCCATCCTGTCTTGCTTCATTAACAATTTTAAAATGTGTCTTCTATCTATGTGAGCTGTAGCTCTAGGAAAGGGAACAAAGAAGAGGAGGGAGGTGCTCATAGGGTTAATACCGTATATGGTATTCAACCAAAATGATACAGAAAAGTACTCACAGATTTCAGTGACCACTCTCAGTTGTCTAATGGCTATTCAAACAAGTGGGGGGTATTATACTGCCCACTACGCAGATCAATAGGAATCAGCTGCTCTCCGTATCTTTACCTTAAAAAAAGACAGAAGGAACACCAGCAAGAAACATGAAAAGAATAAAATGGGGTGCTTATTATGAGAGATGTATAAATGTTATTCTTTGAAACAGCTTAATTACTCACAATTCATGTCACACCAGTTGAAGGACTACAACCGGTTCAAGAGCGCCACGGGTTAACTCCTGCTCCTGTACAGTAACTCCAGACTCCTCCTTAAGTGATCCACAATAAATGTAGTAAATATAACAAGTTTAATAATATAAAAACAATTAAAAACACACCAATGTGTTTCTGGACCCTAGAGGTCCTTTCTTCAGGGTATGTAATTGTATAGGAGCAGGAGTTAACCCCTGATGCTCTTGAACCGGTTGCTGTCCTTCAACTGGTGTGACATGTAGCTCCAGGAAGACACCTGACTTGTTTGTAACCCTCATGACTATCCTCCAAAATCACACCTCTGAGTCCCCCTTAATAGCTGTTTCCTTTCACAGGAGTTTGCACTTCTTACCTTTGTCTTTTTGACAGTAGTCTTATTTACTTGTGAATTTGAAGTTGGGGACCCAGCATCCTCTGCTTCAGGAGTTATCCTAATACTAAGCTTGTGTTCGGAAAGTGCAGCAAAATATTTATAATATAGTACAACCTGTGGGGCATGCCTCTTGTTCACAACTCTTACCTTACAATACCCAACTGCAGGCCATTTGTCATTTCTACAAGGCAGTAATACTTGCTTATTTTACACCTGTGTGGAACTAACAGATAGTTTGTAAATGTCAGTCTTTCTGTTAAACAGAAGATTACTGACACATTGGTCAGCATCTGTGCATCCAAAATTTTTCGTGGAGGGAAAAAGCAAAACATCCATTACATGACAATCTGCTATTTGTGCTTTATTTCATTCATCTCCAGTGTGATCAAATCTCACAAAAGCAAAATGACAACACTGAGATGCCATGTCCTCTAACTTACACAGGGACATGGGGTTTTCTTAGACATCCTGGGTTATGAACCATTAAATTAAAGAAACGTCTCCAGTGAATCTCTCTTGTTATAAGCATTAAAACTGGTAAAAAAAAATGTTCCAAAAAAATGTTATTAGTCTTTTCTAAAAAGCATCTCTGCAAGTATGGATACTTCTAAATTTTCATCAGCTGAACCATATAATGTCATTTCTTACACTAGATTATTCTGCAAAAATATTGATGGCCAACCCGTAGAGTACCAGAGGGGTATCCTGTACAGTGCTTTACAATGTGCTGGACACCCTTATGGAACTCAGAGGGTTCCTTTTTCACATAGTATGAGGTGACTTCAGCATTTTGAAAGGCCTAGCATTGTTGGTATGCTGGGACCCCAAATGTGGTTTGTCCAAGGTTATCTGGAGAATTTGTCTGAACCATAATACTGTTAATTTCTCCACAGACAAAATCAGCATGCTGAGCATTTCTTGATAATGCCTTATTCAGAATCATGTTACCACATAAATTGGATGTAATTTACACCAGTTTCTGTTTTGCTTACTGTATTAGGCAAAGCCTAAGCAATGTGTGATTAATGTGATGCCATTTACTCTTTACTCAGCAGTTGTAACAATGTGGATTTGTAGAAACATAATCTGTAGAACAAAAACAGGAACATTTACCTATAGGTACTTCCATGAAATTTCCATTGATATTTATTCTGGTTCACATTAAAATACTTGTTTTTCAATCAAGAATTGAACTGCTAAATTACCTTATATCATTTTTAGGATCATGGGCAGATCGATCTCCACTGCATGAAGCAGCAAGTCAGGGACGTCTTTTGGCTCTGAAAACATTACTTTCGCAGGTAAGTTTATTAACCCCCAAATTCTGGGTTCTCTACAATGAAAGCAGTGGACTATAGAAGTGCCATTTCCTGGCACTATCAGTGCTGGACCTGGAATGTGTTATGTGGCCCTGTGCTTCAGTACATATAAATAAGCCAACCCATTGCAAAGAAATGTGTTGCGTAACCCCCTGGCACTCAAAGGGTTAATAGTGATCCTTGTCAGTTTATGATAATAGCCAGCTGGTCCCTGAGTTCAAAATATATGAGAAACACCAAGTTTACAATCATGTAAACAAAGAATAAACATGTTATAGCATATTATATGGATCTTTAAAAAAAATGATTGTACTGCCATAAAGTGCCAGATAATTCTTCTCTGAGCAAGAGACATAGTTAACCCCAGATGTATGCTTCACAGTTCTTGGCCCTCAATACTGAGATATAGATTTTCTCTCTAGGCACCTGAGAGCAAGGGGTCCTTGTTAGAATTCCCCTGCAACTCTTTTGGAGGTGAAATATAAAATTTATTTGAATGTAGTGACTGGCAGAGATGGTCAACTGAGGACAAGCCTGCCAAATACTGTAGCTTGATCTATAGGCAGTAGTATTTACTTGTAAATAGGCACAAGTGCTTATGATATAATACAAAAAGAGAAAGAAACCTGTTTAACGGCACCTTATTTGATACCAGACTGATAACTAAAATGTAACCTTTATTACAGTTATTAAAATATAGTAAAATATTAAAATCATCAATCTCATGGTGTCAGTTCTAAGTTTTAGGTCATGTTGAAGAGATTCAATAATATAAGGAATATAAGGCTTGTAACATTTCTTTATTTACAGGAACTAAGAATAAATGCAAGGGTAGCCTACTCACCTAAGATATACCTTTATCTACAGGAACTCCAATCCTTTGCAATTGTAGTACAAATAATAGATGCCATTATACTTTGATAATCAGGAACTTATGCCTTCCTAGCGATATAGCGTGTTTTTACTGTTCCTTTAAATATCTGGAATTATGTTGCTCTGATTTGTATTATATAATTATGGATAATCCCTAGATATCAATTAGTATCCAAGTTTAAATCAAAGTTTCTCCTTATTAAAAGATCAACAGTAGCCAGGTCTGTATATTATGTAAAATATATAGGTCCTTATGATGTTCAAATTGTTCAGAATAATGGGATGGTACGAAGGTTAGATCTTTTTGTAATACAGATTTTTTTGTGTGTCACTAAGGTCTATATTTGGCAGATTCATTGTATTTATCTGTTGCGTCTGGTTCTTATTGTTGTTATTGAGGGACTCCTTTGTATTGCCTCGTGAGACTGTAGGAGTGACTGGAAATGGACTGATTTTGTCCTCTGGATTTGCCTCTCCCTTTGCCCTACACTCTGACTCTTTTTCTTCTCTGTCTAGATCCACCTCTAAAAATGTTCAATTCTAGGTGAAAATTGATCATTAATGTAATTACATACCAACATCCACCTGCTGAAATGAAGTGTAAAACATTTGAATTTCTCTTATGTACATTTATATAATTTACTGAAACCTGCTATTTATCACAACTAGGGCTACAATGTGAACACTCTGACTATTGATCATGTGACTCCCCTACATGAAGCATGCATGGGAGATCATGTTGGATGTGCAAGAACACTTCTAGAAGCTGGAGCAAATGTAAGTTTGTAAAGATGAATAAGAAACTGAAAATAAAATTATTTAAAATGCCACTATCATGTTTTTATTCTAACAGCTACCATGGCAGAACCAAGACTAAAACACAATCTATGTAGCATGCAAACTCTTGGACAGCAGCGCTTCATTAAGGATTTTAAATGTTTTTATAAAATTTAATAGATTATATTCTATGCCTTTAGCTTATACTAACAAACTGTAAACCATTAGCCCAAGGGCACATATGGCAGTTTTCTCTATTTGTAATATAAGTTACATATTGTATCCTGCTGCATACAATGTTCTCCTTGATTCTCTTTAGAATCTTCATAATATCAAACTTTTATTTCCTCTGCTATTTTTAGTTCCCTTGAAAATCTTTGCTTTCTAAAATCCCCAGTATCACCATCTTCCACCACTCAATTGAAAATGGAACCCTTCAAATCCTAGTCTTTACCTTATTGTCCACTTCCTATCTACTTATGGTGGAATTACCTCAAGTTCAGGCCTCCAGACTGTTAAAAAAAATATTGGCACACTACAACACAATGGAGTATCGATTAAACAACGTGAAAATCAGATGCAGTATTGATCCCTAATAGAGTCTCCCTATTTCTCAGATCTGTAATAGGCATTTTAAATGTTGTCTGAAAGCCAAAAAGTTAAAAGTGTTCAACTTATAAATATTAACCGTTTGTGATCAGTTTACAGACATGTAGGAGCATAGATAACTTTTTTCTGTTTTATTATATGATGAGGAATAAATCTGTATTATTAATAATTCTCTCTTTGTTGGGTTTGTTGCATGAGATTTGTATGTCTGTTTAACGTATATATTACATCGGTTCATTGTTTAGACTAAAAAGTGGCCACTATTTTCAATACTTGTGCATTCATTTTCTTTTCCTTCATATGACAGGAAATACATTTTTGAGTAACACAGCTATGTCTTGAGGGGAAAAAAGTTGGGGGGAGAGTAAGGAATAGAGGCTGGAGGGTGAAAGGGGATAGAAAGGGGTTAGAAGAGGAGGGTGAGGTTGGTGAAGGAGAAGAGAAGCTAGTGGGAAGAGAATAATTTTAGGGAGGAAAGCTGGGGTTGAGAGAGAGAGGCTGAAGTAAACTGAGGTAAGAAGAGGCTGGGAAGAAAAAGTAATGTTGGTAAATGAAAGAGGAGAGAAGCTAGGTGATATATAGAAAGCCTGAAGAGGAAGAGAGGCTAGGGAATGAGGGAGAACTCAATGTTGCTACAGGGGCATTTCTAATTGGAAAAAAGAAAATATATTGATCCTGCAGAACTAGTACTCAACAATACCCATATCTCAAACCATAGTTCTGGGTTGGTCATATGGAAAGTTATAAAAGTTACGTTTTATTAAGATACAGTTAAGAGGCAAAACGTAAAATAAAAATTCCCATTAGGAAAGAGGTAATTAATTAATGTATTATCAACTGTCTTTTCCAGTTTATTGAGTGTTTACCTACTTGCATGGGTTGATTTACACAAGGGTTAGATCATCTGAAACACACTATCTACACCTAGGCATCTTGTGATATGTTTTAGGTGAATGCCACAACAATTGATGGAGTGACTCCTTTATTTAATGCATGTTCAAGAGGCAGCGCTAGTTGTGTGGAACTTCTTTTGGAGTATGGTGCAAAAGCACAGTTGGAAACATGTCTTCCTTCGCCAACTCATGAGGCATCAAGTAAAGGTAAAGTGTAATCACTTGTACAAAGCTCACATATTCAGTCATGATGATATGGTGTGAGCCACATGTGAGTATGTTGGAAAGCAATGCATATCAGTGTTTTGCACCACTCATCATTTATATGGTTTTGGGTGACTGTCTTCCACTGAATCAGCAGGAATGAAACATATGAATGGTTTAATATGATGGATTGTATCTTTGTTTGAAATGCAGTATCTACGGACCGTATTCAATAAGCTTAAGAGACATAAATATTGAGCAAACCAACAGCACCATGGGGACAAATAAGCATTCCTAAAATTTCCATTCATATAAATTAGAATTTTAACTCCTTTAATGGCAGAGATCTCAAACACATTGGGAAGCAATGCAATGGGAACTCTCTAGCATTCAAGGGGATAAACGTCCATTTAAATAATAGGCGATTGTAATTCCTCCCCTGTGGTGCAGTTGGTTTGCTTCAGAAGTTCAATTCTTTATCGTATTAATATGGACATTACATTATGGAATAGGGCATTTAACTAACGATAACCAGAAGCCCTCAAACTTACAGAATTGTCTTTCTGAGCACAGCTGTAGAAATTATACTTCAATACAACTGGCTACATGACTAGTGAAACAACAAATTAGTATGTTGTAACATTATTACTGAAATATAACATTGAAATAATGGTTCTGAGGCTCTTATTATGTCATTAATGTTATATACTTCATTCTTAGAGACTTAGAGCAAGACAGGACATGTTTGGCAAGCTTACACTTACATGGACAGTTTGACCTAACTCTTAGGGCAAACAAATTAAGTTTTGTTCATTGTGTCCAGTTTCTAGAACTTAGTGTTTCTTTTTAACCTGGCAAACATATTTGTGTGTGATATCTTTCATTAGACATTGACAATTGCAAGAGGATTTTTCTCTGTAAGCTGACCAAATTTTAGCAGTCCTAATCCACCATGTCATATTTCAGACAGATAGACATGGTAGATTTCAGCTAGATTGTTTTTCATGTTAATTTATTTTTACTTGATGTTGTAGCTAGGTCCTAAAATATTGCTGCCAAAATAAACAGTCTTGAACATTCAAAAGAAAAAGGGGTGTGTTTTATGGCATGTCAGCCACCCAGGTGCTGCCAATCACTTTTTTTTTTTTTTTTGCATTCTACAAAGGAGAAATATCAGTTTTCATATCAGTCAGTCCAGCCCCAGCTCCAAAAATCAAAGTAAAATGCACAACGGGAAACATCTCAGATATATGCTTTGGCCTGGTATGAACCTCATCAATAAGGTACAGCTGGTCTTTCTAGAGAGCAAGTGGTCCACTTATGGATTTCCATTAGGAACCAACAAAGCATATACATTTGTTTATTCTATGGCATGGAAACCACCATAACTGGAACTTTCAAAATGAGCTAAGATCTTTGAAATATTAAGCCTTAAAGGAATAGTAATACTTCGTTTTAACTGTATTTTATTTTGTAGGCATTAAAAAAACATGAAGAATGATATAAGTCTTATCTCTCAAACCTTTATGGTTTATGAGATATTCACAAGCAAAGTTCCCCTCCCCGCCCCTTTTTCCTAGTGTAAGCCATCTCTTCTCAGATGTGAATCTGGTTGTAAGACCAGACAGATAACAGCAGGGAACAATCTTCTTTGTATGAAAACAATGAAAGCCCTACCCCCTTGACAAGTTTTTCAGCTTTTTCCCTTATCTTAATTGAAGATTGTCCCTCTCTGCAGTCTACCTGGGCACCTCCCTTCTGATCTTTCTGAACAGGGGTGGGGATACTTTGCTTGTGAATATCTCTTAAACCATAAAGGTTTGAGAGATAAGACTTATATTGTTCTTCATGTTTTTTTAATGCCTACAAAATAAAATAAAGATAAAACAAAGTATTACTATCCCTTTAAAGGGAGAGTAATAGATGAAAAGGAACAGAGCTCTTATTGCTGTACATAATATTTTGAGCATGTAGAACAGTATGTCAATAGTATGGGATTTGTAGTTCAACAGTAATTTAATCATAAAGGATCCCCCTCCTGCCCCTTTTACCTATCCCTAGCCACCTCCCCTCAGTTACTATGTAGCAACTAGGTGATTTTGAAAGGGCTTCCAAAAGCAACCTATATTTATGTTAGGCATTTTTTATTTAAAACAAAATTTTATAAATTATTTAACGTTATTTATTTGCCAGTTAGTGCAAGTCCTCCAGGCACTCAAATATTTCACATAGCTCTACATTACCATCTGACACTTTCTACAAGGAAGTGCTGACTCATCTATGTACACTGACATAAGTAATGTTAAATATCCTAGAAGCTATTGTTTGAAATTTAAAACTGACTAACATAAATAATGGGAATTTTGGATGCTGTTATAAAAATCACCTATTTTTTAGAAAGTGATGGTTCTACTGGAACCCTTTGAGTGCCAGAGAGGTACGTAATGCATTGCTCTGCAATGCATTGCGTACCTCTCTGGCACTCAAAGAGTTAATATTTCCCATATTGTAGATTCTACGTGATATATCCTTGCATGCTCTAACCTAGAGTTGCTCTAATCAAATCTAAAGGAACATTTAACATGATCTAATTTTAGAGATCTCACTGCCTCAACACACACAAGACAAGCAGAACTTGTCTGACTGCCATTGTACTAGAAATGGAACCAATACAGAGCAAAAAGAAGCAGCCAATTGGCACAGATCATACAATAGAATACACTGGACTCTCTCATCCTGAGATTTGGCTAAAAACTTTGAGTCTCAAGGTCAAACCCTGACAGTTCACAGTTATGTTAACCATCCGGGAGCTGCCAGTCATGTTTTTGAAGATGAATCAAAGTAAAAAAAATCTAGTTTCCGTTTTAGATCATTGTAGAATTTGTATTTACCATAGTAGGAGTGAGACCACCCAACTTTAAACATATTTTGTGGAGCTACACTAGAGTACATAGAAAATGCTCAAAAGCAAATACATTTTTATAACAAAGTTTTTTTTTCTCCAGGTACTAATACCTATAGAAATAAATTACTCAGATTTTTCTTAACCTCTTGGATACTAGAGACATCTCAAATACATACAAAAGCAACACAGTGGGGATGTTTCTCCAAGGTGTTAACAAAATGACTTAATTAGGTTGAGGTCCTTCACATACTAGTCTGGTATATTTATGTACATATGTTTATAATGATTTCCAGTTTACTGTACATGTAGATCTTCATTTTAGTCTAGTGAGGGATGGAAGCTAGCACACAACGGCGGTTATGCACTAAAGCATGATAAAGATCTTATAAAGGGAGATGACTTCTCCAGTGATATCACTTCTGCAGGTCCTAAATTATTCTATAGAGCTTATCCACTAAGATCTCCAAAGCTGGAGAAATCTTGTTGCATTGGTTCCATAGAATAACATAGGAATTGGAGTAGTCATCGCTGCTTTATCACCTCTTCATCATCTCCCCTGTTGTATATTGTGTTAGTGAGTTTAATATTTATTGAAGAATTAAAAAAAAACACTGCATTCAATACTTAAATAAATATTTCACTTGCTAAAGATGACTGGTTTTATGGCTCTCACATTTCTTTCCCTGGTTAATGTGTGTGTTGGGTGTAGCCCAGTTGATGGTGGTACTCCCGTGCTCAGTTTTCCAATGTTCATGCCCAAATGCTGATGTTCATGAGATGATGATGTCATGACACACACACCACATGCTTGCTCACATGGTCATTCATCTATTCCACAGTGGAAAAAAAATCATTTCCACTATGTAAAATTACGCAAATCCCTAGTTCTCACAAGTTCACGTCAAAAACAAGCACAAAGTCACATTTTGATATTGTGTAGTATTGGTTCCACTTTGTGATGTGCCAAGAGCAATTTGTGTCCCTAACTGGATACATGTTAGTTAACTGGTACATGAAGAGGAGCACAAAGTTCAGTGGGCACCTGATTATGTGCGCACTGTGTGCTAATGAAGTGCCCACTTTTATCTACTTAGCTACGCAATGTACACTAGGTTAGAAGCACAGACTTCAATGGACTCCTGATCATTTGCACTGCATATACTTGAATAGGCACCTGTGATGCAATTCAATTCCTTTGTGATTAGTCTTGTTTCTGCCCCATGCACATGTATAGGAATTACGAAAAAAGTTTCAGTGACACTTGCTACATCATAATTGACTTTTAAAGTAATACTAATTCCTTCGAAAAACAGCTCCCCGCTTATATTATCATCGTCATAAAATCCAGATGGCTATTGGGAGTTTTGTGCTTGCAGCTTGGTTCAAGGCATAACAAAAAAATAGGTGAAGATGAAAAAAACCCAACAAAATATAGGCAACTTCGCTTTACATATTCTGCTCTTGCAGAATGTGTAAAGTCAAAATATATAAGTTTACCTTTCCTTTAACCACATCCTAGTACATAATAACTCATTTCTGCACAGCAATTAAGTAATATCCATTACATTACAATTATAACCAATCAAAAAGATATATCGCAATCTTATATTCTATACCTGTGTGTATTTCTTTATGCTTTCTTGCAGGGCACAGTGATTGCCTGGATGTACTTATCTCTTGGGGTATAGATGTGGACCAAGACATTCCTCACTTAGGAACTCCTCTTTATCTTGCATGTAAAGGTCAGCAGATCAGTTGTGTTAAAAAGCTCTTATATGCAGGTCAGTAGAATGGCTTTATGTCTTAAAATTAACTAATGTAAAGACAAAATATGCATTTAACTTACACAGCTATATTAAGTTATGTGTTATCATTCTATAAAAATATACTCACAGTTGCAGGGGATCGTTATCTGAAAGACAGTTGGTTGGAATTATTAATATCCTCTGTTAGAGACAGGAAAATAAATGTTAACACGGTTCACCTTACTACATTGGTTTAATATTCAGTATGAATAACTAGTAGTATATAGTCAGTTATATGTAGTCACAACAGAATTATGTGATATACATTTCTCAGTGATGTCCACAAATCACAACTGAAAACAAATATCAAAACATATGAAATACAAATGAATTAAAGTCCATAGAAGACACTGATGAATCAAATAGTCAAGTACATATAGTTGAAATGATGAAATGGAAATGATTAAATGACTCAGAAGATGAAATTAAAGTCAATGATGATGAAAGGGAAGTCACTGATGGTGAAATGGCAGTAGAATTAATTCAAAGGTCCACTAGTAGGTGTTGTGGATCTTAAATAGTCAAGTGAGGATGAATGCTCAGCAAATATATAGACTGTATATATTTTTGCTTTGCTGTATCTCTGTGCTGTGATAATAACATAGAAGAGAAAATGAAAAAATAGCGCACAAGAGATCATACAATCATGTCCCAAAGTGGGCTAAACATAAGGGCATAATCCCCCATACATATCCTACTGGGGTCTATTGAGACAATAAAACAATATTTAAAACATAAAAATAGAATAATAATCAGGGCTGGATTTACATTCCAGGCTCTCCTAGGCAAAGCACTCTGGGCACCCTTAGCTCCGCCCATGGTCACATCCCACTCACATGACCACTCCACCAGTCTCCTCCACTGTTTCCTTGCACAGAACATACCTCTGGCCTACAACTAACAAGGACATAAAAGTTTTAACCTCTTCTTTGCTAGAGAGATCGCTAATGCATTGCTCAGAAAAGCGTTGAAGATCTCACTAGTATGCAAGGGGTTAAATAATAGCCTGTAAAGGGGTTTTTAAGCTACTGCATGGATACAGAGGTTGATCAGGCCCCACCCACAATTCAGAATGTGGGTGTGGCCAGCACAGCTGAGACACCCTAGTCTGCCTATTGGGAAATCCGGCCCTGATAGTAGTACATATTAAACAGTAAAAATACTACCTAAAAATGCATACAGTAAAAAACAAAAATGAGGGAAAATAGTGTCCGAAATGTCCACAGTATTAATAACTCCTCAGGAGTTTACACTCCAATACCCTGACAAAGGGGTAGCAAACACCACAAAATGCTTTGATAGCAACCAAGGAGCAGTACCTTTTGATTGAGAGGGGCAATATTTCAAGTGACAAAGCATTACAGCAGTGGACAAGGACAAGCGACTCCAGGAGTTTGAACTCATCTGGTTAACAAGGGAACTTCTGGTGAGCTGAATGAACTAACTGTATTTGCATGCCTTGGGTACAAGAATCCATCTTGTAAGCATCCTACCTCTGGACTGGCATTTTGAACAGTGCCGAAGGAAGCACAAGTGTCCCACCCCTAGACTGCATTACTAGTGATTACTGTAACAGACTCCCTAGCTCATTGCCCACTTAAATAACTCCTGAGGAGTTATTAATATTCTGGACATTTTGAAAATCATTTTGAACACTATTTTCCCTCATCTCTGTTTTTAATGTATGCATTTTTAGGTAACATTTTTACTATTGAATATGTATTGTTATTCTATTTTTATGTTTTAAATATAATTTTTTTTATTGTCTCAATATACCCCAGCAGGATATGCATTTGGGGGATTATACCCCAAATTCATAAGCACCCTTCTCCACCTTCCCTGACTCTGCAGCTTCACTGTATAATGACACTGTAATACTGCACCCACACTGCTAAGTATCACTGGAGGAAATCACACTCAAAATCTACATTTGTAGATTATAAATTCTTCCCTCCTGTAATCTGCCCTTACCCTGACCAAACACTCATATTTCACTTCTATCATAACCTCTCTACCATCCAACGCACAACCCTTCTTCTCCACTTATTATTTAGTCTGTCCTACCCCTCCCTCATCAACTACTACCTTTACTTCACAAGATTTTGAGAGCTACTTTGAATCAATCTTTTTGTTTAATCTGGAAAAAACATCTTTCTAACCTCTCCCCACAGAAAACGCCAAGTTCCTTTCTTCCTATGACCTTGTTACCTGCCATTTTGACCCATTTCCATATCAACTTGGACATTTCTTCTGCCCTCTTACCACTGGTTCATGTGTTGTATGTTATAGTTCCCCACCACAACCCTGGCATGCTCATTTTGTATTGTACAATGTGTATAGTGCTATGTTGTATTAATTTAAATGTGTTTTGTTATACTTTTAATGTATTTAACTGAATGAGTCACAAGCTTGCCCATTTTCCACTGGAGTCCTCAGGCCTGAAATAATTTACCTAGGGGGATTGAATCTGTCACTTGTTTGGAAATTGTCATTGGGATTCATATTGATGGAATTCAAGTCTGGAACCCATTGACAGTATTCTAAGTGACTTGGACCTCTCAGATAAGAGGGGTTTCAAGAGTAAGTGGTAAAAACTGGGGACTGTGGCTGTGTTTGAATTACAAATCTATTTCTGTTACTGTGGGGTGGGTAAAAGTTTAGTCTACACTCTGACAACCCATGTTCCTGTGATGTCCAGTAATACTGCTGACTACTGAACAAACAAGTGTTGTACCATCATCCTGCAGGATCTAATTAATTTCAGTTGTGGCAAAGAACCTAATCCCTAGTCAGACATAGGGATAGTTAGTCACAACTAGTGGCAGCAATGGGATCAGGCAACGGCCAGACGATGCATCAGAAAACCAGCCATGATTTACGTGGCTGCAGTATTCGGATCAGGGAACACTGAACATCCTGGGAGAAGCAGCCACCAAGGAGAACTATTGGTAAGTAATTGCCTTCAGTCAGGAGATGTGTGCTACAAGTAGTGGAGATATTAGCAGGACTCTTGCACATGCACTGGCGTAGATACAGCAAACCTAGAGTAAGAGGAGAATTGCTTACTACCAGGAGGAATGCCCCAAAACCCCTCGATTCAGAGAGCCCTGCATCGTGGCCAGCTTCCCATGCTGATGACTTCCCATCCTGGCAGGCCAGCTTGTTTCAGAGGCTTTATGAGACTAAGCGGACCTGGGAGCTAACCAGGATCAAATGAGAGAGAAATTCTGGCTGAGCCTACTGGTGACAAGCAGGGAAGTACTATGACTAGCAAGACAAAGATGCACAACAAGGAGGGATGCAGGGCAGCTAGTTTGGGTCCCCAACATGATGACCCAAAACAGAGCACTGGCCAGTCCTGCTGTGTAGAGGCCATTGAGGGTAGAGAGAGAGAGAGAGCATCAAGCAGACGGCTCTAAAGTAAATGTGATCCAGATGGAGGGATACCAGATGGATGGCGTTGGATCCCAACAGCCTGTGCAGGACTCGGAGGTAACTGACCCCAGTGTCCATGGAGTTAGAAGGAACATCAAACCTGACAGCAGAGTGGCAGGATTTGAGATGGAGGAAGAGGCAGCATCCCTGGAGGACAGTCATGGGGCAAACAGCCATGTACTCCTCTGGACCACATCCGCTTAGGGCACTTGAGGCACTACGACCATGAAGACTGTAAGAAGTGGTGCTTTGGAGCTGTCACGGCAGTCAATGAAAAGCCAGAGACAAGTACATAAATTGAACTCCAACTTTACTAAATAAGCACAGGTAAGCAGAAGCACAGCAGACCAAATCCTAGGATGAGAATAACCGAAGCCAGAGCAAGTGGTTCCTACCAGAAATAGGAGACTGCTCCGGAGGGTCTCACTGGAGATAGCCGAGAATCGTGGATATGACCAAGCTGGGACTAGGACAGGAACAGGTAACGGCAATGCCCAAAGGCAACAGGAGTAATACTAGGCCGGAGACACAGGTGTGCACTAGAAAGGATAGTCAGACTTAGCCAAGGGTCATACATGGAGTAGTTAGTCAGCCAGAGCCACAGGTCAGCACCAGAATGGATAGTCAGACTATGCCAGAGGATGAACATGGAGCGGGTAGTCAGCCAGAGCCACAGGTCTGCACCAGAATGGATAGTCAAACTTAGCCAAGGGTCATACACCGAGTACTTAGTCAACCAGAGCCACAGGTCAGCACCAAAATGGATAGTCAGACTTAGCCAAAGGTCATACATGGAGTAGTTAGTCAGCCAGAACCACAGGTCAGCACCAGAATGGATAGTCAAACTACGCCAGGGGTCAAACACGGAGCGGGTAGTCAGTCAGAGCCACAGGTCTGCACCAGAATGGACAGTCAGACAGCCAAGGGTCATACACGGAGAGGAGAGTCAGCCAGGCAAGGGTCATACACGGAGCAGAGAGCCAGCCAGGCAAGGGTCAACACAAGTTCAGACACGACAATAAACTGCTGCGCTGGACGCCAATGCAAGGGCAACTGAGCAAGGTGTCCAGGCAGTTTATATATCCAAAATGAGGTAGGGAGGTGGAGCACATAACAAGCCCCTGTAACTTTAAGAGTGGCGTGTGATGTCACTGGAGTTAACCCAGATGACGTGCGCCTGTCCAACATGCAGAGGAGAAGCGACGCCCATTCATGCTGCAGATGCAGCGTGACAGCCTCTAGGCTCGAGACACGACCGGCCCCTTGGAACCGGTCACACAAGTAAGTCTGCATACTGGAAGCGGCTGGCTTGTCCAGTGCCGGCTGCGAGGCACAATTGTGACAGGAGCTCTGCATCATCAACTTGGAGGGGGTCCAGAGGACAGCTAGGCTGATTACCTATGTCAGATTGGATGTCTCTGGTGAAGTGGAGATCAGCTCCAGTTGAGAACCCCAAACATTTCACTGGACTGGGCCACTTTTTGAAGGACTATGGAAGCAGGCGGATGTTGGCAGCCAAGCACATGGCATGTGCCTGTGAGCAGCCAGACACCCACTTCATTGGCATCCTGGGGATTGCTTGGGAGTAGGCAGGTGCTAACATCCAGGCACTCATCCTCTGAGCAGCCATGAGCCTTGTTCATGCAGACAATTTGGAAGGGAAGGAACAGCATAGTTGATGAAAGTTTGTAAAATCTTTCTCCAAAAACATGCTTCTGCAGATGCAAAAAGATTATACTTGTTAAACATGAGTACTAATACCAGATTGCTGCTTTTTCACAATTATTTAGCTATAGCATCATGTTTCTAGGCTCAGGAAATGCTTAGAACTCTGGTGGAGTGGGCTCTAACATGAGGTGGAACTGGCAGTTGATTGCCTCTGTATAAGCAAAGAAGAAAAGAAACTCAAAGCTCTAGCACACCATAACATATACATGTAAAATATATATTTAAAATATGAAGTGTATAAAGTATGGAGAGTAACAATGAGTAAAGGGATTCTCCAAGGCCCCAAATTAGGCAAAAACCTAAAGCACAGACCGAAACACAAAAAAAAGCACCTGTGCTTCTAATATAAAACTACACAAATGTGAACCCTGTATAGAGCATATATCATACCTGTGTTAATAAATTTGCATTATCATACACATTTTAATAATTTGGCCATGGTCTATTTAAGCTCACCTACCTCGCCAAGGTACCCCATTTCAAGCCTACCTAATGAACATTAACATCCATATCTAAGTTTTAAAATATCACATAAGAATTATTGTTTTTTTAAATGCGTAGGATTTAAAAACACCTAGTTAAAAAACATGAAAAACATAATTTCTAATATCTTTGGGATAGGACTAACCTGCTTTCAAATAATGTTAGCTTGCAGTGACTGTGTGGAGGCCCAAGAAGACCAGGGGGGAGATTCACTAAGCGGTGATAAAGAGGTGATAAAGCGGAGAGAACTTTTCCAGTTCCTATGTTATTCTATAGAGACTATTCACTAAGGTCTACAAAGTTGAAGAAATGTTAGTGAATTGACTCCACAGAATAACATAGGAATTGGAGAAGTGATAAACCGGAGAAGTCATCTCCACTTTGTCACTGCTTAGTGAATCAGCCCGGAGCTCCATCAGTCCCATTTATAGGTGTTTTCCACCTACCACTACAAGCCACATGGGGCTTGTATTTTTCCTTGATTGCAAACAGACATAGGCTAAGCAAGCCAAACAAAAGGCCACATACTACGCCTTTAAAAACCTCCTTCCAAATAATAACAAAGGTGCACATTGAAACTCTAAGTGTATTTAATTCTATATAATTTATAATTAGAATATTAGAAAATGAAAAACATGAGACAAGGAAATCAGCTTGTTTATTCTCCTAGCAGTGGAGATACTCCATGTAAATACATTTGATTGGAACTGAATTAATGTTTTCAAAGAGCTTCTATTAAATGATTCATAAACTATATCAAGATCCCAAGGGGGGAAATCAGAGTCCTGTAATAGGAAGGTGATGAATGTGAGCCATCTTCTGATGAAAAATCTTAAAGGGTCAGCTTACAGTCAATAGAAAATCATTTTAAGAAATTACCAGTGCCCCCAGAGCTATGGGAACAGAGTTTCCTTAGCACATAACTCACCGGTTGCTCTGATCACTGATCTCTCCATAGCTGGGTGATATAATCTGCTTATTCTGTGCTCATGGAAGCTTTTTCCAGTCTCTATAGATGCTCCATGGTAGAAAATCTGCATTCAATGGGCTTTTATTAGGGTTGCACCGATACCGGTATTGGTATCAGTGCCGATACTTGTACTCTCACAGATGCGGCCGATGCCAGCACAGATACCCTGTGTCAGGGTCGGTGCTGCAGAGAGGGAGCCCAAGGAGCTGAGTCAGAGTGTTGTCGTGGGTTACCATGGCAACGCTCAGACGCTGACCTCTGCCGGGGCTCGCGAGAGAACAGCGAGCACCCGGCAGAGGAGGGTAAGGCAGGCAAAGGGGGATCAAGAGCAGGTGGTGAAAGGGGCAGAGAGGGGGGTCAAGAGGGAGAAAAAGAGGCAAAAGGAGGAAGGATCAGGAGATAAAAGGAGGGGGGCCAACTGGCAAATGACAGCAAAAAAAAGTATCGGTAATTGGTATCGGTGAGTACTTGAAAAAAGTATCGGTACTCGTTCTCAGTCTTAAAAAATTGGTATTGGTGCATCTCTAGCATTTATAGAGAAAGGATAAAGCTCCTACAGGTAACGAGTATGGTGCTGATATCGTATAGCTGTGCAAAAAGAAACACAGAATTTGATGGCAGATAAGAACCATTTAATTTGCCACTTTTTCTACTGTAAAAACCTCAAACCTTATTTGGTCCTTAGTCTTTACTTATATTCAGGATAGCCTATGCCTTTCCCATGCATGCTTACAACATTCCATCACTGCATTAAGCTCTACCACTTCTTCTGGTAGGCTATTTCACTTATCTACCACCCTATCAGTGAAGTAACGCTTTCTTACATTACATCTAAACTTCTGTCCCTCTAGTTTTAAGCTATGGTCTTTTTCTTAATATTTCTACTCCTTTGAAATGTACTTCCCTCCTGTATTTTGCTGAATCCCTTTATGTATTTGAATTTTTCTATCATATGCCCTCTCCCTCTTTTCTCTCCTTAAGCTATATATGTTCAGATCCTTTAGTCTATCCTGATATTGATATATAGATATATATATACTGAAGGTATTGTACTTTCTTGTTTAGATTAATGACTATCATGTTTTTTGTTGGCGACCCTGTTTGTCTACGATATTTTGAAACATTTTAAAATGCAGGGAGTACTCTCCTGCCGAATTAGGTAGTCTACTTCCCAATTTTCTTTTCCTGGGGTAAATACTATAGATAGTGTTGGAACAGAAGTTTCCACCCAGGAAAGGATAATTTACACCTCCGATATGGCTTGAATGCTTTTTGTTCTCCCTTGGTGGTTGGTGTAAGCTACTAATGTCATGTTGCCCTAATATATTCTTACTAGATGGCTGGGTAGAGCAGTGGATGAGAGCACTGAGTATGGTTCTCAGTTCCAGGACACTGATGTGTAGTTTTGTTTCTTGAGGACACCAAAGACCCTGGTCTTTGTCATCTTGGAATACTACATTGCAACCCAGCCTTTGAGGCTTACATTGGTGACATTATGATTTTCCAGTGTAATAGAGGAAAAGGTTTTCCCCTCAACAAATGGAATTGGACACCAAAGAAGGTGCTGCAGGTTGGCTGAGACAGATGGAAAGTGCTGGATTCCCTTGCACTCAATAACTTTATCACTAGTTTTATCTACAAATTTCCCCAATATATTTCATTGGGCACCTGTTACATAAAACTAGTGATAAATCATTTAAATATACTCCAGCCCTTAGTTAGTAAACATTCAGCTGCCTTATTTTAAGTAGACAAAATGGATGCTTCCTGAACCACAATGTTTTTAAAATCCCCAGGGGCCATATGAATAAAGTTTTAATTCTGGGAAAACCAACTGCTTTATAGGGAACCCCATTTAAGTCAGTGGGTATGTTGAAAATGTATATTTGTTACCTATTCTAGAGTTGATTTTTACCAACAATCGATTATCTTTCATCTTTTTACATAATGGCCAATGATAAAAAGAAAAATCTGGTGCCGAACATACAGGTGATTTTGCAAAAAGTTTAATATTTAGGGCCGTATGCTAAAAGTAAAAGTTTCTGGGACAACCCAACTACACCACAGGGGGGGAATACAAATGATTATTGATTTAAATGGGATATTTTACCCCTGTAATGCTAAAGAGGTCTGCAATGCATTGCTTCTCAGTGCCCTATAGATCTCTCTCGCATTGCAAGGGTTAAAAATCTCATTTAAAGCAATAGTGAATTTCAGCCCCACACACACACACACACACACACACACACACACACACACACACACACACACACACACACACCATGATGCAGTTGGTTAGCCCCATGGCTAATACTTGAATCCTGACTGGGGGAGGGGGTTATAACTATGTTAATTGTTTATGGGACTTTATAAGTTGTGAATAACAATTTTCACTCTCTCAGGTGCAAACGTCCAGCATGGCAGGCATTTGGATACACCATTACATGCTGCTGCTCAGCAGTCCAGTATAGATATTGTCAACCTATTGCTTGACTTTGGTGCTGATATTAATGCCAGAAATATAGATTTCAAGCGTCCAGTTGATGTTGCTGCTGCAAGGAGTTTGGTGGAAAAGCACTTGCTGTTATATGAAGGTTAGTGGTTTGCAGTGCTGGAAAGGTAGATGTTGCATTTATAGGGGAGAATTATAAAAGGTTCCCCTCATGTCAGTACTTGTGCCATATAATGTAAACAGCTGATAAACTGTAATCACGCAAGTCTCTACTGGGAACAATCAAAATATCAGTGATTCATTTGGAGGACTGATTTAAAGTATCTGGAGAAAATTCTGGATCTGACCAAATAGTGGAAAGACAGAGGGAGAAGGGACATGGACAGAGTGGAAGAGTGCATGTGAGAAAGAGAGAAGACTGGGGAGAGCAGAGAGAGAGTGGATGAGGGAGACGGGATAGAGGACATGTGAGGAGAGAAGGAGGGGAGAGCTGGAATATGCTAAATTTCATTTTTTTTTCTTTTTACAAAAACATTTGAATCCCAAAGTGGTGAACAAGGCATTATCCTGCAATACCTTGCTCACTCAGAGGGTAAGAATTGTTTAGTAAAGAAATGATGAGGGAGTCTCACATAATCAGCTGTATATGTATAGAGCCTATACTATAATCTAAGAACCACCCGAACTCAGAACATGCCCTATATGAATGGGACTACTGAGCTCTCTTTCCCGCCTTGCAGACTGGGAAACTAACATTACTATTAACTTTAATCCTTCATGAGCCAGTGTGGGTTAGAAATGTGTTTTAAACTCTGTGTGGTAGAATAGTTGCTTATCAGGTAAGAGGGCTTAATGTTCAATTGTAAATACTGGGGTGAAGGAGCCTCACTTTTTTTTGAATCCATATTTGTTCTTTACCATGGATACAGAGGAAATCAAATACTGCCAAAGATCCTCATTTACACACCACAAAAATAAAGGGCCATCTAATAAAAGGGCTGCAAGTCATCACAATGCAGCTCAGCAGAAACTTAATGAATCTGTCATTTTCAGGCTTTTTATAATGCCCTTTGCCATTCAAAGAGTTAACCACAGTCTTACCCTTCCTTATTTCTTGGGGAAAGGTATTTTACTGTGAATTGGTTTAGGGTGATATCACCAGGCCTACTCCTACAGGGAATATTTCCTCATAGTAGTGACGTTTTGGGGAACACTTTGCTAATTGTAGACTGGACTCTATTGCAAGTGATAAAGTTATCACTGGTTTGATCTACAAATCCCCCATAGGCTTCAATAGGAACCTGTGAGATAAAACTAGTGATTACATTTATCAACTTCAATGTAATTTAAGCTACCATCAGCTTTTAAAGGGCAGCAATCATTCAGAAAGTGCCCTATCAACAGGTCTGCTCACTTGGAATAACTGCTGATTCAGCCAAAGCTACGTTGTGACCCCATCAGACCAACTGATTGCCAAATGGGGTCTAAAAAGAGACCCCAGATGCTCCTTCACTGGTCCTGAGAAGAGACTGAACTGTAAGACTTAAATCTAGCAGTTTAGTGTCTTGTAGTCTGTATCAGTCTTCTGCCATATCTTCTGTCAGTCATTGCTGCTTGGCACGAAATTTAAGCAGCTCCAGTCAAGTACTTCCTGACGCTGTATTTAGTACTCTGTTCACGTGCTGACTTCAGCTCTTGTTTGATTACCCTTCTGCTCACCGATTTGGATACCTTGTTGATCATCTTGTTGCCGATTTCTGCTCTCCTGTCAACCAGATCACCCAATGTAAGCCTCCTGGATCTGTACTCTGTGGAGGAGCAACTCCACAGAGAAATAGCAGTCATATATGTATATAGACCAGAGCTAGCATACACTGGTAACAACACAGTAAATAGACAGCAACAGCAGGAAGAGAGCGGGGATGTGCCCAGTAGGCAAGATGCTGGGGTACGCAGAGTGGGGAGTGGAGATGGCTGGCATTGACTACAACTTAGGCTACCTTGCTGCTTCCAAGGCCGCATTAAAAGTGCTGAACGCAAGATCAGTTTAGTGCTGACCGAGGAGTCAGCCCAAGCCCTGGATGAAGGCCTAGTGGATAGATACTACCTACTGGGGTCAAAGGAGGTGCCAAAGACACAGAATTACCTACAATATTAATCGAACGTTGCTGACAGGAGATGCTGGAGAATAGGAATATTCGTCTCTGACACAAAGGTAGGACTATTAGTCGAAGTTCGAATAGTTGGGCTGGAATTCATCTGGAATCAAATGGTAGCAGGACAAGTGGTCGAGGAGCTTGAAATCTCACCACTCTAGTGAACAGTGAAGACAGATGAGTCGAACAGATGGTTGATTCATCAAAATAGTGGGATGGTAGTACTAGCAGGGTTGGCAACTGGTGGGCAACAAAACACATAAGCAGCAGGCAGAAGAATTGTCAACTAGGGAAGCCAGGGTAAAAAAAAGGAAGAATCAATCACACCAAGACATGGTACCAAGTCGAAGAGCAAGAGAGCAGTCAGAAAGCAGGCCAAGGTCAGTACACAGGAAACACACTGAAGGAAGGGCAAGGGATCTCAGGGACAGGACTAGGAACAACTGAATAATACAGTACAACACTTTGATCGAGCACCAGCACTGAGGTACTGGCACTTAATAAAGGCTCAGGACTGAGCACAAAACAAGGCAGGGAACAAGGATCTGGCAAACAAGAAGAACCAAGACAAAACCAGACAAGGAAAACAAAAAAAGGGAGAAAAAAGGGCAGAACATGACATCTCCTTAAAACCCCATTCGGCTTTCCGATTTTGATACCTTATTTGATCACCTGTTGCTGACTCCTGTGCTCCTAGACCAGACTTCTGCCTGCAGATTGTAATCTTGTTTGTCTTCTTGTTGCCAACTTCAGCACTCTTTAACCATCACTCTGTTTGCCAATTTTAACACTGTAGTTGATCTTCTGTTGCCGGTCCTGCTTGCAAGTTTCCTCTGCACCACAGTGGCTGAACTCTATGAATATCTCTTGGTGCTGGTTAAAGCTTTCCCTGGATCTCCTACCAATTCCTGCAATCCCTCACTCCAGGAACATCTCCTAGTAATTGGTTGTTCCCTCTTTCTGTATAGTTTACCTTGCTCTAGTCTCTCATACACTGTCTCCTTCAGTCTTCTGTAGTATGTGTTGTCTGTCTCCTGGCAACCTTCTTCAGTTCTTTCTTTTGCTGCCATCTACTGGTATTGTGTTCCATTGCCTGAGATTTCTATATACTCTGTATTAACAATTGGAGAGTCTGCACTATCATAGTAGTGTAATCCTGTGTTATCACCAGCTCCTCTGGTGGTGGCTATCTAGCCTTTCACCTGGCAACTGTATATTGTCCCACGTCACAGCAAGACCCAGCAGTAGGTCCACACTTCCTAGTGTCACTCTTTAGCTCCGTATCCAAATCTTCACTCTTCAGCTGTCAGGGGAGATTTCACTCTACTCCTGTTGGGTTATCCAGAGCAAACCACCAGCTCCTCTGGTGAATGCTATCCAGCCTTGTGGCTGGCATCCTTTAGTTTGGCTTCTGCAAATTAAACAAATGTGAAGAGAGTATATTTTAATTGTTATTAATGATATATATATATATATATATATATATATATATATATATATATGTGTGTGTGTTTAACATTTTTTTTAACATTTTAGATTGACGGAGAGCACTGTGGTTGTTCAATAATAAAATTAATCCTCAAAAATACTTGCCTAATAATTGTGCACACAGTGTATATTGGACGACAGAGAAAAGAAGATGTTAGTCTTAACTGTTAAATCCCTTTCTCTTACTCCATTTAGCTTACAGGTCTCCCACCCTGTCAACGGACCATGCTTGGCATCTGGCTGGACGTGGGAGTCCTGTTGGGTCCATGCTCACAGGAGTTTTCCTCTTCTACTTCTCGTTATCTAGCTCAGTAGGTTTTATGTCACAAATCTAACTGGGGAGGGGAGTAGCTAGGTAGCCTGCTAGGAGGAGAGGGAGGCTCCACCCCTGCAACTTATTTGAAGAATTGTTCCAACCTACTAGGAGGAGCTATCACCTCCCCATGGTACCTGTAAGCTATATGGACTAAGCGAAAAGGATTTAACAGGTAAGACTAAAACCTCCTTTTAAGTGATTTTGCTATGTACTGGCTGAAGGGGCCTAGACCTCCAGTCTCTTGTTCAAAGCTCTGGGTTTTGTTGCCAGCTTGGGACAGTTTGTGATGCTAATCTCTCTACTAGTAATAGTGCAATTGGAATGCACTGTGTACTGATAATGCATTGAGCTCACCCAAGCCCCATGATGTTTGGGAGCCTAGCATCTCCTAAATAATGGTAGTAACTCTTGCAGTGTCCGAAGGACGTACAAGTAAAGGGTTAAGACAGCAAGAAAATATTTTGATTTAAGTATTAAAAACATTAAAATGACTCCTTTCCTACAATGAATTACATATTTATGACATATAATTTGTTACTGTCTTGTCATAAAAAATTGTAAATAAAATGTCAAATTTCTAAACAGTGTTTTCATTTTCTTTTAGCTACTCCATGTTCACTTTGCCAGTTGTGCAGATTATGCATCCGAAATTACATTGGAAGATCCAGATTACAGTTTATTCCACAACTCCAGCTTCCAACACTACTAAAAGATTTCTTGCAGTATCGAGAAAGTATAAGGAACTTTTAATGTCCTGCATGCCTTATGTATGTGAAGTTTATTGAAAAAAGACACTCTCTTTCAACAAAATATAATTGATCCTAGAGATTATATTTAGGTATATAACTTTACAGAAAATATAATGCACTTCAAGAATATTATAATTTAAATAGAATGTCTAACACTTTAAAGGGACAGTAATGTCCCACAAAAAATACTTCCTGTTTTAGAGGTTAAAAAAATAAATTATGTGGCACAAATCCTATCTCTCAAACTGCTATGGTTTGAGAGATATTCACATTGAAAGATTTCTTTTTCCTGCTGTCAGCTGTAAAGCTGATAGCAAGAGATTGGAGTCGGCCGACTCGAGTCAGCTTTTGAGCAGAGCTGAAATTGCGTTATTTAAAAAGAATGACTTCACTGGAAAGGTCTCCCAAGTGTGCTTGCAAACCAGGCACATGTTGTAGACCTTTCCAATGAAGTAGTTATTTTTAAATATAGCTATTTCAGTTGTGCTGCAGAGCCGCCAGCTGGTCCCCGGACCAGGATCTCCTGCTGTCAGCACAGCGCTGACGTCAGGAGAAGGGGAGAGAGAGGGGGAACTTTCAGTTGGAATATCTCTCAAACCATAGCGGTTTGAGAGATGGGATTTGCTGCAAATAATTTATTTTTTTAACCTCTACAAAACAAGAATATTTTTTTATGGGACATTAGTATCCCTTTAAGGATGAAAATGGTGTGCAACATATTGGGAAGCATTTTGTTGCACATCTCTCTGGTCCTTAAATGGTTAATCCAAAAGTTATTCTCATGATTGTGATTTTTATTTTTATATTTGCATATTATGCACATCAGAAAAGAAGAGCAATTATGGAACAAACCAAATGTACAATAGAGGGCAAATATGCTACAGAGGTCACCATAATATTGCTTTTCAATGCTTTGGAGAATTCATGGGGTTAAGCATGGTCATCATGATTAAGCAGTGAATACGCAAAATTCGTTGGTGTTACCATGAGCCTCCGGTTATCTGGCGTTGTCTGAAGTTGTGAGCCATTCAGATTGATAAGTTCCGCTTTTTTATATAGTCATGAATAAAACGTTTCCATGTTTTGGTACACTTGGATGTGTCTGTTTGCATGGTGCAGTGAATTCCAGTTAAGTGTAGTTTCAATCAGCCACTGAAGGTCTTCTATTTATCTAGCACATGCCGCCGACCATCTTTGTATTTTTGGCACTACAATTGTGCAGATATTGGCTCTGGATATCCTAGAGCTGCTTAATCTTCAAGTTTTGTAAATGGGGCTTTTAACCCATTGAATGCTACACAGGTAACCATCACATTGCTTTTCAATGGTTTGGAGAATTCATGGGGTTATAATCTGTACTTAAATCAACAGGATTTTTTATTTGTCCACTATGGTGCAGTTGGTTTGCTCCAATATTGCTCCTCTTTTCTGTTTAAGGCCCAAAGTAATTTATTCCAAGCACTTAATATATAACCGCTATTTGTTAATTATCCCTCAGTTTCCTATTTCTTGAGAGTGAGAGAGAGATGGGAGAGGGTGGACGCACTTACTCTTTAACGTTTAATGCCCAGGTACACAAGCACCCTGTGGGACTTGTTTACAAGCTGAAGAGTGCCAATTTATTGAGGTCAATGTTTTGGTCCTACATGGACCTTTCTCAAGGTAAAGCATGCTAACATACTTATTTGAAGTCTGATGTCTCCCCACTCACTGGTCACCAATATAGATGATAACATCAATAGTCAGACATCCGAATGCAGTTGATGAAGTCACATCCATGTGTGTTAAGAATACAGCCCAAATCAGAAAATGTTATAACATTTAATGATTTGTCACAATCAAAACTTTGAAGGCAAAGTTAAATAAATTGTGCAAATATAATGACAAGCATAACAGAGCACATAACTAAATTACTCTAAGCAACCACTAAAAAGGATGGATCCCATAGGAGATAAACATCAAAACGAATGCAGAAAATAAAGTGTAAACAATGATAAGGATATGGAATAGAAGGATGATGTCTGCATTGTGCTCTTATGTCCATCTTATTGTCCATCCCCAGGTGATTGCAAGTGAGGAGAGAGAGAAAATGTGGTCTCCTTCATATCTCAACTCCAGGGGCAATAGAGAAATATGAGATTAGTGGCTGCTAGAAGAACATCTGCACTCATAACCTAAAGATTGCAATAATGTAGAATAACTAGGAGTTAAATCAGGTTCTGTGCTCGCCTGATATTTATCACTTATCTCCTTGTAAACCTTTGTGTTTTTCTGGTTATTTACTCTTGGTTATCCTACATTATGGAAATCTCTAGGTTATGAGTGTAGATGTTCTTCTGGTGGCCAATAATCTCATATTTATCTACTGCCCTTGGTGTTGTGGTGCAAGTCAGACAACATTTTCTCTCTCTTTTTGCCTGCAATCGTCTGTAGACGGACTACAATAGGAGCACAATGCCAACACCATCCTTCTATTCCACATTCTTTATAAATGTTTATACTTTATTTTCTGCATTAGTTTTGACGTTTATCTGCCATGGGATCCGACCTTTTTAGTGGTTCTGGCAAGTCATTTGTTTATGTGCTCTATTATGCTTCTCAGTATATTTGCACAATTTAAAGAAAGGGGCAACATCCTTGGGACTTGTTCACAAGCCAAAGAGGATCAATTTATTGAGGTCAATGTTTCAGTCCTACATGGACCATTCTCAAGACAAAGAAAAGCATGAGAACATATTTGAAGCCTGATGGTACCCCCCACTTGCTTGACGCCAAAAGATATGATGACGTCAATATTCTGCAGTTGGGTACTGGATTCACTATCTTATTCTGAATTTATCCCTGTTTCACCCAGGAAAAAGCATTTGTATCAAGATTGCTGCCCTTCTCATACATATATTATACTTGTTTCTGCAGCCCAAACGCATAACTTACATTTATCTATATTAAACCTAATTTGACACTTTTCTGCTCATTTACTCAGTTTATAATAACCTCTTAATAATAACAACCCTCATCTTAATATGGCCAGAAAATACTAGTGGTCCGTATCATTTTTGCTCTTGTGCCATTGCTGAAGAGATTCTCTCCAATCAGTGGATGCCATGTCCATGGAGGAGAAGACAGTTGCTAGCAGGACCACAGAACAGGAAGGGCGAGATTCTATTGCATGTGCAAAATGTTAACACCTGTTTTATCAAACATTTTCCTATTGAAGTTTATGGGGAAAAGCGGAGATAAAAGCAGTGATAAAATTAGCACCTGTAGTAGAATCCAGCCTCAAGTCTGCTCAATGCACGTGGAAATCTTAATGCTTTGAGAACGAGATGGGTGCACTGAGCACTGCTGTTCAATGCTTTGCACACCCCTCTGTTCCTTAAAGGGTTCTGTAACCCCTTAAGGACCATTGCCGTGCCAGGACCGTCACGGCGGTCCAGCACTTAAGGACCAATGACGGTCCTGGCACGGCATGGAGTTCAGGGCTCCCGGCGCGGCTGCACACCGCTCCGGAAGCCCTGAACCAGAAGCAATAATAAAAAAAAAAAATGCGTGCACTGGTCCTTAAGGGGTTAAGCTCACACATTCTGCTTGCTTCAGTCTGAAAATCTACCAGGACCTTTCATGTCTTCCCCCATGGACACGACATTGAAGATAGATTGAATATGTTTTGTCTTGAACAAAGGTACAAGAGCAAAACTCATAAGGACCATTATGATTTTCTGACCATATTAACCTCTTGAAGGCCAGAGAGATGTGCAGCTAATTACTTTGTATTGCACTACCCTCTAGTCCTTAACCCTTCGAGTGCCAGAGGGCTACGCAATGCATTGCAATGCGTTGTGTACCCCTCTGGCACTCAAGGGGCTAAAGGGGAACTATCACCCCTATACAAGTTTGGCTAATAATTAACTAAATATAGCGATTAGCTTGAACATTTGATTTATTTTTTTATAACATTCATGGTATTGCTAAAATTAAAGGTTTAAAAATTATGCCGTGCCTTACTTCCGGGCAGACTGAGGGTACAGCTCTGCACTGCAGTCTGTCAATCTCTCTCTCATCCCCTCCCCATGTAGCGTCCCTGTCCAGCCTCCTCCGATGACAGAGGATTTCTCCTTGTATGCTGGAGTGCTCTCATTGGCCAGAGTCTGTCCGGAAGTAAGCACTGCATCATTTTTAACCCTTTGAGTGCCAGAGGGGTAGGGAACGCTTTGCAGAGCAATGTGTCCTGTACCCCTCTGGCACTCAAAGGGTTAAACCTTTAATTTTTAGCAATACCACAAATTTTATAAAAAAATAAATAAAGTTTTCAAGCTAATCGCTATATTTAATTATTAGCCAAGCTTGTATAGATGTGATAATTCCCCTTTAACCCCTTAACGACGGATGACTTACCAGGTACGTCCCGCAGAAACTGTCACTTAGTGACAGAGGACGTACCTGGTAAGTCACAGAAGTCTGGGTCTCCGTGCGGCTGCACGCCGCTCGGAGACTCCGGACTTGTTTGAAGGGAAAAAAAAAATGTTCGGCGGGCGTTAAGGTGACAGCCGCGTACGAACGCGGCTGTCACTAAGGGGTTAAGGTATGTGTGTGGGGTTATTATTAGGAGATGTTAGTTCTCCTTTAAAAAGCTTTTAGAAATGACACACGTATAGCAGACATGCTAAGCTCATGAAACTGGTAGTGCTAGTAAGAATGTTCCTAGTCAAGTGAATGGAGCTGAGGTCTTAGCCTAAAGCCATGCATTTCTGATGACACATGAAAGCCATCAACATATTCTATCACAATCATTTTCAACTTCAGTCCTCAGGGCACAAAACAAGCTATATTTTAAGGATCTATCTACTTTAAGGAACATTATCACCAAAAACTGAAAAGGGCTTAAATCCCTTAAAATATTATGGGGGTTATGCAATAAGATGTGATAAATAGATTATAATGTAGAGATGACTTCTCTATTGATATCACATCTCCAGTTCCTATGTTATTCTATGGAGCTTAAGATCTCCAAAGTTGGAGCAATCATAGAGCATTGGCTCCAAAGAATGACATAGGACTTGGAGAAGTGATATCACTGGAGAAGTCATCTCCGCTTTATCATCTCTTTAGCGTGCCCTAGAGCATCTCCCTCATGTATGCCCAGACAGTATTTTTTTAATTTTTTTCCTTTGTTGAGACAGTTCTAAAATCTTTCAAAATAAAAGGTAAACTTTATTTTTAATCAGGCATGTTAAATGACTGATAATTGTTTTGAGATTAGAACCCACTCTGTCCAGTCCACTGAAACTCTTATTTTACTAGTCACAGACTAGGGAACTAATGGAACTTTCCAGCCTTGACCATAGTCAGTGATGCAAGCGCCCCCATAAAGTGCATAATAAAAAAATATTCCTTTTGGACACTCACACTGTTGCTTACAGTTTAAATACAATATATGTCTGAAATGCATTAACATTTGAATGAAACATCTCCCAACAGTTAAAGTGCATACCTGACCTGTGGTGTGCCTTAAAGGAGCAGTAAACTTTTTTATGAAAATCTATATGTTATAGAGCTTTCTCTGCTGAGTAAAACAAGGGAACTCCCACTGCTGTCAGTTATTTTATTCATAACTAGTTGAAGAGCCCGTTACACGGGCCACAGTGCCTCTGGCAGCCAGTCGCGAGCAGTAGAGACTGCACTCGCCACGGCTGATACAGAGCTGGACGCTCCTTCGGAGCGCCCAGCTCTGTATCAGCCGCGGCGCGGGCAGTCTCTACTGCGCATGACTGCCGCAGGCGCCGCAGTGTCTACTGCGCATGTCGGGCGTTACACACAACTTACCGAATTATTATATAGGATTTACAACAGTTCAAATAATCAGGAAGTGAATTTACTGTCCGTTTACTTCCTGGAAGTTCTGACTGACAGCATGACTCAGCAGTTTCTATCACATTCTATGGAGGACTGTAAGTCACTGACTTTCCTCTCCATTGGAATGTAACAGAATAACTAATAGCTCCTCCTAGTAGGCTGGACAGCGACAGCTCCTCCTAGTAGGCTGGAACAATTCTTTAAGAAGTGCAGGGTAGAGCCTCCCCCTCCTCCATAGCAGGCTACCTAATCACTCCCCTCTCCAGATAAGATTTGTTCCACACCTGGTAGGAAGGTGAGAACAGTTCTGCTTAGTTTTAGTTATTTTATTATTTTTTTCTTAGCTATGGGGTGTCCAAATTCCCCCATTAGGTGGATTATCATTACTGGCTTCCCCTGGAGGATTTCCCAGTTAACAGGCACTGTCTGTGGACCTTTCCAGCCCTGGGAGAGAACCATGCAACCCATGTCTCTCTTTCCAGAAGCAGTCTCTCTGAAGCTTCTTCCATTCAATGGTAATCTGAAGTAAGAAGACCTACAAAAAACGTGAGCAACCCTTTGAGTGCCATGGTCCACTTGTCCCACCCTTCCCTCCACACAGGGGTCTTTATGGAGTTCCCTCATAACTACTGCAGTCAGGTTGGGTACTTCTCTGTTATCTGTTCTGAGTCTCTGGAGCATTTAGGCTATCTGGTTGTGTTTAACCACTGCATTACCAGGTTACTCTGTGATGGGGTTCTACTCTCATACTTTCCTTTGGGTTTATGTGTGTCCTGTAGTTCATTGAGGTGTTCTATTCGCGTTTTAGCAATTTTTAATCACTTTTTTATTTTTTCGTTTTATTTGAATTGCACATTTTAAAGGGAGCACTTTACCGCATAGCCGCTATGCTCCATTGATCAAACAGACTGTTTGGGACATATCTCTGCAACCGCTCTGTGTACCGAGTTGAGAGACAGCTCATTCTTCTTGTCTCCCCTTGTCTAACATTACAGTGATCATACTCAGTGTCTTGGGCATCTCTGGGGGATTCAGTTCTGCCTTTGGTACTCTGTATTGGGAAAACTACATTTCCCATAGACACCTATTTCGTGGGTTGTTTGCTGATTGGCTTCCTATCCAGTTGCCATGTTCTTTTTCACGAATATCATACACAGGGCTTGGATTCCTCTACTGTCCTCCTCAGGGTAACTCTTCACTTGCCAGATAAGTACACTTTAGGCTTTCTGGGGTGAAATATTTAATCTGGGTGACAGTATTTGGCTTTCCCTTTATTGTAAGATACTTTTCTCCTGTTAGGATGTCAGATCCGTTAGGACCTGGGGCTATGCCTATGGCTAAGGACTCAGGGGCATCTTTGACCCCCCCTTACTTACTGCTCCTCATGCCAAACGGGCTTCCCGGAGAGTACTCAGGTCACCTATGCCCCTCATGTGCCGTGGCCCCTGCTACTCTGCCAAGGCCCTCCAGCCATGAACAAGAGCCACATTGGGTCAAGGACTTAAAGTCCTCTATGGCACAGTTTCCTCTTTCTCTTCAGGGAGTTCTTCAGTCTTGGAAGCCCCCCACTTCCCTCAGGTTTGTGGCCCCTAAGGCTCCTGGCATTCCTGATTTATCCATTTCCTCTGTGGAGGATTCAGATGAAGAGTCAGAGGATGGTGTGTGTTCTGAAGGGGCTTCTTCCCAATTTTATGGCAACCCCTTTGAAGCTGACCCTGAACCCTCTGCTGAGGGTTTCATTAAGGTTGTCTTAAATACCTTAAATATTTCCTGTACTCCTGTAGAGCCTCAGTCTACTTTTGACATCTTTCAGAGATGCAAGAAGGCCTGTACTGTGTTTCCGCCTAATCCCACTTTGGATCGGATAATTCTGGATGAGTGGAAGACCCCTGACAAGCATATCTCTCTGTCTAAGAGATTATCTAAGCTGTACCCCTTTTCTGAAGCAGCCTTGGCTCAGTGAGCTACACCTCCTCAGGTTGATTCCCCTATTTACAGACTTTCTAAATCGACTGCCTTGCCTATTACGGACACTTCAGCACTTAAGGATTTAACAGATAGGAAGCCTGAAACTATTTTGAAAGCCAATTTCACTGCCATAGGCGTGTCCCTGAGACCCACCTTGGCTTCCACATTGCTGTTTGGACTAAACAGCTGCCCAACGCTGCCCATAAGGGTGCACCTAAGGATGACCTTTTGTCCCTTTTGGCCAATATCTATGAGGTTCAGTACTATGTTACTGATGCTCTCTTTGATGCTGTTACGCTAGAAGCTAAGGCCTCTGCCTTCCCTGTGGCTGCTAAGCGTATGCTGTGGCTTAAAATCTGGTCTGCTGACTTGATTTCTAAGAAATCACTGATTTCTCTTCCATTTCAGGATACCTCTCTTTTTAGCCCAGAACTGCAGAACCTCATCAGTGAAGCCACTGGGGGCAAGAGCACCTTGTTGCCTCAGTTTCCTAAGCGCAACCCTCAGGGGAGGAGGCACTGTCTTTTTCATCCCCACCAAAGCGAAGCGTGTAGAGTGAACCCGGTGGCGCCTCAGGCCCCTCATTCCACCCCCAAGTCCAAACAGCAGTGGAGATTTAAACACACCTCCACCAAACTTTCTTCGGCATGACTCGCCGAACACTGGTCCGCACACACCAGTGGGTAGTCACCTGCAACACTTTAAGTACTTGGACAGGCTCTATTGCACATCAGTGGGTATTACAGGTGGTTTCAGAAGGATTCCCTTTACATCCCTGCTTCCCTTCAGGTTCTTCCCTTCTCGCTCCCCTCAGGGACAAGAAAAACTCAGACTTTTCAGTGGGGCGGTTCAGGCTCTCTTGGACAAGGGAGTCCTGGCCCTGGTTCCCCAGCCAGAGAGAGGTTCTGGTTTTTATTCCAGCCTCTTTGTCGTTCCCAAGAAGGATGGCGACTGCAGTCCTATCCTGGTCCTAAAGGATCTCAGTTTGTTTGTGGCCAAAACTCACTACAAGATGGAATCCTTGCATTCTGTTATTGCAGCGATGTGTCCAGGGGAATTTCTGGCATCTTTGGATCTGCAGGATGCGTACCTGCACATTCCAGTTCATCAGGACAGTCAGAAGTGCCTCAAGTTCGCTTGCCACATGGGGCACTTCCAGTTCACTGCCCTCCCCTTTGGGCTGACCACAGCATCTTGGGTGTTCGGTCGGGTGTTAGGAGCATTGATTGCCTTCCTGTACACCAGGGGATTCAGGTGACTCCCTATATGGACTACCTTCTCCTGAAGGCTCCCTCCCGGGATCTTCTGGACCACCAGGTTCAAGACTGTGCTCAGAACCTCTTTCAACACGGATGGATCCTGAATATGGACAAGTCCGCTCCAGTTCCTTCTCAGAACTTGATTTTCCTAGGCCTCCGGTTTGACACTCTACTGAGTATGGTATATGTGACAGAGGATTCGGTTCAGCAACTCAACTCCAAAGTGTCTTCAGCTCTGACCTGGACGTCTGCTCCAGCCTGGAAGTTCTCCTCCTTGGTGGGAAAGATGATATCCACAATAGAAATAGTCCATATTCCATGGCCCATGACAGAGAGCATCAGAGGTTTGTGATCCGAGTTTACAAGGGAAACCCGGACCTTCTGGATCATCTTGTCTCCCTCCCTGTGGAAGTGGAACAGGGCCTTCACTGGTGGCTAGACCTCTCCCACCTGGATAAGGGGAGGCCATTCGTGATTCCATACTGGACCATAGTGACGATGGACGTCAGCCTGGTCTGTTGGGGTGCAGTCCTGAGTCATCTGAGCATTCAGGGTCATTGGTCAGTGGAGGAGACTCTTCTTCCAATCAAAATCTTGGAACTCAGGGTGATATTCTATGCTCTGAGGTGCTGGTACTCTTATCTCTCGGGATGCCCAGTCTGAGTCCAGTCCGACAACGCTACAGCCGTAGCTTACATCAACAAGCAAGGAGGCACCAGAAGCCCCGCTGCTTGGTTCAAGGTCAAGACTAGTTTGGCTTGGGCAGAAGAACATGTGCCTGTCACATCCCATGTGTAGAAAATGTCCTAGCAGACTTCCTCAGTTGCCACACAGTGGACCCTGGGGAATGGGAACTACACCCGGAGGTTTTCGACCTCCTAATGCAGAAGTGGGGTCTTCCTTTGATAGACTTGATGGCCACCAAGGACAGCCTTAAATTTCAGTTCTTTTACTCGCGCTTGAGGGATCCCCTGGTGTTTGCAGTGGATGCCCTCTTAATTCCTTGGCAATTTCATCTGGCCTACATCTTTCCTCCACTTCCTCTCCTGCCCAGGGTGGTGTAGGAGATTCGGATGTACAAAGCATCAGTCATCCTGATAGTGCTTTATTGGACCATACAGCCTTGGTTCCCAGAACTGCTGGCCTTGACTGCTCAGGAACCGTTTCCTCTGCCATGCAGACCGGATCTCCTTCATCAGGGTTATCTGCGGAATGAGGATGTGGACCACCTCGCTTTGATGGCATGGTGGTTGAAACCTCCATCTTGAGGAAGAAGGGCTATTCTTCTGAAGTGGTCTCCACTATGATCCAGGCTAGGAAATCAGGTTCCTCTAAGGCCTACCACAGGGTTTGGTCTATTTTCCATGCTTGGTGTGTGGACAGGAATCTGTCTTCACAGGAATTTGATCTACCGGCTATCCTTTCCTTTTTGCAGGATGGTGTGAACAAGGGTCTTAGTCTTAGCTCCTTGAAGATGCAGACCTCAGCTCTCTCTGTCTTCTCTCAGAGACGTATTGCCATTTTGCCAGATGTCAAGGTCTTCTTTCAGGGGGTCGCTCATGCCTTCCCTGCCTATAAGGCTCCTACTCCCCAGTGGGACCTTAATCTGGTTTTGGGAGTCTTGCAGCAGCCTCCCTTTGAGTCTTTGGCTACCATTCCTTTACGCCTTCTGATGTGGAAGATGGCTTTTCTTTTGGCTCTGGTCTCTGTCTGCAGAGTGGCTGAATTGTAGGCGTTGTCCTGCAAACCGCCTTTCCTGGTGTTTCGCAAGGATAAGGCTGTCCTACGTACTGCTAAGGAATTTCTTCCTAAGGTGGTCTCTGAGTTCCACATCAATCAGGAGATGTTGTGCCTTCCTCCTACCCTGACCCCATAATTGACAAGGAGAGGAATCTCCACTTGTTGTATGTTGTACGTTGACTTAAGTTCTACATGCACAACACGGAGTCTCTTTGTCAGACTGATGACTTGTTTGTCATCCCTGAGGGTCCCAGGGCCGGTAAGACTGCATCCAAGTTGACTATTGCATCCTGGATTAAGTCTACCATCTGCAAGGCTTACAAACTCAGGAAGAAACCTGTTCCCTTTCGGATCACTGCTCACTCCACAACATCTGTTGGGGCCTCTTGAGCCTACAAGAATTGGGCCTATGCTGAAGAGCTGTGCAAGGCGGCCATTTGGTCCTCTGTGAACACCTTTGCCAAGCACTACCGTTTTGATGTGCTGGCTTTGGCTGAAGCCAGCTTTGGCGGCAAGGTCCTGGAGGCAGTCTTGCCTGTCTAGGACTTTACTTTCCAACGCCTTAGAGCTCTTAAAGCTGTTGAGCCCTGTTGGCTCTTGTTCTTGTGTGCCGTGTACTGTTATTCAGTGTCTATTGACACTTAGTTAGGGCTGTTCTGTGTCCTGGATAGTCCACGGGAGCTCTGGTATCATGGGGACCGGCGCTTGGTCCTTCTCATCCATGGGAGCTCAATGTTGGTACATCCACATGGTACCTGTAATCTACACTGGACGACAGAGAAGAGTGAATTTTAGACTTACCTGTTAAATCCTTTTCTCTTAGTCCGTATAGCTTACAGGTCTCCCACCCAGTGAAAGGGACCATGCTTGGTCTCCTGTGGCTGGACATGGGAGTCCGATTGTGTCCATGCTCACAGGAGTTTTCCTCTTTTTCTTCTCGCTGTCTAGCTCAGTAGGTTTATTGTCTCAAATCTATCTGGAGAGAGGAGTGGCTAGGTAGCCTGCTATGGAGGAGGGACAAGCTCCACCCTGCACTTCTTGAAGAATTGTTCCACCCTACTGGGAGGAGCTGTCGCCTCCCCATGGTACCTGTAAGCTATATGGACTAAGAGAAAAGGATTTAACAGGTAAGACTAAAATCCTCTTATTTTCATAAAAAAGTTTACTGCTCCTTTAAGGGCTAATGCTGAGAAACACTGGGCCTTATGTACAAAACCTAAATGGGCACAAACCGTCTACATTGTAGGGGACACATAAAAATTCCCCAAATCCCCATTAATTTAAAATTGTAACCCTTTCAATGCTAGTGGGATTGAAGCAATGCATTGGATACCCATCTAACAGCCGATGGGTTAAAATCTCTTTTAAATTAATGGAAATATTTATTTGTCCTCATATTTCAAAATAAGACATTAGAATGCACTCACTTGATTTGGTGCTTGAAATCGACTTATATTGACTCCTAACTATGCTGACAGGCAGAGTTCAAAATCCTGTATCTGCCCGGGTATTGGTTCGAATTACAAACCAATCTCTCACGTCTTCCACAATTCAAATAAACATATTGTTTAAAAACAATTAAAATAGTGGTAAAAGTATCTACTTGTTTCACAACAGTGGTTGCTGTATCAAGATCAGTTAACAAAAATGACAGAATTTATATTAAAAGAACGCTAACCCTTTGAGTGCCAAAGTAACCAACACTTTGCTTCACAATGCGTTGGGTTCCCTCTGTCACGCAAAAGCTTAAGGAATCAATGCTTCTAACACCTACTACTATTACTGTCATTGACCTTTTATTGTTTTAATGTTTGCTTTAACTTTTTATTTCTAATTGTCTAAAAGCTGACATAACACACTGTTAAAAAACAAGCTTGTATTTCTGGGTTTTTTTGTAAATCTTAGTTATGTTTCTTGTATATGTCATAATAAATGGCCTTTTGCCAATAGTAAAAATGTGTGTATCGGATGATGTTTGGATGGTGAATCTCCGAATTTACTTTGGGGATCTGGAGAGTAATAAATGAATTATATGAAAATATATGTACACAGTTGATTTCTATACCTGCACTCACACATGCACAGCATCTTCCTTGGAACCGGCAATATGAGTTAATTTTAAAGGTGTAACGTCACTGATCTATATCTCTTCCAAACCTCCTGACAGTAAGATGAGGCTGGGGGAGGTGCCTAGACTTAATTTAGTAATTTGAGTGTAGACATCCTGTCGCCCCTCAGTTAATTTTGGACTACAGCTCCCATCAACTGGCTGAAGATGATAGGAGTTCTAGGGGTAGATTAACTAAGTGGTGATAAAGAGGTGATAAAGTGGAGATGACTTCTCCAGTTCATCACTTCTCCAGTTCCTATGTTACTCTATGGAACCTAGTCACTAAGATCTCCAAAGTTGAAGAAATCTTAGTGCATAATCTCCATAGAATAACATAGGAACTGGAGAAGTGATAAACTGGAGAAGTCATCACCACTTTATCACCTCTTTATCACCGCTCATTGAATCTACCCCCTAGTCTAACAAAAGCTGCAGTGCTAGAGTGCTGAAGGTTGCCTGATCTAGCCACACTCACATGAACACACATATAATACACATACACATGTATACAAACCTATATGCACACATTATGTGTGCTGTGTATGTGTGCATATATGTACAGTAACATGGGGAGCAGGATGGAAGCACTCACTTCAGTTACACAATCGAATATAGACTGTAATGTAGGGAAGAAAAAAGGGGCAGCACCCATGGGACTTATGCCAGCAATCAAAGTAATATTTATTGATGGTCAGTATTTTGGTCCAGCAAAGGTCCCTACAGCCAGAGGAAAGTCTGCCTGCGGACTGAAAACAGTGGGAGAGTTTCACTAGGCAGTGATAAAGTGGGGATGACTTCAGTGTATCACTTCTCCAGTTCCTATGTTACTGTATGTAGCCTATGCACTAAGATCTCCAAAGCTGAAGAAATCTTAGTGCATAGGCTCCATAGAATAACCTAGGAATTGGAGAAGTGATAAACTGGAGAAGTGAAGAACACAAAAAGGAGGCGCTCATAGGGTTAATAAGCTCAGGAACTCAAACATATGTAGATATATATAAAATGCACTCACATGTAATCGTGGCCACACTACAAACACTTGTGCCTTCAAAGCAAGTGGGGGATATTACACTGCCCTCCACGCAGATAGATTCTGGTCAGCAGCTCCCTTGTAATCACCTTCAAGAGAAAGTAGAAGAAAGGGAAAATGAAATACAAAGAAAGGGGCGCTTTCTAGTATACATTAAATTTTTAGCATTTAAATGAACTGGTTACTCACAATTCCATATATAAACCGGTTGGGGTCTTCACAACTGGTTAAAGCAACAGGGGATTTTTCAACCTGTCCCTGTACAGTCGCTCCAAACATTCCACTTCACAATATTCCAAACCACATAGCCAATAAATCCATTAGAAAGTAGGTTATTAATAATCCAGATTTAAAAATCTTAAAAACAACAAAATAAATTGAATTATGCCTTATAATAATAATTCTAATTGTTTTGTCGTTTTTAACATTTTTAAATCTGGATTATTCCTAAAATACATTCTAACGGAATTATCGGCAATGTGGTTTGGAATATTGTGAAGCAGAATGTTTGGTGCCCCTATACTGGGGCAGGTTGACAAATCCCCTGTTGCTTTAACCGGTTGTGAAGAACCCAACCGGTTTATATGGAATTGTGAGTAACCAGTTCATTTAAATGCTCAAAATTTGATACATACTAGAAACTGGAGAAGTAGTTTCCACTTTATCACCTCTTTATCTCACCTTAGTGAATCTCCCCCGGTGTGTTTTTGGGGGATGTTTAGCTGATTTGGGACACTGTAATTTATGACAATCGTAACTACTCTTATGCATTGTTACCAGCTGGGAGATTCTGAGTGTAACATTCCTATGTGCAGCTACATATTGGGTATCTTTGTACTCAGGATTTGTGGCATTTTTACTGTGTATGTGTTTTGTTTTTTTACACTAAGATTGCGTGAGTCCATGCTTTAAACTGCAAATTTAGTGTAAATCTATTAACATTTTCCAAAACAACCTTATGTTATTGATATATCCATGCTTGATAATTTTATATAGAAAGACACTTCAGACAGTTTTAAGTTCTTTATGATAGTTTATGCTTTCAAGAAAAACATGTGTGTATATGGTAACAAATGCAATTTGCATTTTAGCTTATAGAGTTGAAAGTACCCCTTTTTATACTTATGCAAAAACTGGCCTGTTTAGACAGTGTTTATTCAGTGTTGTCTGTATTGGGTAATAAGTACAAAAGTCAGTTAAATGACTGTGATCATTGCTCAAGTACACAGAAAGAAGGTAATGTTATCCTAGCCTGTTTATATATAATCCTGGACATTCAATGGGAGCCCCGGAATAGGCAAAAATGACTGCTCTCTCAAAGCATATCTAGGACTTGATTATAGGCCTCAAACAGATAATTTCTACAGATAATAGCATGAAGTCCATGACATTTAAAGGGGATGTTTACCACCGTCACAACTTTGGCTAAATCATTTCAGTACCAATAATAACTACTGGATAGTGTGTTCTTTTTTTAAAAAAACAAATCTGCCCGTTTGAAGAAATTCTAAGTTTAAATGAACCTCTGTTCCTACTTCTGGCAGACAGTGCTGACCAGATCTGTACCGTAGTCTCAGCTTCTATCCAGCCTCTTCCGATGATGGAGACTGTCTGTCTCTAAGCTGGAGGACTTTCATTGGCAGAGATCGATTTCTGGCCAATAAAGGTCCTCCAGCTTAGAGACAGATAGCCTCCATCATCAGAGGAAGCTGGATAGAAGCTGAGACTACGGTACAGATCCGGTCAGCACTGTCTGCCGGAAGTAGGAACAGAGGTACGTTTAAACTAAGAATTTCTTCAAACTGGCAGATTTTTTTTTAGAAAAGAACACACTTTACATTTGTTATTATTGGTATTGAAACGATTAAGCCAAAGTTGTGAAGGGGGGAAAACATCCCCTTTAAGTGTATATAACCCCAGTACATTTTTAGATGTTAGTGTTTTTTAAGGTGCAAAATGCCCCAGTCCTTAATGGGTTAGCCTTTCCTTCAATCAGGTTTCCCTCTCCCTTCAAATAAAGATCCCTTCATTATTTATCACAACCCTCTCTCCTGTATTCCTTTTCTCTATCTCCCGCTATTTTTATCCACATCATCTTCTCCCCCTCACCTATACCCATTTCTCAATCAGGCTCCTACAAAGCCCTCTCCTCCACAAACATAAACAAATATTATAGTGGAAGTGTCATTTTTTTAACAAACAGGGGATTCAGAATGGTTTATAATTATGTCAGCTATTTTTTTATTTCAAACAAAAATGTTTGCTTTATTTTTCAGTTTATGCAAATTAATTAGTATTGGCCAGAGGGAGTGGCAAGGTGGGAGAGAGAGCGGTGTGGAATGCCGAGCATGCTTGCTAGTATTGTCAGATTTGCATGAACTCACAAATAATGCTAAATAAAAATAGGGATGGGTAAAAACTTTTGCCCTAAAATAAAATGGTGAGAAGAACAGTATTTTTACCTTCTGTGGTAATGCTCATTCACAGTGCAATTTCTTTGCTTTTTTCTGCCACAACCCCTAGCCTAGTTATGCTACACTAGGACCACACACATACTGACTCCCAGCTTTCTCCCACAGTAGCCATAGAAGCACATTTACTGTCACCGTCAGACTTCTCCCACTCTAGCTATAGAAGCACACTTATTATCCCCCCACAAAAATCAGGTAAACTCCTGTGGCTATACAGCTGATTCTGAAACACACCCATCATAAGGAAGCATTGGTCAGCAACAGATGAGAAGCAGCGTTATGCTTGAACTGCTATTTTTATAAGTGTGCGCATGGAGGCAGATTTAACTCCTCTCAACTGTTCTCATACACTTAGTAGCATCTTTCGGTCTCCAGGTATATTCAGCAAAATGACAGTTTTTGGGCTGATGGAAATAGTTGCCCCAACTGCATCATACACTACGCAAACTAAAGCAACTAAAGCAAAAGTTCAAACCAACTTTCTATTTGTAGTAGGTGACGTCAATAAGAGGGCACTCACGGTGGATATGGGGAGCTGCTCTATTCCGATTGGTTGCAGTTGTGCGTAGACGTTTCCATGGTAACAATCTCCATGCTAACCTAGGACGCTCTCCGTTTCATGCTGTGTAGCGAGCTGTGAGAAGTATTGTAGTTTTAACCCTATTTCTTTTGGGAGTTTTCCATGAAGTCCTACCCAGAGGCCCCGCGTAAAACCGGGGTGCCCCGTGATGTTCTGAGGTGGCTGCAGAGCCTGGACTTGAGCTTCTATCCCAGAAACATCCGCAGGTATCGGGGGAAGAACATGGGAAAGAGCAGATAATGATGAAACGGCGGAAGATATTTGATACTGACTTATGGCATTTAACATAGCCTGATGTACTGATGACTCCTCTCTAGGGATAAAAGCCCCATTTAATCAACAAGAATTCGGAGGATTCTGTTTATCCCTTATGGTGCAACTGACTTGTACCAGAATTGCACCACTTTTTAGCACAACAGCCAATGTATATTTCTTCTTCATATAAATGTCTCAAGTCAGCGACCCCGATGTACTAAGTAAACGTGGTTCAATACTGGTTCAAACTAAGAACAAGCAGACCCCTCCCCAATAGCCTGTTGAGTCAAATGTGGCTTTTAACCCCTTGAATGCTAAAGAGCTATCCAACGCATTGTATAGCACTGCATTAGATACCTCTCTGCCATTCAAATTGTTAAAAGTCCCATTTAAATCAACAGGAATTTGTAATTGTCCTCAAGTGCACAATAGAGAACACATACAATTCCACAGATTCTTGTTTATTTAAACAAAGGTTCCCCCATTCATATTGGTTTAAATTGGGCTTTTAATCTCTAGAATTAGAGAGTCCACCAATATATTATAAAACAATGTGTAGGAGATAGGGATTAAAGAGGTTAAAAACCCCCGTTAAATCACCAGGAATGTTAAATATTCCCCTATGGTGCAGCTGATCTGGTCCATAATTACTCCAGTTCTTCCTATTAAATCAGCCCCCCCCAGAGGCTGATGTTCTAAGAACTGGGGGGATAGATTTACTAAAGGTGATAAAGGCCTGGATGATGGTGAATTTGTTTGATGGCATAATGACAGTATGCACTGAGATGTCTTCGCCATCATACCCCTGTGAATCCATCAACATCACCATGAATATGCTATGCCTTGACAGGTTTACGATATTGTGCTAATTCAAAAATGGCTCATTTGCTTGTTAAAGTTTAAAGAACCATTGTCTTATTCATGTCTGTTTGTTTAGATGTTAATATGGCCATTTGCTGCATGCACTAAGCTTCAATAGAAGTCCCTGATGTTGAAGTTCACAGTCAAAACATTGCCAACCTGAGGCTGAAGAAGTTGGAATCTCCTTGTAACTTTCAGTGCAGCTACAGCCATAGTCAAAACTCCCCTTAATATAGTGATGGAACAGAAAGGATATACTGTCCTTGCATGCTGTCCTCTGGCGTGTGTTTGTTTATTTAGGGTGGATGGGTGTAATGGGGTATGTTTAAGCATTGTATGACCTTCATCATGAGTGGGGGGGCTCCTACATCATTCTATTGCCTGAGCCCATAAGTGGATTTAGGCTGCCCATGCAGTCAGATTTCCAAATTTGTAGAAATCATACTGCATTGGCTCCATAGAATAATACAGGACCTGGAGAAGTGATATCACTGGAAAAGTCATCTCTGCTTTATCACCACTTTATCACACCTTAGTGCATAACCCCCTCTGTATATGGTTACCCACAAGTACATGAGGATATTCTGTGCTGTTGTTTGTTTTTACTTCTTTAGTTCATGTTATTGGGGGCCCATACCAATCTCAATAAGCTGCAAAGAAGCTTCCTTAAAGATGTTTTTGGACCCTAGTATTGTAAGGTTGCATATTGTGACATTAATGTATTATGTAGCGCTACTTTACTTTTGCCATCTGGGACAACTTTTCAATGGTGTACTCAGGGGTAACTATATTTTGTTTGTTATATGCAAATTCCTCCACAGGTACAGAGTTCCTCAGTGAAGGCAGATGGTGGCTGGTTCCACGAAGAATATAATTGGTGGTTCTACAATAAACATTTGTAACCAGTATATTGTCATAATTCTTGTATATTGTTAGATCAAGAAAAGTCAACCTGAGTGAGATTGGCATGGTATGTAAGAAGTAACTTAAATTAACTTTGGTTCATGGTCCCAATAAATTCCTCAAATTTAGGTAGTAGAGAGTCAGTCCATAAGATGAACAGGTCATCTATTTAATGATACCAGAGTAAAATGTTGTTCGTGTGGAAGGTATTGAGGTCAGTGAATACAATTTTATCCTCCCAGCACCCCTAATATAAATTTGCGTAAGATGGCGCACAACTGGTTCCCATTTTTGAACCTCTGATTTGTAGGTAATATTTATCATTGAAGGTGAGAAAATTATGGTTTAAAATAAACCATAATAGATCAATATTGCAATTTCATCCAATTATATCTCCAATTATATCTCCAAACTTTCTCCATCATCCTCTGTACTGCCTGACATCCAATTTTATGGTTGATGGATGTGTACAACGATTCTACATCACATGTAATTAGATAGGTAGCATTATCTGTCGGTAGATCTTGTATCTTATGGAGGATGTCCATAGTGTCTTTTATATAGGAAGGGATTTGTGAGACAAGAGGGCACTTTGTGGTCCTGGACTTGACTTTCTCATTCAGGTTACCTATCCCTGATACAGTGGGATGCCCCGGTGTTTTCTGAAAATGTTTATGGTTATTTTGAAGTGTGTGGAATCTGGAGATCCATAAAGATGTAATTTGCAAGTAACTAAATTCATCTCCAAATCACAAGTTATCTTTATATGCTTTGGTGATTAGAATGTTATATCAAAGAAGAAAGTTATCAGTTGGGGCGCCTAGAAGCAAAAAATAACAGCTGTCCCTGACTTGTTGATGGAATTTTTTAGATACACCTCTTTTGGCCGCAATACCACTTTACCCCCCTTGTCTGAGGATTTGTTAACAATGTCATGGCAAGCTCAGTATAACGATAAACGGCTCTTGCTGTAATGATAGACGTGAGGCACACCACTATGAAGGGGAGCTTGAACATGCTCTCTGGGATGGCTGGGAGTTAGGTGGGAGGACAATTACAGCACTGGGAAGTCCTGCGCAGCTGTGGCGAAGATGCAGTGTGCTGCAGAATGCAGAAGTTCCCAGAAAGAAGAGTGAATATCTTGGAAAGTATGTATGCAAATGATAAAAAAACATGAATCCTAATATAATTTGAATATCTTAAGCACATGGCAAAAAGTGTTGTTGATGTGAAATTTCCCCTTTAATTTCTCCCTCAAAGTTTCTCCACCTACTACATGGGAAGCCCACAAATGTGTAATCAGAGGTGCCCTAATCAAACTTGGGGCACAACGTGCTAAAATCTGTAGATGAAGAATTAATGAACTTGTACAGAATATCTCTTCCCTTGAGACCAAACACAAAGCATATCTATGGCCTCGAGACCGTCAAGCACTCAGACCGCAAAGCATAACTCAACTCCCTCCTTCAGCAACAAGTAATTAAATCTCACATGAGGCAAAGGTATAATTCTTATATGAAAGGAAGCAAATGTGGTAAAGTGCTTGCTCGTATAGTACAAGGACAACGTAGGTCCAGATATGTCCACTCTGTAAGAGCTCCCTCAGGAGAACAGGAAAAGACCTACCAGACACTGCCTTTAGAGGCTACTACTCCAAATTATACAACCTCAGAAGTAACCCTAACTTTTCACAAGAAGAGATCAACTGACTCACCTCCTGATTCCCCAGTCAATCAGGCCTGACTAAATTACCTCAACACCTAGACTTGGAATCTTTGATATCTGTTTCTGAATTGGACAAAGTATTAAGAACCTTGCCCTGTAGTAAGAGTCCAGTACCTGATGGATTCTCGGCCTTATACTATAAACCTTCCACGTGAAATTATTCCCCATCTGCTGCTTAGATACAACAATATGGTCATGGAGGGACACCACTTTCCTACTCAGTCCCTAGAAGCACATATGGTAGTCATCCCCAAGCCAGGAAAATATCCGACTCTTTGTCAAAATTACCACCCAATCTCTCTGCTCAATGTGGACATCAAGGTTTTTGCCAAAATTTTATCCACTTAAATCAGTAAGTACCTTCCAGACTTGATCCATCCTGATCAGTGGATTTGTTACAGGCAGGGAGGCCAGACATAACACAGCAATGGTGATCTCACTGATTCAATTGACCAACTCCTCCCGGAAATCTTTGATCCTCCTCTCCATGGACACGGCTTTTGGAAATACTTGATCTCCCTCCTGGAATACGTCAGCATACAGACTAAAATGTTATCAGCTATTATGAGCCTGTACTCAGCCCCCTCCCCCAGAATATCGGTGAACGGAATCCTTTCAGAATCATTCCCAATTAATAATGGTGCCAGGCAAGGGTGCCCTCTCTCATCCCTTCTTTTTATACTCTCCCTTGAACCTCTCCTCTGTTCCATTCGATCCAATCCCCAAATTACTAGTCTATCATCAGGAAAGGACACCTTTAAAGTCTCTGCTTACACAGATGACATTCTCTTTTATCTCTCCAACCATGACAGCTCTCTCCCTCCACTTGTCACACTCTTAGAAGTATATGCTGTTGTCTCCCAAGCGAAGATCAATTATAATAAATCAGAAATTCTGAAAGTTTCATCCCCCCACCCCACAAGCTGATACTCTTAGGCTACAATATCAATTCCAATGCAAAACCAACCACATCTCCTATTTAGGTGTTTTGCTCTTGCCACAATTGCACTCGATTGTGGAACTGAACTTTACACACCTCCTCTAGAAAATTTCCTCAGACCTAGCTCATTGGAACAACTTGATGGTTCCTTGGACGGGCAGAATTAATACCATTAAGATGGTAATCCTTCCAAAAATATTGTAGCTACTGAATGCTGTCCTGATAGACATCGCCAAACACTTCTCCTCACTAATGGCTAAAATCTTTAAATTTATCTGGAAGGGGAAAAATCCTAGACATGAGGTTCTTTACAGACATTGGGAATATGGTGGACTAGGTCTTCCTGACTTTCTGAAAGGGATAGTAATGTTTCACAATAAAAGCAGCTTCAATTAATCTTCATAGTATTTGGGCCATGGAGAGTGTTATTTCAAATTTCAGAGTTGTAGTTCAAGAGTAATTGAATGGTAAAGTATCCTCCCTCCCATCCCTTATACTGATGTAACACTGCTCACATCAGAGCAGCAAGGTGGTGTCCAGGTGGATCGCAGAGAGAGAAAATCTTCAGTTAGCGTAAGGGAAAAACCTGTTAAGAGGGCAGGGTTTTCCTTATACTCACAGTAAAAAGATTGTCCCTTGCTGTGAGCTGTCTGGTCTCAAGACCAGATTCCACATCTGAGAGGAGGTGGCTTACACTAGGTAAAAGGTGCAGGATTGGGGTACTTTATCATTCAATTACTCTTGAACTACAACTCTGACAGTATTGAAACAACACTCCCCATGGCCCAAATTCTATGAAGATTAATTGGAGCTGGTGTTTTTGTGAAACATTACTATCCCTTTAAGTATTATCAGGCCTCAACTTTAGCCAAATTGTTTGACTTCAACCCAAAAGAACCTAAGAGATGAACAAGCACTCTCACTCACATATTACAGGAGGCTGACCTTTGCCAAGTTCTACTGTCCTCAGACCCCGCCTCTCATGTAACCAGATCTCCTCATATTGTACTAATTTAATTTGCACCTGGTATTCCCTTAATCACATTCATAAATTAATACCATCCCCTTCACCTCTGATATCCATCTCTGGTAACCCGGACATCACTCCTGGGCTCGAACATTAATACTCTCCATGAAACAAACAAGGATAATATAGCTGCCCTAGCTGAAATGAGTTCCCCAATTACAATCCACTCAGTTCATAAAAATCTTCCAGTTGACCATATTCCGTGGTTCATATTGCTCCAGATACAAACCTGGGTTAGATCTCTCTGTTCGAAAGGAGGTCCATCGCGTCCCTTAACCACATTTGAAAACAGACTATTTACTCCTCCCTCCATGCGTAAACATATGACCTTCTGTTACAAGCTGCTCATGGACACATCGACCCAACAACTACCTTACTTCATACGGCTATGGGAAATAGACTTACAAACCACACTTTCCTTGACCACATGGAAGAAGATTCTTAGATTCAATTGCAGGACACCCTCCTCCTCCTCCAATGTTAGAGAAATGAATTACAAACTAATCTCCAGATGGCACTATGCTCCAACCATACTGGCTAAATTTTATTCTAATGTGTGTGATTCTTTTTGGAGATGCAGTTCGGTATCTGGCACTCTGTTCCATATGTGGTGGTCTAACCCTTCTATACAGACCTATTGGCAGGACGTTCTTACTTATATTAACTCATTCCTGGGAACATCACTGACTTTAAACCCTCTTTTCTGTCTGTTCCTTTATGATGATATCACACAATCAAAGAAAGTTATACTACTAATCCAGTCTTTGCTAAATCAGGCCAAATCCCTAATTCCATTGCATTGGAAATCCCTCTCAGCCCCAACGCTATCTGAATGGCTCACTAAAGTAAACTCCCACCTGCTTATGAAAGTTGCCACGCCATTTCCACTGGCTCCTTGAAAATTTTGTCTCAGAAATGGTCTCCCTGGCCCCTACTGCCCCTGACTAAACCTTATAGTCCTACGTTCTTCTTGCCCCATGTTGATAGTGATTAATCAACTCTAACTACCTGATCTGGCAAACACAGATATTATTCCTCTTCTAGGTAAACTGTTCGCTCCAGGTCCATCAACACCCCCCTTTTCTTTTCTTTTTTTTTTACTCCTCCCAAGCTTCTCCCTGGTTCCCTTTAACATTTTCAAACACTCTTATAAGTATCACCGACGACCATCCATGACCTTATTGTTTGGCACTACTGCCTAGGATGTATCTAACTCCCTAGTGAACTACCTTCTACTTATGACAGATTACCATATGTTACATCATCTCCCACTCACAACACACAGAATCTGTCATTTAAAAAACTCCACCTCATATGCCTGAGCTTTCTAAGACAGTTTTGGAATAATTAGCTTACCATAAGAGGAGTCTAGATCGGTCTGTATGAACAAAGCATTGTTATCCACAATTATTGTTCATTTTGTATTTGCTCCCGTAATAACCCTATGTAAATTTAAACTATGTTATATTGCTTCTGTATATACAACTATTACTACATCAATAAAGTTTTTTTCAAATAAAAGAACTTGTGTGTATTATTAGGGTTGCTGCTGTTCTTGGTGCTGAGCATTCTCCCCCCCCACACACACACACATTGACACCTTTATATCATTATGAAATACTAACGATCACAGTCCCTCCCCTTGCATCCCTAATCCTTAGTGCATATGGCAATGTGTGTCTCTATCGCCAAGAGGTGATGTGTTTGTCACACATCGCCAGACATGCCATAACGTTATTATTATTCTTTATTTATATAGCCCATCTTATTCCGCAGTGCTGTACAATAGGGAATAGACATTAAATAGACATTAAATAATACAAATCAAGTGTGGAGAACAGAAGGATCAGAAGGCCCTGCTCGTGAGTGCTTACAGTCTAGAGGTAAACATCATGAGACCAGTAGGCACCATACACTTACATGAGATAAGAAGAACATTGTGCACTAGAAGAGACAAAGGAAGGAAGGCATGTGAGCTGTCTCACACACTGACAGGTACACCATGATATGACAGCACAATCACTGATGTATAAACCAACAATTTCTCAACTGTGGCACCACATACACATAATTTCCAACTGGAAAGAAGCAGGGAGAGATTGAAGTGGTGAGAACAAAGACATGGAATGACTGAAAAAAGAGGGAGGGCATGAGGTGATATAGAAAAAGAAAGTGATATAGAAAAACAGTGGGAGAGGAGATGGAATAAATTTGAATGCACTTCTATGTAGACAGAGAGGCAGGAGACAGAGTCTCTGGGGGAGACTGATTGGCCGGGAGAGACAGTGGCAGGTGTTGGAAGACGTAGCTGGGGAACGTATTAATACGATTCTGCTAAAAAACACAAGGAGATTGATTTTTTAGCTCTACTCCTGTACAACACCAATTTACTAACGTAATCTCCTCTTAACATTGTGTGCGACAAGGGGAGGGTAGTTGGAAGTATATGGACGTTTTGGGTGTTCTTTTCCTCTCAATCCTCTTTAAGTCATATATTTAACAAGGGGCAGGGGAAATTATGTTGATTTTGCTGAGTATGCTGTCATTTAACGATGGCTGAGTTTAATATGCATAAATGGATTCCTGCATCGTGCAAAAATGGAGAGAATATGCTAGAATCCAAAAGCCCCTTAAAGACAATGGGGACCCCACTTAGAAAACCCCCCTAAACAAAAAAATATGTGAAAATAGTCCAAGTGCTATATAGAACCTAATAAAAGTATATTTAGTTAAAATCTCAAATACACTTTCATCAATCAGAAAACTACTACAGGTGCATACATATATCGAATAAGCTATTTGATCTTTCTCAGTATTAGTATTTATTTTACATGTACAGTAAAATCTCAGGTATAATACACACCTGTGTATAATACTCAGGTGCAAATTATACCCTTGTTTTCCCCATTTACTATATTGTTTTGGCCTATTCAGTAATTCTCTTTCTCCCTCTACCAAGTAAGCAGATCTACTTTCTGCTTAACTCACCTCTTCCGGAGAGGAGCCGGCTTCTATCAGTGCACAGTGGGCTGCTCTCTTGCCTCTGCCACCCACTAGCCAATGGTATTACCTCAAGGTGCTTGCAGGGCAATACAGTACATCCAGTGCGTAGATCTTTGCAATATATTTTGGGCTTAACCTGGTACCAAGCCTTTCAAAATGTTTCAACAATATATTATGTATGAGAACTAAAGAATCCACAGCTGAAACACAATTTCAAATGTTGTAGGGATGGCAACGCATATTCCATATATTACAATGTCTTCTCACGCTGTTTTGATAAACAGACTCATGGTTTCATCATAGTGGCTTTACAATATTTGTTGTTACTTGCTTTTTTTTTTCTTTTTTTTTTTGGGACCTGGTGTGTCACTTGTCACGGTAGCCACAGTCGGCTCCTTGAATATCTTCAGACACTTGTTTCCAATCTGTGTTGAGACGATTAGTATCCTCGGGGTGATGGTGTCCTTTGTTCTCAGTGTTTTTTTGCTAAACTTTAGGTAGGTTATTTAGAACTATTGCAGCTTTAATTCGTGCCTCTTGTAGTTTACCCACAATAGTTCGTACAGCTTGTTGGATTCAAAGAAAAACCTCCAACTCATTTCAAGATGCTGTCCTCATCTCTTCCTCAGGGAATAGTAATAGACTGACTGGAAATCTCCTTGGACATTTTATATTTGGTCATAAAGGGGATGTTTTAAACATTTTCTTGTGTCTTAAAGGTAATGTTAATAAAAATGTATACAATTATAAATGAGAAAATTGTATTAAATATAAAAATATGTGTTAAACAAAATCAAAAATAGTAGTACTGGTTAAATTGCCAACCCTACTTCTATTCAAACTTGTATGGGTTAAATATGTTTTTTTATTTATTTATTTAGCAATCTTTAATTTAATGGTCCATTTATGACTCTAAAATGATCGTCCTTAAATACATGCCATGGGCCCCTGACCTTACTAAGCGATGAACATGAGATATTAAGTAATAACATAGATGTTTCATCTCTCTGTGTCCATGCCATGGATATTTAAGTATGTGGAATATATCAAAACAGCACTCCCAATAAAATAAAATGAGCAACAACTATATTTACTGTAAATACTTAGATTTTAATGAAAATAAGTAACCACCAACTATACATTTATACTTAGATTTTAATTAACCCCTGTATTGTCCATTCTGTCTTGAGTATCTATCAATTAGAAAGACAACCAAGAAAAGAATGTACAGGTGATGCAGCTGTGTATCCAGAAACAACATTATAGTCTGTATACACACCGCTGCACCAACATCTCTCTCCTCAATAAAACCATAATAATGTCTTCCTACAAATGAAACATTTATAAGACAGGCTACGAAACCATGGTTGTAGAGTATTTATCTTAAATATCCATTTGGACTCTTTTCTAGACATCTGTTTCACAAATTCGCCTCCTCGTCAGTTTTTATTCACTAAATCTATCCCTAAAAATTGCATATCTTTCATGTTCGATTTATGATGTCCTAAAAAGTGAGCCTACAAGCTGTGTTTATTATTCTTTATTTTAATATTATATACCTGGCCTTTTATCTTAATTTGTGTTTAGTTCTTCTTATATATTGTTTTTTTGCATGGACACATGATCATGTAGATGACTCCCTTTGTGTTACATGTAATTAACTGATTAATTTCATATTTCTCTGTCAATAAAAATTCCTTTATATTACATTCTATTTTACAACTCTTACAGCCCACACAATCAATGCATCTGTAAAAACTCTTATTAGAGTTTAACCAGGTTTTTTTAGGTTTAAGTTCTTGTTTATTCATTGGTGCTATTTTTAAACCTAAATTAGGGTCATTTGTATATATAATCTTTTGGTTTACTAATACGCACTACACTATTCATATGATGTACTAGATAACCAGGACTGCAGCCATTGGATTTGGAGTCCATTTGAGCTGTGCTGTTGAGTTCATAGGAGGTGATAGGGTTGAGAGGAGTAGTGATTGATAGAGAATGTGGTTCAGTCAGTGCCCCCCCCCAGTACAGGCCTTGAACAAGTTGTCTGTCACAGTGTATGCTCTGATGTATTATTAACCTTTCACACCTTAATAAGGGGGGGGGTAGATGCACTAAGGGGTGAGAAGAGGTGATAAAGTGTAGATGACTTCTCCAGTGATATCACTTCTCCAATTCCTATGTTATTCTTTGGAGATCTTAATTCATTGGCTCTATAGAATAACATAGGAACTGGAGAAGTTATATCACTGGAGAAGTTATCTCCACTTTATCACCTCTTTATCACGCCTTAGTGCATAGCCCCAAAGGATTCAGGAAGACATGAGTACAGGCTGGTTTTATATTTTAGAGTTTTTCACATACTCAGATAATTACATCTTAAAAATTTTCATTCTCTGGAGCATCTTTTGTAGACAGGCAAAACATCTCACTGACCAGAAGTTAATCAAAATCACCTTATGTTGTTTTTCTGGTTTTTCCTTAGAGACATTTCAAATGGGTACATCATAGCTGAAATCTTCTCTTGGTACTTCCCAGAAGACATCCAGTTGCATTCTTATGACAATGGAACATCTTTAGCTACCAAATTAAGCAACTGGTCACAGTTGGAGAAGGTAATGAGATTTAATCTTTAAAGGGATATTAATGTTTCACAAAAACAGCAGTTCCAATTAATCTTCATAGTATTTGAGCCATAGAGAGTGTTATTTCAATACTGTCAGAGTAGTAGTTCAAGAGTAATTGAATGATAAATTGTCCCCCTCCCTCCCCTTTTACCTAGTGTAACTACTCACCTCAGATGTGGAATCTGGTTGCTGGATCAGACAGATAACAGCAAGGGACAATCTTCTTACTGTGAGAACAATGAAAATACTGACCCCCTTGACAGGGTTTTCAGCTTTTTCCCTTATCTTAATTGAAGATTGCCCCTCTCTGCAATCAACCTGGGCACCTCCCTGCTGCTCTGAACTGAGCAGTTACATCAGTAAAAGGGGCGGGAGGGGGATACTTTATCATTCATTTACTCCTGAACTACAACTCTGACAGAATTGAAATAACACTCTCCAAGGCCCAAATACTATGATGATTAATTAGGGCTGCTTTTATTATGAAACATTACTATCCCTTTAATTTCTATTCAAATGTGCAATATATTAGTAGCAAAAACTTTTTTACCAATTGGTAACATTTTTCCTAAATAAGTGGAAATAAGCACAGATATATAGACATGTATAGACCTACAATACTGTCGAGGATATACAAAATAAACAGAAGACCAGACACTGTATATCTTGTATAAAATACACAAACAATATAAATAAATACATTCGAGATTTTATACACAATCTAGGTATGACACGTTTTTCACAGTGAACAGAATTGATTAAAAAAAATCAATTACTTATATTCGTGAAACAATATATGTAATTTTATTTAAAGGTAAATAAAATGTGATATATAAAATACAATAATAATCAGTGAATTGGGATATAAAGTTATACAAAATTGACTCAAAATTGCAACCAAGTCCTAGAGTCCTAAACTAAGATATATATATGGCATAAAGAGATTATAATACAATAAAATATATCAGATAACTACACATAACATTTCAGCACATATAGGACAAGAGCCAATATGGCTGAAGACCCCTCATGCAGATAGAACCTAAGGTAGCCAACGCTCCAAAAGAAGAAGACCAGGAACCGAGGGATAGAAGTAAGCAGAATAACTCATCAAATAAAATAAAAGGGGAAAAAATGAGGAACACCCCAATAGGGATCTGTTCCGATAGACAGTGGTCCTAAGCGAGACAAGAGCGCCAGAAAGTAAATGGAGTGGAGACAGTGGCCAGTAAGGATGTAAAGACCACTGTTCCTAAGCCACCACCAACAAGGAGCTGCTTAAGAAGGGAATCCCCACACAGAGAAGAAAAACTGAGCTCTGTACACTCACTAGGAATAATACCTGGGACTACGCCCCTACTATGAACCAGTTGCCCCTCCCAACAGTGATACAGAACGACTGTATCAACTAGAGAGGCCACCAGCTCAAACGGAGACAGACAAAGAGAAAGGAAATCAAGGCATCAAAGGTTATAGGAGAACCCTGTACCAATGCTCTCACCCCCATCTTGGCACGTAGGAGGTATATAGCTATGTGGAGTACAACTGCTATTAAGCTGTTCTCCCTACCTGTAATGCCCATAGAAAAACCTCCGCTGGTAAGCCTAGCATGACGGGAGTCCCAGGAGACACCGCAGCGTTGCAGGCGACAAGGCCACAACCGACATTGCAGTGCTATTCCTGACCGTCTGGCAAACCGAAATGGGGCTTCCAAAATAATCAGACAGTAGACCGGGCGAGTACCCTAGCGGAACAAGAGGATACTCAAGGTAGATGGAGAGGCACTAAAATACCGCTAATATCAAAGACAAAAGGGGCAGGCAAGCCAATAGTCAGGAAACAAGCTGAGGTCAACCAGAGGCAAACTAGAACCATAGAGAGAGACAGTACCATAGTCAGACAAGCCAGATTCAAATGCCAGGGAGATAATCGAGAATCACAGCCACAGGTCAGCAACAAGGAACACAACAATAAACGCTAAGCTTGGAAATTGGGCAAAGAGGCCAGGGAAGGAGACATATAAGAATCTAGCCCACCCAATGGGAACACAAGGGGTGGAGAGTACCAGAGAAGTGATAAAGGGTGAAGGTGGGTCAGGTGAAACCTGACACTACCCCCCTCTTTTAGAAGAGCCCTGCGGGCGACCAGGATTAAGAGGAAATTTTTTGTGAAAGGCAGTAATCAATGTGGAGGCATGAACATCACGTTCAGGTACCCATGATCTATCTTCAGGGCCATATCCCTTCCAATCAATCAAGTACTATAAAGATCTGCGTACAAGTCTAGAATCCAGAATATGTGCCACTTAGAATTCTGGAGATCCTTGAACAAGGACCGGAGGAGGACAAGCAGGAGTAGAATATTGGTTGGTGATTACTGGCTTCAGGAGAGAAAAATGAAAGGTATTAGGAATGCGCCAAGTAGGGGGAAGCGATAAAGAAAAAGTGACCAAGGAGATAGTCTTTAAGATAGTATAGGGACCCAAATTTGAGTGAAGGTAATAATAGACGTAGGTTCTTGGTGGATAACCACACTTGGTCCCCTGGTTTAAAGGAAGGAGCTGGAGTTCTACGTCGATCAGATGCTATTTTATGTCCTGCAACCACAACAGTGAGGCATGTGTGGATCTTAGTCCATAAAGTTTGGAGGTTGTCCACTCTGGTTTCCGCTGCTGGAACTCCCATAGGACCACGCCAAGGGAGGGTGCGTGGATTGTATCTAAGAGCAGCGAAAAATGGTGAACATTGAAGAGAGGTATGAAGTCTGTTATTGAATGCAAATTTGGCAAGTGGTAATAGTTCAACCCAACTGGATTGCGTCGGTTCAAAAATTGTCTTAAAAATAATTCCAGAGTTTGGTTAGTTCGTTCGAATTGATAGGCTGTAGAAAAATGTAATGAAATTTTCAATCGGGAACAAAAGGCACGCCAAAATTTAGAGATAAATTGTGATCCTCGGTCAGATACAATTTGAGTAGGTGTTCCATGCAACCGAAAAGTTTCTTTGATAAAAATAGTAGCGAGTTCAGCAGATGATGGAAGTTTCGGAAGTGGAATGAAGTGCCCTTGTCTGGAGAATCGGTCCACGATCACCAAAATAGTAGAGCAACCTTGAGATATGGGCTTCTTCAAGACAGACTGTATTTTATATATTTATATACATAACTTTTCACTAATGAAGCTTCACTGTTCCTTTATTGTCTATGTATCATATGTATATATAGACTGTGCATAATTTTATGTTTTTGTCAGATTCTGGATAACAAGATAATTTCTCTAACGCTTCTTGCTCAAACTGTGGCGGTTATTGCAGCTGATTATCATAAAAATGAATCGAGAAACCATGTTGCAAATATATTTACCTATGCTAACATAATAATTGTTCTATTAGGTGAGTCATTGTGACAGTAATATAGATATAAGATATTCTATAAATATTTATTTTGTTTCAGTTTTTTCTAAAAAGAAATTTGGCCATTTCCAAGGAATTAACTGATGGAACCATCCACTGTAAACCAGGTGCAGCAGAGATATTGGTACAAGATATTTATGTAATGTTAACAAACAGGAGGTGAGTTTGATTTTTAAAGATCCTGAATGATGAAATAGTTATCCATAACACATATGGCAGTTTTAATAACCTGAGGCTCCTAGAGGAATTGTGAATGTGGCCCCCAAATGCAGGCTAACATTTAGGATCCTCTTAGGTTTAATTGTAGCCTTGATTTTTTCCCTTCCTGTTAGTGAGGAAAGCTGCCATATATCTGTGTTATATATACCAAATAGCCTAACTCATTCTCAGCCTTCAGAAAAATTCCATGTACACCTATACATTAAAATGCCCCATATAAGACATAAGTATTTGTGGCTATATGTATAAAGGCAAATACTGAGCAATACTGGGGAAAACCAACTTCACCACAAAGAACACATTTTCTCCAAATTTCCATTCAATTTATGGGGATTTTAACCCCTTGAATGCTAGAGAGGTTCCCATTGCATTATTTTGGACACTTCTAGCACTGAAGAGGTAAAAGCCCCATAATGTGAACCTTTATTTGTACCCAGTTGGTTTGCTCCTGAATTGCTCCACTTATTCCTTATACAGATGACCTTTATTTTTATTTAAATGCATAAATATCCCAGGTCCCTGTGCCCACTGTCAAGATGTAGTATTCTGGTTGATTTACATTTTCTCATATTTTACCTGGTGGAATAGTTTTTATTTAACTTTTGAGCGACAAGTATATGTAAGACATCTGCATACCCGCTTGTTACTCAGAGAGTTAAATGGGAACATTCAAGCTTTAACTCTGTTCCAGCACTTAGCATTGTACAGGGGTGTGATGTGTTTGCTGTTGCGGCTTAGCATATAGTCATTGGGGCTGATGTACTAGGAAAGTAGTGCAATTCTGGTGCAGACCAAGTGCACCACAGGAAATAAGTAGAAATTCAAGAAGTTTACATTTATTTAAATGACACCCTTTGGTGCTATAGAAGTCCTTAACATATTGCTCAAATTAGCATTTTTTGCAAATAAACTGCAATTTTATTTTCTGATCACCAGGTGGTGCTGTTCTATCAATCACTGTGGGGAGCAGTATTAGTGACTCAAGCTCTCATCTGTGAATTGATTCTGTCGGGCCCAATAAAGTATACTTTAGTGCCAAAAAGAGTTGTACCGTCAGAATTCTATTCCTTGGCTGGCATCCTTCACAGTGACCACTGGTCGCATTAACACTGGTTGCAGCCTAAAGCCCATCACAGCTTTGTGTCCTCACAACTCCCAATAAATAGTGTGAGAAGCTGAAACATTGAAGGAAACTAGCCATCGCCCTCTCAATCACTAACTTTAAAATCCACCACTCCCTCAGTACACCTAACATTACCAATACCCCCAGACCCAACACTACCCTATGTCCCATGCCCCTCAGTGGTCAAGTCCTGGGAAAAAAAGTGCGGGAACTCACCCAAGATTCCCTCCCTACCCAAAATAAATATGTATGGCTCACGTCAAGCGTTTCTCTCTCTATACGTGTGTGTGTGTGTGTGTGTGTGTGTATCACTGCATATATGTGTGTGTCTATCTCACTCTATGTATGTCTGTGCATGTGTGTGGGAGTTCCTCTGTCTATATGTGTGTATGTCTGTTGCATGTATCTTTGTCTCTATCACTTTTGCATGCATGTACACACATTGCCCCCCATCATCTCCACATTGCCCTCACATTACCCCCCATCATCTCCATATTGCTCCCATCATCTCCACATTGCCCTCACATTTCCCTCCATCAGCTCCAACTTACACCCATCATCTCCAACTTTTCCCCCACCAGCTCCAACTTGCCCCCACCAGCTCCACTTTGCTCCTATCAGCTCCACTTTGCCCCCTTTGCTCCCATCAGCTCCACTTTGCCCCTATCAGCTCCATTTTGCCCCTATCAGCTCCAGATTGGCCCCCAATTAGCTCCAACTTGGCCTCCCATTAGCTCCAACTTGGCCTCCCATTAGCTCCAACTTGGCCTCCCATTAGCTCCAACTTGGGCCCCCATTAGCTCCACTTTGCCCCATCAGCTCCACTTTGGCCCCCTATCAGCTCCAACTTTGCCCTCCACCATCAGCTCCAACTTGCACCCATCAGCTCCACTTGCCCGCCATCAACTCTAACTTGGCCCCTATCAGCTCCACTTTGGCCCCCTATCAGCTCCACTTTGCCCCCCAGCTCCAACTCGCCCCCATTAGCTCTACTTTGCCCCCCATCAGCTCCAACTTTGCCCCCCATCAGCACCAACTTCCACCCATCAGCTCCAACTTGCACCCATCAGCTCCACTTTGCCCCATCAGCTCTAACTTGCCCCCATCAGCTCTAACTTGCCCCCCATCAGCTCCACTTTACCCTAATCAGCTCCAACTTTGCCCCCATCAGCTGTAACTTGCCCCCATCAGCTCCAACTTGCCCCATCAGCTCCACATTACCCCCATCAGCTCTAACTTGCCACCATCAGCTCCACTTTGGCCTCCATCAGCTCCACTTTGGCCTCCATCTGCTCCACTTTGCCCCCATTAGCTCTAACTTGGCCCCCCATTAGCTCCAACTTGGCCCCCATTAGTTCCACTTTGGCCCCTCATCAGCTCCACTTTGGCCCCCACCAGCTTTAACTTGGCCCCACCAGCTCCACTTTGCTCCCATCAGCTCCAACTTGCCCCATCAGCTCCACATTGCCCCCCATCAGCTCCACAATGCCCCCCATCAGCTCTAACTTGCCCCCATCAGCTCTAACTTGCCCCCATCAGCTCCACTTTGGTCCCCACCAGCTCCACTTTGCCCCCATTAGCTCTAACTTGTCCCCCCATTAGCTCCAACTTGACCCCCATTAGCTCCACTTTGGCCCCTCATCAGCTCCACTTTGGCCCCCACCAGCTCCAACTTGCCCCCACCAGCTCCACTTTGCTCCCATCAGCTCCAACTTGCCCCATCAGCTCCACATTGCCCCCCCATCAGCTCCACAATGCTCCCCCCCATCAGCTCTAACTTGCCCCCATCAGCTCCACTTTGGTCCCCCATCCCCCATCAGCTCCACTTTGGCCCCCACCAGCTCCAACTTGCCCCCATCAGCTCCACTTTGCCCCCCATTAGCTCCAACTTGGCCCCCCATTAGCTCCACTTTGGCCCCCACCAGCTCCAACTTTCCCCCAGCAGCTCCACTTTGCTCCCATCAGCTCCAACTTGCCCCATCAGTTCCACATTGCCCCCCCATCAGCTCCACAATGCCCCTCCCCCATTAGCACTAACTTGCCCCCATCAGCTCCACTTTGCCCCCCATTAGCTCCAACTTGGCCCTCCATTAGCTCCACTTTGGCCCCCATCAGCTCCAACTTGCCCCCACCAGCTCCACTTTGCTCCCATCAGACTCCACTTTGGCCCCCACCAGCTCCACTTTGCCCCCCTTAGCTCTAACTTGGCCCCCCATTAGCTCCAACTTGGCCCCCCATTAGCTCCAACTTGGCCCCCATTAGCTCCACTTTGGACCCCCATCAGCTCCAACCTTGCCCCCCATCAGCTCCTAACTTGCCCCCCATCAGCTCTAACTTGCCCCCATCAGCTGCACTTTGCCCCCCATCAGCTCCAACTTGCACCCATCAGCTCCACTTTGCCCCCAGTCAGCTCCACCTTTGCCCCCCATCAACTCTAACTTGTCCCATCAGCTCCAACTTGCCCCATCAGCTCCACATTACCCCCATCAGCTCCACATTGCCCCCCATCAGCTCTAACTTGCCATTTTCAGCTCCACTTTGGCCCCCATCAGCTCCAACTTGCCCCCCATCAGCTCCACATTGCCCCCACATCATCTTCACATTACCCCCCCATCAGCTCCACATTGCCCCTCTGTGTTTGTTTCCTACCTCCCTTGTGGTCCAGTAGCAGGAGAGGTCTGTCATCTGTGCCTCCTCTGACACAGACCTGGAGCTCCCACATGGTCTTCTCTTCAGTAATCCAGAGTGCGCTGGGAGATGATGTCATCTCCCAGTGCGCTCTGCATTACTAAAGAACCAACAGAGACAAGTGAACTCAGTAGCTACAGGTCTGTGCCAAAGAAGGCACATACCTGACTGTGTTACGTTGCCTGGTGGGGGAGTCCTGCTAGCGGGAATGGCGTTTCTGCTCTGGAAAATATGCAGGAACGCCGTTCCCACGCGTTTCTGCAGGACTTGAGCCCTGATGCCCCTCCTCTGCCCCCTTCACATGTCTAACACATACATCACTTACCTTGATGTTGGAGGTCCAGAGGCTTCCTCTACACATCTTCTCACAAAATACAATAAATATTAAAATGAAAACCCCTAATAACCCACCATCACCATCTCTACTAAATAAAAACAAAAATCCTCCCTTGTCCTGCTCATGCTATTACCTGAGCCAGTGTGAGCAAAGCATTAACAGGGATTGGTGTTTCTATGACCAATCCCTGTTCAAAGTCGTTTCCACGCTCTCAATGGCTGGTTACACATGGTACCATGAGGCACTTCTCACTCCCACCCACTGACTGGCAGTTCATGTGGCAGGAGGCACTTAAACACAATAGCACTTACTCCTTCTCTATCAAACCTACCTTCCTCTAGACTGTAAGCTCTCACGAGCAGGGCCCTCTGATCCTCCTGTTCTACACATCTGATTGTACTATTTAATACCTCTGTATGTCTATTCCCCAATTGTACAGCACTGCGGAATTAGTTGGCGCTATATAAATAAAGAATAATAATAATAATACCATGAGGCACAAATAAACGTTCCCCAAATTCCTATTGAGTTATAAGGTGATATTTAACTCACTTATGCAAAGCAATAGTGGTTATGCACTAAGATGTGATAAAGAGGTGATAAAGCAGAAATGACTTCTCCAGTGATATCACTGCTCAAATTCCTATGTTATTCTATGGAGCCAATGCACTAAGATTTCTCCAACTTTGGAGATTTTAGTGCATAGGTTCCATAGAGTAACACAGGAAATGGAGAAGTGATATCACTGGAGAAGTCCTCTCCACTTTTTTGTTCTATTTGAACACAGTAACATAATTGATGAAGCTTAACCCCTTAACGACGGGCCGGGCACGCACCTTAAGGACCATGGAGCATTTTTTTTTTTTTTTTTGCGGCTGAGTTCCAGACTCCCCGAACGCCGTGCAGCTGCGAGGGGAGCCCGGAATTCCATGACGGTCCAGTTCCGTCATGGGTTGTTAAGTGTATAACAACCCATGACGGAACAGGACCGTCATGGGTCCTTAAGGTGTTAAAAAAACATACCCACCAATGTAACCCCTGCAATGTCACCTTTTTTGATCACTGTGATAAAAATGAAAAGAGCAAACCAAATTCTACATGAAACATTTGATTTTGCAAACTGGGGAGGAAAAATGGTCACCTAAATTATAAAAGTTATTATCAAGTTTGTAAAGTCTCAGATGTACCGTGTATATGAGATTCTGTTTATGACTGTGACTATTGACTATTTTTATTGTTTTAAGAATTAAATCTATTCAGGATAACCAAGTAGACTTCACAGATCACCATTATCAAGAGATGTTACCAATGGTTGCTAGATCCACAGCAACAAAAGCAGTGAAAAGCAACATCACTCTGACTGAATTACTGGCTGAGCCTGATGTCAACATAAATAAACAGAAGGTTCAGTCTTTGATTGATTTGCATTTGCAACAGAGACAGCAGGAGAGAATTGATGACCCGAGTGAGTATATTACTAAAGGATACGTTTCATTTTATGTGTGTATGTAGGTGTATTTATTTTTTTCATGCAAAAAAATGTTTTTGTTAAATATAAGGTTGTTTCACCTGCCTTTTTTTTCCTTTATTACAAAGAAGGTCTAGCTTTTTTTTTGGAATGAAATGCCCCATTTAAATTAAAAATATTGAGACCTGCCTAGGACTCAATCTAGGAGATGCATTGGTCCAGTATGGTGGTGAACAGGACCAGAATCTATCTTGAGATATGCACTAAGGTGTATTCATCATCTTCTCCCTCTGCTTATGTCTCAAATACACCTACATCTCAATGTTTTCTCCTTGCCTTCACCAGGTTTATGGTGTTGTAGTGGTACCTTCATCAGTGGTACATTTGCATATTGAATGTAACTTAATCACCAGTGTCGTATTCCTGTGGCTATTTGCCACATGCATTAGCTCCCATAGCTGGCTACACTGTCATAGATGATACATTTAGGATTTTCCCAACACTTTATATGCAGCAACACAGGGCAGTTTTCTATGTCTCTAATGAAGTTCAGAGACCGCAGCAGTTCTCCTTTAAAGAGATAGTAATGTTTGACAAAAACATCAGCTCCAATTAATCTTCATAGTATTTGGGCCATGGAGTGTGTTTTTTCAATACTTATCAGATTTGTAGTTCAAGAGTAATTGAATGATAATGTATTCCCCCTCCCTCCCCTTTTACCTAGTGTAAGCCACCTCGCCTTATATATGGAATCTGGTCACTTGACCAGACAGGTCACAGCAAGGGACACTCTTCTTACTGCGAGCATAAGGTAAACCCTGCCCCCCTTGACAGATTTTTCAGGTTTTTCCTTCTGTTCTCTGAATATTGTCCCTCTCTGTGATCCATCCAGCCAGTCTTGCTGCTCTGAGGTGAGCAGTGTTACACTAGGTAAAAGGGGTGGGAGGGGGATACTTTAGCATTCAATTACTAAAACTCTGACAGTATTAAAATAACACTCTTCATGGCCCAAATAATATGAAGATTAATTGGAGCTGCTTTCATTGTGAAACATTACTATCCCTTTAACCCTCTGCATGCCAGAGTAATGTGTTGCACATCTTTTTTGTCACTAAAATAGTTAACCATGTTGCACACCCCTGTGGCACTCAGAAGATTATGTAACACACAGTCCCCTGTCCCAGCCTGGCACAGCTGATGCAGAAAAACACAGAGCAGGCCTATCAGCTGATTCAAGTAAATATGAAACTCAGCCATGCTTCGCAAGACTTCTGTTTGCTTTTTTCTATAGTTCATTTCACCCCTTATAATATATGCATACCAATGGAGTACCATTCCTCTCATAAAGAAAACAAGATAGGTGGCCCTCTTGTTTTGTTCCTTTTATATGTGCTACCAGAGGTGTTTTCCTGAGAGGAGGGAGCAGCTGCCAAAACATATTTGGAAAAATCAAAGTCAGCATGGAGACAGTAAATCCTCCAGTTGTCTAACTTGCTATTATGTAAAAACAGTAAGGAGGAATTGTGCCCACAAGGGCCCACATGGGCATTGTGTTTTTATACATTTTGAATAAATGATGTTGCAGTAGGTTCCAAATCCTTCCCTCTCATTTTCATCATGAGGCACCTACCTATCTAACTGGCTCAGCACTCCTAATATATATTTTGTAGCATTCTGGGCATTCTTTATTTTTCTGCTTTCTAAATTGATTTGCTTTGTTTTCTTATTTTAAGCAAAGTCATTTAAGCCAAGTTATGTGCATAAAAAAGAAGAAAACCTGTAAAATGTGGTGCTGTTTTGTGCTCCTGACAGCATCTATGATATGTAAATCCACCTGGCCTGTAGTTATCCAATATGGAATGGCAATCCGTGCTTCTCAAACAGTTTTGTTTCTTTCTTCATTAATGGGGTTCCAATGAACTATTCTGAACCATACTGACCATCTCCTATTGTTTATTAATTTATTTTCTTACCTAATCTCATGGAAGAATTCAGTACCGACTTTGAAAAAAATAAACTACCCCAAGTCAGAAGCCTTAAAGGGATAGTAATACTTCGTTTTATCTTTATTTTATTTTGTAGGCATTAAAAAAACATGAAGAATCATATAAGTCTTATCTCTCAAACCTTTATGGTTTAAGAGATATTCACAAGCAAAGTTTCCCCTCCCTGTTCAGCCAGATCAGAAGGGAGGTGCCCAGGTAGACTGCAGAGAGGGACAATCTTCAATTAAGATAAGGGAAAAACCTGAAAAACTTGTCAAGGGGGGAAGGGCTTTCATTCTTTTCATACAAAGAAGATTGTCCCCTGCTGTTATCTGTCTGGTCTTACAACCAGATTCACATCTGAGAAGAGATGGCTTACACTAGGAAAAAGGGGCGGGAGGGGGAAACTTTGCTTGTGAATATATCTTAAACCATAAAGGTTTGAGAGATAAGACTTATCTCATTCTTCATGTTTTTTTAATGCCTACAAAATAAAATAAAGTTTAAACGAAGTATTACTATCCCTTTAAACATAAACCTTCCCCCACAAATCTCTGTATAGCTTAAAAGTAATTTCTCATTTAAATAGAGCCCATAATATATTAAAAGCTTTGGTGCACTCATCCCTAATAGCCTCTCCACTCTTCACAAATGAAACGTCGCCATTCTTAACAATCACACTACAGAAAGACCCCACAGAATGGGATGGCATCCATTTCCCTTGGCTTGGGTGGATTAGTATTTTACAGATGAATATACTTCTTCAGGTTATCTTCCTTTTACAGACTCACCCTATTCTAATCCCCAAAACCTTTATTCTCCCTTCCTAAAATTCATATGGGCAGACATACACCCTAGGATCACTCTTCATACTTAATACTGCCCTAAACTTTCTAGATAACTAGGTATCCCAGATCTTGAGATCTCCCTGGCCACACATGCTGCTAGAGTTGTAGACTGGGTCACTATTTCTTACAATAAACCCTGAGTGCAAGTGGAACAATTTCAATTAATGTTTCATATCTTTTACCTATGTCCTAAGTCCAAAAGAGACTGGAAATGGTTATGGTAAGTAAAGCACCAGGACCTGATGACATACACCCAAGCTTACTTAAGGAGTCTTCATCAGTTAAAGCAAAGCCATTATGCTCATTATTTATTTACTCACTCCCATCAGGTATGGTTCCCCGTGATTGGAGGAAAGCAGATATAAGAACATTTTAGTTTTTCCTGTTAAATCCTTTTCTCTTAGTCCATATGATATACAGGTACCATGGGAAGGCAACAGCTCTTCCCTGTTAGCTGGAACAATTCTAGAAGAAGTTGTGGGAGGAGCCTCCCCTTCCTCCTTATGAGACTAGTGGGATAGCCTGATAAGGAGGAGGGGAAGGCTTCACCCACAACTTCTTCTAGAATTGTTCCAGCCTACAGGAAGGAGCTGTCGCCTCCCCATAATACCTGTATGGCATATTGGATGACAGAGAAAGCACAGTTAATCAAAAAGAGTCAAGGTCTAAACCTGGAAATTATAGAGCTGTGAGTTTGACTTTCATAGTGAGTAAGATGTTAGAAGGATTACCAACCAGTAGTATTCAGAAGTATGTGACATTGAACAATGTTGTTACTAAGAACATGGTATTATGATGAATAGATAATGTTAAACTAATTGACTTGAATTCTATGAAAAAGGTAATTGGTAAATTTGACAATAGTATTGCTGTTGATGAAATATATTTGAATTTTGCAAAAACCTTTGATACTGTGCCTCACATCAGGCCACTACATAAATTGAAAGGTTTCGGCATTGGCAGGTGATATGTGCATGGATAGAGAACTGATTAAATGATAGAATGCAGAGAGTTGCTGTAAATGGAAACTTTTCAAGTTCGTTTTAAATTGTAAGTGGAGTGCCTCAAGGTTAAGTCCTGGGCTCAATGGTTTTTAATTTATTTAATAAATTGGACCTGTCACCTTGATTCAAGTTTGCATATCTGAAAACTTCATTAAAAACTGCCTATGTATCATGTTAGCCAAAGAAACAGTCACAGTTTAGTAGATTTTCATTCTTTTATATTGGTATGTTGGACTATCTAAGAGCAGTAGCATATGCTAACATATGCTAGTATAGCTTTTCAGTGCTGTTTCATTTTTTAATTAAGCTTTTGAGTGAAGTTTCTTATGCTAATTAAGCTCTAGGTTGCCTTGTGCGACTTTCACTTTCTCTTTTGCACACACAATAGTTTAATAGCTTCTAAACTATGCGTCTCCTGGACCTTTGGCTAAAAGGATACATAGGCAGTTTTGAATTCCGTTTTCAACATGCAAAAAATAATTTAATGTGACAGGGCTGCTTTAAATGACCTTGAAGTGTGAATTGAAGTAGTATTTCAGTACTTTCAACTTTATCAAGTAAAATGCATATTCCATTGGTTACATGGAAAAACTACCCTAAAATAGCTCAATAACTGTATAAAAGCATATATTTCCTGAAAGTAGATATCATGTGGCATTAAATATTGGGTCACTTGCCATTATGCCCCTAGTCTGGTGTGCAGAAATGTTTCCAGAACAAGGCGCTAATGGAAAAAATTAGCATTTTCTTTATGTTTCTACTGTTCAAATGTACTGAAATATTTGAAAACTATGGGGCTTCCTACTGTATTCATTAGCTACTGCTGTTACAAGAAAAATGACCTCATTGATATGACTTGCCTTTACTAAAATGTTGTAACAACTACAAAAATGAAGAAAAGGCAAAAAACATATACTTTGAGGAACGTTTAGTAAGTCATACATATTGTAACTGACACATAGTACACAATAATAAATCCATCACAAAGGAGATATGAAATTTTATAAAATCATTCACCAGGAAAAATTGTCTCTTATTTTTAAATATATTTTCACAAGTAATACAATTTGGCTTATTACACTTAAAATTCCATTTAATGCTTTCATTAAGAACAGTGTTGACTGGTTTCATTCATTTTTCACATATTCTACATGGAGCCAAAATTACTTTAATTTCTTAAAAATTACTTATGGTTTCTCTGTTAACCCTTTGAGTGCCAGAGGGGGGTGCAACACATTGCAAAACACTCAAATGGTTAACATCTACTCCACTGGAATTATACCAATGTCTATTTAAAGCGGAACTACCACCTGAACACAACTTTAGCTTAAATAACTCCCCATCTGGGGACTAGCTGCTTAGTAGCGCTAGTCGCCAGAATTATTACCTTGACAAATAGATTTAACCTTTCTTCCCAGAATGCGGACATCTTGCCATAATGACATCTGCGCGCCTGCGCTGTCAGTCCCCTTTTGGAGCCGGACGGCTCCTAGCAACGCCTCCTTGCTTCATCAAGGAACGTCCATGTGCCTGTGTTGTCGGGAGTTATTTAAGCTAAAGTTGTGTTCAGGTGGTAGTTCCGCTTTAAAATAATATATGTGGCTGATAGGTTAAAGCCAGTGATGAAGGAAATGTATCTCATCTGCTCAACTCTGGTTTGATTCCCATTATTGACGGTAACATCACCCTCTTCTTGATCAATAAGGGCTTTAATTTTCTCTTAATCAAATTGCTATTCATATTGCTTGCTCTTCCTCTTTCCTTCTTTTAAATTCTTGATCATACTTATGACTAAATCTCTCAAAATGCAAAACTGATTTTCAAAATTCTCATTGGATCTTCACTTTCTTTTTACTTAAATTATTTTAGTTTTCAGGACTTGTTCTACCTCCAAGCCAGAGTGGGGTTTCACTCCAAGTTATACCAATTTATTCATGGGTTATTGGAAGTCCAGCCGTATTTGGAATGGCCACCCATTGGGGAGGCAATCCTGGTGATTTATTGCCATTTTATTGTCAACCTCATTAGTATCTGGTTGGGGTCACAAGGTGGTCTTGAGAGGTTTTTTTTTTTAGATTTAACAAAAATAGTTTGAGTTTAATTTTACCTTTGAAATTGATGCACACAGTGTTGTATTTTTGGATTTTGTAGTGTCAAAGAAGAAAACAATTTTTCTCTGTCATCCAATATAGGTTAATGGTAACTTTGGGAAGGCAACCTCCCCTTTAAGTAGGCAGGAATAATGCTGGGTGGAGCCTTCCTCCTCTCCTTATCTGGTTCTCAGCCAATTCCCTCCAGTAATATTTGTTCCTTGATGAAGCAAGGCATGACAACAGTTCTGCTATAGTTTTAGCTTTTTTATTAATTTTCTGTTAGATATGGAATACCACCATTTGGTGGATTACCATCACTGACATTCCCAAGTGGATAGCTCAGTTTCCAGGTGCTGCTGTGGACCTGTCAGCTCTAAGAGGTAAAAGCTTGTGTAACATGTTTTTTCCCTGGGAGTTGCCCACTGAGGCTTCTTCTTTAGCAATGGTAATCTGAAGACAGAAGACCTGCTAAAAAGGTGAGCAACCCTTTCAGTGCTGAGGGCCACATGTCCCATGCTTCCCCTCCACACAGGGGTCTCTCTTGGAGTTCCTACTGCACACTCCTGCACTCACTGGGTTTATCTGTATGTCTGTGGGGTTTTGGAGCAATGGGTTTCTGTGGTAAATTTACCCATTAACTGCTGGATGGGCACTTTTGAGGGGTGTATGAAAATTTCCCTACTGGGTCCAGTGTTTATTTCATCTTTCTATTTGCTGATGTTTATTTCACTGTTTTCAAACTATTTGTAATGTTTGGTTTATTTGAGTTCCGCACCTTTAAGGCGTGCTTTACCGCATAGACTCCATGCTCCATTCACCTCTCTGAGATTTTACAGTTTGGGACATATCTCTGTAACCACTCAACGTAGCGACTTCAGAGACAGTTCATTTTGTTTGTCTGCCCTTGTTCTATCATCCAGTTAACGTTCGGAGTGTTTTGTGGGGCTCAGGGGGCATCGTTCACTGTTTAGGGTATTTTTCAAGAGAAACTACATTTCCCATGAGCGCTTGCTTTGCACGCTTGTTTCTGCTTGGCTCCTGTCGCAGACGCCATTTTCTGCTTTCAATCAGGGCTACCTAGAGAGTACTATATGCCCCTCATGCACTGCTGCCCCTGTGTCTCCCCCAGGGACCTCCAGCCATGCACTAGAGCCACTGTGGATGCAAGAGTTTAAGGCCACTACTAGAGACCTAAGATCTACCTTACAACTCCTTCCATTCCAATTAGAGGGTCTTCCTTACCAAAACCGCAGGGTGTACCTGATGTATCAAACTCCTCTGAGGAGGAACTGTTGGTGGACTCGGATGAGGGGGGAATGTTCTGCAGTGGTATCCTCCCAATTCTTTGGGGACCCCTTTGAAGCTGACCCTGATCCCTCAACTGAGGGCTTGATCAGGGCAATGCTCGCTACGTTGAACATTTCCCTGGTCCGTGAGACTCCCAAAGACCCTTCTAATGTGTTTCATGAACCTAAGAAGCAGTGTACCTTCTCACCTAATCCCACTCTGGACCAACTTGTGTTAGATGAGTGGAAGTCTCCTGATAAGAAATCTACTGTGTCTAGAAAGTTTGCTAAGCTGTATCCTTTCTCTGAAGCAGCAGTGGTACAGTGGCTTCACCCTCCTAAGGTGGATGCCCCAGTTTCTAGACTTTCTAAGTCCACTGCTCTGCCTGTTGCGGACACTTCTGTCCTTCAGGACTGGACTGACAAGAAGCTTGAGGCCTTTCTGAAGGCCATCTTCGCTACTGCAGGCACTTCATTGTGTTCCTCATTTGCCGCTGCTTGGGTGAACCAGGCCATAGCAGTTTGGACTGAACAGCTCACTGTCACTGTCCGTCAGAGTGCTTCCGCTGCTGACTTGCTGCGGCTTCTGGCCAACATCTCTGAAGTGCAGAATTATGTTTCTGCAGCCATCTTTAATGCCATCCGGTCAGTGGCTAGGGTTTCTACCATGTCTGTTGTCACCAGACGAGCTCTTTGGCTCAAGATCTGGTCCGCTGACACTGCCTCTAAGAAAGCCTTACTTTTGTTAACTTTTCAGGAAACGTCCTTGTTTGGGCCGGAGCTTAAGGACCTCATCAGTGAGGCCACTGGGGGTAAGAGTATACTGTTACCCTTGGTCCCCAAGAAGAAGCCTCTGGTTAAAAGAAATTAGCTTTTTTGTCCCTTTCAGGTTGAAGCACGTCCCATGAACCAGGCAGTTCCCCAGGCCCTGCACTCCTCCTCCAAGTCCATGCAGCAGTGGAGGTCCAAGCAGTCCTCCACCAAGGCCTCTAAACCTTCTTCGGCATGACTCATCAAACCCCGGTCCCCATGCACTCGTGGGTGGCTGTCTGCGCCACTTCCTCGATGTCTTGACAGACACCGTGGTGGATCCGTGGGTTTTGCAGGGAATTTTGGAGGAGTACAAGATCCCTTTCACTTCTCTTCCTCCGTTCAGGTTCTTTCTTTCTCACACTCCTCAGGGACAACAGAGACATCCAAACCCTTTTAGACAAGGAGGTTCTTGAACCGGTTCCCAATCAGGAACAGGTTTGGGTTTCTATTCCAACCTGTTCGTGGTTTCCAAGAAGGACAGCAGCTGTCATCTGATTTTGGACCTCAAGAATCTCAATTCCTTTGTGGTCAAAACTCATTATCACCAGGAGTCCCTGAGGATGGTTATCGCGGCCATGTTTCCTGGGGAATTTCTCACCTCTCTGGACCTTCAGAATGCATACCTGCATTTCGCCATACATCCAGAGAGCCAGCAGTACCTCATGTTTGCTTGTGACCAAGGGCATTTTCAGTTTTCTGCTCTTCCCTTTGGTCTGACTACAGCCCCCAGGTCTTCAATCGTGTTTTGGGTGCATTAGTCTCTGTCCTACACAGGGACGGCATCAGAGACACTCCATACATGGACGACTTGCTTCTGAAGGCCCCCTCTCTAGAAGTCCTTCACCACCAGGATGGATCCTCAGCATGGACAAGTCAGATTTGACGCCATCCCAGAGATGTTTCTGGGTCTTCTCCTCGACACTATGCAAGGCACGGCTGAGGTTGCTTGCAAGATCACCAAAAAAGTGTCTGCAGTCCTGGCCTCCGATCCAGTGCCTGCCAAGAAGTTAACCTCCCTAGTGGGGAAGTTCATATCAACCATAGAAGCGGTCCCATTTGTCATGGCTCACACGAGGGAACTGCAGAGGTTTGTGATCCAGGTTTGCAATGGCAAGACGGATCACTTGCGGATGTCAGTGTCACGGTTTGTTATGACTCTCAGACACAGAGTAAGACCTGGGCAACAGGTCGGCCCAATTGTCATGATGGTCAGTAACAAAACAGCGCAGGAACTGCTCCAGTCCCTGATTGGCCCGCACAGCAGCCCCATTGGTCTGGGGATGGTATGCAGAAGAAAAGGATAATTGAAAGCCCATTTGTTCACAAAAGGCTATCCAAAACCTAGACACGAACTGGCTTCCCCGGTCGGACACCAGAACTCTGGGTACCCCGTGCAACCGGAATACTTCTTTAGCGAAAACCACCGCTAATAGCAGAGGGAAGGCCACGGAGGGGTACGAAATGAGCCATTTTAGAAAACCTGTCCACCACCATAAGTATAAGGAGTACGTCCACCGGTTCTATGCAACTGGATCAGCAACCGGTATATGGAGTAAACCAGTACCGCGTACTGGAGCAAAGGAATGCCCAACCAGTTCTATTCAACGGGATCAGCAACCGGTATATGAAGTAAACCAGTACCGCGTACTGGAGCAATGGAATGCCCAACAGGTTCTATACAACGGGATCAGCAACCTGTATGTGGAGTAAACCAGTACCGCGTACTGGAGCAGTGGAATGCCCAACCGGTTCTATACAACGGGATCAGCAACCGGTATGTGGAGTAAACCAGTACCGCGTACTGGAGCAGGGGAATGCCCAACCAGTTCTATACAACGGGATCAGCAACCGGTATGTGGAGTAAACCAGTACCGCGTACTGGAGCAATGGAACACCCAACCGGTTCTATACAATGGGATCAGCAACCGGTATGTGGAGTAAACCAGTACCGCGTACTGTTGCAATGGAATGCCCAACCGGTTCTGTACTACAGAATCAGCAACCGGTATGTGGAGTGATAAAAATGTCGCCCAGGTGACTAGGCAGCCAGACGAAGATCATCAGGATGCAGTATCAGGAACAGGTTGCCCTCCCGGACAACCACAGGAACGGCAGAACGGCCAATCAGGTCAGGAACGGAAGCAGGAACAACGCTAGCACCGGATCAGAAGCAGGAGCAGGAACAACAGGCCATCCGGATCTGGAACGAAAACAGGAACCTTTCAGCAGCAGCTCTGACAGTGGAGAAATGCTGACACTGGTAGCAGATCAACAGGCCCAAGGATACATAAAGGCAGGTGACTGCAGATGCAGAGACATCACGAAAGGGCAACCAAAGGGTGCCTCAGGCCGGTTTAAATAGGCAGTGCTAGGCAGGCGTTAGACAGGTGGCCAGTGGAGAATACACACACCTGACTGACAGCAGGGGCGAGCAATCACGGGCACCGTGATAGTCAGTCTCTCTACCCCTACATGTGGAGCTGATCCTCTTGTGGTGGCTCAGCCTGTCCAATCTTCTGAAGGGCAGACCTTTCCTGATATCCTTCTGGACAATTATGACAACGGATGCCAGCCTATGTGGCTGGGGTGCAGTCCTGAGTCACATGAACGGTGGTCTCTGGAGGAATCTCTCTTTCACATCAACGTCCTGGAACTCCTAGCAATATTTCATGCTCTCCAGTACTGGACGTTCAAGTGGAGGACTGGCCAGTTCTTGTACCGTCCGACAATGTCACGGCCATGGCTTACATCAACAAGCAAGGCAGAACAAGAAGTCTTGCAGCTTGGTTGGAAGTCAAAGCTATTTTGTCTTGGGCAGAAGAACATGTTAGTGCCATATCCACAGTTCATATTCCCAGCGTAGACAATGTTCTGGCAGACTTCCTAAGTCGACACACAGTGGAAAGCGGAGAGTGGGAACTGCATCAAGACGTGTTCAACCTCTTTGTACAATGTGCACTTCCTTGCATCGACCTGATGGCGACACGGCAGAACCAGAAGGTCCTGTTGTTCTGCTCTCGCTGGAGGGACCCCTTCCCTCTGGCGTACATCTTTCCTCCCATTACCATGCTACACAGGGTGTTGCAGAAACTGCGTCAGGAAGGTACTTCAGTCATTCTGATTGCTCTGTACTGGCCTTGTCAGGCTTGGTTTCCGGAGCTTCTGGATCTCTCCATGGCAGCTTCCCCACTGTCTGGATCTTATTCTACAGGGGTACCTGTGGAAGGAGGATGTTGACTGTCTGGGTTTGACTGCATGGAAATTGAATCCTCAGCATTGAAGATGAAGGGTTTCTCTTTGGGTGTGGTGGCCACTATGCTTCGTACCAGCAAGCCTGTTTCCTCTAAGGTGTACCATAGAGTTTGGTCCACTTTTCTCACTTTGTGTGCTGATAGGTATCTTTCCCACAACTTTGATCTTCCTATGATCCTGTCTTTTTTGCAGGACGGGGTAGATAAGGGGCTCAGCTTGGAAGGTTCAGAGCTCTACTCTCTCTGTGTTCTTTGAGAGGTGCATTGCCATCCTTCCAGGTGTCAAGTTTTCTTTCAGGGCGTGGCTCATGCTCGTCCTGCCTTTAAGACTCCTCAATGGGATCTTAATTTGGTTTTGGGCATCCTTCAGCACCCTCCATTTGGGTCCTTGACTACTATTCGTCTATGTCTAATCACTTGGAAGATGGCTTTTCTCCTGGCGATTGTGTCTGTTTGCCGAGTCATTGAGTTGCACGCCTTGTGTTGTAAACCACCCTTTCTGGTGTTTCACACGGACAAGGCGGTTCTTCACACTTCTCAAAAGTTCCTCCCGAAGGTGGTCTCTGAATTCCACATTAATCAGGAAATTGTGGTGCCCTCTTTCTGGCTTGACCCTACATCTGTCAAGGAAAGGGAACTTCACTTCTTGGATGTGGTGAGCTGTGCACCGCTCTGAGTCCTTTCATCAGTCTGACGTATTTTTCATCATACCTGAGGGCAGGTAGACCGGCATCCAAGGTCACCATAGCTTCCTGGATTAAGTCTACTATTCGTGAGGCTTACGAACTGAGGAAGAAGCCTGTTCCATTTCGTGTCACGGCTCATTCCACCAGGTCTATTGGGGCTTCTTGGGCCTATAAAAATTAGGCCTTCACTGATCAGTTGTGCAAGGTGGCCACTTGGTCGTCTGTGCACACCTTCTATAAACACTACCGTGTTGATGTTCTGGCATCGGCCAATTCCAGCTTTGGTAGGAAGATCCTGGAGGCTGTCTTGCGTGTCGAGAGTCTTCCTTGTCTCTTCAGTACTCCTTAACTGTTGAGCCCAGTTTAGCTTTAGTTCTATGTGCTGTCTTACTGTTCCTGGTGTGTTATACCCCAGTTCTGTGTCCGTTGACACTTTATTTCTATTTGCAGAGCCACTTTATGATCTGATGGTTCATATATGCTCTGGTGACTTTGGGGACCTGTGCCTGGTCCTTGCCTTACTTCCCACCTCTGGGAAACGCAATGTTTGGACATCCCAAAGTTATCAGTAACCTATATTGGATGACAGAGAAAATAGGATTTTAGTCTTACCTGTTAAATTCTTTTCTCTTAGTCCAAATAGGTTACTGGTCTCCCACCCTGTCAAGGGACCATGCTTGGTTCTCCTGTGACCGAACGTGGGAGTTCATGCTCACAGGAGTCTTCTTTTCCTTTTTTCTTCCCAGAATTGTTCCTGCCTGCTTATAGGGACGGTCGCCTTCCTAAAGTTACCAGTAACCTATATGGACTAAGAAAAAAGGATTTAACAGGTAAGATTAAAATCCTCTTTTGCACCAAAACACGCTTTAAGAAGTTATTTGCAACCAATGTATACCTAGCAAAAGTGTCATCCCTTCTAGTAATTATTTTCGCCATGTGGCCGATATGTACAAGTGAAAAGGAACTGTAGATCTAATGAGTCAGTCTGGTATTTTGAGAGATAGATTTATTCATATTGTTCATGATCAATAATTTGTAGATACTGCAGTAAAAAGTACATTATGAACAGAATTGACATGATGAATAATTATGAAGATGGGTCATTAAGGGTATAACAACCCATGACGTGCTATGACCGTCAAGGGTTGTTCAGGGGTTAAGGAAGTTTCAGACTCAGTAGTCTGTTACCACTTGGTTTGAATGAAATGCTGGATATAAGTGCTAGTTTGTGAGACACAGCCATCCAGTATGCTGAAGATTTTTAGTTTCTCGTACTCCTTTTATGCTTTATTGTTACACTGGCCACAGTGCCACTGCCAGCCAGTCGCGGGGCAGTCATGCGCAGTAGAGATTGCCTGCGCGGGCAGTCTCTACTGCGCATGACTGCAGCATGCGCAGCTGTCTCTACTGTGCATGACTTTGTCGTTACACACGTTTAAGCGAATTATTATATAGGATTTTTATGCACCTGTTTATATTTTTTATGTTTTCTGTGTATTCATTTACTTGATTATAGCTGTCAGCATCCAAATGGTTAAAATATGTTGGTGGAGTGTAAACTTAACTTTAAATAGTTTAGGTGTCTTGTCCACTCCCATGCCCTGGAAAAAGTACACTGAGTCCCAAAAGATGCTTGATGGGAGGAGCCCATAACCTGGGAGATCCATGTACCTGGGCTAAACACTCTTCTTATTCTCAGGTGTCTTGAAATGTTGTTTTGGTGACCAGGTTCATGTCATCCAAACGTTGTTCTCAGCTACCTATGCATAATACCATTGAATGTTTGCGAGTGCAACTCTATTTATTTATTTTAAACATGACATTTCAATAGGACAGTAAGACAGATAAGTTAAAGTTAACAGATAAGGGGTCTCTTGCATTTACTCTCCCAAAAGAGGGTACTCTAATCCCTCTGTGGAAAAGTGAAACTGGCAATATTTATTGGTTCCCTTATACACACCACACACACACACACACACACACACACACACACACACACACACACACACACACACACACACACACACACACACACACACATATCTCTCTCTTTTTTTCTCTATCTTGCTGGAAACAGAACAGGAGGCAGACCCTCATGGCAGGGTTACTAGGCAGAACAGATGCAGAAATAACAGCTAGTAACAGTCACTAATACTAGGAAGCAGTTAACTCATATGCATATGAAAGGTGGATGATGGGTGGACATAGGTTGGCAGGCAAAACTTGCTCTCAAGGCTTGAGAGAGAGGCTAGAGTAAAAAAGCTGGTGACCGGTGTAAATTGGAGTAGCTCACACAGGTGAATACAGGACTAGGAGCAAACAAACAAACAATAAGGCAGGATCCAAATCAGCAAACGGTAGCAGGTCTGGAGCAAAACAAAGGTCAGGACAGGCTGCAATCACGTGTGATCAGAATACAAAGCCAAGGCCATACACAGGAATCAGGAAGCTCAGCACTGGTAAACTTAGTCAGTGAGTGTCTGTAATGCTGCTTGATATAGACCTCTGTGTGCTTTTCCCAGAAGCAGATTTGAATCCAGGCAAGATCAGAGCTGGAGTGAGTGAACAGGTGTGTCCAGGTAAACAGGCAGAGCTGCAGACAACAGCAAAGCAGGACTTTCTGGAGCAGAGTCTTTCTCTTTCTCTCTCCTTACATTGTACACAGGGAAAAACTGGATCTAGCTTTTCTCTTGTTGACTAGCATGGTTTTCTACAAGAGACATTGACACAAGTGCTTTTGAGTGAACCTGTCTCCATGGCATGATATTTCCCTAACTTCCACTACCATGAGCTAAGATGCAATAAGACACTCCCTAAATACCACCCAGAATCTGACAAGAAATACTGATAAATTAGAAACATTAAACTAAAACGTTCACCTTAATTCAAGTTTGCATTTTTAAAACCGCCTATATCTCATGTTATCCAAAAGTCCCGCAGATTTAGGGCTCGATTCAAATGTTGGCGTCGCCAGAAAAAACTGGCGACGCTGGTTTTAACGTCAATTGAGCAATGCAAATGTTCTACTAGAAACAAGCGACACCAGTTCTGAAACACACGTCGCCCGTCGCCAGAACAGCAAGATCTCACCCATAGAGGATAATGTACAAGCGACGCCAAAAGCGATTCAAATGTTGGAGTTAGGGCTAACGCGCGTTAAATTGCAACATTTCTCTCCAGAAATCTAACGCCTATTTTTTTTGGAGAAAAACACACAACTCAGACTAGAAAATCACCTTTGCTGAAAATAAAAGAGAGAGGCAGGTCATTCAAGGACAGAAGCCAAGCATACAGAAGTCAATATTAACCCCTGCAATGCCTAGCAAATACAACAACAAGGCCCACAACAGTGATACACAACCCCTCCACCCAAAACACACCTAACATGCAATCTGGATATTCCAGGGCATCCCCTGAGGGCACAAGGGAATACCCAAATTAAAATAACATATGCCCAACATCAGGTCCAACTGTGTCAATGACAGTGTGGAGAAATGGTGCCTCAAATGTCACATATGCACATCTACCCAAAAATGTGTAAAATCAATATCATCAAACACCAATGCAGAACATAACAACATGGGAAAAGTGACGCACCCTGAGCTGGTACACATGGCACACCAACATCACATGACACCCTGCTTGTGAACCACTGGCCTACACCATACAAACAAGTCACAGACAAACAATAACAATCGAGCAACTCCACAGGGACAAGGGGAACACAAAGCAGCACAACATAAGACATCCCAAAACACCTTGGACCAACAGAGGTTAACACACAACACCACATGCACACCTGTCACTCCAACATCAAATCAACTCACCAATGTAACCTTAGCAGTACATGGAGACAAAACACACACCTGACAGCTACATACCAATTACAAATAATCACACCACTAACCACAGACACACCAGAAAACAATTACCTGGATAACACACACACCTTATCATTAGTCCATTATGACCACATGACTGCTCATTGACAACACCCTACTGCTGTTTAAAAGTTACAGCCCACCCTTCTCAGATGGAGAGAGAGAAAAAAAAAAAAAACACAACAGAAGAGAACAGAACAACAGTATGTACACATACCTTTACCTGAGGCGACAGCGGAGGCGTAGGCGTGAGAGGGCTAGGGCTCCCCATCCCCCTCCAAGCACCCCTGTGCAACAGCCGTCACCTCCTGCAGCTGTTCATGCTCCAGCTGAAGAGCCATCCCCACCTGGAGGACAGCACCTACCAGCAGCACCTCAGCTGCAACGACAGGATGCCCCCCAGCTGCCACAGGGACCTGTGGAGCAGCAGAGGGCTGGCAGACAAATGGCCAGGCCCCGGATATATCGCACCAGGGTAACGCTGCTGGGAATGACTGAGGAAGAAGTCAGGGACAGATACAGGCTGACATCCGAGAGCCTGCTAAACCTGTATCAGGTGATCAAAGATGACATAGACCCTGTTTACTCTGCAAACCGTGCCCTGACAGGACTGCAGAAGCTTATGTGTTCCATCCACTTCATGGCAAGTGGATCATTCCAATCCACAGAGGGATATGTGTCTGGAATGTCCCAGTCCACCTGCTCCAGGGCACTGACACAGGTGTTGACAGCACTGAAGAGGAAGGCAAGTGCCTACGTCCACTTCCCTACAACAAACATGGAGTGGGCACGGGTTAAGCAGGCCTTCTACGCCAGGGGAGGAATGCCCAGGGTCATGGGGGCCATTGATTGCACACACATCCGATTAAGAGCCCCTGCACATCATCCACATCTCTATGTCAACAGGAAGAGTTACCACTCAATCAATGTACAGATGGTGTGTGATGCTGGGATGAGGATTACCAATGTGTGTGCAAAATTCCCTGGGAGTTGTCATGACTCACACATACTCACCAACTCCTCTGTACACAGGGATTTTGAGAACGGTACACATACAGGAGGATGGCTGTTGGGTGAGTCAACAGAGAACACACCCCCCCACATCCACAGGTGCATGCACATGACGCATGTACATACCCATTTCAGTATGTGCATGACACAAAGGGGGGGGGGGACACCAAGTGTTGATGAAGAGGTGATGAAGATCAGATGACTCTACCATGTCATCACGTCTGCACCTTCCATGTAATGACATGTTGGTCATGTGCCCACGTCCCTTCAACTGTGGACATCTCTGTGCATAGGCTCCATAGAATAACATGGAATTTGGAGAAGTGATGGACCAGAGAAGTCATCTCCATCACTTCACCTCTACATCACTGCTTTGTGACTCCCCACCCCATGAATACATCATCCATGTAACATGACACCATGTTACTACTCATCTACAGGTGATGCTGGCTATGGGTGCAAGTGTTGGCTGCTCACACCAATCGCAAATCCACAGACACCTGCTGAGGAGCGCTACAATGAGGCACATGTCCGGACCAGGAATGTCATTGAGCGCACATTTGGCCAGCTCAAATCCAGGTTCCGTTGCCTGGATCAGTCTGGGGGTGCTCTGCAGTATACACCTGCTAAGGTATGTGACATCGTCCAGGCATGTGCCTTGTTGCATAACATAGCTGTGGACACACGTCTCGTGGAGGATGTGCAGCCACACCAGCCTGTGGAGGTCCCTGTTCCCACTGATGGAGGGGAGGATCTGTTGACAGGGACACAGATGCGAAACAGGCTCATCAGGGACTACTTCACCTGTGAGTACCATGCATGTGTGATTGTGGATGTGCTTGTGGAATGCATGCAAACATGTAAACCAACAATGATTATCTGTTCCACTCCACAGGATGACCCAACAGCATAGTCCTACCATGTCAAGGACATCATCCTTCATCCTCGCATCAAAGGTAAACCATATGGTCCATGTCTATCACATACTGAGTTGTACTGATGTGAAACTACATCTACCAAGTTGAGCAAAGCCATGACACATGTGGAACCCTGTGAGTCACAGAGGAATACCCAATGCAATGACATGTAATGGATGCCACATAGCAATACCATGTTTTAACCCCTTGAGGGCCATAGGTGCACACAAAACATTACAAGGCACTCAGTTGTGTACCCCTCTGTCACTCGAATGGTTCAGGGGATAATGGATCAGACTTAGCTAGAATGTGAGCAATGCCCAATGTAGCTGAATGGGGATGGTGGTTGTGTGTGGTGTTGTCTAAGGTATGGCAGTAATGATCCGTTAGTCAGGTTGCAAGGCCTGCCATGCTGACTTGTTTGTGTGTGTGTATATAGCACAAGGAATATTCCACTCCATTGTTTGACAATGTGTGTTGTCCATGTGTTATGACCATATGAGGTGTTCATCAAGGGGCTGGCAAGCAGACATATGTATGTATGTGACACGGACCCTGAGCACACACACCTTATCAGTATGTAGATCGAGATCCATGAAATAGTTCACCTGTTCCAGGGGGCTTGGTTTACGATATGATGTGTGTGTCCACACACATATACATATGTCTGCTAGCCAACACCTTTATCCAAACAAAATAAGGTCATGATGGCTACACAACACGTTGACAACAAATAGATTGTTCACTCTGTCACATAACAAAGCTGTCACCGTGGAGTGCCAGTAAGGTCTCAAAAGCATTGTTGATCAATATGTTGTGTACCTCAAGGGCATGATGGTTGTAAAGCAATAGCATGACTGTTGTGTTGATAGTGCATCTACAAATCTCGTTTTCACTCTCTGCAGGCATCTATGGCATGACTCCTCATGGTCCAGCAGTTTGTTCCGGTGACATGTTGACTCAACGTCCATGAGGATAATCTGTTTGTGTTGATGTCAATAAAACATGTGATATGACTATATATCTTGTGTCACTGATTACCTTTCCCATCAGGGTTTCAAAGAGATAGATGATAGTGATACTTGTAATGTTTGGAAATCCATGTAGTTGGGTTTATCACCCTGAGTAAAACAAGTGAACTTCCTTGCTGACAGGTGTTTTATTCCAAAGTGGTTACAGCTCAAAGTTTACATCCATAGATCCAATATCACAGTGGCATGAATGTGTCATGTGGCGCTGTTGATACAACATCTTATGGACAGCTCCGGTCCCTGCACCATGAATCCCCATAGGATGAAGTTGCAACAGCGCCATTTAACACCTTCAGGACAATGTAATATTTGACCCATGACTTCAAGCTCTGAGCTTGGATAACCTTGGAAAGAGACACCTTTCAGCAGTGGGAGTTCCCTTGTTCCAATCAGGGTGGTGAACCCAACTACATATATCATGACACATTCCAAGCATTACTATCCCCTTAATTGCGATCATGTTGTTGATGTATGTAATGTGTTCATGTTGTTCAAGTTCAAGTCACATCATGGAACAACATCCTGATGTTGTTTGACTTTCAAATGTCTGTGATTTGAACTTGGACAAACGTGTGTATGTGATGTGTGTGTTCACCCCTGCTGTAAAAGCTTGTGACTCCATTCATCGTGAATGAGTTGTGTTCACTGCATAGCTTTGCAATGCATTGGAGACAACTCATTCCCTGACACCCATGTTAGATGTGAATGAGTTGTGTTCACTGCATAGCTTTGCAATGCATTGGAGACAACTCATTCCCTGACACCCATGTTAGATGTGAATGAGTTGTGTTCACTGCATAGCTTTGCAATGCATTGGAGACAACTCGGCCAAACAAACCACATATTGGATGAGAAACATGCATGGACACAGATGTAGTGAAAAAGTGCAAACATTTATTAAACGGGCCTGAAGAAGGTTGGCCCTACTTCTTTTTCTTGGGAGGGTAAGGGGGGGGGGGGCTGCAGAGGTGGATTGCCTCTGACTGTGGTGGGTTACCCGTGGGTGTCTGGTGGATGGTGGTGGTGGTGGTGGTGGATCACTGCTGGCTGGAGATGCATTACTGGACCCCTGTTGTGATGGCTGGCCCATGTTGTGGCGCTGGTTTTCCCGCCTGTTTGTTTCACGCATCTCCACCAGCATGTGTCCCAGCACCTCCATCATGCCGGTGTTAAATTGCGCCTGCTGGGTGTTGGTGACAACCTGTTGTGCCTCCATGGCCCGGAGGCACCCCATGATCCTCCCTATATCCACCTCAATCCTACGCAGGGATCGGGCACACCTCCGTAACACTGTCACCTGCTCACCCTGGACAGCCACACATGCCGCATCGAGGGCTGCTGTGGGCGCAGGTGACACAGGCGTGGTGGGCATGGAGGCTGGCAGAGGTGGTGGTGTGAGCGGACGACCATGGGGTGCCTCAGGAGAGACTGCAACATGGAGGCTGTGGGGGGATGTGGAGAACCGATCCCTGGACCCCTCACTACCCTCTGTTACCGCAGCCTCAGGATGGGGCACATCTGTTGGTGTGGTTGGGGGGGATGGCGTTGGTGGTGGTGGTGGGGTGAAAACTGTGCGCCCCTGTGGCTGCTGTGGCTCCCCGATCAGGCCAATATGTTGGTAGTCCAGGGGCCACATCAGGGATGCCTCCTGGCTTCCGGATCTCCTTAGGGGGGGCTGAGGCCTAGCCCACATGCTGGACTCTGCATGTCCTGGCATCTGGACAGCCTGTGGCATTCTGTGCCTCGCCATAGGCTGCAGTGGTGGAGACACGTGGACGCCAGGATCTTGCTGGGGCCACTGCTGGGGGCCTTGCTGGGGCCACTGCTGCTGCTGCTGGGGCCACTGCTGCTGGGGCCACTGCTGCTGCTGCTGGGGCCACTGCTGCTGGGGCCACTGCTGCTGCGGCCGCTGCTGCTGCTGCTGGGGGCCTTGCTGGGGCCGCTGCTGCTGCTGCTGCTGGGGGCCTTGCTGGGGCCGCTGCTGCTGCTGCTGGGGGCCTTGCTGGGGCCGCTGCTGCTGTGGTTGCTGCTGTGGTGGTGGTGGCAGCACTCCTGAGGTGGTGGCCTCCTCACAGGAGGTTTCCCCGGACTCCTCTGCTCGGGATGTTTGGTAAGCTGTGGGGGCAAATGACATGATGGAATTAGTGATTTGAGCCGTGACAGGAGTGCTGCAGTACTGTTACAATGACATGTGAACCGTTGAGTGGCAGGATAGTATCCATTGCATAGCTTGGCAATGCATTGGTTACCATCCTGACACACATTGCTTAGCTTGATGTGATCCCATACATTGATTGTTCTAACCTACAGTGTTGTAGATTTGGTCATCATGTGTATCCTGAGCAGTGGGGATGGCAAGGCATATACCTCCTTGCTATCCCCATTCATCATAATACATGTGGTGACCAAAAATAAAACATGACACCTTGAGTGACACAAACCTATTGCATGTCATACACTTAGCTTCAACAACAGAAACACTGTGACCTCTTAACACAACAATGCACCAGTGGTGAACGATGACCACAGAGTCCAACCGATGGTGTCAGCAACAGGAACAGACCAAGCACACCAAGCAACATGATCTGTGGTACCCAACAACCTAATCAGCTGGAGGACACACACACACAACCCAGGACAGACATAATCATAACACACAGCAAACATGTGTATGGTTATGCTGTACTGTTAGGGGTTACTTCTTTGTTTTCCTATGTCATGATGTTGAGCCTAAGCACTGGTGTATCACATGTTGTTTAGATCTCAGTGCATTGGCTCCCAAGGATAACACAGGGATTGCAGGTGTGATGACACTGTTGTTGTCGTCATGTAAACATTGCCACCTCTTTCTGACACCCTAGTGAATGCCCCCCCCCCATCAGGATTTAGCCTTGTGAATCACATATGTCCTGCAGAGTGGTGATGGTGGGGAATGTCCCCTGGCCAGCAACACCCTGCAGTCTACATATGATGCAGAATGCTGAAACTTCCACTTGTACTAACTACCTACATGTTCAACACCTAGCTCTGACATGCATTAACAATACAATATGAAACACACCAATTCCCCTCCTTGCTATTCTCTGATAACCCTTTGGGTGCCAGGGGACTAGACAGTGTTTTGTTGAACAATGCATTGCTTATCCCTGTGGCACTCAAGGGGTTGTGTGCTGACCTCTTTGTCACTCTTTGTATGACATTGTGATACACAGAACATTTAGATCTGTGACTGACACATGACAGTGTGCATTGGATTTGTGCTGTGTATGATGTTGTTTTGGACAGCATGAAGAGGGTTCAGTAGGGACTTTAGCATTACCATTCTGGCTGGGTTCGTCAGGTATTCTGTCCTTGTTTGACATCCCTCCAAGCTGTGTGGCTGGATTGTGGTGTGGAATGCTGTCCATGTGTTCAGGTGTCACTGTGTTTGTCTCTGTCTGTTAGGTGTCAGTTATGTGTGATGTGTGTGGGCCTTGATGCACGTACCAGTGGACTGGAGGCTCCTTTCATCCCCAGTGTCGCTCCATCCAGGAACACCATGGACTGTGATGGCGGAGATTGCCCTGCGTACAGCCTCCTCCCACTGGGTATATTCCACACGCAGGGGCGGACCACCTCCTGTACCAGCAGCATGCAAGGCCTGCTCACCCATCTTCCTCTTCACCTTCACAATGGGAGACAGAAATGGGAAAAGGGTTGAACTAGATGTACACAAGTCTATTGTCAACATGAATTACTGTGTTACTATGTTACTATCTTACCTTGGCCTTGCAGTCTGTCCACCTTTTTTTCACGGACTCCACTGACCGGCTGCGGCTGGATACAGCGTTGACCGCAGCCACGACCTCCTTCCAGGCTGCCTTCCTCCTGGAGCTCAAACCAGCAAGGGGCCCTTTGGAGAACAGGACCCTCTCCCTTGCAACTACAGCCTCACAGAGGACAAGGTTCTCCTCCTCAGAGAACCTGGGCTCTCTCGCCCTTTCCTCCTCCTCACCACCAACAGTTTGTTGAGAGCCTTGGCTGTGGCTCTCCAGCCCTGCCTGCACTGGCCCTGGCTGTGTGTGGTGCAGGGGGTCTACCCCTCGTCCCACTGTCTCTGCCCCTGCACTGGATGTGCCTGCCCTCAGGTGGCTGCCCCTCCGCCCCAGTGATCTCCTTCTCCCTCCCCTACCCTGACCAGGGATGCCCCCCTGCATCTCCTCCTCCTCTCCTCCTACACTCCCCACCCCTCTCTCCTCTCCTCTCCATTGCTCTCACACCCAGGCACTCACTCAGGCCCTCACACACTCACTCACTCACTCACTCTCTGTCACTCACTTGCACTCACAGACTCACACTGTCAAAAAAAAAATAAAGGTGTGATGTGTTATCAAAATAAAAATGAGCTATGTGTGTGTATGTGTGTTTGTGTTTGAATGTGTGTGATGGATATGTGCAAAAGTGTTTTATGTGTATTTTTATGGTGTCCCAATGCTCTCCAACTCCTATCTGTGTGCTGTGCTCCTCTCTACCTCTCACTCTGTAAAACTAACCTCCACTCCTTGGGTCCTGAGATCTAGCTCTGTGAACTCGATAACAGACAAAGGTGCGTAGGTGATTTTGGGTCTATTTATAGTTTTTTCGACTGAACTTGATACTTTGGGGGGCTGTGATTGGCTGGAGCGCTTGGTAACGTTGGACGTTTCGCTTGTTTTTTGCTTTTGGAGACGTTTCTCGCGTGTTTGGCGTCGACGATGAGGTCAAATATTTGGCGACTACAGTTTTGTAGTCTTCGTGTGTTTTGTAGGCCGTCGCGCGTTAACTCTTTTGGGTATGGAACATTTGAATCTCACGTTACCCAGTTTGGTTTAACTCGCGAAGCCAGTTTTTTTCTTCACGCTAGTTTTAACTCCAACATTTGAATCGAGCCCTTATAGTGTAGGAAATATTCACACTTATTTTCTGGGCAAAGTGAAAGTAAACACTTCTTGATACCGCACAAAGCTTCATTAGCATATGAAACATTAATTAGCATAATGCACATCACTGAAAGGTTTCATTAGCATATGATGTGTCACAAAAAGATAATTAGCATATGCAAAAATAACTGGGTCTCCACATATGTAAGAATTCTGAATATCTCCTTAGCTGTGCATTTGCTGGTCTTTTGGCTACATGGCTGACATGCAAACTTGAATTAAGGTGAAAGCTCCACTTTAATTTCTTTTATGTCCAATGTGGAATACAGGAACAATGGGGTTGAGCTTCCTCCTCCAGAGGGCATGGCACTTCAAAAAAAGACAGTATCTTATAGAGAGAGACTTTCTCCTCCTCCTCCAGGTCAATCCCCGCCTTAACCCTGATTCATGTGTTCTGTGACATTTTAGATATAAAGCTATAAAGTCTCCAATTAGGCGGCATCCCATCCCTGGCTTCCCTGGAGTTGAATTGCCCAGTTTGCAGGAGTTTTATTCTTGTACCATTTCTCTATGGAGTTTTACTTTATGATATTCTGCTAGCTAGATGGGAGCGTGAAGACAGAAGACTGGTGACTAACACTTTGAGTGCCATGGTCCTATTCTATGTCCCACTACTATCTAATTTCCATATCATGTGGTGAATATACACTCACTCTTCTTTCTATTTACTCTTATTTATCTGAGTGGCAAAGACGGCTGCTTTAATTGGTTTCCCAGAATTTAACCCTTTCATTGCCAGTTAATACATAGGTGGCTGTATTAATCAGAACCACTCTAAACTTTATCTGTACCCTTTCTTAGGTTACAAAGGGGCTTTTGTAATGCGTTATGGTATTTTAAATAATTTCGTTCTTGGTGCATGGTCCCTTTAAGAATGGGAGCCTAATCCGCTGCCATCTTTGCTTCATTGACTTTAATGGGAAAAGTTTTGTGGGACATATCTCTGCACGCATTTATTCTGCGTAGGTCTGAGTGGACTCATTCTTCTCTTCTGTTCATGCTGTATTACAAGATCAGTGTCCTGACTGTCCAGTGGTGTGCATTTGCCATGCTTCATGGTTGGGGAACTTAGATTAAAGTAATGGGGGGAACTACATTGGCCAGAATTCTCTGTTTCCTGGGCTTATTTTTGATTGGTTCATTGCCTTTGTTGGCTGCCATCTTATTCCTCCATTATGTATAGTATACAGAAGCTGACTCTCCTGCTCTCTTTCTCTTGCTCTATAGTTTAAGCTACTTTCTCTGGACATGGGGAAAACCAAACTTAAGGATTTAGGGGCTTCCGGAACTCCCTAACTCATTGTCCTCATTTCATGTTGGGCTCCCAAGGGAATATTGTGGGTCCCTATGTCCATCCTGTATTGTTATCCTTACTACACTCCTGGGGACATCCAGCACTGATCAAGACCCAGCTTAGGTTAAAGCTGATGTCCTTCTGGCATCCATTCCGTTATCCATCCAAGGTGTTCCTCCAATCTTGGTGACCCATGCCCCCTATCAGGCAAGTTGATCCTGTTTTTAGGCAGTATTCTCAAATTGTTGGGGAAACATCTGATGAGGAGGTTGATTCAGTGGAAGAAGATATGGATTCTCCCTTGTCCTTTGGAGATCCCAATGAGGCTGACTTTGTGCACTCTGCAGAGGGGCTCATTAGAGTGGTGTCGACCCTTCAGGTCTCTGAGGCCTCTGCCTCTCCAGATGTCTTCCAGAGACACAAGAAATACTCTCCGGTACCTACTAATAGCACCTTAGACCAGGTTCTATTAGAAGAGGGGAAGACCCCAGATAATAGATTTTTTCTTAATACATGTATCGCTAAAGTTACCCCTTTTCTAGCTGAGGCTCTTCTCCCTGTACTATTGAACCCCTCTATTTCATGCATAGCCAAAATTACAGCTCCTCCATTGACAGTCGGTGCTGACCTACAGGATCAGACTGACAAACACCTTGACTCTCTTCTAAAGGCTAACTTTGTAGCCACAGGGGCAGCTCTGTCTGGGTTAATATGGTTATACCTGTCTTGGGTAAGCAGCTTTCTGAAGCTCTTCACTCTGATGTTGCTAAGGAAAACTTAAGCATATAATTCTGAAGCTTCCTTTGATGCTGCCAGATTTTCTCGTAAGGCCACAACCCTATCTGTTGCTGAACGCCGCACCTTGTGGTTAAAGATTTGGTCTGAGAACCAATCTCACAAGAAATCACTGGTCTCTGTCTTTTGCGGGTAAGACTCTATTTGGACCAGACCTAAGTAAGGTCATTAGAGATGCCACTGAAGGCAATTGCACTCTCCTGCCCCAAATTTCTTCTTAGCTTTCCTTTATTCCCACGAGGGCATGTGGATTTCATCCTCCTGCCTCCAATTTGGGGAGCAGTGGGTTCAAGCCCCTCAGGTCTCCCAGACATGCCCTGCCCCAAAGCCCCACAGAGTTGTAGGGCAAGAAGTCTGCTCCACCCTCCGCATGACTCTCAGAGTCCTAGTCCATTATTGCCTGTAGGGGGTCACCTACATCTTTTTCAAGGTGTCTGGACTTCTTCTGTGATGGACCATTGGGTTTTGTGTATTGTTTTGGATGTGGTACCTCATAAATTTCAAGTTCTTTCCTCCACATCACTTCTTTTTCTCAAGTGTTCCTCTGGGCCCAGAACGAGCATGTCTCTTTATAGATGCTGTCTCCTGTCTTCTGGACAAGCAGGTCCCAGTTCCTGTCCCATCCCAAAAGCGCTTCTCAGATTTTTATTTTTTCAGTTCCCAAGAAGGATGATGGTTGTTGTCCCATTCTGGACTTGAAATCATCAGCTAATCAGCCACTTCATGGTTGCTATGCTCTTCAAGATGGAATATTTGCACCCTGTCATCTCACCAATGTGTCCAGGTATGTTCCTGGCATCTCTGATCTTCAGGATGCCTAACTGCACATCCTGATTCATCTAGGCCACCAACTTTTCCTTTGTTTTGATTTCACCTGCATTACCAGTTAATTTCACTACCATTCAGCTTGGCTTCACCTCCAAAAATCTTCACAAAGATCACGGCAGCTTTGGCCGCATACGTCCACTCTCAATTTATTTCTCTGATCCCATATCTGGAGAATCTTTGGATTGAGGTTTCTTCAAAAGAAATTTTGAGGATCCATATACAAGATTGTGCCCACATTCTGGTAAACCCTGGTTGGGTTTTCAATCTCAAGAAGTCCTCTTTGATCCCCTCCCAGGTCCTTTTCTTTCTGGGGATGAAGTTCAACACCCTTTAAGGACAAGTGTTCCTATGGAAAGACAAGATCGAGATCCTGTTCCAGGACATATTGTGGGTGCTGGTAATGGCCCTCAGTGACAAAAGAGATTACAGGAGGATCCTGGGTCAAGTAGTGTCTGTCCTGGAAGTGGTCCCATATGCTCAATTCCACATGAGGGAACTGCAACTGGATATTCTAAGAAATTGGTCCTGACTGCGTTCTCACCTGTCTCACTCATTGACCCTCTCCCCTCGAATGAGGGAGGATCTACTTTGTGGTTGCATCATCCTCATCTGATTCAGGGACTTCCCTTTGTCATGCCAGAATGGAATTTGGTCACTACAGATGCCAGCCTCAGAGTCTGGGGTGTAACCTTGGGTTCCATCACAGCTTAGGGACGGTGGAACAGAGAGGAGAGTCTCCTGTTCGTCAACATCCTGGAGATCCATGCCATACATCTGATACTCCTTTACTGGTCTCAAGTACTGATGGGGATGCCAGTACAGATTGAGTTAGACAAATCAACGACAGTGGCAGTTATTAGCTGTCAAGGAGGAACTTGAAGGGAGTCAGCATGGGTGGAGGTACAAGAGTTCCTTTATTGGGCAGAAACTCACATTCCAGCTATCTATTCTAATACTAGGAATTGAAAATGTGTTTGTGGACCTTCTGAGTCATTAAGATGTGGCTCCAGGCAACTGACAACTGAATCTGAACGTTTTCAAACAGATAGTCCATTGTTGGGGTCTCCCAATGGTGGATCTGATGGCCTCTCATGAGAAAAGGAAGGTCCCTCTGTTTTGCACAAAGGCAAAGAATCCCTTAACATTTGTGAAGGATGCAATGTCTATTTCATGGAACTTTCATATGTAGTAATAATAATAATTATAATAATAATTATTTTATTTTATATAGCGCACACAGATTACGCAGAGCTTTACACTCATATTGGTCCCTGTCCCCACTGGGGCTCACAATCTAAATTCACCTATCAGTATGTTTTTTTGGAATCCTATGTCCTATGTGTTCTGTCCAATTCTTCTAATCCCCAGGTTGCTACAAAAGATCAGGTTGGAGAAGGCTGTTGTCATCATGATTGCTCCATTATGGCACCATTGGACCTGGTTTGCGGAACTTCTCACTCTATCCATCCAGAAACTGTTCTGTCATCCTCAAGACTGAACCTCCTAATTCAGGATCCCATCTTGTATCAGGATGTGGAAAGGCTAGTTTTGATGGCATGTCTCTAGAAACCAGAAACCAAAGATGTGTCTGCCCAGACTTTTGATCTTCCTACATTTCTGGTATGCTCTACAAGATGGAATGAACAGGTCTCAGTGTGAGCTTTATTAAGGCACAGATCACAGCTCTTTCAGTCCTCTTCCAGAGGCGTATTGTTATTCTGTCTCCTTATGGTTCAAGCTTTCCTTCTAGCCAATTTGTCTGTACAGAGGATTCCTGAGTTACAAGCCCTGTCTTGTAAACCTCCTTTCCTAAAGTGGTACGTTGTACTTCTCAAGAGTTTTTTCCCAATGTTGTCTCAGATTTTCACATCTCTCAGGATATCATACTGCTTTATTTTGTCCTGGCCCTTCCGCTAAACAGGGGAAGAATATTCACCTGTTGGATGTGATGTGATGTCCTACGTATTCTGTGCATCATGTACATCTTTTTCACAAGGTTGATGTCCTCTTTGGCATTCCTGAGGGCCCTAGGGTGGGTCAGGTAGCATCCAAAATCACTATTGCTCTTGGTTTAAGGCTACCGTATTTCAGGGTATGTGATTAGGAAGAGACCTATCCCCCCAGGCCTCTGCTGAATATCTGCGCAAGGCTGCTATGTGGTCCTCCTTGCACACATTCACTAAACACTACTGTGTCAGTGTTTTAGCCCCAACTTGGGCCAGCTTTGACCAGAAGTGCCTTCAGGCAGTAGTGTCTGTCTAAGGACTGTTTTCTTTTTTGCACTAGTACCCCATTTTAGAAGATTGATCCCAGCTGGCTCTTGTTTGGTTTGTTTGTTGTGATAGTTCAGTGTCTGTTGGCACCTAAAGTTACACAGATAACAGTTTAGTCCTATGGAATACTGGTATTCTAAGGGTAGACTTCTCTTTACTCCCCAAGAATCTATGGGATGCTTTGGTATATCCCCATGGTTCCTGTGCTCCATATTGAACATAAGATAAAATAGAATTTTAGTGAACTTACCTTTAAATCCTTTTCTCTTTAGTCCATATGGAACACAGGACTCCCACCCATAGAAAACCCCTACCTGTGTTTCCTTCCTCTGACAGAGCAGTGCTCTTGTAATCTTTATTTAGAGTTTCCTGTTCTTCTTTCTGCTTTTGTTTCTTTTTCTGTGGTACTTGTTAGGCATGAATCTGGCTTAAGGCGTTGTTAAGCTGGAGGAGGAAGGATTCTCTGCTCAAATGCTCCTGCCTTGCCCTCTGGAGGAGGGAGTTCAACTCCAAAGTTCCTTTGTTCCATATGGACTAAAGAGAAAAACGGATTTAATTGTAAGTTAACTAAAACCCTATTATTTAACATGATAGAGACATATATGAGAGAGGTGTCATTTCAATCATAGTTACATATTGCTATTAAATAGTTAAATAAGCCCACTGATTATGCTCTTCTTCCTCTCTTAGAAAGATTCAATGTGAAACCATCATTGGGTGAGCGTGCTATTCGCCTTCCGCCTCCACCAGGTGAAAGTGAGAATGAGGACAATCTCTCAAAGAGATCATCCGCCTCTTCTAATTCCAGTAAGTATTACAAATTGAGTTGTCATTACATTACTTAACTGGCTTCATTCAAAATTATACATCTTCTGAGATTCTCATTTTAAACAGCATTTGTTTTTTTACCACAGTACCCTTAATGAATCCAAATGTTTCAACTGAAAGAATTTACATCACAGTTCTTCAGTGAAATGCCAGGATCAATTCTTTAATGGCAAAATGAATTAGATACTTCCCTAGTTATTTAAGTAGAAATGTGCCTCTCTGGCAATCAGAAGTTTAAAGGAAAGTGGGACTGTTCTGGGCTAGATGGAACCCTTCACTTCTACTTACTCCATCAACCTCACTTATACTGTCAAAGTCTTTTGTTTGTGTTGTAAGGTGGTGCTTTATAAGTCAGTGATCATACTTATTACATTCATGTATAAAAATCGTCTGCTTTCATCTGTAATTAATTAAGTTGATTGCTTAGTAATGGTTCTCATTATAGTCTATTGCTGTTATTTTTGAAGGTGTAACAGAAATACGAACCAAAGCCAATGTTCAGTTTAAAGAAATCAAAGTGAAGCAAGGCGATAGAAGATATGTATCGTCCAGTGTAAGCTCTAATGTATCATCATCATCATCATCTTTATTAAGTGCACCTTAAGACAAACTGAAGAAAAAGAATGGAACACACACACATATGTATTTGGCTTGCATTGTGTATGATAATTAAATAAAATGTCTGAGTAGGATGATGTAAGTTGTGCTTATGTTCTGTAGTTTATATATCTGTTCTAAACCCCCTCTGTCTGAACTACATTCCAGTGTAATAATTTACATAACTAACATCTCCTATTAACAATAACCCACCAGTTACCTTACTACTACTGGAAAATTGTAAAGGCTTCTATGAATCCTTTACTTGCTTCAATACAAAACATATTCAATCAATCTTAGATGTAGTGTCAATGGAGGCAGTATGATGGGACAGGGGTGCTGACCCCTGACAGTTCATGGGTCCTGACCCCTTGATACCTTTCTATCTCAGGGTTAGCTTTTTGCTTAGTCTTTACAAAGGCTACCAATTGGGCACACACTTGGGTTCACTCACTTCAAGTTTTCTGGCATTAACTCAGGAAAGGGGAAGTCATAGTGGCTTTAGTGTGTAGCGTAACTGATTGGTAGACTGAGGGTTAAGCACAGCGGATACAATTATCCAGCCAGACAAAAAGGTAATACATTGCATTTATTAGAGGCACCACAAATATAGGACAACTACAGGCAAATAAACAGAGGTAAACTATAAAACCTACCCATTACTACTATTCGCTTGTTGGTGCATGCACTAGCAAAGTTGTATAGATTCAGAGATTCACTTAAAGGGATAGTAATACTTCATTTTAACTTTATTTTATTTTGTAGGCATTAAAAAAACATGAAGAATGATATAAGTCTTATCTCTGAAACCTTTATGGTTTAAGAGATATTCACAAACAAAGTATCCCCCCCCTGTTCAACCAGATCAGAAGGGAGATGCCCAGGTAGACTGCAGAGAGGGACAATCTTCAATTAAGATAACGGAAAAAGCTGAAAAACTTGTCAAGGGGGGAAGGGCTTTCATTGTTTTCATACAAAGAAAATTGTCCCCTTCTGTTATCTGTACTGTCATACAACCAGACTCACATCTGAGAAGAGATGGCTTACACTAGGTAAAAGGGGCGGGGAGGGGAACTTTGCTTGTGAATATCTCATAAACCATAAAGGTTTGAGAGATAAGACTTATATCATTCTTCATGTTTTTTTAATGCCTACAAAATAAAATAAAGTTAAAACGAAGTATTACTATCCCTTTAATACTCACAGTCCATTTTAGGTTTGCTCTGAAGCTTGTCCAAAGTCCCAAAAGAGGCAGGAGTGGGACACATAGCCCACTACACATTCACTAGGTGTACCTTGCAATCCTGGCAGAGTGTTTTGAGAAAGTTTCCTAAGAGATCATTCACAGTATACTTTTCTTATTCATGGGCTGTAGCCACCAGTTAGCTTGCATAAGAACATGAGGGCACTCTCTGTGGCTGCAGCTGCCACAACTTGGCTTACAGCACATGACTGGAAGAGTGACCTAGCAACTTCAATGCCCACTCACCCTAATTCCTCCGGTGAGGGCACACTCCAGTCCCAGATTCCCCTTTACTGCCTTAGCAAGCACGTGGGCCACTCAAAATCCAGACTGGCCACAGTCATCTCTCCATTCTAAAGAGGCAAATTCCCTGCTTCTATATCCTCATCTCTCTTCTCTTTCATAGGCTTTCCTTGCTACCCCCTCCTCCTGCAGTATCTGTCAAAACTATCATTTACAATATGTATTTTGTATAGTCTGCTTTATGGGATTAATCAAAGTGAAGAAAAAGAAGACAGAAAAGATAACCAAGTGACAATGGTCACTAATAGCGAAAGAACCAGCTCAATACTGTATCACAGGACCAATTCAGTCTCTAATGTTACTCAACTCCCATAAAAACATCAAACTTTATTTATTCCCAACATACATATAAAATTAAAATCATATCCCCAATCCAACTTAATGGTACTGGATTTAAAAATTAGCCTCACTTATTGGGTGGGCTTCGTGGTAGAAAAATAGATGCTTTATATGGGATATCAGTACTAGGGATGCCGATTAAGTTTTTTACTTAATATGTTAATTAAGCAGATTTCATCTAGCTGGTTATATTTCTCTGTCGTCCACTATAGGTTACTGGTAACTTTGGGAAGGCGACCGTCCCTTTAATAGGCAGGAACAATTCTGGTAAGAAATGCTGGGTGGAGCCTTCCTCCTCGCCTAGCTGGTACCCAGCCAATCCCCTCTGGTAAGATTTGTTCCTTGATGAAGCAAGGCATGAGAACAGTTCTGCTATAGTTTTAGTTATTTTATTGTTTTCTGTTAGATATGGAATACCATCTATTAGGCGGATTACCATTACTAACATTCCAAGTTGGATAGTGCAGTTTTCAGGTGCTGTGGTGGACCTGTCAGCCCTTAAAGTGAAAAGCTTTGTGTAGCATGTTTTTTCCCTGGAAGTTGCCCACTGAGGCTTCTTCTCTAGCAAATGGTAATCTGAAGACAGAAGACCTGCTGAAAAGGTGAACAACCCTTTGAGTGCTGAGGTCCACGTGTCCCATGCTTCCCCTTCGCACAGGGGTCTCCTCTAGCGTTCTTACTGCATACTCCTGCACTCATTGGGTTTATCTGTATGTCTGGTGGGGTTTGGAGCAGCTGGGTTTCTGTGGAAAATTTTACACTTTGTTTGCTGTTGGGCACTCTTATTGCACTTTCCCTACTGGGTCCAGTGTTTATTCATTTATTTTAGTGTTTTCTTATATGTTTTACCGCTGTTCACACAGATTCTGAATTTTTGATTTATTTGTGTTCCGTGCGCTTTACTGCATAGACACCATGCTCCATTCACCTCTATGGGACTTTACAGTTTGGGACATATCTCTGCAACCGCTCAACTTCAGAGACGGCTCATTTTGTTTGTGTACCCTTGTTCTATCATCTGGTTAATGTTCTGGGGGGCTCAGGGGGCTTCGAGCACTGTTTTGGGGGTACTTGAAGGGAAACTACATTTCCCATGAGCTCCCGTTTCACACACTCGTTTCTGATTGGCTGCCATTGCGGATGACATTCTCTGGCTTCCTTTCATGAGTATCCTAAGCAGGGCTTGGACTCCCCTTCTCTCCTCAGCCAATTAACCATTCATCTGCCAGATAAGTGCTTTTTATCTATTTCTGGGGTGAATTTCTTAATCTTAAACACAGTATTTGGGTATTCCATATACTTTCAGACGTTTATATCCTGTGAGGATATCAACTCCGTTGGAACTTGGGGCTTGACCTAAGACTAAGGATACTGGGATGTCTGTGACCCCCATTGCGCATTGATTCTCATGTCAATTCGGGCTTCCTAGAGAATACTCAGGTCATTTATACCCTTCATGCGCTGCTGCCCCTGCATCTCCCTCAGGGTCCTCCAGCCATGCACTAGAGCCACTGTGGATGCAAGACTTTAAGGCCACTACTAGAGACCTAAGATCTACCTTACAATTCCTTCCATCCCAATTACAGGGGGTCTTCCAGCCCTGGCATCCCCCTACTTCTATCAGGTCTTCTCTACCTAATCCACAGGGTGTACCTGATGTATCAGACTCCTCTGAGGAGGAACTGTTGGTATACTTGGATGAGGGTGAATGTTCTGTGGTGGTATCCTCCCAATACTTTGGGGACCCTATTGAAGCTGACCCTGATACCTCAGCTGAGGGCCTGACCAGGACAGTACTCACTACACTGAACATTCCCCATCATTCTAAGACTCCCAAGGACCATTCTGATGTGTTTCATGAACCTAAGAAGAAGTGTACTTTCTTTCCACCTAATCCCACTCTTGACCAACTCGCGTTAGATGAGTGGAAGTCTCCTGATAAGAAATCTACTGTGTCTATAAAGTTTGCTAAGCTGTATCCCTTCTCTGAAGCGCCCCTAGCCCAGTGCGCTCATCCCCCTAAGGTGGATGCCCCAGTTTCTAGACTTTCTAAGTCCACTGCTCTGCCTCTTGTGGACGCATCTGTCCTTAGGGATTGGACTAACAGGAAACTTGAGGCCTTCCTAAAGGCAATCTTTGCTACTGCAGGCACTTCATTGCGTACTTCATTTGCTGCTGCTTCGGTGAACAGGGCTATTGCAGCTTGGGCTGAACAGCTAACTGTGGCTGTCCGTCAGGACTCTCCCACTGGTGACCTGCTGCGTGTTCTGGTCAAAATCTCTGAATCTCAGCATTATGTTTCTGCAGCTATCTTTGATGCCATCCGGTTGGTGGCTAGGGTTTCTACCATGTCTATGGTGGCCAGATAGGCTTTTTGGCTCAAGATCTGGTCAGCAGACACTACCTCTAAGAAAGCCTTACTTTCGTTACCCTTTCAGGGAACGTTTTTGTTCAGACCGGAGCTTAAGGACCTCAGGCTGCTGGGGGTAAGAACACTCTGTTGCCCATAGTCCCCAAGAAGAAGCCTCTGAGTCAGCTTTTTATCCCTTTCTGGCTGAGGCACGTTGTAACGGTTTGTTTGACACACAGACACAGTGGTTTAGGATTAAACACAGTTTTATTGAAATCACAGTAATATAATAACCCTCACAGGTCCTATAGTATTTAAGCAGAATAATACAGACACACGACAGGTTACATATACATATGTCTACACAGGTCCAGTATAACCATAAAGTCCATAACAGCATATACTGACACAGGTCAGGCAGAATACGATGAATTCCCAGGAAAAAGGTACTGCATGGGTTAATGGTCTTCAATGAGTGTAAACAGTCCCATGTGAAGAGAGGTCTGTGATGGAGCTCTCCCCATATAGGGAGCTTAAGGATACGTAATGCCCAGAAATAGGTTAGCAGATCAAACGGGAACTGCCAGAGTAATATCAGGAATTGAGCAAAATATGACACTGCCATAGCAGTAATGGAGACCAGGCCACTTACACACTGCCAGAGCAGTAACGGAGACAAGACCAGTGGCACACTGCCGTAGCAGTAACGGAGACAAGCCACTTGCACTCTGCAGGAGCAGTAACAGAGACAAGGCCAATGGCACACTGCCGTAGCAGTAACAGGGGCTAGGCCACTTGCTCTCTGCAGGAGCAGTAACGGAGACAAGGCCAATGGCACACGGCCGTAGCAGTAACAAGATAGACCACTTACACTCTGCAGGAGCAGTAACGGAGACAAGGCCAATGGCACACTGCTGTAGCAGTAACAGAGACAGACACTTGCACTCTGCAGGAGCAGTAACGAAGACAAGACCAATGGCACACTGCATTAGCAGTAACGGAGACTAGCCCACTTGCGCTCTGCAGGAGCAGTAACGGAGACAAGGCCAATGGCACACTGCCGTAGCAGTAACGGAGACTAGACCACTTGTGCTCTGCAGGAGCAGTAACGGAAACAAGGCCAATGGCACACTGCCGTAGCAGTAACAGAGACTAGGCCACTTGCACTCTGCAGGAGCAGTACGGAGACACAACTGAACACTGCCGTGACCGGACTGACTGGGCAACCGAGCAACTCGCCCTGAGGTCGTAATCAACCGGAAGCGACACAAAATGCCTGATGGATAGGAATGTCGCCAAGGCGACACAGAGGCAGCCAGAGCAGGAACGTCAACCAAGCCAGGTCGAATCTCGGAGCAGGAACGTCAGCCAAGCTGGGTCGGTACACAGCAGCAGGAACTTCAGCCATGCCGGGTCGGTACACAGAAGCAGGAACGTCAGCCAAGCCTGGTCGGTACACAGGAGCAGGAACGTCAGCCAAGCCAGGTCGGTACACAGGAGCAGGCGCAGAAGAATGGTCAGGCAATCCGGGTCGGTACATAGGCAGGAGACGAGAAGCAGAGTAGTCAGGCAGGCTGTCACGGTTTGTTTTGACTCTCAGACACAGAGTAAGATAAAAATCAAACTTTATTGAAAAGTTTAACGGGAACCCTCACGGGCCCTAATCATACACGTAAATCACATATACACAATGGGTACAGACAGTAGAATTGCAAGATACACATGGGAGGCTCTACCGGCCTTGCCAATATACCAGGCAAGGCAGCCTAAAGGGTTACACGACAATCTGAATGTGGCTTTACCGGCCTTGCCAATATACCAGGCAAGGCAGCCTGGAGGTTTACACGACAAACTGATTGTGGCTTTACCGGCCTTGCCAATATACCGGGCAAGGCAGCCTGGAGGTTACACGACAAGCTGGTTGTGGGTCTACCGGCCTTGCCAATATATCGGGCAAGGCAGCCTGGAGGGTTAACACGATAAGCTGGTTGTGGCTCTACCGGCCTTGCCGATATACCTGGTAAGGCAGCCTGGAGGTTACACGCCAATCTGAATGTGGCTCTACCGGCCTCGCCAAATTACCGGGCAAGGCAGCCGGGAGGACAGAGGAACAGCTCCACTAATGCTGCATAGATGGAGCAACAGCAAAGATGGAACAGTAGAGCAAATCAGTCTCCCAACCAGGGAGACCAAACCAGTTTAGTAACGGAGACAGCAACAACCGGTGAATTTGGAGTAACCCAGTACCATGTATAGGACAACAGTATAGCCCAACCGGTTCTACAATAACTGGATTAGCAACCGGTGGATGTGGAGTAAACCAGTACCGCGTACTGGACAACAGAGTGCTCAACCGGCTCTATACTAGCGGAATCAGCAGCCGGTGTATTGTGGAGTAAACCAGTTCCGCATACTGGACAACAAAGTGCTCAACTGGCTCTATACTAGCAGAATCAGCAGCCAGTGTATTGTGGAGTAAACCAGTACCGCGTACTGGACAATAAAGTGCTCAACCGGCTCTGTACTAACGGAATCAGCAGCCGGTGTATTGTGGAGTAAACCAGTACCGATTACTGGTCAGCAATAGCGCTCACTCAGCTCTAAACAGCGGAATCAGCAGCCGGTGGATGGTGGAGTAAACCAGTACCGTGTACTGGACACAATAGCGCTAAGTCGGCTCTATACAAGTTGAAACTGCAGCCGGTGTCCGAGGAGTGAACCAGTACCGCGCACTGGAATAATTGTAACGCCCAACCAGTACTATACAAGCAGAATCAGCTACGGGTGAAAGGAGTAAACCAGTACAGCGTACTGGATAACGTATGCCCAACCGGTCCTATACAAGCGGAATCAGCAACCGGTGAGTTTGGAGTAAACCAGTACCGCGTACTGGATAAGCGTATTGCCCAACCGGTTCTATACAAGCGAATCAGCAACCGGTGAGTTTGGAGTAAACTAGTACCGTGTACTGGATAAGCACATTGCCCAACCGGTTCCATACAAGCGAATCAGCAACCGGTGAGATTGGAGAAAACCAGTACCACGTACTGGATAAGCGTATTGCCCAGCCGGTTCTATACAAGCGAATCAGCAACTGGTGAGATTGGAGAAAACCAGTACCGCATACTCGATAAGCATATTGCCCAACCGGTTCTATACAAGCGAATCAGCAACCGGTGAGATATGGAATGCACAATGATCAGAATGTCGCCATAGCAACTCAGCAGCCAGACGGATGACCAGCAGCAGCAACAGCAGACAAGCCAGGACCATCACAGGAACGACAGCACCGCCAACCAGATCAGGAACGGAGCAGGAACAACAGCAGCACAGGATTAGTATCACGGTTCCCGTGCTTCCCTGTCAATCTTTGCTGGGTTGCTTGTACATTGGAGGATGCTGATTGGCCTGCCCAGAATGTTCCTTTATACACTGGGCTCTGGGCACTTGTCAGTTGCCCTTTCGTGGTGTTCCTGAGCCTGCGCCTTGTTGCTGTGTTTCTGCTTTCCGGTTTACCGACTCGGCTAGTCTGACCATCCCATTGTTCCTGGTCCGTGATTGACCCGGCTCTGGCTGACGTTCCTGCTCCGTGATTGACCCGCTCTGGCTGACGTTCCTGCTCCGTGATTGACCCGGCTCTGGCCGTCGACTCTAGCTCCAAGTACCGATCCGGTCCCGGTTGGGATCCAGTGCTGCATCTGTTCCTGTGTTCCTGCGTGTTCCAGGTCGGCGGCTGGCGACATTCTGAACTGTGTTTGTGTTGCTCTGACTAATCCTCTCTTGAGTATTGGACCGTAGCCTGAGCCTGTTCCTTTACACAGCAGTACCAGTACCCGTGTATGACCAGTTTTAACCCTTGCTGTGCCGGTTGCCTCTGATTTCTGAGCCTGTATTCTTACTTGCCAAGCCAGTGTAGTCCTTACGAGCCTGTTACCACTGAATGTGCCTACCTGACCAGACCTCCCTATTGCACTAGCAGAGCTGTAGCCTTTCCGGTGCCGTTACACCGCTACCACGCCGGCTGGCGTTGGACCCTCCATTTGCTCTTGCTATTTGTGCTCCATTGGACACCGGTGTGGTGTTCCGGTCCAGGTCACCTTTAGCGCTCATTGTGTTACTACCGTATTTCCATCCGTTGGCTCATTATCGCTTGTGCAGTATTCATGCGCTCTGGCACCTAAGGGGTGCGTACGGCTCTTCTCCCGTTGGCATAAGCAGGGTTATATCAGTGACAAGGTTAAGGGCGATTCCGATTCTGGTCCATCTACTGGCAGTGGCTCTCTCCAGATTATTCCACTAAGGTGGTATAGGCTTGGTCCAGGGCATTTGCTGGTCAATCTGGGCGTTCATTTCCAAAAGTTCTGAGAGTGATTAGTTCAGTCACACTATACACCCTGCTCTTCATCATCAAGAGACTGATATCTATTCTGATATCTATTCTGAGCGTTGGCCAGTCAGTGAACTTGTCTTGTTCATTTTCTCCACATTTAACCCTGTGTTTGCTTATCTGTACTTTTACTCTGTAGACATATTTGGGCCTGTATCACAGTTACCATTCTTGGCCCCCAGGGGCGCTGTTCTTTCATTTTTATTTTCAATAAAACTGTGTTTTAGAATAGATATCAGTCTCTTGATGATGAAGAGCAGGGTGTATAGTGTGACTGAACTAATCACTCTCAGAACTTTTGGAAATGAACGCCCAGATTGACCAGCAAATGCCCTGGACCGAGCCTATACCACCTTAGTGGAATAATCTGGAGAGAGCCACTGCCAGTAGATGGACCAGAATCGGAATCGCCCTTAACCTTGTCACGGATATAACCCTGCTTATGCCAACGGGAGAAGAGCCGTACGCACCCCTTAGGTGCCAGAGTGCATGAATACTGCACAAGCTATAATGAGCCAACGGATGGAAATACGGTAGTAACACAATGAGCGCTAAAGGTGACCTGGACCGGAACACCACACTGGTGTCCAATGGAGCACAAACAGCAAGAGCAAATGGAGGGTCCAACGCCAGCCGGCGTGGTAGTGGAAAGGCTACAGCTCTGCTAGTGCAATAGGGAGGTCTGGTCAGGTAGGCACATTCAGTGGTAACAGGCTCGTAAGGACTACACTGGCTTGGCAAGTAAGAATACAGGCTCAGAAATCAGAGGCAACCGGCACAGCAAGGGTTAAAACTGGTCATACACGGGTACTGGTACTGCAGTGTAAAGGAACAGGCTCAGGCTACGGTCCAATACTCAAGAGAGGATTAGTCAGAGCAACACAAACACAGTTCAGAATGTCGCCAGCCGCCGACCTGGAACACGCAGGAACACAGGAACAGATGCAGCACTGGATCCCAACCGGAACCGGATCGGTACTTGGAGCTAGAGTCGACAGCCAGAGCCGGGTCAATCACGGAGCAGGAACGTCAGCCAGAGCCGGGTCAGTCACGGAGCAGGAACGTCAGCCAGAGCCGGGTCAATCACGGAGCAGGAACGTCAGCCAGAGCCGGGTCAATCACGGACCAGGAACAATGGGATGGTCAGACTAGCCGAGTCGGTAAACCGGAAAGCAGAAACACAGCAACAAGGCGCAGGCTCAGGAACACCACGAAAGGGCAACTGACAAGTGCCCAGAGCCCAGTGTATAAAGGAACATTCTGGGCGGGCCAATCAGCATCCTCCAATGTACAAGCAACCCAGCAAAGATTGACAGGGAAGCACGGGAACCGTGATAATTAGGAACAGAAGCAGGAATGACAGCACCGCCAACCGGATCAGGAACGGAGCAGGAACAACACAGGAGAGGCCCTGACTACTGGAGCAACGCTGGAACTAGTAGCAGAGCGAAACAGGCCCAGGGAATAGGTACAAGGCAGGTGACTGCTGACATAGAGACACCATGAAAGGGCCACCAAAGGGTGCCTCAGCCCAGTTTATAAAGGCAGTACTGGGCAGGCAAAAGACAGATGGCCAGTGGAGAGTACACACACCTGACTGACAGCAGAAGTCAGCAATCACGGGCACCGTGATACAGGCCAAGTTGGTACACTGGGAATCACTGAGCAAAAACAAGCACTGGTACAGGAACACCACGAAAGGGTACCGGAAGGGTGCAAGAGCCCAGTATATAAAGGCCATACTGGGCGGGACAAACACAGAATAGCCAGTGAGAGCAAAGCACAGTGTAGACTCACAGAAATTAGCAAGGGGAGCACGGGCACCATGATACACGTGCCACGAACCAGGCGGTTCCCCAGGCCTCCTCCAAGCCCAAGCAACAATGGAGGTCCAAGCAGTCCTCCACCAAGCCCAAGACTTCCAAGCCTTCTTCGACATGACTCGCCAAACCCTGGTCCCCATGCGCCAGTGGGTGGCCATTTGCGCCACTTCCTCAGTGTCTGGACAGACACTGTGTTAGATCTGTGGGTTTTGCAGGTAGTCTTGGAAGGGTACAGGATCCCTTTCACTTCTCTTCCTCCGTTCAGGTTCTTTCCTTCTCACACTCCTCAGGGAGTGGAGAAGCGCTGTCTCTTCAACGGTACCATCCAGACCCTTTTAGACAAGGAAGTTCTGGAGCCGGTTCCTGAGCTGGAACAGGGTTTGGGCTTCTATTCCAACCTGTTTGTGGTTTCCAAGAAGGACCGTGGCAGTTGTTCGATTTTGGACATCAAGAATCTCAATTCCTTTGTGGTCAAGACTCATTATCACCAGGAGTCCCTGAGGAAAGTGATTGCAGCCATGTCTCCTGGGGAATTTCTCGCCTCTCTGGACCTTAAGGATGCCTACCTGCATATAGCCATCCATCCAGAGAGCCTGTCTACAGCCCCCCCAGTTCTTCAATCGTGTCCTGGGTGCTTTAGTATCTGTCCTACACAGGTATGGCATCAGAGTCACTAAATAAATGGATGACTTGCTCCTGAAGGCCTCCACTCTGGAACTCCTTCATCAGTAGGTTGTCGCAGTTTGTTTTGACTCTCAGACACAGAGTTAAGATAAAAACACAACTTTATTGAAAAGTTTAAAGAGAACCCTCGCAGGTTAGGCATACACATATAACAACATTAAATTAGTACATGGCAATAGTGTGTAGTGGTACAGAGAATGTGAGACAGGCTCTACCGGCCTTGCCAATACCGGGTAAGGCAACCTTAGACTGGCACGAGATGGAATAGGTTCTACCGGCCTTACCAATATACCGGGCAAGGCAGCCTGGAGGTTGCAGCAGAGAGGAAGGAGGCTCTACCGGCCTTGCCAATACCGGGTAAGGCAACCTTAGACTGGCACGAGATGGAATAGGTTCTACCGGCCTTACCAATATACCGGGCAAGGCAGCCTGGAGGCTGCAGCGGAGAGGAAGGAGGCTCTACCGGCCTTGCCAATATACCGGGCAAGGCAGCCTCGAGACTGTTATAACGAGAGACAAGGCTCTACCGGCCTTGCCAATATACCGGGCAAGGCAGCCTCGCTAAACCATAGGACTGCAAGTACTGGTGCACAGACAGAGATGGCCTCAGCAACTGGTATTTAGGTGGAGTAAACCAGTTGCCTACGCTGGGCACACAGAGGCCTTGCCGGGGCTGTATAGGTATAGGTGAGCACCCGGTAATAATGGAGCAAACCAGTAGCTGCGTACTGAACAGACAAGGATCACCGGTGCTATATGGAATGCAGCAAGTAGTCGGTTATACGTGGAGTGAACCAGTACCCGCGTACTGAACAGGCAAGGACCACTGGTGCTATATGGAATGCAGCAAGCAGCCGGTTATACGTGGAGCGAACCAGTACCCGCATAATGAACAGACAAGGATCACTGGTGCTATATGGAATGCAGCAAGCAGCCGGTTATACTTGGAGCGAACCAGTACCCGTGTACTGAACAGACAAGGATCACAGGTGCTATATGGAATGCAGCAAGCAGCCAGTTATACGTGGAGCGAACCAGTACCCGCGTACTGGGTGACACAATCTCTACTGGTGCTGTAAGGAACGCAGCAAGCAACCAGTTATACATGGAGCGAACCAGTACCCGCGTACTGGGTTACACAATCTCACCCGTGCTGTATGGAACTCAGCAAGCAACCGGTTATACATGGAGCGAACCAGTACCCACGTATTGGGTTACACAATCTCTACCGGTGCTGTAGGGAGCGCAGCAAGCAGCCGGTATACACAGAGCGAACCAGTATCCGCGTACTGGGTTACACAATCTCTACCGGTGCTGTAGGGAGCGCAGCAAGCGACCGGTTATACATGGAGCGAACCAGTACCCGCGTACTGGGTGACAGATCAAAGAGAAATGAAAATGTTGCCCAAGGCGATAGAAGGAGGAGGCACACTGCAGGCGATCCGGGAGCAGGAACACAGCCGGTACAGGACAGGAAACAGGAACAGCAACGGCAGCCAACCGGACTAGGAACAGCAGCAGGAACAACAGCCCAAACTGGATCAGGAACGGAAGCAGGAACCGAGGAAGCTGTTAGGCAGGAACTCAGGCGATCACTGGAGAGCAGTAGTGTAGTAACGGCCCAGGAAGCTCAGGAACACAGTGCAGGTGCAGGCGACATAGAGACAACACGAAAGGGCAACCAAATACAGTATTTCTTACCAAAATTGTTCCTGCCTATTAAAGGGGTGGTCACCTTCCCAAAGTTACCAGTAACCTATATGGACAAAGAGAAAAGGATTTAACAGGTAAGACTAAAATCCTCTTATCCAGTCGTTGTTATTATTTATAGTATCTTTATAGAAATAACCAGAGCACAGGTTATTACTATGCACCTTTATTTTTATGAGTACACAGAGGGTTAAATGTTAAATGCTCTCTTATTAAGATGTTTCAAACTCAGAGACTGAATAATGCATCTCAGTTAATACTCTACAGATATCTCTGTTACCATCGAGTGTCTGATATAGTTATAATTACTGAACTCGATTGAATAGTACTTAATCAGTACTGGTTTGTAAATCGCAGACCCATTAGGAAGCAGGATATGTCGCAACAACCCTGCTCCGTTCGATCTGGAAATAACAAATACTGATAATCGTGATTGCTGCCTCTGTGTATAGGATATCCTTTCAATAGGTTACGTATGCAGTTTTCAATCAGACGCTAAATCCTATAGTTAAACCTCAAGCTCTATTTGAATTGACCAGGTCCCCACATCAGTTCAGAGCCTGAGATGGATAACTAAAGCTATTGTCCTTCAGATCGAATTCCAGTACCGAATGAAGACATTGACACTATCTGTCAAGAGAACTCTAGTAGTAAAATCACTGAGCTTGAACTCTCTTCAAAGTGATTGGACTGCCACATCAGTTCGGAGTTCAAGGCGGGTGAAGAAACTGACCACCTAAAACTTGCTACAAACAGCTCTGTAAGTTATTTCTTTATATAGGCCCCCTGTATAGTCGCATTGATCTCCAACAACCCCCCCCTAAAAGAATAATAGCCCTACGAGTTTTGTCAGGAACTGCAGGCTTCGTCAGAGGAACATAAAGCAAAGTGGCTATGAATGGGAGGCTGTCTTTATAGTATGTGACTCATTACGTAGATGAATTCAAAACGGACACAGTAACTATGATGGTTGACTCCAATGCGAGCCAAGTACGGATGGTGAAAAGGCTCAACAAACATAATTTGGCGATATAAGATTTTTCCCTTTTTTGGAAAGGATAATAGTTTTAGATTCAAGGTCTTTATTATTGAGACAAAGAATATAGCTATATACATTATATCTCTGCATGTTACAGCAACTATAGTAATATCTTTATATGCTGAAGCTGACATAGTAAAATACTGTATTCGGCTATATATATATATATATTACAGTAATATTGGGGATCTATGTGGTACATCTTATCTTTATAATAGATTTTGATGGGGCCAATAAGTACCCCAGCATATAATTTCTATATTCCCAATAAGTGTTTTTACTGTACTGACTGATGCAGGTAGTTATATCATGCACATGGACACATGATGCATGATATATTATTAATCGATAAAAGATTTTAGAACTTGATTTACTTTGTAATTAGAATTGATATTATAGTCAAGAGTGCAATCTGCTTAAATATAATAATATATTCATGTTGAATATTTTCACTGTACATAGCATCCAAATTAGCTTCTCAAGTGCTTATTTATTTATATTCAGTTTTAAAAGTGACCTTCGAACAGGTTGGATGCAAGAGCATTAGCCTTCTTTTTATATTATGCTATTTCTTGCCTCCTTGAAAGCATTGACCAGAGCAATAGACTTTAAGGATGTTAGTCAGTGGAGAATGGCTTGCATTCTCAGCCTTTTTCCTCATAACTTTCTCTGAAGCTTACTTGCTTTACAGGACCTCAGTACTGAAGAGACCAGATAATCTCTCTCTTTCTCCTGACTGCTCTGTTTCTGTGAATAAGTTTCTGTTTCTCTTTCTTGCAGCCATATTCTCTGCGTACATTGGAGCCTGACTTGCACAGTATTAGATGCGCCTGAATTGGTGGCACATTATTGACATAAATATTATGATTCTAAGTTCCTACCCCTTTTTAGCTGCACCAGTAGGATTCTTATAGAGCACTTATCTGAGGTTTTTACTGTAGGAAAATGGGCAAACTAGATGGTCCGAAATGGTTCTTATCTGCCATCAAATTCTATGTTTCTAACTTCTCTTGTGTGTGTTTTGGAGGCTGTAAGAATATGGCTTTACTACTGGTGGGTGCCGCAGTTCTTAAGGATCAAGCAAATTTTGTTGTTTCTGGTACAACCTTAAGCCCTACCTTTGCCGTTGCATGGGTAACTTAGGCTACGGCTGCCTGGGGAAAATCAGCTTTTGGATGCTGTCCAGGCAGATGCTGCCAGGGAGGATCTAGTAGTCCTGATATCCAAGATACTGGAATTTAAAGCTAAAGTGGCTTTTGACATTGCTAGGCTTATTGATAAGGCCTTAGTTTTCTCTGTGGCTGAATGTCGCAGACTGTGGCTTAGGAAGTCTTTGGTGTCTCTTTCTTTTGTGGGTTGCTTGACCCACTATTGGAGAAGATTATCAGTCATGACACTGGAGGCAAAAGTACTTAATAGTTACTTCTAGATGTTCCTTTTTTCCAGTGAAGATGCATGGTTTTCATTACCCCGCCAGTATTGTTATGTACCCGGGGCATGTATTGCCTCGACAACCAGGTGCATTTCACCCCAAAATCCAAGCAGGCCCAATTTTACCACAGTGCGTGGGCCTTTCCCGTGGTGGAGCAATGGGGTTTTTTGGATAATTTCAGAAGGGTACACCATAGGCTTCAAGTCCCTTCCTCCATGTGATTTCTGAATGTTCAGGGCAAAGCTGTCTATTTTAGATGCAGTCTTTTCCCTGCTAGATATGCAGGTGTTGATACCAGTTATTTTTCAGGAAAGAGTCATTGGCTGATGCTGTTCCATTTTGCATTTAAAATGTCTCAACCATTTTGAGCTTTCTCTGCAATTGAAGATGGAGTACTTACATTCCATTATTGTTTTTATGTGTCCAGAGGAGTTCTTGGCTTCCCTAGACATAAAGGACACTTATCTGCATATTCCTGTCCATGTAGATCATCAGCGCTTTCTACAGTTTGCATTGTCATATTTAGTGACCGCTCTTCCTTTTGGGCTGTGTCCACTCACCCATTTAAATGAGTAAATATTTGGGATATTTTTATTTGTCCAGGATTATGCAACTGACTTGACCCAGAATTGCTCCAGTTCTCTTAGTGTATCCATCTCAGTGCATTTGACTGAGTGCATATGGCAGGTCAGTCTCTACACTTGCCTTTCTTTGCATTTGACAGTGTGTGTGTGTGCATATGTCACTGTGTTCATGTATGTCAGTATGCGAGTGCTTGAGTGAACATAGGTAATGTGGTTTTAACTGCATTACACCTTTAAAGGAGAAGTAACTAGTAACTAGTATTTTCTAGTATGGCTAGAAAATCCTAATTGCCCCTATGACTTTGCTCAAAAGAATTAATCTTCACTTAGTCCTGTATGTCATGTCTATGGAGGTGGTTCTGACATTTGCTAGCAGGACAGAAACTCAGCCCATTGCACGTGGTAACCTTAACTCTTTAAGGACCAGTGGGGTGTGCTTCGCAATGCTTTGTATACCTGTGTGGTCCTTAAAAGGTTAAATAGCTCATGCACTCTGTTTCAGGATGTAAAAACTGCCAGTAACTACCATGTTCAGTTCGCATTCATGTATGGACATAACATACAGAACTGATTGAAGATATTTTCTTTTGAACTAAGACATAGGTGCAAAATTCATAGGGGCTATTAGGATTTTTTTGCAAATATTGCCACAAATTCTCAATGGGATTGTGATCAGTACTTCGACTGTGCCAAAGTAGTACATTCACCTTTTTATTCTTGAGCTCCAATGTTGCTTTGGCCTTGTGCTTAGGATCATTGTCCTGTTGAAAGGTGTATTTCCTCTCAAGCTTGATTTTTTTAGTGGACTAAAGCAGGTTATCTTGCAATATTTCCCTGTAGTTTGCTCCATCCATTCTTCTTTCAATTTTAACAAGATGCCTAGTGCCTGCAAATGAGAAGTGTCCCCACAGCATGACACAACCACCATCCTTCGCTGTAGGCATGGTGTGTCTTGAGGCCTGGGCAGTGTTAGGTTTATAATACACACAATGCATTTTGTCCAAAAAGCTCTATCTTGGTCACATCTGACCAAAGAAACCCTTTCCCACTTCATAGCTGGGTCAATTTCATGCTTTCTGGCAAACTCCAGAACTTTTTGAATAATGGCTTCTTTCTTGCGACACTACTGTTCAGGCCATTGTTTTGCAGGGATCTTGAGATTGTTGGCTGGTGCACCGTTACCCCACTCCTAGCCACTGAACTCTATAGCTCCTTCACTGGGATTGTTGGCCTCTCTGTGGCTTCTCTCACAAGTCTCCTTGTTCACACTCTGAATTTTGAGGGATAGCTTTTTCATGGCAGTGCCTGGGCAGAGTGATGAAGCTTCCACTTAATGCTTATTAATCCCGCTGTGCTCACCGGGATATCCAAAAACTTGGATATTATGTTATAACATTTTTCCTAATTTATGCATTTGTAATACTTTATCTCTAACTTCAGTATAATGCTCTTGGTCTTTATTTTGTTTCAGCTCCACAACCTGACCAATGATTCTTCATTAATGGAGTTTTTATACAGAAAATATGACAACAACTTTATTGATTCACAGGTGGAAGGCAATGGTAAAGTAAATGTGTCCTTGTTAGGGCAGTTTCTTTCATCTGTATAAACTGGGAGCTTCCACAGCACAGAGGTTAAATACTTATGCAAGCAACATATTTCAGTTTTTTCCTTAAAAATATTTCCCAACATAAAATCAATATCATCTTACAATACGTGATTTTGAGAGTATTAAAATTAAATATCATACAGAACAATGTACCATTTGTAACTGAGAGGATTGGTAAGGTGTCTGAAATTAATATTTTTGCAGGGCACTATATGTAGATAGATAGCTAGATAGACAAGACAGATAGATGGCCTTTGTGAGCAACATATCTCCCTATGTCCTGAAACATTTCAAATCTGAACAGTATGCATGGTATGTACCCATAACTAACTCTTCCTCCCATCTATTGATGAGATTATATACATTTTATAAATAATGTTCTAGGTCTATCAACTTGTTGTTACTGTATGAGATTCCAGTGTTTCATTTCACTTATGACAATTTACTGCTTCTGTTATTTTGGGTTGACAATAACAATATAGACTATAATCACCAATACATTTGTCCTTTGTTAAACAAAACAATAGGGGTAAAATTATTTTAACTTCCTGAAAAAAAACCACACACAGACACATTTTCAATACTTTATTATGTGAACAACTAACTGCAGTCATGGTTCACAGCTGTGGTATTATGCACAATTATATTTACACCTAGACTTCCATAATACTCCAAAATCGCTGGAGCACAAAACATTCCAGGCCTTTTGAAATGTAAAAATAAATTTTGTGTGTAATAACTAATTTAAAACATATTTGACTTGTTGGCTAATTCTTTATGAGACAAGGAAAAATGTACACAAACATGCCAACATATTTATTGCCTGTATTAATTTTAAAAACATGATTGATTTAAAAATAAATACACCTATGTGGAAAAAGGCAATTAATAAGGATATAATAGGACAACATGGCATTTACATGAAAAAAATATATTAAAAAAACAGACCTGACATTTTGTGTTGTTTATAAAAAGGAACATTCTCCATGACTAATTCAATTTTGTTGTTATTCTATAAATAGAACATTTGTATAAACAATGACTTTAATGGAAGATGTATATGATACAAAATGGAGGCATTCATGTATTTATATTTAGTGGTATACTACACCCAGTAGAATTACAGTACAAATTGAGTGCTAAAATTTTACATTACTTAAAAATGGTTATAAATTTCACAGTTTGTATTCTCTGAATTCTGGCTTATATACAGCATTAGCATGAACACCAAGCAGCTTATATCTAGACAAAGCAGAGGATGTTTCGAGTGGACATATACAGTAGCATTAGTTTTCTATGACAAAGTTGTATTCTGCATAAGTGTAACATGTAAACTGTGTGACAAAATTTGAGTCTTTGGGTAGTTAAACAACTAAATTATTTTTCCATCTCTTTTATAACAATTTGATATGACTTTACCAATGTCAGGTATACAATTATAATAGCTGCATCTTTTAGTATTAATAATATTTTGCTTTAATTTTATTCACTGAAGAAAACAGCAATTTATTTCTTTGTATGGGGGTCAGCAGAATGTAGGCGTTCAAGCTCTGTTAAGTCCCATCTCCAGATTTATTTCTTATCATGTACTAAACTGCTATTTTCTAATGTACTTCAACAAAGAGACAGGGTCCAATCCGTTCTCAGAAGGGATTGAGTCGTATACCTGTTCCTAAAGGCGAAAAAGGATTAACTTTTGCCCACATTAAAGCATCATTCAAAGAAATTGCAGACTTCCCATCTTCTAGGAAGAACACAGGACCCTGATGAAAAAAAAACAAAAAAAACATTTGTTAAAATTAGATGCAGCTTATTCTATGAAATCTGTGTAAAACAAATCTCTGGTGACAGTTAACACTTTGTAAAAAAACATACTTTCTTCCGTTCAGAACTATATGTTATCTATTAGAAAAAAACAACAAGTATAAAGTTGTTATGGTGCTCTCTCACTGTTATTCTAACTCTCTTGTGTAAACCCTGAGATGCCACATATAAGAGGATGCTAATATATAAAGAGATTAAATAAGAAACGTATTAGCAGCACTTATGATGAGCTGCTGCAATCTTTCATGGTATGGCTCCGACTTCAGCAAAGTAAAGCGAACTCTGAAGACAAATAAAAAAAAGTGTTATAAATCATTAAAAGGGGATTTATCACCGCTATACAAGTTAGCCTGGATAGTTAAGTATATAGCAAATATGAGTAAAAGTGTATTAATTTCTTTTTTTAAAGCTCTATTTGGTCGAAATTGAAGTAATAAACGCTGCCCTGCACCTACTTCCGGACAGACTGCGGTTACCTGCTCTGTAACCACAGTCCGTCACTCTGCCTCTGCTCCCCTCCCTCTATCCAGCCTCCTCCAATGATGGAAGCTTTTTGCCTGTATGCCGGAGCGGTCTCTTTGGCTAGATAGCTAGCCAATGAGACTGACCGCTCCAGCTTGAATGTTGCAGTACTTGCCAGTGTCTCTCAAGACTAATTTTTTTTCTTTTAATATGATGTGCTACTTTTACTACTTGCTAAACTTTTAAACTGAAACATATGCTGATGTGGGGGAGAGAAAGAGTGGGGTTCTAAGATGTATATTACAGATTGTCTTAGGATACATGCCTCTATACATAGATCTACAAACAATATTTTATACTTTGAAATTAGGGATGAATAAAATGTGTCACCTCATTTTTGCACAGGGGAAAATGTCACTTCCCACTAAGTGGGGATTTTTTTTGTGAAATGTGAAGATTTTCTGCTTTTTCAGATCTTGATAATTGCATTGAAATCAACGGTAAGAAAGAATTTCCCTCCCATATGGAAATTTTCCCTTCTTTTACCACAAAGTAATATATTAAGGGTGTCAGGTTCCTGTAGTGTGTTAGAGAGACAGAAAGCAGCATCATTTTGGAGACAAAGAAAATAGACTAAGTAGAGCTGGAATTTAGTTTAGGGAGTCTTGTGGGCAGGCAATTTTTGGTCTGCATTAGTCTAGAGTGTAAAGGGATTCATAAGAAGAAAGATGATGACATGGCCAGAAAATAAGCTGAAAGGAAAAGTTTCAATATTCCACCACTGAAAAGAAGCACTATGCCTGTTTACACACTGTCTGAGAAAGCATTTGGAAAGTTTGACTGTGAACAAGTAAAGATGCCTAAAAATACACAATCATCCTGTCAACTTTCATCAGCTTTGGCATTGCTTCCAAGTCCACCCACATACACTATTGTTGAGTGAGCAGCAACACATATCATCAACATGCACGTGCCTAGTTATGATGAGTGCTTCTGCTGCTGCTGGAAGTGCATCAACATTGACAACAACAAGCAGAACAATTCAACATTTATCTCCAGTAGTAGTAATAGTAGCTTCACAGGAACCACTCAATGTATGAAGTCTACCTTATGGTAATACTTCACTCACAATTAAAAATATAAAAGACATTGCCATCTGTTGTCTTTGCAAGAAGCATGAAAGCAGGGAGAATAGGATCTCACCTAGGCACATCTTCATCGAGATCCCACCTAAAGCACAAACATGGGTCTGATTGGGAGACACACCATCAACATTTCAGAGGTGCCATGAATAGCAGAAGCACTCCTAAAAGTTGTCAGGGCTCTGGGGCACATACTAGTAGTAGAGAGTGTGCCAAGATCTTCCACTGATCTATTTACTGCAGAAAAAACTTTGGAGCATTGCTGATGAATCTTACAATAATGACAACGCAGCCATGAACCAGCTAATGAATGACATGTTAACATGCTTTGAGCAGGATCCTTCCATAATGTCCGCTAAAAGCAACAAGGAATACATTCTTGCTATTTTGCCCCCCCTGCTTTAAACATAAAGGCCTAGATTCAGTAGAGTTCGAAGAGGGCTGAAAATGTTGATGTCTTGTCGGAGCAGTGTCAAAGGCATATTGATAGTATTCACTAAAGTGTCTAAGACATCACAACACCACTACTCCAACATCAACATCCATCCGACAGTTTTACAAATTTTCATTCATCAGATTGACAATGGCCTATTTCCACATGGAAATGAAGCATAATGCTCATTTCCATATGGAAATACTGAATAGGGAGACCGTTTCATATTCAAGGGGGAGTGTTGAGATGTTAATGTGACACTTTGACATATTCACTCTTCTATCGGAGTTCACAGTCTCAACTTCACCTACCGGAGGTTGGCATACTTGGGACCTCCCTGTACTTTCCTATGCAGTAACAGCCCTAAAGCAATCACAAGCAGGGAGGGCTGTGAACTGTCATCAGAGTGGAAGCGATTTCCTCCCTTCACATATCACCAACACTACGACAATTCAGAAGTTTAAAGGCATTCTTTCTGCTTCCCTACTTGGCCAGTAGGGGAGTTAACAGAATACTTTCAGCACTATGGACAGCACTGAGTGCCATAGGGATATGCATTACTCACCCCTGTGGCACTGAAATGGTTAAAAAAAATAGTACACCAAGCACTACACAATTATCCCCTTAGATATGTATCATATATTATACATGTTGTGCACTCCCAGGGGAACAAGACTGGGGGCTCGATTCTATTTCCCGCGCTAAAACCGGCGCTACAGAAAAAACAAGCAACGTGTATTTTGCAAGCATGTGTTTTACCACCTTGTCTGACTTAGGTGATTGATTAACCCCTTAGTGACAGCCGCGTGCGTATGCAGCTGTCACCTTAATGCCCATGGTACATTTTTTTTTATTTTCCAAAATGATTCCGGAGTCCCCGAACGGCGTGCAGCCGCACGGAGACCCGGACTTCCGTGACTTACCAGGTACGTCCTCTGTCACTAAGTGGCAGTTTTTGCGGGATGTACCTGGTAAGTCAACTGTCGGGAAGGGGTTAATTGATGAAAGCGCAGCACTGTGCTTTCTAGGAATTAACCCGGTGACAGAGTTCACATCAATCGCTTGTACTGGAGCAGCTTGTACAGGCTCTCCAGTAGTAAGGACGGCAGAAAATGCCTTCTTTGTCGCCACATGAATCATCTGTCCTTCTGAATAGATGATCCATGATAGGGGGGATATCAGGAGGGGTCCTGATTACCCCCTCAAGGTCTGAAAGCAATATATAGTTTATAAAAATGCATATAACCTATGTTAACCATAGGTTATAAGCTCTTAATGAAAAAATCTGCATATGTTGCCCCATGGATCACCTATCCAGAAGGACAGTTGATCCATGCTAGGGGGGGGGGGTCAGGAGGGGTCCTGATACCCCCTCGAAGTCTGATCAATACATTTCAAATAAATATTACAATAAAAAGAAGAAGAAAGCCTATATAACATATGTTACCATATGTTATATTGGCTTTATCAGAAAATGCCGGCAATTGTCGCCTGCATTGATCACCTATCCTACTGAATAGATGATCAATGCTGGGGGGTGTCAGGAGGGGTCCTGATGCCCCCCTTGAGGTTTGAACATTTTTTAACATAAAATTAAAAATAAAAAATAAAATTTCTTACACATATACAGGCAAGGTATGCAGCCGCATATCTTGCCTATTAACCCTTTGAGTACCAGAGGGATATCACACACACACTGCAATGCGTTGCTACCTCTCTGGTACTCATAGGGTTAATCATGCAATACAAATACAACAAGGGCATGTTGAAAAAAATGTAGAAGACACAAAGTTGAATTTAACCCTTTGAGTGCCAGAGTGGTATGGAATGCATTGCAAAGCAGGTCATGAGAGCACTATAAGTCGAATTTCAAAGGGGGGGGGGTTAAAATGTCAAAAGTGAACAATATTTGTTGAATTAAAATGGTGAAAGAAAGCACTATAAGTCGAATTTCAAAGGGGGGGTTAATACGTTGAAGGGGGGGCACGCTATGTTGGATTTCTATGATGTATACTTTGTTCTGCACTGCTTTTTGTTTGAACAACAATGGTTTTGAAACTGTTGTTGTGGCTTCTATGCCTCAACTCTGCGGCGCAGGATTAACTACTGAAAATGTAACCACAAAACACGCAGTAATACTGACCGTAGGTAATAGAATGCTACTTGGACGTTGTTTTCAGTTGTTTCCTATGGGCTTTTTTTGACTGGCGGTGCGTATAATTACCACTGATTTTGTTTTCACATCTCGGGTAATAGGATACTAAAACCTGACTTAAAAAACACAATACCATTTTTTTTTGTTTGGTAATAGAATCGAGGCCTGGATATCCCGCAGCATCTATAGGGATTTGTGGCTGCCACTTGCCCCACAGCCTTGTTCCTTTGCCCCGTGGTAGCCAAATGAACCCCATATACACTGCTTGGCCCCCACACTTGTTCCCTTGACCACTGGTAACCACAGATCCCCATGAACACTGTCTAACCCTCTCCAGCTTTTTCCCCTTGCCAACTGTTAGCAACAAATCTCCATGTGCACATGGGAAGGAGGTTGGGGGTGTCAGACAGTGTATATGGGGCAAACACACAATGGTATTGTTCCCCATGCTGCACAACATGCCAGAAATCTGACATATAGTGCCCAACTCCGACATTCTTCTTTCTCCATTTGAATTCAACATACAATGCCCTCCTTGTATATGTAGTGCAGAGTTAGCCATTAGAGTACCAGAGAGGTACACAAAGCATTGCTTTGCAATGCTTTTATGTACCCCTCTGGTACTCAAAGGGTTAATAGGCAAGGTATGCGGCTGTATACCCTTGCTTTTATATGTTTAAAATGTTTAATATGTGCTTTGTTAAATATATAGTACTTATTATTTTATATGGTTATTAAAAATATAGTTCAGACCTTGCTGGACCCCTTTTGACACCCCCTAGCATTGATCACCTATCCAGTAGGATAGGCCGGCTGGTAGAAGTCCTAGTAATGAACCCTGTCACTGGGTTCATTCATTCGTGAGAAGCGCAGTGTATGTCGAATTCAAAAGGAGAAAGAAGAATGACGGAGTTTGGCACTATATGTCAATTTACAAATGGAGAAACAAGAATGTTGGAGTCGGATTTCTAACATGTTGCGCAGCATGGGGAACAACACCATTGTATGTTTGCCCCATATACATTACCCCCATCCTTCTTCCCTTGCCCAAGCAGTATCCATGGGGATTTGTGGCTAGCAGTTGGCAAGGGGAAAAGGCTGGAGAGGGTCAGACAGTGTACATGGGGATCTGTGGTTACCAGTGGTCATAGGAACAAGTGTGGGGGCCAAGCAGTGTATATGGAGTTCCATGGCTCTGTGGTTACCAATGGTCATAGGAACAAGTGTGGGGGCCAAGCAGTGTATATGGGTTTCTATGGCTACCACTGGGCATGGGAACAAGGCTGGGGGGCAAGGGGTAGCCACAAGTCCCCATAGATGCGTTGACACCCAGTTGTGTGCCCCTGGGAGTGCACAACATGTATAGGTGGGTTTTTATAGTAAGGGGCAGGAAGCTTTGCCACCATTGAAAACACAGGAGGAAAATGGAACTGTTCTCATGGGAAAATCTGTGGAATTAGCGAAATGGAGGATAGGAAAAAAGCATAAAATAGAGCTTTTTTTCACGAAAATTCTCTTACGCTTAGAGAGTTAACGCATACATTCTATAAACTTAGCCATCTGTCTAAACACTAAGATTATCTGGAGCATAAAAAGGGTACTAAATCTTGTATATTCTAGTCCCCTATAAAGAGACTTTACTAGAGCCTAGATAATGAATTACAGACATACTCTTCTCTCCTCCAAGATATAAATGTTCAGATCCTGTAGTCTATCCTGATATTTCTTTTCCTGTAAACCAGTCACCATTTTAGCAGCCCTTCTCTGAATTTTCTCTAGAGTATCTACATCCTTCTGGAGATGGGGTCTCCAGTACTGTACACAATACTCTAGGTGAGGTCTAACTAGAGATCTGTAGAGTGGCATGACCACTTCCCTTTTTCTGCTACTAATGCCCCTAGCTATACAACCTAGCACCTTGCTTGCATTCCTCACTGCTTTATTACATTGCCTGCCTACCTTTAAGTCATTAGAAATAATTACTCTCAAATCCCTTTCCTCTGTTATTTCTGTCAGCACAGTACCCTTAAAGCGGAACTACCACCACACAACATCTTTAGCTTAATTAAGTCCCCATTTGGCGACTAGCTGCTTAGTAGCGCTATTCGTCAGAATTATTACCTTAATTAATAGATTTAAGCTTTCTTCCATGGGTGACAGGCAGGACAGAGCACGGACATCTTGCCATAGTGACATCCAGCCTGTGCTGTCAGTCCCAGCCGGGTCTGGGAGGCGCAGGCGCGTGGACGTCACTATGGCAAGATGTCCGTGCTCCATGCTACTGTCAGCTATGGAAGAAAGCATAAATCTATTAAATAAGGTAATAATTCTGGCGACTAGCGCTATTAAGCAGCTAGTCGCCAGCTGGGAACTTAATTAAGCTAAAGATGTTGTGCGGTGGTAGTTCCGCTTTAACAGTATATTTTTCCTTTGGATTTTTATGTCCCAAGTGCATTATTTTACATTTATCAACATTAAACTTCAGCTGCCACACTTTTGTCCGTTCTTCTAATTTACAATGATTTGTGATTAGTGCATGTATTGCTGATAAAAGGCTTGAGATAAGGTACCAACCATTTTGAATATTAAATCATTGGGTACTTAACATAATGCATTAACTGGCTTAGCTCTTCTCATTGCAAACAGCACAAACAAAAATTAATGAAATTATGTCTCAATAGGACATGCTACAAACCTTATAACAACTTAGTGATTTTGACAGATCTTTCAAAATCACATTTACCATATGTTGCAATTATTGTATTTAAAATAATAATAAAATAATTATTATTTATAAGATATTTATACCTATTTATTTTGCAGTTTATACAAATCAGGCAGTAAAGCCTAGCACAACCATGTTCCATATTGCCTGGGAGGTGTGGAATGTTAATCCCTGGTACATGGCTGTGCCAGTCAGTAGTGTCTAATCTGAATAAACTTAAAAAAGTGAAGCTAAATTTGTTTCGTTTTATGTTAGATCCTTAAAGTGGAACTAACATAACATCTGTTCAGCATTTTTTTAAATTTAAAAATACTAATATATTTAGGTAAGTCTGAAAAGCTCTTTCAAAACCAGCTATGATGTTAATAGGTTTTAGTCCCACTTTAAGGTATAGTAAACCTTTATTATTAATAATTTTATTTGCTGAGTAAAACGAGAGTAATCCCTATGCTGAAGTGATTTAAAACTATGAGGAAATGATGAAGCTCCTATCATGTCTATGGAGAACCGTAGCCAGTGGCTCACCTCTCCCATAGAATACAACAGAATGACTGTCATGACACTAGTTGATCTGTAGGTGGGTATTCTGGAAACCTGATGGAACTGTTAACACAAAAGTACAACAGCTTAACCCTTTGATTATCTTGTAGTCCACTTTTTATCTAATAGTTCATCCTCATGAATTTTCCTTCATTACATTTTTCGTAACTAGCAGTTATAAGATAGCTCCTATGACAGCATACGTTTTTAAAACTGTCGACTATTTCAACTGTTTCAGGGGTAAGATAGCTGTCAGGGGGAAAGGATGTTTTGAAAACCCAGCACTTTGGCTCGTATGTTGAAAGAAGTGGCGAAATAGCTTTTGTTGTTTGTAACGACATTTCAAAGTACATCTTCAATGGGCTCATTAATATTTTCAGAGAGTATCGGTTATGATCGGAAATATGTTGTTTTGTCATTGAAGTGTGATTTCTGACTGAAATTGTCATATGTAACGACAAAAATGTCTTAATTGAAAACAAAAATGTTTTAACTAAAGAAAAAAATATCAGTATATAGGTATGGTAATTTTGCTTGTGTGTGTTTCCTTCAGTTATTATAGGTTTCTCACATTCAGAATTTTGCATTCCCTACACTTTTTTCTTAACGTACAAATTTTGTCTTTTGCAAGAATTTTTTTTTGTTGTTGTATATGACAAATTTTCTTTTCCTTTATACAACACTGGAAAAGAGTTTAGCCACGCCCTTGCCCCGCCCCTTTTCCCAGCAATCCTGGAGTACACAATGGACATTACTAGTTTTTTGTTGTATACTCTATAGAAAATATGTAGTTCATGCATACAATTACTTATTTTTGTTGTTCATACAATATTTTTTTGTCGTTATCACTTTGAACATATGGCCCTTTGTGTTTATGGGAGCTGCACATGCAGACATTGGAGACTAAAATGTTAAGAGTTCACATGTTGATGTTCGGTGTGATTAGTATGATCAGTAGGAATCTGCAAGACTAACATTTATGACCTCTGATTCACCATTCTTATGATCCACAGGGGAACACAATCTAACTGTGGCTTCCTCCACAAGATTTGAAGTGGCACTATCATAATTGCCCTTTAATACTTAATTTAAAACATCTGATACATTCCTATGGGAATGAAACACTGATTTGCACATTTTTAAATCAATTTAATGCAATCATTTTCTTGAATTATAGCTAGGGAAATAAGTGTAACAGAAATATGAATAAATACCTGTATTCGCAATCCTGTCAAGCAAGATACATGGACATCAGAGTGACTTGGAAGATTGGATCCTGTGACATAGTCTGGTCCAATCAATCCTTTAAGAGGTTCTTCTTTTATTTTTAGTAAAAGACTTGTATAAATCTTTCTTTGTGACTCTGTAGGAGGCGTGTATGGAAGATCATCGCCTGATCTATAACATTCAATATGAAGAAGCTGGTGAGAGCACAATATTATCATATCTTTTTCTTAACATTCTAAACATAAGACAAGAGTTGTGAAACATTTGGCCAGCCTGGTCTTCCCTATTAGCGTTGTTTTTTTTATTTATTTAAATGAGCAGTAAACTCTTTTAATGGAGCAGTAAACTTTATTTAAAGGAGCAATACACTTTTTTTTACGAAACGTATATATTATAGACCTTTCCCTGCTGAGTAAAACAAGGCATTACCACTGATGTCAGAGGTTTTATTGAAAAGAAATAACAGCTCAGATCATCAGACAATAACTTGCAGTGTGATTTCTTCCTTTATGTTCATACTGAAAGCATGATTCAGCAGTTTCTAGCACATCCTATAGAGAACTGTTTGTCAGTGACTCAGCTCTCCAAAATAACTAATTGCAATCAGACCACTAGAGGGCAGTTCTAATGTAAAACAAAAGAATTTAAACTGTAATAACTGTGAAAATATGTACCTCTCAGCAGTGGGAGTACCCTTGCTTTACTCAACATGAAAAGCCCTACAATATATATACTTCTTACTAGCAAAGGTTTACTACTCCTTTAAAGTCCTTTGTGATCTTAGCCCTTCTTAGAGTCAGCATAACCTTTAAAGGGATAGTAATACTTAAAATGTAAAAAAAAATATGTTGTAGGGTTTATCCCCCTGAGTAAAACAAGAGTACCCCCACTGCTGAGAGGTCTTTCATTCAAAAGTTATTAATTTTCAAAGTTGAATTTTTTAGGTGCAATATCACAGTGGCCTGAAATTGTACAGTGGCGCTGTTGCTACACCATCCTATGGAGATTTATGGTCAACTGACCAGAGTTGTCCATAGGATCGTGTAGCAACAGCGCCACTGTGCAATTTCAGGCCACTGTGATACTGCACCTAAAAAATTCAACTTTGAAAATTAATAACTTTTGAATACAACACCTCTCAGCAGTGGGAGTACTCTTGTTTTACTCAGGGGGATAAACCCTACAACATATTTTTTTTTACATTTTAAGTATTACTATCCCTTTAATTTGTTGTATTTCTGTTACTGCATTCAGTTTCAATAACCAATTTAGAATTTTTGAAATGTCAAACATCTGGATGGGCAACATGAGGCCCTCCAGCTGCTTGCAGACTACAATTTCCATCATTCCTTATTGGAGTTGTAGTCTGGCAACAGCTGGAGGGCCTCACATTGAACATCACTGTGCTATAATGTTATCACTCCCAGTATACTTCAATGTGAACTGTGTGATGGCAGCACTGAGGTGTATACTATGAAATATAGCAATTAAAATAGAAACCATGAACCTAAACAATAACCTATTTTGCCATTGATTAATCTAAGCAGTCCATGACAACTGATGATCTCATTCCCGCTATCCCAACCTGCTGACATTTTTCCTTGCTAACATTTCAAACAAAACGATAACAAAATTAGCGTTCTGGCAAAAACAGTCTTCCAAACATTAAATTGAGTCTGAATTCACCCAAAACGATACCAGAATGCAAATTCTGGAAAAATATTTTTCCACATAGTGATTGGAACCTATTCTATTATAATTAAAAAATAATAAGTTCAACTGGAAATGTATGGCATTGGCACTAGGAGGAGTGTAACTGGTTCACCAAATTCTAGGGATAAATCTGAATCCTACCAAAAAAGCACCAGGATTCAGCCTGAATAAAGATCCTGGATTTAGTAGATACTTAATTTTGTGTTTAACATAGAGGTGGGGAATTATTTTGCCTCAAGGTTCACATCTCAGATTAAAGAAGTGAGTTGTGAGTGAAAATGTCCTATTAAAGACTGGGAAGTTATTGTATCAGAGTTGCATAGAATATATCAGTTCTGCACTGAGAAGGTGATACATTATTCATTATTGTGCTTAGCAATAAAATATATCACTCTTCTCTTGCAGAGAACGCTAGAAGTGACAGTACTCAGGAAAAATTGGCCATATTTTTTGACCATATGTTGTCTAACACTTACTTGTTAGTAGACAATGTACACGCCCTCCAAGCATCTAATTCCACAGAAAGCTGCTCAATCTGCAGGGGAACAGACACCTCACGACGTTTCAGAAGCTGACTAGAAAACAATTCAAAGAAAATTAAGAAATTATATTTCATATTAAGAAAATAAAAGTTATATCCAAAATTATAATAGCTTTTATTTTACTTTTGTTACACTCCTTTGTCCACTAAACTTACAGCGGGCAAAGTCCTAAACAAATTCTGACAAATAATCCAAGCACTTTCTCTTTCAAAAGTAAATGAATCCCTTGGATGCTAGATGCATATCAAAGTATTGCTATGCAATGCATGGAGACACTTCTAGCATTCAAAGGGATACGTTATATTAGCCACTTGGAGATTCAGTATAGATATGCTAATACCAATGGCCTACTAATGAAGCAGAGGCAGAGCAACTGCAGAGAGTACACAAGATGCAGTTGTAATTGGGCCCATCAAGCTTGGCACTATCCTGTGACCCCTGACAATCAGACCATTTTGCTGTACTGGCTGCAGGCCAAGTCCACTGCCAGCCATTAAGATAAAAATAGCATTGGTAAGCCCATTTCCTTTTCTTCATTAACCCTTTGAGCACCAGACCATGTGGGGAGGAGGACCCAGCCACAGATTCCACCCCAGGATCCAAAAGGTTCTAGTTAAGCCCCTGTTATGAATCACTTCACATTGCATCTGTTTCAGTTCGACTAAAATAATGTCTACAATTTGCTAGATCACCCCTCAATATTCAGTGAATAGAAGGTCCATCACATCTGAGATGGTGATAACGTACTGCTGTGACACACCGCTGCTGTGGTAAATAGTAACAGGAAGAAAACACTGGAAGCTTGTTGCTCATGCAGAACTGCTTTTTCTATAATAAATAGCCCTCTTTCTGAATGTGCAACTTCAGTAGCAACTGCACCACAGAAGACAAGAAAATTCCCATATTTCCAATGAAATAAATGGGGCTTTTAACCCCTTGAATGCTAGAGAGCTCTCCAATGCATTATGAGACTGTTCTTGCACTCCTATCATTGGGAATTTTTATTTCACATCTATGGGGCAGCTGTTTTTGCTCCTAAATTGTTCCTCTTCAGCCTACTGACTATGACCCTTATAACCATATACTGTAGATTACTAGCAACATCTGGCACCAAATTTCGCTAAGTTTTGCCTTTAGCACATACACTGTATCAGCCAAACCACAGGGAAATGAACCTGCCACCTCACAGTTTTTAGTCTTATGAAATGTATATATTTAAATTACTTATTTCAGAGAATTGTGCTGTAGTGTTTAGATAATCTAATCTCAGCAAGGCCTTGACCTGTCAGATAAAGCCTGCGCCTCACTAAATCTACTGATTGCTGCTGTAAATGGAGATACACTAGTGATACCATAGAGCTTACAATAGAAATGAAGCAACACAAAAGATACCACAGAGCTACAATCCAAATGGAGCTAAACTAGTACATAACCCATTTCCCTTCTAAACTCTATAATATAACTAGTGTACCTTAATTTAAATTGTACTCTTTCTAGTGGCGCACTAGTGTAGACCCATTTCAACTGTAAGCTCTGTCTTATCACTTGCCTTATGTCACAATATTAATGTCAATTTTTAAATTAACAAAATGGTGTGGGCTGGGACAGTGGGCTTGCCCGATTTATAGAAAAGGGCCACTTGACTGAATTTGGCCCCCTGGGCTTCAAATGGCCAGCCCTCCCCAATATATATATATATATATATATATCTATATATATAAAAGAGTAAGCCTCATTGCATAATTTATGGTACCTCTCACACAGAAGATAATTTATGTCTCCTCAGAAAACAAACGCACATTGAACAGAATGCCTCATTACATAATTTATGTCTCATTAGGAGACACAACTCCCACTGGATGATTCAATGGGGACTTTACTGCTCCCATTGGGTGATTCAATGGGGGCGTGTTTATCAGACAGGGAGTTGGCCTGCCCCCTCCAGCCCACCCACCACTATCCAACTGACAAAAAAAATATAGCTGCCACTCGCTCCTGAAGTAGGGGATATTAATAACTTCTCCTGGTCCACACACACTCTCACTCAGGATCATGACCCCACAAACACACTGTTTCACCTCCCACAGATAATTGTAACCCTCCATACACTCTGTTTCAGTACGAGGGTGTAGTGTTTCCATAAAATACAAACTCAGGGATAAACTTAATAGCAACTCTTTTATTTAACCCTTTCAGTGCCAGAGGGGTACGCAACACATTGCTTTGGAATGCGTTGCTTACCCCTCTGGCACTCAAAGGGTTAACTCTTTTAATCTCTTCAGTCACCTCACTGTCTGTTTTCAGCGGTCAATCCTCCACTTCCTGCTTCCTGATTCCCGCCCTTTCTCCTTAAAGGGAGAGAGATGCTTTGTTGTATGTTACAGACGGCAAGCCTCAAACACCACTTTCTATTTGATCCCTCAGCATATTGCTACGTTGCCTCAACTGAAGAGCCACTGTGTGTTATATTGCTATATTACCTCAGCTTAAGTAAGGAGTTACTGTTCCCATTGGGTGATTCAATGGAGGACTGATTTAAATCATTCAGAGAGTTGGCCTGCCCCCGCCCACCACTATCCAAGTTACTGAAAAAACAAAATGGCTGCCACTCGCTCCTACACCACAGACTCACACACAAGCCACACACACACAAGCCACACACACACACACACGCAAGCCACACACACACACACACAAGCCACATGCACACACACACACACACACACACACAAAAGCCACACACACACACACAAAAGCCACACACACACACACAGAGTCCCCAGGGGTCCCTCCACCAACCTGAGGCACACAATGAGCTGATCCAAAAAAGAGAGGGCGGGATCGGCTCCAGTGTACCTTCATTTCTGGTATCCACAATACAACAATGCTTTCGGCTCCTGGTGCACAATGTGCTTCTGCTTCAGGAAGCCCAGCTGCTATGTAGCTCGGAGGCAGGCAGGCCCAGTACCAAATCCTTCATGTTCCCCCTTCATGAAGCACAACATTCCACCCCGCAACAGCCCAGTCATGCGGCCCTTCAAGGACCTCTCTACAAGCAGCAGCTGGATGCGGCTATTACCCGTGGCTGAGGGGCTGGAGACAGACCATGCTGGGTCCACTCTGTAGTACACACTCTTACACACAAGCTTCTTCACCGCCGCTCTCTGCCTGCTGTCACACACCTGCATTGTGTAAGTACCCTGGCAAAAAAAATATACATGCCGCACTATAGCTGCTCCAACAACACACACCATCCCTCCTCAGTTTCCACTCTTGGTGCCCGGGCTGCGTCCCTAGTAACGCTCTTGGCTGAGGCCTGGGGCAGGAGGTGTCTTCCTGGCCAGGGAGCCGGGCCGGCGGTTGTCTGGCAGTCTCTGAGTGTGCATGTACAGAGTCCACTTCAGGGACTGTGGACTCCATGACTCTCGCTACATACTGGGACAGCTGGTTAACCCTTTCAGCGCCAGAGGATTAAGCAACACAATGAGCAATGCCTTGCCTACCCCTCTGGCACTTACAGGACTGTAATAATATCTGTATGTGTGTGTGTGTGTGTGTGTGTGGGTGTGTACACATGTATGTACGTGTGTATGTATGATCAATGTCTGTATATGTCACTGTATCTGTGTGTGTCTATGTATGTGTGCAATATGATTCTTTCTGCTTCACACAGTACACAAGAAAACATCACCAGTCAATACAGCTAAATGAAATGTACAATACAAACAAACACAAAAAATTCTTACAAAGTACCTTCAACATGCCACCTACAACATTTCAAACAAAAAATGCTACATAACACATACCCTACTACAATGACGGGCAACGCCGTCACATATTGCTAGTATATATATATGACATTTAGACAGACAGTTGTACCTTGTGTATTCATAAAGTGCAGGAACAATGCTTGTGTAGTGTCTTCTGATGGCCAACAAGGCACCTGCATATCCGCATAATATAAGTAGCTCGTTGCGAACTCTGAAAGGAAACAAAGAGGGAAAATTCACCAAAGTCCATAACAGGTTATTGCCTGACATTGCAAGCTACCATTGAAGTTGGCAAACATTAATAGGAATATGGTTAATTTTGGTCACATCAAAATTAATAAGATCAACCGCTAAAATAGAAAAAAAAAAATTACACACAAACACTAATTTAAATAAAATTATGTTTCGTGTAGACAGTATTCATTGATATCAATGTATAACTCAAATCTGTGAAGTTATAAAAGCATATCTGATATTATCACATTAGCCAATGTTTGGGTTATTCACTTAAACAATGGATACCAGAAAGTATTGTATTGTATTGTATTGTATATTTTTATTTATATAGCGCCAACAGGTGTACTTGGCACTTTACAGATTACATTTAATATAGCAGTGGTACAATAAGTGCGGTGATTAAGTGCTTATATAGGCAGTCATAAGGGGAACAACAGGTTTTGCAGTGTATTAACTGTATGTGTGGAGAGGGTGTATAAGGAAGGGTGTCACTGTAGGGTCACAAAGCTGGCTATCCTGGCCTGATCCAGGGGCAAGGGAGCAGGTGCATGGTCCACCTACTTCCCTTGTCACCAATTCACTAAAGCAGGGCTAACTACACCTGTTGTGGGGAGGCTCAGCCAGCCTTGACCGCAAAATAAACCTATGTACTATGGCACCAAGAGAGCCTTTAGTATATAGGAGTACATTGGTCATGGCAGATGTAACAGGTGGGCAATGCGATTATAATATACACTTATTCTTCATTCAAGCTCCCCACTGTGCAGTAACAATTGAAAACACATTGGGGTATATTACCAAGCTGTGATAAAAAGGTTATAAAGTGGATATTACTTCTCTAGTGGTATCACTTCTCCAATTTCTATGTTCTTTGGAGATCTTAGTGCATAGGTTCCATAGAATAACACAGGCATTGGAGAAGTGATATCACTGGAGTAGTCATCTCCACTTTATCACCTCTTTATCACGCCTTATTGCATAATCCCCATTGAGTTTAAGGCACTAAGAACTAGAGTAACTTGGGGGGCAAGCCAGCCGCACCATAGGGGACTTAAAGTATTGCTATTGACTTAAATGGGGCTTTTGACCACTTGAATTCTAGACAAGTCTGCAAAACATTGCAAGGCTGCATGCTGTCTGCATTCAAGGAGTTTAAAGTCCCATTTAAATAAATTAAACATTTTGGGAATATTTGTGTCCTCAATGGTGCAGTCAGCTTGCTCCAGAATTATTCCAGGGGGATATGCATCGATCATGCTGTAGCAACGTGCGTCTTGTGAACACAACACAACGCATTGGTGATAGAGACACATATTGCCAAATGCACAAAGAATTAGTGATGCAAGGGAATGGAGGAGAATGCCTCATTAGCATGAAGGGTTGTTGAACTGTTAGGGATGTGGAAAGGGTGTGCTCAGACTTCAGCACCACAAACCCTTTCAGTGCCATAGGGATGTGCATTGCATACCACTGTGGCAATGAAAATAGTAAAAAGTTATTTGCTATGTGAGACATAGTATGACCTAAATATTTTTGTAATTCATAAATAGTTCAGTATACCTGGATAGCTGCCTTGAGAGCCTCATACACTAGAACAGAGAAGTGATTCTGGAGCAATCTGGCTGCATCATAGGGGAGAAATAAAATTTCCCATTGACGTAAATAAGGTTTTTAACTCCTTGAGTGCTAGAGAGGTCTTCAGCACATTGAGAAGCAATGTGTTGGAGTCCTTTATAGCATTCAAAGGGTTAAATGCCATGTTTAAATTCATGGGAATTTTGGGAAATTTGATTTCTCCCCTCTACTGCAGAAGGGTTGCTTCAGAAATACTGCTCTCCTGTGAATTAGGCCAGTCTGTGACTGTTCCAGAGCACAGAGTACAGAGACCACTGGGAGGCTAAACAGGCATCCACTTTTCATTTACCCAGCACACACCCAGTTAGGAGCACAGCGATACGTCCATATTTATAAACACAAACTGGAGTTAATCTGGAGTAAACCCTCTGCAACATATAGGACAAATAATAATTCCTGTTAAATTGGGGTTTTAACCCCTTGGAATGCATTGCAATGCATTGGAGACCACTATATCTTTCAAAGGGTTAAAAAGCTCTATTCAAGTGCATGGGATTTTAGGAACTTGTATTTTGTCTCCTGTGGTGCAGTTGGTTTACTCCAGAATAGCCTCATAACTCCAGAAAATGAGACAAAGTGATCACCTAATCAGGAGCACATAATGCAATTCTCTTCTATTGTAATTCTTCTAGGTTGTTAAGTTCTGCAAGTCACAAGGAATCAGGAGGGGGGAGACAGAAAACTTCACTCTTGACTGAAACTCAGCCAGGAAGTATGTGGCTCTCAGCTGCAAGCTTTGCGGGTTCTGAGCACTGCCTCCATTAACATTCTGTGGTGGGTTTGCAAGCAAGAATAAGAGGGTCTATGAGGCTCCATTGAGCAGGACAAACTACTAAACTGAAAAACTTTAGCCTTGCAGTTCAGAAGAAGTCTTAGAAGAGGGATCACCATTCTGCTCTCCTGTTGGTCTGCCATGGCTCACAAAGTAGCTCTTTAAGATTTACTACATCTGTATGTTTGAGATACATTTTTTTTCTCTCTATCTTTTTCTTTCTTAGTGTTTTTCTCATCCAACTCTGTCTGCTCAAATGCAGTTAACATGGAATTAGGGTATTTGCGCTAACAGGCTACACAATACCTTGTTTTGCATATTTTACTTACAAAAAATGCACGTCAAACATAATGTGGACTTGACGATTACACATATTTAACCTTAACTGAGCCTAATTTATTTTAGGTAAACATTTAATTTAAAGGTGAACACATCCTCAAAATAATTCTCCCACTTACTATGACCAGAAAATTCTAATAGCCCCTATGAATATTTCCATTGGTTTTAAATATAACATCTAAAATCAGTCCTGGATATCATGTCCATTGAGCTTGACATTACAGTTTCTAGCAGAACCACAGGGCCTCAAAGTCTGCTTACTGCACATAATAATCTTAACTAGGCCCATGAAGTTTGCTTTTTTCGTTATTTCTTCAACAAACGCAAAAGGAAAAAATGCATAGGGCCATTAGGATTTTCCAGTCATAATAAGTTAAGTGCCGAGTTATAATCAGGAGGTTTTAGTTCTCCTTTATGTTATACATATTGTATCTGTATACAGGTAACAAGTGAAGGAATACTCACTCACTACATTTGTGGAGTACTAATCTCTCAGTTCGGATGTAACTGAGAAGATCAAGAACTGGGCAAATTGTGTCCAAAGTCCAGTCAGAGTAGCTAATTTGTTCTGTGAAAGACAGGAATCAAAATAGGAAATAATCAATGATGTTATCATTATGCAAGCTCTGAAAACATCTATAACAGTATCTTCTAATGTAAGTAGAGCAGGTTAATATGAAAGTTCAGTGAAGAGAATGTTGTAATGGGAAGGAGAAGCCACACTAGTTAACATGTAGTGAGCTGATTGAATGGCTTGCTATAGTAATAAGGGTCTCTGGCTATCAGAGACAACTATCTTGAGTTTCCTGCACACAGAGGAGGAGAGTCGTCAACACTGATGGGCACGGAAACTCTCAGGCACACTAAAACACAGTAAGGCACTAACAAGGGTTACAATTATTTCCAACTCTTTTTTGGACACTTGCAGTGCTTTTGATTGTAAATACTCTTTAATCTTTATGTGTCTGTAGCTTTCCATCTGTTAGTTATTTATTTCACTTGGAGACGTACAGTACCTTTTACAAAATGAATCCCAATTGGAAGTGCCTTCTCAGGTTCTGAACTTAATAAATAGTACTTGACAGCCTGGAAGATATCTCCATCTGTGTGAGAATTCTCTGCTAGCTGGGTGCACTCTTCCAGACATGGTAGGTTACACTGCAAAGTAAGAGCTAAAATGACTCACTCATGATGACACATTTTCATTAGTAATTAAGGCACAATTCTGGAATGATCCAACTGCACATCATGGGGAAAATGAATATGGTCAATTATTTAAATGAGGCCTCTTACTGACTGAATACTAGAGAGGTAATTTGTTGAAGGTCTCTCTAGCATTTAAGGGTTTGAAAAAGTCTCTTAAAATCTCTTGGCATTTAGGGAACTTTTATATGTTCTTTGAGTGCATTTCTTTGCACTGCTTTAGATTCCTGAATAAATGACAAATTAGTTCGTAACATTCAACACTTTGCAGTATTGCACAGTCCACTGCCATCCAAAGTGTTAAATCAGTATTATATTTTGGAAAATTATGACAATTTTGGACCATATGCTTAAAAGAAAAGTGTAAAGTCTAGGGCAAACCAACTGCACTAATAGAGGGGAACGAAAAATTCTCATTGGTTTAATGGGTTGGTTTAACCCATTCAAAGCAATATGTTGGAGATCCCACTAGCACAGTGGTTAAAATACAAATGTATATCAATGAAAATGTTTAGTTATTCTCTAGTGCAACTGATTTGCCCCAGAATTTATCCACATTTGTTTTGAACATATGACCCAAATTTGTGTTAAAAGGTACAGAAATTGATCTTACAGTATTCTGCTGTAGGATGTGCTGCACAATTCCATTACTTAGTACCCCAGAATAATAGGAAGCATTCAGGGCAGCCAAGCTGCAGACAATGGGTACCTGAATAGCTACGTACAATGCTCTTAACCCTTTGCGTGCCAGATAGGTATCCGATCCACTGCACTGCAATGTTTTGGATACCTTTCTGGAGCTCAAAGGGTTTATTAAAAGTACAATATTGCTTGCTATATCTTAGGCTATGGTGAATATTCAAAGGTATAGTTTTTAGAATGAACAGAGGTTGTGGGAATTGTATTGGTGAACAACAGTGGAAATTTCCTTGGTCAAATGTTCGGTTATAATTTGTGACCTTGCTATATCATTTGTGACCTTGACATTCTCAGTTGACACAATGGTTCACTCACAAAAGTTCCTTGACAATTTTTCCTTTATAATGTTTTAGAAGGTGGTGGCTGTCTTTAATTGGGAGTATGTATTTAATTTATGCTTCTTCATAACCCACCACAGACATATGCACCCTCCTAGAGCAAACCACAGCAAAACCATTGCTAATCTTTCCCCAGACCCATCCACATTGCCAGTGATGCAAGATGAGGATTAGACTGCCATATGGAATTTAGCTCCTACTTATCCCATTACAAAAATTCAAACCACAAACTAACCACTAATAGTAAAGAGTGAAATAAATTGCTATAATTCTATGTATTAAATACTTACAGTTACTAAATGTAAAAATTAATCATTCATAAGATATGATCTTCCCTAAAATATGATCCTAAAGTCACTTTTTAATGCATGCGTAAGTTGTCCTATTTAGAGAGCATTTATATAATGCTGTTTGTATTGAGATAAGAACTAAAGTCGGTTAATTGTGTGTGATTGGTGCCCATTGCTCTTGTATTAAGAATGGCTGTTATCTTATCCCATTTACAGTAATCCTGGGTAATCAATGGAAGTCCACAAGCCCTAGAAAAGGCAGGAATGCCTGCTCCCTCAGAGTACATGTAAGACTAGATTTTAGGTCTCAGAAAACTGACAAAGAAGATTTACAAGGCCAACTTTAAGTACAGGGTAGTTAAAGTGGAACCGTCACCTTAAAACAATTTAGGCAATTTTAAAACATCCTGGGAAAAAGGCCTATATGTCTACCGACACACCGTTAAACATTTATATGAAATTAAAAGAATACCTGTTTAAATGTAAGCAAAGAATCTGCCATTGTGTATAGGAGATACAAAACTCTGTTAGATAAACAACTGGGTGGGGTGGGGGGATGCACTAAGGTTTGATAAGGGTCCAGACTTCCAACATTGTGGAGTATTTGCACCAATTCCATCTTGTCATATGCACTACGATGACTTCACCATCATATTCCCGTGAGTACAAATCAAATACACCAATAACAGATTAACCCCTTAGTGATGAGGGCTTTTTGACACTAGAGGACATGAACAATTTTGGCCTTTTTAGTATGCCTTTGTTCAACCGTATATTTCCTCTTATTTATTTAGCCACTCACAGAAATGATATACCATATTTTAAGCATAAGTAGAGCTTTATTTTGATACCACTTTTATATGGATAATCCATCACTTAATTTGATAAAAATAAAAAAAGGAGAAAAAAAGACAACTTTTTATAATTTTCCCTGTCATAATTTTACTCAGTTGGTTCATTTTTTTAAAAAGGATTGGATAAAAGGTATGTACAGTCATTGATACCTCCCAAATGTCCCTTTTGGGGGGTACTGTCCCACTGAGGTGAAAATCCTTATGTCCCTCATTCCCTCCCTGATGTCCTCTTTTAAACGTTCACACTGTGTGGTGTGTATATAAGTGTTTCACATTGCTCCACAGTAATAAAACTTACATAATATTTGTTGAAAATTCAGTATATATGTATAAATTAGGCTGTGTAAATAAAATAAAAATAATTTATTCAGTGACACAAAGAAGTAGCAGTAGGTCAAGTGACCAAACCTGCTCTACCTCTAATTCTGCCCCCAGCATACAAAAAAATGCCCCCCATTGTTGCCCTTTCCCCTATGAGGATGTGTGTCCTAGTACTGTGTGAAAGACAAAAGGCAGAAAACAGTGACAAAGGCAATGTATCTTATGCTACAAAAAAAGATAAAGAGCGGCGCAAAAAGTCTCTCTAAGCATAGTACATTTGATCGCCAGGATAGTCCTTCACCAAAACACTATGGAAGATATTATCAGAATATTACTCACATTTTTCAGAGGCACACAACGTGCCTCCTGGTATCTACACCTTCACTGGCTTACACCCCAGTATAGTGATCTCCTCTGGTATGGATTAAACATGGGGGCGGCTCCGGATGATATTCCAAGAAGGAGTGAAAAGTTTTTAGTGTGGAATCAGCCACTTGATTAGAGGATGATATCAAATCCAATACTGCATCGGGCCGAATCTATTTTATTTTCTTAGTGAATCGACTCCTATTGCTGAGTATAATTGAGCTTCTCATACAAAAAAAGTAAATAAAAAGCCAGTGAACAAAATATGAGCAAATATAATGAAATATAAACTTTATTCCTTCAAAAGAAAGCAAAAGTAAAATATATATAAATGTATATGAAGCAATGGCTCTAAAGACTAAAAAGACAAACAAGATATTAAAACAATATGCGCATATAATCTTACAAATAAAAATAAAATATATATAATTAAAATCAATATGCACAATATAAGAAAACGGCTGATGCGTTTCGTCACTGAATGTAACTTTTTCCAAAGCCCACACTAAAAACGTTTCACTCTTTCTTGGAATATCATACGGAGCCTCCCCCATGTTTGATCCATACCAGAGAAGATCACTATACTGGGGTGTAAGCAAGTGAAGGTGTAGATACCAGAAGGCACGTTGTGTGCCTCTGAAACATGTGAGTAATATTCTGATAATATCTTCCACGGTGTTTTGGAGAAGGACTATCCTGGGGATCAAACATACTACGCTTAGAGAGACTTTTTGCGCTGCTCATTATCTTTTTTTATAGTTCACCTTCTTTGAGTGGGGACCCAATACCACGGTGATCTTGCAGCACTGGACTTGAAGTAGCATCAAATAAGAAGAAAATATAAGTATTTGTATTTGCTTTGTGAATATTTCTTTTGTTTTTTCCTTCCATTCCTATTTTTTACAACTTGTTTATGTGAATTCACTGTATCCTTTGAACTTTTGTGTTTATATTGGATATATACTTTGGGAAGAGGTGCAGTTATTGGGGAGTTGTATTTCCAACTTATCTACCACTTTTGTATTTTCAATGTATCTTATACATTTCTTTTGCCATTGGCTCAACCAGCACATAAGATCGCTGTAGCAGCGATCACATGTACCAGCTTACAGAGAAAAGGATGAAACTGACTGCTCCTGTCCTGGAGAAGTCAGTTGCAGCCTCTCTGCCATGACTGCAGAACGCCCTGGGGCACTCTGCAGTCTTGAAGTCTATGACGGTGCAGGTCAGTTCCCTGTGCTGATAGAAATGTGTGGCAGACCTGGTCCGTCACTCATTGTTAACTCCTTAATGACCACATGGCGTGCTATGACTGTCACACGGTTTTTGCGTTAAGGACCGGTGATGGTTATAACACATCACATACATTTTACTTAAAAGTAAAAACGGTGAGTGAAATTGACCACTCCAAGACTGGAGTGGTCTCCCTCAGTCCCCAGCGCTGCGTGTCGGTACGCGACACAGGTCACGTGTACTGGCACGTCGGAATCTTCAAAGTGGTCCTTAAGGGAAGGTTACTTCCCAGGACCGCGGACGTGAAGTGGTTAAGGGGTTTATGAGCCATTGTTGTATTCCTGTGAGTGTGTTTATATGCTAATGTGGCTATTCATGACATGGATTGAACTCCAGTTGCTGGCTATGCTGTTGGAGTTCACAGACCCAAATGCACCAATATGAAGTTGGCAAAGTTGGCATGTTCCCATAGTTTTCTATACAGCCAAAAAAGACAGTGTGCTGTCTCTAATGAGAGCAGAGATAACAGCAGCCATCTCTTAACCCTTTAAGTGCAAGAAGGTGCACAATGCAGAACCGGCAGAACAGCTATTACTCAGAACCAGCAGAGGAGCTGGTTCAGTGTTATTTGAGTCAGCGAGTCAATGGATTGTGTATGCTCTAACCCTTTGAGTGTCGCAGGAATGTGTAGTCCATTGCAGAGCAATGTGTTGCACATTCCTATGGCATTCAAAGGGTTCAGGGATGGCTGCTGTTGTTGTTGTTCTTGGTGCTGAAGTGTGAGGGTGAAAGCATTCTGAATCACCAACTTTACATCAACATTGTATGCTAATTATCAAAGTCTCTCCCTTCCCCTTGCATATCTAATTGTTAGTGCACATTGCGAAGTGTGTCGTATACTCCATGGTGAAGTGATCTCCACACACCTCCAGACACACTTTGCATCACCTTTGTGCATCTCCCCCACTATCTCCCACTCATTATCAAATTGCCTCAGCAGACAGTGTAGTTAACACTTTATTTACTTAAGAAGTATGCAACTTTCTTTGCACAATTGTCTGACACTCAGTGGGTTAAACAACAATTTTGCCACTTAAGGGGTTTGCACACACCTAGCGCTCAAATGATGTAACCCTTTACATATCTGACTTATAAAAACATAACTAGGACAACCATTGCAGTATCACTAAGATTCCATACATAACATCCCTTCTTTTATTAGCCGTATCGCTACTCCCATACTGACAAATGACTGCTTTTACTGCAAATGGCTGCTGTGACCTGCTTAGCTGCTGGTGGGTTAAGTCAGTGATTGTGCTGACTGCTCTCTCTTCAGTGTCAGCAGCAGTTCCCTTCAGTCTTTCCTGTATATTGTACCTTCACCTGGCATGAGTTTACAATACACTACAGATAAGTATATTAGTTTCCCTGTTTCAAATACAGTGTTGTATGTTTTTATTTGAAATGTGTTCCAATTTCTATGTGATAAATGGAAATGAGTAATATAGCAAGTGTGACAGTCACTGCTGAATATAAGAGCATTTTCCATCTCCAGATTCTCTTTAACACTTTGAGGGCCAGAAGGATGAGAAATGTGTTCCACAGTCCAGCAACCAGATGGCTAAAAGGAGATGGATTTGTGTGTATGTGTGTGTTTTGGGTCCTTGGAGAGAGGAAGCTCGGGGAACCCTCTGCCCGATAGATCAGTGGAAGAGCTGTATTAATTGTGAAATACAATTAACCCTTTGAGTGCCTAAGAGATGTGAAATTCACTGCACAAATGCATGGAACACAAAAGGGCTATAGGAGGGCGACGACCACACAAGTGGCAGATCAGGTGAGCTGGGGAAATGAAAAATGCTAATAGCCTGAAAACAATTTTAGTAAATAAAACACATTCAACACAACACACTTGTTTTAAGGCAACAGTTCCACTATACAACCCCAGTTAATTTTTAGGTGTTAGCGTTCCTTTAAGAGCAGCTTATTCTCTTTAAACAATACATCTTTTTATTTCTGGGACCAAAATATTAGTTTGCATTTCTTTGTTTGTTATAGAAGGATACAGGATCCCTTTCGTCTCTCTTCCTCCTTTTCGCTTTTTTACCTTCTCATACGCCCCAGGGAGCAGAGAAACGCTGTCTTATCAATGGCACTATACAGGCCCTTCTGGATAAGGATGTTCTAGAGCCGGTTCCAGTTCAAGACAGAGGTATGGGTTTTTACTCAAACCTCTTTGTGGTCTCCAAGAAGGACAGCGGTTGCCGTCCCATTTTGGATTTGAAGAATCTCAATTCCTTCGTGATCAGGACTCATTTTCACCAGGAGTCCCTAAGGACGGTGATTGCTGCTATGTCCCCGGGGGAATTCCTTGCCTCTCTAGATCTTCAGGACGCGTATCTACACATCGCCATTCATCCAGAGAGCTGGCAGTACTCAGATTTGCCTGCGACCAAGGGTACTTTCAGTTTTCAGCTCTTCCTTTTGGTCTGACTACAGCTCCTCAAGTCTTCAGTCGTGTCCTGGGAGCCTTAGTGCCCGTCCTTCATCGGAACGGCATCAGAGTCACTCCATACATGGATGACCTGCTTCTGAAAGCACCTTTTTCGGAACTTCTTCATCAGCAGGTTCAGGACTACATTCATGCACTCACCAATCACGGGTGGATCATCAACATGGACAAGTCAGATCTTATCCCATCCCAGCGTCTGGTCTTCCTGGGCCTTCTCTTTGACACTCAGCAGAGCATAGTGTTTCTCACGGACGAGGTAGCTCACCAGATCGCCCACAGGGTTTCTGCTGTTCTGCTCTGGATCCAGTTCCAGCCAAGAAGCTGTCTTCTATAGTGGGGAAATTAATTTCCACCATAGAAGCGGTCCCATTTGCCATGGCTCACACCAGGGAACTCCAGAGGTTTGTGATCCAGGTGTGCAGGGGTCAGCCAGACCTTCTGAAGACGGAACTCAGTTTGTTGAGGTGGCTCGACCTCTCCAATCTGCTGAAGGGCAAGTCCTAACTGGTATCCTTCTACACCAGAAGTGGGGTCACCCTTGCATCGACCTGATGGCGACAAGACACAAACAGAAGGTCCCCAGGTTCTACTCTCGCTGGAGGGATCCTCTAGCTCTGGCGGTGGATGCCATGTCCATTCCTTGGTTATTTCCTCTGGCTTACATCTTTCCTCCCCTCCCCATGTTGCACAGGGTATTGAGGAAATTGAGACTGGAACACTGTCCAGTCATTCTGCTCCATACTGGCCTCGAAAGGCTTGGTTTTCAGAGCCTCTGGATCTGTAAGAGGTGGAGCCATTCCGGCTCCCTTGCCATCTGGATCTTCTTCTACAGGGTTACCTGTGGAAGGAGGATGTTCATCGTCTAGCTTTGACGGCTTGGAAATTGAGTCCTCAATACTGAAGAAAGGTTTTTCTTCTGGTATGGTGGCTACTATGCTTAGTGTCCGCAAACCTGTTTCTTCTAAGGCCTACCATCATGGTCGTCCTTTCTATCTTGGTGTGCTGATAGGGACCTGCCTACGGTCCTGGCCTTCTTGCAGGACGGTGTGGATAAGGGTCTCAGTCTGAGTTCTCTTGAGGTTCAGACTTCTGCTCTCTCTGTTTTCTTTCAGAGGCGCATTGCCATTCTTCCTGATGTCAAGGTTTTCTTTCAGGGAGTTGCTCATACTCGCCCTGTCTTTAAGAATCCAGCTCCTCCGTGGGATCTTAACTTGGTTTTGGGTGTTCTTCAGCACCCTCCCTTTGAGTCTTTGGCTACCATTCCTCCACGCATGTTAACGTGGAAAATGGCCTTTCTCCTGGCGATTGCCTACGTTCGCCGTGTCGCAGAGTTACATGCTCTTTCCTGTAAACCACCCTGTTTGGTGTTTCACAAGGACAAGGCGGTGCTTCGCACTTCTCAGGAGTTTCTCCCGAAGGTGGTTTCGGAGTTCCACATCAATCAGGAGATTGTGGTGCCTTCTTTCTGCCCTGACCCCACCTCTGACAAGGAAAGGGATCTCCATTTGTTAGATGTGGTGCGTTGTCTCAAGTTTTATGTACATCGCACTGAGTCTATCAGGCAATGTGACTCGCTGTTCGTCATTCCTGAGGGTGCCAGGGCAGGAAGACCTGCATCCAAATGACTATTGCATCTTGGATCAAGTCTACTGTTTGTAAGGCCTACAAGCTAAGGAAGAAACCCACTCCCTTTTGGGTCACTGTTCATTCTACTAAATCTAGTGTGGCTTCTTGGGCTTACAAGAATCAGGACTCCGCTGATCAGTTTTGCAAGGCTGCCACTTGGTCATCTATGCACAGCTTTTTGAAGCATTACTGTGTTGATGTGCTGGCATCGGCTGACGCCAGCTTTGGGAGGAAGATCCTGGAGGCAGTCTTGCCTGTCTAGGATCTTCTTTGGTTCTTGGTGCTTCCTTCACTTTTGAGCCCTGTTGGCTCTAGTTCAATGTGCTGTGTAACAGTTAGGGTGTTGTACCCCTGTTCAATGTCTGTTGACACTCCCTTGTTGTTGGGTTATCTCTGATCTGATGGTTCATGTCTGCTCTGGTAAATTTGGGGGCCTGCGTCTGGTCCTTGCCTTACTTCCCGCCTCTGGGAAACTCAATGGTTGGACATGCCAGAGTTACCAGTAACCTGTATTGGACAACCGAGAAAAGTGGATTTTAGCCTTACCTGTTAAATCCTTTTCTCTTAGTCCATACAGGTTACTGGTCTCCCACCCTGTCAAGGGACCATGCTTGGCTCTCCTGTGGCAGACCGTGGGGGTCCTTCGGGGTCATGCTCACAGGAGTCTTCTTTCCCTTCTACTATCTGGCCAATAGTTAGTGTCTCAAATCTTACTGGAGCTGGGTGGCTAGCTGCAGCTAAGGAGGGAAGGTAGGCTCCACCCCTGCAAACAATTCTAGAATTGTTCCTGCCTACTTAAAGGGGTGGATCGCCTACCCAGAGTTACCAGTAACCTGTATGGACTAAGAGAAAAGGATTTAACAGGTAAGACTAGAATCCTCTTTTTTTTAGTAGGGCTCCTTTTGTTGAAAAAAAGTCAGTGCTAAGCTCTGCACTCTCCTATATACACTTACCTAGATATTTAATAAATAAAGACCCATAAACTTGGCTTTAGGTCAAGGAGGCCTGCCTCAGTAGCTGCCATGTCTGTAAATTTTGGGTCTCTTTTTAGTAGGCTAGCCCTACGCCTTTCTGCAGCCAAAGATGAGTTGGCATTACTTAGTAAACATAGAACAATTCAATCCAGCCCTGAAATGTATCAATATTAAAAGGTGTGTTAGTAGCTATAGCCATTTCTGAAACATGTCCTGACTTTTAATGATCTATTGATCCCTTTCTTGGGATTTTTTCCCGATTTTCTCAGGAATTGAAAAATACTAGAGTGAATTTCAAGGGTGTCATACATATTATTTGGTACAGAATGCCTGAGACATTAGATCCTTAACTTATTTCTAGTGGTCTTGTCAATAGGTTTCCTTAGGCAAAATTCTACATATTCAGACAAGTAATCCAAAGGTGTCCACCCTGAAGACCTGGTATGTTTGATATATTTGGGATGTAAATGGATTTCAGAAGAAATAAACTTCCTTTTTTTAATTTATTCTGAATTAGTATCAGATAATGGGATGTTATCAGCATATATATAAATTTTCGATTGTCGTTACTGTCCTCATTTCTAAAGGAGCAAAAAGAATAAGGTTTTTGCTTTTTTGAGTCTATTTCCTCAATTGCGCTTGAGGCGAGTATCTTATATGTGGATTCATACTATTCTCAATATTGCCTTACAATTGCAAACTCTTTTAAGACATATGAAGTGTATTATCATGTCTGTTTTCTCAACTGCACGTCCTTATGAGGTGAGGGTCTCTTATGAGGATTAATTCCACTATTCTCAATATTGCCTTCAAACTGCAATGTCTTGCATGACATCTGAGAAGTATTATCATGTGAAGGGAATGATATATGTCTGTCAGAATTCTCCCACAAGAGGTGTTATGCTCCCATTTCTTGCACTTCTGCACTTTTTTCTAAATCTCTTTGTATAACAAAGATTCTCTTTCTCCTCATCAGACTCAGATACTTCTGCAGACCAAAAGGTATGTGAAGACCTAAAAGTATATGACTGATATGGGCATTTATACCTGTCTGAGTTCACTTTAGGATCTGAATGTATTTTGGAAAGAAATAGACTTCCATTTCCTCTTACTGTCTTCAGAATCAGTATCAGATAATGGGGTGGGATCAACACATACATTTTTTTCATTATCATCACTGTCCTCACTTCTGGAGGAGAAAAAAAAATCAGGTTTTAAACTTTTTTCTCTGTCGTCCAATACAGGTTACTGGTAACTCTGGGAGGCGATCCACCCCTTTAAGTAGGCAGGAACATTTCTCTAAATGTATGCAGGGGGTGGAGCTTCCCTTCCCTCCTCAGCTGCATCCTAGCCAGCTAGCTCCAGAATTATTTATTCCTGGGTGTGACAACACTAGGTGGAGAACATTTGTCGTTAGCTTTAGTTTCCTTTTTTATTTTTCTGTCAGATATGGAATACCACCATTAGTCAAGTTACTATGACTGACAAATGCCCTTCAATGTGGCTAGCTCAGTATCCAGGTGCTTTTTGGTGGACCTTAAGCCCTGAGGGGGAAAATCCCTATGGATTACTCTCTGAGGTAATTCTTACTGCATGGTAACCTGAAGACAGAAGATCTGCAGGAGAGGTGAGCTACCCTTTGAGTGCTGCAGGTCCACTTGTCCCACAGTGCCCCTTTGCTGGGCTTGTATTTGGGAGTTCTCATTGCGCACTCCTGCACTCATTGGGTATATATGTGTATGTCTGTTGGGTATTTGGAGCAGGTTTATGTGGTAACTTAACCCTTTGTCTACTGGTTTGACCCGTTTTGTGGGGTTTTCTGACACTTTCCTTACTGGTTTAGTGTTTTCTTAGTATGCACACATGTTCCCTGCATGTTTATCATGTTTTTAACTCATATTTTAACTTTTATTAAATTTGTGTACCGTGCCTTTAAGGCGTGCTTTACCGCATAGACGCCATTGCTCCATTTACTTTCTATGGGTCAACACTGTTTGGGAGGTATCTCTGCAACCTCTTCATACAGCATCTTCAGAGTGGGCTCATTTGAAGTGTCTACCCTACATTTCCCATGAGCGCTTGTTTCGTGCCTTTTTTTCTGATTGGCTCCCGTCGTGGCAGCCATTTTGTGAGCTTTTCTCAGTGAGTATCCTACGCAGGGCTTGTACTCTCCTTCTCTCCTCTGCAGATTAACCCTTTGCCTGCCAGATAAGTCTATATTTAGCATTTCTGGGGTGAAATATTAATCTAACACACTACAATTGGGTGATTTATTGTACAGCTGGTTATTTTGACACTGTGCAAATGTCTATACCGCTGGAGCTAGGGACTAGACCTAAGACTAAGGAGGCTGGGGTATCAGTATCCCCCATTGCGCATTGCTCTTCCTGTCACATAGGGCTACCTAGACAGTTCTCTGGTCATTTATGCCCAGCATGTTCTGAAGTTCCTGGCAGCAACCCAGGGCCTTCCAGCCATGCTATTGAGCCAGCTTGGGTGCAAGAGTTTAAGGATGCGACTAGGGACCTTAGGTCCACTCTACAGCTCTTTCCATCCCAGATACAGGGGGCTCTTCAATTATGGCAGACCCCCTCTACTATCACATCCTCCCTGCCTAAACCGCAGGGGGCACCTGATGTCTCAGATTCTTCTGAGGAAGAATTGTTGCAAGATTCGGATGTTGAGGATGGTACTGTTTTGGAGTCTTCTAGGTACCTTGGGGACCCTTTTGAGTCTGATCCTGAACCCTCTGCTGAGGGTCTGATCTGAGCTGTATTGACCACACTCAACATTCCCTTGATTCAGGAGGTCCCTTCTGATCCCTCTGATGTTTTTCAGGAACCTGCAAAGCCCCTTACTTATTTTCCTACTAACCCAACTCTTGACCGTTTGGAAAAATCCGGACAAGTCTGGCTAAATAGGTTCATCCCTCCAAGGTGGACGCACCCATGTCTAGACTGTCTAAATATACTGCCTTACCTGTTTCTGATGCTTCTGTTCTGCAAGATTGGACTGACAAGAAACTTGAAGTTTCCCTCAAGTCCATTTTCGCTTCTATTGGCACCGCTATGCGTCCAGCTTTTGCTGTTGCATGGGTTAACCGGGCTATTGCAGTCTGGACTGAACAACTCACTACGGCTGTCCGTCACGATGCGCCTACTTCGGAGAAATTGCGTCTTCTTGCTAATATCTCTGAAGCGCAACACTATGTTTCTGCTGCTGCTTTTGATGCTGTCCGCATGATGGCAAGGGCCTCCACTACATCTGTGTTGGCCAGGCGTGCGCTTTGGCTTAAGATTTGGTCTGCTGACACTGCTTCCAAGAAAGTCTTGCTTTCTTTGCCTTTTCAAGGTACTTCCTTGTTTGGATCTGAACTTAAGGAACTAATTAGCGAGGCCACAGGGGGTAAGAGTACCCTTCTACCCTTGGTCTTTAAGAAGAAGTTGCCGTTTAAGCGTAACCGGTCCTTTCGTTCCTTTCAAACTGAAACACGTTTGATGAACCAGGCGGTTCCATCAGCTCCGCGTCCCCCCTCCAAGCATGACTCACCAAACCCAGGTCCGCATCCCGCTGTGGGTGGTCGTCTCCGCCTCTTTCGTGGGATTTGGGAGTATTCAGTGTCGGACCCATGGGTTTTACAGGTGCTATCAGAGGGATACAAGATCCCTTTCTTTTCTCTTCCCCCTTTTCGCTTTCATCTTTCTTGCTCTCCTCAGGAAGTCGAGAGAAGCCGTCTATTCGAAGGCGCTATTCAGGCTCTTCTGGACAAGGATGTCCTGGAGCCGATGCCTCCTTCAGACAGGGATTCGGGGTTTTACTCAAACCTTTATGTGGTGACCAAAAAGGGACGGCGGATGCCGCCCTATTTTGGATTTGAAAGATCTCAATTGCTTTGTGGTCAAGACTCACTATTGTCAGGAGTCTCTACGCACAGTGATCGCTGCCATGTCTCCGGGGGAGTTCCTTGCTTCTCTGCACCTTCAGGACGCGGATTTGCACATCCCAATTCATCAAGAGAGCAGGCGGTACCTGAGGTTTGCCTGCGACAGGGGTAATTTTCAATTCTCAGCGCTTCCATTTGGCCTGACAACGGCCCCTCGGGTTTTCCAACGGGTTCTGGGTCCTTGATATACTCAGAAGTGCATGGTGTTTCTACCGGACGAGGTAGCCCATCAAATTGCCCACAGAGTCTCAACGATTCTATCCTGGGATCGGATCCCAGTTCCGAAGTTGTCTTTTCTGGTGGGGAAGTTCATTTCCATGATAGAGGTGGTTCCATTTGCCATGGCACACACCAGGGAACTTCAGAGGTTTGTGATACAGACATGCCATGCAGGGATCGACCAGATCATCAGAAGCTGTCGGTCTTACTTCCTCCTCATGTGGAGTTCAGCTTGGAGTGGTGGCTGGACCTTTCCAATCTCCTAAAGGGGAGATCCTTCCTGATTCCCTACTGAACCAAGGTCATGACGGATGCCAGCCTCTTGGGCTGGGGAGCTGTTCTGGGTCGCTTCAGCGCTCAGGGGAAGTGGTCCATGGAGAAGTCCCTTCTCCCTATCAACATCCTGGAACTTCGAGCAATATTTCATGCTCTCCATCTTTGAGAGTCTCAACTGGAGAACTGTCCAGTCCGAGTGGAGTCCGACAACGCCACAGCAGTGGCTTACATCAACAGACAAGGAGGAACAAGAAGTCTCGCTGCCTGGTTAGAGGTCAAGGCCATTCTGTCCTTGGCAGAGGTTCATGTTACTGTCATTTCTGCAGTGCACATTCCAGGCGTAGACAACGTCATGGCAGACTTCATCAGTCGTCACACAGTCGACAGCAGAGAGTGGGAGCTACATCCCGAGGTGTTTCAACCCCTAACTCAGAGATGGGGATGCCCCTAGTGGATCTGATGGCTACGAGACACAACAGGAAGGTCCAGGCATTCTGCTCTCGGTGGAGAGACTCTCTAGCTCTGGCTGCCGACCCAATGTCCATTCCCTGGATATTCTCCCTGGCCTACATTTTTCCGCCTCTTCCAATGTTACAGAAATTGAAAGTGAAACGTTGCCCAGTAATTCTGATCGCTCAGAATTGGCCTCGTCAGTCCTGGTATCCGGAGCTTCTGGGCCTGTCAGTGGCGGAGCCTTTTCCGCTCCCCTCTTGTCCAGATCTCCTTCTGCAGGGCTACCTGTGGAAGGAAGATGTTCATCATCTCAATTTGACGGCCTGGAGGCTGAATCCTCGATTTTAAGGAAGAAAGGGTTTCCTTCTGCTGTGGTGTCTACTATGCTTAGTGCCCGTAAGCCTGTCTCTTCCAAGATCTATCACCGTATGTGGTCGATATTTGTGTTTTGGTGTGCTGACAGAGATCTGTCTCATGACTTTGATCTTCCCACTGTCCTGGCCTTTTTGCAGGACGGTGTGGACAAAGGACTCAGTCTGAGTTCTCTTAAGGTTCAGACTTCGGCGCTTTCTGTCTTTTTCCAGAAACACATTGCTATCCTTCCTGATGTCAGGGTTTTCTTCCAGGGAGTTGCCCATGTGCGTCCTGCCTTTCGGAGTCCGGCTACTCAGTGGGACCTCACGGCTCATTCCACCAGGTCTATTGGGGCCTCTTGGGCCTACAAGAATCAAGCTTCTGCTGATCAGCTGTGCAGGGCGGCCACTTAGTCCTCTGTGCACACCTTTTCGAAGCACTACCGCGCAGATGTGCTGGCTTCGGCTGATGCCAGCTTTGGGAGGAAGGTCCTAGAGGCAGTTGTGTCTGTCTAGGATCTTCCTCCTAGGTTCTTGGTGCTTCCTTACTGTTGAGCCCTGTTGGCTCTAATTCAATGTGCTGTGTAACAGTTCCTGGGGTGTTTTTACCCCTGTTTGGTGTCCATTGACACTTCAGTTTTGACCGGTTGGTTCATAGAGGTTCTGGTGACTTTGCTCCTGGTCCTTGCCTTCTTCCTGCCTCTGGGAAACTCAATGGTTGGACATCCCAGAGTTACTAGTAACCTGTATTGGACGACAGAGAAAAGAGGATTTTAGTCTTACCTGTTAAATCCTTTTCTCTTAGTCCATACAGGTTACTGGTCTCCCACCCTGTCAAGAGACCATGCTTGGCTCTCCTGTGGCAATACACGGGAGTCCTTCGGGGCATGCTCACAGGAGTCTTCTTCTCTCCTTTTTCTAGTCAGTTATTAGTGTCTCAAATCATTCTGGAGCTAGCTGGCTAGGATGCAGCTGAGGAGGGAAGGGAGGCTCCACCCCCTGCATACATTTGGAGAAATGTTCCTGCCTACTTAAAGGGGCTGATCGCCTCCCAGAGTTACCAGTAACCTGCATGGACTAAGAGAAAAGGATTTAACAGGTAAGACTAAAATCTTCTTTTGAGTCTGTTTCTTCAACCGCACGTCCTCATGAGGTGAGGGTCTTTTATGAGGATTAATTCCACTATTCTCAATATTGCCTTGAAATTGAAATGTCTTGCATTACATATGAAAAGTATTATCATGAGAAGGGAATGATATATACCTATCAGAATTATCCTGGCAAGAGCCATTATGCTCCTAATTCTTGAGCTTCTGTGCTTTTTTACCTCTTTTATAACAAAGAGCCTCTTTCTCCCCATGAGACTCAGATCCTACTGCTAACCAAAAGGTATCTGACTGATATAAGGATTTATACCTGTGACTTCCCACAGGTGGGGTAATTTTTTTGTTGTTGTAGGGCAGAAGAAAAGGATCTCATTAGGTCACTGAAACCTTTTCCATAGCTGAAGCCACAGCTATGGAAACAGATTTCCTAACAGAGGCAAGACAGCTTAAAGGAAAGGATGGGCTCTGATTGGTTAAGAAGGATATCAGTGACTATCAAGTTTATTTGTTTATTTTAATTGCTGTAAACAAGTTTTCTCCTTGCTGCTAAGGCATTAGTAAAGAAAGGGAAATGCATGATATGAGCATCTGGTTTTGTAATAAAATCCATGTTCCAATCAAAAGGCTATACTTATCACTAAGTCACTGGTATTCAGAACGAAAGTTCCGTCCCTTGAGACTACTAGCAGCTCAGAATAAAGTGCATGACAGTACACGGGACACGTGGTCCTTTTTCAGCTAGTCACCTCTCTACTATCAGTTCAGTCACAGATAATTTTATCAGATATCCTAGTCATTAGTATACCTGGGAACTTGCTCATCTTGAGCCCCTGGAGTGGCCTCATGTGTTGCTGGCAAGAGGATATCAGCAAAGTGATTTGTGGCATAAAGGGGGTGGGACTTAATCATATTTGTCATATAAAGTGGGTGTAAAGTGGCCAAAACAAGGTGGGATGGAGGAGAAGTGAGTGGGAGGTGAGAGGAATGGGCGGGAGAAACTCACCACCGCCAGAGAATCAGCCTTTGTACCCAGAGACCTGGCAATTCAGTTTAAAACCTGAGTCTCCGGGGGAGATCTGGGGAATTCCCAGGTATGGTCATTAGCAGGGAAATGTACAGACACCCCTAGTGTGTTGGTGCCTTCTCCCACCACATGTTGGAGAGAATGGCTAAGTATTTACCAAGCTGCTGCCTCTGTTTTCATTATGCTTCAGAGAGAAAACAAGTTGAAAGCTTTGTGGCTTGAAATAGCCTTTTGATTGATAAATGTGGCCCAAAATGTTTTGGTAAGAAAACAAAATCAACGACAATTCACTTTCAAACATACCTTGCTGTGTAAATCATTTATCTCTGCTGCACATCCTGGGTAAAATGCACACAGTTTTACTAGGAAGAGATCATTGCTAGGGATCATCCTGAGTAGGTCAGCTGCTAAATCCCTGCAAAACAGTGGGTTACTTTATTAGCAGGATTGTCAAGGACATTTTCCACTGTCACAATATATACCCTATGTTCACCCTTTGAGTGTCAGAAGGATATCCAGCTCATTGCAAAACAATAGGATGGACACCTCTCTGGCATTCAAAAGGTTAAAAAAAGTGGAGCAATTCTGGGGCAAACCTGTTGAACTATACAGGAGAGCTAAAACTTCTCACTGTTAATTTAAATGGGGCTTTTAACTCACTGAATGCTAAAAAGCTCTCTACGCTAATTTGCAATGCTTTGACGACTTTTCATGTATTCAATTACTCTTGAACTACTACTCTGACAGTATTGAAATAACACTCTGCATGGCCTAAATACTATGAAGATTAACTGGAGTTGCTTTTATTTTGAAACATTACTATCCCTTTAAATCAGTAGGAAATCTGTCCCATGTGGTGTTGGTTTGGCCAGAATAATTCATCAGACTTAACATGAAATGAATGTGTATGAAGACAAAATCAAACAATTCTGACACAAAACATCAGCACCATCAGTGGTTGCTAAAATACAGTCTCTGACTTATTTTAATTGGCCAGTTAGTTAGTAATCTCCTCCTTCTATTTGCTTGTTGACACATCTCTGCCAGTTTCTGTGCTCCCTGATGACATCTGTGATTTTGAAACACAATATGGGAGGGGTATAGGAATCACAAAGCTGCAAATTACTCAATGAACAAAAATAGCATAGAAATTTACCTATTCAGAAATAGATATGTGATATCTGGTTTTTACTTATTCATAAATAAGTGAAGACCAGAAAGATCAGTAATTTCAGTAGACAATGGGTGCAAACACAAAATATTTATATGTATGTATGTGAATCGCCAGAATGGTGCCATTTGCGCAGTGTGTTCATTGTATTTCATTGCCTCCCATGTGCAATGCAGGGAAATGTGATCGACCATTGATGAATGCCCAAAGGTATACATATATGATCATGGCAAATTGGTGGTGAAAAGCAGCTTATTAGACACTAGTTTTAAAGCCTGTGTACACGGGCCAACACTGACGGCGCTGCAGTCATGCCCAGTAGAGACTGCTGGAAAGCACAGCGACTGATACGGAGCAGGTTCTCTGAATTCAGACCGTGGTCCTCTCTGTGCACCTTCTGGGGACCACTTGGACCCCGGTCTGAATTCAGAGCGCCTCGCTCCGTATCAGCCCTGATGTCTACTGTGCATGACTGCAGCGTGTGCAGTCATCAATATCTTGATGAATTCTTTTCTATATCCACTGTTGGGTCTCTCCTTCTCTCCTCACATTAACTCCATGGCTAAAACATCTCACTTCTTCCTCCGCAACATTGCTAAAATCCACCAGTTCCTCTCACAACAAACTACTAAAACTCTCATACATGCCCTCATTCTCTCTCGCTTAGACTATTGCAACATCCTACTAACTGTCCTCCCTGCTACCCATCTTTCCCCTATACAATCTGTTTTAAACTCGGCTGCACGAATCGTCACACTCTCCGCAAAAACTGAACCTGCTCACATAATTCTTAGACTTCTGTCATGGCTCCCCATTCAGCAATGCATCACTTACAAAGTCCTTCTTCTCATCTTTGCTGCTCTCCACACTGCTACTCCTCCTTATATCTCTTCCCTCATCTATTCTTATGTTCCTGGCCACCTCCTGTGCTCGGCACACAACGCCCTTCTTGTTGCACAATCCACACCCTCTTCCCTCTCCCATCTCAAACCTTTCTCACTTTCTGTTCTCTACCTATGGAACTCCATACCCCTCTCCCTACATCAAGAATAATTCCCCTCTGTCTTTAAATCTACCCTGAAATTTTATCTTCTGGAGCACCAGGACCATGCACTACCTTTGGCCAAACTCAGTACTTGTAATCTCAGCACTTCCTCATACCATGTTGTCTGTCTCCTCTTACCAATTTAGAGTGTAAGCTCCTTGGGGCAGGGACCCCTCTCCTATTGTTTTTATGAATGTGATACTTATTTTATCCCATCTTATATATTGTGACATACATCTACTGTAAGGAGCTGCATACACTGTGTGGCACCATATAAATAAAGGTACACATACATACATTTTAGTAGCAAAGCAATGAGTAACAATGTGCACCCAGCTGAACCCAGGGCAGCTGATATCCAGTAATCAAATCAAGCACTTTTATATTTGCCTCCACCCTGAACCCTTGTCTTCACTGAGACTTCTCCACATTAAAGCACAGGGCTGGGATCAGCCAGAGAACACATTCTCATTCACTGCATTGCTGATAAAGCCTGTACAACCCAGAAATGGATGCAATGTACTTCTAATACAAAAGAACTTTCACTGAGCACTAGCAGAGACAAGATTATTTTGTCCATGGCATGTACATGGGGGTAAGCTGCACTTTGTATAAGAGAGGAGAGTGCTATGACATAGTACAGTAGAAAGCTGTGTTGAGATCGGTATGGGGTGAATTTAAATGTGCTGTGTTCCATATAAAGTTTTTGTTCTATATCATTGCTTCCATTTTCTATGATTTTTGAATGAATTTCACAGTATGGAGACTAAGTCACACCCTCCTGGAAGTTCTATCTTGTTATCCTGAGAAGTCACCTTTCAGACAGCAACAGAGAGCCGAAATGGGACTCGTCCTGTCATTTTCCAGGAGCCGCAGCCTTAGTATTGTGTTCTCCCAGCATCACTTAAAGTTTACAAATGGCTTAGCCAGCCAATAGCAGCAGATGCAGGCCACTACTACAGCCCAACCAGAATTCTATTTATTTAGATAAACAGCAGCCTCACATTACACAAGAGCACTTTGAATTGTTTGGAATATTCAGATGCCAGCAGAGCTTTGAACTGTTTACAGTGATCAGGTTACAAAATTAATTTCCAGTAACCCTTTGAATGCCCAAGGGGTGTGCACTGCATTGCTCACTCTTTCTGGTATCCAAAGGTTTGAGGCACAGTTTCTGCTGCTCTTGGTGCTGAAGTATGATGAAGAGCTCATATTTTCTGCTACCCCCCCCTTCCTCCTGGCTTTTCCCAAAACACTGGCTGCTTCCCACCAACATCATATACTAATGATCAAAGTCCCCCCTTGCATACTGAATTCTTAGTGCATATGGAGAAGTATGTTGTATTCTCCATGGTGAAGTGATCTCCATACATTGCCAGAAACACTTCACAATTTAGTAAATATAGTTCACACACGTCCTTATCTTGAGCCCCCGGAGAGGGCTCATGCTGCTCACAAAAAGATGTCAATGCATGATTTGTGCCATGAAGGGGGTGCAGAGCAGGGTGGAAAGTGGGTGGGAAGTGGGCAGAACAGGGTGGGAAGGAGGAGAAACTCACCACCTCCGGAGAATCAGCCTTTGTCCCCGGAGACCCAGTAATTCAGTCTGAAGACCGGAGTCTCCAGAGCAGATCAGGAGAGTTTGCAGGTATGCACACAGGTCATTCAGCTATATAGCAATGCAATGGACCTCTTCATATTATAAACACTATGCTCTGCTCCAAATATACTCCACTTTTATCTTTATATGTATGTCACAAAGTCTCAGAATGTTACATGAAGTAAACTGTTTGGAAGCTTAGCTATAAGGCTGAACGTATACATAGTGACAGGATGAAAAGCTTTTAATAAAATGAATACATGGCACATAATAGCATGCATACAGTAGATGTACCTGTGGCAAAGGATTAAGACTAAGGTATGAAATCTAAAGTTGAGTTATGATGAGATGCCATTAACACACATAAAGTAATTCATTCTTTTTTCAAACTAGTTTTATACGACCCGATTCATCAAGCTAAAGAAGTGCAAATCTGGAGCAAACCAGCTACACCATGGAGATGATTTTAACCCCTTCAATGCCAGTGAGGTCTGTAAAACACTGCAGTGCATTGAGAGACAATGCTAGCATTGGATGAGTGAAAAGCTGCATTTAATTCAATAGGAATTTCACTCTTTGGTGCAGTTGGATTGCTCCAGAATTGCACCTCTTTACCTTGATGAATAATGCCCATAATCCCCAAAACTCTTGTGCAATTACCAAAGCTGTTGTAAGGATACAGTACCCTTAAAACAGTGGTATGTACATAGTGCTGGTATGTGACAGCACTATCCACTATCTTCAACTTTGCCACTGCACAATGACAATGCTCACTGCTGTTTCATTGCACATAGCTGCAGGTCCACACTTCTGATGCTGCCGACGATACAATGAAAGTAACAGGGGTTATGGACAAAGTAGATAATGCAAGGGCCATGTTTTACCCTTATCCCCACCAGAACGTGATTGTACATGCTGCTGTTAGTTATGGGAATCATATTAACCCCTAGAGGAGCAGAAATATGTGCTTCATATTGCTGTGGTCCTCAATGAGTTAACAATGATGACACTATTTTTCTTTTAAGCTACAATTAACAACTACCATGCACACATTATTACATTAATATGATACCTGTATCCAAGAGATGGAAAGCTGAAGGGAAATAATATCACACAATTAAAAAAACAGAACCATATGGCCTAGATATATTGAGACAAGAGAACCATTTGCTATAGCAAATCATTTATTTTTCTATACATATAAAGAAAATATATATTTTTTTACCTCATAAATGGGCTTTATAAAAAAAAAAAATAAGATTTGGGGAGATTTTTACAGAATTATTGTCATTGCTCAGAAAATCTAGGTGTATCCAGAATATATGTAATTTATTTGCCTTAATTTCATTCCAAATTTGCTTCAATGTTATGGTAACGTTTATTTTAAAGGAGCAGTAAACTTTTTTTTATGAAAACATATTTTACACAGAATTTCCTGCTGAATAAAACAAGGTCACTCCCACCGCTGTCAGATGTTTTATTCAAAATGTATAACAGTTCAAATAACCAGGAAGTGAATTTATTGTGTTTACTTCCTGATAGTTCTAACTGACAGGAAGTCACAGGCAGTTTCTATCACATTCTATGGAGAACTGTATGCCTCTGACTTTTCTGACTTCCCTCTCCATTAGAATCTAACAGGAAAACTAATTAGAATTTGACCACTAGAGGGCACTGCTAATGTAAAAAGACGTGTTTAAACTGTAATAACTCTGGAAATATAAATCTCTCAGCAGTGGGAGTACCCTTATCTTACTCAATAGGAAAATCCCTACAATATATACTTTTTCATAAAAAAAAGTTTACTGCTCCTTTAACTTCTTTTAGTATTATATTATTATTACTGTTAACCCTTTGAGTACCAGAGGGGTACGCAACGCATTGCTTGCAATGCGTTGCGTACCCCTCTGGCACTCAAAGGGTTAATATATACTTCTGCTGCTAATAATACAATAATCATAATAATCATCCCCATAAATATATTCAATAACCCTTTGAGTGCCAGAGAGGTATGCAACACATTGCTCTGCAATGCGTTGCGTACCCCTCTGGCACTCAAAGGGTTAATTTAACATACTGGTATTTTTTTTTTCTTTAATTCTAGTCACTTACCTTGAATAAGCAATTTCGGTTCTTCTTTCCCTTGCACTATCAGTGATGTGAATGAATGAATGTTTATACAGCGCCACTTTGCAATTCAGTTGTCTAGACAATACATGGGTACAAGTGCTTTGCAAAATGAAACACTGGATGTGGGGTCCCTGCTCTAAAGCTTACAATCTAAAGAGGGAGACATACAGAGTACATAAGGGTTAAGGGCATGATAGGGAAGACATAAATAAAGTAAATACATTATAAGAGACTTGGGTGTATGAAGTCAGTGCCTTCTATGCATAAAGAAAGTCAGAGTCTGCTAGTTAGCTGAAGCTTTGTTGAGGAGGTGTGATTGGGGTACAGTGGGACATCAGAGTGGATATGTAGAATTGAGTAGAGGAGAAAAGGGTCTTGAATGAGAGCAGCAATATTTTGTTTGATAGCCAGAGTTTTATAGACAGCCACTGGAGTGATTGGAGGCTGAGAGGAGCAGGATAAACCTAGGTGACACTAAGGTAACTCAGCTGCGGCATTCTGTATGTACTGAGTTGAGAGGCGGAAAGACCAGAAAAAAGAAGGTTACAGTAGTTCGTGAGAGAAATGATGAGTGATTGTGTAAGAATTTAAGTTGTGGAAGAACAGAGGAAAGGAAAGATTTGTGCTATGTTACACAAGAGAAAGCAGCAGGATGTGGAAATAGCATTAATATGAGAGAATGAGAGCAGGCACCCTTCTTCAGATACTGGATTTATAGTTGTGCCATCTACTACCACCTGGAAGGGCACTACTGGGACAGGTTTTGGTGGGATAAGGATTAGTTCAGTTTTAGACATGTTGAGTTTGAGGAGCCTATGAAGCATCCAGTCTGAGAAAGCTGAGAGGCAAACTGTGACTTATATTGACTATCAGGAGTCAGGTTAGGTAAAGATAACTAAAGATTAGTGTAATTTGATATTTGAATCTGGATGAGTTAATAAGATCACCAAGTGTTATTCTGTATAAAGAGAACAGAAGTGGTCCTACAACAGAACCTTGAGGAACACCAACAAAGAGAGGACAAACAGGAGGCAACGGACATACTGAAGGATCGGTTAGTTAGAAAAGAGGACAGCAAATTCAGGGCTAAGTTATGAATGCCTAAGGAATGAATAATTTGGGAGGAAAGCATGATCTACAGTGTTAAAAGCAGCTGAGAGATCAAGAGGGATAAGTATAAGTATTGAATAGTGACCTTGTGATGTGTAGCTCATTGACCTCTCCTGATAGAACAGTTTTTGTGGAGTGAGCAGATTGTAATGGGTCTAGCAGGCTAAGTGTTTGTTAAGAAAATCAGGCAGATGTGAGTAGGCTGGGTGTTTGAAGAGTTTAGAGGCTAAAGGCAGGAGAGAAACCAGTTGATAGCTAGAGGGTGTGGTGCTGTCAGGGGTATTGTTCTTGAGGATAGGTGTTACCATGTTTGAAATTGGTAGTAAAAGTAGCAGAGGCAAAGAAGGAGTTAAACATTTGTAATAATAGTACATGCATTATTGTCAGGGAGAGGGACTAGAGGAGGTGAGAAGGAACGAGATTGAGTGTGCATGCAATGGATGGAGAGAATGAAAAAGTTAGTAAATTCTTCCTGGTGAAAGAGTCCAGGGTGGAAGGGGGAAAGAGGGAGGAAATTACACTATTTACTGGGGGGGGGTTATTTAGGGGAATAGATGGAATTTGTCTTGGCTTTGAAGAAGTTAGCAAAGTCTTGTGGTTGTAGAGGATTAGGGAGGGAGGCACATGGATGGCAGAGGAGGGAGTCAAGGGTAAAGAAAAAACAGCGGGGTTGGATTTATGAGTGTCAATCAGTTGTGAAAAGTATTGTTTTTAGCCCCTGAGAGAGCAGAATTAAAGCAGGAAAGGAAGAATTTGTAGTGGAGAAGCTATGTCAGTGTGCCCGACTTTCTCCACAGTCTTTCAACTGAACGGGTGCAGGAGATGTGAAAGCTGGTGTATTTATTAAGCAGTAGCTGTGGATTAGATTTACAGGAGCAGTGGTGAGAGAGAGGAGCATGCAGGTTCAAAGAGGAAGACAGGACTGAGTTGTAGGCTTTGACAATGCTGTTAGAGCTAGCATTAGTGGGAATGGATGAAAGTCCAGTAGTGAGGGAGGACTGGAGAGCAGTGAGATTAAGTGACTTGAGGTTATGAGTGAAGTTGGGAGAGGAAGCGGGCATTGTGGAAGTATGAGCAGTACTGAATGTTACAACATGGTGATCAGATAGTGGAAAAGGGGAGATATTAAAAACAGTAAGTTCACAGCCTCTAGTGAAGGTCTAAGAAATTACCATTCTTGTGAATACTAGCAGCCTTCCACTGATTTGTCCAAACACAGAAAGAGAAAGCAGGCTGCCCAGGAGACTGAGAGATCTTGCACAAGGCAGTTGAAGTCACCCAGAAGAAAGTAAGGTGAGTCTGATGACAGGAAAAAGGAAGGCTAGAATTCAAAGGCAGAATGGTAATTTGACAGTGCACATGGTAAGTTAGGTGGGAGATACCTGTAGAGAGACAGGAGCAAAATGTGGAATGTGGTGGGGGCAAAAAGTTTAGAGAGAACAGAAAATTTTAGAGAGACGCAATCCCACTCCTCCCCCACATCCAGTTTGGTGTGGAGAGAGAGAGGAGAGACCACCATAGAATATTGCTGCCTCTAAAGTGGAGTTGGATTGAGACATCCCAGTATCAGTTAGAGAGTGGGGGAAAAAGAGATCATGAACAGTGTTATATTTGTTAATAAGGGAGTGAGCAGAGAGCACAAGGAAAATAAAGCAATTGTGGTTGAAGATAGGGAATCCTGATCAAGTTTGAATTGTGCCTATATTGACTAGATGGTTTGTGAATGGAGATGGGGCCAGAGTTTGATGAGATATTTCCAGCTGCAAGTAGAAGAAGAAGAGAGACGTAGGAGATCATATTTTTTGCATACAGACTTTCTTGTTTGTGTAGGGCGAAGGAGTACAGGACAGTTGAAAAGTGAAGAGTTGTTGGGTACAGGTGAGTGTGGATAAGAGAAGTGAAGGAGATATGTGAACAGAAAAGGGAAGAGAGGGTGGAAGGTAGAAACCAGACATTTTAGTGAGGAGGAGTACAGTTGTAGAAATAAATAATAGGAAGTATTTTGGTAGGTATTTAGTGTAGTGGGAGGATTTTAAACAAAACTGAAATGAGCACTCTCTGCCCGCAGTGTGCTAAAACACACTGTGACTCAACTGTATATGGCAAAGAACAAAATATATTTGTCTGTGTATCTTATTCTCTATTCAAGTGAACAGAGAATAAAAAGAAAGACACAAAGACAGAGTTCTTATGATCCGTCTGTATGGTAACATGCTGGGGTATGGTGTCTTTCACACGGGTGGCTATTGCCTCGTCTGCGGTGCATGGTAACATGCTGGGGTATGGTGTCTTTCACAGAGGTGGCTATCGCCTTGTCTGCTGTGCATGGTAACATTTTGGGCAATGGTGTCTTTCACACAGGTGGCTATCATCTTGTCTAGGGTGCATGGTAACATGCTGGGGTATGGTGTCTTTCACACAGGTGGCTATCATCTCATCTGGGGTGCATGGTAACATGCTGGGGTATGTTTTCTTTCACACAGATGGCTATTACCTCCTCTGGGGTGCATGGTAACGTGCTGGGCAATGGTGTCTTTCACACAGGTGGCTATCACCTCATCTGGGGTGCATGATAACATGCTGTGTTATGGTGTCTTTCACACAGGTGGCTATCATTTTGTCTGAGGTGCATGATAACACGCTGGGCTATGTTGTCTTTCAAACAGATGGCTATTTCCTCATCTGGGGTGCATGGTAACATGCTGGGCATTGGTGTCTTTCACACAGGTGGCTATCATCTCGTCTGCGGTACATGGTAACATGCTGGCGTATGTTGTCTTTCACACAGATGGCTATTACCTCATCTGAGGTGCATGGTAACATGCTGGGGTATGGTGTCTTTCACACAGGTGGCTATCATCTCGTCTGGAGTGCATGGTAACATGCTGAGGTATGTTGTCTTTCACACAGGTGGCTATCACCTCCTCTGGGGTGCATAATAACTTGTTGGGCAATGCTGTCTTTAACACAGGTTGCTATCATCTCATCTGGGGTGCATGGTAACATGCTGCGATATGTTGTCTTTCAAACAGGTGGATATCACCTCGCCTGGGGTGCATGGTAACATGCTGGGAAATGGTGTCTTTCATACAGGTGGCTATCACCTTGTCTGGGGTGCATGGTAATATGCTGGTGTATGGTGTCTTTCACGCAGGTGGCTATCGCCTCGTCTGGGGTGCATGGTAACATGCTGGGGTATGGTGTCTTTCACACAGGTGGCTATCTCCTCATCTGGGGTGCATGGTAACATGCTGGGATATGGTGTCATTTACACAGGTGGCTATCTCCTCATCTGGGGTGCGTGGTAACATGCAGGGCGATGGTGTCTTTCACACAGGTGGCTATCGCCTCGGTTAGCACACCAAAGTCCAGCATCCTGCAACGTTTCTGTTCCCTCTTGTAGGTTCAGTAATTTATTAGATGAATAATCCAACATGGAATCTACTCTTCTCAAACAATATGGCTACTATTTGTGGTTATGAATACATTGCCTTAGGGACAGAAAAGGATCAATATCTACATTACAAATAACCTAGCTTTAATTGAGACACAAAGGGTTAGCCAACTCCACAATACTTTGGATACCTATTTGGCACTTAAAGGGTTAAATCACATATTGATTCCCATGACTGCCTTTGCTTCATCAATAACATAGCTTCTCAGCTTTTTTCTTCACAGTCCTAAAGACTGACTTAATCAGAAGAACTGGAGCAAACCAACTGCATCACAAGGGAAAGCTAAATCTCCCAAACCTTTCACTGATAAATGGGGCTTTTAACCCCATAAATGCTAGAGAGGCAATGCCTCGGAGAACTCTCTAGCATTCAAAGGGTTAAGGTCTCATTTAAATGAATGAGAATATTATAGGTCACCCTAGGAGCAGCTGTGTTGCCCCAGAATTGTCCCAGTTCTTATTAACCGTTTGAGTGGCAGAGGATATCCAACATATTGCGAAGCAATGCACTGAATACCCCTGTGGCACTCAAAGGATTAATGTAGCCTCTATGGGACTTAAGTAACAATCAAAACAGGTGCAATTCTGGAGCAAAATAACTGCGCCATAAGGGAAAAATAAAAATTCCAAAATTCATATTGATTTAGATGGGGCTTTTAACCCTTTGTCTATAGCAATGAGTTGGAAGCCTTGCTATTTTTAACCCTTTGAGTGTCAGGGAAGTATCCAGTGCATTATGTTGCAATGTGTTGGTTACCTCTCTAGCACTCAGAGGGTTACATGGGTTAAAAGCCCCATGAAAAAATTGGGATTTTTATTTGTCTCCTATGGTAAAGCTGGTTTGACCCAGAAGTGCATCTCTTTTGTTTGCTGCATGAGGCCTTATGTGTGGTAATATTGATTCTCTTGAATACATACCATGTGGTAACAGTCATGCACTTCCTTGCGAGTAGCTCCAATGCATACTGAGTTGCTTGTGCTGCAGTCTCTCCAATCACTGTGCCCACACATACTGCAAGTTCCAGTTCATTGCCACGAATGAGATTAGCCATGGCGAGCTTACTCAAGAGAAAAAAAAACAAATGTTTACTTTAGAATTTGACAGACCAAAATGTAAACCAAAATTCCTATGTGTATAGAGGAGAAATTCTTATGTGCCTTTAAGTCTGCTCCTATGGGATTAGACTTAGTAAAAAGTCCAGGGCTGCACTGACTGTGCAGGTCCAAACCAGCTCCTGTCCTTGGCTGGTACACAGCCTGGACGTGACTCTCATCAACAAACTTGGCAGGGTTGCCCATGCAGTTTCTGTAGATCCTCTGCCTTAGGCTTTTGAGCCCAAAGTAGAGAGGCTGTGGGGACTTGTGTCGCTTAGGTCAAGAGACTGAAAAGCGAGACTTCAGATTTGCAGTTTAGTCTCATTCTGCAGGACCAATGAGGCAGCCCAAGGATCTCTTACTGTCCCCCTTTCTGCACTATTATTTGTCCAAAGGGACTTACGATGCAGCCTGGCTTCATCAGCAGGTCTGCTACCGAGGGAGCAGATCTACTGACAGGGTGCTAGTGGGGAGAAAGTTGGCCTTTAATAAGCAAAACTTATACTAATAATGAACTAATATACAAAGTTTGTACTACTAAAGAATGCTGCTTAAGTAATGAACATATAGGGCCGTATACACAAAGAATGGAGGAAATCAATGGGAATTGTGGGAATGTTTATCTGTCCCCAATGATGCATTTTGCCCCAGATGTGTTGCTCTGTAGCTTCCTCTATAAACCCACAGTATACAGTACAGTACACCTAAATAAACTGTTAAAGGAAAAAGTAGGTGCAATTGTACAAATGTAGGTATTTTTGGGAACATCACCTAAAAATAAAAAGGGTTAATGCATTAATATGTCATTATTTGTAAAAAAAAAATATATATCATAAAACTGTTCTTCTGATTAATGAGTAGTGTGGTCAAAGGACTATTTCATGCTTACTAACAAGAAAAAAAAGTGATATATCCTAAAGCAGATAATTGCTCTGAGATCAAATAAACATCACTTTTCAGTTCACAAAGACTCTTATATTATTGCTTCAGCTATTACACACATTGCACACACAGGGCCAGATTTACATCTTAGAAGCCTGTAGGCACAGATATCTGAAGCGCCCCCCACCCCGGCCATCTCCACAATGCTCCAAATCTCCATATTGCCCTCACATTGCACCCCATCAGCTCCACATTGCCCTCATATTGCCCCATCATCTCAACATTGCCCACACCATCTCAACATTACCCTCACATTGCCCCCCATCAGCTCCACATTGACCTCATCAGCTCCACATTGCCCTCATATTGCCCCATCAGCTCCACATTGCCCCATTCAACTCCATATTGCCCCCCATCAGCTCCACATTGTCCCCATCAGCTCCACATTGCCCTCATATTGCCACATCATCTCAACATTGCCCTCACATTGCCCCCCATCAGCTCCACATTGACCCCATCAGCTCCACATTGCCCTCATATTGCCCCATCAGCTCCACATTGCCCCATTCAACTCCATATTGCCCCCCATCAGCTCCACATTGACCCCATCAACTCCACATTGCCCTCATATTGCCCCATCAGCTCCATATTGCCCCCCATCAGCTCCACATTGACCCCATCAGCTCCACATTGCCCTCACAATGGCCCCCTTCGGCTCCAACTTGCCCCCACCATCTCCATGTTGCCCTCACATTGCCTCCCTCCCATTGTCCGTTTTCTACGTCCCTAGCAGATCTGTCGTCTGTGCCTCCTTTGGCACAGTCAGTCCTGTAGTTACTGAAGCTCCCGCGTGGTGTCCTATTCAGGAATGCAGAGCGCTGGGAGATGATGTCATCTCCCAGCGCTCTGCATTCCTACAGAGCCGACGAGGGAGCTCAGCGCTTACAGGACTGTGCCAAAGGAGGCACAGATGACAGATCTGCTAGGGAGGTAGGAAATAGACAACGGGGGGGGGGGTGCAATGTGAAAGCAGCATGGAGTGGGCACCGGAGCAGCCAGCGAGGTGGCTTTTTTTTTTTTTTTTTTTTTAAACGAATTAAAAAAAAAAAAAAAAAATCTCATTGGCAGGCGCCCCTCGGTGGTGTGTGCCTGTAGGCAGGTGCCTATTTTGCCTTATGGCAAATCCGGCCCTGTGCACACATTACTCAGTAGGACCATACATAAGCAAAAACTGTCATGATTAGCAACCAACACATGCATAGGAAGGTCAAGTTTGTCCCAGATCAGTGACTCTCAACAGGAGTTATCTCATTTTAATTTAGGGAATTACACTGTCCACGTATGAAGATTATTGAGTTTCAAAAATGGGATTTTTTACTTACTGGTAAATCCTTTTCTCTTAGTCCATTCAGGGCTGCAGGAACCACACAGTTTAGGACCGTGTAAAAATTTTAACTTTGTGAATATTTGTGAACGGATGACCATGTAGAAGCTTTGCACAACTAATCAATAGTAGTTTGGTTCTTCTAGGCCCATGAAATACTAATGGACCTAGATGAATGGGCTATGATACTGAAGGGAGCTGTGGAACAGACTTTAGTCTGTAAGCTTGTATGATAACCTGTTTAAAGGGATAGTAATACTTAAAATGTAAAAAAAAATGTTGTAGAGTTTATCCCCCTGAGTAAAACAAGAGTACTCCCACTGCTGAAAGGTGTTTCATTCAAAAGTTATTAATTTTCAAAGTTGAATTTTTTAGGTGCAATATCAAAGTGGCCTGAAATTGTACAGTGGCGCTGTTGCTACACGATCCTATGGACAGCTCTGGTCAGTTGACCATAAATCTCCATAGGATGGTGTAGCAACAGCGCCACTGTACAATTTCAGGCCACTGTGATATTGCACCTAAAAAATTCAACTTTGAAAAGTAATAACTTTTGAATGAAACACCTTTCAGCAGTGGGAGTACCCCTGTTTTACTCAGGGGGATAAGCCCTACAACATATTTTTTTTTACATTTTAAGTATTACTATCCCTTTAAGTCAAAAACAATGGTTATCTTGGATGCTGGCCTGTCCTTTTAGGATTCTGGAATCAGAGTGTCTGAAGTCATATTGTCTTAAACATATCACTACATCTAAAGTATGAAGAGCTTTTTATTTAGAGTTAGAAAGATTAGGACAGAAGCAAGGGAGTACTACTTCCTGGTTTATGTGGAAAGCAGAAACTACTTTAGATTGGAACTCTGGAACTGTTCTTAAAACCACCTAATGAACGATAAGGTGGGAAGAAATATAACAAAGAGCACTGAGTTCTGAAACTCTTCTTGCAGAAACAATTGCAGTGGAGAACACTGTTTTGAATGTGAGGTCTCTACTTCCTGGTTTATGTGGAAAGCAGAAACTACTTTAGATTGGAACTCTGGAACTGTTCTTAAAACCACCTAATGAACGATAAGGTGGGAAGAAATATAACAAAGAGCACTGAGTTCTGAAACTCTTCTTGCAGAAACAATTGCAGTGGAGAACACTGTTTTGAATGTGAGGTCTCTGACAGAGGCTGATGGCAAAGGCTGAGATGGAGAGGATTAAAGAGCTTCTAACTCTAAATTCAAATTTCATGGTGAAATGGGTTGTCTATAAGGAGGAACTAGTCTGCTGACCCCTTGAAGGAAAGTTTTAATTTCTTGGAGAGAAGCAATATTTCTCTGGAAGAGCCCAGGGAAAGCTGAAACTTGGACTTTCATGGAGTCAACCGGTAAAACCTTTATCTAGACCTGATTGCAACAAACTGTCATGTGTTAGAACATGCCATTGTCACTTTAAATGTGTACGCTGCACCTACAGCAAAATTGAGGTCAGCCCCATCTGAAAAGTCTTATTACAGACAGCTGTGAATGTCTGTACATATTCAAAAAATCCTATGATGTTTTGGATAGCCAGGGATTGCACACATAGTTGTGCAACAGAGCGAGCTGTCAGTATTGACAGAAAACTCCACTGGTGGCCTCATAAAAACATCCAGATCCCAATGAGTGGACTCACAAATGAAAGTGAGGAAAAATAATTGGATCATCTCTCCTCTCTTCCAGAAGATTTCAACTGTGAAAAAAGTTGGTCTAAGAATCCTGGATGTTGATACCAACATGTTCAGTTTGTTTACATGATTGCCACCATTTACAAATGGCATGTGGGCTGCACGAGTCCAAAAAGGTGCCATTTATAAAAAGTAAAATGGTCCTTTTGGGGTGGGTGGTAAATATTTGTACATGATGCTTGTGAATGCACTCAGTAACACAGATTTAACACCTTTGATGCCTTAGATGTTTCCAGTGCATTGTGAAGCAATGAGGTGGAGACATTTCTGGCAGATAAATGGGTAAGCCAGATTCCGCTCACGTCATCCATTGCTTGGATGGTGATAGTGCACACCCATTTTTGATACTTCTTGCTTAATGATGTCCAATCAAGAGGCTTTATAAAATGGAGCAAGTAGTTGCAGAGCCTTATGACGTGATCCTGTATTTTTTACATTGTTAAGAAATGTATTTGCCTGGTAGGAGTCCTTCATATACAGATTAAGCTATTGTACAGAATTTCCCTCACTATCTGTAACTTTCTTTGTAATGCAAACTATGTCAATGGAAGCTGCTTAGCAGATCAGTATGGCTTAACCTTTTGAGTACCAGAGGGGTACACAATGCACTGCAGAGCAATGTGTTGCATACCCCTCTGGCACTCAAAGGTTTAAAACTGAAGTTAAGGAAGAATTCATTTTATTTTTTTTTCTCTTGTAAGTCTGCAGTAGACATACTTTTTCAGATGTAATCCTGTTTGTGCAAGGATCTGAGAGCAATGTGGATGAGACTGGGTAGCTAGGCTATTGTGGTAAAGCAGAACTAGAAGAATTTGGGGAAATTTCATTAAAGGTGGAAAAAGTTCTGACATTATTAATCTTTGTCTCATTCTTTAACATCACAAAAACCTGGGATTTTAACAAGGGTGTGCAGACTTTTTATATCCACTGTATATATATATATATATATATATATATATATATATATATATATTATAAAGAACAGCTTCATGTGACCAAAATTATACATCCCGGCCACACACACCCAGGGGTGGCATTAAGGAGCAGTTATGCAAAAATCCTCCATACTTTCTCTCTCATTGGTGAATGCATGGGGGCATGATTTTTACAGGAGCGGGAAGGGAGTGAAAATCTCTGCAAGGATTTCCATGGGGGTGTGATTTTCACAGAAGTGGCTGGGGGTCCTGTGAAAATCTCTGCAAGGCATAGCACACAAACTCCAATATGCTACCCTCCCCCTTCAGCGCTTTCCCCTGTCCATCCAACCCTCCATCTTCAGTGATCTTCCTTGTCCCCCACACCCTACCCATTCAGTGCACTCCCCTGTCCCTCTCACCTTCCCCGTTCATCCTTCTCCCCAGTCCCACAAACTTTCCCCATTCATGGGGTGTTCAACCCCTTCAACGCTGGAGACTTGTGCAGAGTAGTTCTGCATAATGTCACAGCGGTTGGGACACACAGGTTACGGGATGATGGACTTCCAAGGGTTGCAACTCAGTTTTATTTATCTGAGCTTGAACACTGCTACAGGGATAGGTCTGTGATTCATGGTGTGCCTCCTTCTAAAGTCTTTGCTCTGATTCCTTAGCTTGCTCTCACATAACAATTACTCATATTATCCACAAACAACACAACTCTTCAGTGCTAATACATCTTTGACACATGTTGCACAACCTTAGCAGATGTCAACATGTGAGTAATGACAATGCTTACAATTCTCATTTGCCACTGCACTACAACTCAAGCCACACTCAAGAACTATATTAAGCCTACTACTTATGATCATACTTAACAACATTTTTAAAACATCATTTACCTCTTACAATATTTGTGAGGCCATAACCTATGCACCACGTACTCCAAATTAAAAAAAACACACAAAAACAACTAAAAGTACTTTTATCTATATAATACTCTAAATACCACACACCTACCTACTCCTATTCAAGTTCATTAGCATAATTTGCTACACTGCATTTTCAACTTCACAATAATCACACTCAAATGTAATCCGCATACACTGAAAAACAGACATTAAAAACACCAAAATCAAAACATACACACAAATTACACTTTGCGCTACTCAGCCAAACATACAACATGATTCTTCAAAAATGTAAACATCACATTGCTCGCACTCCACTCCATTGCTATCATTTGCAGGATTGCATTGTATATTTCACAATATACATTCTACAACATACAATACTCAAAGTTAAACATCACATATACACTACAAAACATATATTATCAACAGAACAATAAACTACAACAAAAAAATACACACTATTTATCCACACATATATCATCATTGTTCAAAATTTCTCTATCACATTATGCACACTCAACTTCAGATCTTCATAAACAAAACTAAACATACAAAAATATCACATTACTATTAATTTATCATTGTAATTATGGTTTCCTTTTATGTTATAAAGTTTTCAAAGGTTCTGATGTCCACTTATTAAATACATATTTTTTCATTTTTGATAAATTTCCTGTGCCAGTCTCTTGCTTATGTATTTAAAGCATAGTAAATCGTACCTCAATATTATCAACAGCCAAGTGGCAGCATGCTGCAAGTACTGCCCTTCCATCTTGGAAATACCATTCCGCCAGCTCAGTGCTAACTCTATGAAGAAGCCTGCATGTAAACAAGAGGAAAAAGAGGAAAAACTGTACAATACATTCATTTTATATATTCATTTTTTCATAATTAGAGTATACTGCCCCTTTAAATAGAAATGTAACTTGTTGTGTATATTATATTAGCTGATGCTGTGTCACCCAATTATTCCTGTATGCAGTGTAAGTAGTAGTCAAATTATATGGTACCATTTCAGCAATTTAAAGTGGAGATTTCTGACATAGGATTGAACGCCACATCAGTTGATAATTTTAATACTGGATTTTAACTACACATGTATCCACAGAGATCAGTAGGGATTTGTGAGATAAAACCAGTGTTAATATGAATTACCTGCAATAGAATCTTGGTCATAAATAGCCTGACAATACCACAATAGCCTGACAAGTTACACAATGCCTTGAAAGTGATAACTGTGGGCAGAATGCAAGAAACATGCACAATTGCTATTTTCAATGTACTTTTGATGGAAAAATGATTAGTGCCACAATTTTCCTGAATTGTACGTTTTTTATATATTAGCGAATGCATTTCAAAAAGTAGTAGTGGGTAAAATGTTAGTTGTATTTGAGTGGATTAGAGATTGTGCCTAATTCAGCAACTCAGTTATCACAGATGTTCATATGTCAGGCTGACTTTGCAGTTAATTTCTGGACATCTGCTAACTGCCGCTAATTTAGGAGCATGTGCTATTTAGTATCAAGGCTTTAGTATGATTCTTGTATCAAAATGTGAGCAATTGCAAACAGGACCTAAATTTATGGCTTTTTAAAAAAATAGCTATGCGCCACTTTCTTGCATTCTGTCCTTTATCACTATATCGAAACAATCCATATCCTTCAACAGAAACGTGTGAGATAAAACAAGTGATTACATGTATTAATTACAATGTGGACTAGGCTACTGTTAGTTTGTGTTAGCGCAAATAGCTCTGGATTCTATTGTAAGTAATACATTTTATCACTAGTTTTACTCCACCTTTTTGCACAGCCTACAACTGGAACTTGTGAGGTAAAATCTCAGTATACATTATAGTAGCATACCTCCCAAGTGTCCCTCTTTAGGAGGGACAGTCCCTCTTTTAGACCCACATCCCTCTGTCCCTCTTTCCCACCCTGATGTCCCTCTTTTTAGGAGATCCGACTGCATGGTGTGTATATAAGTGTATCACATTGCTCTATAGCAATAAAACTCACATTAATGTTTGTGTAAACATCAGTTTATGTGTCTATAAATAAGTCTGTGTAAATAAAATACTTTGGTCTTGTTATTAGTCATTTATTAGGTTATACAAGGAGGTGTCATTAGGTCATGAAATAGCCTAAAAATTCTCACTAATGCCCCGCCCACCAGCCCCACCCCCAGTCACACCCCTTAGAACACAAGTGTCCCTCTTTGGCACTTTGAAATGTTGGGAGGTATGTAGTAGGGCCAGTTTAAATTTCGGTGACTTCTAGTCTAGGCATCATTTGCCATAGCCATGACCATGCCCATACCCTCTCACATAACCTGCCTTTACCCCACCCACTATAACTGCAAAGAAATTCCACTTAGCCTATAACACAAAAAAAGTCTTAACACCTTGGTTGCTAGAGAGATCTCCGGTGCACTGATTAGAATAATTTTCTAGCATCCAAGGGGTTAAGTAATAGCCAGTAAAAGGCTATGTAAATTGGTAAAATGAATTAGGGACCATAAAACAGGAGTCAGAGTCTGTTTAGGGTGAACTGGAATTGCTCTGAACACACCCATAACTCACAAAGTGGATGTAGCTACTGAGATGTCTATCAAAGTCTGGTGTTTGATATGTCTACTCTACCTAATGGGAAATTCTGCCCTGTATTTATGAATGGTATAGAATCCTGCCCAAAATAATGAATATTTAAATAAGAGTCTCCCTTTTAATAGGAAAACGGAAAAGCTAAAAACAAAATTTTATGAGTAAAAAACTTTTCAGTGTATAACTCATTTGGTTATCTCCACTAGTTCCATGCTTGTATGAAGCAGAAGTTTATCTGTGTACCAGTGAGGCCAAGCACATAGACCTGAGAATGCCTTTTCAACCTCTGCTCCAAGGACCCTCCTGATACACACCCAATATAGACTGCCTACCGTTTAACAGTAGCTGATCTCTAGTGGAAACAAAAGTCACCCATGTGCCGTTTCAATCTGTGCAATGGTGAGAGCTAAAATTCTTCCATTAACCCTCTGAGTGCAAGAGGGGTGTGCAACACTCCTCTGGCACTCAAAGGATTCAACTGCAATTTTCTATTGCAATGACCAGGTGATGCTATTCCTATCACTTTCTTTAGGGAACACTAGTTACAGAATCAAGCTCTCCCATAGAGTGTGCTTTGAAATTTGCCATTTGGAGCTGCTGCTAAGAGTTTGAGCTTTAATAACTTCTAAAAACTGTTTCCAGGAATAAAAAACAGTTATGTCCATATATTTATGTGAATTTGATCTCTCTAGTAGTATACTGCTGTTTCAGTTCGCAATCTCATAAATGACCCAGATGTACAATGCTGATCTATTGATTGATTTGACCTAGAGTCAGATTTCAGTAGAGATATAGATCACATTATAGAGGAATCTGCAGATATAATAAAAAAAATATAGATATATCTGACTGCTGTATTAAGGATATCTACTTATCTACTTATCACTAGGTATAGTTCCCTTTAACCATACAGTTCCCTAGAAGACTTTAGCCAAAATAATGCCCTTGCTGGTGTTTGTCATCTGTGCCCGAAATAGAGTGATAAATAGTTCTTAAAGGGATAGTAACACTTCGTTTTAACTTTATTTTATTTTGTAGGCATTAAAAAAACATGAAGAATGATATAAGTCTTATCTCTCAAACCTTTATGGTTTATGAGATATTCACAAGCAAAGTTCCCCTCCCCGCCCCTTTTACCTAGTGTAAGCCATCTCTTCTCAGATGTGAGTCTGGTTGTATGACAGTACAGATAACAGAAGGGGACAATTTTCTTTGTATGAAAACAATGAAAGCCCTTCCCCCCTTGACAAGTTTTTCAGCTTTTTCCATTATGTTAATTGAAGATTGTCCCTCTCTGCAGTCTACCTGGGCATCTCCCTTCTGATCTGGTTGAACAGGGGGGGATACTTTGTTTGTGAATATCTCTTAAACCATAAAGGTTTCAGAGATAAAACTTATATCATTCTTCATGTTTTTTTAATGCCTACAAAATAAAATAAAGTTAAAATGAAGTATTACTATCCCTTTAAGTTCTGGTATCTAAAGTGTTGGTTATCTTCATGTTGACAATAAAATTACAGAGCAAATCCAGGGCACTGGGAAACCTGTAATAATAAGGGATGGAGATAATCTAAAATATAAAGTTTCCAGTTAAATAAACATTTCAGTTGCCTGTTAGAATATGGAGCCTCTTCAATTTTTAAAATATTAGACTCTTCCTTGAACTGGCTCCATAGCCTAACAGAAGAATTGCAGTGATTTTTCACTGATCGTGCTGAAACTCGACATTTCTGGACAGAGAGGAAAGGGTTTACAATGAGATGAATGATAGGCTATTAAAGTGGCTGGCTGCTAATTATCACATTAACAGAAGTATAGGACTTTAGGGAGAGTGATGTATAGAGGTTATGGTACTGAGATTTATTAGGACTGAAATAAATATGTAATAATTTTGAACAGTAATTAGGTAGACAGTCAAATCAATTGACTTACTCATTATAGTCTTCTATGTTGTTTCCATCTGTTGGAGATACAGTCGGTACTGAAACATGGCCTGATTGCATATTGCCTTCACAAGCTGCCTAAAAGTTATGAAACAAATTAGTTTATGCCAGCGTTTTCCTGTAACTGTTTAATGGAGCAGACACAAAGATCAAAATAATACCTTTACCATTTTGTGCCGCCGCCTCACTGGGGGCACACGCTATGCAGTCATGCACAGTAGAGACTGCCCGAATGCACGCAGTCTCTGCTGAGCATGACTGCATCGGACAAACATTCTGGCCTTTTATAATATAGGATAATTAATAATGTGGATTAAGTAAACAAGTTTTTACACATATTACTGTAAATGTATTGATAATTGTTTTAACCCTTTGAGTGCCAGAGAGGTAGATAACACATTACAATGCAATGCTTTGGATACCTCTATGGCACTCAATGGGTTAAGTTTGCTATGTGAAATATGTTATCACATTTTTTATGTCTAATCCATAGTTAAAAAATTATAGATGTGGATTTTTAAAATACTGTACATTCTCTGACATCATTCAAGTCACACCATACTAATTAGTGATAAGATCACTGTATTAATGAATCTGAGGTGAGGTTAGTTCACGTCCATTCATTGCTAGTGTGAATACTAATTCAAAGAACATCAACAGTCTTCTATTTTTTCCATTTGGTATTAGGAAATAAGAAACAAAACACCTACATTGTTTAGTCTGATCATTGTTTGTGGTGGTTCCTTTAACAATTCATTCGTCATGCACAAGAAACTAGACGTAATACCAATGGTGATATGGTCAAAACAATTTGAAGGAAACACAATCTTTTAAATGGTTCCATAGAATTAGTCAGTGAAATGAATGATCACATCTGCTTTACTTATCTATAGTAATTATATCATTGCTGTTTAGAAAGCTCAGTTTTTCTTGTACTAACTCTAGAAGGGAATACCATGATTGACTCTTCAGTGGTAAAGTAAAGAAGGGGTCTCTGTAATAAAATTCATATTTTACAGTGAGTTTGTAGAGTCATGAAGAAATACATGAAGAAGAGAGATCCTGGCGCAAACCAACTGCACCATGGGGACAAATAAAAAAAATACCCCAAATTCCTATAGATTTAAATGGAGTTTTAAATTAGTTGAATGCTAGAGGGGCCTCCAAAGCATTCCAAAGATTTATTTTTCCCCTATGGTAAAGTTGGTTAGTTCCAGAATTGCTCCAGTTCTTTTTAGCACATCGGCCACAAGCAGGGTTCCACTAAATAGTATAAAATAATAAATGTATAAAGATTAAAGACTGCAGATAAGAACCGTTCGGCCCATCTCGTCTGCCCACTCTTTCGTGCTGTAAAAACCTCAAACCTTATTCGGTCATTGGTCGTGTTCACTTATGTACTTCCCACCTGTAGTTTGTTGAATCCCTTTATGTATTTGAATATTTCTATTATATCCTTCCTCTCTCTCTTCTCTCCTCCAAGCTACACATGTTCAGATCCTTTAGTCTATCCTGTAAACCATTCACCATTTTAGTAGCCCTTCTTTGAACTCTCTCCAGAATGTCTTTATCTTCTGGAGATTGGATCTCCAGTACTGTAAACAATACTCTAGATGCGGTCAAACCAGAGATCTGTTGAGTGGCATAACCACCTCCCTCTTTCTGTGACTAATGACTCTGTCTATACAACCCATCACCCTGCTTGCATTCCCAGCTGCTTTGTTCACTGCCTGCTTACCTTCATGTCATCAGAAATAGTTACTCCCAATTCCCATTCCTTGCTGTCACTGACAGCACATTACCCTTAATACTATATTTTGCATTATTTTACATTTATCAACAAAAAACTGCAGCTGCCACATGTAGTATATAAAACTGAATGGAATAACAGTAACCAAGGATGCTACATTGGGGAAACAGGGAAACAATGTTAAACCTGTATGAACAGACACACAATAGCCCAAAGAAATAATTTCTGTACTATATATAGCAGCACGCCATTTTTCTCAACCAGATCACTCAATGAACAATTTTACACTTAAGATAAATAAAGGCAGTTTTAGAGGCATCCAAGAAAGACATTTGAACAAAGTAAAATGTTGTTCTTTAAAATGAATAAAGACCCAGTATAGATCTGGGATTCTTATTTCACTACCAGAGTTTTCTATAACCAGTTCCTCCTCTGTAGTTTTCCCATCCTCCTCAGCTTCTCTCTGCACTGTATCTAGACCATTGCTCAGACACTATTTAGTTGTCCATGACATATCCAAGATTTTTATCTAACTTTGGATCTCTGCATCGTGTTGGACACACTTTGTGATTCAGAACTGCTTGACCTGAGGAAGAGAACTGATCGCTCCTAGTCTTAAAAACTACAAATTGTTTGCCTAAATAAAAAAGGTATCACCAAATACCAAAGTATTCATATCTTTGTATTACTAAAACTAGACTAATACAGCTATGACAAATTAACTTATACTGATATTAGTTACAATCTTAAATGACAAACTATGGAATTAAAAGACTTTTTTATCTATGCACTAATACCTATTTAAGCTAGTAAACATATTTTAATTATATTTATATTTCATGATATATAGAAAGGTGATGCTGATTGTATAAAGTATAATACTGATTATCTGTCTATATCTACCAAGCTCCACTTCTGTTCTTTACTGCTATAAAAACATTGAACCAGTGAATACACTACTGAAATATGTTTATGAATATGAGCGTGGCAAAAAAAATTGATAATGCTAATTTATCACTGCAGCATATAGACTCCTAGATGTGCTATTGCAAATTTTAGCCAAATTAACCCAATAATGTAAAGGGGTACTGAAGATATCCATACCTGGGCCACAAGTAATGCCTCTTTAAGTTGTCCTCTGCATGTAAAAAAGTTGACAAGCTTCTTCACATCACCTGTAGCTATACAGTAGGGAATGACATCATCATTTTCTTCTTCAATAAGCTGACTTGCCCTTCTGTTGAAAGATGGCATTTTCATTATATGCAGAGCATGAAATGAGGTGGCCACAAGGTTTGCTTAAAGGGTCAGAGCAGTCCAAAGATTATCATTTATAAGGAAATTATACCCTAGTAATAAAAGTATGCTTAAGAGCAGGATGTATTTAGGTAGGTGTCCTTCAGATTTATTCCAGCATATCTATGGTTATTTTTTTCCCATTGTCTCTGAAGTTTCTTCTATATACTCACTTTGATGAAGTCTCCCTCTCTTGCTCACAACAATCATTAGGCTACAATTGCCCTGTATAATTCTAAGGGTCAACTGTATCAGACTGTAAACTGGAACAGCTAGCAGTGGACTACAAAAGAACAAATACAAAAGGTGTACAGATATAACTGTCTGCTTTATGAAGAACACATTCCTAGGTCCTTCTGTTAAATAAATTATGAACCAATATGCCTTGTGCACTGTGATTTATGCTAACTTTTTACTATTTGTTTTCATTAACCATCCTTTAAGAATGAAATACTTTTTTGGGAAAGTTATTTTATTTTATGAGTGCAAACACTCAAAAAATCATATGGGATTATATTTAAGAATAATGTACCCCAAGACAACAAATCTTTCATACGTGAGGTCCAACATTTCTACATTAACATCTTGTGCAGGGCTCCAGGGCCACTGTTTGTTTAAACCCAAACACCTCTTAATAGTAACACCCACTTACCTTATAATAGCCAATAAATCCTATTGGCCTTTATGAATGTTGGCCTTGTGCCTTTGCTCGGGAGATAACATATTCAGTCAACCCTGGATTTCACATCCATGGAAATAGACAGATTAGATGCTGGCAGTTTTTTTTTTAAATTGAAGCATGCAGAGTGTGTGAGCTTACTTAAAGTAATAGTAAAGTTTCAAAATAAATGCAGCTCCAATCAATCTTCATCATTTTTGGGCCATGTAGAGCACTATTTCAATACTATCCAAGGTGTAGTTCAAGAGTAATTGAATTATAAAATGCCCCCCCCACACCCCTTTATGCTGCACAGCAAGACCATCTAGATGGAACACAGTGAGGGACAATCTTCTGGCTGTGAGCCTAAGGAAAAACCTGCCCTTCTTCGTCAAGGGGGGCAGGGTTTTCCTTATGAACACAGCCAGAAGATTGTCCCTCACTGTGAGCTGTCCTGTCCAATGACCAGATTCCACATCTGAGAGGAGGCGGCTTAGAATAGGTAAAAGGGTTGGGAGTGGGATACTTTATAGCTCAATTACTCTTCACTACACATTGGACAGTATTAAAATAATGCTACATGGACCAAAAATCTATGAAGATTAATCAGAACTGTGTTTATTTTGCAACATTTCTATCCATTAAAGATTACCATGTGCAAAAGCAGAGTTTCAGGTCCTGTAGTTCTTCTAGCAACTGCCACATCCAAACCCATGGACAAGGCTTCCATGATTAATCGAAAATATTATTTCTTGAACCAAAGAGCAAGGGAAAATTTATAGATGTCATTAGGATTTTCTGGCCATAGGTAAGGTAAGTTGGAGTTTATTATTAAGAGGTGTTAGTTTAAGATGAATAGGTATCCAAGCAGTGACAGTAGAATGCTGCAAACTCTTAGTGATAAGATTACATCCAGCCTTCCTGAAATATAAGATCCTATTACTCATTACAATCTGAACACTCAATCAATCAGTGGCTATGTAAAACAGGAGTACAGTGCTATACACATGCATTAGAAAAGTACCTACATGACTTTTTTTAGCAATAAAAATCAAATAAAGAATGTTTACTCTGGAGTACCTAATTTTATGTTTTGTTTTTGTGCTCTTCTAATTGTGATCTGATTTTTATCTTATTCTGTGCCTTTAATTCCATTATTTTCCTTAACATACGGCTTCTCTGACATATACATTGTTGAAAGAAAAAATATTTCTCACTAAGAATTACTTAATACTGACAGTGTGAATGGCAGCGAAAAAAGAAAAATAAAATATATAACAGCATTAACTATTTGAAAAACAGGGGGTATGCAACACATTGCAATGCTTGATCAAGAGATTTATAGTTTCCAACTTCTTTTTTTTTAACTATTTGAATACCAGAGGGGTATGCAACTTTACCCCTCTGGCATTCAAAGGATTAAAAATGTTTGGGGAAAAAAATCTAACTGAATCAAGCTAAGTGCCTTATTCCATTTTTGTTTTTAATTAATAGAAAAGGGAAGATGGTGCAGTGAAGATGTAGGACCAAGCTACAAGCTAATAAAAAGGGCAGTAAATAACAAAACTGACAACTTTTAGCAAAAAAGACAAGTTAAAGTGACAGAAAACTTCCTTTTTGACTATACATATTCTATACATACTGGCCTACATTCACTAAAGGTTGATGCTGTGGCAATATGATTTGTGTTCAAAACACTTCAACATTTTGATGTACATACACATCGGCATATTCACTAAAATTCTAGGATGCAAGGGGAGGGGTGGAGAAGGTCCCTATTAGCATACAGGATTGTTGAAGTGCATTCCTCCCTTCACACATCACCAACACTATGACAATTCTGAAGTTTAACAGCATTCTCTCTGCTTCCCTATGTGGCCAGTAGGGGAGTGGAGAGGATACTTTCAGCAGCATGGACAGCATCACTCCCTTATCCCTTTGAGTCTCATAGGGATGTGCACTGCTCACCCCTGTGGCACTGAAAGGGTTAAAAAAGTACACCAAGCACTACACAATTATCCCCTTAGCTCTGTATCATATATGATACATTTTGTGCACTCCCATGGGAACAAGGCTAGGGGTCAGGCAGCATCTATGGGGATTTGTGGCTACTATTTGTTCCCCAGCCTTGTTCCCTTGCCTACTGGTAACCATAGAGCCGCATATACACTGCTTGGCCCCCAGACTTGTTCCCTTGAACACTGGTAGCCACAGATCCCCATGTACACCGTCTGACCCTCTCCAGCCTTTTCCCCTTGTCCACTGCTAGCCAAAAATCCCCATGTTCACTGCCTGGGCAAGGCTGGGGGTGTCAGTCAGTGTAAGTGGGGCTAACACAAAATGGTGTTGTTCCCCATGCTGCCCAATATCCTAAACAACAGACATGCTGCAACCCACATCTCTATCTGAGATGTACTGCCCACTTCCAACATATACTGCCCCCCTCCAAAATATACTGCCCCTCCCATTCAATCCTACCTGCACTGCCCCCTCTGTCATAAACTGCCCCCCCTTGTTCAATCCGACATGCACTGCCCCACGACATATACTGCCCCCCCTTGTTCAATCTGACATGCACTGCCTCCCTCTGACATATACTGCCCCCTTTGTTCAATCCGTTATGCAATGCCCCCCTCTGTCATATACTGCCCCCCTTGTTCAATCCGACATACACTGCCCTCCTCCGACATATATTGCCCCTCTTGCTCAATCCGACATGACTGCTGTCTACACAGTTAACCCTTTGAGTACCAGAGAAGTACACAACGCATTGCTTTGCAATGCATTTGTGCAACCCTCTAGCACTCAGAGGATTAATAGGTAACGTATGCGTCTGCATTATGTTTCCCTTTATGTATATAAAGGAAAAAATGTTTACTTTTGAAAAGTATAAATCAGACCTCGCAGTGGGGCATCAGTACCCCTCCTGATGCCCTCCTGGCATTGATCACCTGTCCATTAAGATACATGATAAATGCAGTGACAAGGAAGGCAATTGCTGCCTTCCTTTTCATCCTACTCTAGCCGGCTGCTTGGTCAGTAATAGCCAGCTTGAGTAGGACTCCCCCTAGTGAACCCAATGATTCACAAACCGGGTGATTGTTTCATTCATGAAAAACAGAGTTGAACTCTTGTAATTTATACTTTATAAAAGTCAACTTTTTTTCTTATACATAAAGGTAAATGTAATGGAGACTCATATGTTGCCTATTAACCCTTTGAGTGCCAGTGTCAGATGGATGTCGATGTGGGCAGATTTTTGTTGGACTGATGGTGATGTGATGTTGAAGACACTTTAGTGAATACTATCGATGTGCCTTTGACACAGCTCTGACAGGACATCGACATTTTCAGCCCTATTCAAACTTTAGTGAATCTAGGCTACTATATATTGCACTTGTATTGTGATTTGCTTCTTTTGTGATTTATCTTGTTTTTTCTCCATGAAGGTCACAAAGAATCATGAAGGAAGGTGCTAAAATATTTGCTACATTCGTACATGAACAGATCAATTTTGGGAGTGAATAAAGCTTTAACTAATAAATTGAATTATTTATGTCTGCTTACCTTTGCATTAATTTTTTCCAGTATTTCATAGAAACACCAGGAGCAACTGACAGTGCCTTGTCCCACTAAAAAAGAAACAATTTCAGCTATCTAACCTCACGGCTGGAAAATATCATTGATGTTTACCACAAGAGAAAGAGTTACTAGTCAGGAAAAGAGAAGCTAATAGTCTAATTAGTTAAATATACAGAAGGCATTATTTCTTACTCATCTGCTGGATATTTTTATACAGGTCACAATATAGGCACACACAACAAACTGTGCACATCTTATTTGCACGTAAGTAATTTGTAAACATAAATAAAGTGATTTAAAATATATATACACCCTGATAGATGCCCCCAGTTACAGTGCAAGATAGAACACACACCAAATACAAACGAAAATTGGGTTCAGTTTAATCAATCACCTCAAACAGTTTCGGGACTCACAGGGAGGACTTAAGATATTTGGTATGATGACTTATTTTCTTCTGAACTTGGAATTTGTGTGTGGAGTGTATGCTGCAATTTGGTATTCCTAGGCTCAGTAAAGTAGGGCTTTTCCCACTAGTAACATGGGTTATTTCATTACAATTATACATTATTTATGTCAAACGTATTATTTTTGTAAATCAAACTGTTAGCAATAGCACCACCTAGGGACTACAGGACAAACTGACATTTTTCAACTACGAAGCACTCCATATTTTTGTTCATAATAAAATGTTATTGTTACAGCAAATATTTATTCTACTAAGTTACATTACTTAGTGATTTTAAATATATTATAATTGTTTTTAAAATAAAATGAAATACAAATCAGTTTCTAGCAGTCCACTGATAGGGAAATAATCTCTGGCATATCATTTATTTATGATTTATTAGTGCTATCAGCACATTTTAGGGACTGATAGGAAGCACCATCATTCTAATAGGTAATTTTACATTTACACAGGATTTCTATCAGTTAATTTATTATGCATTTCATTTGTATTTTGTAAACACTGTCTTCTTTTAACCCTTTGAGTGCCAGAAAGTTATCCAACTCATTGCGTCTGGCACTCAAATTAAAGGGATTTCATGATGCCATAATAAAATTGATTGTACTGTAATTATTTGCATGATTATGCCATGTGAGGATATTATATTATTTCACAAAATTAATTTGAAAATCAGTTATTTGGCAAAATGTTCTCTAGTTTGTGTCTTCACAAATAACGGTTATGAAATACCTCTCCAAGTTCCACCATGAGCTCACAGTATCTTTGGATCTGTCCTAATCTCAGGTGGATCTGTGCAGCTTCTCTTAACCTCTCCTCTTTGCTAGGTGCACCAATTCCACCACCAAATTTGGACATCTTCACTGTTGTTAGTTCTTGTGCTTTGGACTGGCAAGTACAGAAACACACAAGTATGCTAATTAAGATATGGAGATTAGTGAAGCATTCATTGATGTTTACATACAATTACATTTTAATTAATGGTACAATCGCTAAAATGCTCTGAATCCAGTTTCAGTGGAATCATAGATCCTGGCAAACAAAACCCTAGTCCTTTTTGGTTTGTGCTGGTAAGCACTCAAAGTATGTTAATAAAATTAACATATGAAGGCTACAAAGTAATATGCTTGTAAAATAACATGCATTTTATTTTAATGAAGGGTGCAGTCTTAACTAGGAATTCATTTGGTCCCCATTGCAGATTATATATTTATCTATGGTTTTATCTACCAGTTTCACCACAGACTTCAAAACTGATGAAAACACTAATTTACTCTAATTTAGACAAGCATTCCAGTCCTCCTCCTGCTCTCAGCTTTCTACCTATTCCTTTTTAAACCTGACTGATTTCAAATGCCCCCCCCATTCTATCCCTCCTCCTCCTCTCCGTTGTATTTTCTTCTTAGCACCTCCCAGTAATCCCTAGCTACCTTTCAATCTCATCCATATTCCATTCTTCCTCCATTTTCTCCTTACTTCTTATCTTACGTTCTCCTTCATCACATCTCCCTCTATTTATCCATTCACATCAAGCACTTCCGCCAGCTTCCACCCTCTAACTGTTCTTTAACATTGCTACACTCAATTTTGAAATAACGTACAAAATACTAATATTGATATAAAATATAGAATCCCAATTGTTAAAAGAAAACACATTAGCAACTTAATAGTGCCATTATCTTGATAGTAGCCTAAGATGAATTGATAGGACCTTTGAAGAAAATCTCCTAAATTGTTGCATTAGATTGGATCAGTGGATTTCAAACATTTTGTGGTGGTGGAACCTTTTGTTTTTGCACAACATATTACTGGAAACCTGGCAACCAAATCCTTTAGTCCCTTGGATGCTGGAAATGTCTTGAAGGCATTGCAAATCAATGCCTTGGATGCCTCACTAGCATCCAAGGGGGTTAAAGATATTATGAAATGTATTGAAATGTTAATTTGTCCTAAAAGAATTAGGACTAAATTACTAAGCTGAAGTTTTAGATATCTATTACCATGATCTTTCAAAGAATCACACATACATTGATGGTGATATACCATGAAAGTCATGCATTCTTGGACCATACGAGGCAACAAAAGTTCATAAACATCCCACTTATTTAAATGGGGCTTTCAACCCCATGAATGCTATGGAGATCACCAGAGCATTGTGAAACAATACTCTGTAGACCCTCTAACAGTAAAGGGGTTAAAAAGGCCCATTATATTTGTTCCCTGTGGTACAGTTGGTTTGCCCCAGAATTGGTCCTTGTTTTCGTAGTACATCAGCTTCACTGACCAACTGTAGCTTTGTTCCCTGTATGCCATTGCATACATCTGTTTTGTGAAACCCTGAGTACTTCTTCAGGGAACTCTAAGGTTCCATGGAACACAGTTTAAGAACCACTAGATTAGATCAATGATCAATATTGTCAGGTAAAAAAAAAACTTACCACAAACTTACTACCAATGTATGTTTGTATTTTGTGTTCTCTTTAATGGAGCAATTAACTTGTTATGGAAAACAATATGTTGGAAGGCTTTTCTGACCTAACAGGGTACTCTTCCTGATGAGACTGACATATTTCCAGAGTTATTAAAGTTTAAAATCTTTTTTTTTACATTAATAGTTCTCTCCAGTGATTAGATTTCAAATAGTCACTGACAAACAGTTATCTACAGAATGCGATAGTCATGCTGTCAGTTTGAAGTTTCAGGAAGTAGTCATGTTGTCACTTTGTCAATTTGAACTCTTGAAAACAATTTGAAAAAAATTGTTTTTTTGAACCATTATTTTACGCAACACAAAAAGCTCTATAACATATATGTTTTATAAAAAGTTTACTGTTCCTTTAAAATGTGTAATCTGTGTCAGGAATGGATCAGAAGTTCTGGACATGTCAGACTGACACTGAAAGGAAGCTTGTGTGAAGGGTGAGTGTGGTGTCATTTCAGTGACATAAACAACATTTATATTTTTAATTTGCGCTATGTATTAATATAGAATGAATGCTATAAAAAACACAGTAACTGTCTGTTAACAGATGGATCTAAACCCTATACTTCTTTCTGTTTAGGTTTCTGGATGCATGGTAAACTGCTTTATGTGTTCATTTAATATCACTGAGAATTTAGATTTATACTTACTGTTTTAAATCTAACCAAATGCTTCATGTGCATTATTCCTTTGCAGTAGTTCTGTGGAAGTAAACTGTCATCTTGACCTTTCAAAACAGCAACTAAGTCCCATAAATTTTTACTACCTCCAGGAGGCTAAAACATAAAAATAAGTCAGAATATGAAAAAGTGAAAATACTGTACATAATGCAACACTTACTTCCAAAATATTATAAAATAAAGCTATTTGAAATGGCTGTTTGTTACATAGAACAGAACGGCTCCTTTTTTATTAACCCCTTAACACATTGAATGACAGAGGAGTAAGCAATGCATTACAAACAAGGCTTTGTGTACTCCTCTGGCACAGAGTTTAGGACCAGAAGGGTACACAATGAATTGCTTCTCAATACATTACATACCCCTCTGGTTCTTATAGAGTTAACCGCTTGGATTCTACCTACAGAGTCTCCAGTGCACTGAGTTGTGTGTATGTAAGTCATTATGTGTATGATAATGCATGTCAGTGTGTGCACCCATACTATATCACTTTATGGACATCATGTGAGTTGTGTGTCACTATGTGTATGATAATGCATGTCAGTGTATACACCCATACTATATCACTTTATGGACCTCATGTGAGTTGTGTGTGTGTAAGTCATTATGTGTATGATAATGCATGTCAGTGTGTGCACCCATACTATATCACTTTATGAACCTCATGTGAATTGTGTGTCACTATGTGTATGATAATGCATGTCAGTGTGTACACCCATACTATATCACTTTATGGACCTCATGTGAGTTGTGTGTGTGTAAGTCATTATGTGTATGATAATGCATGTCAGTGTGTGCACCCATACTATATCACTTTATGAACCTCATGTGAATTGTGTGTCACTATGTGTATGATAATGCATGTCAGTGTGTGCACCCATACTATATCACTTTATGGACCTCATGTGAGTTGTGTGTATGTGTGTCACTATGTGTATGATAATGCATGTCAGTGTGAGCACCCATACTATATCACTTTATGGACCTCATGTGAGTTGTGTGTATGTGTGTCACTGTGTATGATAATGCATGTCAGTGTGTGCACCCATACTATATCACTTTATGGACCTCATGTGAGTTGTGTGTCACTATGTGTATGATAATACATGTCAGTGTGTGCACCCATACTATATCACTTTATGGACCTCATGTGAATTGTGTGTCACTATGTGTATGATAATGCATGTCAGTGTGTGCACCCATACTATATCACTTTATGGACCTCATGTGAGTTGTGTGTCACTATGTATATGATTATGCATGTCAGTGTGTGCACCCATACTATATCACTTTATGGACCTCATGTGAGTTGTGTGTATGTGTGTCACTATGTGTATGATAATGTATGTCAGTGTGTGCACCCATATTATATCACTTTATGGATCTCATGTGAGTTGTGTGTATGTGTGTCACTATGTGTATGATAATGCATGTCAATGTGAGCACCCATACTACATCACTTTATGGACCTCATGTGAGTTGTGTGTATGTGTGTGTCACTATGTGTATGATAATGCATGTCAGTGTGTGCACCCATAATATATCACTTTATGGACCTCATGTGAGTTGTGTGTATGTGTGTCACTATGTGTATGATAATGTATGTCAGTGTGTGCACCCATACTATATCACTTTATGGATCTCATGTGAGTTGTGTGTATGTGTGTCACTATGTGTATGATAATGCATGTCAGTGTGAGCACCCATACTACATCACTTTATGGACCTCATGTGAGTTGTGTGTATGTGTGTGTCACTATGTGTATGATAATGCATGTCAGTGTGTGCACCCATAATATATCACTTTATGGACCTCATGTGAGTTGTGTGTATGTGTGTCACTATGTGTATGATAACGCATGTCAGTGTGTGCACTCATACTATATCACTTTATGGACCTCATGCAAAAAAGAAAAGTGGGGAGACCTACTGCACCTTTGTGGACAAATAAATGTTCACCAGATTCCCCTGATTTAGCATTTAAGGCGATAAAAAAAAATCAATACATAGGAATTTGTATTTGTCTTCCACAGTGCAACTGATTTGCCACAGAATTCCTCAACTTTCTTTTGTGTCTGAACTCTCACTGTGTGTAAGTATGCCTTCCACTGTATTTGCTTATGGTTCTGTGTGTCACTTTGCATGTCTGTATATAAGTGTGTGTGTACACAGACACCTGTATGTAAATTTACTAATGCTCCTCCCCCTTTTCTTCATGGCTTTCCTTTTTCTTCGTATTTCTCACTCTAACATTTTCTCCCTTTCTCACTCTTCTTCCTTCCCATCTTTTCTCCCACTCACCTTTTTATGTATCACATTCTCTCCTCCCTCCTCTCCAACATATCTCCCTATCTGTCTCCTTCTACCCTCTGTCCTCCTTCTCATTCCCCACGTTTCCATTATTTATCTCCCCACTATGCTCATTTTTCTCTTGTATCCCATATCACATCTTCTTTCATATATTTCTACCCATTTTGCTTTCTTTTTCCAACACATCCTTTTTGCTCCCCCTCTTTTGCTTTTAATTCCTTCCACCTTCTTCCACAGCAATGCACTGGAGACCTCTGTTTCATTCAAGGGGCTAAAAGCCTAATTTAAATTAATACCCCTATATCTGTTTATTTTGTTATGTGAAGTTACTTTTTAAAACAACACAATGATCACGATATATATAAAATAGTCATTTGTCATGGTTCTTGAGAGAAAACCATGTTAAACAATAAAAAACATATACATCATTATGTTTTCATGTTGTTATAGTTTTCACACTAACACCAATTTCAGTGACTTTGTTGTGTAAAAGCCAAAGGTGTGTTTCCAAATGATGGCACTTTAGGGATTTTCTTTCTTTATATTTTCACCACTTCATAGATAGAAAAATGTTTGAAAATGAAGGAATTTTCTGATGCATTCAGTAGATACTGTCTTTACCAGAAAACTAGGCAGAACAGCATGAGCTGGCATAGTTGGCATTAGCTAACATAGCTCAGGGGGTAGACAGGGGTACTACATTGCACCTGTCACAATCTTTCCATTTTCTTACACATTCTGTCAAGGCACACCCTATATCAAAATGTTTGTAACAACAGCAAACTTGAAGAAATGGTAGACAATGAATATCATTTTCAAAATTAGACAATCAGCCACGTACAGAAGGTGCCTCTATATAAATATATCTTTTTGCATTTCCACCACTTAAAGGATACTGAAATCTGTGAAAATCTTAATGAGCCCACACCCCATGTACCAGAAGCATGTGTTTAAAATTAGACTTCATTCTTACTCTGTCAGTCACCCAGAATAAACCCTAACATATTGACATTGCTTGAAAGGAGAAAATCCCCACTTTCCAATGATCTCTATCTTGGTTGGCAGGAGCTTGGGGAAGTGAGATATGGTAACTGATGCCCATCTTGTTTCATAGTAGCTGGGGAAGGGGAGATATGGCCATTGATGTGGTGACCCTTTTCCAGCTTCTGATAGAAACGTATAACTGGTGGTGTGGTGGAAGGTGCCATGTTGTGAGATCACAGTGCATGTATGATGACAGGTAAAGAATAATGGACAGACCTTGGCACCAAGGAGATAGAAGATCTGTCACTAGATGCCCACATAAGTATAATGTAGCCTCCAAATCACACAATTTAGCCCCAAGTGCCACTTGGGAGGAGTAAGCCACAATAAGGGCCTTAAAGGCAAGACGTCTTCCAAGACAGCCTCCCTCAAGAGGTTAAATGTGATTCACATATGTTAAGTTAATTATCTTAATACTAGTGTAAAAGCCCATGTACACAGCCCACAGTCTGTGGGTTCGGGCAACATCTACTGCATATGACTGCATCGGACAAAGCCTGCGTTCGGGCAGTCTGTACTGTGCATGACTGCGTTCGGGCAGTCTACTGCGTATGACTGCATTGGAGAAACATACATCTGGCCGTTTATTATTAGTGATTATTATTTTTGCCTTATTTTTGGATACCTACATGTAACAAAACATTAAAAAAGGTAGAATTGTTTAATATTATTTAATTATTTCTAGTAAATATTTCTGCAAATATCCTTTGTCATCAACGCTTAGATAACTAGATACATCTTGAAAGCACTGGGAAGTAATGATTTTGGGCCTCCTCTAGTACTCAAAGCTTTAATAAATGAAGTGGAGGTACTTACAGAGAGGCATTCTGAAAACCATCTCAATTTTTTCCCTCTCAGGTTACCAGTCAGTTTATCAACTTCTTGTTTAATATCACGAGACACTTTCCCACAAAGTAGGGGTGGAGCTCCAGACTCCATTGCACGGTCTAACAGACAAAAAAAAATATACATCATAAGTTTTCTAATAACAAGCTTACATAATAACATAAATTTGGATAGTTAAATACATCTGCAAAATGCTTAGCTACAACTAAAAAAAGTATTAGGTGAAAGCTTTATCTAAACATTCAACACATAAAAATGAAATATTTAAATAACATAAAAAGTTAGGCTTGCAACAATGATTCAAATTAAAACAGCCCTAGAAATTGGGTGCATTCATATACAGGTATTTCATAACTTTCCCTTCTATGGTGGGTTCCATGCTTACAATGGTCAACTACCCTGTGCTGAAACAGTAGGGAATTAAATATCCATAGAGGTGTACCTAGAACCTACTGGTCCATGCAGAGATATCTGAGGCTACAGCCTTTCCCCTTGGTCTGAAGACTGAGTAACAAACACTGACATAAAACTTATAGAAAGAATACATTTGAATCACATGCTGAAACAGATCCAAGGAACAGTTCACCACTAGGTGATCTTAGATGGTCTTTGTGTGATGGGGAAAGACGGAGAGGAAAAGCAATTTGTTTGCATTGTCAGGGAGCTGCTACATCACTACTCATGACCCACAGGATGAGTTCTAACCCTTTTTATTGCCAGAAGGGTATTCAAGTGTTAATGAAGAAAAAGGAAGGGGATCTGCAAAACTATTCTTATCTTAGTGGCTGGCAACAGTCATGTGTGATGAGCTTAGTGTCCATCAGGAAAGACAGTAAACTGAATTAACTGTAAGGGGTTACAGGATAACACTCCAGCTTGATTCTAGGCCCCATCACAACTGCATCTTATACACCCCTATAGTTGCACCCGTAAATGTATGTGTGTGTGTGTGAATGTGTAAAGTACAGTTAAATAAAGTTAAATCATATAAGAACATACCAGTGTTACCAATAATCTCTTCCCAGGGTCGGTCTGCCAAGATATTTTTTTGAAGGGGTGAAATTAATGGAGTTAATGACCAAAGTCTAACTGTGGAATCACGGGAGCAAGATGCCATTGTAAATGGTCGATTAGGATGACATGTTAAACCTAGAAAATAATTCAATAATTAGTTAAATGTTAAAGATTATAGATACTCTAAAATCATTCCTTTGCAACAAAATCAATAAATAGTTATGTTACTGTAATAAAAAAAGAAAGTATACAGTAAATAAAACATAATATTACAATGGAGTCATGCAGATATTGTGAAACAATGTAAGATCAGAGGATTTTAGTCTTACCTGTTAAATCCTTTTCTCTTAGTCCATATAGCTTACAGGTAAATCTAGGAAGGCAAACACCCTTTTAAGTAGGCAGGAACAATTCTTGGAAAGAAGTGCAGGGTGGAGTCTTCCTTCCCTCCTTAGCTGGTCACCAGCCAACCCCCAATCAGTTAGATTTGAGACGCTAACTAATGACTAGGTAGCAAGAAGGAAAAAAAGAAGAATCCTGTGAGCATGGACCTGAAGGAACTTCCATGTTTGGTTACAGGAGAACCAAGCATGGTCCCTTGACAAGGTGGGAGACCTGTAAGCTATATGGACTAAGAGAAAAGGATTTAACAGGTAAGACTAAAATCCTCTTTTTCTGTCATCCAATATAGGTTACAAATAACTCTGGGATGTACCAACATTGAGTTTCCCAGTGGTGGGAAAGGGGACAAGGACCAGGCGCAGGTCCCCAAAGTCACCAGAGATCATACAGACTAATCAGATCAGGATAGCCCCAAATGAGAAAAGTGTCAACGGACAATGAACTGGAATATAACACACCAGTAACTGTAACACAGCACACTGAACTAGAGCCAACCGGGCTCAACAGTCAAAGATCACTGAGACGTAAAGAATAAAATCCTCGACAGGTAATGATGCCTCCAGGACTTTCCTACTGTCAGGCTTGTTATGGTTGGAGCGTAGGAGCAGGGAATGCTATCTCTTGCCAGACAACCTTACCAGGTGATCCACAGAGGAATGCAAGTAGAACACCTAGGTAAGAATGACAGCACGAGAGTGCAAGGGTTATGCAAAGCGCAGTCAGGAACAGTTCAGAAGATCAGGGCAGGCGGCAATCAAGCAGAATCGGTAAAACTAGCCAAGGTCAGGAAACAGGCAAGCAGGGAAGTCCAGAAGGCAAGCAGAAGGTCAGGCAATGGGAAATCCAGCAGAGGGTCTGAAGCAAAGCAAGGAAGGAGACACTGAGGACTGGAAGCTTAGAGCACACAGGAACCAAAGTTCTGGAACACTGAAGCAAAGTGGACACAGCCTGAGGGGTTTTTATAGTGTCATGGGTTTTCACCCCTCCCCTCTGCTGAACAAACCTCTCACTGGATTGGCCAACAGAGGGGCGTGGAACCACAGCACCTGCCTCACTGTTTACCTGGAGGCACACTGTTGGTGGACAGTTGATGAGAGAGGCAGGCTTCACCTCCCCCCTACAGGTGTACAACACCATGGTTTGATCTGGGCACCCTGTGGATACCTTCCCTGGAGACTCCTTCAACTTTAGACCATGGCTTAAGCCTAACACGCCATCGTGATCGCGGGCAGACCCTGCTACTTGAGGCCGCGGCTTTGGCCTACTCAGCGATCGCGGAGCATCTGGGAAGCCCCCAGCAGTGGCGGATGGCTGGGACATGGAAGTAGGAGCTAGAGGGGCATGACACCTACCAAGCCTGGCATCAGCCAAAGCCAGCACATCAACAGAACAGTGTTTAGAGAAAGTGTGCACAGACAACCAAGTGGACACCTTGCACAACTTATCAGCAGAGGCCTGATTTTTATAGGCCCAACAGGCCCCAACAGACCTGGTGGAATGAGCAGGGAACAGGCTTCTTCCTGAGTTTGTAGGCCTTACGAATGGTAGATTTGATCCAGGAGGCAACAGTCACTTTGGATGCAAGCTTACCAGCCCTGGGACCCTCAGGAATGACAAAGAGCGTGTCAGTCTGATGAACGGATTCAGTGCAGTGCACATAGAACTTAAGGCAGCGCACCACATCTAGCAAGTGGAGATCCCTCTCCTTGTATCACGGTGCCCGTGCTTTCGCTGGCAACATTGTTATATCAGGGCTACTTCCTGATTCTCTTTTATTGGCTACTGAGGTTTATCTCTGCCCAGTTCTAGCCCTTATATACTGAGCCCTGTCACTTCAGCGCTGCCCTTTCGTGATGTTCCAGTTTCCAATGTTGTTTCTGATATCCGTTTGGATTCTGTGTATGACCCGGACTGCCTGACTACTCTGCCTGATCGTTCCTGCTCTGTGTACCGACTCGGATTGGCTGATGTTCCTGCTCTGTGTATCGACCCGGCCCGGCTGATGTTCCTGCTCTGTGTACCGACTCGGATTGGCTGATGTTCCTGCTCTGTGTATTGACCTGGCCCGGTTGATGTTCCTGCTCTGTGTACCAACCCGGCCCAGCTGACATCCCTGCTCTGTGTACCGACTCGGATTGGCTGACGTTCCTGCCCTGTGTACAGATCCGGATTGGTGGACCTCCTGCTCAGTGTACCTCCAGGTACTACTATCTGCTCTTCCTGTGTTCAGGTTCGAGGGCTCCCCTCCAGTGCAGATTGCTGTCTCTGACAGCTACTGGTTGCCTCCGGTCTACACTGCTTCAGCAGCACTGTTCTGTGACCCTGCCTCCTCATTGCGCTAATATACCTCTGCTTCGGGGTCAGATCCGTTGTTTGCACCCGGTACGCTTGACCTGTCCACACGCTATTCCGAGGCTGGGTTCTCTCTGGGCGCCTCGGTCAGTTTCCACTGCTTGGCAGTTCTGTCCAGGTCTGAGCGTTCTGTTACCCGTCACAGGTTGGTGCTATAGCGCTTCAGGGTCACAGACGTTCCGGGAATCCTCCCTGAGATAGTGCCTGGCAGTATTGTATATCCTCACTATTCAGGCAGTCCTGTCATTGTTGCCTACAGAACCCTACACCCAGTGGCCTCCGATAAGGCTGATAGGGCATCTGTCTGCTGGTCTCCTCTCCTAAGCCTACCTTTAGCTTTGTTGCCTAGACTCACTATTACTATCCTGTGGGATAGTATTGGCCTCCGCTCTGTCCTTTACCTGTGATTTTTAGCTTGGGCTAACTCCCTGTGTAGGGAGTCTTCGTTACCTATACACTACTAGGGCCTGTCGGTCTCCCATGGCCTAGTAGTATACCTGCATGCTCTTCCAGAATCACATGAACTGTGACCTGACCTGTGTCAGTATTGCACCTTTGGTGCCTACTGGATCTGAGTGGGTTACTTTATCCTGCTGACTTGACCTGTGTCAGTCTTGTACATCTGTACCTATTGGTCCTGTGTGGGTTACTATACGTTATTGTAGCCTGACCTGTGGCAGTTGTGTCATTTGTATGTACTGGGCCCATGTAGATCACATTATCCTTGTTCTATAAATAAAACGGTGTTTTTACCATAACCTTCCGTGTCCATAAAAACCGTGACACCTTGTCAGATTTAGGGTCAGGACAAAATGAAGGCACAACATCTCCTGACTGATGTGGAATTCAGAGACCACCTTAGGAAGAAATTCCTGAGAGGTGCGAAGAACCACCTTGTCCTTCTGAAACACCAAGAAAGGCTGTTTGCAGGACAAAGCTTGCAGCTTGGCAACCCTGCGAACAGAGATGACTGCCAATAGGAAATCCATTTTCCAAGTCAGTGGCCAAGAGTTCAAAAGGAGGGCACTGTAAGACGCCCAGCACCAAATTAAGATCTTTCTATATAAAATAGTCTCAATTCCAGTAGGGAGAGAGTAAGTTTAAGATCAAGATATATTATCTCTTTTTCATCAAATTTGAAAGTAAAGGATAAGTTGCAATCATTTTGATTCATGTAAGACACAAAACTTTTAAATAGGGTTTTGGTTCCTTTCCAAAGGAACAGCAGGTCGTCTATAAACTGCTTATTTATTTGAACATGTTTACGATAGGGGTTCTCAGTTCCAAACACACGGGACTCCTCATACCAACTCATATAAAGGTTGGCATAAGAGAGGGCAAATTTGGCACCCCATTGAAGTCCCGCGTGCTTGGACATAGAAAACCCCATCGTATTTGAAATAATAGTGTCTTAACAAGTAATCAATGGAACACAACAAAAAGGTTTTTAATTGATCATCATATGAGCTATATGTAGTTAGATAGCACTCTATAGCACCTAATCCTTTACAGTGGGGTATCACTGTATAAAGCGAAACAACATCTGTTGTTCCCCATGCTAAATCTTCAACCAACTGAAAATCTGATAGAAATGTCAGAAATGTCCTGAGTCTCTAGTATAACTTCCCAATCTTAGCACCAATGGCTGCAAGTAAAAGTCAACCAATTGTGACAAATTCTCATTTAGGGAAGCTATACCAGAGACTATCGGTCTCCCCACTGGGGGCCTTGTCTCCTTGTGCACTTTGGGGATGTGATGGAATACTGGGATTATTGGATTACTTTAAAAAAATCAATTTCTTTCTCTGTCAAAACTCCCAAAGCTACTCCTTCTTCTATCAGTATATTCAAAAGTCTGGAGAACATTTTTGTTGGGTCTCTTTTCAAAACCACATAAGATGTTATATGCTGTAGCTGTCTCATAGACTCAACATGATACATGTTAGAGTCTAGGACAACCACACCTCCCTTGTCCGCATTGTGGATTACAATAGTGGTATCCGAAGATAGAGACTCAAAAGCTTTCTGCTCTACAATATTAAGATTTTTCTTTCTCAAATATGTATTGGGTGAATTCTCTTTTAACTTCACTAGATTCTCCTCAATAATAGATTGAAAAAAATCAGTAAAAGTTACTTTCTGATGGACAGGATAAAAATCTGACCTTTGTTTAAAAAGCCTGGGATTTTTTGAGATTTTATTATATTAGATTTAGAGATTTTATTGTAGCCTATATTTCTAAATAGATGTTCTTACATGTTATTATTGTGGAATAAAAGTGTGATAGTTAATTTATGATACACATTGATATAAATATATTTTCACATTATATCCACAAAGACACACTTTAAATACACATTGTTTAAGTTTGGGTATAGATATTGGAATATTACCACACTAATATTTATGTATTTTTTCACATTATTATAGTTATTTTTAGGTAGATACCATTTAGATTTAAGCATTATAGTGATTTTATTTTGTATTAGTATTGCACAGTATTGTAGATCTTTAGTATCCTTTAGTATGGATCGGGTCGGATACAGTCAGGTGATCGTTTGTGCGTCATAGTATGATTTGTATTGAGGTGGAACAGAATGATGATGCACGCTGATCAGGAGTTTGGCGTTCCCATGGATGTGGAGCTTGAATGTTTGGTTCCGACTCATACGGTAGGATACGTAGAGTGGTTAATGAGATTTCACGTGAGATCAGTTCTCATTTGAAAGGAGGGTGTAATGACTGGCCAATTTAATTTCAAATGTGATTATAAAGGATGTTTGTTTGTTGAGACTCTACAGCCTATGATTAAGTGATAATATTGCAATTACAAAACGCGTTAGGCGATTGAGTCCCAGCGATATATGCACATGTGATTATTACCGTTATTATGGCTACTTTTTACATTTTGCCAATAAATATCAAGTTTTTACTTAAATTGTGGATTTGGCTGATAACATTGAGGTGGACCTGTGAGCGATTCCCGTCCGGTTGTCCTCTTGTCTGTGGAATCGTGGCTAAGATTGTCGGGAGCAGAATCCAGGCCCACTGAGCCTAATTGGGACGGGTGAGTGCAAATGTTTGACTCAAGAAGTGTTATGATGTAGCGGCCGTATAATGTAAAACAGCTTGAGTCCACCAACAACTCCTCCTCAGAGGAGTCTGACACATCAGGTACGCCCTGTGGTTTGGGCAATGAAGACCTGAATAACGCGGAGGGGTTCCAAGCTTGGATGACCCCCTGTATTTGCAAAGTAATCTTTAACTCTTGCATCCAAGGTGGCTCTACAACATGGTTGGAGGGTCCTAGCGGAGAGACAAGGGCCACAGAGCATGAAGGGCATAAATTACCTGAGTATACTCTAGGAAGCCCTGATTGAGGAGCAATGCGCAATGGGGGTCACAGACACCTCAGTATCCTTAGTCTTAGGTCTAGCCCCAGGTCCCAATGGGTCTGACATCCTAACAGGATATAAAGAGTCTAATAGTATAAGGAATAACTCAAACACTGTGCCTGAGATTAAATTTTCACCCCAGAATTAGCAGGAGCTCATGGGAACTGTAGTTTCCCTTCAAGTACCCTATAAACAGTGCCCGAAGCCCCCTGAGCCCACCAAGACGCTCAGAACGTAAACCGGATGACAGGACAAGGATAGACAAGTAGAATGAGCAGTCTATGAACGAACTATGTGGAGCAGTTACAGAGATATGTCCCAATAAGTAAAAGTCCCATAGAGGTGAATGGAGCATGGCATTTAAGCAGTAAAGCGCACCTTAAAGGCACGGAAATTAAATAAAGGAATTTTAAATAAAGTGAGTCCAAAGGTTGGAAACATGTAGAAATCACCAGATTAAGGCTAAATAACACTAAGCCCAAAAGGAAAAGTATAACAAAACCCTTAAAAGTGCTCAATTTGGCAAACAAGGGGTTAAATTACCGCCAAAATCCAAGTGCCCCAGAAACCCAATGGACAAACATTTAACCGAGTGAGTGCAGGAGTATATAATAGGAACTCCAAAAGGAGACCCCTGTGCGGAGGGGAAGCGTGGGACAAGTGGACCTCAGCACTCAAAGGGTTGCTCACCTTTTTTGGCAGGTCTTCTGTCTTCAGAATACTATGGTAAAGAAGCCTCAGTGGGCTTCTCCTACGGAAAAAACATAGCACGCACGATTTTTCCCTCAGTACTGGAAGGTCCACAAACAGCACATGGTAACTGAGCAATCCGCCACTGGGAAGTCAGTAATGGTAATCCACCTAATGGGAGATTTCTACACCCCATATCTAACAGAAAACAATAAATATAACTAAAAGCAGAACTGTTCTCTTGCCTTTCCTGTTAAAGGAACAAATCTAACTGGTTGGGGATTGGCTGGTGACCAGAGTTACCTGTAAGCTATATTGTTTATTTTTGAAGCTTATTTTTAACTCCTGGCTCTTAATTGCTATTTTAACTAATAATTATTAAAAGAATACATTATTATTATTATTATTATTATTATTTTACATACCACATCTTGTGGAAAGTATTGGTTTGTAAAATAGAGAGAAATTAAAAAGTAAATACACCTATAAAAAAAAATTATCATATAATAAATAAGTAAAATAGCTGTGTATTTCAGTTTATAGGCATTTAAAGTGATCATAACATAAATTTGTTCATCAAACTAAAGAAAATGTCCACATCATGTATTTGCTCTTTTATTTAAAAATATTAACATATTCCCAAAAGCTAACTCATTAAACAAGATCATATAAATATTGTGAAAAGGTTAATTTATTTGTCTGTTATCACATTCTAAGAATCATAATAGGTTTACATAGTCAGCACCAGTAACATATAATTTTCAGACCAAGTGAATACTAAATAAGCTTGAATGTCTTCATTATATTTATATATATTTCACATACTGCATGGATTAGCATAGCCAGACAAGTTGCAAACTATTTTAACAGATATATGTACCAAACTACTAGATATCCTTCGTACAAACAGTCAAATCTAATATTTATGTATTTATTTATTTTTAATGTATTTGTTTGTTTGTTTTTCACATGGAATGTTCACTGACTGAGTATGCTACAGGATTATGAAAAGTGTGGGTAGGCGTTTTAAAACCCTTTGAGTTAGATGACTGCCCTCCACAACTAAATACCTGGCTAGGGTTGGTCAACCGTACTGAACCCTTTTATAAAATGTTATACCTACACAGAGGGTCCTCAGCTCAGTTCTATCAAATGTGAGATGTTTGTACATTAAGTGCCTCCTCGTTGCAGTATCATGGAACTCACTGTGTAAAATTTTCTGGTGTGGGGACTGGCTGCTCGCTGTGTTGTGGCGGGTCTTTCAATATAGTGTCTTCTTAACTACGGAGGTCGCTTTCTAGGGTGGGGGGTCGGGGCGCTCAGCCTGTTGCCGAGGGGGAGGGATGGGTTTTGTTTGTTTCTTAGGGTTTCCAGGCTGTTAGTATAGCCTAGCTATGTTTCTGTTTTTTTTTGTTTTTGTTTTTTTTGCTTTTTGTTTTTTCTAAGTTAAATATATTCAAATGGAGGGACAAGCTGCTCGTACCTGTTCTCTGTAATTGTTTATATGCCATTCATGTATCATCCTTCTTATGTACCAACTATATATGAATGAACATTACTCTGTATTGCGGAATTTGTCTCCATCAAAAAAAGGTATCCAACGAACTGCGTTACAAAAGTTTAATGTTATTTGTCTATAAGAAGTGGAGTGGATAGGTTATATATTAATCAATGGAAGGTATCACACAAATATCTGTTAAGGTTTATGGGGAAACGTTGATATTAAACCAATGATAAATGTAACATCTGCAACGGATTCCACCCCTAAGACTGTTTGAAATCTATTGTCTATTATAAAGAGGTGGAGACTAAAGGCACACTTTAATATGAAGGTCATCGTATAAAGGCAACTGCAAATAGAATGCAAATATATATGAAGGCTGCAGTATGAAGGACATCTACTTTGATAAATCCTTGAGTTATCCAAATTACTATCACTTATTTATAATAATATAGATCCTCTTTAATGCACAACATCACAAACTAAGCTTCTAAACATTCACATCAAAAACATTTTAGAAATGCTTACATACCATAGACGTCTGCTCCGTGATCATAAACAGTATCTAAGCATGTGCCGTCCCTTGTGTCCCAAACCCGTATAGTATAATCCCAGCTCCCTGATATTAAAAGGTATGGGATTTCAGTATTCCACATCAAGCCACGAACTGGTGCTGTGTGTCCACTAAGGACATTTATACAGGCATCTTGTGTATAGTCCCAGATCCTTACAGTGCTGAAAACAATACCACAATCCTGTTAGCACAAAAGAAAGACAACTGCAAAAATAGCTGTAGACTTGACAGGTATTATGCTACTTGATTTACAAAGCTCAAACATATTCTAGAATGCTGCATAAAGTGTGGGACTGACAGGGAGTGATTTCATGGAAAACCAGCTGTACAATAGCAGATGAATACAAATTATCCATTCCAGCCCTGGGGGGGGGCTCAATTCTAACTCCACAAGTGGTAGACATGAGGCATTTTGGGGCTGCATTATGCATTCTATGGCATTTGAGGAGCTTTCATGTCATCTATGGTACTGTTGACTTACTCCAGAATAGCTAACATTTTCTCTTATTAAATCAGATAAAATATGTACAAGGAGTAAATGTATAGTATTATCTAGGTTATGTTACACCGGTCTTCAGACTTCCTCTAGTAAATCACTCACAGGGATTTCAGGTATCCACAGCCTCACTCACAGACCACATGCTCCAAACCTGAATTTATATGATCCCACTGGACCAGATGATATATGATTATAAAAAGAGTTTAATTTGTATAAAAATACATATAATAAAAGGGCAGCTGATAAACTCCCTGCAAGCAATTTACCCATGGAAGTTGAAACACTGGTTAAACATACTCTGTAAGTACTGTATATATGTTAAATGTTCCTATATGTTTACTGCAGGAAAAGTGATCCAACTTCCATTTTGTGTTGTTGGATATCATGGGTATGCCCATGAGAAGTGGTACATTCTTCAGATTGAAGTGCAGTGAAAATAAAATTGATATTATTACCTGCAAAACGGTTATTTCTGATGTTTTGTATCACTTGAGAAATTGTTATTTGGTATTTTCACATGATAAAGCACGATGATATACACAAATGTATTTATTTATTTAGAAAATGTTTTACCAGGAAGAATACATTGAGATTTCTCTTGTTTTCAAGTATGTCACCATCATCCTAAATTTTAAACTATAAAAGCTCTGGTTTTAAGTCCTTTTATCATCTGAGAGTATCAATTGACAGCACTTCTCAGATGGTCATTAATATTATAAAATCCATATAAAGGGAATGTTTATTAAAAATGCCTACTGAACAACCACGAAGTTTCAAAAGTGTCTGCTTTAATCCCTTGGCCATTCAATCACATTGATATGAAATTAATTGCAAGTACCTTTGTCATCCAAGGGGTCAAAATGGGTCATTGTGGTATTCTTACACTATATGCTTTGTGTCAGTTTTGGAAAAATCTAATGTTTATTAGAAACGGACTGAGATTCACTGTGTGCCAATTAGAACAATGAAAATATGCAGAAAAAAACTTGTTCTAATGGGGTGATATGCAGTAGGATAATATAGGATTGTACAGGTAGGAGTAGTTGGTCACCAAGAAGAATGGGGAGGAAGAATACAAGGCCCTGCTATTAATCTGCTTAGTTCACTTAGTATTTTCTCACTAATCTCCAGTTTTGCATTTAAAAGGATAGTAATGTTTCAAAATAAAAGCAGCTCCAATTAATCTTCATAGTATTTGGGCCATGGAGAGTGTTATTTCAATACTGTCAGAGTTCAAGTTCAACAGTAATTGAATGATAAAGTACCCTGCTCCTGCCCCTTTTACCTAGTGTAAGCTACCTCCCCTCAGATGTGGAACCTGATCTTAAGACCAGACAGCTCACAGCATGGGACAATCTTCTTACTGTGAGAACAATGAAAACCCTGCCCCCCTTGACAGGTTTTCCCTTATGATCACTGAAGATTGTCCCTCTCTGTGATTCACCTAGATAGTCTTGCTGCTCTGAGGTGAGCAGTGTTACATCAGTAAAAGGGGCGGGAGGGGGATACTTTATCATTCAGTTACTCTTGAACTACAGTACTGAAATAACACACTCCATGGCCAAAATACTATGAACATTAATTGGAGCTGCTTTTATTTTTAACCCCTTAAGGACTGGCGGTCATGGGACATTTCCGTCCCATAATGACCGCGTAGGCGCACTTGGACGCGCCAGTACACGTGACCTGTCACGTGTATCGGCGCGTCATTATGAGGCCTGATAGAGATCGCTCCGATCTTGGAGCGGTCAATTTCAGGTCCTATTTTTACTTACAGCACTCCCGGTAGAGCGCTGTAAGTAAAAAGTATGTGACGTACCATGACCGTCATCGGTCCTTGAGTATTTCAAGGACCATGACACTCCTGGTACGTCAAGGGTCCTTAAGGGGTTAAACATTACTATCCCTTTAAAATGCCTTTTTTGTTCATTCACAATTCCCCTCCGCAAGTCTACTCCATTCACAGGCATTGGGAATTATTTTTCCTAAACTCTTTTCTTCCTGCTCTGACAGTGAAACAGTAGATTATTGCTATGTTCAAGCAGCTGATTATAACAAGCCAGTACTTCTGTCATGTTAGAATTGCCTGTCTATATTTCCCTTTCAAGCAAATTGCAGGTACTGTGTAGCGTCTTACAGCAATAGACACGCACCTTTTATATCAACCACACACTGACAGATCAAGTACGTGGCCCCACCAGTTATGTGATGTTAGAGTGTGCATTGCAAGAACCCTACTGAACACATAGCCCTCTTGCACAGTATCCATACAATGCAATGCATTCTATTTTGATAACAGTGCTACTGCGGCACAGTCTAAACTGTGAATAAACCATCAAGTAACATGTTTGCACATCTCAAAAAATTAAAAATGCTCTTTTAAATGAGAAAACGTTGTACAGATGTTACATAGTATGCATGTTAATTATTTGAAAGCAATGCAATGCATACTTCACTGGCACTTAAAGTAATAAAAGGTGGTCCTTCAGATAAAAGTTATTTAACCCTTTGAGTGCCAGAGGGGTACATAACGCATTGCAAAGCAATGTGTTGCGTACCCCTCTGGCACTCAGAGAGTTAAAGTATTTCAGATTTGACTTTTCATATAAGAACAACTTGATTTCTACCCACTGAGTTTCACAGAGGTGTCCAATGCATTCACTCCTCTGGAACTCAAATGGTTTAGTTTTTTAACACTGCATGGACACATTGGGATTCAAAATAGTCTTTTAAACAACCCTTGTCTGATCAGGTAGGTATATCCTTAAAACCTGCAGAATGAGGCGGCATATAAAGAATGAAGTATAGAGACACGACTTTATCAAGTTCGTTATTTAATACTATAGTAAATGGCATGGTTTCCATGGTATGTTACATACACAGTGTTAAACAACAACAACAGGGAATTCAAATGAAACAGCTGGATAGCCACTTGTTTCAATTTCCATTTTTTTCTTTAATTGCAGCTGTAGGGGTTCCACTAACAGTCTACAACATTAAACAATGTATCTTTATTTTCTGGGCATAGAGCCAAGTTTCAGAAAATTTATGATTGGAATCTGCAGTTTTGTTACTTCAGGAAATAGAGTAGATCCTAGGAAATCAAGACTGTAAATTCCAGAATGCATTTACACCAATGCCACACTACCACCACTGTGTGTACCTGTTTATATATATGTGTTAGTTGTCAACATAGTGGGCCAAATATTTCCAGTATAATGCTTTGGAGACCTAACTGGATTCAATGTATTTAAAGCCCAATATAAAAGTAATGTGATTCACACCCCTCTGTTCCTTAAAGTGTTAAAAAAATCATCCCATTGATCAATAAATAGAAGCTGTGAAAGACCTGATAAGAGAATGTCACTATAAATTAGTATACCTATGTACAATCACAGTGTTCAATGCTGGATCAGAAAGTTCATTTTTTTAAGGATTTTGGCAGATACAGGTTTTATGCACAGATGGTACAAAAATATTAACAGTATATAGCAACTTAATTAATTAATGTGCTGCAAAACAACAGCTGACGATACTGCATCAACTTCAACTTTATTATCTGATTTAATATGGTAAGCAGATCGACAAAAGCAGAAAACTTTATTGTGCCATTTCTAATAATTCCTCACAACCTGAGTGGTGAAGTATTATGAGACATCACAAAAGAAGAAAACAACATTATTGTGAACCTAATCATGTTTATGTTGTACTATGTCTGAGTAATTGTAAATGGGCATAAGCGAAACATCAGCAATTAGTCTTGCTAATAGATTCAGAAGGCCTGGGGAAAATTTTCCACCTGCCAGAAATTATATGGAACATAATAAAGAGGAACAAGGGGAAACAGGGACAGGATTAAGAGGGATAAGCAGAGGGAGATGAATACATAAGAGAGAGGTGGAACAGGAGTGGGCAAGAGTGAAGTTTCAGGACAGAGAGAGCAGGCAGAAGCCAGAGGTGAAGGAGAGAAGAAAGTGTGAAAAACAAGAAAGAATGGAGGAAGATAGAAAAGGTAAAAGAGAGAAGGAGGGAGAGGGAAAAGTGGAAGAAAGTGACATAAAGAAAACATGAGAGAAAGCAGGAATGCATGAGAGGGAGGGTAAGGATGAGAAAGAGGGGGTGAGAAATCCAGCAGACCTGCCTGCCAAACCCACAGACAAGTAACTGGACAGAAACCTGTTGGATATGACATCTGACAGCAAACACCGCTTTTTGTCTGTACATCATGCTATTGATTTTCCTGTGATTTAATTGGTTAAAATGACAAACAACATTTTACCAAAAAAATCCAGTTTCATACAAAGAGTAATCTGGCAGAATTGTTTTACTCACCCTTAAATGGAAGCAGTATGGGCCATATGTTCAAAGAAGTAGCAAAATAGTTTTTGTCTTTTGTAACATGTTGTACAGTGTCGTTGAGATCATTAATAGTTTCAGAGTCTTGGTTGTGATCGGAAATATGTTGTTTGTCCTGACTACAATTGTTGTATATAAAGACAAAAATGTCTTACCTAATGACAGAAATGTCTTAACTAAAGACAAAAATTCTCACATTCAGAACTTCACATTCCCTCCACTTTTTTCTTAACGTTCACATTTTGTCTTTTGCAAGACTTTGTTTTGTCGTTGTATACAACAAATTTTCTTTTCCGACACTGGAGAATAATTTAGCCCCACCCTTGCCCCACCCCTTTGCCTGGCAATTCTGGAGTTATGTCATACACAATGGACATTACTATTTTTTTGTTGTATACTCCATAGAAAATATGTTGATCATGCATACAATTACTTATTTTTGTCGTTCATACAATATTTTTTTGTCGTTATCCCTTTGAACATACGGCCCTATGTGCTGTGTTAGGCTAACGTTGTCGAGTTTGTCTTTAAATGTAGGATGCTTATGAATGCTGCATAGGAATCAGAGAAACTCTGCACAGTGTTTTCCATAAGTGCTCTGCATTTAACCCTTTTTGAAGGCAATGAGTGTTGCACCCCTCTGACACTCAAAGGGTTAAAGGGATATCTGGATACATTAGGTTAGGTGCCCATTTTTTGCAGATTGTTTCCATAATATATGGCCAATTAAGCACCTGAAGTACTTAGGTTGTTTAAATAGTCACATTACAATTGATAATTCTATAAGTACAATATCAGAACATGCAATTTATATTTTGCATACATTTGCAATCCAAAAAGTAACATAGGGGGACTAAATAGATTGAGGATGGTGTATTAAGAGAGTGTGGTGCAATTCTGGAGCAAACCAACTGCACCATGGGGGGAAAATTCCATTCACTGGAATGTAACTTTCAACAAATGCAATTCTAAAGAGGTCTCCAATGCATTACAAAGCAATGGGAATGTTTATTTGTTTACTATAGTGCAGTTATGGTTTGCTCCATAACTGCACTACTTGCAGTATGTCAGTATATATATATATATATATATATATATATATATACAGTACTTTGCAAAAGTCTTAGGCAGGTGGTAAAAATGCTGTAAAGTAAGAATGCTTTCAAAAATAGACATGTTAAAAGTTTATTTTTATCAATTAACAAAATGATAGTGAGTGAACAGAAAAAATCTAAATCAAATCAATATTTGGCATGACCACCCTTTGCCTTCAAAACAGCATCAATTCTTCTAGGTACACTTACACAAATTCAGGGATTTTGTAGGCATATATTCAGATGTATGATTAAACAATTATGCAATCAATTTAATATTTGGGTTGAAACACAATCATTAACTGAAGCAGGAACAGCTGTGTAGGAGAAATAAAATTGGGTGAGGAACAGCCAAACTCAGCTAATAAGATGAGGTTGCTGAACACATTTTGTCAAAAGTCACATACCATGGCAAGACTGAGCACAGCAACGAGACACAAGAAAGTTATATGGCATCAGCAACGTCTCTCCCAGGCAGAATTTTCAAGACAGACAGGGGTTTGCAGATGTACTGTCCAAGCTCTTTTGAACAAGCACAGACAGGCAACGTTGAGGGCTGTAGACACAGTGGTTGGCCAAGGAAACTTAGTGCAGCAGATGAAAGACACATCACACTTCCTTATGTCCAGCAGTGCCATAAGCTCAGAATTGGCAGAAAACAGTGGTATCCTGGTACATACATTTACTGTCTGGAGGAGTCTGGTCAGAAGTGGTCTTCATGGAAGACTGGTGGCCAAAAAACCATACCTCCGATGAGTAAATAAGGCCAAGTGACTCAACTATGCATGAAAACACAGGCACTCGGTTGAAGAAAAATGGCAACAGGTGCTCTGGACTGAGGAGTCAAAATCTGAAATATTTGGCTGTAGTTTGTTCACCGAAGGGCTGGAGGACGGTACAAGAATGATGTATGCAGTCAACACTGAAGCATGGTGGAGGTTCCTTGCAAAGTTCCTTGCACGTTTGGGACTGCATTTCTGCAAATGGAGTTGGGGATTTGGTCAGAATTAATGGTCTCCTCAATGTTGAGAAGAACAGGCAGATACTTATCCATCATGCAATACCATCATGGAGGCATCCAATTGGCTCCAGATTTATTCTGCAGCATGACAACAACCCACACAGCCAAAGTCATTAAGAACTATCTTTAGAGTAAAGAAGAACAAGGACTCCTGGAAAAGATGGTATGGCCCCAACAAAGCCTTGATCTCAACATCACTGAGTCTGTCTGGGATTAAATGAAGAGAGAGAAGCAATTGAGGCTGCCTAAATCCACAGAAACTGTGATTAGTTCTCCAAGATGTTTGGAACAACCTTCCTGCCGAGTTCTTTAACAAAATGTGTGCAAGTGTACCTGGAAGAACTGATGCTGTTTTTAAGTCAAAGGGTGGTCACACTAAATATTGATTTGATTTAGATTTTTCTTCTGTTCATTCACTATCATTTTATTAATTGACAAAAATAAACTATTAACATGTCTATTTTGAAAGCATTCTTCCTTTACAGCATTTTTTCACACCTGCCTAAGACTTTTGCACAGTACTATATATCTATATATATAAAAGAAGACTTTGTGTCTGCCAAAACACACCCAGGGGAGGCATAAAGCAGGAGTTACTACTCCTATTGGGTGATTCAGTCATGCAGGGAGTTGGCCCGCCCCCACTATGCAGCCCGCCCACCCCTATCAAATTCCGAAAAAAATAAAATGGCCGCCACTTGCTCCTACACCACAGACAAACACACATGCCCCACTCATACAGCACCAAACAAACACACACACGCCCCACTCACACACACATGCCCCACTCACACAGCACCAAACACACATGCCCCCACTCACACACACAGCACCACATACACCACATACACACACAAAGCCAGAAATAAATATGGCTGACACACACACACAGTCACTCACCCTGACTCCCAGTGGCCTCAGCAGGACATGTAGTGCAGCACCAGGGGAACAAAATGTCACTCAAGGGTTAAGGTAGGACCTCTGCTGAATTACTTCTTCACTGTCATCATTTGCCATGCAAGACACAGGACAGACAACCATCAGGTACACACTTAACCCACTGACTGCCACAAGGTTGGATATCAAGTTTAACCCCTCAGGGAGTGTGTTCAAACCCCACACACTGTACACTTGCATTTCCCTCCCACTTCTCCTCCTTCCCCAGCCTATTACTAACACTTTTCCACATTTATGGTAAGCCCCGCCCCCACTCATGATTAAGCCCCGCCCACTTTTAACCCAGATTGCCCCATTTGTCTCTCCACATCAGCATCACATAACTCCCTTCCAGGGACTCCACAAGTCAATGTTCCCAGGTATGAATACACTTCCCACTGCTATTTAACTCTCACATGCCTCTCTATACCTTAACCATTTGAGTGCCAGAGGGGTACACAACTCATGCACGCATGTGTTTCTGCTCATATATGTTGTGTGTGTGTGTGTACATCTCTGTTACATATGTGTGTCCATCTCCAGTGTGTCTGTGTGTGTGCGTGTCTTTTGCTAATATCACCCAAACCATAAAGGTTTGGGAGATAAGACATATCATTGTTAATGTTTTTTTAAGGGCTACAATATAAAATAAAATTATTTTCAAGCAATACTATTCCTTTAAATCAATGGATACTTGGATAATTTCACGTGTCATCAACCGTGCACCAGAATTGCTCATCTTTTTCAGTTATCTCAGAGTTAGCAGCAGTGCATGTTTTCAGGATATCCCAGCAAGAGCATAGTTGAACTAATTAATGCTTCAACACTTTAACCTCTTAACACCCAGCATCCAGAGAGTGGATTCCCCTTAAAGATCTCTTTGATCTCATTTGGAGTGGTCAATTTCAGACCCCGGTAGTGTTCAGGGCACTCCAACAGCAGTGCTGTGAGCAAAAAAAAGGTTATGTGCCAGGAACCTCATCTGTCCTTTAGGCAAGGACACTGGCATGTCTAAGGTCTTTAAGGGGTTAATTGGTCCACCTGTGCCCATTTGGGGATATCCTAAAAAAATATAATGTTGGTAGCTCTTGAGGACCAGGGTTGACCACCCCAGACATAGAACTAGATGAGCAATTCTGGTGCATAACAACTGCACCATTGATGACACATGAAATGATCCAATTATCTATATATTTAAAAGGTACTTTTAAAGCAGATGGATCACCTTATAAAAAGGTGTTACTATACGCTTTGTTATTAAAAGTTATTTTAGGAAAGTTTTTTTTTTTTTTTTTAAATCTTATTGTCTGTAGCTAGAATGCCTCTTCTGTGCTGTGCACTTCCGCATTATGCACACAGCACAGATCTTCAGACCATCCTATTTCATCTCCCACCACCCTCCCAGCTGCCCCAGGGAGTGTGTTCACACTCCCCTTCGGTGTGCTGTGAACGTCTCGTAGCGTTACAGCAAGCTGCAATTAGCATTATACTGAGGTTGCAACCTCAGCATAATGCTAATCGCAGCTTGCTGTTAACGCTACAAGCCGTTCACAGCTCACCATAGGGAAGAGTGAACGCGCTCCCTGGGGCAGCTGGGAGGGAAGTGGGGGGAGAAATAGGACGTGCAGAAGCATAATGGGACACGCTGATTTCTTCACACAGCTGTTCTGCGATTTAAGAGACATTATCTTTAAAATTAGTAAGATTTAAAAAAAAAAACAAAAAAAACAGCTTTCCTAAAATAACTTTTAATAACAAAGCGGATGGTAACACCTTTTTATAAAGTAATACATCCCCTTTAACTTCTTGAATGCTAGAGAGGTCTCCAATGTTTGATGTCTCTAGCATTCAAGTGGTTAAAAGTTCCTTATAAATGAATAGGAATATTTATTCACTCCCCATGACGCAATATGTTTGTTCTGCATTTTTTCTCTATCAGTCTCTTAGTTCACTGGCATGGAAGAGAGAAGGATTGAAACATTATGTGAGGATTTCTATGTCAGAAAATAACTTCAAGCATACTCGAATAGCATATTTTTGGGGACATGAGTATTTTCTGTACCTTTTAATGTGGGAGGGGAAGTGCAATACATTAATAAAAACATTCTTTTTAAGCACTTAAACAACATTTATTATGTAATTATGGTAACTTAACTTGCATTGAATTTACCAGCTTTGAAATATACTTAATGGAACACACACCAAAAAATGAAATAGTTTGATATACTGTAACTTTAACTATCATGTACTTACAGCTCGAATAGGTAAAAATTATATGTTACATCCCTAAAATATAATCTTAATTTTAGATGTTAGTGTTCCTTTAAAGGAATCCTTACATCTCCACTTGCCTTAATTTGGATATAAATGGTCACTAAGAATCTGTTCTGTATGTCCTGGCTCCTCACAATGAATGTGTGATTAGTACTGGATATCATGTCCATGGAAGTGGGACTGACCTCTTACTGGATTCCCAGATCCCAAATGTTCCCAATCTAGCCTTTCTTACTTCCTAATTAAAGGGGAGCTATCAACTGTATTAATATTGCCTTTATTCCAATGTTCTTTGAATTGAACATGTCATTTTTTAATACAATTATTCTCCAAGATATTTGTTTTTAAATTTAATGCTGTGACGTCACTTCAGGACAGGATGCGGGTCAACTCTGCCCCTCAGCCTGTCAATCTTTGTCTTTTCCCCTCCCCTCATTGGCAAGAGAGTGCTCCAGTTTACATGGAGAAATCCTCCATCATTGGAGGAGGTTGGAAAGAGGCGCTGCTTGGGCAGGGGAACAGACAAAGATTAGTGTCATCAGCAAAGGTTGACACGCTACTTTTATTTCCCACTTCTAGATCATTAATTAGCAAATTACAAATGATTGGGCCCAGGACTGAACCCTGTGGCACCCCACTTCTAACTTTAAACCAACTTGAAAAGATTCCATTTACAACAACTCTCTATCATTTAACCAGTTCTCAATCCATGTAAAGTGTTCTTTTAAGGTAAATGAGGGTTTCTTATTAGGAGGTAGAAGTGTTCCTTTAACCCTTTTAGTGCCAGAGAAATATCCATCTCATTGCAAAGTAACGGGCTGGCGAACTCTCTGGCAGTCAAAGGGGTTACGGTACATGGGGTTTCCTGTTAGTAGGTGTAATTGTTTCTTTACGGTAAATGGGGGTTTTGTATTAGGAAGTATTAGTGCTCCTATAAGGTAAATGGGGGGTTCTTATTAGGAGGTGTGTTCCTTTAACCCTTTAAGAGCTGGAAAGGCATCCAATGCATTGTGCTGCAATTCACTAGATACCTCTCTGGCACTCAAGGGGTTAAAATAAATGAGCCTTTTGTGTAAAAGCAAACTGAAGCAATTGTTGGACAAACCAACTAGACCATTGGGGAGAAAATAAAAATTCCAAACCATCCCACTGATTTAAATGGGGTCTTTAACCCCTGAATTCTAGGGAGGTCTTCAACACATTTTGCGGTGATGCGATGGAGACCTCGTTAGCATTCAAGAGGTTCAAATCCCCATTTATATCAAGGAGGATTTTTATTTCTCTCCTATAGTGCGGTTGTTTTTGTCCCAGAAATGTTCATCTTTGCTTTTATACATGAGGCCCAGCAATGTGCAAGCTTTGAAATTAACCCCTTAACATCCGGTGACGTGCCAAGGCCATCACGCCGATCCAAAAATCATTGAGAGAGAAAAAAAAGTGCTGTGGTCCTTAAAAGGATTGCAATGTCTAAACATAATTATATATCTCGGTCTTCTTTGGATTATAAAAAATATTTTGCTCTGTATAAAAACATTCACTTTTGCATTGTTCAAAGTCAAGAAATTGAGAAGGATCCCCCGCCCCTTCTGGCCGCCTCCCACTGAATGGCTAGTGGTGTTGTGCGACCCGACGGCTGCAGTGAGGGACAAACTTCAGTAAGTAAGTATAAGGAAAATCCTGCACCCCTTGCTGAAGGAGGGCAGGATTTCACTTTGCTTACTGAAGTCTGTCCATCGCCGCATCTGTCCGGACCTGAGAGAGCTGCTGAGTGACGCAGGCAGAAGGGGCGAGCAGGGGATCCTTCTCCACTTCATAACTCTGAACAACACAAAAGTAAGAGGTTTTAAATAGAGCAAAGTATTTCTTATAATCTAAAGACGACTCGGATATATAATTATGTTTAGACATTACAATCACTTTAACTGCTGCCCACCCCTGGATTGGGCAGTCATTAAGCACTGTGTGCCAAAGAAAAATGGAGTAATTCTGGGCAAATCAATTACACCATAGGGGGACAAATATAAATTCCCTGCATTCCCACTGACTTAAATGAGGCTTTTAACCCATTGAATACTCTCTAGTGTTCAAGGGGTTAAAAGCCCCTACTTAAATTAATAGATCTTTCTATTTGAGCCATATGGAGCTATTGCTTTGCTCCAGAATTACTCCAGTTTTCATTTTAACATAAGCACCCTTAGGCATTTGGAGATTTTTTATTAGTGTTTTTATACCTTAACCCCTTGAAGACCAGAAGGTTGCACAAAACTTAAGGGTTTAAAATAAAATGCAGTTCTTTCTTTAGAAATTGAGATAACATCATTGTAAATTAAAGCCTGAAATGCATTATCTCATGCAGAGCTATGGTGCCTTTCACACTGGTGATTACCATCTTACTTGAATGCACTAACGTCCAGAAAGCTGCATCTTTACTGAACTGACATACCAAGGCAGTAAAGACTCAGCAATGAAGGTCTGTATGGTGGCATATGGGGCCACTTGTAGACCCTTTACAAGCAATACTGGAGGCTGTGATAGTCATCTAATCATCCAGTGAATGGTCAACCAAGGTGGGCACAGTCAATAATATTCAGCTGGCACTTATGTGTACCAGACCTGCATCATGATTGCTGGTAGAAAGCAGAAGAAAGGTGAGTTTACAATGTGGAAGGCAGAATTATATAGAAGGGGGGTAAGGGGTTATATGATTAGAAACCTTTAAATATATTAAGATATTTTATATAGTTCAGGAGGGTAGCATTTTTCAGGAAAAGAGTTTTACTAGAGCAAGAGGTTGTGTGCTAAATTCAGAAGTAATGTAAGAATTTCTTTACAGAAAGGAACAACCTCCCAGCAGAGGTGACAGGTACAAATAAAGTTAGGGAATTCAAAAATGCCTGGGACAAGCATATATTCTGAGAGGGATGTAAGACTGTGCATTCTACTACATTGGGAAATCCAGACTGGATCGGCCAGGAGGTTCTTTTCTGCTGTCAAAATCTATGTTTCTATGGGCAGAATGCAAGAAAGTGGAGCATTAGCTATTTTTTTGAAAGCCATTCACTTATTTGCAATTGCTCACATTTTGAATCAAGAAACATAACGATGCACTGATGCTGCATAGAACATGCTCCTAAATTAATGGCACAGCTAGCACAAGCTCCTAAATTAATGGTACAGCTAGCACGTGTTCCTAAATTAATGGCAAAGCTAGCACATGTTCCTAAATTAATGGCACAGCTAGCACATATTCCTGAACTAATCGCACAGCTAGCACATACTCCAAAATTAAAGTGGAACTACCACCTCCACTAAAGTCCCCTGCAATACTTAGGCAGGTGGCGACTAGCTTTGTAATCATTATTTTACCTCTCAAAAGTGCCCACAAATAAAGTTATCCTTAAGTTTCCAAGACTGATTGCCAGGTTACTGCAGCCTGCGCCGTCAGTCTCTTCAGGAGTCGTCCGGACCAGTGCAATGCCTGTGAAGGGTGAAGAGGACTGACAGTGCAGGTGCACATTCAAGATGTCCGCAGTGCTGCCTGGATTCCGGTCTTGGAAGCTTAAGGATAACTTTATTTGTGGGCACTTTTGAGAGGTAAAATAATGATTACAAAGCTATTCACCATCTGCATAAGTATTGCAGGGTGACTTTAGTGGAGGTGGGAGTTCCGCTCTAATGGCACAGCTAGCACATGTTCCTAAATTAAGAACAAATTTAGCACGTTCCTAAATTAATGGCAAAGCTAGTACATGTTCCTAAATTAACGGCATTCTACTACACTGGGAAATCCAGACTGGATCGGCCAAGAGGTTCTTTTCTGCTGTCAAAATCTATGTTTCTATGGGCAGGAAAGAAAGTGGAGCATTAGCTATTTTTTTGAAAGCCATTCACTTATTTGCAATTGCTCACATTTTGAATCAAGAAACATAACGATGCACTGATGCTGGATAGCACATGCTCCTAAATTAATGGCACAGCTAGCACAAGCTCCTAAATTAATGGTACAGCTAGCACAAGCTCCTAAATTAATGGTACAGCTAGCACGTGTTCCTAAATTAATGGCACAGCTAGCACATGCTCCTAAATTAATGGCAAAGCTAGCACATGTTCCTAAATTAATGGCACAGCTAGCACATGCTCCTTAATTAATGGCACAGCTAGCACATGTTCCTAAATTAATGACACAGCTAGCACATGTTCCTAAATTAATGGCACAGCTAGCACATGTTCCTAAATTAATGACACAGCTAGCACATGTTCCTAAATTAATGGTACAGCTAGCACATGTTCCTAAATTAATGGCACAGCTAGCACATGCTCCTTAATTAATGGCACAGCTAGCACATGTTCCTAAATTAATGCAAAGCTAGCACATGCTCCTAAATTAATGGCAATGCTAGCACATGTTCCTAAATTAACGGCACAGCTAGCGCATGTTCCTAAATTAATGGCACAGCTAGCACATGCTCCTAAATTAATGGCACAGCTAGCACATGCTCCTAAATTAATGGCACAGCTAGCACATGCTCCTAAATTAATGGCAAAGCTAGCACATGTTCCTAAATTAATGGCACAGCTAGCACATGCTCCTAAATTAATGGCACAGCTAGCGCATGTTCCTAAATTAATGACAAAGTTAGCAGACTTATGAAAACATGTGCTAACCTCTTTGCAATGTCCACTTTTTGAAAAACATTTGCTAAGACAAGAGCAAATGGTCGCTAATTCATTAAAAAAACATGCACAATTCAGTTACATTTTGGCACTAATCAATTTACTATGAAAAGTACACTGCAAATAGCAATTGCTCACATTTCTCACATTCCACGCTGTTTATGCAGTTTTGTTGCCCAATGTGCCCATGTCCGTAAACTTCAGCAGTTATAACACCAAATGCACCAAACAGCAATGGTACAGACAATAGAAAGCATACAGCACCTACCCATCATCTGAGCCACTACAAAGGATTCCTTCTCTGAGGGGAGACCACCTGACATGAAACACCTTGGCTGTATGCCCGGTGAAAACCTTCAGCGGCTGGTCGGAGCTGGTTGCTAGGTAGTAAACACGGACATTTTTATCTTCACACCCAGTTGCTATCATGTCTCTGAAAAATATAAATCACTGCTCTTAAGTAAAGGGTTTTTTTTATCTTATTTTGAGCAAATTGGGATACAGTAACCCTTTCAGTGCCACAGATGTATCCACAACATTGCTTTGCATTGGATTAGATACCTTACTGGTACTCAAAAGGTTATGCTTTTGCTTACATTTACAAGATGGGCATGCAGGCACCTCAAGAAAAGATTCACATACACAAATGGAATTCTAATGTGACTTCAGTGGTAGTCACAGCTTATTAAAGGGATAATAATGTTTTAAAATAAATGCAGATACTATTACTATTTATAGTATTTGAGCCATGTAGAGTGTTATTATTCACTACAATGTGTAGTTCCAGAGTAATTGAATCATAAAGTGTGCTCCTCCCACCCCTTTTACCTATGTACGGCTGCAAAGCAAGACCTTCTGGATGGATTGCAGCAAGGGACAATCTTCTGAGCATAAGGAACAACCTGTCCTCCTTCTTCAAGGAGGGCAGGGCTTTCCTTACGCTCACAACCAGAAGATTGTCCCTCACTGTGAGCTGTCACGTCAAGTGACCGGATTCCACATCTGAGGGAGGCGGCTTACAATAGGTAAATGGGGCGGGAAGGGGACACTTTATAAATCAGTTACTCTGGAACTACACATCGTAGAGAATGATAATACTGCTCTACATGGCCCAAAAAACTATAAGGAATAATTGGAGCTGCATTTATTTTTTTTATCCCTTTAAAAGGGACTGACAGCGCAGGAGCACGGACGTCACTATGACGAGATGTCCGTGCTTCCTGCTACTGTGAGCCTCCGAAAAAGTGGAATATCTTGTAAACCGGCTAAAATTTCTGGCGACTAGCGCTACTAAGCAGCTAGTCGCCAGATGAAGAATTGAATAATGTGAACTTATTGCGGGGTGGTAGTTCCCCTTTAACTTGTCACCAATCAATTATATAGAATAATCATAGAGATCAGTATATCTCTTATTCTTGCAATTTTTTACAAGGAAGAATTTGTACATTCTTGTATATAATAGGTTACAATAAACCTGTCTTAGTGCAATGCGTTGCATACCCCTCTGACACTCAAAGGTTTAAACCCTTTAATTTGTAGCACAATTGTGCTTTGAATATTTACTTTGCAATAAGAAATCTTAAAGCGGAACTTTCACCCTATATCAAGTCCCCCCACAATCATACACATATTGCGATTAGCTTTCTAACAGTGATATTATCTGGCACAACTACCACAATCTGAAGTAATCCTTCTTTTTCTGAGACCGGCGGCCAGGCATGCATGCAGACATCTTATCTTAAAGACGTCTGTGTGCCTGTGCTATCCGTCTTCTCTAGGAGGCATTGCAATGTGCCTTAAGGCACTGAAAGGGACTGATGGAGCAGACGGTTCTGCAGGAAGAAGCCTGGCCGTCAGTTTGAGAAAAAAGGATTACTTCATATTGTGGTACTTGCGCCGGATAATATCACTGTTAGGAAGCTAATCGAAATATGTGTAATGCTTGTGGGGGGACTTGATATAGGGAGAAAGTTCCGCTTTAACTCCTAAGATGCTTTGCAAAGCATAGAAGACCTTTCTAGCACTCATGGGGTTAAAAGGTTAATACAGAAAAATGATGATAGTCACATAACACATTTTGACAGGACAGCTTGGAAATGAGAAAGCAGATGCCATGAAATCTAACTGTAGTACCAAGGAAGGAGGCATGTTCTAAAACTGTACTGAAAGTGAGAGGTCATGGGAAGCCAAGGGACTAGATAATGAAGACACAGGAAGGCTGATGTACTGAGCATAACTTCAGCAAATCATTTGCATCATGTGGAGGAAAGTAAAAATTCCCGCATTTCCACTGATTTGAACGTGGCCTTTAACCCACTGAATGCTAGGGAGGTCTCAGTGAATTGTGAAGCAATGCGTTGGAGACCTCTCTAACATTATAGGGGTTAAATGCCTCATTTAAGTGAATGGAGATTTATATTTGTCCTCCCGTGGCAGTTATTCTTAATAAATAAACCTCAGTGACATCCAGTAACTAACTCACATATAGAGCAGCTGGGGGCAAAGAAAAAGCAATCCAATCTGTTATTCCAGAAAAGAAACAGGGCTTGGACCAGATGTGAGCAATCCACAACTGAAAGGGTTAAATGAGCAGTTTAAACTGGGCAGAGCTGCATGTTGAACAAATAATTCCACCGCAGCCCTGCATATACAATCCTCTTTAACTATTTAAGGTCTGGGTTGCTCATGTCCGAACACCTTATATGGAACACTGAACTTGGCAGTTATGTTGATTCAATGGTTAATTGTAATTACTCTTTAGACCAACAAGTTAAAGACTCCCTTTCCTGGTGTCCATTTGGTATTCTCACTGTCAGTTACTGTTAGACCTCACCTAGAATATTGTGTACAGTACTGGAGACCCCATCTCCAGAAGGATATTGATACTCTAGAGAAAATTCAAAGAAGGGCTACTAAAATGGTGACTGGTCTACAGGAAAAGAAATATCAGGATAGACTAAAGGATCTGAATATGTATAGCTTGGAGGAGAGAAGAGAGAGGGGATATGATAGAAACATTCAAATACATGAAGGGATTCAACAAAGTACAGGATGGAAGTATATTTCAAAAGAGTAAAAACGTTAGGACAAGAGGCCATAGTCTAAAACTAGAGGGACACAGGTTTAGATGTAATGTAAGAAAGTTTTACTTCACTGAGAGGGTAGTAGACAAGTGGAATAGCCTACCAGCAGAAGTGATAGATGTCAATACAGTGACAGAATTTAAGCATGCATGGGATAGGCATAAGGCGGTCCTTAACATAAGAAAAGACCAAGGACCAAAAAAGGTTTGAGGTTGTGTGTGTTTTGTTTTTTTTTGTTTTTTTTACACAGTAGGAAATTGGGCATACTAGATGGGCCGAATGGTTCTTATCTGCCGTCAAATTCTATGTTTCTATGTTTCTAAAGTTTGCCTACTAGTGACCAACTTGTTATTATATTTTCTAGCACACTCAATTTGGATTAACGGGTGGTAAAGTATCCTTCAAGCAGGAGAGCAGGAATCTTGCCTGAAAAGGCTCCTGGAGGTGGAGATTTCCTCACTATTTAACTTTACCCCCACCAAACATGCTTAGTTTTAAAAGTGACCTTATGGAGATAGCATGGATCAGCCTCTCTCCTCTTAGGTCTTCTTTGTATAGTACATAGGAGGGTTAAGCTTGATGAGGAAAAGCTTTCCTGCATTAAGAGTCCACAGGTCCTGTGAGTATGTCCCTGTCTGTTTCTCTGGCAACCACATTTACATTATCTCTGGTGATTTTGCTAAAGTGACTCTATGTATATTTCTGCCTGTCCAACTATCCCTCTCAATTAACAAAGGAGGATATTAATTTCTTTATTTAGATTTAGTTTTGATTTGTTTTATTACATTTTCAGTCATTTTAATTCAATTTTATATGACTTTAATTAACTTTACCTCATATTACTTAAATTTATTTCACTTTATTAAGTTGTATTTCTTCCAGTTTTATTTTTTACTTTATTCTTTATTTCATATTTTTTGACTGGTGCTCAGTGCACATTTGGTTATTGGGGCTGTGATGCCTTTAAGAATGGGCATGTGCAGTGGTCATATTGGATTGGAACAGATACATTGTTTGGGATTTTCTGTTCCATCAGTTGCATCTTGGTGGGTGTAAGTGGGATTATTGTGCTCCTTTCTCTTTGAACTGCATAGCAAGGACTCCCTCTCCACCACACCATCTGGATAATGGGACTACATTACCCATAAGCCCACTCTAGGAGGTTTTACACCAACTATTCTCCTTTTTGGACTCAATGTCCAATGTGTGAGGCTGGTCTCTCCCTCCCTGCATACCACTGTACCACTTTCAGTCAGACAAGTACATTTAACTTTATATCTATACTTTTATCTTACGTTTACTTTTCTGTATTATATCTTATGGGTCTCTTGGCTATGTCTGAGCCTAAGGGAGACATGGCAAGGATATGGCTACCAAGGCTCTGTGGGTCTTCTCCCTTTAACCCCTTGAACCCATTGTTCCTCTTGCCAGATTGCTCTCCATAGGGATTCTTCTGGTAGTTTATGTTTTTCTTGCTTTGTGGTCCCTACACAGCCTCCGGGGCTCTCCTTTAATAAACAGGAGCCTGTATGTGCTAAAGTTTTAATTTTTTGTTCAGTGAGTTCTATCTCTTCCTCTATTCATGGGATATTAGAGTCTTTGTCCCAGGACCATACTTTGCCCCCCCAAAGGCATTATAGCCATTTTGCAGGGGCTAATTTTCCCCCGGTTGGGGACTCCTGCGCTGAGAATGTGGACAATCTGGATTTTTCCTTCTCTGTAGGGGATTTTTTTAGAATGACCCTTATTTGGGCCATGGAGATGCTGAAGGTCTCTGAGGCTTAAAATTCCCCTGATATTTTTAAGAGACACAAAAAGGAGGCTGCCATTTTCCTCTCCACATTCTTTAGTACTCCTGGAGGAAAGGAGGATGCCTGACACAAGGTTGTTCCTTCCCATGCATATCTTTCTCTTGTATCCTTTTTCTGCCAATGGGGCTATTCCCCCCAGGAGTGGATTTCTAATCTCAATCCTTTACAAGAATGCAGCTTTGACGCTTGTGGCTACAGCAGCACTTAAGGACCAGGCTGATAAGCAAAGACAAATTCTGAGGCTTTTGGTGCCATGCAGATGCACCTAAGTAGCATATTTTTGTTGCTATCTCCAAGATCCTTGAGGCAAATGCATATCTTGCAGAAGTGGCCTTTGATGCTGCTATGCTTACTGGGAAGGCCTCAGCTGTGTCTGTGGCCATACATTGTACTTTATGGCTCATGATTTGGTTGGCAGACCAGTCTTTCAAAAAGTCTTCAGTGTCCTTACCATCAGTGGGCAAGCAGTCGTTTGGCTCAGAGTGGGAGAAAGTTTTAAGTAACAGTACTTATTGCTCATAAGTATAACGTTTTTCTACATACAACACATGTCTTTCATTACACCCACCAGCATGGCTATGCTCCCAAGTTATCTACTCTTGCCCAGGATCCCTACCCGAAAACCCAAACAAGCCGAGACATTAAAAAAGCTTCCTCAGGAACCCTAAGCTGATAAACCTACCTCAACATTACTTGCAGTGGTCTGACCAACTCAGACAATAGTAGGTCGTTTACACCTTTTTCCCAGTGCATGGGCCTTTTCTGTAATCAGTCAGTGGGTTTTTCAAGTAATTTCGGAAGAGTAATGCATAGACGACAAGTCTTTTCCTCTCTCTGTCACTTCTTCAGGTCAAGGGCTCCTCAAGATCCCGTGTGGTTGTCTGTCATGACAGCACTGACAGCTCACAACTGCTCTCTAGGGATCTCCTTGACTGCCTATGTGGATGGTTCTCAATTTCAAGAAATCTTCTCTGGTTCTGTCCCAGATCCTTCTCTCTCTCTCTGCATGAGATTCAACACTCTTCTGGGGAGGGTGTTCCTACCAGAAACCAAGATTCTACTGTTATCTCACCAGGTGTCTCAGGCCCTACTTCTCCCATCCGCGATGGTGCAGAAGTACTTGAAGTTGCTAGTTTCTCTGGTCTCTGCAATGGAGGCGGTCCCATTTTCCCATTTCCATACATGGGAGCTGTGGCTGGAAATTCTCAGGAATTGGCCAGGTATTAGTATGACACTCCTGTGTCATGCCTCCATTTGGCTGGAAGAAGTCAGAATTTTGTGCCTTCAAAAGTTCCACCTGTCACTGGGACAGCCACTAGCCAATATGACGTAGGTCATAGTCATAACAGATGCCAACCTGACAGGCTGGGGTGCTACCTTGGGCCCTCAGATGGCTCTGAGTCTTTGGACCAGAAGGAGAGTCTTGTGCTTATCAAAGTACTGGAGCTCTGGGAGATTTGGATAGCTTTGTGGCATTGGTCATCCCCTTTCCAGGGCTCACTGGAGCAGATCCAATCTGACAATGAGTCAATAGTGGCCCACATCAACCAGCAGGGAGGGACCAGAAGTACTCCATGATCCAAGGTTAAGAAGTACTCCATGATTTGAGGTCAGAAGTGTTTCTTCTGTTCTCCGTGATTCCCAGTGTGTTGAGGAAAGTCAGTATAGAGAAGGTCCATGCCATTCTTATTTTCCCATTCTGGCCGCATCGGGCCTGGTTTTTAGATCTTCTCAATCTATACATGGTAGAAGTGATTCAGCTTCCTCTTTTCCTGATGTTTTGGCTCAGGGTCCGCTGTGTCACCTAGAGGTGGAGAAGCTGCTTTGATAGCCTGGCTCTTGAAGCCAGGCCAAAGTTTTTCTGACTCTGCCATTCTGACTATGATGAAGGCTTAAAAGCTGGTTTCCTTCAAGGTGTACTATAGGGTATGGTCCTTATTTCACAAGTAGTGTGCAGACTGGGGGTTGTGGCCTCAACATTTTCATCCTCCAGTCATTTTAGCGTTTCTTCAGGATGGTCTTCAAAAGATTTGCATTCTTTATCTGCTTTTCAAGAGGCATATTACCTTTTTTGTGAGATGTGCAGATTCTCTCAGATAGGGTGGTTTTGTGCCCTCCCAGAAAGCCAAAAAGCTTCTCCATAATTTTCACATCAACTAGGAGATTGTTCTTCCTTCCCTTTGTCCTTTTCCATCTAACAGACATGAGCTTCATCTTCTGGATACGGTTAGGTGCTTGAAGTACTATATTCATCACATAAAGCATTTCATAAAGGGTATTTTTATCAGTCCTGAGAGTCCTTGTGCAGGCAAGGCTGCGTCTCAGGTGAAAGTGGGTTCATGGATTCAGGCTACTCTTCACCAGGCTTATGGTCTCAAGAAGAACATGGTGCCCTATTGGGTTACAGCTCCTTTCACCAGATCAGTAGGTGCCTCTTGGGTCTACAAGAATCAGGCCTCTTACTCCATGTGGAACACAGGACTTCCCTCCCAGAGAAAAAAATCAGCTGTTTGAGTTTCAGGCAAGGGGTTCTCTAGGCGATCCCCTTTACTGCCTCTCTTCCGTGTTCCTTGGTCTTGCTATACAATAAAACTGAACATGTCTGGTAGGAGTAAAGTGAAGTAGAGAGGGAGTTTCTGGCTCAGAGAGCCTTTTTAAGAAAATGCCCTGCGCCCCTGGCTGGATAATACTTTACTCCATGGTTCCTTGTTTCCAAATGGACTAAGAGAAAAGGATTTATTGGAAAGCACCCAAAAAGCCCATTATAACATAGTATCAACATCTATCTTATGGGAATGTTAGTTGGTACAAGTAAGTTAAGACTAAATTTCATGGCTAAATAATTTTCCATGAAGAGACTATGTTATAGAGCAATCTAACAGAGAACATAAATGGAAATATTTCATTTACACATACACTGATGGCCAACCCAGAGTTGTCCCTCTGTTTTTTATTGCTTACCTTTATTCTGTGGAACCCCTTGAACTTCTAGAGAAAATTATGGAGTTCCACTAAACATAGTTTGAGGACATTGCTTTACTCTAGCCTAATTTCAACACTGAATGTGACTGACAACAACCTTAAAGAAGTCAGGGAACACTCATACTGTATAAGATACAAATGAAGAGACAATAGATAGCCCTTCTGTAGCAGTACTCGTAGGGACTATGTCATCTATGGTTACTAACCTTTTGCATGCCAAAGGGGTTTGCAACCCATTGCTTTGCAGTACATTACATACCCCTGTGGGCTCATAGGGTTAATGAGAAAATTAAAGTGACTTCATCTATTAAAAAGTGCATTTTTTTGGAATTGAACAGCCAATGATTTCAGTTCAACTGTTGCTACTGTACAACAGGAATAAAATAATACTAATTGCAGAACATTGAAATTGAAATCTGTGCAAGACTCAGGGTTATACTTTCCTGATATGTTTGTGAAATATTCATATTAGAGCTATTCTTAAGGACCATGGAGCATTTTTTTTTTTTTTAAGCCATTCGATTCCGGACTCCCTGAACGACGTGCAGCCGCGAGGGGAACCCAGAATTCCATGACATACATGTACGTACTTGGTCCTTTAGGGACCGCAACCTCATTACGTACATGTATGTCATGCGTTGTTAAAGTGGATCTATCACATATAGACATCTAATGCTCATTAGACAGAGCATTTAGCGAAAAAGGTTAATATGTTAGTAATTTTTAAAAAAAAAACATTATCTACACAAAAATTCAAGTTTAAAAGGTGCCCAGCAGCCTACTTCTGCTTGTCGCTGCGGCAAGCTGCTTGCCGCACAGCGGTTGCTCCCGTCCCACTACCCAGCATCCTCCGATGACAGAGGATGTCTGTCTCTAAGCTGGAGTGATCTCATTGGCTAGATATTGATCTCTGCCAGTGAGATCGCGCCAGCTTAAAGAAAGAAAGCCTCTGTCATTGGAGGATGCTGGGTAGTGGGACGGGAGTAGAGGCAGTGTTGCAAGCAGGAAGTAGGCTGCTGGGCACGTTTTAAACTTGAATTTTTGCGCAGATAACAGGTTTTTTCAAAAATGACTAACATATTAAACTTTTTCGCTAAATGCTCTATCTAATGAGCATTAGATATCTATATGTGATAGATCCACTTTAAGGGACAGATTTAAGGGACTCATACTTTTGGTCCCAAGCCAGTTTTGTGAACAGTAATTTTGCGGTGGCTATATTTTCTCTCAGTATTTAGTATGTTTCTTTTTATTTTCTTTCATTGACAGCTAGCAGTAGAAACAAGCTAGATTTTGATCTAGAAACAATTCCCATCTAGAGAGGAATTTAATTTTACCTTTGCACTAAGTTGTATATTTTGTTTATTTTCATATGTTTTCTCAAATTGTAAATGTTTTGGTTATTGTACAAAAGGATGCATAAAATGCATAAAATATTTTTTTTAAAAAATGTGCAAAAAATATTCAGTACATTGTTTTTTCTTCTTAAAATGCCACCATGAAACCTTCTCATCATCTTTTACTCACTTGTTGTTTTGACTCCAGTCACATCCAAATACCGCCGCGGGGTGTTTATACTTATGGAGAACTTTACCATCAATTGTTCGAATAATACTAAAGAAAACGAACATGTACATTAGAATAAATATGCAATGAGGGTGATGTACAAATTGACTGCATTATGGGGACAAATAAGCATGCCCATTCATTTAAATGAGGCTTTTAAAAACCCCATTTAAATCAATGGGAATTGGTATCTGTTCCCTACAGTGTAGTTGATTTGCTTTAGAATTGCTTAAATTCTTCTTACTACATCAGCCTCAATGTGCATTGATTAAACATTATTCTTACGCAATCAATCAAAGAAACTGCTAACACACACAGAGCATTCCAGGAATTACTTGGCATAGAATTGATTAGGCATCCTTAAAGGGATAGTAATGTTTGAAAATAAAAGCAGCTCCAATTAATCTTCATAATATTTGGGCCATGGAGAGTACTATTTCAATACTGTCAGAGTTGTAATTCAAGAGTAATTGAATGATAAAGTATCCCCCTCCCACCATTTTTACTGACGTAACTGCTCACCTCAGTGCAGCAAGATGGATCACAGAGAGGGACAATCTTCAGTGAGCATAAGGAAAAATCTGTCAAGGGGGCCAGGGTTTTCATTGTTCTCAGTGTACGAAGATTATCCCTTGAGCAGCAAGATGGATCGCAGAGAGAGACAATCTTTATTGAGCATAAGGAAAAATCTGTCAAGGGGGGCAGGGTTTTAATTGTTCTCACTGTAAGAAGATTGTCCCTTGCTGTGTGCTGTCTGGTCCCAGTACCAGATTCCACATCTGAGGGAAGGTGGCTTACACTAGGTAAAAGGGGCAAGAGGGGGCTACTTTATCATTCAATTTTTCTTGAAGTACAACTCTGACAGTATTGAAATAACACTTTCCATGGCCCAAATACTATGAAGATTAATTGTAGCTGCTGTTTTTTGGGAAACATTACTATCCCTTTAAGTGAAACTGCAGACTATTCTATTCAACATGGAAGAACACTGGGCCTTATTCAATAAGCTAAAGAAGAGTAATTCTGGAGCAAACCAACCGCACCACAGGGAACAAATAAACAATCCCAAATTTCCCCTGATTTCAATGGAGCTTTTAACCCCTTGAATGTTGGAGACATCTCTGGCATTCATGGGGTTAAAATCCCCATTTAGATCATTGTGACTTTTCAGTCCTAACCCTATGGTACAGATGGTTTGCACTTGAATCCTCCTCTTTCGCTTACTTGAATAAAGCCCATGGAGGGGGCGATGTATGAAACCAGTGAAATTAAAATTTTCTGTAAAATTGTTGCAAAGGAATAAAAGATATAATAAACATTTAGCAGTAATATATCTAGAGATACTAACGCCAATCTGTTCACTTTTTTTGAAAAGCAAAATAGAAATTGTAGTGGTCCAAATTAGAATTGTGTTGCATCAAAAATAAAGGCAGTTTCAGAGGTTAAAGCTTAATGCCAGGTATAACCTGTTCTTCATGGAAGTATATATCACATTAAGTGATTTGTAGGGGACATTTTTTCTCTGAAAGCAAAGTGGCTTTACTTGTTTGTAAATATGACACATCGCTATCATCAGTTGGCATTTTTAATGACAATTGTTAAACATACCATTATATATCCCTCCTTGTTCTCAGTATCGCTCTGCTGCAGTAAAGCAGTAGAAAATCATGCAGTAATGAGAAAAAAAATCGTAGCTCACCAGAATCCATCTCCACTGCAGGTAGCAATGCGTTTAGAATCTTTGTGACTCCAGGAGATGCAAAATATGCCATTTTTTCCATGCTTAAAAAAATAACATTGGAGAACCAGTAAGCAAGTACATTTCTTACTATTTCAATAAACAAATGCAGTATTCTAATGTACAGCATATTGAAATGGGCAATGAAGACATAACCTAGTCCTGGTTGAAGCAGGTTGCCCTCCACATTGTAGTTCAGTTAGTGGCCTGCCCAAGTATCCCCTTGGTTTCCTGGGACATCCCATGGTGTCACCAGACAGGTGGAGCCAGTTTTAGCCAAAATGGGTATATAGTGGCCTGTGTGGTGTCACTTGATAGGTGGAGCCAGTTTTAGCCAGAATGGGTATATAGTGACCTGTGTGGTGTCACTACATAGGTGGAGCCAGTTTTAGCCAGAATGGGTATATAGTGGCCTGTGTGGTGTCACTTGATAGGTGGAGCCAGTTTTAGCCAGAATGGGTATATAGTGACCTGTGTGGTGTCACTACATAGGTGGAGTCAGTTTTAGCCAGAATGGCTATATAGTCACCTGTGTGGTGTCACTACATAGGTGGAGTCAGTTTTAGCCAGAATGGGTATATACTGGCCTGTGTGGGTGAGGACTCTGAGTCTTGTTTGGAGAGAAGCATGTTTATGGATGGAGGCCCCAGCTGGGAGCTGCTCTGGGTCCTCTGGGGAGGGAGAATTTCTAGGCCTGGGCCTACAGCACAAAGAAAATGAGCAAATGACCAATTTCCCTCTTGGGGCCTTGGTAGATTAGCCTGGAGTGACCGAATAGAGATCCCCTAAGGGAAGAGTGTGAGAAAAGATTTTGAAAGTCGATGTGTGTGAACCACATATCCATTTATTCTGTTGATGAAGCTCAGTGGTATAAAGTTACTACTCTGTTCGAAAACCTCTGGGTCCAATATGAGATTCTGTTACGGAACACACACGCACACACATACACACACACACGTACACGCACACACATATACACAAAAGCGTGTACACAGGAACATAAACAAACATGCACAAACACACACACACAATCCAGAGTGATTTATTGGAGTTTTTAAGCCCTTGAATGCTATAGAGGTATCCAACATATTGAGAAGCAATGTGTTAGTAGCATGGCCCCTTTGGTGGAGTTGGTTTGTTCCAGAATTGCTCCTATTTTCTTTTAAGCATCAGGCCCACTGAGCAGGGACCATGCATTGGAGAGTGAGAGAGCTGGAGTCAAACAGAATGTAAGTGAAGTGCACCCCCATCTGAGATGTCTGTGTGTATCTGGCCATGAGGATCTGAGCAATGTGAGTGGATGTGGCTTCTCCATGCAGCACAACTGACCTAACACACATACACTGCATAAGTCTTGCTGTACTGCTTGGCGAATTCACATCCACTTGCATTGCCAAGCACACATAGACAAACTGAGCAAGGTCAGCAGTGCTAAATGGAGTAGCGCCACTGGCCTTGTGCAGTGTCCCTAGAGAAGTGACTCTCCCAATCAAAGTTCCTTCCACAGCCCTTGCTTCTATCCAGTCAGAGTTGGTTGAATTTATCTGGAATTAATGTAAACCCAGAATTGCTAAACAAGTCTTACTTCTTCCTAAAGCCAGAGGTGGACTAGCTGTGCCTGACATAAAAATATTATCTTGGCACTCATCTCTGATAATTGTCTCCTTCCCTCCATTGTAAAAAACTTGGTTGCCATTGACACAATCTGGAATTCTCCCTTAGCAGCATAACTGGCTAGATAAAAAAGCTAGCAAACTGCTTCATCTTCAAGGGTTGGTAATGTCATCTATTAATAAAAAGTAATATTGTAGATATTCAAAAAATAAATCCATTGATGCCAGTCCGATCTCTTAAACCTTTATGGTTTGAGAGATATACAGTGAAAAAGTTCTCCCCTCCCTCCCATTTCAATGATGTCAGCTGTAAAGCTGACAGGAGAGTCAAGTAGTGTGACTTGAGGCGGCTCTTCAACAGACCAGGAATACCGCAATCTAAAAAGAAACACTTAATTGGAACAGGCTACAAAGTGTGCCTGGTTTGCAAGCACACTTTGTAGACCGTTCCAATGAAGTATTTATTTTTAGACTGCGGTATTTCGGCTCTGCTGAACAGACGCCTGTCAGTCCCAGGACCAGGATCTTCTGTCAGCTAGAGGCTGATATCAATGAAAGGGGAGGGAGGGGGGAACTTTATCACTGTATATCTCTCAAACCATAAAGGTTTGAGAGATCGGACTGGCATCAATGGATTTATCTTTTGAATATCTACAATATTACTTTTTATTCATAAAAGACATTACTAACCCTTTCAGGAAAATAATATATATGAGAATTTTTTTTTTTTAAGAAAAAAAGGTGGCAGTACTTCGTACCTTTGAGTACTCACATAAAAAAACCCTGTTCAGAAGGGTGTCTTTGTGAGGAAATGCACTGCATATCCTTCTGGCAAGCAAAGGGTTAAGAAAATGGCAAAATGTTGACATATTTTATGTTTCTCATCTTGACCCAATTCCACACAAATCAAACTCTCAGAACGGATTTGGTCAAAAAGAAGAAACAAACAACGCTGACTCCCCACTGGCACTCAAAGGGTTAATAATGCAATCTAAATTAAGCATCTGTTACTTACCTCATTGAAACGAGTTATCATCTTCCCTTTCTTGACATCCCAGATAAAGCCTCCATTTCTAGAAGTTGCTCCGGCAATACAGTTCAAATCCCCTTTAGGTAAAAAAGATAAAACTCGAGTTTATGACATACTTGACTGACAATAACTAATAAACGGCTGGGTATCAGTAAAGTTACCTGGTGCCCAAGAAAGGGAATAAATGACTCCTTCATTGCCTGGTGATGTATATACAGCTGTTAAAGTGTTTATATCCCATACTTTTATTGTCCCATCAAAGGATGCCGTAGCTAATAAATTAGGATCATCTGGTTTGAATTTACAGTCAAAGATGGTTTCAATATGGCCCTGTGAAATAAATAAAAAAAAGCCTGTCAGTCATCACTGCATCATTCCTACCCCATACAAGGCTGACTTACACTTATTTACCAATAAAGGGGAATAAAACCCTAATTATTAAGATATGTATGGTGTAGGGCTCTTCTTATTATGTAAAACAAGGGCACTTTCGATGCTGAATATAATTCTTTCAAAAATTATTATACATTAACTTGCTATTTTTTTGATAATTTGAGTTTGCAAAGCACTGTTGCCACATCAATCTGTGGACAGCTTGTGTCTGCAACACTGAGCTTTTCACAGCGCCACCTGGCTGCAAAAAATCTTGAACATAAATGCTCAAAAATAATGCAAATTTGCAACTCTAAGCAGTATAAATACCCGTTTGAACCTTGTTTTTTGCAAATAAATACATATTTTCATAACAACGGATTATTGACCCTTTAACCCTTTTAACTCCATAGGGTTAAGCAATGTATGGCAGAGCAATGTGTTGCATATCCCTCTGGCACTCAAAGGGTTAATCCTCTGAGTGCCAGCGGGATATCTAAAGCAAAGTTTAACGCCACCCATGGTCCTTTCCACTCCTTAAATTTTTAGGCTGACCATACGTACCGTTTTAAACAGGACAGTACCGTTTTTTTCATATTTCCAGACCATCCCGTCTTTTTAATGTAAATGTCAATTTTGTCCCATTTTTAACATAACAACTTATATATAGTTTTTAACTTTTTGTAAAAAAACTGAATGCAGCTTGTTAATTTCTCATAAGAAAAAGTAAATCAGAACTTCTTTGTGTCACACTAGTGGTTTTACTGTACACATTGATTACCGTAGAGTCTTATGACTCAAGTGACTTATAACTGTCTAAGACTCTCAAGTCTATGGTAAATTACCATAGAGTATCTTAGACAGTTATATGACGACGAGTCATAAGACTCTATGGTAATTAATGCATACAGTAAACACAGTAAAACCACTAGTGCGAGTGATGAAGAAACGAAGTTCCTATTTACTTCAGGGGCAGGCTTTTTGGCCAGAGAGAAAGAACACCGCTAGTAAGAGATGGAGCAAACACATTCTCACTGCTTGCAGCTTACTACAATTGGACTCGGAGTGATGGAGTCCCACTGTCCATCTGTCCCATACCCCATCCCATTTTTTTGCCCCAATAATGTTTGGCTGGTACTGAAATAAATGTTTAGCCTATGAAATGAGTACACAAAATGAATTTAACCCTTTGGATTTTTGAGGTGTCCAGCGAGTTAGAGACCAGTAAAGGCCAATGTAAACTTGCTTAAATATAAAGTCGACATTACTGAAATATTTAAACTGGTTGTTCACCAACTGTACTATTGGTATGAAATATAAATTCCCTAAAAATTAAATGGGGGTTTTATCCCCTTGAATATTATAAGTTGCCAATGAACTGTAAAGTATTGGAAGGGGTAAAATCAAATTTAAAGTGGAACTACCGCCAAAGGTAAAGTCACCCTGTAATAATAATGCAGTTGGTGACGAGCTTAATAATAGCTATATTACCTCTCACAATGACACAATTCTACAGAAATCCTTAATCTTCCTAGACTGACAGCCAGGTTAGTGCAGTCTATGCTCCTGCGCCGTCAGTCCCTTCTGGTGCCTTTTGGGACACTGCAATGCTTCTTAATAGAGACCGGGACTGACAGTGCAAGTGCGCAGACAAGATGTCTGTGCTGAAGCCTGGCTTCTGGTCTCGGAAGATTAAGGATTTCTGTAGAACAGTGTCATTGTGAGAGTTAATATAACTATTATTAAAGGGACAGTAATGTTTCCAAATAAAAGAAGCTCCAATTAATCTTCATAGTATTTGGGCCATGGAGATGTTATTTCAATAACAAGTTGTAGTTCAAGAGTAATTGAATGATAAAGTATCCCCCTCCTGCCACTTTTATCTAGTGTAAGAAACCTCCCTTCAGGTGTGGAATCTGGTCTTTAGATCAGACAGCTCACAGCAAGGGACAATATTCTTACTGTGAGAACAATGAAAACCCTGTCCCCCTTGACAGGTTTTTCAGGTCTTTCCCTTATGCTAATTAAAGATTATCCCTCTCTGCAAGCCATCTGGACACCACCTTTCTGTTCTGAGGTGAGAAGTGTTACATCAGTAAAAGGGGCGGGATGAGGATACTTTATCATTCAATTACTCTTGAACTACAACTCTGACAGTATTGAAATACCGCGCTCCATGGCCCAAATACTATGAAGATTAACTGGAGCTGCTTTTATTTTCAAACATTACTATCCCTTTAAGCTAGTCGCCACCTGCCTAATTATTGCAGGGCGACTTTACCTCTTGTGGTAGTTCTGCTTTATTAAGTAAAAAAGGAATTTGGAGAATTTTTTGGTCCCCTCTATTTCAGTAGATGTGCTGTAGAATTGCTCTTTCTTTCTACCTTTCTGGATGAGGTCCATAGAGCAGTGCGATACTGTTCTGCTTCTGGTTCTGCAGTAGAGACAGGCAAGCTGAGATAAACCAGCTGATGAGGATGATGGCTGGCTGGGGATGATGGGAAGTACAGCCCTCAACAGCTGGAGGACCACATGTTGCCCATCCCTGTTCTTCAGCATGCACATTGCATAGCATAACAGAAACTAAGGCTCATGTACTAAACATGAGAGGAACAATTACTGGGCAAAACAACCGCACCACAACAGATAAACAAAAATGTCTGTTGATTTAAATGGGACTTTTTTATACCACTGAATTCTAGACATGTCTCCAGTGCAGAGGATTCACTAGCATTCAAGGGATTAAGAGCTGCATTTAACCCCTTCAGTGCCAGGGTTTGGCCAATTTCATTTTTTCATTTTTCATTTACCCTATAGGCCAGACACATTTGCAGCATGTTTGCTATCTATCTCAATTTCCGCTGTTAAATTTCTAGTTATATATGGAAAACTACATACTGGTTTTTCAGAATGAATTGAGATTTTGCATGATGCCTCACATGAAGTGAATACTGGATTGTGCAAAAAGCTATAATGTCATAATTTCATTAAGAAGTTGACAATTACTTATTTTGCTAAAATCCTTTCCATATATCAAAAATATACTTTCTTGATTGTGAAAGTTTCAGTTATATGGAAAAACCCTAAGTACCCCAAGTACAGGAAAAACAAATATGTATAGGTTTACATACGTCCATGGCCTGCATGAATCCCTAATTACCAGGATCACAAAATGATCCCTTCCTGAATAAAAAAAAGTGCACTCAAACAGGAGATCTTTTGTGTGCCACACAAAGGTGCACTGGAACTCCCTGTGACAGACACAGGGTTATATTTTTATGTATTTATTTATTATTTCTGATCAGATCTCATTGTAGGGACATCCGGACCACTCCTGATGTCCCCCCCCCCTCCCAGTTATTGATCTCCAAGCTGATTGTGCTGGAACATCAATATTGGCAGCAAAGAAAAGCAACATGCTCTGCTGCTTAAATCCTACACCAAATGGTAGGAATAAACAACATCAGGGAAGCCTTCTCACGTCAGCAGTGATATGAGGAGGCTTTCCCTGATCCCATACTACCTGGAAGTTCGAGTGGGAGTGAAGGAGGAGGACATGCAGCTCTATTGGTTCGCATATATTGATCTCTCAGCGTGATTAGCTAGGAGACCAAAAACTGGGGGCATCAGGAGAGGAACAGTGGGAACAGGTGTCAAAGTCCATACGCTTTACCACCTTGGCACTCTGGGGGTTCAATCAATGGAATGGAAGTTTTGGGAATGTGTATTTATTCCTTATTGTGCAGTTGTTTGTTGCAGAACTGCACTACTTTAGTATATCATCCTAAATATTCTGTGACAATGTGGATCAGGAGTGGAAAACCAGATCCTCTAGCACAGTGGTTCTCAGCTCCTGTCCTCAGGACCCACTAACAGGCCAGGACTTGGGGATTTCTCTGCTAGAACACAGGTGTGGTGATCAGAGGCTTATTCACATTGATTAACTCACCTGTGCTCTAACAAGGAAATCCTCAAACCCTGACCTGCTAGTGGGTCCTGAGGACAGGAGTTGAGAACCACTGCTCTAGCAAATTTCGGACTACAGTAACCATCACCTTTAGCCATCTAACTGTCTTTAAAGCAGCTAATAAGAATTTGATAATTATACCTGCTTCATTCAAAAAGAAGATGAGTGAAGCAAGGCCATCTGTGGGCACTACTACAAATCAATCAAACTGGCTCTTTAAATGTTACATTAAGGGGCGCAATAACTATAGGAATATATGGCTCTTAATTTGTTTACAAAAAAGACTTACCCAGGTACAGTAAGAATTCTTCATAGTTATCACATTTAACTCTATTCCATTTTTTTAACATTATAAGTATGATGAAGATGGGCTGATCCCCAAATCGTTCTTTTTCTCTCAAAATAAATGATTAACAATTGATCTTGTATGAAAAAAAATAAATAAATGAAGGTTGTAAGTGGCCACTCTGAAATATATTGCTGGACCTGGCCATTCATACATCTACCTGTATGTTGCAATCTATGGGTGGAAGTGGAGCTTTGTTAAAGCAACCCTTTCTTTGAAATAATTTATATGGGCAACTTTTACAGCTACAGTCCTTTTCAGATGCAACAAAGCTGTTCATGTAAACTAGGCCTTATGGGGTTCTAAAGAACAAAGGGTGTGGCTTATCTCTCTAAAATGTACCAGTCAGATGTATTTTTCTGTATAAACTAAAGCCAGCCTTCAATGGAGATCATTAAAAGCAAATACTAGTACTAGAACATACCAAAAATGCTGTCTGAAAGAAACCTACCTAGGTATTCCAACTGTTATTGTTTTATTTAGAAAATTATTGAGGCTTACAAACAAAAAAAAGAACAACAGGCATTAATATGCAGCATACAGTTCAGATAAAAGTATATTAGTAATAATGAAGTTGTCCATGAGTTAGAGAATTAATGAAACATCCAACTGTAAACATGAAAACCGATCATTAACCCCTTAACGACCGGCCAATTGGTGCCACGCCGCAAGTTAAGGACCGCGTAGCATTTTTTTTTTCTTTTTCCGGTTCCGGACTCCCCAAATGGCATGCAGCCGTGGGGGGAGCCCGGAACTCCAAGACGGTCATAGCACGTCATGGGTCATTCAGTCAGATCGACCCTTGACGTACTATGACCGTCAAGGGTCGTTAAGGGGTTAACATACTAATTGGGAAAGTATTAGCAAGTAAAGGAGAAATCAATAAAACATTAAGAAGAAAAATGAAAGGGGAAGATGGTATAAAAAGATAGGAAGGAAAAAAAGAGAATCAGATGAGTAGGAAGCTCTTGGCTGCAAGAGACTCCTCCTCATCGTTCTGGAGACCTTTCTAGAATCCAAGAGATACACAATGGCCAGTAAAGTGATGTCTAAACAGGTAAGTAAACAGGCCACCATACACCAGGAGCATTTGGATTGTTCTGGCCACTTTCACAACTTATAATGTGTGTGTGGCCAACACAGGTGAGGCACCCATTCTACATTTGGTTTATTGCCAGCAGCCTACTTAACTTAATGAGAAATCCGGCCCTGGTAGAGAGAAAAGGTTTATGAAACAAATGAAACCCTGAAATTGCTACATAGGGAACAAATAAAAACTCCTAATAGTCAGATCTGAAGATTTTAAATGGGTTTTTAACTCATTCAGTGACAGATTTCCAACACATAGCTTCACATTTTTCAACAGAAATTGTGAATTCTAAAGTAAGTCAATCTGTTAAACAAATTCAGAAACACTTATTTTTATATAGTGAGTTAATTAATTTACAGCCTCTGACTGACTCACCAGTACATAAGCAACCCTCAATACATGGTCTATTAGGATGGGAAACCACCTGTTTATGGTATACGGTTACGGCCCTTAAAGGATTACACAAAACAAAAAAAAACTCCTCTAAATCTTACAGATATGTAATTGCAGCCAAAGCTCTAGACAGGGTATAAATACATTCAATATGAGACAGAAAATTAGGTACATACCAAATCCCTTAAAAAATCCCACTTCTTGGCTCCCATGTCATAAAGCCCAACTCCACCGTCCATAAAACAGCAAACAGCATGTCCGGGTGGCAGGGAGAAAGCCTGGTTCTGTGTTAGTGTGGGAGGAGGTACAGCTTCACTAGTAGAGGACGTGTGATGGTTTTTAGTGGGCGAGTGTGCTAAAAATGCTCATTATAGAGAAAAGAAAAGAGAAACAAAAATAATAAATAAGCATCAGCACCAATTAATGTTTATTAGCCCCTTGGATGCTAACATCATGTTTAGTGTCAAACTGTTAAAATAGAGCAGTGAATAGACCCTAACTGAGGTATGTCAAATGTGTTGCCATGGCAACATGTGGCATGGGCCACATGGTGATCCCTAGCTAATAAACTGGGGCCCACACAGGATTTCTCATTTGAACAAATCCTGTTTTAGATCAGCTTGGTCTGCTATCACCTTCCAGAGCAAGGATAGCCAACCTTGACCCTCAAGAGCTATCCCAGCAGGAGCAAGTCCATCAAGTTCAACTTTTGCCTCACAACCCAGAGAAATGAATCCCTTCTTCTAACTAAGTTAGTCTTTATCTGAACTTACTGTTTGGCCTACTAAAACACAGTATAACTCTGTATGTTCCCTATTGAAAGAAATGTATCTAATCTTCTTTTACATGTATACATTATATCTGCCATTACCACATCCTTGGGCAAGGAATTCCACAATGTAACAGACCTTACTGTAAAAATAAACCTTTCCTGTGCGGAAGTTTAAACCTCCTTTCCTCTAATCTTAAGGGGTGGTTCCTGGTTATTTGATCAGGCCTCAGATTGAAAAGCTCACCAGAGAGATCCTTACCTTACATTGGGCAGAAAATCAAAATCTATTATGAATCAGTTATGAGAGGACTAGTTCCCCAAAATTAGACTTTAATTAATACTAGATATCATGTCCATGGAGGCGGATATGATTCTTTGTTGCCAATGGTGACTGTATTGAACAGTCAGCGTATGCAGTAGAAAAACAAGTTTTTTTTCTTTGTAGATGCTAGCTTGTAGTACATGATATTAACATAATTCCATTTATTTTTAAGGCACCACACATAATAAAATCATTATCATCACAAAATGTATTTAAATGCAAACCTTGTACTGGTATGAGTTACAGATGTGGACATCTTTAACTGCTTTCTGAGTTTAGTCATATCAATCTGATAAGCAACTTCCATTGACTTGCATGGGGATCTTTGTTTTCTTAACACAGAAAGCTGGAAAATCATGGACAATAAGTATGGCTATATCTGTATGTATGAATTATGTAAAAATGTACCCACGGTTCATGAAAAGGTTATTTACATGGCAATATTATATGGCCTCTCACAAAAATGCACTGTTTTCTCCTGAAAGTGCTTGTTTGTATTAATTTGTGAAGCTGTGAAAGCAGCAGTCTTTGGGGCATCTATTTTATATAAGCTGCAAGTACAGCTTATCTTGCCTTCTGTTCCCTATACCTTCCACAGACAGGAAGTGATCACATTGGTATCACCACTGCTGGCAGGCTTGTAGGAGGATCATAATAAAGCCTGGTACAGTAAACACAAAACACTATTGATTTTGGGGAAAAATGTACTAACTTTCAGAGGCCACCTACTATAGACAGGAAATAATTGCTTTGCCACTTTAAATATGCAAATGATTACTAACCCATGGCATTCAAACCATGAATAATTTGAATTCTCACACAATTCATCTTCTGTATCAAGGATATTTTTTCTATGAACCATGCAACATTTAGCAATGCGCTGGATGCCCATCTGGTATTCAAAGGGTTAATTAGATTTCTAGCAGTAGTACCATCAATCCAAAAGCTTAAAGTTGCTCAGTGGGAATTGTGGAATTTTTTATTTGCTCCCTGTGGTGCCGTTGGTTTACCCTACTTAATTCACTTTTTTGTTTGTGCATATGGCTCCAAGCATGAAGAGGGGATTATAATCTAGGTGATTATTTATTTTTATTTGAAATTTTCTACAACTTTTGACCAAAATATGTATTGTACACTCATATCCAACACATTGGAAGAGAGCTAGATTCTGGAGGAAGAAGTTCTACCACATCAATGTCAGGTCAGGATATATATAATATTCAGGGTAGGGGGAAGGAGAAGTGGTATGCAATGATTTGCTCCTTAGAGAGAGAGAGACAGAGAGAGATAGAGAGAGAGACAGAGAGAGATAGAGAGAGAGACTGCCTCACTCCTTAGCCCACGATAAGAAAAACATAGAACTGGTACCCCACAATTTCTACACAGTAAGGTGGTTCACCCCACTTCTGTGGAAAAGGTCCATATTTATTGAACCTATGCATTTTCAGCACTGTTTTTGAGTGCCAGAGGGGTATGCGAAGCATTGCTTTGCAATTTGTCGTGTATCCTCTGGCACTTAAAGGGTTAAAACAGTCTGCCTATTTATTACAAATGAAAAAACTACTTTACATTAAGAGGGGTTGTTTTGGAAGATGATCCATTTTCTTTATCTTTTTCTAAAAACAACCTGTCACCTTTCTAGTTCTCCAGTCGGAGCCTCCATCTTGAAAGGATTTCTAGTATTATTCCTCTTTGTCAATGTAGTCCACCCCTGTGATATTATCAGCCTAAGAAGGTGGTGAGAGGTGTTTTATGGCCATAAGAGTAATTAATTATGTATGCTCTACCAGACAGGTCAGAGAACAAAGCTCAGCTGAGAATGGGTTTCCCAAATACTAAATCAATCTCTGTTAGGCGCTATTAAGTGCGTGCCTGTGCATTTCTTAGGATAGACACTGTAATATGAATGCATATAATTAATATGCCTGAATACATACTTATGAGCTACTTAGTTAGGATTTGCATATTCCTAGACACGGGACTCACATAGATAAGCTAATACCTGATTAATAAACTGCCCCTACCTTTGCATATTGATACTGCTTCAATATCAATCATAAATATAGATTTGGAACAAGACAGGAAGGACTTAACAGTTTGAGTGCCAGAAGAGTATGAAACGCATTGCTTTGCAATGCGTTCCATACCCCTCTAGCACTCAAAGGGTTAATGTTCAAAAGAAAAGAGGAACAATTCTGGAGTGAACCAATTTCACAACAGGGGGAAAATACAAATTCCCCAAATTGTTATACATTAAAGTGGATCTATCTCCACTTTACAAGTTATGTTCATTATGTAGAATACTTAACGCATAAGTAAAAAATTGTATTATTTTTAAAAAAATAAACATTATTTGCGAGAAAATTATGGTTTAAAGTGTGCCCTGCAGCCTACTTCCGGGTAAACTGCTCTTGTGCTCTGCCTCTGCTCCCGTCACTCTACCCAGAATTCTCTGATGACGGAGGCTTTCTGTTAGTAAGCTGGGGCGATCACATTGGCAGAGATCAATATCTAGCCAATGTGATCGCTGCAGCTTACTAACAGAACACCTCCGTCATTGGAGGATGCTGGGTATAGTGACGGGAGCAGAGGCAGAGCGGCAAGAGCAGTATACCCAGAAGTAGGCTGCAGGGCACACTTTAAACCGTAATTTTCGTGCAAATAATGTTTAAATAAATAAATAAATAATAATGATTTAAAATTACTCGCTACGTATTCTACATAATGACCATAACTTGTAAAGTGGTGATAGATCCACTTTAAAATAGGGTTTTAACTTCTTGAATGCTTGAGAGGTCTCCTGTGCATTGCTTCTCAATGCACTCGAGATCTTTCTAGCATTCAACTGGTTAAAAATCCCATTTAAATGAATGGGAATTTTTCTCTCTCTCATATGTGCAGTTGGTTCTTTGGAACACGGAGACCTATGTCTGTGCCATCTGCACAGTACTTTTTATACTCACTTTTTTTCTTCGGAGGAGAGTTGAGGACATGCAAGGCATGGAAGCCTGTCTTCTTCAGTTTAAAATTGTCTATGGGGGTTGTCTTAGACACATTCCATACCCGTAATACGCCAACCTGAGAATCTGAGCACATTAACAAGAATCTAAGACTCATTTTTTCATTCAAATCTGTAGATGGAAAATATTCTTACTGTTGAGAAAAGCATACCCAAATCTCCTAAAGGCAAAATACATTATACTGGCAAATACAAAATATTCAGGTTTATGAAAGGAAAGTGTTTTACTTCATCATATGCATTATATATTTATGATTTAGACACAAATGAAGCCCCCCCTGGTGTTTGAAAGCTCTTTCCATGAAGCTCTATAACCCTTTGAGTGCCAGAGGGGTACACAATGCATTGCAGAGCAATGCATTGTGTTCCCCGCTGGCACTCAAAGGGTTAAGTTGGTCCATTAAAGGGACAGTAATCCCCCTTCTTGAATACATAGTTTGCAAGTGAATAAGTTGATTTTACTTTTTTTTCACCTGCACCTGTTTTTTATGGTTTTATGTTCCTGACAGTGAGCCACCTGAATCTTTTTTCGAGAAAGCTCTCTGTCAGGGACTGTGAAAGAAAGGGTAGTGATGCAACAGAACACTATGCCTACACCAGAAAAGCCTACCTCCAGTCTATTAAAGTGGGCCCATCACATATAACAAATTAAGTGATGAAATCACCTATACGTTGTGTTTGCCATTTTTATTTAAAACAATAGTTTATGAGATATATAGCTAGCTATATTTTAATTCTATATAAAAAGGAAGGCAAGAAAACGACTGTTACAACTAAACTTAAAGGTATCATACATGTTATCTTGTATTTGTGGTCCTCCATTCACAATTCTGCTGGGGCCCTCAGGGTTCTTACAACTGCCCTCATAAGTCCCCATCCCCACTGGTCCCATCCACTCTACAACTATGTTAATATTTAGTAACCAGCATGGGAGTTCCAAAAGACCCCTCTCTTTAGTGCAGGCATGGGCAACCTGAGGACCTCCAGCTGTTGAGAACTACAATTTCCAAAATCAGTTGGCTGGCCAAGGATGATAGTAGCTGTTGCCCTTAATAGCTGAAGGCAGTGGTGTATCAATAGGGGCGCAGAGGTAGCAAATGCGACTGGGCCCGTCACTCCAGGGGCCCTGCCACCTCTGCAATCCCCATGCCCGACGCCCGCAAGCTGAGGTCTGTGCCTTCTTCGGCACACACCTCTATTTGAAGCTGTGCTCCTTCTCTGTCCCGGCACTCTAGTAATGCAGACTGCTGGGAGATGACATTCTCTCTCAGTGCTCAGCATTACTAGATAAAGGACCGCGCGGGAGCTCCAGCTGCTAACAGAGGACCTCTCCTGCCACACCACTGGACCACCAGGGAGTAGGAGATGGACACTGGGGGTACTTGTGTTGACAATGTAGTGGTGGACATCGGGGGGCAATGAACAGCTGGACATTGGGGGCAGTGTGGAGCTGGACACTGGGAGCAATGTGGAGCTGGACACTGGGGGCAATGTGGAGCTGGACACTGGGGGCAATGTGGAGCCGGACACTGGGGGTCAGTGGAAGTATTGTGGATATGGACACTGGGGTCAATGTGGAGATGAACACTGGAGGCAATGTGGAGGTGGGCATTGTGGTCGGGGGGCGGGCCCATGGCAATTTTTGCACCAGAGTCTGGTGGCTTCTAGTTACACCTCTGGCTGAAGGCCCTCCGGTTGCCCAGCCCTGCTCTGGTACACTGAAGGGCAACTATCACATTTTACTGAGCCTGCTCTAAGGGAAGTATATTAAAGCTTGGGGTTATGGGTAGGCTGACCATATTTCCTTGAGACAAAAATGGGAAGGGGTGTGGGACAGATGGACAGTGGGACTTTATCACTCCAAGTCCGATCGTAGTAAGCTGCAAGCAGTGAGAAAGTGTTTGCTCTGTCTCTTACTAGCAGTGTTCTCTCTCTCTGGCCAAAAAGCCTGCCCCTGAAGTAAATAGGAACTTCCTCTCTTCGTCACTCACACTAGTGGTTTTACTGTACGCATTGATTACCATAGAGTCTTATGACTTGTTGTCATATAACTGTCTATGGTAATTTATCATAGACTTGAGAGTCTTAGACAGTTATGAGTCACTCGAGTCATAAGACTCTATGGTAATCAATGTGTACAGTAAAACCACTAGTGTGACGAAATGAAGTTCTGATTTACTTTATCTTATGAGAAATAAACAGAAAATTAAAAACTATATATAAGTTGTTATATTGTAAATGGGACAAAATTGACATTTATATTAAAAAGAAGGGACTGTCTGGAAATATGAAAAAAACGGTAGTGTCCCGTTTAAAATGGTATGCATGGTCAGACTAGTTATGGGTGTCTGTGTGCACAGTCCCAAAATGTCTCTTGTCAACCACAAAGTCCAACTGCAAAATCCAGGTTTGTGTGCACATTGCCAGAAGACCTGCAGTGTAAGGCTCTGAAGCCCGATACAGTGAGTCTGTGGGGAACTGTACAATGCAGGATAGAAACCTGCAATATAGATTAAAAAGGAGGAGCATTGGAGGCCTTCTTTCAGGCCCAGGTACTGCTCCCCTGTTGCTACACTCACCTAAATACACACACACACACACTCGCACATACACACACACATACACAGATGCACATAGTAACATGCACACACATATGTGCCAGCGCATACACACATACATACATATATACACATGCATATCGCACATACACACACAAATAACTTCACACACAAACACACACACAGATATACATAAATACATGCATGCCTTTCGGGGCCTGAAGGATTAAAATGCACCTCTCTCTTTTTCTTAATGTTTTATATTTGAATGAAAAGAGGAGATGTCCCGACTCCCCCCACCCTCTCTCTTTCACATTCGCTCTCTATGACTCCCTATGGCTTTTCCTGTCTCAGACAGAAAGGCAGGGATCCTGGCCCTCTGTCTCTCTACTCCACAAGTGTAAACGAGCTGCCGATTGGTGAACGTGCCATTCTGGAGTAGAGAGGTAGGGAGCCACAAATTCTGCCTCTCTGTATAAGGTGACAAAAGCTGATGGAGGCCATAAAAAGAGAGGGAGATAGTCCAGCCCATGCCAATTCATCCCTGTTGATAAAGAGGAAAGCAAAAAAAACATTAAAGCAATTTCCAATAACACGACAAAATGGGTAAAAAAAAATCCTTTCTGACTCCAAATAGCAGTCTGATATTTAGGTTTGAAAAAAATATATTGTAGGTCTTTTCCTATTCCCACTGCTGAGAGATGAATATTTCCAGTTATTACAATTTAAACAGTGCCCTCTAGTGGTCACATTTAAATTCGTTATTCTGTTACATTGTATTGGAGAGGAAAGTTATTGACAAACAATTCTCCACAGAATGTGATAGAAACTGCTAAGCTTCAGGAGGAACTGTAAATTCACTTCCTGGTTATTTGAACTGTTTGACTAAAACAACTTACAGTAGTGGGAGTACCCATGTTTTACTCAGCAGGAAAAGGTCTATAACATGTAGGTTTTTATAAAAACACATTAGTGCTTTAATCAGAAGTTCAGGCATTTAATTAAGTCACCTAGGCAAAAGCAGGGAAATCCTGATAACATGGTCAGCTTGGTGCCTCTGATGATAGAGTTGGGAACATTGCCACAGACAAAATGGTTCAAAAGTCTACATGAGAAATACTACTGCAAAATACATCACCCCTAACCACGTCACCTTATCTATTGTCATTATCAGATTTGAAAGTTGCAGACAATTGAGTACAGTGATCAAACAACAGGATATAGATATACCTCTCTGCTGTATAAAGGGCAACTACTTAGGTAAGTCTTTATTTGAAACAGATGAAGAATCATTTAAAATATAATTCAATCTTACAAGATAATTAAAGCATTCTAATAATAACTCCCACTTCCCTTATTATGTCTGGAAAAACCTAATGGCCCCTATGCATTCTGCCCTTGACATAACATCTTCAATCAGCCATGGATGTCACGCCCAAGGATGTGAAGTTGCTGTCAATTTTTTCAAACTGAATCTCTTTAAAGGTATAGTGATACTTACAATGTAAAAAAAAATATGTTGTAGGGTTTATCCCCCTGAGTAAAACAATAGTACTCCCACTGCTGAAAGGTGTTTTATTCAAAAGTTATTACAGTTCAAATTAGAATTTTTTAGGTGCAATATCACAGTGTCCTGAAATTGTACAGTGGCGCTGTTGCTACAGCATTCTATGGAGATTTATGGTCTACGGACCAGAGCTATCCATAGGATGGTGTAACAACAGTGCCACTGCACAATTTCAGGCCACTGTGATATTGCACCTAAAAAAATTCAACTTTGAGCTGTAACTGTTGAATAAAACACCTTTCAGCAGTGGGAGCACCCTTGTTTTACTCAGGGGGATAAACACTACATCATATATTTTTTTTCATATTAAGTATTTCTATCCCTTTAAAGGTCAGTCAGTTGCACAACTCAGTGCTTTGCAATGCATTGCGAACCCATGTGGTGTGGTTAAGTTTACCATGTTCACTGAGCCAAGTTTGATGTCCTGCAGTTCTGCTAGCAACTGTCATGTCCGCCTCCATGAGTTCACTGAGGTTTCTCTCATTTTCAAATATGCTCTGGAGAGCTTTTACAGTACAAATTTATATAGTTACACAACTAGGATAAATAAATAAAATAAACACATTTCATTTTACATAGTTACATGTTTTCAAATACAAAGAAGCAGTTATTTTTATGGACATGACATCCAGGATTCATTGAAGATGTTGTCTCCTGAAGAATTGTATACCTCACAACATTACAAATAGCCAAAGAGGGACATTGATTTTTTAGGTGGTATTGCTGGGGGCATGGCTGGTAGGGTGACCACACGTCCCGGAATGCCAGGGACTGTCCCTTACTGGGGGTCTGTGTCCCGCATCCCGGGTCACCCCCCACCGGGACAACAAAGAGTCCCGGAATTGAGCAACACTTACACAGAGTAAGAGATCCCACTGGGAACTCTCACTATGTCAGCCTCAGAAAGATTGTCAGTGCCGGCGGGAGCCTCAGCTGCGGGACTAGGGTGACCACATGTCCCGGAATGGCAGAATGGAAATGTGGTCACCCTAGCAGGCTGGGCATTACTGAGAATGCTTAGGTTATTTTATGACCTATTGAAAGCTCTTTGTGTAAGTGAATGACTTAGAGACCAAAGCATTTTATAAACACGGTGTAATTTATAAATACATATACTTAAGTTCAAACAAACATTAAAGTGAGTTTTATTGCTGTGTAGCAATGAGATACACTTATGTACACACCATGTAGTCTGGATTCCTAAATAGATGGACAACAGGGAAGGAAAGAAGGACAGAGGGATCTGGGTCTCAAAGGGACACATGGGAGGTCTGCAAAGGCACAAGGGCAGAATGCACATTTGGATTTTCTGGCTATACTAATCTACATTGGGGTTATTTTTAGGAGTTTAGGTCTCCTTTAAGTATGAACTTAATACAATAGATTGCTGTGTCCTGATGAACATTTCTGGCTTGCTGCTAGCTACACTTTTGAGTTCACAGGAAACTATAAAGACAGAGAACATCTGCCAAAGCTTCACTTGCTTTGAAACTGTGCTCTACAGCCTGCGTTCACTCAGCTACACAAAGCCATGTTGTCAGCAATACTCCATTCATGGCTGGCTTCCCACTTACTAAGAATTTTTCATATTCACTGAATTCTAATGCCGATGTGTGAAGAAAGACTACATTAGCAGAGGTAAATGGGAGATCTCTTTATCAACTGAGGGTTAAAATTCCCAGTTAAAGCAATGGGACTTTTTATTTCTCCCCAAAGTACAAATGGGTTGCCCCAAAACCTTTTTTTAGATGTTCATTGAGGCTGATATAAGAAATGGAGTAATTCTGGGACAAACCAATTGCACAAGAGGGGACAAATAAAATTCTTATTAATTGAAATGGGTTTTACACCCCTCTGAATGGTAGAGGTATCTCCAGTTTATTGTCATGCATTGCATTAGAGACCTCTCTACCATTCAAAGGTTAAATGCTCAATTAAAATGAATGAGAAATGTAGGAATTTATATATGTACCCTATGGAGCAGCTGATTTGCTCCAGAATTATTGCACTTCTCTTTTGTACATAAGGCCTTTAGGACCTTATTCACCACTATAAAAAGGTGCAATTATGTGCCCAACCAGCTGTACCATATGGGTTAAAATGAAAATTCAAACTGACAATAATGTAAATGAGGCACTTAACCCACGGAATGCTAGACAGGTTTCCAGCACATTACATGGCAATGGGTTTGAGCCATCACTACAATACACTGGTTTAATAGTTTCATTTAAATCAAGGGGAGTTTTCATCCCCCCCAGGACTCAGATGGTTTGTCCAAAACTGACCCTATTTAGCTTATTGAATAATGTACTTTGGGGCCTAATTCAGTCAACTTAACCCTTAGAGAGCCCTCTGGCACTCAAAGTGTTAAATGGAGTCATTCTAGAACAAACCAACTTTACCAGGTGGGACGAATGAAAACTCCCCAGATCCCAACTAATGCATAAGGGACTTTTAACTCTTTGAATGCTAGAGAGGTTTCTTTGGAGACCTCTCTAGAACTCAAGGAGTTAAAAAACCCCATTTAAAGCAATGAGAACGTTAATTTGTGCCCTATGGTGCATTTGTTTTGCCCCACAATTGCTCCATTTGAATTGCTGAGTTAGACCCTATTAGGCACAATTCTGAAGGTAACCAATTTCACCACATGGGACAAAAAACACATTCCCATGGGATTAAATGGGGATTGAATGCTAGCGAGGTCTCTAACGCATTGAGACACATTAAATGGATTAAAAGAACCATTTCAATCAATGAGAAGTTTTATGTGACACCCAATGGTGCAGTTGATTTGTTCCAGAATTGCCCCTCATTTATTTTGTGAACAAGGCACTATATGTTCAAATAATGGCAATATCAGTAATTGCTTACCTCCTGTTATAAACATGCCAGGAGCGCTGGGAACCCAGGCCAAGCACTGCACTGATGCGGCTGCACTCGGAAAACTGAATGATGTGATACAAGACAAGGATTCGGAATCAACTAGTCGGATCCCATTGTGCAAATTAGCAACAAGAAGGTAATCAGTGGACAGAGGGTCCCATTCCAAAGCTGTCACTGGATCTTCCTCATCTGTTCCCTCCAGGGACTCTGGCCTCAAAACATGCTTCTGACTCTTGCATCCTTAAAAAGATAATATGTATTTATTAACCATCATCACCACCATCACACCACCACTATTTAAAGGGAACAATAACACATCATAATAACAACAACACTCCACGTCTTTACAGCAGGACTCTTAGAAGCCAAACTCCTCCCAATGAAAACTTCCTAAAAGGCTAAAGTGGGAAGAGTTGAGTCCAGGAGACCTACAAAAAGAAACAAGTTAAAGATTTAACTTGCAGAATAAATCAACTTAGATTTTTTTCACTTTGGCCACTGAGGGTTTATTATGAAAGGTAGATCTTTCTTTTAAGTGTCAATCTCACCCCCAGTACAAAGGACAACACTGCACTTTACAAACTTATTAAAAAAATAACTAAAACAAAATCAATAATTCATACAAAAAATACAGAAAAAAATAAATTATTTCAGTCTAGTGGAGATAGTAATGAATAAGCCACAGAAAAAAGTAAGTTTTGGCCAAACACAATAAAAACAGATGACTTCAATGGTTTATATGAACTCCTCAACCCTTTGAGTGCCAGAGGGGTATGCAACGCATTGCAAAAGCAATTTGTTGGGTACCCCTCTCGCACAGAAAGAGTTAAAAAGATTTGCTATGTTCTGGGATAGGTTGTTGTTAGGATCCCACTTACTGACAAGGGAGCTGGCAGTTTTGTTTGTATGATGCTGTGTCACTGACTGAGAGGGAAGAATTTGGTACGATTTACTTGTATTTGTAAGATCATGCCCACACTCGGTAACTTTGTCTCTTCTCCCATTAAGCACCAGATGGTTGTGCTTCACAATGGTCCTCTGGTCCTTAAAGGATTAACAGTCGGGCCTTTCCCTCAGTTCCTATCCACTTTTCGAACATGACATTTATTAGAAGAGAATTAGCGTTAACAAAGCACTGACTGCTAGTCGGTTGTAATAAAACTCACTGATGTTTCAACAACACATTTATTAAGTATCAAACACACACACACAGACACACACAAAGATATATATATATGTGTTTGTGTGTGTTCAAACAGTGGGCGAGCATTCACAGGACTTAAATAAAAAGTATTTATTTACTGTCCGACGTTTCGGTCTGGTAGGGACCAAAGCGTTGGACAGTAAATAAATATTTTTTATTTAAATCATGTGAGTGCTTGCCCACTGTTTGAATATATGATATTTGCCAAGCACCCAGACACTGCAACACTATGCAGTGATTTTGAGAGGGGTGTTTTGGCCACTCCTGTCAAAATCATTGCCCCTTTGGATCTCACTGCTGTGATTTTGACAGAAGTGACCAGGTGGTCTTAGCCCCCCTGGCCATTCCTGTCAAAATCATTGCCCCGTGCCAATTTGCTGCTGCCCAGTCATACTACACCTCTCTGTCACCCCAGAGAGGGGTGGACAGCAAACCAGAACCACTTTTTATATAAGATATATCTGTAAATGTTAGTGGATGCACAACAAGATGTCTTTTCATATGAGATTAACTTTTTAAACATTGTCTCTTTTAACACTGTGAATGCTAGACACATCTCCAACATGATTCAATAAACTGATCTGAGCTATTATTGACGCAAGTGCTACCATTTATATTCTACAGTTACACTGCGTATCATGTCTGTTATTTCAAGTTAAGTATTTGTTTAAAACTCAGTCATAAATTGTGTTACTTTTATTTTTTTATGGATCTCTAATGTCAACGTTAATACTTTAAATAGATTTGTTTACAAATGTAATAAATCAAGTAAGTCATCCAATAATAAATGTTACAGGAATATAAAGTCAATAAGCACTTCCTGCCTCCATCTGTTTCTTTGGTTAAACAGCCAAAATCAGTAAATCATATTCGTAATCTTTGCAGTGATATATTGAGGAGGACATTTGCTGTCCTCACTATTTATAAACTATTTACGATTTGAGACCAATCAAAGGTTGATAGAAGAACAGAGAGGTGACCTGTTCCCAGTGCAAAAATGCATTTTTTCCAAGTGGCAATCTATTAAGTGAATTTGCCCTTTAAGAACTAGAGGCCTGTGCAATGCACTAAAGTGTTAAAGGGCAGATATCAGGCTTTATCTATATCTGTTCCTATGGGCATAGACATAGGCAAGTATTCCCTTGCAGTGAATAACTTTATCAAAGGTTTTATCTACAAATTTCTCCACAGTCTTCAGTGATAACACTGTAATGGAATCTTGGCCATAGATGCTGGTGTATTAAGAAAAAATGTGGCACATTTCTAGGGAAAAACAACTGCACCATGGATAATAAATATTCTCATTGATATCAATGGGGTTTTAACCCCTGAATACCGGAGGACTCCAAAACATTGTTTCATACTACACCACTCAAATATACTATACAGCCTTTTCCTGGTCTGAGCAAATTAATGTGTGGTTACTCTATGGGGAAAAATATATGACAATACAAACAGTTTAAGCAAATGTTTTGAAAAGCCTACTCATCATTTAAGAAAAAACACAGTCATTGATACATACCTGAAAGTTCTTCTTAAAGAGATAGTAATACTTAAGATGTAAAAAAATATATATGTTGTAGGGATTATCCCCCTGAGTAAAACAAGGGTACTCCCACTGCTGAGAGATTTTATTAAAAAATTATAACAGCTCGAACTTGAATTTTTTAGGTGCAATATCACAGTGACCTGAAAATTTACAGTGGCGCTGTTGCTACACCATCCTATGGATATTTATGGCCTACAGACCAGAGCAGTCCATTGGATGGTGAAGCAACAGCACCACTGTAAATTTTCAGGCCACTGTGAAATTGCACCTAAAAAATTTTAATAAAATATCTCTCAGCAGTGGGAGTACCCTTGTTTTACTCAGGGGGATAAACCCTACAACATGTATTGTTTTAGATCTTAAGTATTACTATCCCTTTAATAAGAAAGTCAGAGAGCTCTGGAGTAAATTGTATCTCTCATACTGCTTTCTCTGGTGTCTAGTAAACATACACCAGAGTAGGGCTGCAACAGCTAATCGATATTATCGATAAAAATCGATTATGAGAATCGTTGTCAACAATTCTCATAATCGATTAGTTGCAGCCCCAGACTGCTTTAAGGACAATGGACCATTTGGCCCTGCTTCAGGTAAGCAGAGCCGGACCCGGTGAAGCTGCGAGATTTTTTTTTTTCTTCATTTTTTTTCCAAGTCAATTACGTTGCCAGGGTCCCCCCGTGCTGCTGCCCTAAGTTCCCTAGAGTCCGTTTTGGATCCCAATGCCTACAGCTCCCTTCATTTAGTGTATTGACTCAATGAAGGGAAGCTGTTGTGAACTGCGCATGCGAATGCTCACTAAGTTTCTGTTCTCGATGCGTAGCTGCTCCTGCTCCCCACTCCCCAATTGCCTCCTCCCAGTCCTAGCCAATGCCCTTGTTTGCTTGTTGAGGTCCGAACGGAGTGTCATAAATGTGACGTAATGTTGTTTCATGGGCATAAGCAGCCGCACCTGCGCACTATAAAGTAGCTTGCGCGGGCTGCTGCTGGAATATAAGCCTGAAAAATGTAGTGTGATGATACCATGATGTGCAGTGGAGGCACTTATTGGCGCAAGTCGCTAGGGAGGCAGCAAACAGCAGCAGAGGAGCAGAGCTGAGTACATGTATAACGAATGAGAATGAAGAGTCATGCATGTTGTGTGAGTAAATGTGAATCAATTCAAATATTGTCCTACCATTGCAGATAGCATGAAAAAAAAAAAGAATAAAAATGGTATACTATTTGTAAGAATTTTACACAGGCTCTGTGTGTGTGGGTGTTGTGTGTGTGTGTCAGTCTATTTTGGGGTGTGTGTGTGTAGTGGCAGTCTATTTTGGGGTGTGTGTGTGTAGTGGCAGTCTATTTTGGGGGGTGTTTGTGTGTCAGTCTATTTTGGTGTGTGTGTGTGTGTGTGTAGTGGCAGTCTATTTTGGGGGGTGTTTGTGTGTCAGTCTATTTTGGTGTGTGTGTGTGTGTGTAGTGGCAATCTATTTTGGGGTGTGTGTGTGTAGTGGCAGTCTATTTTGGGGTGGGTGTGTGTAGTGGCAGTCTATTTTGGGGTGGGTGTGTGTAGTGGCAGTCTATTTTGGGGTGTGTGTGTGTAGTGGCAGTCTATTTTGGGTGGTGTTTGTGTGTCAGTCTATTTTGGGGTGTGTGTGTGTGTGTGTAGTGGCAGTCTATTTTGGGGGGTGTTTGTGTGTCAGTCTATTTTGGGGTGTGTGTGTGTGTAGTGGCAGTCTATTTTGGGGTGTGTGTGTGTAGTGGCAGTCTATTTTGGGGTGTGTGTGTGTAGTGGCAGTCTATTTTGGGGTGGGTGTGTGTAGTGGCAGTCTATTTTGGGGTGTGTGTGTGTAGTGGCAGTCTATTTTGGGTGGTGTTTGTGTGTCAGTCTATTTTGGGGTGTGTGTGTGTGTGTGTAGTGGCAGTCTATTTTGGGGGGTGTTTGTGTGTCAGTCTATTTTGGGGTGTGTGTGTGTGTGTGTAGTGGCAGTCTATTTTGGGGTGGGTGTGTAGTGGCAGTCTATTTTTTTTGGGGGGGGGTGTAGTGCCAGTCTATTTTGGGGTGTGTGTGTGCCAGTCTATTTTGGGTGGTGTGTGTCAGTCTATTTTGCGTGGTGTGTGCCAGTCTATTTTGGGTGGTGTGTGCCAGTCTATTTTGGGTGGTGTGTGTCAGTCTATTTTGCGTGGTGTGTGTCAGTCTATTTTGGGTAATGTGTGTCAGTCTATTTTGGAGTGTGTGTGTGTGTAGTGGCAGTCTGTTTTGGGGTGTGTGTTTAGTGGCAGTCTATTTTGGGTGGTGTTTGTGTGGCAGTCTATTTTGGGTGGTGTCATGTGTGTCAGTCTATTTTGGGGTGTGTGTGTGCCAGTCTATTTTGGGGTGTGTGTTTAGTGGCAGTCTATTTTGGGTGGTGTTTGTGTGCCAGTCTATTTTGGGTGGTGTCATGTGTGTCAGTCTATTTTGGGGTGTGTGTGTGCCAGTCTATTTTGGGTGGTGTGTGTCAGTCTATTTTGCGTGGTGTGTGCCAGTCTATTTTGGGTGGTGTGTGTCAGTCTATTTTGCGTGGTGTGTGCCAGTCTATTTTGGGTGGTGTGTGTCAGTCTATTTTGCGTGGTGTGTGTCAGTCTATTTTGCGTGGTGTGTGTCAGTCTATTTTGGGTAATGTGTGCCAGTCTATTTTGGGTGGTGTGTGTCAGTCTATTTTGGGTGGTGTGTGTCAGTCTATTTTGCGTGGTGTGTGTCAGTCTATTTTGGGTAATGTGTGTCAGTCTATTTTGGAGTGTGTGTGTGTGTAGTGGCAGTCTGTTTTGGGGTGTGTGTTTAGTGGCAGTCTATTTTGGGTGGTGTTTGTGTGGCAGTCTATTTTGGGTGGTGTCATGTGTGTCAGTCTATTTTGGGGTGTGTGTGTGCCAGTCTATTTTGGGGTGTGTGTTTAGTGGCAGTCTATTTTGGGTGGTGTTTGTGTGCCAGTCTATTTTGGGTGGTGTCATGTGTGTCAGTCTATTTTGGGGTGTGTGTGTGCCAGTCTATTTTGGGTGGTGTGTGTCAGTCTATTTTGCGTGGTGTGTGCCAGTCTATTTTGGGTGGTGTGTGTCAGTCTATTTTGCGTGGTGTGTGCCAGTCTATTTTGGGTGGTGTGTGTCAGTCTATTTTGCGTGGTGTGTGTCAGTCTATTTTGGGTGGTGTGTGTCAGTCTATTTTGCGTGGTGTGTGCCAGTCTATTTTGGGTGGTGTGTGTCAGTCTATTTTGCGTGGTGTGTGCCAGTCTATTTTGGGTGGTGTGTGTCAGTCTATTTTGCGTGGTGTGTGTCAGTCTATTTTGGGTAATGTGTGTCAGTCTATTTTGGAGTGTGTGTGTGTGTAGTGGCAGTCTGTTTTGGGGTGTGTGTTTAGTTGGAGTCTATTTTGGGTGGTGTGTGTCAGTCTATTTTGGGTGGTGTGTGCCAGTCTATTTTGGGTGGTGTGTGTCAGTCTATTTTGCGTGGTGTGTGTCAGTCTATTTTGGGTAATGTGTGTCAGTCTATTTTGGAGTGTGTGTGTGTGTAGTGGCAGTCTGTTTTGGGGTGTGTGTTTAGTGGCAGTCTATTTTGGGTGGTGTTTGTGTGGCAGTCTATTTTGGGTGGTGTCATGTGTGTCAGTGTATTTTGGGGTGTGTGTGTGTGCCAGTCTATTTTGGGGTGTGTGTTTAGTGGCAGTCTATTTTGGGTGGTGTTTGTGTGCCAGTCTATTTTGGGTGGTGTCATGTGTGTCAGTCTATTTTGGGGTGTGTGTGTGCCAGTCTATTTTGGGTGGTGTGTGTCAGTCTATTTTGCGTGGTGTGTGCCAGTCTATTTTGGGTGGTGTGTGTCAGTCTATTTTGCGTGGTGTGTGCCAGTCTATTTTGGGTAATGTGTGTCAGTCTATTTTGGAGTGTGTGTGTGTGTAGTGGCAGTCTGTTTTGGGGTGTGTGTTTAGTGGCAGTCTATTTTGGGTGGTGTTTGTGTGGCAGTCTATTTTGGGTGGTGTCATGTGTGTCAGTCTATTTTGGGGTGTGTGTGTGCCAGTCTATTTTGGGGTGTGTGTTTAGTGGCAGTCTATTTTGGGTGGTGTTTGTGTGCCAGTCTATTTTGGGTGGTGTCATGTGTGTCAGTCTATTTTGGGGTGTGTGTGTGCCAGTCTATTTTGGGTGGTGTGTGTCAGTCTATTTTGCGTGGTGTGTGCCAGTCTATTTTGGGTGGTGTGTGTCAGTCTATTTTGCGTGGTGTGTGTCAGTCTATTTTGCGTGGTGTGTGTCAGTCTATTTTGGGTAATGTGTGTCAGTCTATTTTGGAGTGTGTGTGTGTGTAGTGGCAGTCTGTTTTGGGGTGTGTGTTTAGTGGCAGTCTATTTTGGGTGGTGTGTGTCAGTCTATTTTGCGTGGTGTGTGCCAGTCTATTTTGGGTGGTGTGTGTCAGTCTATTTTGCGTGGTGTGTGTCAGTCTATTTTGCGTGGTGTGTGTCAGTCTATTTTGGGTAATGTGTGTCAGTCTATTTTGGAGTGTGTGTGTGTGTAGTGGCAGTCTGTTTTGGGGTGTGTGTTTAGTGGCAGTCTATTTTGGGTGGTGTGTGTCAGTCTATTTTGGGTGTGTGTGTGCCAGTCTATTTTGGGTGGTGTGTGTCAGTCTATTTTGGGTGGTGTGTGTCAGTCTATTTTGCGTGGTGTGTGTCAGTCTATTTTGGGTAATGTGTGTCAGTCTATTTTGGAGTGTGTGTGTGTGTAGTGGCAGTCTGTTTTGGGGTGTGTGTTTAGTGGCAGTCTATTTTGGGTGGTGTTTGTGTGGCAGTCTATTTTGGGTGGTGTCATGTGTGTCAGTGTATTTTGGGGTGTGTGTGTGTGCCAGTCTATTTTGGGGTGTGTGTTTAGTGGCAGTCTATTTTGGGTGGTGTTTGTGTGCCAGTCTATTTTGGGTGGTGTCATGTGTGTCAGTCTATTTTGGGGTGTGTGTGTGCCAGTCTATTTTGGGTGGTGTGTGTCAGTCTATTTTGCGTGGTGTGTGCCAGTCTATTTTGGGTGGTGTGTGTCAGTCTATTTTGCGTGGTGTGTGTCAGTCTATTTTGGAGTGTGTGTGTGTGTAGTGGCAGTCTGTTTTGGGGTGTGTGTTTAGTGGCAGTCTATTTTGGGTGGTGTGTGTCAGTCTATTTTGGGTGGTGTGTGCCAGTCTATTTTGGGTGGTGTGTGTCAGTCTATTTTGCGTGGTGTGTGTCAGTCTATTTTGGGTAATGTGTGTCAGTGTATTTTGGGGTGTGTGTGTGTGCCAGTCTGTTTTGGGGTGTGTGTTTAGTGGCAGTCTATTTTGGGTGGTGTTTGTGTGGCAGTCTATTTTGGGTGGTGTCATGTGTGTCAGTGTATTTTGGGGTGTGTGTGTGCCAGTCTATTTTGGGTGGTGTCATGTGTGTCAGTCTATTTTGGGTAATGTGTGTCAGTCTATTTTGGAGTGTGTGTGTGTGTAGTGGCAGTCTGTTTTGGGGTGTGTGTTTAGTGGCAGTCTATTTTGGGTGGTGTTTGTGTGGCAGTCTATTTTGGGTGGTGTCATGTGTGTCAGTCTATTTTGGGGTGTGTGTGTGCCAGTCTATTTTGGGGTGTGTGTTTAGTGGCAGTCTATTTTGGGTGGTGTTTGTGTGCCAGTCTATTTTGGGTGGTGTCATGTGTGTCAGTCTATTTTGGGGTGTGTGTGTGCCAGTCTATTTTGGGTGGTGTCATGTGTGTCAGTCTATTTTGGGGTGTGTGTGTGCCAGTCTATTTTGGGTGGTGTGTGTCAGTCTATTTTGCGTGGTGTGTGCCAGTCTATTTTGGGTGGTGTGTGTCAGTCTATTTTGCGTGGTGTGTGCCAGTCTATTTTGGGTGGTGTGTGTCAGTCTATTTTGCGTGGTGTGTGTCAGTCTATTTTGGGTAATGTGTGTCAGTCTATTTTGGAGTGTGTGTGTGTGTAGTGGCAGTCTGTTTTGGGGTGTGTGTTTAGTGGCAGTCTATTTTGGGTGGTGTGTGTCAGTCTATTTTGGGTGGTGTGTGCCAGTCTATTTTGGGTGGTGTGTGTCAGTCTATTTTGCGTGGTGTGTGTCAGTCTATTTTGCGTGGTGTGTGTCAGTCTATTTTGGGTAATGTGTGTCAGTCTATTTTGGAGTGTGTGTGTGTGTAGTGGCAGTCTGTTTTGGGGTGTGTGTTTAGTGGCAGTCTATTTTGGGTGGTGTTTGTGTGGCAGTCTATTTTGGGTGGTGTCATGTGTGTCAGTGTATTTTGGGGTGTGTGTGTGCCAGTCTATTTTGGGTGGTGTCATGTGTGTCAGTCTATTTTGGGTAATGTGTGTCAGTCTATTTTGGAGTGTGTGTGTGTGTAGTGGCAGTCTGTTTTGGGGTGTGTGTTTAGTGGCAGTCTATTTTGGGTGGTGTTTGTGTGGCAGTCTATTTTGGGTGGTGTCATGTGTGTCAGTCTATTTTGGGGTGTGTGTGTGCCAGTCTATTTTGGGGTGTGTGTTTAGTGGCAGTCTATTTTGGGTGGTGTTTGTGTGCCAGTCTATTTTGGGTGGTGTCATGTGTGTCAGTCTATTTTGGGGTGTGTGTGTGCCAGTCTATTTTGGGTGGTGTGTGTCAGTCTATTTTGCGTGGTGTGTGCCAGTCTATTTTGGGTGGTGTGTGTCAGTCTATTTTGCGTGGTGTGTGCCAGTCTATTTTGGGTGGTGTGTGTCAGTCTATTTTGCGTGGTGTGTGTCAGTCTATTTTGCGTGGTGTGTGTCAGTCTATTTTGGGTAATGTGTGTCAGTCTATTTTGGAGTGTGTGTGTGTGTAGTGGCAGTCTGTTTTGGGGTGTGTGTTTAGTGGCAGTCTATTTTGGGTGGTGTGTGTCAGTCTATTTTGGGTGGTGTGTGCCAGTCTATTTTGGGTGGTGTGTGTCAGTCTATTTTGCGTGGTGTGTGTCAGTCTATTTTGGGTAATGTGTGTCAGTCTATTTTGGAGTGTGTGTGTGTGTAGTGGCAGTCTGTTTTGGGGTGTGTGTTTAGTGGCAGTCTATTTTGGGTGGTGTTTGTGTGGCAGTCTATTTTGGGTGGTGTCATGTGTGTCAGTGTATTTTGGGGTGTGTGTGTGTGCCAGTCTATTTTGGGGTGTGTGTTTAGTGGCAGTCTATTTTGGGTGGTGTTTGTGTGCCAGTCTATTTTGGGTGGTGTCATGTGTGTCAGTCTATTTTGGGGTGTGTGTGTGCCAGTCTATTTTGGGTGGTGTGTGTCAGTCTATTTTGCGTGGTGTGTGCCAGTCTATTTTGGGTGGTGTGTGTCAGTCTATTTTGCGTGGTGTGTGCCAGTCTATTTTGGGTAATGTGTGTCAGTCTATTTTGGAGTGTGTGTGTGTGTAGTGGCAGTCTGTTTTGGGGTGTGTGTTTAGTGGCAGTCTATTTTGGGTGGTGTGTGTCAGTCTATTTTGGGTGGTGTGTGCCAGTCTATTTTGGGTGGTGTGTGTCAGTCTATTTTGCGTGGTGTGTGTCAGTCTATTTTGGGTAATGTGTGTCAGTCTATTTTGGAGTGTGTGTGTGTGTGGTGGCAGTCTGTTTTGGGGTGTGTGTTTAGTGGCAGTCTATTTTGGGTGGTGTTTGTGTGGCAGTCTATTTTGGGTGGTGTCATGTGTGTCAGTGTATTTTGGGGTGTGTGTGTGTGCCAGTCTATTTTGGGTGGTGTCATGTGTGTCAGTCTATTTTGGGGTGTGTGTGTGCCAGTCTATTTTGGGTGGTGTGTGTGTGTCAGTCTATTTTGGGGTGTGTGTGTGCCAGTCTATTTTGGGTGGTGTGTGTGTGTCAGTCTATTTTGGGTGGTTTGTGTGGCACTGGCAGTCTATGGGGGGTGTAGTGGCAGTCTATTTTGGGGGGGTGTCAGTCTATTTTGGGTGGTTTGTGTGCATGTGGCAGTGTATTTTGAGTATTGTGTGTCATTAGCTTAGCTGTGGTCTGCGGATATCATCCCCCCACCTCCCATAGCTGCCCAAACGCATGCTTCATGGAGCTTCTCCTCCTTCCGGGATCGTGTCCCGCGATTGGAGGTTAGGCTCTTGCGTGGGTGTGAGGTCTGCGTGTTTTATTGGGTGTGGTTTTCATGGGCGTGATTTTGGTGTGTGGGGGCAGCATTTCATCCTTGGACCCAGGCAGCACAATGTCATGGGCCAACCCTGACTGAGGCCTCACATTATAGCCTAAAAATGGTATTTTATTTTTTCTACTTTTATCCGATTAATCAAAAAGTTAATCGGCCAACTAATCGATTATGAAAATAATCGTTAGTTGCAGCCCTACACCAGAGACAATAATCTTGGGTTTCACTTGTATCAGCACTGCCTCCATCAATTGTAGAGGTCAAGATTTGACTCTCCTTCCACTTCTGCCTTTAGAGTTTCAACATATACTACTAAGGGGTAGTTTTATTACCCCTGGAATGGTTGTTGGAATGCACGAAGGGTCATGCCATCCTAGACTGGAACAAAAGGTGAAATCTCAAAAGGGAAATATCCTATTACCCATAAAAAATGCTGCTTTTTAAAATGCAAAATAAATAAACCAGCAATAACAAGCATCATGTATAAAATTTTGGCTATAGAAAATATCAGTTAATGCAGTATTCATTTCACAGGCTTGTCATAAAGTAGTCGCTCTCTCTCTCTCTGTAGTGTAATGTACTAAATTACTTTGCACAATCAATACTGTGGTCTAATAAATGTTGTCAAACTGGCAGTTTTCAGAATCTTATCTTTTATTTTTTGAAGTCTTCACATGAAGATGAGGATTGATGGCTTTGTATTGAGACATCCATTGACACATAAGTAACATTTTTATCTACAGATTTTTTTTAACTATTGGGGGCTTCCTGAACCTCTTAGCTTGGGGACAGTGAGTAGATGGACAAACCCACCCAAAACAATACAGGGGATTACAGACCCACCTGTGACCAAATGATCCCACACTATGGCCCAGTGGAAGAGATAACAGGTCTCTGACCCCTATATATATATATATATATATATATATATATATATATATATATATATATATATATATTAGTGATGAGCGAGCACCGTGATGCTCGGGTGCTCGGGTGCTCTGACCGAGCACCCCCTGCTGCTCGAGTGCTCGGCCGAGCACCCGAGCCCCATTGAATACAATGGGAGCACTCGAGCATCAAACCAGGCACCCCCTGCTCTGATGAGCGGAGGGTGCCTGGTCAATGTCCCCCTTCATGTCCGCTATGCCCCTCTTCCACAATGTCCCCCTTCATCTCCTCTATGCCATAGAGGAGATGAAGGGGGACATTGTGGAAGAGGGGCATAGCGGAGATGAAGGGGGACATTGTGGAAGAGGGGCATAGACTCTATGCCCCTCTTCCACAATGTCCCCCTTCATCTCCGCTATGCCCCTCTTCCACAATGTCCCCCTTCATCTCCTCTATGGCATAGAGGAGATGAAGGGGGACATTGTGGAAGAGGGGCATAGCGGACATGAAGGGGGACATTGTGTAAGACGGGCATAGCGGAGATGAAGGGGGACATTGTGGAAGAGGGGCATAGAGTCTATGCCCCTCTTCCACAATGTCCCCCTTCATGTCCGCAATGCCCCCTTCATCTCCGCAATGCCCCCGTACCTCCATTCCCTGGTGGTCCAGCGGAGCTTCTTCGGATCTGTGCCTCTTCCGGCACAGATCCTCTTCACCCGAGCTTGTCGGGCGAGCACATGGCGGTACTCGTACGAGTACCGCCATGTGCCGAGCAGAGCGATGCTCGAGCCGATCCGAGCATCGGCCGAGCACGCTCGCTCAACACTAATATATATATATGTCTTCTGTTTTTAATTGCAGCACACTGGGACCCACAAGCATTACAAAAATGGTACTTAAAGGGTCCCCAGCACATTTCACATTACAGAGCACATATTTAATTTGTATACAGACAAGCGCAGGTTTGACTTTTTGTCTGTTTGTTTTCACTTTGGGTTTATGCCTGAGGTTTGGGGGACTGGAGAACTCTCTCATTCTTTGCTGCTGTCTATGTACTTACTCTTTATATTCACATTAAAATTGTATTATTATATGGATATGTTATGGTGAGTTGGTGCTGTGAGTTTTCTTGCTTTTTGTTCACACTTCTCCCTCACCAAGCGACTCAACTATGCATGAAAACATAGGAACTGGGGTGCTGAAAAATGCAGAAAAAATGGAAGCAGGTGCTCTGGACTGATGAGTCAAAATCTGAAATATCTGTCTTTAACAGAAGGCAGTTGGTTCGCCGGAGGGCTGGAGAGAGGTACAATAATGAGTGTCTGCAGGCAACTGTGTAACATGGTGGAGGTTCCTTGCAAGTTTTGGGCTGCATTTCTGCAAATGGAGTTGGGGATTTGGTCAAAATTAATGATAATAATGAGGCATCTGATTGTATTCTGCAGCATGACAATGACCCCAAACCTACAGCCCAAGTCATTCTATCTTCGGCATAAAGAAGAACAAGGAGTCCTGCAGGTGATAGTATGGCCCCCAGAGAGCCCTGAGCTCAACATCATTGAGTTTGTCTGTGATTACATGAAGAGAAAGAGCAGCAACTGAGGCTGCCTAAATCCACAGAAGAACCGGGGTTAGTTCTCCAAGATGTTTGAAACAACCAACCTGCCGAGTTCCTTAACAAACTGTGTGCAAGTGTACCTAGAAGAACTGATGTTATTTTGAAGGTAAAGGGTGGTCACACCAAATATTGATTTGATTTAGGTTTTTCTTCTGTTCACTCACTATCATTTTGTTAATTGATAAAAATAAACTATTACTATTTTCTTTTTTTGTTTAAAATATTTTTATTGATTTTTCATGGAATAAGAACAACGCATACACTTAACAAGTATAGAAAAGAATCCCAAAAGGCAGGAAAAACATACCACTCAATACATTACACAGTGTAGTGCACAAGCCCAGGTGGAAACAAAGTGCAGAAACTCGTAGAAACATAGTCAGAAGCCCAACCAGTCAGCAAGTGTGACCTCAAACACCATGCAAAGGTAAACCAACAGGAATGATGAGTCGAGACTGGACTCGGCACTGAGGTCCTGCAGTGATAAGATCTACCTCCTGGGGCAGAAAAAGAAAGGAACAAGAAGAAAGGAAGCAAAGAGAGAGAAAAAAGAAAGAAAGAAAAAGGGAAGGGGGAGGGGTAAGGAAGGGGTGCACTGGTCCCACGCGGACACCCCCGGCCAGATCCTGACCACGGGTGGGCCCCAACAGCATCCGAGGTAGGTAAAAACTATTACTATTTTCACATCTGCCTAAGACTTTTGCACAGTACTTTGTATATATATATATATATATATATATACAAAGTATATATATATATATATAATCATCCTCCTTTTCCACATCCACATTACACATAATTAGCCCTAACATTGCCTGCTCCCAACTGATTATAATGATGTGTTGCTTTGTTTGTTATATTACTTATACTCTTATGTAAAATTACTGTCTTCGTTCATAATGTAATATGCCACAATATCAGCTGTACTTGGAACTTGCTTGAGGCCAAGTACTCTGACCTACTTTCCTTTGCTGTGTGCATGACCTAGTCAAACACTTCTTTTATCTATATAAAAGTAAAACTGCATATGTGGTTATACACAATCCGGTGATCCTGTCTAGAAAGATTTGCTTTATGTACTGCAAGTTGTAGCTCTTTGTGAATTAATCTTGACTTATTTTTTACACATTTAATACATTTTCGAGACCAACCTTATTCTCTCTGAGGCAAATACCTGACATACACGCACACACACACGTTCGCACATACTCACACACACAACCATTATTAACTTATTTTTTGAAATTACTGAATTTCTGATATATTTCCCTGCTGTTTTCCCAGAGGCTTTTACAATCACATAATATAGAAGAAGTATTCATTGCTTATTTGCTTTATATACAAGTTGCATCTCTTATGTTTTTGCATGTTTGAGTAAAAAAAAAGGTTGTCAAGACAACATCATTGTATCTAACACAGATTATGATAAGCATGCACTGTCACACACGCAGACATGTGACCATTATAAACCATTTTTTAGACCATACACACACATGAACATTACTTTCTTATTTTTTGATATCACTGAAATACTGATACACTTGCTTTTTATTTCTTACAGACGTCTATAGTCACATAATATGTTAAAATTATGAATTGCTTATTTAAAATTGGAGTATATTTAGTTAGCAGGAGACTAAGTAGTTTACCATATACAGTGCAATGCTTAAAGGGATAGTAATACTTTATTATTACTATCCCCCATATTGTAGATATTTGCAAAATAATTAAGTATTACTTATTATTAATATTATTACTATCCCTTTAAGAATTTGGACAGTGACACAAGTGGTGTTATTTTGTCTCTGTATTCCATCACACTGGATTTCACAAGAAACAATGACTAAGAAGACTGTCAGCTTTAATTTGCGCATATTTATATCCACAGACCGTGAACTATATAAGAATTCCTGCTCTTTTACACACAGTTCACCCATTCTAGTGGAACAAAAGTAATTGGACAAATAACACAATCTTAAACAAATTCATCATAGTAGTTTGTTGCAAATCCTTTGCATTCAATAAAGTCTGCAGCCCATAGGTATCAACAGACACTGGTAATTACAGCAAAGTACTAACTATGACTACATTGTTTAAGATTGCTATATGTCTAATTACTTTTGGTCCCCTATAATGGAGGAACTATGTAAAAAAGTTACTGTTTATGGATTTAAATACCCTCAAATTAAAGCTCATGGGCTGCACATTGTCCCTGTGGCATTGTTTCATTTCACATCCATTGTGCTAGAGTATAGATCCCAAACAACAAAACTTGTGTCACTGTACAAATACTTAGGGACTGCACAGTACCAGGGCTATTTCTCCCAAAATGATAAAAAGTGTTGGTTCTCTTTAAGTTGTTTTTATTATTTCTGGAGAGAAGCTCTATACTGTATAATGTATTTATTTTATGTTAGTTAAAGGGGCCTATAATATTATTAGTAGTAGTATTTTTTAGTTTTTGGGGAGCCAACATATTCTACAGCACTGAACAAAAATGGGGAGAAAATAACATACACTGACTGTTGTTCCATGAGGAATCCATTGGAGACCTCTCTAGCATGTAAGTGGTTAAAAACCAAATTGAAACCAAAGGGAAATGTTATTTGACTCCTAGGACTCGATTTAAAGGCAGCCGTTAGTAAAAAAAATCACTAACGGGTGCGTTAAGTGTCATGTTGCAATTCAAAGATCCGTCTAAAGAACAGCTAACGGCAGTTTCACAATCCTTACGGCCGATACACCTACGTGCATTCAGACGCATGGAACAACATACCCCAGAGCTATTCAAAGGCTTGCGGTACTGCTAACAGCTGAAAACAAGACACACCTAACGGCTAAAAGTTAAGACCCACTTTTCTCACACGTTAGACACTGAACGGCCAAAACAAAACACCCGTTACATAGGAAAACACACAAAATGCTTACCGCACAACCATGTAAATGGGAAAATTAACCCGTGCAATGCCAAAACAACACAAAAACATGCACACACAACACAAATCACTACACACACAACAACAACCAACACCACAGGGACAACGACACACAAAAAAACAACAACACAGCATGGCACGGAACAATGGGGGTTATCACACAAAGCGGACACCTGCAAATACAAGCGCACCTGGGCAACATCAACACGCGACCTGCACCCCACAAATGCACACCCGCAAATGGCACACACAGAACAAGCACAACACACCACATCTTATAACACACACACACCTGCTAACACTTACCTGGACAAAAACAACTCACCATTGGTCAGCACTCACCTCATCAACACACCTACACAACGCCCTAGCAAGTACTTAAAGGGACAACTCAACACACTCACTTGTGGCTTGTTTTCCACTCAGGGAGGGAGAGAGAGAGAGATAGAGATAGAGAGAGAGAGAGAGAGAGAGAGAGAGAGAGAGATAGAGACAGATAGAGACAGATAGAGAGAGCAAACAGTATGTTGGGTTACATATTGTTGCGAAGGCTGCGTAGAAGGCGTGCAAGGGAGAGAGCTGGGGAACATCAGCAACCTCCAAGCACGCCTCATCAACAGCCTCCACCTGTTGCAAGTGAGGAGGCTCTGGCTCAGCAGCCACACAGGAGCCCATCCCCACCCGGAGGACACCTGCCTGCAGATGCACAGCTGCAGCAACAGGATGCTCACCATCAACAGGATGCTCCCCAGCTGCCACAGGGACCCCTGCAGCAGCCCAGGATGCATAGACGACCACCAAGGCCCAGGGTATACCGCCCAAGGGTCACTCTCTTTGGAATGACCGATGACGAGGTTATTGATCGCTACAGGTTGAGGCCACACAGCATCATAGCCCTGTATGAGGTCATCAAGGAGCAGGTGGATCCCATATGCACCCATAACCATGCTCTAACTGGCCTTCAAAAACTCCTGTGTGCCATACACTTCATGGCAAGTGGCGCCTTTCAGTCGACAGAGGGTTACGCATCTGGCATGTCCCAGGCCACATTCTCCAGGGTGCTGGCCCAGGTCTTGCCAGCCCTCAAAGCCAAGGCCAGTACCTACATACATTTCCCCATCACCGATATGGAGTGGACACATCTGAAGCAGGGCTTCTATGCAAGGGGAGGCATGCCCAGGGTCATGGGTGCAATAGATTGCACCCATGTCCGTATCAAAGCACCAGCACGTCAGGGACATATGTTCCTGAACCGCAAAAACTTCCACTCCATGAATGTGCAGATGGTGTGTGACAGCAACCTGGCCATAATGAATGTCTGTGCGAAATTTCCCGGGAGCTGTCACGATTCACATATACTCAGAAATTCATCTGTGCAGAGGGATTTCAAAAATGGGACCTATACAGGCGGATGGCTTCTGGGTGAGTTAACAGCACCAAATGACACCACATAGACATGTGCTAGTACGTTCACCACAGAAAACATCATTTACACAATATGTGCTCCTTGTCACACCATGTCACTCACTTTCCACAGGTGATGCTGGCTATGGATGCAAGCCATGGCTCCTCACCCCGGTCGCCAATCCCCAAAACGATGCCCAGGAACGATATAACCAGGCTCATGCCAGAACACTAAATGCCATTGAGCGGACCTTCGGCCTCCTCAAGTCCCGATTCCGATGTCTGGACCAATCGGGGGGAGCATTGCAGTATGCACCAGGCAAGGTCTGCAACATCATCGTGGCATGTGCCATCCTACATAATATCGCGGTGGACACCAGACTCATCGACGATGTCCATCCCCCACCCAGACCTGAAGACCCTGTGGATACCGTTGAGTGTGAGGAAACCCCAACAGGGATGCAGATTGATCAGGGATCACTTCTGCTGTGAGTATAATACATGTATGCACACAATCCATGCATACACACCCACCACAACACACATGTTCTGTTTCACCCCACAGGATCAGTGACACAGCCCTGACACTGGCTGCAGTATGGACCACCAGCATCAACTATTCCGTGGACCAGTCAGATTGGGCCTAGAGCTTCCGAATACATCTGACAACCTGTCGTCCATGTTGATACTGCTACCTCAAGGATATCATTCATGCCCCCCTGGAAACCAAGGTACAACACTTTAACCTTGTTCAGCATATCCCACAGCTCCCTAGGCACCAACTAAAGTGTTCTGCTAGGATCAGACCCATAGCAACCATGGTACCCCTGTAGCAAGGGAGTCTCATCCAAGCCAATGCATCGGATAGAACTCTGTCATATAAGGGGTTCAGGGGGCATTCGTGAGGACATGGGACCAGTAGCTTGCTACAGTTGAAGAAAGCAGCAGAGGGGTGGATCGACAGTAATAGTGTGTTACACAACATGGAGCTCATGAAATGTGGATCACATCTCCATGGACACCATGCTGCCCTGTGTGTGTGTGTGTGCAGTGATATGTGCCCCAGAAAGAAATACACACATTAACAAATATGTCCTACTAGCTCCATGAACCAAACATATTTGGCCTGTCTCTGACAGTGGCAGCCCAAATATATTGTTGTCAGGAAGCTATTAGGACATATTTGTTGATGTGTGTAACCATGTCAGGGGCAAATATCCCTAAGGATGGTTAACATCCCCTTAGTTCCCCCCATGATGGTTCATAGACCAGTACACAACACATTACAAAGCAGTGGTTTGTGTAGACTTATGTAACGGGAAAGATTAAGAGGATCATGATGTTGTAGCTGTTGCATGACGATCACTTCGAGGGTGATGTTCCAAATCCTGTCCTCTTGTCCCACAGGCATCCATAGCACTATCCATCCTTGAACAGAGGAGTTTCCATATGACTGGACTGAAGTCTGGACAACACTTCCATGAAGCTCACCCCTTGGCGTTTCAAGTGATTGTGTTGGTGATGCAATGTTTGACCTGATGTTCACAGCAACCTCTACTGGAACATTCACATATGGACACAAATTAATGTGTGTACTAACATCCAGGTATCAGACCTGTACAGTAAGACTGCTCATACACAGATGCCAAACTATGTAGACAACACATGAGCAGTTCACTAGCATTTCTAATGTATTCCTATTTAGTTCAGATGTACCTTTTTGTGCTCATACAAGTGTTTAATGCATATTGGCTAAATACACAAGAAACATCACTACTCAATCCGTGTCTGTATGAATGAATGTTGGATCAAACACCTGTCAATGTGTAACCGTACCCAAGGCTAGAGTATCCCTCATACAAAGGAAGGCATGATTTACATCACAGGAGTCCACTAGTTGCCTGACCATGAGTGGACTTTGTGATGTATACATGCAATGACATGATGGCAGTGATACACTGATGTGTGTTGTGAGTGATTAGCTGGTGATACAGGGGACACACTTCCACTGTGATGTGATGTCCACGGTTTGTGTGTTGCTCAATATAATCAATGTCCTGAGATTGCTGTAGGTTGTCATATCTCAGTACATGGGCTACATCAACAAAAACAACCATGTGGACAAGTGTTATCACTGGTGAAGTGTGTTATAACCTTAGTTAAACAACAACACAACTTAAAGGGATAGTAAACCCTGAAAATAAGTTTATTTCACATTGTAGCCCTTTAAAAAACATGAAAAATGATATCAGTCTTATCTACCAAACATATATGATTTGGGAGATAAGACTTATATCATTTTACATGTTTTTTTAAGGGCTACAATATAGAATGAACTTATTGTCAAGGTTTACTATCCCTTTAATACATAAGCCAATGCTCAGCCTAAGGTTCCAATGTGCGTGCTACACAATGAAATCTTAGGAAGATCATTGGGTTATGCAGTAAGTTAGGCTGTGATTCAAACTCCTGTTGTGCAACTGACTTGCTGGAGAACACAATGCTCACCCTAGGATCACAATGTGTAACACACACATTGAGATCCTAGGGTGTACATTGTGTTCCCCAGTATGTCAGCTGCACAATAGAATTTTGATTTAAAGACCATATTGATGCATGATCAATCTGTCCTGCTTGTTATTTCCCTGCTAAGTCGCATAGCTGTTAGCAGCACACAGCAGATCAGACAGGATTCAAAAGCACAATTTTCATTTATTGAGGGGGCAGATGACAGGTTGGGCCTTTCATTTCTTTTTTTTTTTGGGGGGGGCCTTAGACTTGGTGCCAGAGGTGGATGCCCTGGCTGATTGCCTTGTCACCCTCTGTCCCCTAGGTGTGGCTTCAGGGGTAACACTGGAAGGGGTGGTGGGTGCAGTGGACCCCTCTGTGGAACACAGGTTCTCCCTCTCCATCCTCAGGTTCTCCCTGCGGTTAATCTCTCGCAACTCCACGAGTACCTGTGCAAACATGTCCATCATCCCCGTATGGATCTGGTGGAGTTGTGTGTTCCCCCTGGCAACCTCTGACTCCAGAGCTTGGATTCTGGTCTCCAACCTGTTCGTGTTCCTCCGGGATTCCCTCCGGTTCCTCGTGAGGTTGTCGTTGGTGGCGTGGGTTGCCCGGAGCTGTCCTCTTTGAAGGGCCATGCACTCAGCCTCCAGATCTGTGGTGCGTTGACTGCTGGAGATGGGAGTGGCCGGTGACACATGTGCTGTTTCCCCAGCTTCAGCTATCTCCTCAGCCTCTGTTTCCCCAGCTTCAGCTGTCTCCTCAGCCTCTGCTTCCACAGGTTCAGCTGTCTCCTCAGCCTCTGCTTCCACAGGTTCAGCTGTCTCCTCAGCCTCTATCTCCCCAGCCTCTGCTGTCTCCTCTGCTGGTACTGGGTGTGCTGTGGCTGCTACTGCTGTTTGTGTTGGTGGAGTGGCTTGCACAGACGATGTGTGGGTGCCCACCACATCAAGGGACCCACTGCTGCCCACTGATGTCTGTGCTGGTTGAGGTGGTGGGGTGAACAAGTCCCTTTGCTGAGGGCGCTGGGGCTCCCCAATCAGGCCCAGGTGTTGGTAGTCAAGTGGCCAAGGGTCATACCTTGGCCAGTGGTAGGTGCTTGGCCCCCACCTGGGATCATACCTGGGGCCATGCTGGGGAGCCATCCAGGAGGGTAGATCCATCTCGGTGGAATATGGCCCATATTGGCTGGTGGCCACATTCCCGGGCAGCCATTGCCTCCCTGGTGGTGGTGGTGCTGCTGCTGGAGGGTAATAGCTCCCGGTGGTAGTGGGATGCATCCATCTCTCCCCCTGAATCCAGCCGCTGTACATTTGTGGAGCATCCTGTGGTGGGGCAGGCAGTTGAGAGGCAGGCAGTTGAGAGGCAGGCAGTTGAGAGGCAGCCAGTTGAGAGGCAGGCAGTTGAGAGGCAGGCAGTTGAGAGGCAGGCAATGGTGATGCAGCCAGTTGGGGAGGAGGTGTGGTGGTTGTAGACGCTTCCCTGTGGCTAGTCCCCTCCTCTGTATACTCCTCACTGGGTGGTGTGGTCGGCTCCTCCACGGGCTCCTGCTGCGATGGAGGCCCATAAGCTGTGTGGAGAATTGAGATTGTGTGATTAGTAAACGTAGCCATGATGGGATTAATGGGATACTAATACATGAAATGCAGAAAGGGAAATATATGTTTTGTGGTTTATCACCCTGAGTGAAACAAGGGTACTCCCACTGCTGGAGGGGGTTTTTGTTCAAAAAGTCTCCCAGCTCAGAATAGAATTGCTTTGGTGCTATATCCCAGTGGCCTGAAGTTGTACATTGGCACTGTTGCTACATTATCCTATGAGAATTTATTGCGTCTGGACGTAAGCTGTCCATAGGATGGTCTAGCAACATCGCCATTTTAGAGTTCCAGGCCACTGTGATATTGCCCCTGGAGTAGTCAACTATGAGCTGTGCTACATTTTGAATGAAACACCTTTCAGCAGTGGGAATACCCTTGTTTTGCTCGGGGGATGAACCCTGCAATATATTTTTCTTTTCACATGTTAGGTTTTACTATCCCTTTAACGGAATAGCAATGGTTAATTTCACCATGATGTAATATTGTAGGCATTGTAAGAGATAGATGTGGATCGATGTTAGTCCTATCCCTCCAACCCACATGGTTAGACAGATATTGCTCTATTTGACAGTCATTTTGACATGTTTGACAGTCATTTCACCACACGGAGGCTCTTCAGCAGAGCCTAAATTGCCCCATTCAGAGATGTAAACTTCATTGGAATGGTGAACAGAGTGTGCTTGCAAACCTGGCACACTTTGTTGACCATCTCAAAGATGTATCCATCTCTGAAGGGGCAATTTAGGCTCTGCTGAAGAGCCTCCGTGTGGTCTAATGACTGAAATCTCCAGCTGTCAAATAGAGCGATATCTGTCTAACCATGAGGGTTGGAGGGATAGGACTAACATGGATCCACATGTTGGTGAAATTAACAATTGCTATGCCATTACAGTTACATACAAGAAGAAATGGTCATATATGCATGTGGATGTGTACCTTTCATATGGATATGAATATATCCTTTCCAGATATGAAGCCAGAGATCATTTCAGTAGGTGTGATTGCCTTACTGGCTATATATGTGCACCCATCAAAATATACATTGGATTGATATGATGGATATGAACACACCTCGTATATCCCATCTACGTAGAGTGGGATATACTAGGTATGTGTATTTGGATGGTATCAATGTAAGTTAGTTTCTGATGGATGCACATATCTGGCCAGTAGGGCAATCACAGGCAGTGAGATGATCTCTGGGTTCACATCGTGTTGGGACATATTTTGAGCCATTTGAAAGGTACATATCTCACCATTTTCCTTTGTGTGCATATCTTTTTTGAACAGATGTGCAGTGGGAATCAAGTGTTATTCAACCCTATCTTCTTAGCTGATCCTGTCCAATTCACAATTTTTCATTACTTGACAGGTGACTCTCTGGTTGTCAGGATCATATCCTATGCATTGCATTGTAGGGCATGGGATACCACCCTGGCAATCAGAGATTGATGAACTGGACAGGATCCTGTCCATGTCGTGTGTTCCAGTTGAATCCTGAAGGGCAACAATCACGCCAGTAGTGAGGGATATCTCTGATTGAGGCCTGTTTTTCTTTGAGTATGAGCCCATCCATCCTTCTGAGTGAGGCAACCGTACTCAATCCGAGATATCTATCATTCATGGCCTGTTGGTGACCAAGGTACAATGGTTGATATTTGGTTCCCATGTGTATCATGCAAACAGTGTCTGGTGTACCATCCATCCATGGCATCAGCACCCCTGAGGATCCATGTGGGAATCAGATGTGAGATATGTCATTTGAAGTTAGAGTAAATGATTGCAGACACAACACCAAGGCCTACTTTTTCCCCCTTTAATTCTGGGGTATTGTTTGAGGCCTGTGTGTTGCACATACAAGCAGTTATTCTCAGTGACACTGTGATGTGTGACCTGCTCCATCCTTTTTGTGATTCAGTAAGCGGTGTTGTTGACATGATGGAGTGTACATGATGCTGACTTCTCCAGTGATCTCATTTCCCCATTTCCAGTGTTTTGTATGGAGTGTATACGATGGGACCTTAGCAACTTGATTCATGTTATTGCATATTCTCCATAGGCTAACACTGGTATTGGTGAAATGAGGATGTGTAAGGGTGAATTTCTCTCCACCATCTGTTTGTCACCGCTTAGTGAATGTCCCCTGTGTAGCATGTGATCGTTGGCCTATTGACTTGATTGTTGTCTGGTTAACCCTTTGAGTCCCAGAGGGGTTGCCAAAGCATTGTTGATCGATGCATTGATGATCCCTCTAGCACTCGAGGGGTTAAGTGCTGACATCCCAGTGGGGACATGGGTGACATTGTGTGTGAACAGTGATTATCTATGACAGTCGACATTTTGAACAGCATGGTTTGTGTATTGTGTGTGATGAGCACAGCGACAGGAGGGTTGAAGTAGGACTTGGACAGGTTTGTTCCAAGTTGGACCTTGATATTTGTCCTTGTGTTGTGTCCTGTTTTTAACCCTCAGGGTGCTGTGTTGGTGCAGTTGTGTGCATGAATGATGGGCATGTGTTGAGGTGTGACTGTGTGTGCAGCTGGTGTTGGTTGCTGTAGTGTGTTGTTCTGTAGTGTTGCACTTACCGGTAGTGTGGAGGCTCCTCTCATCCCCAGTGTCAGCTCCTCCAACAACCCCCTCGATCAGGGTTGGGGACATATTCTGGCGCACCATCTCCTCCCAGCCGCAGAAGGTGATAGGGACAGGTGGGCCACCTCCAGTGCCTCGGGCGTGCTTGGCGAGTTCGGAGAGCTTGTTCTTGACCACCCTCCGGCAATCGCCCCATCGCTTTTTGATGGACTCCACGTCCCGCCTGCATGGAGCCACCGCGTTGACCCGGCTGCAGATCTGATTCCAGGCTGCCTTCCTCCTCGCTGACAGGCCAGGGACCTTCGCTGTCGGGTGGAGAACACTCTGCCTCTCCAGGACAGCTTCCACAAGAGCCGTGTTCTCCTCCTCTGTATACTTTGGGTCTCTGATCCTGGCCTCGTCACCTCCGGCATGGGATGACTCAGAGCCGGAGTGCCCTGCCTGGTCTGACCCTGACTGTGTGGGGTGCTCCCCAGCAACTACCCCTCGTCCCACTGCAGGTTCTGTCCCTGTCCTGCGTGTTCCTGCTCTTGTGGGCCGGGTCCCCCTCCGCCCTGCGGATCTCCCTCTCCCACCCCTGCTCTGCTGAGGGATCCCCTCCTGAGCTTCCTCCTCCTCCTCCACTACTCTCCCCATCCCTCTCTCCTGTCCTCCTCTCCTGGCCATCATTCACCCAGTCACACCCAGGCACTCCCACAGGCCCTCACAGACACACTCGATCCAGTCACTCGCTGTCACACACTTTCACTCCCAGATTCACACTGTCAAAATAAAAAGTAAAATGTGTAAGGTATTATGAAAAAAAAAGGACTATGTGTATGTATGTGTATGTGTTTGTGTTTGTATGTGTGTATGTAATATGTGCAAAGGTGTAATATGTGTCTAGTACGTGCACCTCTCTCCAAACTCCAAACTCAAAAATCTCCTTCTACCTCCAATGTATGCTCCTTTCTCCCTCTCTCTGATCGCTATCCTCCGCTCCTGATATCTAGCTCTGAAGAACTCGATAACAGACAGTGTGTGACGGTTATTTTTGGGTATATATAGGTGTATTTGAAGTTATTTGATACATTGGGGCTTTGTGATTGGCTGTGTGTTTGAATTTGTTTTGGCATCAATCATGGTTGCTTGACAACGGCAGCCATTATATTACATGCTGTTTTGAGCGCAGTTATCGTGTGATTTGGCCGCCCGTTGTGCATTAACATGAGCGACAACGGCTTTTGTGTTACGTGTTTTTTGTGTGCCTACGCTCGATAGCTATTCTTGTAGAGTAGCTATTGAATCTGCCGTAACTCCTGTATTATTTGCGAGCGATGTGCCTTTTTCACTTAGCGGCTGGTTTAACGGCTGCCTTTAAATCTAGCCCCTAGTGTGCAGTTCATTTGCCCCAGAATTACTCCAGTTCTTCTAAGTACAGCAGGTTTAGTGATTTACAGACACAAATGGTAATGAGGGCCCTGCTCGCAAGAGTTTACAGTCTAACCAGATTTATTCCAAATGCAGTATATGCAGCCCTTATTTTTATTAATATTAAAAAACATATATTGTAACTTAAAGAGGAACTATCTCCTTTCTAAGTCCTCCTCACCTCAGTGGGGGCATCCATTTTAACAGAAGTGGCATTATTACTTTTATTCCACACCTTTGGTAGTATCTGATATGTTCAGGCAGCCTCTAAAGGAGATGTGAGGTGATTTGGGGACAAAGTGAGTAATGAATTAGGAAGGTCATGCCACATATGTTAGAAAACTCAGCTCTGCTGTGATTAAAGGCACACTTGCACCTCTGCAGACCCCTCCCACACAATCACATATCATTATAGCACACAAAATGTGCTTTAATACTCTGTATGTCCTAATTCTATAAAGCTTTTAGTTCTTAAATTACCTTGCATTTCATTAGTGGCTTCAGCTGCATTAGCAGCTGTTAGTGAGTGCATGCTGCACTGTTGCAGGGCTTGGGAGGTGTTTGGGGGGGGGACAACAGGGAGCTCTGTGGCTGGCCCTGCCCCCACATGACATCAAACACCATTCAAAGGTGTATAAGAAATAAGTTATTTCAATGCATTCTGAGAGTAGCATGAGACTCACACTACTTCCAAAATACATTAGAATAGTTGATTTCTTCTGCACCATCACTCATTATGAGTGGGGAGCATTACAACTTCCGAAGCACAGGGTTGTCTTCTAAACAGGCGCATTGAGGGTACAGGGGACACCAGGTGAGGAAAATTAAACTTCCCCATCAACAGGAAGCTTACTGATGACCAGCACTGACTGACTTTCTTAGGTCCTTAGAAATCTCTTTGGAGGTCCGTGATGTGCTTCCATAAAACCTCATACTTAAACCCAAACTCATTCCTGCAGATTTAACTAATTACTTAAATACCTGATTCTAATTATTCCCTTTAACTGAGATAGTGGAACCAGAGGTTCACTTACTTTTGCACATACCCTGACTCTTAGGTACTCATTGTTTGCCTAATTTAGGCATCATTTTGTTACTATCAACCATACTGAATATTCAGAAAAGGACTGGTTTCAATTGGCTATCATGGTACAACTATGAAATCCTGTAATTATCACTGGGGTACACAAACTTTTTCTAACCATGGTGCATAAATTTCAGTTACAGCATTTTGCTTCATAGATGCATCTTTCAGATGTTACTATAAAGCCACCAAGAGCATTACAAGTATATGACAACTAAAGGCTTGTTGGGAGCTACTGTATGAAATACTGTGCGACACCCCAGCCTTGTACCACTAGTAGTCACAGACACACAAATATACCGCCTGACATCCAAGCCTTATTCTACTGTCCACTGGCAGTAACAAAATCACACAAACACTGTCTGGCACCACAGCCTTGTTCTACTGTCCACTGGTACCCAGAGAACCACAACTATACTGTGTGACAACCCAGTCTTGTTCCACTGTCCACTGGTAGTCACAGAACCATGCATACATTGTGACTCCTCACCTTTTGTTTCAATGTTCACTGGTAGTCACAGAACCCCATATACACTGCCTGTCACCACAGCTGTGTTCCTCTACCCATTAGTAGTCACAGAACTAGGCCAACACGTCTGACAACCTCAACTTTTCGCTACTATGCACTGGTACTAACAGAACCACATATACAGTATCTGAAACCCCTGCCTTGGTTCACTCTCCACTGGTGCTCATAGAACAACACATATATATTTTTCCCTTCAAATGGTGCTGGGCTACAACTCCCATCATTCCCAGTCAGGCACTGGCTGGTAAAGGATGATATAAGTTGTAGTCCAGAAAAAGCTGAAGTGCTGCAGGTCCTCTACCCCGTTTTACACCTCAAACAACCAGGCAGGCATGGTAGCCTTACACCTCTGCTGACTGTCCTGCTACCTAAGTGCTCATCTAAATGTTTGGGGGAGGTGTGTATGTACCCTCCAGTCTCTCTGGGAAAGAGTGCAGTGCTGAACACAGCAGTAGGACCGGAGTACCTCTGGTTCACTTGTAACGAGTAGGACAAGTAAGAATGAATTCTTTATTTTTATTTATACTGGCTCCTGTTCCACAACAGGTTAGATTTCCATTTATTTGTTTATTTTTGCACATGGAACATGTGAGTTCCTCTGCACATTCAGACAGGCAGTTAGGTTCTAGGACAAACAGCAGAGGTGCAAGGACACTCTTTCCTGCCTTTCAATTTGTGATTTGTGGTAGGGTGGCAACCTGGAGCACTCTAGCTTTTGCTGGACTACAACTCCAATAATCAGCCTCAACCAGCCAATGGCTGGATGAGAATCATTGAGGTTGTAATCCAGTACCATATGGTGAGCTGCAGATTGCCAGAACCTGCTGAACATTATCAGTGGTACAAGGCTGGGGTGTCAGGCAAAGTATGTGTGATTCAGAGACTATGATTGGACGTGGAACAAGGCTGGACATCAGAACAATGTATGTGCAGTTCTGTGACTACCAGTGGAGAGTGGGGGATGCAGTGAAAGAGTGAGAGGGATGCATGTTTAGCATGCCTGATCTACAGCTTTAAGTGAAACAGCATAGTTAGTTAATCCTTACATTTCAATATGAAAATAAGATAAGCACTGCATATGCACAAATGAGGGGTTACTTGCCTTTCTAACCCTAGGCAAGTGTGCACAGATATGTACAGAAGGGAGTAAATAGGATTTTTTTCAAATTTACACCGATTCAAAGATGACAGAATCTTTGAAACTCATGTAACTTCCTACTGTGGTCGGTAGGTACCATGCCCTCCAGAGGAAAATGATACCCATTTGATATAGGTTAAATTATTGTATGGAGCACCAGAAGAATTAAGCTAGAAAACAACAAAAAAAACTATATTCATAATTACTTATTTTTAACTTCTCGCCTGCATTCAAATCGTCCAAAAAGAGAAGGAAGGTATGCTGGTTTGAAAAATGGAAAACTCCCTTTTCAAATGTAAATCAATGAGAATTTTAGGAGTGTTTGTTTGTCCCTAGAGTGCAGTTGGTTTGCTCCAGAACTGCACCGTTAGTGTTAAATTGAAGCTATAGGATCAGCAGTTCATCTTGAAAGAGATTGTACAATGTCAGTCGAAGAAAATTATACGAATTATAGTCTAACAACAGCTGAAGGGCCATTGTTGTTTAACCTCAAAATACAGAAATAGGTAAATTACATATTTTCAATAAAACCTTCATTTCATGGTATTGTCTCGCTTGTGTATAGCATGATAGGAGATTATCTGAAAGATGCTTCTTAATAATCAGCCATTTGCTGTTTTTAAATAAAGTATTTCACATGGTCGGTCTCTGCTCAGTTAATGCAATAACAGCAATTACCACAGTGTTTCATGAAGTTAATCTTCTAATTAGATAGGAGTGATGCTACCTTTAATTACTTCTCATTCTCCATAATAAACTTACCACATTAATTTAGGCTGCAGCAAAATGGGGGCTACGCCAACAGGTTAGAAATGTATAACTAAATGGACAAATAATGTTGCCTTGTAACAAAGCATTAGTAGCAAAAGGATATGTTAATAGGCAGTAGATAACTGGGATCAGTTTATTTGTGCAGCGAAAACAGCTTTATGGTACATCTTAAAGGGGGTGATCTTTACTGAGATGTGTGTGATTGATTCTTTAGGGAACCCCAAAATGTTATAAATAGCCTAAAAACATTGGTTTCCCTTTATTTAAAAACAACAGGAAGGAGTGTTCATTTCTTTTGAAGGTTTTTTATGAAAGAGGCTGATACATCCTTATTTAACAAATGTCAAAAAATCATTGTTCTATCATTTAGCAACTGCAGACTAACATAAGAGGAATAATTCATCATAAATAGGACACACTGAGGCTGATGTACAAAGAAGAATTGTAGCAATTCTAGCACAAATAAAAATACTGAAAACCCCACATATTGTTGCTTTCAATGGATAAAAGCTGCATTTGCTGGTGCGATAGCTCAGATGGTTAATGAACCAGCTGCAGAATCTGTTCAAACCTCAGGGTCACAGGTTCTAGTTCTGGCAAAGTCAACTCAGGCTCAGTCTTTCGCCCTTCTGAGGTAGATACAATGAGTACAGGACATACTTGAAAATGAGAGACAATCTCAATGTATCCTAAATGGTAAAACATTTTCACAAAAAATGGGGTGGAACTTTCTGGATGAAAATGAAATGCTTTTCATAATAAATACACAATTTCCCTGATATTACTATATAACCTTAAAATGTACAATTTTTTTGTTTTATACTTTCAACATTTTCTGTGCTTCCTTCTGCTTCTTTCCTACTTTAAATCTCCCACAGATGATCAAATAGTAACCTGGCCACAATACTAGACGCATCATAGGTATCTTTAAACTTGGCCCACACCCTAGACATGGTTGCCCACTCTTGCCTTTGATTTACACTCTCACAATGGAGCCCCTAGCAATCATCTGCCAACACCCTAACATTGAAGGGAATTTTTCTACTTAATAATAGCTTTACTTGCTGACAATATCATATTAAAGCTAACTAATCCTAAAGTATCTTGGTCCATCCTAAGAGACACACTTGATGCTTTTTTTTGCAAACTCTTTAACTATAAAATTAATGAAACTATATTTCAGGTTCTGAACATTAGATACCTTTTACCATAACTGGCTACATCAAAGATAACTTCAATTGGAAGGAAATTCCTTACATTCTAAGGTATTGAAACATCAAATCCACTTATTCTTTTTTTATGTTAACTTTTATCCTTTCATCACCTGATTTTGATACCTAACACAGCTCTGGGAAAAATTAGAAATCTCTTTTCCTGGGTCATTGCATGCAATAAAATAAATATTCTTCCAAAAATATTATATGTTTTTAGGACAATCCATATTCTACAAAGACCAGTTGTTAAGGGTGGTCTTGGTATCTCTAACCTTATGCTTTATTATCAGGTATCAACATTGGATCAAATTGTTCTTTGGTATTCTACATATTTCTCTAAACATTGGCTTGAATTAGAAACATCTTCTATTAGGCCCACAATTTTAGCACACTTGTCTTGGATACCTAAAAATCTAAGATCTCTGCCCTCTCCATACTTACAGTTTTAACACCTTTAAAGGGATAATAATGTTTCACAAAAACAGCAGCTCTAATTAATCTTCATAGTATTTGAGCCATAGAGAGTGCTATTTCAATACTGTCAGAGTTGTGGTTCAAGAGTACTTGAAGGATAAAGTTTCCCCCTCCCGCCCCTTTTACCTAGTGTAAGCCATCACTTCTCAGATGTGGGATCTGTTCCATAGACCAAACAGATAACAGCAGGGGACAATCTTCTTCCTATGAGAACAATGAAAGCCCTGCCCCCCTTGACAAGTTTTTCAGCTTTTTCCCTTATCTTAATTGAAGCGGGAGGGGGATACTTTGTCAATGAATTACTCTTGAACTACAACTCTGAATTAATTGAAATAACACTCTCCAAGGTCCAAATACTATGATGATTAATTATAGCTGCTTTTATTATGAAACATTACTATCCCTTTAAAGGTGTTAAAGCCTGGAATAACCTGCCTGAAAAAAATCAGATCTTCTTCCAGTCTAAAATCCTTAAAGGGATAGTAACCCCCCCAACAACTTGACGCGAAAATACAGCGAGCATACAAACATACCGAATGCACTTAGTCCCATCTCTCAAACCTTTATGGTTTGAGAGATGTAAGGCAAGACAGACCTCCGCCCCCTTCTCATACGTCCGATGTCCGCTGCAGGAGCGCTGTCATCTAGATACCTTCGTATTATTACTTCATGGGTATGGTCTAAAACATGTGCCTGGCTTGCAAGCACATGTTGTAGACCATTCCTATGAAGTAATTATACGGAAGTATCTAGATGTCAGAGCTCCTGCAGAACCGCCGAAAGTCGGCCGACCGGATTCTGCCTCTGACAGCTTTACAGCTCGTCAGGCAGAAGGGGGAGGGACCGGAGGACTGTCTTGCCTTACATCTCTCAAACCATAACGGTTTGAGAGATGGGACTAAGTGCGTTCATTATGTTTGTATGCTTGCTGTATTTTCGCGTCAAGTTGTTGGGGGGGGGTTACTATCCCTTTAAAATAACTGCTTATTCATATCTAAAAATAATATGTAACTGTATATACATTTTTAGTATGCATGTATTTGTGTGTGTATACAAAGTTTCTCTATTTGTGTAAATTTGTAACTCTTTACTGTAAAAACTTTCCAAAAATACTTGAAAATGAGAGAAATCTCAATATAGTCTTCCTGGTAAAACATTTTCTAAATTAAATGAATAACAAAAGAGATTTGGGACACAACTTCCCACGGATCTAACATTAGTCTCTTTCCCTCCCCAGCTACCCCTCTTGAGATTAAACAATTGGTCCTTATATTTATCGTAACGATCGCACCACCAAGGCAATTACATTTCTTAACACCTTAACGACCCTTGACGGTCCTGGTATGTCATGGGTAGATTTGTGTTAAGGACCCATGACATGCCAGAACCGTCATGGAATTCAAGGCTCCCCACTTGTTGCATGCCGTTCACACAATCGGCCTTCCTTAAGGGGTTAAAGACTCTTTCCTTCTGAGATAACCCCAAACCTTTAATGCACTTTGTAGATTTCATGATATCCTGACTACCGATTTCTTTAAGCGTCTTCAAACTACTGCACTATATTTTATCCCTATATTTGAAAAATTGAACCTTCGGACAATAGCATTTGAAACAATATCTCTACGTTTTATCGACTATGCTCAGATCCCCCATGTTTTATAAAAGTCCCCTATGTGCTCAAATAGGACATTTCACTGCACAAACCATGCAGAGAACTCTGTGAAAATGTTGCTTAAATTATGTCTAGTTCCTTCCAGACTTTGTAGACAAGATTTAGTGTTGGAGGGGATGGAGTGGAGATATCCCCCACATCCAGTGGTTGTGTCCATCTACACCAAATCTATGGCACAGAGTATTCTGCAATTTGCTTAGTCTTTCAGACCAACAGGTATATTGCAACCTGGAGAGAGATGTTCTCTAATAAAATCTTAACAAATGATCTCTATACAAACACCACTCTAATAAAAATGATTCACACACAGTTTCTGGTTCTAAATGTTTGTAGCCTGCTCCCCACCTTCTTTTGCAGTCTTGCTGTGTTCTCTTTTCTTTATTATTCTGTTTCCCCAGGTTTCTGTCCTTGTGTAATTTCGGGGGACTGATACCTTCTTCTGGTTTAAAGAGACTCTCAGAAACTCTCACAGATTCCTCAAAGGTAAAATCCCATAGAATATAGATTGGGGGGGTGCTGACTGCTATAATATCTTGTAAACCAGCTTCAGAATATTAAGGAATAAAAGGACACAATTTATTTCATGCGAGCTCTGTAGTCCATTCAGCTGCTTGATCGTATGCAGGAACACAACCCCTCCTGCTGGGGAAACTCCCATATATCTGGAGGAACTTCCAAATTCATACATAACACAGTAAATTAGATTGAATAAAGACACAAGTCCATCAAGTTCAACCTTTGCCTCATACCCTAGTGACATGAGAACTGTATAGCTATCCTGCTACCAAATAAGTTAGTCTTTTTCAGACCTTCCTGATCTGCCTACTAATAAACAGTATAACCCTGTATGTTCCCTTTAGAAAGAAATGTATCTAATCTTCTCTTGAATGTATCCATTGTATCTGCTATAACCACCTCCTTGGGCAATGAATTTCCACATTTTAACAGACCTTACTGTAAAAAAACCCTTCCGCTGCTGAAGTCTAAACCTCCTTTCCTCTAATCTCATGGGGTGTCCCCTGGTCACCTGATCAGGTCTTCGAATAAATAACTCTTTGTCGTCTTTTTTTCTAGAGTAAATAAACCAGGTTTGTCTAGTCGTTCCTCATACGTCAAGTCCTCCATTCCCTTAATTAATTTTGTTGCTCTTCGCTGTACCCTCTCTAATTCTAGTATATCCTTTATCAGAACTGGTGCTCAAAACTGCACTGCATACTCAAGGTGAGGTCTTACCAGAAATTTGTAAAATGGCAAAATGATGTTATCCACTCTTGCTCCAATAACCTCTTTTTATGTAAGACAGGATTTTGTTAGCCTTTGCTACTAATGTTTGACACGGGTCACTGTTTCCAAGTTTGTCTTTCTCTAGCAAAGAGTACCCTAAAAGGATTCCAGTAAGTTCATAAGTAGCCTTGGGATTATTTCCTCCCAAATGCATGACTTTACACTTCCCCACATTAAACTTCATATTCCATTTGTTTGCCCAATCTGCCATTTTATATACATCCCTCTTTAGAGAGCAATTATCCTGTTCTGAATTCATTACCCTGCATAATTTAGTGTCAGCTGAAAATATTGATATTTTGCTTTCTATATCTATTTCTAGGTCATTTATAAACATGTTAAAAAGCAGCGGACCTAATACTGAACCCTGAGTTACTCCACTCTCCACTTTAACTGTATTGGAGAATTGTCCATTTACAACCACACACTGTTCCCTACCCTTCAACCAGTTTTGTATACAATTGCAAAGGTCATCTCCTAGCCCCGATTTCCTTATTTTATACCCCAGCCTTCTGTGTGGCACTGTATCAAATGCCTTTTCATAGTCTAGATATACTACATCAATTGCCTTGCCATTATCAAGGTAGCTGCTTACTTCCTCATAGAAGCTAAAAAGGTTAGTTTGGCATGATCTGTTCTTCATAAATCCATGTTGATTCCTGCTAATTATCTTATTTTTTGTGTTGTAATCCTGAATATAGTCCCTTATTATCCCTTCTAGCAGTTTTCCCATTACAGAGGTCAAACTCAAAGGTCTGTAATTTCCAGGTTCTGTTTTAGTTCCCTTCTTAAATAGAGGCACTACACTGGCTCTTCACCAATCTTGTGTCACTGAACCTGTGGTGAGAGAATCTTTAAAGAGTAAATATATGGGTTTTTCCTTAAGAACCCTTGGATGTATACCATCAGTACCTGGTGCTTTGTCAGTCTTAATTTTGTTCAGTCTACCCATGACATCTTCTTGAGTTAACACAATATCTGATAATTGTATCGTTTTATTAGTTACTTGTTGAGGCTCTTCTACCATTCCTTGCTCCCTTGTATATACTGATGCAAAGAAAGTGTTTATAACATCAGCCTTTTCCTTATCCTCACTAATCAGCTCACCCATCTCATTTTTGAAAGGTCCAATACACTCCCTCTTAATTTTTTTGCTATTTATATATTTGAAAAACTTTTTGGGATTAGTCTTGCTTTCCTTTGCAATTTGCGTTTCATTTTCTATTTTTGCTACCCTAATTGCCTTTTTGCAATCTTTGTTGCACTCTCTGTGATTTAAGAAAGAATGTTCAGTTCCTTCCGACTTCAATAGTTTGAATGCTTTTCTTTTTCTTTGCCATTTCCTTCTTTACATGTGCAGTTAACCACACTGGCTGTGACTTACTTCTTTTGCATTTGTTCCCCATTGGTATACACTGTTGGGTACATTTTCGGAACCTAAATCTGAATTCTGACCATTTATCCTCAGTATTTTTGTCTTTAAATAATGTATCCCAGTCTATGTGTTGCATTGAAGCCCTTAACAATTTGAAGTTATCTTTTTTAAAATTAAGAGTTTTGGTTGAACCTATACAGTTTTGCTTTGCCAGACTGATCTCAAATGTAACCATGTTGTGATCACTGTTTCCCAAATGTTCACTTACCTTAATAATGGATACCATTTCTGTGTTATTCATTATCACTAGGTCCAATATATTGTTATTTTGTGTCGGCACTTCCACCATTTGTAACATGTAGCTTTCATGAGGTATGCTCACAAACCTGCTACCCTTAGCACTCTGACAGGTCTCATTTTTCCAGTTGATATCTGGATAATAAAAATCTCCCATAATTATAGTAGGCCCAAGCTGGGCAGTTTTCCTCATTTGCAACAGCAGTTGGGCCTCAACATTGTAATCAATATTTGGTGGTTTGTAGTATATTCCCACCAACACCTTTTTTTTTTTTACCTTTTACACCACATTTAGTCTCAATTTCTACCCACAAGGACTCCACATTTTGGCCAGTTTCCTCACTAATATCACCCCTCAGAATTGGATTTAGCGCTGGTTTCAAATATAAGCACACACTTCACCCTTTTCTATTAATCCTGTCTCTCCTAAACAGGGAACAGCCCTCTATATTTACAGCGCAATCATGTGTATAATTCCACCATGTTTCTGTTATACCAGTTATGTCCAATTGCTCATTAACTGCCAGCAACTCTAGTTCTCCTATTTTATTTACCATACTTCTTGCATTTGCTAGCATACAATTACTTTTGAAGTCTTTACATATATCACTCCCTACATGCTTTTTATCTACATCTTTATTTACTAGGAGTTCCTCCCTATTTACTACATTTATCCCCACCCTTTCTCTGCCCCCTGATCATTTACTTGGACCCAGTTCCTATCTGCTCTTTGTACCCAATTTTTGCTATCTATACCCTCCCCCCCTTTCCTAGTATAAAAGCTCCTCCATGCTTCTTAGCATTCTCTCCCCTAGCACAGAGGCTCCTCTACCATTTAGGCGCAATCCATCATTTCCATATAGATTGTACCCAGGAGCAAAGTCAGCCCAGTGCTCTAAAAACACAAAACCCTCCTTCCTACACCAATTCCTGAGCCATGCATTAAACTCCCTGAGCTCCCTCTGCCTACCTGCACTGGCGCATGGCACAGGTTGTATTTCAGAAAATACTACCTTAGAGGTCCTTGACTTGAGCTTGCATCCTAAATCCCTGAAATCATTCTTTAGTGACCTCCATTTTCCTCCTACTTTGTGATTGGTACCAATATGTACCAAGACAGCTGGATCACTTCCAGCCCCTCCCAATAATCTGTCAGCCCCGTCCGCAACGTGCTGAACGCAGGCACCCGGGAGACAACATACTGTTCAGCATTCACGTTCCTGGCGGAAGATTACCCTATCTACCCTCCTAATAATAGAGTCCCCTATTACCACCACCTGCCTTGGTTTCTGCCTACTCTGCATCCCATCTAGCCTGGAAGGAGGACTGCTCCCCTGACTGCTAGAGGAATCAGCCCTCTCCAGTGTTGCCATTTCTGAGCTATCCTCATCAACATCTTCACACAATCTTGCAAATCTGTTGGACTGAGTCAACTCAGAACTGGCCTTCCTCTTCTTCTGCCCGCTACCTCCCCTCCTTACTGTTACCCAGCTGCCTACCTGTTGCTCCTCTTCTACAACTCCACCCTCTTCACCACTAACCCCACATACTACCTGCTCTGTGAGTTCTAAACTCCTTTCCAGGTATCCAATGTCTCCCAATGTTGCAACATTTCTTTCCAAATCCAATATCATAGACTCTAAAAAGAAAATATGCTCACACTTAACACAGCGGTATGACACCTGGAACGATTGCTCCAAGTGTTCAAACATGTGACAAGAAGTGCATTGCGTGAGATTGCCTAACCTGCTATCACTCATGCTTGGTTTTACAATTCAAATAGATTTATAATGTCCTCTAATGCTCACTCTAAGGTAAGTAACCAACTTTAAATGTGAATGCAGTAGATCCCTTGAAATTATCGTCACCTCAGAGCTCTGCTGATTTCCAACTCCGGCTTGTATTCCAACTCCAGATTATTTCTAACTCCGACACTTGAAAATGCAGTCTTAAAGAGCACACTCAAATGAGCCTGGGGACTGTATTTATAGTTACTCAGCAGCCAGGTGACTTCCCTTAGCCAATCACCCTTAACCACACAGGCCAGAGAAAAACCCAATACACAGTTGGTTTTTTAACCCTTGCAATACCCACACAAATGTGTGGGTTTTTTTTTTTAAACCTTGTTTTTTTTTAAACCTTAATAAAACACCAAGCACACTGTCATGTACTTAATCAGATTCTTTCTAACTCCTTCACTTGCCTGCAGTCACTTGAAAATGCAGTCTCAAAGAGCATATCCAAGCCAAGTGTTTAAAAAGTATCAAAAGTCCTTTATTATAGATACAATTACATATAAAAAAAATCAAGCAAGTTTTGCTATTGTTCGGATACTTTGATACAGAGCGGCAAATCCAGCGTTTGTGTGTTTCTTTGTACAGTTGTTGGCTGCTGATGAACGAGCGCGTTCCTCAGAAACGCATTGAACAACTTGTAACAAAATTATTTTTCATTTGTAATTGTATCAATAATAAAGAACTTTTGATACTTGTTAAACCCTTGGCTTGAATTTGGAAGTACCTCCAGATATACAGGAGTTTCCCCAGCAGGATGGGTTGTGTTCCTGCATACGATCAGCTGGCTGAATGGACTACAGAGCCGGCATGAAACAAAATGTGTCTTTTTATTCTCTGATATTCCAAAGCTTGTTTACAAGATATTATGTGTGGGTATTGCATTCTATTTTCTATGTGTTTTTGCATTAGATGTAACTGACACTCTTACCAATATTTACCAGGATGACTATGTCTTAGAACGTCTCTATATTAGAATGTCAATATTGTATACTGACAGAACTGCTTACATTCAACTTCTGTCTCCTCAAGAAAAAGGCAACCTGACTGCAAAACAGCCCAAGCTGAGAGGTACGGGTGGGATTTGAGGAGATGACATTGGTAGAGTAGAAAACATTGTGAGCCAAGACTTTCTACAATAGCAACACAAGAAAAGTGTTTATTAGATTTATGCATTTGTTACGTGGATATGAGGAAACATATAAAAAGCACTAATCAGATTTATTTTCTGTCATTAAAATGATACTGTACTAATCTCTATCTCCTTCTAGGAGGAACTGCCCCTGTAAATGAGTGGGAATTTTTATGTGTCCCCTGTGTGGCGGTTGGTTTGTCCCAGAGCTGCTCCAGTGCTACTTAACCCTTTGAGTGCCCCTCTGGCACTCAAAGGGTTAGACATCAGCCTTATTTAGGGCAAAATACTATATTTACCTTTACATATGCACTACAGCAACACAGCAAGAATTGGCTAATTAGCAGATAACGAAGGGTTGTATTTGCTTGCAGGGGATAACTTTGGCACAGTTTCTCTGCCAACTTTCCCTAGCTAGTCATAGCTAATAACATTTGTAATGATTAACTCTTTGAGAGCTAGATGTTTGTTTAACATATTGAGGAGCTCATGCATTAAAGGGGTTAAAAGAATTGTCTGTGGAATAATGACAGGATAAACAGTTTTCATTCACATGAATTAAACATAGGTTATGTTGCAAATGCAATAGAGTAGGCAAACATCCAATGAAATAAAATAGTATTGTTGTCAATACTTCAGCCTGTGTATATATGCAAGAAGTGTGGGTAAACAAGCACAGTCATTATAACGTGCATGTATTCTTGGCGCTTTAATGAGACACGACAATACTGGTTGCTAACAACAATGTATGCCAGTGTTGCTTGCAGAGTATAAGCAGGCATTCTGCCCATTTCTAGAATCATTCTATATTCAATAATAAATATGTGCTAAACAATGACATATACAGTTAGGGAAAGATGATTTGATCCCCTGCTGATTTTGTACGTTTGCCCACTGACAAAGAAATGATCAGTCTATAATTTTAATGGTAGGTTTATTTGAACAGTGAGAGACAGAATAACAAAAATCCAGAAAAACGCATTTGAAAAAAGTTATAAATTGTTTTGCATTTTTCTGAGTGAAATAAGTATTTGACCCCCTATCAGTCAGCAAGATTTCTGGCTCCCAGGTGTCTTTTATACAGGTAACAAGCTGAGATTAGGATCACTCTCTTAAAGGGAGCGCTGCTAATCTTAGCTTGATACCTGTATAAAAGACACCTGTCCACAGAAGCAATCAATCAGTCAATCAGATTCCAAACTCTCCACCATGGCCGAGACCAAAGAGCTGTCCAAGGATGTCAGGGAAAAGATTGTAGACCTACACAAGGCTGGAATGGGCTACAAGACCATCGCCAAGCAGCTTGGTGAGAAGATGACAACAGTTGTTGCGACTATTTGCAAATGGACGAAACACTAAATAACTGTCAATCTCCCTTGGTCTGGGGCTCCATGCAAGATCTCACCTCATGGAGTTTCAATGATCATGAGAACAGTGAGGAATCAGCCCAGAACTACACGGGAGGATCTTGTCAATGATCTCAAGGCAGCTGGGACCATAGTCACCAAGAAAACAATTGGTAATACACTACGCCGTGAAGGACTGAAATGCTGCATAGTCACCAAGAAAACAATTGGTAATACACTACGCCGTGAAGGACTGAAATCCTGCAGTGCCCGAAAGGTCTCCCTGCTCGAGAAAGCACATGTACAGGCCCGTCTGAAGTTTGCCAGTGAACATCTGAATGATTCAGAGGAGAACTGGGTGAAAATGTTGTGGTCAGATGAGACCAAAATCAAGCTCTTTGGCATCAACTCAACTCGCCGTGTTTTGAGGAAGAGGAATGCTGCCTATGACCACAAGAACACCATCCCCACCGTCAAACATGGAGGTGGAAACATTATGCTTTGGGGGTGTTTTTCTTCTAAGGGGACAGGACAACTTCCCCGCATCAAAGGGACGATGGACAGGGCCATGTACTGTCAAATCTTGGATGAGAACCTCCTTCCCTCATCCAGGGCATTGAAAATGGGTCGTGAATGGGTATTCTAGCATGACAATGACCCAAAACACACAACCAAGGCAACAAAGGAGTGGCTCAAGAAGAAGCACATTAAGGTCCTGGAGTGGCCTAGCTAGTCTCCAGATCTTAATCCCATAGAAAATCTGTGGAGGGAGCTGAAGGTTCGAGTTGCCAAAGGTCAGCCTCGAAACCTTAATGACTTGGAGAGGATCAGCAAAGAGGAGTGGGACAAAATCCCTCCTGAGATGTGTGCAAACCTGGTGGCCAGCTACAAGAAACATCTAACCTCTGTGATTGCCAACAAGGGTTTTGCCACCAAGTACTAAGTCATGTTTTGCAAAGGGGTCAAATGCCTATTTCACTCAGTAAAATGCAAATCAATGTATAACTTTTTTGAAATGCGTTTTTCTGGATTTTTTTGTTGTTATTCTGCCTCTCACAAATAAACCTATCATTAAAATTATAGACTGATCATTTATTTTGTCAGTGGGCAAGCGTAAAAAATCAGCAGGGGATCAAATAATTTTTTTCCCTAACTGTATGCATATGTGAAGTGCACTTGTCAAGGTAGGCACCACTCTTCTCAATTATTTCCTTGGAAAAAATAAATTCACACCTCACTTTTTGACAAGAGACAGAGGTGTTGCTCTTTGGAAAGGGTAGTAAGTAGAGATAGATACCCAAAAATATAACTATGTTTGTATCAAAAGGTGGCTGTCACTCAAGTTTGCATGAGTTCCCACACCAAATATTTTCTCCATATAGATAAAAGGGGATTGTAATTTGTAAATTTCCCCTGGGAAGTTTCATGCAGAGGCAAAAATTGGAAGTATATTTTATTCAGGGGTTTCCCCCATGCCCAGCAGAAATCCTAACAAACAAGTTATGCCTAATCCTGGGCTTTACTGGAAGTAAAATGAATTGATGTGGAATGGAACATTACTTAAAGGAGAACATATACCTCCTAATAATAACTCCCGATCACCTTTCTATTTCCAGAAAATCCCAATGGTAAATATACTTTTTGTCCTTGTGCCATTGTTCAAGAGATGACATATTTGGCCATCCTTGGCTGTCATGCACGTAGGAGGCAGACATGACAGCTGTTAGCAAAATCACAGGACCTCAAACTCTGCTCATGGCACAGAATCTTAACCCTTTAAGAACCATGCAACATATTGTTTCCCACTGCACTGTTCTTCCCTCTGGTCCATAAAGAGACAATTTTTGTGTGTGATACATGCCTAAAGCCTATTATTTGAAGGAAAACTAACACCTAAACATGAAAATGGGTCTTAAAATATTGCTTCATCAGCATATGTAGAGCTTCTTTCATGCAGGACAATTAAAATATATAGCCAAAGTGCATATAGAATATTGGTGAATCGCTTAAAGTATCAATATGAAATAATCAAAGGACATGAGGCACCTACAGTTATAGGTGCATATCTGAAAAGTTCCATTAAATCTGCCTATGTATCATGTTAACTAAGAGACCAACAGATGCATAGTTTAGTACAGGCATGTGAAACATGCAGCACCCTGCCTGCTAACTGGGGGCCCTCAATTGAGAGAAACTTTTAAGTGCCCTGCAGCTCAGCATCTTCTTCCACCCTCCTTAACTCAGCCTAGGGTTGTCCCCTGTCCTGTTTTCTGGCTTCTGTCCTGGTTTCACTGTTCCTGAAACCCAGACAGAATCATTTGCAGGCAGGTGGAATGATCTACAGGCAGTGCATTATGGCAGTGGAAAGATTCTAGTGGTCTAAAGGACAGTGCTAGCTGGTCATGTGACCACACCGTTTAACCCATCGATTGCCAGAGGGGTACAAAACGCATAGCAGAGTAATGCGTTGTGTACCCCACTGGCAATCACAGGGTTAATGAGGAAACGACAGTAAAAGAGAGAGCTATATAGAGTATAGATGGAAGGTTAATTTGGGAAATTTACACACATTTCTGGGAAAAGTAAAAGTCTCCTGGAGAAATGGGGGGGGGGGTAGACAGTGACATTGAGAGATGGAGTGTGGGGGGGGGCTAGAAACTTGTGGAGTGATGACGATGTATCAGAAGTATGGGTGGAGGGACTAGGAGAAAACTTTGATTAGAAAAAGTTGAGTAGACACCTGACTACGGTAGAGATGGGGAGTGGGAGACTGTTCTGGAACGGGATGTTAGAGAACTGTGGGTGGAATATGGATATGTTAGGCTGTCTTCTTTGACATCTACTTATGAGTTGGGTGAGACCTGGCTCCGTAGAGACTCAGAGTTTGAGAGATGGGAAACCGATGGAACAAGACTGGGATGTCACACAACATATGTGTGATTCTGTAACTACCACAGAGACAAGGCTAGAGATGCAGCCAGTGCATGGATGTTTCTATGGATACCAGAAGACAGTGGCACAAGGCTGGGATGTCAAACTTTGTGTACGTCTGTAACTATCAGTGGACACTAGAACATCCCTGGGATTCTTATTTAACATTATCTTTCAAATCACCCTTCCTTTCTTGTCTGTGTCATATTCCCTTGCCTTGCCTATCTAAGGTGTCTCTCTGGACTCAACCACAATATAGGCCCCAAGCAACATATGCAATAGTGCATTTAATTTAAAGGAGGATAAACTTAAAGGAGGACTAACATGTCCTATATTAACACTCCTACTTACCTTACAATGTCAATAAATCTGAAGGGCCCCATGAATTTTACCCTTGTTCTTTGGTTCAAAAGCTAGCATCTCCAATCAGACGTAGATGTATGTCCAATGAGGTAGGCATGACAGTTGCTAGCAGGACCAAAGGACCACAAACTCTGCTCACTGTTATGGTAATCTAAAGTATTTAAGGACCAGATGGGTAGTGTATAACAGATCCCATCATTTGCAGATTTGTTTTTTCAGCACCAAACACACTGTACTAAATAAGAACCTGGGATTCCTCTCACATTATCCAAACATTTTTTTTTTTTTAGTTCATTTTGACCCATTTTCCTCATGTGATTATTAATTTTACATCTTTTCTATGTACATAGGATTTGTCTCTTTCTGTCTCTCTCCCACTCCCTGCCTCACCCCTTTATATTCCTCTTACAATGAAACTGTTGTGATTTGTAGCTTATCATTTTGTGCTTTCTTAAGCCAAGCATCTAACTTGGATATTTCATTTTGAGATTCAGTATGCTTTTGACCTAATAAAGGGAGGCTGTTGCTCTCAAAAGCTTGTCCTGAAAACTCAATGTTAGTCCAATAAAAAAAGTTATTACATACTGTGATACTCATACATTTGGCATATATATAACTTTGTAAATGCTCTCCAAAGCCATACTTGGAGAAGCAAGATCTCAGTGAATTATTCCCGGTAAACACTTTCTAAATAAATTTACTACATATGTATAACACTTTCTAAATGCATATCTACATACATACAAAATATATAAATGCAGAAGCCCCTGCTACAATTCTGTTTCATGTGCTATAAACAATCATTTCTTCTGAGTTCTACCAGCAATCCCAACAGAGGTTTGACCATTAACTGGAAGTTGTAATAAGCACAGCAACTTCCAACAATATGCACATTAAAGGTCTACCAGAAGCCCCACAGGCCTCCAGCAGATCTCCCTTGCTACATCTTTGCTGCTTTCTTTCATGATTGCAATAAAAATGAATCTTGATATGTTAACACAAGACAATAGTAGTCGGTGTGAAGGCAACATGGCCCAGTAGCTTTCCTTTTACCATGGGTGACATCACCACCACACCATCACTGCACTGTTGCTGCTCAAATGAAAGGGGCCGATAAGTATGTGTTTAAGTACATATTTCAGGGATGCTTAGTTATAACAATAAAAAAAAAGACAAAAAGAAAACTCACAGCTCTAGCACAGCATAAATACACATATATTATATAAATTAAATTAAGACCCCAGGTGAATAAGGTATGGAGAGCAGAGTGGAATTAGGGATTCTCAAAGTCCCCAGACTAAGAAAAGACCTAAAGCAAAAGACAAAAGTAAACCTACACTAATCCATACAGATTACCTAACATTTTTGAACACTGTAAAAGGCATATATTATACCAATGTGATAATTTATTTCAAATACATGAGGATATTGTTGCATAGTTTGGCCAAAGTATGTTCAAGCCCACTTACCATGCAAAGGTAATCCATTTCAAGAGAGTCTTATCCAATACATATTACTATCATTAAAACTTACAAAACTACTTTTGTTTAAAAATTTCTCCTGAAGAAATTATTTTGTGGTAACTCGCAGATTTAGAACACCTAGTTAAAAACTCCCAACCCACCACTCATAAAGGGATGTTTTTAAAGCGGAACTTTCATCTGCTGTAAAGTCGCCCTGCTATAATTAAGCAGGTGGCAACTAGCTTCTCAATATATATTTTACCTTTCAAAAGTAGCCCGATGTAAAGAAACCCATAATTGAAGGAGACTGACGGCCAGGTTAGCGCAGTCTGCAAGCCTGTGCCGTCAGTCCCTTCCGGTAACCATATGGTGCACTGCAGTCTACACAGTGGAGACCGGGACTGACAGCGCAGGCGTGCAGACAAGATGTCTGCTCTGTAGCCTGGGTTCCGGTCTCCTTCAGTGATGGATTTCTTTACATCGGGCTACTTTTAAAAGGCAAAAATATATATTGAGAAGCTATTCGCTACCTGCTTAATTATAGCAGGGTGACTTTATAGCGGATGAAAGTTCCACTTTAAATGCATAGTATATGGCCTTATGCTAATTGGCTTGTCTGCCTCGTTGTCTCTTTAATTATGTATATAGGTTTTATGTGGTTATGTGGTTTGTAGTGTAGTGGTGCAGGTGTTCGTCCTTTTGAGTCCTCACCCACCTACTGCAAATCTGTCCTGTTTGAAAGCAAGCGAGTCTTATCAGAAACATACTAGATATATTTATGAGTAGTGTGTTGAGTACTTTTAATTAGGTGTTTTTAACTAGGTGTCCTAAATAAACGCTTTTCAAAAAAATAATTTCTTCAGGAGAAATGTTTAATCTAAAGAAGTTTTGTAAATTATAATGATAGTAATATGTTTTGGCTAGGACTCAACTGTAATGGGGTAGCTTTGTGTGGTGAGATTGAACATATTTTGGTCAAACTATTTAAAGGAGCAGTAAACTTAAAAAAGTACTTACATTATATAAGTAGATTAAGTGATGGTGTATTCAGTGCTGTCTTTTTTTTCTGAGGGATTTTTGGTTAAAGGGATAGTAATACTTCGTTTTAACTTTATTTTATTTTGTAGGCATTAAAAAAACATGAAGAATGATATAAGTCTTATCTCTCAAACCTTTATGGTTTATGAGATATTCACAAGCAAAGTTCCCCTCCCCGCCCCTTTTTCCTAGTGTAAGCCATCTCTTCTCAGATGTGGATCAGGTTGTATGACCAGACAGGTAACAGCAGGGGACAATTTTCTTTGTATGAAAACAATGAAAGCCCTTCCCCCCTTGACAAGTTTTTCAGCTTTTTCCCTTATCTTAATTGAAGATTGTCCCTCTCTGCAGTCTACCTGGGCATCTCCCTTCTGATCTGGTTGAACAGGGGGGATACTTTGTTTGTGAATATCTCTTAAACCATAAAGGTTTCAGATATAAGACTTATATCATTCTTCATGTTTTTTTAATGCCTACAAAATAAAATAAAGTTAAAACGAAGTATTACTATCCCTTTAAGGAGTAATTCCCATTTTAAGTTTGTGTTTTTTTAATCATGAGCTCCCCCTAGTGGCATCATTTAGGTTAGGGAATTCACGTCGTCGACTTGGAAAGGTCAGTAGGAGGATCAAACTTCCTGAGGCATTTAGAAATCAGCTGTTGGTGGCTGGTGCTGAGGGGGAGTGTCTGCTAGAGGAGAAGTAGACTACATGAAGGAGCATCAGCTGAAAATTTACCTCAGCAGAGACAGGTTGTTTTTTTTCCTGAAGCCTGTTGTAGTTTGAAAGATTAAGAGACTGTAATTTGAAGGTTTGTTTGCAAGATAGACAGACTTTGCTGTTATGTATTGGTTAATGCTGGGAGTTGAATTTTTTTTAAACTATACTTGTAAATGTAAAAAAAAACAAACTAATTTTGTATAGATGGGGAATGTACAGTATGCTGCACTATTAACCCTGTGAGTGCCAGAGGAGTACTTACTCCTTACTTACTCCTCTGGCACTCACAGGGTTAATAGTGCAGCATACTGTACATTCCCCATCTATACAAAATTATTATTTTTTTTTTTTACATTTACAAGTATAGTTTAAAAAAAATTCAACTCCCAGCATTAACTAATACATAACAGCAAAGTCTGTCTATCTTGCAAACAAACCTTCAAATTACAGTCTCTTAATCTTTCAAACTACAACAGGCTTCAGGAAAAAAAACAACCTGTCTCTGCTGAGGTAAATTTTCAGCTGATGCTCCTTCATGTAGCCTACTCCTCCTCTAGCAGACACTCCCCCTCAGCACCAGCCACCAACAGCTGATTTCTAAATGCCTCAGGAAGTTTGATCCTCCTATTGACCTTTCCAAGTCGACCCGTGAATTCCCTAACCTAAATGATGCCACTAGGGGAAGCTCATGATTAAAAAAACACAAACTTAAAATGGGAATTACTCCTTAACCAAAAATCCCTCAAAAAAAAAAAGACAGCACTGAATACACCATCACTTAATCTACTTATATAATGTAAGTACTTTTTTAAGTTTACTGCTCCTTTAACAAAACCCTCATTTTTTTTAAAATAAATTAACATATTAGTATAAAGCATGCCTTACACAGGGTAAAAAATGTTGGGTAATCTGAATGGATTGGCCCAGGATTGATTTTGTCTGATAACAATAAAGGATTTTTATACATGCTTGTTAGGAATAGAGGATATTTACATTTACATTTTTAGGCACTGATTTGAAAGTGGATTGCTGAATTACAAAGTGTTTTTTTTTTACCTGGCTGGAAAATTGAGAGGCTGCCATCAGTGTGCCCAAAAACTACTTTGCCTTTTTTCTTTGGATGCCACCGAAATAGACAGATGTCTGACAGGAAACTATGTGCCTCCTTGTGAACAGCCACTCCACAGTCTGGTCCAGAGATAGTCCAAATGTAAAGAGGTCCTCTATGAGACACAAATGCAACTGCATCTCCTGAATTCCAGCACCAGCTAAGAGAGGCAGGCATTCCTGACAGAAGGAACAAACAAAAAGAATAACAAGCAAATTCAAATTAAGCAAATCCATTTCGTACTACTAATATTTACGAATAAAAACAGAAATGCTGCTCAAAAGAACTCATAAAAAGGAAAATGTGATTATATACATCTAAAGATGTATATGGCTTGCATCTGTACCAATATTTATTCATGCTAGATCCCTACAATCTAATTCTAAAGCTGATATTCTAATTTTATACTCTTCTATTCAGAAAGATTGTTACCAGTTTCCAGATAATATTGCACTATCACTTTTGAAACACCCTATCAAGATTGCGAAGTCAAAACATCCCAGGGTTCTGCAGAAATCATGAATGGAATCTCCCACTGAGCATACCTGATACTAGATTTTAGGTCTCCATTAAAAAATAGAGAATTTTTATAGATACCAGCTTGAAAAAGCATTGCATGTAAGTGTAGGAAAAGCAATTTCTAAATTTACATTAGGAATCAAGTTGTTAGTTAGCACATTAATTCTATCCCGGAAGTCAAGTTAGGTACAATATTTGGACATAGGGAATTAAAAGGTTGATGTTTACTACTATGGCAATCCAGTGTCTCTTTCTAACTGTCTGTCTGTCTATACACCTGGAACTAAGACAAATCTAATGCACTATTAGCAGGCCTATTGCACCATTACATGACCATATTTGGCAATAAGGCCCAGTGCTTTAATCAAGAGACCAGGGAATTTATCCCTCTCAGACGATACTTAACAATGCTCCTATTTACAAGGACTGCCACTGAAAACCTATGGGCTAGTGAGATCTTCATGATTTAGTAGCTGTAAAATGGTTTTATATTGCATGAATGGGATTCTTTACAGAACAGTTGTTTTCTCCTAAAACGATATGAAATATAAATATACAGTCTGAAAAATACACATAGGAACCAGGGGGCCAATTCCCCCCTAGCTTCTAAAGAAACCTTTTAGATTTCAGTAGCCTCATTTTAAATTTTTCCATCCAATGGTGGCATTTTATTTATAACAAGCTCTGCAGCTTTGTTCAGATACCAGGACTGCTCTCTGCCTTGTCTGAGCACATACATGCTGAAGTGCGCATTAGTCAAGCAGAAGGGGGTATATACATTTTAGAAGTTCACTCCATATTCCTTGAATTGAGAAGTTGTTGCCTCTGGCCTAGTTTCAACAGAGAAAGTACATTTTAGCCGCAGTTTATCCCTTTATCCCTGGTTTACAGAGCCTATGACTATAGTCCAAAAACAGTTGGTGAGTCGAATGTTGACAACTTCTGTTCAAGAAAATAATCAATTCTGCAAGGCTGCATTGGAAAAAGGTTTCAGAAGAATATAAACATTGCAAAAAATATTGTACAACAGCATTCATACAGTAGGTTTTCTTAAATGTATCTCATCTATAGAATTAACAGCACGTCAGATAAAGGGTAAATTTGTTTGCAACAAAGAGTTGTCCTTTGAACTGGACAGAGCGGGTACATCCTGCAGTTCTAGGGTGCACACCTTATACATGGGATGGACAACCTTGTTAAACAATCTATTTAGACACCAATCTAATTGGTGATGTTCCTAGCATACTGATTAACCTCTTGTGGACCAGAGGGGTGTGCAATAAGGACACAAATAAAACATACCCAAGTTCTAAAAAAAATGTTGAAATTGGTCTTTTAACCCTTTGAGTGCCAGAGGGGTATGCAACACATTGCTAGAGAGGTATCCAATATGGAGATTTTTTTATTTGCCCCAATTGGTTTGCCTCAAAATGTATTTCTACGTACAACTCCCATGGGATGAGTCCCCTTCCTCAAATAGCCAATCACCTCTCTTATTGACTGCAGACTTCTCATACAGAGTTGTTACAAGTCATCCTATTCCTATAACGGCCCTCTATGTAGTAACTTTAGCAACTTGGTCTGCTTCAGTAAATATACTATATAGTGTAAAAAAGGCCGAGTAGTTGACACCCTTGTTTCTGATTTGCTATTACTCATTATAGGACAAACAGCAATAAAAATAAAAAGATATATTTCTGGGATTAGCAGCATTATACACTTAGCAGTCATATACATGACTCCTTTTTTCAGGTCCCTCTCCCACTTCTTCTCAGTAGCTAGGAATGTGCATGCCACTAGCAGCATCAAGTGGAGACAAAATGTCCGGGGAAAGGAGGGGGACTTGCAAAGGGACTGAAGTTCATATTGCAGCTACACCTAGAGGTAGGAATGAATTAATAAAACAACACTTTATAAATACTTTTATAGTGGTCTTGTGCATTTTCATAATACAATCATTAGAAAGAAGATAACTTTGCAATACAAGTACCTTTTGTACCATCCAGTCTAGCAACAACTTTCTGTTCAGCCACATTCCAAATGATAACTAGATTGTCTGCACTAGCACTTGCAAACATATCAGGGTTGTGTGGACACCAAGAAATGGCTGTGATTGTCTTCTTGTGCTCTGACATGATTGCACGGAGTTTAAATTCATTGTAACGGTGATCCAGCTAGAGATAAAAAAGGAAATAATTACAATGGGATTATAATCAACTTGCTATGCGTCACATTGCAATAGCATTATTTGCATTATACATTTTTTGTGTCAAGGTATTGCAGAAAAGTTTTAATTTCAAAAGCTCGATGAGAAAGAACAAAGGAATAATTTGCATATTGTATGGCAAATCACCACATTTTCATTTTCTGGTGCCATTACAGATGAGAAAAGAAGATATGCAATTACTGATACCCTTAGTATGGCCAAAATATAGGTTTGGGGTTAGCCTGTACCCTCAGGAACAGTCTTGCTTACCATTTCAGAACTGAACTGTCTACGGGTGGGATCGGACATATAGGCATACAGAAAAGAGGATTTTAGTCTTACCTGTTAACTCCTTTTCTCTTAGTCCATACAGGTTACTGATAACTCTGGGTAGGCAATCCACCCCTTTAAGTAGGCAGGAACAATTCTAGAATTGTTTGCAAGGGGTGGAGCCTACCTTCCCTCCTTGGCTGCAGCTATCCAACCAGCTCCAGAAAGATGTGAGACACTAACCATTGACTAGATAGTAGAAGGGAAAGAAGACTATGATTGACTATCTCTTTAACTTCAATGCTAAATGAAGAAAAAGTTGTACTGAAGAAAAACAAATCATGTATTTGTCCCTTCCAGTCTTTGGGCTTGAGTGGTAACTCCTGTGTAAATCCCTGCATCCTGCTCAACTGGGTACCCAGTAGCTTGTTGTCATATCTCCTGTGTAAATCCCTGCATCCTCCTCAACTGGGTGTCCAATAGCTTGTTGTCATATCACCTGTGTAAATCCCTGCATCCTGCTCAACTGGGTGGCCAGTAGCTTGTTGTCATATATCCTGTGTAAATCCATGAATCCTGCTCATCTAGATGTCCAGTATTGTGTTGTCATATCTCCTGTGTAAATCCCTGCATCCTTCTCAACTGAATGTCCAGTAACTTGTTGTCATATCTCTTGACCTGCTTTCCTAGTTGTCTCTGGGCTGTGTCCATATAATTTCTTATTACCCTCAAAAACTGGGAACAAAGGGCACGTCTCTTTGTAGTAGAAGAATGGAAGCTACTGACATGGAGTGTTGCTGTCAGTACACTTTCTAAATAGCTTGGTACCCGTTTTGTCTTCATTCAAAAGATAATGATATCTAAAAAATGAACCTCTTCTTTATCACTTATGTACATAAACTTTACCAGTATAGGAAAATCATTTAGGTATTGGAAAAAGGTGATAGAGTTCATGTTGACTGTCCTGCCAAATTAACATCATGTCATTTATATAACTCCCATTAAAACAAATATATTCTCAAATAATGGAAATATAAATTTTTTTCAAACTTCTGCTTACAAATGTTGGCACAGGAAAGCACAATATGACTGGCTAGTTGCACGCCCAAAATATCTGCTGAAATTTGAAATTTGAGAAATATCTAATAGTTCCTTCATAAACTAAATAGAAGAGTCACATTATTAATATGAACTCAATGTTTTACTATAGGTCTGCCTTGCCATAACATGTGGAATTATGGTATATGGATTCTTTACATCAAACTCCTATGCTCTCTGATGGTAGGGGATGGAATATTAGCATGTAAGTAGTGGGATGCGTTGTGCCTCTAGTGCAGAATCTATGAGACAATGGGCTGCAGGTATTGGTCAATGTTTTGTGACATGGTTGGGACAAATAATTTGTGGCAGAAATGATTGGGCACCCAGAGGGATATGTGGAGGATTTGTGGATTTTTCGGATGGTATACATAATAGGTGCAACTGGTAATTCAATAATGATTAATACTGCATGGAATCAGGATAACCTCTCAATATTTTATATGTAATATCATTTGAAAACTGATTTAGTAATTCCTCTCTGTAGTAGGATCTATCCGATAACACTGTCACCCCCCACACACACATACAACCTTATCTGTATTCCCAATTATTAATTTCTGATCTGCACTATGGCTTCTGATAGAGTCTCTTTCAACTTTTGTGAAGTTGGAATATAGTTTTTATCTGTTGGCAAAAACAATTAGTTCCCCACAGGGTTCCCTCAAAAATAGGCTTATTGTTGTATTGTGCCAATCATATGTCTTATTCTGTGTGATGTTTTGTGCTAATCTGTGAAATGTTTTGATTCAGGCTGGAGGATTAGGGGTTTCATAGTTACTATGAGGACTAAATGTTTCCTCTGAGTTTAATGCACTACACTCACAATGTGCCTTCAGCTTCCACTATCTTTGTATCTTACATGTATCTATCACAGTATCATTTAATATTTTTGTTATAGCAAAAGAAGTACTTTTCTTAAGTTAAAAAAAAATCTCTCCTGGTATTAGAAAATGCTGAGACTCCATTTTTTTAGGGTGGTGTTTTGGTGCCCTAGCCAATTATAAATACAATGATTTCAGTTAATTTTTACACCAGAAGGGTATGCATGCATTGTTAAACAATGTGTTGCCTACCCCTCTGGCACACAAAGGGTTAATAATTTAGCCTGCTTGGAGCTGATTAATTCTGGTTCAGGTTCACCTTCCAGTGCTGAGAACTGGTGCACTTAGCCACGCATGTTTCACTGACCTATTTGTTAATTAACTGATGCAGCAATAAACTACCCACTGAGCTGCTAAACAATCTTGTGCTACTTAGAAAACCTCTTAGCGATGGTGTAGAATCAGCTCATGGCAGATCAATCCTGAAGACCTACCCTGAGAGCAAAAACACTAAAGGTTGTCAGAGCAGCTAGCAGCTACAGGAACAACTGTAATCCTTTATTTTAAAGGGATAGTAATACTTCATTTTAACTTTATTTTATTTTGTAGGCATTAAAAAAACATGAAGAATGATATAAGTCTTATCTCTGAAACCTTTATGGTTTAAGAGATATTCACAAACAAAGTATCCCCCCCCCCTCTTCAACCAGATCAGAAGGGAGATGCCCAGGTAGACTGCAGAGAGGGACAATCTTCAATTAAGATAATGGGAAAAAGCTGAAAAACTTGTCAAGGGGGGGAAGGGCTTTCATTGTTTTCATACAAAGAAAATTGTCCCCTTCTGTTATCTGTACTGTCATACAACCAGACTCACATCTGAGAAGAGATGGCTTACACTAGGTAAAAGGGGCGGGGAGGGGAACTTTGCTTGTGAATATCTCATAAACCATAAAGGTTTGAGAGATAAGACTTATATCATTCTTCATGTTTTTTTAATGCCTAAAAAATAAAATAAAGTTAAAACGAAGTATTACTATCCCTTTAAATAGATTAGTAAATGTATACTCTCTTTAAATGTATGAACTTCAAGTTCAATGTTCTAATTGTTTCACCTTCATCTATAATTGGTTCACTCAAATTCAGTATAACAAAATGACTTACAGTTCCATTCCATAAAAGGAAAATAAACCATCAACATCCATAGTTTATTGTTAATATGAAACTATACCAGATGGAAGCATGACTTGCAAAAAACGTTTTCCATATCCAGTAATGCTTGATATACAGTGTAAAATTTACATTAAAGCAGAACCATCACTAATAAATCCAACACATTCCCAGACGCACAGGCAGGTGTCAGCTCAGACATCTTGCTAAATAGACATCTGTGTGTGCACCTGGCTGTCCGTCCTGGTCTCCTTGAAGATTGGTGAGGGGGAGTTGCATTCTTGTATCTTAAGGTACAGGAAGGGACTGACGGAGCAGGAGCACAGCTAACTATACAGCAAGATGCCTGCCTGTGCGTCTGAGAACGAGTTGTATTTTTCAGGGTATTCAGGGTAATACTAGAATGGATATGCCTATTGCTATATGAGTAATGATTTGGGGGGCACTTTATATTCAGTGATAGTTCTTCTTTAAAACACTCAGTACAAAGGAACACCTATTATTAGCACACTGCTGGGCTAGCGAATCTTTTCGATCTCTAGCAGTTTGGAGTCCAGAACAGTCAAAGATCCAGAGACTGACAACTCTTGAGCTACTATATTGTGGCACTGATATTATCTGGCAATATACAGTAAACACTTCATACATATTAGACATTTTATAGCTTTCTAAAATGTAACCCTTTGAGTGTCAGAGGAGCTCCAGCACATTGCTTTGCCATGTGTTGGATACCTTTCTGACACTCAAAAGGTTAACCCTTTGAGTGGGAAGAGAGGTATGCAACGTATTGCAGAGAAATGTGTTGAGTACCCCTGCTCAACGGGTTAAAGAAAAAAGTAACACCTCGTAATAATAACCCTCTCATTTGACTATGGTCCTTACCCTTGTGCCTTTCTTCAAGAGATATCATCTTCAATCAATCCCTGATGTCATCTTCATGAAGGCAGACATGACAGTTACTAGCAGGACCACTGAACACAAACTCCACCCACTTCATATGGAAATCTCAAGATTCCACAATGCGTTGTACACTCCTCTGGTTCTTAAAGGGTTAAGTAAGCTTATAAACTCATCCTGCTTCAGTAACTGCGAAGTCTGCCTCCACTGATTGAAGATGTTATCTCTTGAAAAAAAACCACTAGAGAAAAATTCATAGGTGCCATTTTTTTATACTTATTTATTTATACCAAAGTGGTCTCTCTAAAATCAGTTACAGAATATGATGACTTTACCTGATAGACATAGATCGCCAGAGTTGCACAGTATGCAAACCTGTCTCCACTAGCAGCACAGACGTCTTTGTTCCAAGGCTGGCATCCTGCAGCCAGAAGACCTACTTGCTTGACTTGAGACATCTTTGCCTAAAACATAATTAAAGCGAATATAACAGTTTTTCCAGTTGAAAAAATGAATTTTCATCTATAGAGTAAAAAACATGTTTATATACAACAGTAGCCAGGAACTGAATGAGATAGCGCATCTTGATTCTCCATCTTCTTCCCTCAGTTCCTCCATTATGTTCCTACCTTGATTTTTCCTCCATTTTCCTCCACCCATCATCATCTTGCTACTGAATATATTTTATTACAATGGGATGTGATGTGCTTAATATTTTTTTGTTGCTGTGGGGGCAGTATGTAAATGTGGAAATTTTAGGGATGGAGCATAGGGAGACCCCATTTCCAGACCCCATTTCCATTCTGCAATTCAGTGACAATGCATAAACGAGTACTCAGCTTTTAGACAGCTATACAGAAAGGGTCACCGTACATCACTGGACATCAGTGTGCAAACTGTTCTTTCTGTAGCACACTACATAGTTGTAAACACTAGAGGGAGAACTTTCCATTGACTGCTGTGACAGAAAGCGATGCCTGTGGTGGGCTAATATTTGCATTACACCCAAAGCCGTAGACTAGCTTTTACACTAGCACACAATGCACTGCTTGATATCATGCTCAAGGCTCAGATCTATCTCTAGCATTTAGAGATCTGTTTAGATGGCATTTCTTGTACCCCAGATGAGGTATCACTTTCTGTCACAGTAGGCAATGGGCAGTTCCCCTTCTTGAAGCAGCATACTAGGACTGACTGGATTAAAAATTTGAAAAATAAGCCTGGTAATTAAATCAGTTATAAGAAATCAGATATATACTTTATTTAATGAGCAAAGGAAGCATGTTAAGAAAAGATTTCATTGTAAATTTAGACAAGCGTGACAAGTCTCTTTTCTACCAACACAGAGGTATTCGATTTTGAAGTATATGAATGAACGTAATTAGTGAAATGTAAATATTTTTCCTCAACAATTAAAAATGTACACTTTTTGGTTTTACTATGATTGCTTGATTTCTGCAATTAGAATATAGTGAAATTGAAACTAAGAGGAAAAAAACCTATTTAACGATCCTGCTTCATTCTTGGAAAAGCAGGTGAACTAATGACATCAAAAGATCTTTTGAATGATGATGGTATTGTCTGTGCAGCCATGGTGATAGTTCAAATACTGAATTAATTAAAAGAGTATCATTTCACTATTTCACTAGAGATGAAAACATCATCTGCATTTCCACTGATTTAAATGAGGATTTTAACTCTTTGAGTGCCAGAGGGGTTGTGTACCCCTCTAGTACATAAAGTGTTAAACCCTTGAATTTTGGCAAGGTTTCCAATGCATTGTTTGAAATGCACTAGAGACCTCTCTACCATTCAAGGAGTTATAACCTCCATTCAAATCCAATGCATTCTGGGAATTTTTATTTCACTGCTTTGGTGTATTTGGATTGCTCCACAATTGTTCATCTTCTGTACATAAGGCCTATAGGGAGGATGTGTAAAACTGGCTTAATAAAGAATGTGTGTGTAAAATTGTTGTAAAGAGACATAAATTATATTATATATATATATATATATACACACACACATATATATATATATTTAAAATCATCATCTTCAGCCATTGTCGATCCACTGCAGGATATAAGCCTCCTCAGCAACCCTTAAACAACTTTGGTTCTGTGCCTTTTGCTGCCACTGGGTACCAACAAATTTGACAATTTCATCTACCCATCTTGTCTTTGGTCTTTTTCTTGGGCATCTAGTATTGAGTACATACCTGGGAACTTGCCGAGTTTCACCCAGAGACTCCGGATTTTCGGCAGTGTCTCCGGGTGAACCTTGCAGTTCTCTGGAGTATAGAAACAGAAAAAAAAAACAAACACATTGCAGGCTAGGCTGCCCATTGCAAGTGAGCATTTAGAGGTGGAAGAGTGGAACTGGCATTGAGCGCATGTCAGAATGATCCCCACGTGCATGTTGCTGTGCCTCTCCTGGCATTCAAGTTGAAGAAGTGAAGTCTCAGGAGTGTGAGTGACAGGAGGAGCAGTGGAGACAGAACGCGCCTGTAAGTAGTATGCTCCTTCATGTTTGTCATACAGTACTGATGTAATCCTCAATTGCTGCACATCTAATGACCCCTCCTGATATCCCCCTGTCACTGATCACCTTTATCCAATAGATTAGGTAATCAATCCTGTGACCAGGAAGGCAAACAACATCTTTACCTTGTAGCTCCCACCCTCTACTCAAGCCGGCTTTCTATCAATGAGTGTTTGAATCGAAGATCAAGTGCCCACTGATAGAAAGCCGGTTGAGGAGCTCTTTCTTTAAAAGCAGGCAACCCCTCTTTTAAACTCACGCCTCTTCTTGTTTACTTACTATAAGTAGCCAAAATAAAGGTCATGCTGCTCTCTTGACTATACACACATATTAGTAACTAATTAAACACTACTAATAAAAGCTATTTTGATCTCACCAGGAACCTGTATGTTTTATATTTTTTGTAAATAAAAATGAATATTCGACATTTAGTCCTGTAGAATTATAACATACTATTTTGATTTGAAATGTGAATACCCCCTATGTAGGCTTTGTTTTTCTAAAATGCATGAGTGTGCATCAATATATGAACATGTCTACATCACATATTCTCTTTTGTAATTCTATCATGCTTCCAGTGTATAATTAGCTGCTACCTTTTTCACTTTGAAGTTGTGTTTGTCTTAAAGGGTACCTAGCATGAAAAAAAAATCATGTCAAAGTTCACTCTTTAACTAGTTAATCATTGCTATGCCTACCTCTGGGAAAACAGAATTATAATTTTCCAGCCTTGTTTTTACCAGTTGAACCCAAATGTCTTGCACCGCCTTCTCCTGCATGAGCTGAAGCTGCCAGTGGCTGTCCAGGTGGGTGTGACATCGAAGCAGCTAAGAGGAATCATCAGTTGACTCTTTGAAACTCATAGAAACAGTTCTGGGGTGGTGAAAACTACTACTTTACAAGCAATTGTTGGGCGTTATTTAAAGTGTTTGTTTTATTTTTTAGAAGAGGTTAAGAAAGATTTTTTTGACGGGCAATAAAGAGTTACAACATTCCCTTCTATATATGAATGTAACTTCTAGTTAGGACCTCCTCACAGGGCAAACAATGAATGAATGCCTCCCGCTGCCCCAGTGCCACAGCTGCCTCCACATGGGGGGTCCTGGTTAGGCAGTAGACACAGAGAGGGAAAGGGAGGCACATGTTTAATGGTATTGAGGTGGGGGGGTGTCAAGGTTTGGCTGATCTGCTCTAAATCTGCTGCTTGATTCCAGGAGCGGAGGAAGTGGGAGGGGAATGCAAGAATGACTCCCGCTGCCCCAGTGTCACAGCTGCCTACAGATGGGGGGTCCTGGTTATGCAGTGGAGGGAAAAGGGGGAACATATGCAAAATGCATTGAGGTGGGGAGGGTGGAAAGGGGAAAAGAGATTGAGGGGGACATTGATTTTTTTGGGGTAGAGGCATATTATACAAATGAAAAAATTATTTTACCACAAATCTTGGGTATAATTCACTCCTGCGTATTATACAGAAGATTATACAGTAATTTGTTTCAGACTGACTCCCTAATGATTGCTGTTTATTTTTATTTATTTTCTGATGCTTATAGATTCAATTGGATATAAACCAAATAGCATTATCCTGTGTGTGTTTTTTTTTAAATTGAGGGTAACAATATAAGTTTGGCTTGTTTTGATGATTCTACATATTAAAAGCAGAAAACTGCAAGTGTGTGCATCACTGTATTAATTTAATGTGTTGTGTTACACAGTCTTCTTATAAACATCAAAGGTTGGTGGGGAGATCTGTATGTAGATTAAGCACTAATGATCTGAATGTGATTAACATTTCCTTCTGCAAGTGTAGCATAGCTCTATGGTATAATAATTAGGGGCATCAGTGGGGGAAAATATCTTGTGTATAACAGGATGTGTATTTGGTTTCTAATATACAATCCGTGCCAAGATATATCACTACTTATTTAGTGACAGATTGTCTTATTATTTTCTGTATCATCAGTTTAATGAATTATTGTAAAATTTTGTGTTGATGAAAATATCAAGGGATCATAGAAAATTACCAGTTGGGGAGTAATGAGTAATTCATCATGTGGTATCTGACACAGAAGGATACTCAGACAGAGCCACAGGTCAGCACCAGAATGGATGGTCAGACAAGCTAAAGGTCAGTACGCAACAGTTAGTCAGCCAGAGCCGCAGGCCTGCACCAGATTGGTTATCCAACTAAGCCAAGGGTCATACACAGAGCGGATAGTGAGACAGAGCCACACGTCAGCACCAGAACGAATAGTCAGACAAGCCAGGGGTCATACACAGAACAGGTAGTCAGCCAGAGCTACAGGTGTGCACCAGACTGGTTATCCAACTAAGCCAAGGGTTATACACGAAGCGGATAGTCAGATAGAGCCACAGGTCAGCACCAGAGCAGATAGTCATACAAGCCAGGTAATACACGGATCGCAACAAGGTACAGAACTGCACTGGACACCAACGAAAGGGTGACTGAGCCCTGTGTCCAGGCAGTATTTAACTACCTGCTGCCAGGAAGAGGAGAAGCAAGGAATGGGCAACATAACCTAGAAATGAAGTGCACATCCATGCCTTTGGACGTGTGCCCGCAGATGACTTCACCCAGCAAAGGCCGGAATGCCGATACACAGAAGCAGCTGGAGCCACAAAGGGAGAAGGATGCTGCCAAGCAGCCTGACATCCAGACGCGGCTGAGCCGTGAAGGGGACAATGCAGACGCGCCGTCTGGAACAGAATGTGGCTGGAGATGATGCTTGCAGGATGCGGCCGGCTTGAGCAGCTGCCGCGAGGTACTATGACATCCTTTCTTTCCTAGATATAAGGGTCTAGTCCACCAGTCATACTAAATGGTTGTGTAATTGACTGTGCTAGTACCTAGATATAATCTTTTAGAGAAATTGCCCCCCTTATTTGTTAGGTCCCATGGTTGTTGGTTCTTGATGGGTGTTTTGTATTAATGTACACACAGTTTCACAGTTTCACAGTTTTCATTCATAGTTTTGTGTCTTTGGTACACTGAACATACTTAATGTTTTTAATTATTAATCATTTTTCCTTTTTCTTATTTTGATCTTATGTTAATGTGTCATGCTGACACCTATGAGTGACCTTCCTTCTTTTCTCTCTCTGTTTTAATGGCTGTATTTTGTTGAACGTGGCTCTAAATTGGTTACAGCATCAGAATTCAGTTGGTGAATGTTGCTGTTTTTAATCCATTCACGGTTACCTGGTTAGTACGTTTTTGTGGAATCCCTAAGGATAAGGGATAATTGTTGGTATTTATTTTATTTTCTCTTTGTTTAGTACCTGTTTTTTTAAGATTTGGTGCATAGTTTTTATTTTGTGCAGGTTAAGACTTCAGGTTGTGTTTCACATATCATACCATTATCATAATTGTTGGTATTTTTTTTTCTCTTTGTTTAGTACCTTCTTTTTAAGATTTGGTACATAGCTTTTATACTTCAGGTTGTGTTTCACAGCATTTTAAAGTAGCTCTTTGTTTCATCCCAGCATATAAGGGGTTGGGATGTTCTCAATAGTAGTGTTGTTCTTACTGTTTTTATAGCTGTATTATAGTTGGAGTTTGTTCCATTAGTTCGAGTTTTTTTTTATTTGTGGTCGGGGCTTCCAGCGACTGGAAATGTGGAGAGGTTTGCCATGTTTGCCATAACCCAGAGCTTACTGGAAGCTCCGGTAAATGTCGACGTGGTAGGCCTGAATAGAGGGCCACCTGTTATAAACATTGAAATAATGGGGTGATGGAGGGGGGCACAATTGACGATGCGACCCGTGGGAGAGGCTGCGGACGGTATTTATGGCTTGCAGTCCCTCCCACAAATTTAGGCACAGCCTTCCACTTGTGGTCGGGGCTTCCAGCGACTGGAAATGTGGAGAGGTTTGCCATAACACGGAGCTTACTGGAAGCTCCAGTGGTAGGCCTGAATAGAGGGCAAAAAGAGCAAATTTATTATTAAGATGTTCACACAAGATGACATAACTTAGATAAGCTCATAAAACCTTGCAGAAATGTAGCTGAAGGTTTCTGAAAGTAACGTGAGAAACCTTAAGGTTTCCCTCAGCCAAGTTAAATAAGATATTGGTAATCTACTTAGAAGAGGAGAATGCCACTCCTATACTAAATGCATGACTTGAGAATAGGTAATGATCCAGACCTAAACGTGAGGCTGGAAAGGATTTAATAAATTAATCAAGTAGTTCAGAAGAGACCTAACTATAAAGGGAAACAAGGCTGGCAGCCGAGTAATGCTGGTGAATGGTAGTTAGATAACTTGCGTTTGAAAAGGATACCAGGAACCGAAGAAGCAGAGTAAGGAATGTAATGCCTACATGTACTTGTTCCATGAATCCGAAATGATAAGGGTGAAGTAGTTGGTTAGCCAATGCATGGGTGCCCTTAAGTGAGGGCACAGGTCCCTGATGCCAGGAGCCTTGCCTAGGCAGGGAAACCCAAAGAAGGCAAGGCTGTCGGCGGCAAGGATGAAGATAATTTAAGGGTGCAAAAAGGGTGAATTAGAACCTTCGGCTACTGCGAAGAGGTAAGGTAAGCCTTTACGAAGAGGTAAGGTATGAAACTATAGGACCTTCGGCCTCCACCAAGAGGTAAGGTATGAAACTAGGGAACCTTCGGCCTCTACGAAGAGGTAAGGTATGAAACTAGGGAACCTTCTGCCTCTACGAAGAGGTAAGGTATGCTGCTAGGGGACCTTCAGCATGTATGAAGAGGTAAGGTATGATACAAACTAACCTTCAACCTCATACTAAAGGTAAGGGAAGATACTAGGTCACCTTCGGCCTCTATGAAGAGGTAAGGTATAAAACTAGGGGACCTTCAGCCTCTACGAAGAGGTAAGGTAAGCTGCTAGGGGACCTTCGGCATATATGAAGAGGTAAGGTATGATACCAACTAACCTTCAGCTTCTAACTAAAAGGTACGGGAAGATACTAGGTCACCTTCGGCCTCCACGAAGAGGTAAGGTATGAAACTAGGGGACCTTCAGCATCTACAAAGAGGTAAGGTAGCTGCTAAGTATCTGTCTGGGGGGGACCTCCACCTCTGCGAAAAGGTGAGGTATCTGTCTGGGGGACCTCCGGCCTCTGCAAAGAGGTGAGGTATCTGTCTGGGGGGACCTCCGGCCTCTGCGAAGAGGTGAGGTATCTGTCTGGGGGGACCTCCGGCCTCTTCGAAGAGGTGAGGTATCTGTGAGGGTATGCTCTACAGCTGACGATCGAAAGTGATATAATACATGACATGATTATGCTTGAATTATATAGTTACGTGTATTTTCTGAATGTTTGTCAGAGGAATGAAGAAGCTATCCAAGGCAGCCTTCTGCAAGCTGTCTTATAGCTGGGGTATCGTGGTGCAGGAAGTGACACGATGCAACTTCTTTCCGGATATGACGCATGAACTGGAACCGCTGACACACAATTGACGATGCATCCTGTGGGAGAGGCTGCGGACGGTATTTATGGCTTGCAGCCCCTCCCACAAATTCAGGCACAGCCTTCCACTAATACATTTCACTTTAGAAACAGTATTTATGGGATTAATTAGCAGTCAACAAATGGATCCCTTATTGCATAATCGGATAGCCCTATAATTGTATTGAGCCTTTAATTAAAGACACCAGGCTAGCGCAGACCTTCAGTGCTATGGGGATCACATTTGCATGTTTATGTAGTCATTAAAGTGATAGTAATGTTTCATAATAAAAGCAACTTCAATTAATCTTCATAGTATTTGGGCCATGGAGAGTGTTATTTAAATATTGTCAGAGTTGTAGTTCAAGAGTGACTGAATGATAAAGTATCCCCCTTCTACCCCTTTTACTGATGTAACACTGCTCAGCTCAGAGCAGCAGGGTGATGTCTAAGTGGATTGCAGAGAGGGACAATCTTCAATTAACAGAAGGGAAAAACCTGTCAAGGGGGGAAGGGCTTTCATTGTTCTCACAGTACGAAGATTGTCCCTTGCTGTGATCTGTCTGGTCCCAGGTCCAGATTCCACATCTGAGGGGAGGTGTCTTACACTATGTAAAAGGGGGAACCTTTATCATTCAATTACTCTTGAACTACAACTCTGACAGTATTGAAATAACACTCTCTATGGCACAAATACTATGAAGATTAATTGGAGCTGCTGTTTTTAGGAAACATTACTATCCCTTTAATACTTATAGAATTTGTTAAAAATATGGGTTTGGTATTAAGGATCTATTTCTTCTTTTTATTATTTTTTTCTTGTCATGAACATTTGAGTGTTGGTTTAGGTGGGTGTTTCTATAATTTATAGATTTTGGCTTTAGTAACTTTTGTCAATTTTGGTGATATATAATATATCTTTTTATTTATTCATTATTGGTCACTTTTTATGTATTTATTCATTTATTTTATTTTTTTTGGTGATAGGTTGTTTCTCTATGTGAGATCGTAAGGGGTTAACTTTCAGTGGATGAATATGTAACCTGATGTTCTATACTTGCTTGCTATTGTCTGCACTGTGACGACACAGTGCTACAAGATTGGCTAATGAGAGTTTAAACACTGAACGGTTACTTTGGTGAGCATCTTTAATCACTAATAAGTGTGGTGAGCGTGAAAAGCGTTGATCAGTGAGATGCTATTTTGCTACATCTACTGGCTTGCTGCTCTGTAACTGTGAGTCTCTCCATACAGAGTTATTAAAGGAGCAGTAAACTTTTATTTATGAAAATACAAATATTATAGAGCATTTCCTGCTGAATAAAACAGGGTCACTTCCACCGCTGTCAGATGTTTTATTCACAATTTATATCAGTTCAAATAATCAGGAAGTGAATTTACTGTGTTTACTTCCTGGAAGTTCTAACTGACAGGAAGTGATAGGCAGTTTCTATCACATTCTATGGACAACTGTATGTTTCTGACTTTTCTGACTTTCCTCTCCATTAGAATCTAACAGAAAAACTAATTAGAATTTGACCACTGCTAATGTAAAAAAACATGGGTTTAACCTGTAAAAACTTTGGAAATATAAAACTCTCAGCAGTGGGAGTACCCTTATCTTACACAGTAGGAAAATCCCTACAATATATATTTTTTTTCATCAAAAAAGTTTACTGCTCCTTTAAGGGCAGAAGACTCTGGAGGTACTGTAGGAATTTGTACACTCATGCTACAATAAAGATGTAATTCTTTTATTTGAGGTTTCAGGTTTTGTTTTCAGTTTAGAAATGCTTGTGTCAGGCAAAAACTTCAGGGTTGTGTCCCAGCTTGTTATCAGCTGAAGAGGTGAGTCCCATAAGACCGGATATAGTACAACGTTATAATTTCCCCTGAGGAAGTACCTAGTAGGTATGAAACATGTTGGAGTTTGGAATAATTAGTGTGCAAGTTGAGACTGTACACACTAAATCAGGAGGGATTTCAAGCTTACCACTACACTACCTCTGTCCGCTTGATTCATCTCTGAAAGACTGAAGCAAAAACAGTGAAGATCAAAGCACTAGCTGTAGTGGACGGGTGAGACAGTACACCTTATATTTCCTGCTTGCAGTTGATTGGCGGACCGAAAAAATTCAACACAGGTGTAACTAGACAAGAGAGACCTCAGAGCTGCATAATCCTAAACTACAGGTGACTATTTATTATCAGTATTGGGAAGCAGTACACTATACTCTGCCCTTTAGTACATATACACTTACTTGACAGGTCTGCCAGTACATGGAGTACATGAATATAGGTGTGATTGGATGGTAGAGGTGCTAAACACAGCACCTTTCAAAGAAACAAGTGACTGTATTTGCAGCAGAAGGTCACCCTGCCCATTGTGTTGGACTGAACCAGCACTCTACATATATTTTATGGTTTTACTATACAAGTGATATCACACTATTTATTGTCAATATAGGATCCTATATTTGTTTGTAGTGTACCACATGATTATTGCATAGTGTGGGTTGAAATGTATTAAAATGTATTAAAATTTATATTCTTTATAAAATAGTACTTTCCTTATATATTCTTTGGGGTATTATCTATTTTGGCCATCTGAAGCACTGTTGGTCATAGGATAGTAGCGGATCTGATTTTATTCTATTTTCTTGCTCAAGATTATTATCTTCACTTATTCCTCTCTCCTAATCCTTCCTTTTATATGTATATACTAGCAAAAGGGGCACGCCGTTGCCCGTGGGTATTAAGTCCTTTGAGTAGTTCAGGGGTATTGAACACATTGATTGACAATGTTTTGTGTACGTTTGCAATAGTGAAAGGGTTAAGTGTTTGAGAGCAAAGACTTATCCATGTAGGGAAATGTGTTGGATAGTTCTTTGGCACAGAAGGAATCCAACACATTTCACATTGTCTTTGGGGTTTTTTTTAACCTCTTCAGTGGCAAAGAGGTATCTAACACAGTTCACTGAATGCATATCGCTTTGCCTCTCAAACACTTAACTGTTCCACTGCGGCAAACATACCCAAACCATATCAATGAATGCATTTAATAACACTCAAGGTGTGAAAGGACTTAATCGCCACGGGCAATGCTGTGCTATTATATACATATATGTTAACCACTTCAGCGCCAGAGGGTTGTCCAATGCCTCGTAGTCAATAAATTGGTGGTACCGGATACCAGAGAGAGAGACAGATAGACAGTCAGAGTTAATACTGAAATATAATTTAGGGATTTGAAGTGTGTGGTGGAAAGTGGTGCTTTTTTAATGCTTTGGGGACCAGAGGGGTGCACAGCATATTGGAAAAGCAATGCATTCACACCCCTGTAGTCAAAGGGTTGAAGCTTTGTTAGCCTGTACCATGTTCAACCTCTAATCCCAAGAGAAACTTCCTGTGATAGCATAGCTATGATATTGAGTGACAGAGAAGTATCCAATACATTTCTTTGCAGCACTGGATACCCCTCTGTGATTGAAAGGGTGACTCAAAGGGCTCTCGGTCTTTTGCTTTCAGTGTAGTATAGAGGGGAACCAAACACACCCACAAACACACACTGTGTCTGTTTGTGTGAAAAGGTTAACTGAGTACACATTAATCAGAAATGGAAGGAAAGTGTTAGTGGCTGCTATGAGATTGCAGTGATTAAATACATTCTGTATTGTACAAGAAGTAATCTGTTATCCAGTACCTACATTTTAAAGAGTAAGTGGAAGCAAGTTAACCTATTGAATGGCAAAGGGGTGTGCAATGTATTGTCCTGTACAGAGCTGTAGAGCCCCTCAAAAGTCAAAGTAATATTCATACCTGTGAAGTATCCGGATTCTCCGGTGACCACTTCATTACTCACGATTAAGCCCTACCCCTTTCTAAGTAAATGACTTCATATTTACCCTTTCCTCAGGGGTGTGTAGAACATCAAATTCTCAGGTATGGTAAAATGGCTCTTTTTATGTGTGGGAACTTTTGCTTGTTGCATCACCGCTCATCTGGTGGTAATCACATTGAAAATGGGCGTGGCTTATATTTTGTAAAGAATTGTTATATATGTAGTTTGTGGAAGTGAAATGTGTTAATAGGCGATTGCAGTTGTTTATGAAGTTATGCTTGGACATAGACATTAACACAAGACTGGTGGAAGTTATGCAAGGGGTTAAAGCAAACCAACACACAGAGTACAGGGCAGAAAGTATTACTTGCACAACAGGCTGTGTGCCGTAGCAGCAGAGGAGAGTAAAGACTCCTCCAAACTCAAGCACTAGGGAACCCAATCCAGCGTGTTCAGCATTGCAAGCAGAGTGGACAGGTGTGGGTGTTATTTAATGGTGTTTCCTGTCTTATGTCAGTCAGGTAATCAGCCATGTATTCCTGTAGACACTCCTGTCCAGGGACCCAAACGGCGCGCCAAGTGGCCTATTTAATACTGGCACAGACCCTAGTGTGGCAGCTTCCAAAGTGAAATCTCGCAAGTTCAGTGCTTTGGCTGTGCCTCTTTGCCCTCGCAGTGTGTGCATGTGAGGTGTTGTGCAATGAGAGAGAGACTTGCTGCATTCATACCTGAGCTCAGTTCAGTATGACTGTATGAGAGAGCAGGTGCTCCCTCCAATCTTATTTGTCAAGTTGCCCACACACAAAGACATTACCTGTCTCTCTCGTATTGACAGCAGGTGCTGAAGCCTCCGCTTTCATTCATTTACCCTACTCTGCCCCGCATGTAGTTATAAAGAGCATGGGCGGAGTGTAAGTTCATGTAGAAGCAGAGCAGGGACAATGAATGGAAGTGGAGACTTTAGCAGATGCTGTCAGTACGAGAGCAACAGGTAATGCCATTGTGTGTGAGCAACTTGTCAAATAACATCGGAGGGAGCGCCCGCAGTCTGACACCCAAACTGGAGCAAAGGAGCCAGTGCTTGTGGAGCTCTATCCCATCCTCAGCTCCATGTTTGGCCGGGTGAGAGAGAAACAGATAGCTCACCACTTCTGTCAGGACATTTTAATATGTGGTGTGGACATTATTGGAGGACTGTCGGCTGTGCGTGGGGATGGGAGCCTTGAAGAGCAATGTGGACACAGTCGAAAAATGTTTTGTGTTTATTTGAGGTGAATGTAGACAGAGAGCCAACTCGCTGCAGAGATTTTCACAGGAGTACGCCTGCTACTCCTGTGAAAATCATGCCCCCATTGAATCACCCAATGGGAACAGTAACTCCTCCTTACTGCCACCCCTGGGTGTGTTTGCCAGGCACATAGAAGTCTTCTTTTATATATATAGATATATATTTAATCTCAATGTTTCTGCCCCCTAAAAAGGCTTTTATCAAGACAACCAGAACATACATCAAGTGACTTTATATACAGTGAAGTAGTGTAAAAGATCTTTTATAAGGTCACTTTGGTGTATGTACTGGTTGTCTTGATAAAGGCCCTTTAGGGAGACAAAATGTTGACATTCAAGTCAGCTCTATACACAAGACCTGTGTGTGCACTCATTTCATGGTTCAGGGACCATTTCTTATTTTATATTAATAATAGTGTAAAAGCCCGTTTGCATGGGCTATGGAGCAGTGAGGTAACGGCAGTACTCAGAGCAGGACCAGCCTCTCAACATTACCAGGACCTGCTCTGAGTATTGCCGTTACCTCACTGCTCAATGTGACTGCGCCGCCTCACTCACGCAATGCAATCATGCGCAGTAGAGACTGGCTGAATGCGGGCAGTCTCTACTGCTCATGATTGCATTGTGCCAAACTTTCTGGCCTTTTATTAAATAGGATTATATGAGTAGCACCCAGGCAGTAGACACCTTAGCATATTGTTTAGGATTGGCCATTGTTATATGTTTTATATATATATATATATATATATATATATATATTTGATACAGGTTTCTTTCACGGTGGGTTAGGTTACAGTGTGTACTACAAGAGAAATCTAACAGAAAACATAACAGCACTATGTGGAATGTCTACACACATACACTGGGAGTCCCATAACCACTATAAACGCTGTCTACAGTTACTTACATTTCTAAATGCAACAAGTACAACATATATGCGATATATTTTTATTTCAAGGGTGAATTAGGTTATAGTGCTTAGTACAACAGAAAACATAACAGAACTGTGTGAAATGTCTACACACATCAACTGGCAGTCCCATAACCGATATATACACTGTCTGCCATTACTCACATACGTTTGCAACACGTATTTATACAAGGAACCATGATGGTCCAAAAAACCCAATCTGAGAACCCTGGTATAAATTAAACAATACTAGTCATGTTTGGACTAGTTAAATAATGCATTGACACCTTTCAAATATTCAAGGAGTTAAAAGCCCAATTTTAATCTTTTGGAATTTAGGGAATTTTTACTTGTACCATGATGCAGTTGGTTATTCTACAACTGAAGGTTTTTAGCTTCTTCTATGTGGCTCAAAGTGCTTAGACACAAACTGTCTTTGCATTCAGAAGTACATTTTGATGCTGAGACCCCATAGTTCTATGTCTTTTCTGTCTTTACTTTCCTCTGCTTAGAACGCACATTCAAAGGGATTACATCTAAATCTAACATGTGATCCTCGGTCTAAGACTACAATCCAAGCTGATTAATTGATTTCTGTCTGTTCATTCTCATCCTGATCAGAGTGTGAAAAGGAGCCTTATTAAAGTGTATGCACATTTCCTTACTAATGGAGTGTGTCAAATTGCTGTATAAAAAGAACTAGATTTTGTGATACTTCTTCACGTGCCACACACCCCTCTGGAACTCAAGGGGTTACCAAGACTAGGATTACTGGCAGTTATCAAGTCAAATGATTTATTATACAGGTTCATCACACTGGAATCTATGTAATTCTGCAGCAATAACATTTCATAAAACTTCCATTGATATAAATGAGACATTTTTTTCACTTGAAAGAGATCGGTCTGTATCACATTGTGAAGCATTAAATGGATAACAGTCCATTCGAATCAATAGGAAGTTTTATTTCTCATCACGTTTATTTTTTTATTTCTCATCAGATTTAGTGGCGATCTCATTACTTACAAGGAATCCCTTCATTGGAATGGTCTAAAACGTGTGCCTAGTATTCAGGCACACGTTTTAGACCATTCCAATGAAGAGATTCCGTGTAAGTGATGAGATCTCGGCACTTCTCAAGCGCCTCCGTGTCGACCGACACGGATCTCCTGCTGACAGCTTTACAGCTGTCAGTAGGAGAAATCAAACTTTAAACGCCTGTATCTCTTAAACCATAGCGGTTTGAGAGATGCGTTTTTTTGCATTTAGATCAGCTTTTTAAGCTCTTCTAAATGCAAAAAAGTTTTTTTAGACATTACTAACACTTTAATTGCCTGTTGCCTTTAGTTGGTTGTGCTGCAGCTGTCTTTCTCTCCTGTCCACCTCTCCTATATAACTGTCTTGTCCAACTGTCTGGTACCCCCTAAATGTGTCCGAACTTACAGCTTATCACCATATCCCTGGGCAGTAAACTAAAATATCTGTGCAATGGAGAGTTCCTATAGCTCTTCCTATTCCAGGCCCCACTCGTTTTACCTTAAAACAAACCACTACCATTCTTCTCCTCCTCATTTGTCTTATCCATACCTCCCTTTAGGAGAGACAGCTCCAAATCCCTCTGTCCCTTATTCCTACCCTTGTGTCCCTTGTTTCAGGAGATCAGACTGTGATGTGAATATAACTGTATCACAATGCTCTAGCACAATAAAACTCACAGTATATGTGTTTATAAACTAGTCTGGGGGCTCGATCCAAACGTTGGAGATAAAAATGTCTTCTCTCCATTCTTCTTTGCTGTAAAAATAAAAAACAAGTAGTAACAGAAGGAATAAACTATTACATATGCCGCCATTAAGTGTCTGAACATAAGCCATCATACTAATAAAACACAAATATATAATAATATAATGCTTAGCTTACATATATATAGTCTTCGCTGCTGTGTGCGGCGGCAGTTGTGGCGGCAGCGGAGACAGCTCTGTATGCGACAGGTTTCCCCTACTCTACCTCTCAGGCCGTTGCCCAATCCACAATAAGGGAATTTGAACAGACACTGCCTTTATATATAGGCAGTCTCTGAGCCAATTCCCTCACAGCCATTGGTTGAGATGTGCTTATGCATACCCCAGCCAATCAGATTTGAGTGACTGTGCTTTAAAATGATTGACAGTGGCTGTGAGGGAATTGGCCCAGAGAATGCCCATATATAAATGCAGTCTCTGTTCAAATTCCCTCATTGCGTTTCGGGCATCGGCTTGAGAGGGAGAGGAGGGTAAACCTGTGGCACACGGAGCTGCCTCCGCTACCGCCACTTCTGTGGCTGCACACAGCAGCAGAAGCATTATATTATTATATATTTTTTTGTCTTAAAAAATATTATTCGAGCACATTAGTATGATGGATGTTCAGTCACTTAATGGCGGCATATTTATTTATTCCTGGGCACTGAATACATTGTTTAACCCTTTGAGCCCAGAGAGGTCCGCAACGCATTGCTTTACAATGAGCTGTGTACCGTTCGGCCACTCCAGGGGTTAACCGATGTAATAGTTTATTCCTTCTATTAATACTTGTTTTTTATTTTTACAGCAAAGAAGAAAGAAGACTGAAAAGAAGGCAGAAGACTGAAGAGAAGACTGAAGAGAAGAATTAAGTAGGACAGAAGAGGACCAGGAAGCTAAGGACTCCGCTGGACATCAGGATTCGTAAGTAGTAAGTAAGTAAGTGTTACTTTTAATGGGATGTTTTTTAACGTAGTCGGGTTAACACTATGAATGCCAGAGGGGTCATTATACCCCACTGGCATTCAAAAGGTTAATTCCATACCTCCCAAGTATCCCTCTTTAGGAGGGACAGTCCCTCTTTTAGACCCAAATCCCTCTGTCCCTCTTTCTCACCCTGATGTCCCTCTTTTTAGGAGATCAGACTGTAGGGTGTGTATATAAATGTATCATACAGCTTTACTGCAATAAAACTCACATTATTGTTTGTTTAAACATCAGTATATGCGTTTATAAATTAATCTGTGTAAATAAAATACTTTGGTCTTGTTATAAGTCATTTATTAGGTTATACAAGGAGCTGTTAATAGATCATGAAATAACCTAAAAATTCTCGGTAATGCCCTGCCCACCAGCCCTGCCCCCAGCAAAACTCCCTAAAACACAAGTGTCCCTCTTTGGCAATTTGAAATGTTGGGAGGTATGTCATTCTACTAACATCTGACACATTTTTCATACTTGGATGTATTGACATGGGGCTTAGGGCCCCATATCAATACATCCACTGAGTTTTTTTTTAATTTTTTTTCCTTCAAGTTTCTGCGTCGGCTGTTTGAAGAGCTGATAAGGGACTGAAGTAAAAAAAAAAAAAAAAAACGGGTCTTAACTTTCCTGCGATAACTTGAGTCCCTTATCGGATTTTCATGGCTAACTCAGACATTTGAATTGATATTTACAGTGTTTTCATCATTTTCTAGCACTTTTTTCCGGTATTTTTTCACAACACAGGCATCGGAATATCTTACTTTGATTGAAAAAATGCTATCGGCAGAAAAAACAGCTGTCTCCAACATTTGGATCGAGCCCTAGGGATCTAATTCAGTGATCTAAAGTGGTGCAATTATGGGTCAAACCAACTGAACTGTAGGGTAGGGGAAAAGTGAAAATACCTTTTGACTGAAATGTGTTAAAAACCCCATTTAAATCACTGGAAAGTTGTGGAGTTCTCTTTGCCCCATACTGTGCAAATAGTTTCCTCCAGAATTTCAGTACTTGGGGCCTTATGCAGAAAGGGAAATACGAGAAATTCTGGAACATTCTTTAAATTCAAAAGGAAGTCTAGTACTTTATTACTGGCAATATTACTTTACAGTTCGCATTTTATGTGAGTTCTATCCAAAAGCCAATGCACCTGCCTGAAAGCAATGTAGCTGGTTTAGGTAGGCGAGTTGAAGCTGTCCAGCTGCTCAACAGCTGGAGGTCCTCTGGTTACCCACACCTGACTTAGACCAAGGGTTAGCAACTTGCAACACCCCTCTAGGATTTATTGCACTATAATTACCATTATCCCTGACTGGCCATGCTTAATTAATCCCCTTGACTAATTCAGTTAACACTTTAGGCTCCTCTGTCAGTAAAAAGGCTTGATCAGTTGTATGTATTCACTGAGGCTGATGTAAGAAGAGTTTTGAAGCAACCTAACTGCATCATGGGGAGGGAAATAAAAAAATCCCATTGATTTAAATGGGATTTTATTCCCTAGAATTATGGCGTATTCTCCATCTTTCAACCTCAAATTTGAGAAAGGGGATCAGGTCCCAGAAACGCGTTGATCAGAGATTAAAATAAATATTAAGTGGACCAACTCCGGACCTTCTAGCAGTACCTTTAACAGATAACGGACTATAAGAGACTCCAGGGTCAACTTAGTGGCAGGAAACGGAGAACCAGGGGACCAGTGGAAAGACCAGAGGGACTCTGCTTGACTATAAGGAATCACTTGTTACAGGCCCAATAGCAAAGAAGAATCTGTTGAGCAGCTAGTACTATTGCACGTCAAGTTATATACTAGTCTAATAATACTATCCTACCGACAGAGGACAGACTAACATCTGATACCTAGCAAGACAAGTTGTATATCAGCTATTAGACGGCAGAATAGCTCCTCATTTGCCACATATCCCCATAATAGGTCCCGTTTTCCTCCCTATATTTGATCCACCGAGACCCACTTACTATATTTCACTTCATTTTGTTTTATATGATTCTCATATTTGACTACTGGAAGTATTTTAAAAGCCATCTTTTTGCTATTTTGAAGTATCATTTTTAACTATCTTTTATCAATAAACATCGTTTTAGCAATCCTCTATATGCTTATATTTCTCCTTTAATCAACTACTACACTTAGAGGTTCTCTGTGCGCTTTTATTTTCTTTTATGTATATTGCATCTAACCGAGAGGACTTCGGGGATCAGGCAGCATCCAGAGTATCTCCTCCAAACCTGAAACACCTATCAGAAACAGACTGATTACCTGCATTCAGACTGTATGTATTGCTAATTGTGTTCCATTCAACATCTGTGTCATGTTACATCACTAAGAACACTGTATTCATTGATCATCATTTCCATGAACAGGCAGACCTGTGGAAAATATTTGTTTTTTACACATCACGATAAATACAACTGAACTGTGCACCTAAGGGACATATGTATCAAATGCATTTCTAATTTGATGTACTGGTATTAACATATCATATTGATATATTTGTGTTACTGGATATTCTGTACTGCAGGAATGATTTTGTTGAATCTGTACATGTGACCTTACCTATATATACACCTACACTGTGAGCGCCACTTAGTTTTCTTTATATTTTGTATTCTCCATCACATAGCTTTGCGTTCAATGGGTTAGAAGTCCCATTTGAATTAACAGGGATTTTGAGGAATTTTTATTTGTTCCCTGTGGTACACCATGGGATTGCGTTAACAGTAAATGTTCTATTTCATCCTTAAAGGTAGATATGGTGTTACAGCAAGATCATTGCACAGGATTGCATTGGGTGGTTGCCTGGCAACCATCAGACACTGTTTCCCAACTTGCACCTCAACAAAGAAGGAAAGGCTTTTTTTCCCATAGCTAGATTCTGTTTCCGTGGTTACAGACCAAACTCCCACCTAGAGAGCAAGGCAGCAGCATGTGTGTGTGGACACCACACACAAATTACTATATATATAGATGCATGAGTGATATTGATGCATGAGCCAGCACATTTCCTCACAAAGCAGTCTTACAGACTTAAAGTGATAAAACCATGATATTAAAAAATATATATATAAAATACACACAATGTATTCAGCGCTATGTCATCTGAGTAGCACTCATTGGTACCCAAATTTATTCAAACATAACAGTCATGGGATTCATATGTGGAACACCTGGAGGAATTCTTCAAAGTTAATGTTTTTCCAGAAGGCAAACAAGTGGCAGTATTCCTGACAGTTCTGGGCACGAAAACTTATGAAATATTAAAATATATTTTAGCCCTGGTCAAGCCAGCAGAAAAGACTTTTAGGGAATCAGTTGCTGTGTTAACTGATTATTTCACATTAAACCTCTGGAAATTGCTGAGAGATTCTGTTTCTATACCAGACATTAACAGCCAGGAGAAATTATTCCCGCATACATAGTGGAACTGCGCTGGTTGCCATCATCTTGTAATTCTGGGGCTCACCTTCCCCAAGCTCTGTGAGATCAATTAGTCTGTGGACTCTCAAACACAGAAAAGCTTCCTCTTTGAGATTAATTTGACAGAGAAGGTGTTAGCCATGGAGATGTCTGAAAAGGACATCACAGAGCTTGAAGCCCAACAGCCAGTGCCCTTGACATCCAATGATCCCGTACATGGTGTGTTTCAAATGGCAGACCCCAGAGCCTGTGGCATGCAAACTCAACCACCTCTTGAATATTTTTCTGTGGGTCTGCCAGCCATGATGCTCAGTCCTGACATTTTAAAGATAACATCAGTTACAGCTGCTCCAGGAATGGACACTTAAAATGAGCCTGCAGGGGTCAAAATGCATTGCACAGAAGTTCAAGATCCCGCCAACAATTTACCTTAGGATGGTGGATTTGCACTTATATATATTTACAATCTGGTCCAAGTAGTGATTAATGGCAGACACATAGTAATGGATGTGGACACAAAATATTCCATGTCTGTTATAAAATAGCAACTGAAAATTCAAGATAAACCAACTATGGTGCATCTAAAGACTTCACTCTGGTGATTTGGCAAAGAACAAGGGATACCATTGTAGAGGATATCCCCCACACACAGTGCCTTCTTGATGACACGCTGGTCACAGGCAACATGCAAAGAGCTAGTCAGAGATGCTCAACTAGGAACAAACCTGCCCTTGAATTGATGAGGCTCTATAGGATAAGTATCCTACCCAGAGTGCAATCTCTTTTCGTTCACTAGTGCCTTTCACAGAGGGAAAATATCCTAAAGCATATCATACTGATCCTATGAAAAGGCAGTCCAGCCATGAAGTGCCAGGCAATTCTTCTCTGAACAAGAGCAGCAGCCAACCCCAGACGTACGTTTCGGCCTTGTTGGGCCTCATCAGTGAGGTGCAGCTGATCCCTCTAGGCACTGTAAGCAAGGGGTACATGTCTGGGCTACTCTGTTACCCTTAGGGTGACTAGTCCCAAGGGTAATTTGCATATGCAAAGAGCTAGTCAGAGATGCTCAACTAGGAACCAGTCTGCCCTCAAATTTATGAGACTCTATAGGATCCTACCCAGGGTGCAATCTCTTTTAGCTCACTAGTGACTTTCACAGAGAGGATATATCCTAAAGCATATCATACTGATCCTACTTTTTTATTTTATATTCATTCACATTTGATAAAAGAAAGCCACAAACCCCTCTCCCCCAAAAAAATGGGAGTGGGGGAGAGAGGAAAGAGGGGAAGGAAAAAGGTAAGGGGGTAACTCTCTCACACCCCAGAGGGACTGCCACCACTCCCAGAACGAGCAATTGCTTTGCATTGCCTTGGAGATCTCTCTAGCATTCAACGGATTAAATGCCCCATTTAAATAAATGAAAATCTGGGTAGCGTTTATGTGTCCCATATAGTGAAATCAGTTTACCCCAGAACTGTACCATATTTAAAAACGGAAGACTTCAGTCTCCAGATTCACTTGTTTAGTCCTGCCCCCCTGACAGACCTGAGTGTTTGTGTTCTGACACACATTTGACAGCAGTCACTATGAAGATGCACAATGGATAATATGAGCTTACACAGTGCAGCACAGTGTTATTTATTAACCCTTTGCAATGTATTGCTCACCCATCTGGTTGTTAAAGGGTTATGCCAGAGCTTTATATTAGGGCCCTATTTTGAAAAGTGGAGCAATTCTGGATCAAGAAAACTGGACCATAAGAGGCAAATTTTCCATATTACCACTGATTTGAGTGGGCAGTTTAATCTCTTGATTGCTAAAGAGGGGTGTCAGAGAGTCTGCCCTGTATGGATAGCCTATAGTTAATATGGTCTGTTGCAGCCATTTTGTTTGCTGTTAGGATTATTTTATGCCTGTGTGTTTAAGAATACATCTTTTTCGTCTTACAAAATGCTGAGAGCGAGTTATAAAACTTCACAAGGCCATACAGCTAAGACCTTGCATCTCTCGCAACATTACCTATTGCGTATTGTTTAACGAGCAGGTGTTCTTTTAAAATATTCATGCATGCAATTTTAAGTCTTTTAGCTCCATCTTCTGGTGTAAGATATTGTTTATAGTAAGATTTGGTTAATTTCTTTGTTGACCAATCAAAAAGCTTTCTGGAAACTTAGTACAACCTCATATTATAATTCACTTAAGGGTTGGCCTATCAAATACTGGTGGGCAGTACCTTTTGGGTAAAAAGTTGCTTGTAATAAAAGCAATTGCAGCGAGGGTAAAAGGGGCTTTTTGGCTGGGCTTTTCCTAGTGTCTTCCTGTCTGTTGCTGGATTCTGGACTTATCAGAACCGGAACCAGTGAGCTGCTAACCTGCATCACCACACAGATTATACCTTTATATAGGACTGGTAACTATATACTTTCTTGTACAAAACTCTGTAAAGCTTCTAGAATTATTATCACCCAGTCTATTATTGGATAAGTGACCCTGCCCACTAGATCTGGCCCACCTAATGGGGATCAACACCTTGTAGCCATTTAGGCTGTAATATTAGCCCATTTCAGAAGCTATACAGAATAACTCATTGCCAGTTCATAGATATAGATATTAATACTGTGGGAGATAGGTGTGATAGCAAAGTTAGATCATATATGGGTTTCTAGAACTATCTTGATACTATCCCCGTCACAAAATCAATTTTTTGTTGTAATTACTGACACACCATTGCAAGTGCATGCAGATGATAAATGATATTGTAGCTTTTGAGTTGGTCATTGTTACTTTTATGATCTGGTTATTTCATCATTTAACCCTTTGTTATTGCTATCTGGGAAGCTTTTCCTCTGTTTCTCAATAAACATATATTGTTCTATGCATATTATTATGTGGGGAGCATAATCTGGCTGGGAGGTGTATTCACATCTTTCCTTCTTCATCCAGAAGGTTTATATATTGAAAACAGCAGATAAATAGTTCAATTCTATTTATCTGATCTGGGACATTTTGTTTTCCAGATAAATTTCTGATTCTTGCAGTATTTTGCATGTAGATTATAGGTTTGTCAGGTGGCATGTACTGTGAGTGAATCTCACATGATGAAGTACCTTCCACTTTAAATTAACACAGCTTTACACAGGTTTGGGGCAGGTAATCATTTACACTGCAGCTAACTTATTATTAACTAGTGTAAAAGCCAGTCTACACGGGCCAAGGTCCGGGTGATGTTAAGAGGCCGGTCCTGTTCTGCGTCCTGCCGCCGACACAGTCATGCACTGCAGAGGCTGCCCGAAAGCACTGAATGCTCCCAGCACAGAACTCCCAGCATTCTGTGCTCCCAGCATTCCGTACTCCCAACATTCCATCCTCCCAACATTCCGTGCTTCCAACATTCCGTGCTTCCAACATTCTGTGCTCCCAACATTCTGTGCGTTCGGGCAGTCTCTACTGCACATGACGGCTTCTGACAAACATTCTAGCAAATTATTATATAGGATTGTAATGGATAATTATCCCCTGCTATGCTGCTGTGTTCACATATTGCCAGCTCATACTCCTGGACAACATATATGTAAGGTTTGAACACATATATATATATATATATATATATATATATATATATACTGGAAAAGTTATATTCCTTTACTGTTTGATATATTTTACCATATTTAAATGTTATATATATATATATATATATATATATATATATATATATCTTAGTATAAGACTTGGTCATATATATGAGCTATATTACTGAGTCACATTGTATTCACTAATACTCTGGTTGCACTGATTACTAATTATATTGCATTTTTATATTTCAATAAAACTGTGTATTTTGCATACATATGCGTAACTGATTTTTATCTATTTATTTTCTGTGATGTAGCGTATTGTAAGACTGAAATTATCTCAGATTAATTTAACTAAGTACTATTGTTTATTTTATGCAAAGTGTACAAACATTTAGGGGTCTTCTGCTGTAAATCCTTGAAAGGGGAGACCTCTAGCATTCAATAGATTAAAAGCCCCATTTAAATTAGAAAGAATTTGTATTTCCCCCTTACGGTGCAGTTGGTTTGTTCTAAGAATTGGTCATTTTTAGCTTTCTGAATACAGGTATCTATAGTGGTGGAAGCTGGGAGTTTTCCCATCTTTTGAGGTACCCCAACATGTTATAAATATGTATAAAAATATGAATAAATCATATAGATAAAAATAAGAGGAAGCTGTATTCAATGCTTTTAAAGGTTTTTATTAAATAGAACGCACAATTAGATGCCGTCCTTATCTAACATAGGTCACACAATCACTGTAATGTCATTTAGCTACTGCACACTAACATAACAAGAACAATTACCGTAATCAGAAATAGGACACACTAAGGCTAATGTGCTATGAAGAATATGAGTAAAAATATTACCAAAGTTCATTAATTTAAATGGGGCTTTTTAGCCTCTTAAATGCTACAGAAGTATTCATATTTACCACCCAACTATGCAAATGTGTAGAGAAATGGGGGGAATGTATGAATCCCCTGGTGCAAATCATTTTCTGTCCTTGGATGTAGGACCAGGACTCATACATCTGTACTGCCAGGTATGTACTAGCTACAGCGCATGAAAACAGGGGAACAGACCCACCCCTCCAAAAAACAAATCCATGCATTCCCTGCTCCACTACACTCGGTATAACCTATGCTAATGGGAGAATTTTCAGGGTAGATATAGGTGTTAGACAGGGGCAGTTCACAAAATACTGTTTCAGTGTCTATTTGAGCTCAGAATTTAATTAGCGCATCCTCTTTATTAAATCATGTCTGTGAAGAAAACTAAATGAATATTATTTGAGATATCTGTGTTATGAAGGGTGTTTTCACATGCATACTTGGGGCATAGGTTGAATCTGCAGGTTAGTGAATTCCCTATTAACTCCACCCTGTACTGTCTACTACCTGTCCCCTGCCACCCATTTTCAAGACTAATCCAGCCAATCGCATTCAACCTGATTAAGTCCCACCCATATTTTGCCACAAATGCTTAATCTGGACCCACCCTCTGTCCTTCTTGTTGTTTTCCTGGGGAATGAGGGCAAGAAGTTTTCACAATATGTTCACCTTTAATCCTTTAAGGATCAGAAGGTTGTGCAATGCATTGTGAAACTGTTTTTATAGGTCCTATGTGAAAATTTAGTGGAAAATCTCTTCTACAGTTAATGTCTGGGTTATTGACGGATGTAAAATAATTTTTTGTGCCTTTCTAACATGCACGTGACAGAGTATTAGGTGCAGCCACAATAGGAGAGAATCGAGTTATCAAGTGGATTCTCATTATCACTGGTGGTGCTGATGTTTATACCAAATGTTGGCATAAAAACAACAGAATAATGTAACTGGAAAACACCATCATTGTAGCCTCAAAATTGTATGTTATAATAGATTTAAGCATACCTGGCAGCATTTGCTCTAAGTGTCCCAATAGTGTTGGGGTGGGAGTGTCCAAAATGTGTGATTCATGCCAGGGATGAATTTAGGTGAAGTGGGTAAGACAAGTGATGTATGAGAAATGAGCAGAGAAGTTGGTGGAATGAGATAAGAAGTGAGCAAAGAGCAGTAGTGAGTGAGCACAACAGTTCAGGAACTGTGCAAAGTGGAGAAAGCTGCTCCATCCCCCAAGACCTGGTATTGAACAGTAAATATCAAAACCACTTAGCAAAACTAGAGAATGTCTAAGTATGAACCTAGGGGTAATGGTCATTGCAATATCTTAAATACAAGCATATGTCAGTTTGGTTTTATTACCTTCTATGGAGCAAATGCCAACCAGCACAATATTTTAGTTATCTGCTGGTTGTAGCATTAATAATTCTTAATTTTTAAATTCTTTAATGTTAGTTTAAATAAATGTGGAAGTTATAATGTGTTCCTACCATACATGTCTTACACAGATCTACTTTGTAAACATTGTAATTTTGGGCAATGTGCACAAAAAATAAAAAAGAGGAACACTTGTAGGTGATACCAAATGCACCATAGAGAACACATGTATTCCAAAATTCCCATCAATTTAGTGAATCTAATCTCTTGAATATTAGAAAGGTTTCCAACCTTAAAAAGCCACATTTAAACCAATGGAAATGTTTATTTGTCCCCTGTTGTACAGCTTTTGGTTTGACCTAAAATTAACCCTCTTATGCTTTGTGCATATGGCTCAGTGAGTGGGCAGAGCACTACAGAACACTTTGAGAAAGATGCTCAGTTCCCTGAAACCTGGGGGAGATGCACTAAAGTTCCAAAGGGCTCAGAATTGTGACGCTGTGTTGGATCTGTGTCGAAGGCACATTCTATATAATAATTCGCTAATGTATGTTTGTCAGAAGCTGTCAAAAGCAGCGCACCATGGCTGATAACGGAGCTGGGTGCTCCAAAATCTGACCGTAGCCCTTGCTCTGAATTTGGAGAGCCCCACTCCGTTATCAGCCGTGGCGCGGGCAGTCTTTACTGTGCATGACTGCACCACGGCCATTGCTGCCTGGCACTGTGGACCGTGTACACAGACTGTTCAACTAGTCATCAATATGTCATTGCATCCCCATCAATCTGCCACCAATCTGCCTTCATCAGCATGAATCCCCCACACCTTCAACAGTTTTTTGGCTGTGCATTTAAAGGGACAGTAATACTTGAAAATTACTATCCCTTATATTGAAGGCCTTTAAAAACTGAATTAAATGCCACCAGCGGCATCTCTCAAACCTTTATGGTTTGCAAGATAGCCGCTTTTAAACTTCGCTCTCCCCTGCCTCTCCCCTGACATCATCGTTCTTGCTGCAGCAGGGAAATCCGGTCCCGGGACCGGCGGAGGCTCTTCAGCAGAGCCAAGATCTCGTTATGGAAGACAAAATCCTTCACTAAAACGGTCTTCTACGTGTGCTTGGTTACCATACATTAATACTTGCACAGATCAATGGTGTTTATACTGTAATTGGTACTTTACTTGTGTATGAAACCTGATATTATATCTTTTTGCATATGAAAGTGTACTGTACTGCAGGAATTAAAAAAGGGGAAAATGATGAATGATGAATAGTTTACTTATTAGCAAGCAGTGTATCTCATTGTTAGTCTCTGGGGCACACCAGCAGTGCAGGTTTTCAAGATATCTGTTTTCTTTACTGGTGTATAATCAGCAGCTCAGTCATTGTGATTGAACCATCTTTGATTAATCGGTGATATCCTTAAAACCAGACCTGTTGATTTGTCCTGAGAACCAGAGCTGAGAATCACTGTTCTGAAGTATAGCTCTGAAATTGATTCTTAATGTGAGTTAAGGGAACATTAAAAATGAACTGTGATTACATAAACATAAATGTTCTGTTTGTTTCCTATGTGGACATCTATTCATCCCTTTTCCCTGTCCACCATTACCATACAAAACCTGATAGTGTCTCAGAATGAACAGTGCTATATTGTCTGAAAACAAACTGAGATACGTTAACACCATTTCTGAATAGGAAAGGGCTAGCTGATAATCTCAATAAATTAATTGGCTTGGCTCTTGTTTCTCATTATAAACAACAAACAAAAAACTGAACTGTGTCTAAAAAGGACAGCTTACACATGCATTAGAAATAATGTTTAGGATTATATTTGGTATCTGTCTTATACAATTTTTACAAATGCTTCCTGGAAGTACTTGATATTGAAATATACAATAAACTAGCTGAACAGCCCGTGTACACTGGCCACAGTGCCAGACAGCAATGGCTGCAGTGCAGTCATGCACAGTACAGATTGCTCGCGCTGCGGCTGATAACGGAGTGGGGCGTTCCGAATTCAGACCGTAGTCCGCTCTGCACACCTTCAGTCGGTGCGCAGAGAGGACTAAGGTCTGAATTCAAAGCTCCCCGCTCCATTATCAGCTGTGGCGCGGGCAGTCTGTACTGTGCATGATAGCTTCTGACAAACATACATTAGCAAATTATTATGTAGGATGTGCCAATTTTATTTTTAAGTGTTAGTGTTCCTTTAAAATGTTGAAAAAAGGACACATTTTGTAGTACAGTGTTTCTCAAATGTTGTGTGGGACCCGTTGATTTCAAATGAAATCCGTGTGGAACTCTAACCATCAGAGTTTCTAACCCTCCAAATTCTACTAATTTTAGGCCTCTCGTGCATCCAAGGGGTTAACACAGCATCAACATCAAACATCTGAAATGATAGTTGCTTCCATTAACCCTTTGAGTGCCAGAGGGGTATCTTTACCCTTTGAGTACCAGAGAGGTAAGCATCACACTGGGGATTGCACTGGCACTCAAAGGGTGAAAATGGACATGTCATCCTGAGACAAGATTAGTATGTTTTAGTTTAGAGATATGTAAAACCAGCCTATAAGTTGTTGTACTGCACATCTTATATTTATTTCTTAGAGAAGATCTACGTCAGAGCTTACTAAAAGAAAACTGTTCCCAAAAATTGCTCTGTTTGACATTTTTCAATCTTTTACAAGCCCACTGGTAGTCACAGAATCACACATATAATGAGACTGACGTGTTAAGAAAAAGCAGAGCTCTAAACCAATTGCACCACAGGGAACAAATACAAATTCTCATTGACTTGAATAGAATTTTTAACCTACTTGAATGCCAGAGAACTTGTGTTGGAGACCACTCTAGAACTGGCATAGTTAAAAGCAGTATTTAAAGGTTCTCATGGTGATGAAGTCCCTAGCGACACTCAAAAGAAGCAGAACTTGTAGAGTAGGGTGGCCCATGATGAAGAACAAGGCGTTCTCATTCTCAGATGATCTTTTTCAATCACCAAGCCAAAGGAGCCCTACTGGGGTTGTTTTTTACCACTTGAAGCAGTTCCACAGCTACTCTGGTCCACAGGAGAACATACATGAGTCCAATGCATTGAATGTCAATGTACCACATAACGCTAGCCACAAGCTCTGCTTCTTTTAAAACTTCCACTGTCACAACAATTATTTTATATACATCAGGGTCAACATCTCCCATGACAGAGAAATATATGAAATAAACTACTTAGCTCTTCTGAAAATGACTCCTGGAATCCATGGGCGAGTTCATAGTTTGGATGAACAGCCTGGATCTGGCCAGGATTCTGTATCATTTCACCTGTCTCCCAACAGATATCCCAGAATACGTCATCAAGATCTTACAGTCATTTGTCACGAAAGTTATTGCAGATCGTTTACCATTACAAAGTTAATGGTGAAAGTCTGGTTCCATGTTTCAAGGGCAGATAGGATGACCCAAATGGTGGAGCTCCTCCAAATACATTCAACAAATGGGTAGCTCTTGCCACAATATAGCCTAGATTCCCTTCTTTCCCCAGTGGGTACTTGCCTAGAGCTGTTCAAGCTGTCATGCTTTTCAAGCGTGCTCCTATGTATTGAATTTAAGTCACTTTTGGGCCTAATATAAAATAGCAGGCGGTGGAACAGGTTGACATCTAGTGAGGAGAGGAGTCTTCCTCCCAAGGGAAAAAGTCATGGAAAAATATATTTGAATGGGCTCCCCAACTCTCTTGAGCTGGTCAAGGAAAGACTGATCACATGTATGAGGTATCCCAGTTTAAAAGGATAATACTGAATGGCACGAAACAACAAAGTCTAATTTCAAAGCTATACCACCTGATGTTGGCTAGAAAGCAATATCTCCCATACTGCATACAGTATTGGGAACTTATGCTTGACAAGTCACTTAAAGAGAAGGAATGACATGTGGACTTGATGGAACAGTCATATAAGATGCTCCATGTCATTTATCTCATGCCACAGACAATGTGCAAAATAAACTGTATCCATCCAGATGGTTGCAGGGGGGTATAGTGAGGTGGACACCTTCTTGCACGCTCGGTAAAATTATCAAGGACATGTGGTCCAAGGTTCTGATTAGCAAACTTTTGAACTTGTACCTTGTCCAACTCAGCCCAAGAAAGGCACTGCTGGGTAGAAGGATGTACAACCTAAGCAAAGATTAAACATAACTCAACAATTACATATGTGTCTGAATGTAAATTACCATTGCCTGTCATTGGCGGAAACCCGTCCTAAGGTGGATGGATGTGATTATCCGTGAAAACACCTACAGAATGGAGTGACTAATGGCAAGCTTACTGAATATGACGAGCATACTCTTACATGTGGTGTCTTTGGACAACACATGCTTTGGCTGTGGAGCTATAATCTCTCTCCATGTCCCTCATCTCTCCCTTAAACGTGTTCCTCCTCTGCCCTTGAGGAGGGACCATAGTACAATTTAGATCTATTATTGTTGTTCTGTTACTGTTTATGCCTGTTACGGTTACACTTGCTGCTTAACAATAAAGGGTAACAAAAATACCCTATCTCAGCCCCAAGACCCAAGAGGAACAAAAGTGCCCTTACATGAAAGAGCTCTTACTCCGTTTCCAAAGGATGTTATCTTTTTTGGGATATCTGAATGCCGAAGAGAAGTTTAACCTCTTAACGACCGGCCGATCAGCGCAGAGAGGTCAGGTAAGGACCACAGAGCTTTTTTTTTCTCAGATTCCTGTTCTGGACTCCCCAAATAGCGTGCAGCCGCGGGGGGAGCCCAGAATTCCATGACGGTCATAGTACATCATGGGTGGTTAACTCAGATCGGCCCATGACGTACTGTGACCATCAAATCAAGGATCGTTAAGGGGTTAAAAAAAATCATTTATCAAATGGTGAACATAGCTGTAAGCTTTCTGAACGTTAGTGCTTCTGGCACCCTCTACAATATTTTACCACATATAAATGACAAAATTCATGGAGGCCATTAGGATTTTCTGGCCACAGTAAAGTGAGTGGGCAGTTGAACATGTTCTTTTAATAGATTATTGCACATATGTATAGACGCAAAGTGATACTGTTCTGGGCCAAGGAAAATGCACCATAAATAAATAAGTCTTCCTGAAATCACAGTTGATTTAAAGGGATAGTAATCATTGAAACAAGTTTTTTTTAACATATTGCACTATGTATATTTACTTACAGATCTGTAGTTCAATAGCAATTGAAGGAAAAGGATCCCCCTCCTGTCCCTCCTGGCTGCCTCTCCATAGAGTTATGAAGTGAATCACGTCAGAAATGGGTGGGGTTTAATCACAAGCAGGGGTGGGGCTAATGGGTTGTCTCATAAAGTAGGTGGGAAGTGGGCAGAACAGGGTTGGGAAGGAGGAGAAATGGGAGGGAAGAGGGTGAGGAAGAAGTTGGCAGAAAGTGGGAAGAACAGGCTGAAAAGAGCAGAAGTGTGCAGAGTTTCATAAAAAAACGCAATGTCTGTCATCGGAGACCCAGTAATTCACTACAAAAACCAGAGTCTCCATGGCATATCTGGAGAGTGCCCAGCGACACCTATCTATCTATCTATCTATCTGTCTGTCTGTCTATCTATCTATCTATCTATCTATCTATCTATCTATCTATCTGTCTGTCTATCTGTCTCTGTCTATCTGTCTGTCTATCGAAGCTAAAGAATAATTACAAAATCAAATCCCTCTATACTCTGACATACCTACCAACATTTCAGATGGCCAAAGAGGACCACTTTTTTTTAAGCTGTGTTGCTGGGGGCAAGACTGGTGGGCAGGGCATAACTGGGAAATTTTAGGTAACTTTGCAACCTATTGAATGATTTTTATATAACTGATTAAATGATTTAGGACATAACCAGAGTATTTTATTTACACAGACTAGATCATAAACACATATACTGAAGTTTAAACAAACGTTAATGTGAGTTTTATTGCTCTGGGGCATTGTTATACACTTATATACACACCACACAGTCTGATCTCCTAAACAGAGGGATATCAGGGTGGGAAATAGGGACACAGGGATTTGGGACTCAAAGAGGAACTGTCCCGTTTAAAGAGGGACACTTGAGAGGTATGCCCTGAGGTAAAATGCATAAAACAGCTCCCAACTTTCGTAGATTTTCCTGCAACACTAAAATCCAAGTGAAGAATCAGTGAGGTTTAAAGATCTCCAAATTTAACCCATGGGATGCTAAAGACATCTCCAGTGTATTGTAAAGAAATGTGTTGGGAGATGTTTGTAGCATCCAGTGGGGTTAAAGGGTTAGTAATGCCTGCATTTAAGTTCATGCAGTATTGTAGATGTTAAAAAAATAAAATATCTGGAGAAAGTCCCATTTCTCAAACCTTTATGGTTGGAGAGATATTCGCTGCTAAAGTTCCCCCCTCCCTCCACATTTCCTGACATCATCGCTCTACTGAAAGCAGAAGATCCCGGTCCTGGGACCAGCTGGTGGCTCTACAGCAGAGCCAAATAATTACCTAATTGGAAAGGTCTACAAAGTGTGTCTGGTTTGCAAATACACTTTGCAGACCTTTCCAATTAAGTAGTTCTTTTTAAATATCGCTATTTCGGCTCTGCTGAAGAACCACCTCGAGTCGGCTGACATGGATCTCCTTCTGTCAGCTTTATAGCTGACATGAGGGAGGTGGGAAGTTTAGTGGCGAATATCTCTCAAACGATAAAGGTTTGAGAGATGGGACTTTCTGCAGATACTTTATTTGTTAACATCTACATCTATACTATACTACTATATCTGAAAACAGGAGCCCATATTTATAAAAGCAAACTGGAGTCATTCTGGGCTAAACCAAGCGCCCCATCCGGAACAAATACAAATATTTAAATTCCCATGCATTTGAAAAAGGTTTTAACCCCTTCAATGTTAGAGAGGTTTCCCATGCATTGCTTTGCGATGCATTAAAGACTTCTCTAGCAATCAAGAGATTAACCACCCAATTCAACAGAAACTTTTATTTGTCCCCTATGGAGCAGATGGTTTATTCCAGAATAACTCCACTTTGCTTTTATAAATATGGGTCATAGTCCTACTGATTAGTCCCAGACATTAGTTTTGGACTGTACCTCTGTGTGCGCTGCGAGAGGCAAAAAGCAGCATCCACCAGTTCACACTGAACAAAATGGCAGCAAAAGAGTTGACAAATATGCCTTGAAATACAATAATAATGAAGCATCGCTCTTTTTCTTTAACCTCTTGATTGCGTTGCGTTAGATACCCCTCTGTCACTCAAATTTCCCTCTAATAACTCAATGGCAATCATCCTTTCACTTAAATTACTACTGAAAACTTAAAGCCGTATTCAGGAAGCAAAAGGTTAATAATTTTGTAGCAAACCAACAACACAATAGGGGGGAAATAAAATCCTCCGATGATTTAAATGGGCCTTTAAACAACTGAATCTTAGACAGATGTCCATTGCATTGCTTTGCAATGCGTTGCAGACCTTTCTGGTGTTCAAGGTGTTAACCCCACACTCCCCCCATTTTATTCCCCACTCTCCCCCCATGTTGGTGCAGTTGGTATGTTCCAGAATTCCTTATCTTTTTGCTTTCTGCATAAGGCCCTCAGTTCCAAGAAAATTGTTCCCAATACAACAGCATCTAAAATCAAAAGAATATCTGTTTCCACGGAGATGGGAGATACCAGGAAAGCATTTACCCTTTTGTAATCAGCTTGATCAGCAATAAACTGAGAATCCCTCCTTGGATACTATTTATAGAACACAATTTTAAAATTAAAAGCTCATAAATTGAAAATTATTAACATATAAAATACAGCCCAAAACACGCTCCCCCTGACACATAGTCAGCCGCTATGCATTGCTAAACATCTGTGTGGTATCCCTACCTTCACATACGTATCATATTTTGTGAACCACTTAAGGATCTCCATGTTCATTCCAGTTTTTTGGGGGCGACCCAAGAAGACTGCCTTTATCCTGGTCTCGTTACAGCAAAATAAATAAATATCTCACTAGGGAGATGGAGCGACCCTGTCTGTTCACAGAATAATGCAGGCTTCCTAAAGGATGCAGGAGAAAAGCCTCAGCATTGTGTGACACGGCACATATACACCGTACTCACAGTAGCCTGGCAACTGCAGTGTTTAACCCTTTGGCTGTTACAGAAGCAATGTTTTGGAGACCTCTATAGCATCCAGTTAAAGGAATACTAACACCTAAAAGGAAAATGGGTTATATAATGTTAAATATCACCTACAGATAGCATCTGTAAATTGTAGTTATTCTATGTTACAGCCCTAAAATTTCACATTCATTTTTATTGTATATGTAAATGTCGTATAGAAAGACAATTTGATTGTTATTCAGCACTAATCATGTTAATATGCTAAGATTATTACCCACAGCTCTTTAGTTCAGAACAGTTGTTAACTTATCTCAGTCCAGCTAAAGACAATGTAAAACAATCACTTCTTAGACACCCTATCAAGATTACTGTGGTAAAGTGAGTCCTTAACCCCTTAACGACCCTTGCCGGTCCTGGCATGTCATGGGTAGATTTGCATTAAAGGGATAGTAATGTTTCACAAAAACAGCAGCTCCAATTAATCTTCATAGTATTTGAGCCATAGAGAGTGTTATTTCAGTACTGTCAGAGTTGTAGTTCAAGAGTAATTGAATGATAAAGTTTCCCCCTCCTGCCCCTTTTACCTAGTGTAAGACACCTCCCCTCAGATGTGGAATCTGGACCTGGGACCAGACAGATCACAGCAAGGGACAATCTTCTTACTGTGAGAACAATGAAAACCCTGCCCCCCTTGACAGGTTTTTCAACTTTTATCCTTATTTTAATTAAAGATTGTCCCTCTCTGCAATCTACCTGGACACGCCCTGCTGCTCTGAGCTGAGCAGTCTTATATCAGCAAAAGGGGAAGGAGGGGGATACTTTATCATTAAATTACTCTTGAACTACAACTCTGACAGAATTGAAACAACACTATCCAAGGCCCAAATACTATGATGATTAATTAGAGCTGTTTTTATAATGAAAGATTACTATCCCTTTAAGGACCCATGATGTGTCAGGACCGTCATGGAATTCAGGGCTACTTGTGCAGCTGCATGCTGTTTGGGCAGCCCTTAACCTGATGCGATAAAAAAGAAAAAAAAAAAAAATCGCCTGTGGTTCTTAAGTGACAGCCGCATGCTAGATCGGCCATCCTTAAGGGGTTAATAACCTACATTGCTATAGTTTTAAAGATTTTACATGTAAAAGGATCCCACTCCAGCCCTTTGTGGCCACCTCCCCTTGGAGCTGCAATTCGGTTGTGGGAGCATACGGACGCAGCGAGGCACAAATTTAAGATAGTAATTATAAGGAAAACCCGGCCCCCTTTTGACGAAGGAAGGGAGGATTTTCCTTTGCTTACTGCATTTTATCCCTTGCCACTCTCCTTCTGGACCACGCAGGGATGGACGTGACGCAACCAGAAGGGGTGGGAGGGTGATCTTTTTAAATGGAATATCTTTAAAACTATTTCAATGTAAGTTATTAAACATTGCGCAATGTGTTATGTTTAGCATAATGAAGACTCGCTGAATTACTTTACTATCCCTTAACTATCCCTATAACCCCAGAATAGTCAGAAGAGCAAATTAAAAATTGTTAGAGAAAGGTGATTGATTTAAGCTTTTGAGTACCAGAGGGGTACACAACGCATTGCGTTGCGTACCCCTCTGGCTCTCAAAGGGTTAACTCTTTCATTTCCAGAGGGGTGAAGAAAAGAAAGCATTTAGAGTGAGATGTTCAAAAAGTTCTAACTAAAATTGTCTGTAATATGTCTGAAATAGTTCCTGCTCCATGGTCTGTCAATTCTGCATCCAATTTCTGTCATCTCCGTCAAAAGGAAAAAGAGGTCTTAAAGGGGATGCATCACCAAAAATATAAATTTGCCCTTAGGTTTGGTTACTAAAGTATTACTAGGGAAGCTGTTTTTTTTTAATGTAACTAGTTTTGTAGATATTCTGCTTTTAGGTCAGATAGAGCTGTGCCAAAGAATCAGCATACTGCATTATGCTGACCAGCACAGCTCTATCTGACTGCCTAATTCTCCTCCCACCTCCCTCCCAGCTGCCCCAGGGAGCACGTCCATGCTTCCCTTCAGTGTGCTGTGAATGTCTTCTATCGTGTTAGAAAGCTCCGGTAAGCATTATACTGAGTTTCCAACCTCAGTATAATGTTAACCGGATCTTGCTATAACGATAGCAGACATTCACAGCGCATTGAAGAGAAGCATGGACATGCTCCCTGGGGCAGCTCGGATGGAGGTGGGAGGAGAAGACAAGGGGCTTGATTCTATTACCAACGCAAAAAAAAAACAGGCGTGTTTTTTTAAGTCAGGTTTTAGTATCCTATTACCAGACGTGTGAAAACAAAATCAGCAGTAATTATACGCACCTCCAGTCAAAAAAAAGCCCATAGGAAACAACTACAAACAATGTGCAAGTAGCATTCTATTATCCACGCTCACTATTACCGCCTGTTTTGTGGTTACATTTTCTGTCAGTAATCCTGTGCCTCACAGTTGAGCCGTAGATGCCACAACAGTTTCAAAATCATTGTTGTTCGAACAAAAGCAGTGCAGAATACAGTATACAGCATAGAAATCTGACATAGCGCGCCCCCCTTCGACATTTTAACCCCCCTTTGAAATTTGAAATACAGTGCTTTCTTTCACCACTTTAATTCGACAAATATTGTTCATATTCAACATTTTAACAACCCATTAAAGGGATAGTAATGTTTCATAATAAAAGCAGCTCTAATTAATCATCATAGTATTTGGACTTTGGAGAGTGTTATTTCAATTCTGTCAGAGTTGTAGTTCAAGAGTAATTCAATGACAAAGTATCCCCCTCCCGCCCCTTTTACTGATGTAACACTGCTCAGCCAGATCAGAAGGGAGGTGCCCAGGTAGATTGCAGAGAGGGACAATCTTCAATTACAATAGGGGAAAAACATGAAAAACTTGTCAAGGGGGGCAGGGATTTCATTGTTCTGATAGGAAGAAGATTGTCCCCTGCTGTTATCTGTCTGGTCTATGGACTGCATTCCACATCTGAGAAAAGATGGCTTACACTAGGTAAAAAGGGCGGGAGGGGAAACTTTGCTTGTGAATATCTCTCAAACCATAAAGGTTTGAGAAATAAGACTTATATTGTTCTAAATGTTTTTTTAATGCCTACAAAATAAAATAAAGATAAAACGAAGTATTACTATCCCTTTAAAATTCGACTTACAGTGCTCCCTTGACTTTCTTTCTCCATGTAAATTCGACATTGTTCTCCTCCAATTTTTTACGACATGCCCTTTGAGTACTAGAGAGGTAGCAACGCATAGCAATGTGTTTACTACCCCTCTGGTACTCATAGGATTAATAGGCAAGGTATTCGGCTGCATACCTTGCCTGTATATGTGTATGAAATATAATTTTATTTTTTTTATTATATGTTTAAAAACAAATTCAGACCTCAAAGGGGGCATCAGGACCCCCTCCTGACACCCCCTAGCATTGATCACCTATCCAGATACGTGATCAATGTAGGCAACAATTGTCAGCATTGTCACTAAAGCCCGTATAACATATGTGTACCATATGTTATATGGGCTTTCTAATAATATTTATTATTGTATTTATTTAAAATATAATTCAGACTTTGAGGGGGGCACAAGGACCCCTCCTGAAATCCCGGCTATCATGGATCATCTATCTAAAAGGATAGATGATCTATGGGGCGACTTTTTAAGTAAAGCACATATAACCTATGTTTAACATAGATTATATGTGTTTTTTATGCATAAATATTAGTTTAAGACCTTGAGGGGGGCATCAGGACCCCTCCTAAAATCCCCCCTATCATGGATCATCTATCCAAAAGGATAGATGATCCACGAGGAGACGCTGAAGGCATTTTCTGCTTTCCTTTGTACTGGAGTGGCTGTATAGGTCCACTGTAGTACAAGAGCTTCAATTAATTAACCCTGTCACCGGGTCATTCTTAGAAAGCGCAGCTCTGTGCTGTGCTTTTATCAATGAATCAGTCACCTGGATCAGACCGGCTCAGTAGAGGAAGAGGCCAACAGTTATAGCATGCTGCCGCTACTTGGGAGGAGAGTCCTGCTCATAAGAGGTGAAACTCTTTCTCTATAATATGCCTTCTGTGGCACACGTAATATTTGTTGTAGCGCATGAAGGAAACAACTAGAAAGAGCAAATCAAGTCCAAAAAGCAGAATATTAAATGCTTCACACAACTATTGTTTGGTGTGCTCATGATGTTATACACAGACAAGGGGTTACCCACTTGCTAGCACAGCTGCATCACAAGCAATCAGGCCCACTAAGCATTTGTACAGAATGTGCTTGGACTCAGAGGACAAAGTCTACCACGTGTCTAAAGACCGAGACGCTTGGGACCCATCTTTTGTTTGAGGCAAAACCAAAAGACAACCACATTTCTTCTGGTCATGGAAATTTAGGTCAGTTTACATTGGGAGTAGGTGTCTACTGATTCTCCAGGTGTGGTGTAGATCCTATTATACCCTGCTAGGGTCTCTTGAGGATGATGGAAGCTAAAGTCCAGCAACATATTTCTTAGGGAAATATGGCCATCACGTTGACATTTTTTTCACATTGCAGAGAACGCGGATTATCCTTGGGTCCATACAAAGCTAGTGGCGCTCTCCATACCATAGGACTGTCTTGCTTTTACACAGGCTGCTCTTTATGATTTCATACACTGCTCTCAGGTTGTTTAGTGTACACTGCACTCACATCAAATAGGGCCATGGATAAGTCTGTGGTCTTCACACGTTGCAAGATGCAGATCTTAGTTAGAAGGGTAGTATAGACAAAGACAGACAATACCTTGCGTTTTATCAATTTGTGGGACTGCTATTTTACTACCAGGTCATGATCGAGAAGGATAATCCTGATTCATGACGTAATGGTCATTTCATATGTTGCTTTGGTTTCATTAAAAGAAAACACATTTTCCATTGTCTTTTTTAACCCTTTGAGTGGCAAAGGGGTACTCACACACTGCCCCGCAATGCACTTTGCACTGCTCTGGCACTCAAATGGTTAATCATGTATCTAAAAGCATCCTTAACCCCCTGAGTACCAAAGGGGCCTACAAAGCAACGGGCTGCATACCTTGTGGGGCATTCACACATAATTACTGTAGCAATTCAGGAATACCACTACTCAAGAAGAGACAATCATTTCCTTTGACTAGAATGCCAGAGGTGTTCAGTGCATTGCTGCCCTATGCGTTGGTAGTTTCTACTTTTCAAGAGGTTAAAAGTCCTTTTTGAAATCAATAGGACTTTTTATTTTTCTCCTATCTGTTCACCATTACAACTTTACAACACAGCAGTAGTGGCGATCGCGATAACAGGAAGGAAAACAAAACAAGACAAAAAACAAAAACCCTCTTACAATAAAAATCGTACATTTTAACACTTAAATTCCCATTTACAAAACACAGTCGTATGGCCCTCCCCCTCCTCCTATCATCCTTGTCTTCTTCTCCTTCATCCCTCAGACATTAAACTACCATAGGCTGAAAATAATAATAAAAAAAAAACATATATGCTAAATGTCTTCACCAGTGCACAGGTATACAACACATTAGTGCTGAAGAAGTGTTAATAATACTTTCAAAGATGTATAACTAATATCATATGTACCTCCATATACATCCATATAGACCCATTCACACATGGATATTGCCAGCAACGGGCATTTTTCTGCTACGTTACCATTCCACTTTACATTACTAAATACAAGAATAAAATTAAAAAAAAAGACAGGCAATGCCGTCCCACACTGCTAGTACAATATAAAATAGAAACTACACAGAGCATTCAGTGCAGCAGAGATAATGTAACAGAGTATTACATCCTGTCTGATGGTCGTCTGGAAACTGAGGTCCAGGTAGCTTACTGTCAGAGACAGTCACTGACGGACAGCATTGCTGGTTGGGGATGGTGGGAGTTGTAGTCTGGATGTCTGACAATTCACTGACAATTCATAGCCCTGTTCTGAGGGATTCATCTAAATCTGTCTGCTAATGGGTGCTAGTTCCCTGGAAAAAAAAATAATAAAAATTGTTTGCAGCAAGTGAAAATATTTATGAAATGATGTTACAAAAAGATCTGCAAATTTACTGTATTAAACAGAACCATCCACAGCATATTACACTGTGTTGGACAGAAAGCATACATTAAACATTCAAAATATAACCCTAAATAACGGACATTCAAGATTTCAACCCTAAACCTATAAAAAAAAGAATAAAAAAAACTACAAAATGATAAATCTATATAAAATAATGAAAGCTATAAAATGGAGGGAACAAAAATATCTTAAAATAAACTAAACTAAAATAAATTAAATATTGTAATATATTCTGAATACAAGGCTGATTCCTGAATATCCTTCTATCCTATTCTACCTACCTGCTGATATAGCTATACATCCCAAACAGAAGATCCTATTTAGACGAGTAATATCCGGCAATACTAAAAAAGTGTCAAAAATCAATCATAAAAAAATGGTTAAAAATATGCATCATATATCATTCAACCATGCCAATATCCAAGATGAATTCAAGCAGCCAATAAAGGGATTGTAATGTTTCACTTGATACACAGTCCAGATCGTTCATTATAGTTAATAGTACTGCTGTGCGATGCTCTTACTCTTCAAAAAGTGCTAGTTAGTCCGGAATTATTTGATGAAGTTTATCCCGCCCTATTTTACCAATTGCAAGCCACCCCCCATAGATCTGAAAAATTGTCCTAATATAGGACAGATCACAACAAGGTATAATCTTCCCTGTGTCAGAATAAGGATAACCCTGCCCTCCTTAATGAAGGAGGACAGGTTTTTCCTAATACTGTGTGAAGATTGTCCCTCGTTGTGATCCGCTGTCTGATCTGGGAAGGAAATGCTTACGTCGGGAAAAGGGGCAGGAGGGGTAAACTTCATCATATAATTACAGCATAAGTAGCAAGTTTTGAAGAGTAAGAGCATTGGACATCAGTACTATTAAATATGACGAATGGTCTGAGCTGCTTGTCAAGTGAAACATTACAAACATTACAAGGGATAGTAATACTTAAATTGCAAAAAATATATACTGTAGGGCTTATTACCCTGTGTAAAACAAGTGTACTCCCACTGCTGAAAGGTGTTTTCTTCAGAATTTATTACAATTCAAACCTTATTTTTTTAGATGCAGTATCACAGTGGCCTGAAACTGTGCAGTGGCGCTATTGCTACACCCTCTATGGACAGCTCTGGTCAGTTGAACATAAATCTCCATAGGATCGTGTAGCAACAGCGCCACTGTACAATTTCAGGTCACTGTGATACTGCATCTATAAAATTCAAATCTGAGCTGTAAAAACACCTTACATTAGTGGGAGTACCCTTGTTTAATTCTGGGGGATAAACCCTAAAATAGATATATTCTTCTATTTTAAGTATTACTATCTCCTTAACCCCTTAAGGAACAGGGGTCCAGGGAGGTTACCTTCCCTTAAGGACCACTTTGCTACTTGGCGATGTGCCAGTACAAGTGACCTGTTGCGTGTATCTGTGCGCCGAGTTGGGGTCTGAGATAGACCGCTCCAGTATTGGAGTGGTCAATTTCAGACCCTGTTTTACTTACAGTGATCCCACAGGAGCACTGTAAGTAAGAAGTCTGTGGCGTGCCAGGACAGTCACCGGTCCTTAAGGGTATAAACTGTATGATGGGCATAGCACATCACATGGTCCTTTAGGGGTCAACTGGTATGTTTATACACTGTCACAGTATTTCCAATACTAGATGAAATAAACAGTGAATCCGCAATGTCATTGACAGAGTTGCAACAAATGGACATTAAGTCAGCAACATCATTGTCATATATAGTTATGGGAATCAGGAGGTAAGATAATATCCTTACACCAGTACATTATACACAAGTGGTTTGACTTAAAATTGGCAACTAAGAAATAAAAAACATCTAAACCAACGACTTACAGGGCAGGAAGTGTGTAAAACTCCAATTAGTCTCCCGTTACGTAGATTGTCTTCCACGTAATAGAGCACCGCCAATTATTTGGAACTCACGTATTGTTGATCTTGGAGACTATGATCTCCTCTCCATGTCCGACCACCCAGAACTCTCTCAGTGTCTCACTTCTAATTTCCTGCCAGCATTGTTTGTCCTTCCTCCAGTGTTGCAAGATATTTGCTGACAAATAAAACTCAATGGCTCATTTCCACATGGTATTAATGCATCTCAGAGTTATAATGGACATATAGGATATGCCCATAAAAAAATGATGTCAAGTTTCGGACTCAATCTGACCCCCTTCTGGAGGGAAAATAATAAGTATGAATTACATATTGTATGGTGCACACACACACACACACACACACACACAAACACACACATACTGTATAATATAGTTCCATTAGCCTGGAGGGAGAGAACACCTAAAGTTTCCTCCCTCAAATAATTTCCTTAGCAGGGATAGTGATAAAATGCATTTCAATCACCTGCTTTTCTAAACAGATACAGTCAGAGCAGGGTGCCTACCTTTAAAGATATCTAGAGGAAGAAGCTCTGAAGCCTCATATAAAAGTGTAAAAAAAGATGAAAATGAAAAAAAAAAATAGAAAAGTATACTCAGTTTGACTTTACATATCATGCAGTTGCAGAATTTGAAAAATCAAAATTAAACATTAGTGTCCCTTTAAAGAGTATGACTGACATTAGTCACACTTTAATACTGTACAGTGCAATGGAATGGGACAATCAGCTATTCTTATCCATTTAGTACAATTACTTATCTATGTAGGATTTCTTCTTAAGGCAGTCAGATACATATAATTAAACACTTTTGGACAATATCTGCAGAGGCCTGTATTTGTTGTGTCTCTTTTTAACACTATACAGTAAACTTTGCTGTACCCATAACCGTTTAGAACCAAATAAATGCTCTCAAGATAGTAAAATGTTACTTTCTAGCTACTGATTACAAAAGAGTAAAAAGATATGCCTGACTGCTGTGTGTACTTCACTCAATATGTCACGCATTTCTGTGTTTACTATGTTTATTGCAACATGTCACAGAAACTGATACTGTTACATTAGGGACGCTAAACCTATAGGGGTAATTGGCTGTTTAACCAAAGTACTTTCTTAGGTAGGTGTCTGTTATGCCGGATTCTGGTATATCTATTATTTATATTTTTGCACAGGTGTCTGGATTTGCCAAGCTCAATCTTTTTCCCACCTTTAGTTCACCCGATCAGTAAATTCTGAAGCTGGATTAAGAAATCCTATACCCTATGGAGAAATATTCCACTAATGGTTCTATACATTATACGAATTTTCAAATAATAAATGCAACTGTCCACTTAAAAAGGATTCTAATACAAAAAAACAAGACAAAACACAACTTATCAGTGTACCTGTCTCCTGTATGAAGGACATTAACTCAGTAAGACCTCCTTTTTGTTAAAGGAGCAGTAAACTTTTTTAATGAAAAAAATATATGTTGTAGGGCTTTTCCTGTTGAGTAAAATAAGGGCACTCCCACTGCCGAGAGATGCATATTTACTATTACAGTTTAAACCTGTGTTTTTTTACATTAGCAATGCCCTCTAGTGGTCAAATTCAAATTAGTTATTCTAATGGAGAGGAAAGTCAGTGATTTACAGTTCTCCACAGAATGTGATAGAAACTGCTGAGTCATGCTGTCAGTTAGAACTTCCAGGAAGTAAACGGACAGTAAATTCACTTCCTGATTATTTGAACCATTATAACTGTTGACTAAAACAATTGACAGCAGTTAAAGTGACCTTGTTTACTCAGCAAAAAAAAAGCTCTATAACATAAAAGTTTTCATAAAAAAAGTTTACTTCTCCTTTAACCCATAAGTGCTGCACACCTCTCTGCTCCAGAAGGGGTGAATTAAGAAACTAACCCTTTGTTTGAGTGCCAGAGGGGTAGCCATTGCATTGCTTCACAATGCGTTGGATACCCCTCTGGCACTCCAAAGGTTAAGAGCTACTTTCTCCTATAGGTATACTGGTCATTGAGTAATCGTGTAAGAGGCCCCTTGCCTTTGCTGATAGTACAGCCATGTTCTGTAATCGACAATGAATACAACACCGGGGATATATAATAAGAAGTGTAGTCATTCTAGGGTAATCTAACTGCACCATAGAGAAAAATAATAATATCCTCACTGATTTGAATGGAGTTTTCATAATGTTAGAGAGGTCTTCGAGGCATTGTGAAATAATATGTTGGGACAAGCGCTCATAGATTAAGACTAAAACAGGGATTCTTTACAGTAAGGGTGGTAAAGCTATGGAATTCTTTTCATTGGGATGTTGTACTTGCAGATAATATAATTGCGTTCAAAAAAGCAATGGATGCCTATCTAGCACAGAACAATATTGAAAATTAGAACAGTTGGCTTCAATGCAGATAGCATGTTGATCCAGGGAACTATCTGACTGCCATTTGAAGTCAGATATGAATTATTTTTACCAACTTGGGGCTAAATTGGAAATGGCTTCAGAGGGCTTTTTTTGGCCTTCCTCTAGATCAACAGGGGTGTTTTGGCATGGGCTGGACTTGATGGATGCATGTCTTTTTTCAGCCTAATCAACTATGTTACTATGCTACCTGTTTTAGCAGTCAAGAGGTTAAAAGCCCTATTAAAATAAGAACAATGAAAAGGCCCTTTTAAATCAATGGGAGTTTGAGTGAATTTATATTTGTCCACTATGGCACATTTGATTTGCACCAGTATTGCTCCACTTCTCCCTTTAAACATATGGCCCATTGTTCTCTATTGGACTGTTTGCACAGGTGATTTCACAAAGCGTGCAGCATATTGTAGCTTTCCTGCATTGACGTGCTGAGCACAGGGTCACTGTGCAGATCGTTCTCCACAATAAAATGTGCAAAATGCACTGCAAAGTCCAATGAAATGCCAACCTTCATGGGTATCTGGCAATGTTATATAATGATGGCACCTATGTAGGCCGGTCATCAGTCACATCTTTGCCATGTCCCTCCAAGAGACAAGATTGCTGGAGTAACTCAGGGCACAGCAGGGAACACTGGTGTTGCTACCCTTATTGTGGATGTGTCTGAGGGTACCACCATCTGATTACTATCAATCCTATATAATAAAACGCTAGCGATGTTTGTCAGAAGCCATCATGAGCAGTAGAGACTGCCCGCGTTTTCATGACTGCATTGCATGGAGCAGAGAGGCGGCGTCAGTACGTAGAGCAGGACCGGAGCAGTGAGGCGGCGTCAGTATGCAGAGCAGGACCAGAGCAGTGACATAGCAGCAGTACGTTGAGCAGGACCGGAGCAGTGAGACATCACCCGGACCTTGGCCCGTGTACGAGGGCTTTACACAAGTTTCCTAATATAGGACAACAAACAGACAGCGAGCATGTCTACGTCTAATGTATTTGGTAATGTTAACATACATGATGTTCCTATAACTAGACGATGGCAATTTGTATAGACTTTGGACGGATATGTGGAAGGATTTTCATTTTAACCCTTTAAGGATCAGAGAAGTGTGTAGCAAATTGTTTCCCAATACATTGAGCACCCCTCTGGTCCTTAACCCTTTGAGTGCCAGAGCGATACCCAACGCATTACAAAAGCAATGTGTTGCGTACCCTCAGGAACTCAAAGGGTTAAAATATACTTGCACTGCAGTATATGTAGTGTGGCCCTCCAGACCTTTTGTGGCAATCTTTTTTTTTTTTTTTGGTATGAGACATTTTCTTTCTAGAAGCAGAAAATGCCACTTGAATGCATTGTTTCCAAGGTAATGAATAATCAGAAATCTCTTGCATGCAGGCTTCAGAGTACATTAACCCAGTCAATGCTAGTACATATTTGCAATGTAGTGAAGACCTCTCTAGCAACCAAGTGCTACAGAAGCATTTAAAGGGTTATAATCCAACATCATATTGAAATGTTTCAGTATGTCTCATCATATGTCCAACAAATGTTATCATTTTTGGAAAGAAAAATATATTGAATCTAAATGGAAATGATGCTTATAAACAAATTGATTTTAAGTGAAAATGTTTTGAAATCTTCTTCCAAAAATATCTATAACTTGAGAGAACATGAAGTGAAACTAAGATAAAAAATATATATGTCAACCCCTTAAGGACCGGCCACGTGACACTTAAAGAGATAGTAATGTATCACAATAAAAGCAAGTCCAATTAATCTCCATAGTATTTGTGCCATGGAAAGTGTTATTTCAATACTGTCAGAGTTGTAGTTCAAGAGTAATTGATAAAATATCCCCCTCCCGCCCCTTTTACTGATGTAACACTGCTCATCTCAGAGCAGCAAGACTGTCTGGATGGAGCGCAGAGAAGGACAATCCTCAGTGAGCATGAGGTAAAACCTGTCATGGGGGGCAAGGTTTTCCTTATGCTTACAGTAAGAAGATTGGCCCTCACTGCGACCTGTGCGGTCAAGAGACCAGATTCCAAATCTGAGGGGAGGAAGATTACACTGGGTAAAAGGGACAAGAGGGGGATAATTTATCATTCAATTATTCTTGAACTACAACTTTGACAGTTCTAAAATAGCACTCTCCGTGGTCCAAATACTACAAAAATTAATTGGAGCAGCTTTTTTAGTGAAACATTACTATTCCTTTAAGGACCACGGATCTTTTTTTTTTAATGCAATCTGATTCAGGGCGGCCTTAATGGCGTGCAGCCGGGGTGGGAGCCCTGAAATCCATTACGTGCTAGTACCATCACTGGTCCTTTAGAAAAAAATTCCCATGATGGTCCTGGCACGTCACCGGTCCTTAAGGGGTTAAAATCAATTTGTTTACTACTTTACAATACATTGTATATCTCTATGGCACTCAAAGGGTTAATATAATTATATGAAAAGGTCAAAACATGTCCTTTAATGTTTGGGTAACTTCTTCTATTCATTACTGCTCCTCTAAACCCTCAGAAATAAGTATTTATCAACACAGGAAATAAATTGTTATCATTTAAAGGGATAGTAATGTGAGAAAAAAAAGTATTAACTATATGGTAGATACAAATAAGTGCAAGTACTCTCTTCTAATTGTATCTCTCAAACCATTATGGCATGAGAGATATAGGAAAATAAAGTTCTCCGCTCCCTCCCCTTTCTGCTTGACGGGCTGTAAAGCTGTCAGAAGCAGATTCTGGTTGCTTGACTAGACGTGGCTCTTTAGCAGCGCCGATATAACAATATCTAAAGATAAATACTTCATCGGAATGGTCTACAACGTGTGCTTGCAAACCATTTATTTTTAGGTATCTCTATGTTGGCTCTGCTGAAGAGCCGCCTTCTGATCCAGGAACCAGAATCTGCTTCTGACAGCTTTACAGCTTGTTAAGCAGAAAGGGGAGGGCGCAGAGAACTTTATTTTGCTATACCTCTCAAACCATAACGGTTTGAGAGATACGAATAAGTGCAAGTACTCTCTTCTAATTGTATCTACCATATAGTTAATACTTTTTTTCTGACATTACTATCCCTTTATGTGAAGGTAATGATATTCTATGTAAATTGAGCTAATTCCTCCAGTTATCTCCCACTGACAGTAATGAGAACTGCCAAGAGTAAAAAGACAGATTTGCTTTTCTTGTAATGTAGAATTGGGCCCTTCGTGAATGAATGTGCAGTGGAAAGGTAAAACAAAGTTACAATATTATTATTCAGTACAAGTCTACTTTTGAAATAAAGTAGCTCATTGTATTAGTTTGAGGTGGGAAAAACCTCTAAATTTACAACAATGTATTTTCTTTTCTCAGCAGTTGTAAGTTGGTGTTGGTGTTGAATTGCCACATGTGGTAGAGAAGAAGCTTTTCCAGAGAAGTGGAGCTGGGACAGATGACAGGTCAATTTTTGGACCCACCACTGCCTGACCTGATTGTATCTCCACTGAGGATCAGTCGAGTGTATCCCCATTGAGGAGCATTCCCAAGAAGGGACCTGGTATATGTAATCGTATTTAGCATCTATCACTTCTCAGACGGGTGGGGAACAAATTGGTCTGGCAGGCTATGGCATGCCTCCAGCAAGGTCCATAGGGTGCTGTGGTTTGTGTAGTAATGGACCAAATAGGGTCTCTCTTCTTCTGCCCTTTACAGGAAGGTTGCTGTGTTGGCTTTCTGGCTTACACTAGTTGGTTGAAAGGAACACATCAAGGCCTTAAAATTGTCCCTCAGGGGTATTAGAAAAGGCATCTTACAGCAGGACAGTCGCAGGCCCATATCCCTTCATCTCCAGCCAGACCACCTGGGGGTGTTGCACAGAATATGCCGTTGCTAATAGAAAGTTTTCAGCCTTTAGCTTGGCCTTTTGGGAAGTCTAGCAAGGGATGATATTTTATTAAGTATAGAGTTCTTGTTTTCAAGATAGCTCAGTCCAAGACTGATGGATTTTGGTAAGGGGAAGTGGGTCACTTTTTATCATATAGGTAATCTGCATTTTTGGCAGGTGTCTGTTGTGACAGTTCCTTGTGGCTAGGCCGTAGTGGGCAGCCTACTGCTGGTATCCCGTTTACAGATCCCACTAACTTATTTTTATTTATTTATTTCAGTTGTGTGTTCTAGAAAATTATTTTCTGAGGGTACTCATTTTAGAATTGGTGTTGAAATGAGCTATTAAGACAAGAGCAATTCTATCAAAACAAAAATTCCTAAAATTTCCATTGATTTAAATGGAACTTTTAAGTCCATGAATCTAGAGAAACAGGGAGGAGGTTCACTAGATGTCAGTGCTGTGGCAATATGATTTTGTTGATGTTTTCAAAAGCACTTCGACATTTTGATGTACACACACATCGCCATATGCAGTAAATTTACAGATAAAAGGTGAGGAGAGGAGAAGGTTGCCATTAGCATAGAGGCTTGTAGAAGTGCTTTTGATGTGGAAGAGATGCCCTCTGTCACACATAATCAGCACTATGATAATCCTGACATCTAAGAGCATTCTTTATGCTGCCCCACTTGGCCAGTAGGGAAGAATACTTTCAGCACCATGGACAGCATCACTCCCTTATATCTTTGAGTGCTATAGGGATGTGCATTGATCACCCCTGTGGCACTCAAAAGGTTAAAAAAAAGTACACCAAGCACACCAATTATCCCCTCAGCTCTGTATTATATTTATTTATTACATGTTGTGCACTCCCACGGGAACAAGGCTAGGGTTAGGCAGCATCTATGGGGATTTGTGCCTACCAGCTGCCCTCCAGCCTTGTTCCCTTGCACATCCTCAGTAAGCGAAGTTGAGACTGTGAACTCCGACAGCAGAGGCTGCTATCAGAGTTTAGTGAATGTGTAGATATGTTGATGTGTTAATGTGCCACAGTAATATATCAACACACCCCCTTGCATATGATACTGGATCACTATCCTGCATTTCAATATGGAAATGAGTTATTATGCTTCATTTCAATATGGAGATAGGCCATTGTCAATCTGATAAGTTAAAAGATCCGTTTATATCTTTCCCATTAATTGTGCACTCTGTAACAGCTAGTCACAGAGTTAACACGGAGATATCCTATTGAGATCTATCTACTGCTGATTCATTCAATTCTCAGTATAAAAGGGAACCATGCTGTCACTTTCAGCATTGCTACCTTCCTGGTCATGAGCACAAGAGAATGCTGTCAGTGACGACAGCTCCCCATAGACTATAGAAGGAAAGTGCAGGAGTGGATTGTTGTCTCCTGTTTAAGGAGCTATTTGGCACAATGGCAAATAGCACAGCCAATTGTGATGTTTATAATCAGCATAAGAGTTACAAAGGTGTTAATAGTTTAAATTTCTTACAAGGGTAATAACTTCACAACATAAAATAGGTTTAGCACGCTTTTTCTTGTGTCTATTATAGAAATATGTGATAATTTTAGAGTAAAATATGCAATCCTTTTCTGTCTATGTTTGAATCACCATGTTCTCTTCAACATTCACTTTCTAAAAATATCTCTCCTTTTCAAAATTACATTTCAGCTTGAACACTAATAATTGCAACTGTATTTGTATTGCCCTGCTGGAACAAGTGGCCTGCCTCTTACATGATAAGAAAAGGATAACATTATATAAAATATTAATAGCAATCCTGATTCCATGGACATGCCTTCTATAAGGTTTTTTGAGCTGCTAATTAATGTAAGGGAAAAAATACCTGTTCTCTGTCAGTTTGCATATAAGAGGCAAATATAGTCAAGTTGATACCTTTATTGGCTAACTAAACAGATATAGGATGCAAGCTTTCAAGACCTCTTAGGTCTCTTACTCAGGCATGTTATACAGATAAATATGAAAACATCTCTTATATACAAGTACACATTGCATTGTTTTGAATGGAAATCAGATAAGGAAGCTCAGTCCAGTCTCTGGTTCTTTGATCAGGTAATGGAAGAAGAGAGTGCTGTAAATTGCAGTCTTCCTCTGAGGGGTCCAAGGTATATACGATCCCAGGGGGACTGTTGTAAAGGTTAATCCACAATGTGATAATGTGACAGAAATTCTCTATCTCTATTCAAACCATAATTCAAACCGCTAAATTGGATCATTAATTTAACCTTCCATATTTTTCTCTCTCACTGAATGTGAAACAGTCCCATCACTACAGTCAATTTAATGTCCCTTACACTGTGTCATTTTGGCAAAAATGTTCTCCCACTGGGGTCTCTGTCTTTTTGTTAGTAACACTGGATCTTTCGGAATTAATCCTTTTATGTAATGGCTGTCCAGTTTCACCCACATAAAGAACTGTTGGACATTTTGCACACATGATGAGGTATATTACACTGGATGATTTGCAGGTGAAGGTACTATTGATCTTATGGTATAAATGGGTGTTTGGAATGGGTACCTTGAGTATTTGCAGCCAACCAGTATTTTAAAGCAATTAGTAAGACAGCGAGAAAGAGGAAAGGAGAGAGAGAAAAGAAGAGCAGCATGGAAACTGATCATAAGATATTTTGTAGTCCTACTGGCTGGCTTTTGCAATTTAAAAAAATTGAGAGAAAGAAGAAGAGAATTAGCGGAGACAGAAGAGAGGTAGTGAAAGAAAAAGGGGAGTGTGAGGGTGGAGGGGGGCTCTGCATGTATCTGAGCCTGGAAGCAATTACTTCTATCTATAAAATGATAGAGGTCATTGTGTTCATCTGAACCCTTTGAAGAGCATAACATCATTTATATAGCAAGGGATATAGAGAGGAGGGATCACGTCCCCTCTTAATCCATGCCATCCCAATAAAAATAATCTGTTCTTCCACTCTCAAAGACCCGGCGGATAGGGTTGTAGGGGACGCTGTCTTCCTGTGCATGGGAATGAGAGACATCACTGCATTAAGTGCAGCAAACAGGAACAGTTTTTTTAAAGTTTCTCAATGCTGTTGGTGAATATAAAAAGTATTTGACTGTTGGGATATCAGTATCCCTTGAACAGGTATGCCAGTTACTGGTTAATTAATTCTGTTTCATAGAGCTGTGCCTTAGCAGGGATATATGTAAAACCTGGCCTTTTACTGCTCATAGTGGACTGGCTAATTCCTCACAACTGATCTGAAACATATGACCCTACTTTGTAACATACTCTCTTTTACAGTCCAAGGGGAGTAGATAGCCTCCCAATGCAAACTAGTGCTTATACTCATCTATTGTATAATCAGCTACTGTATAGGTGAATTGAACCATTACCTTTAGATAGATCAGAAGTATACCACCACATGGCCTGTAGCATGAAGATTCATGGAAAAATGGAGCTGTCATTTTGTAACAATAGCTGATTGTGAAAGAGCTTTGAAAATAATCTATAATTATGTTAGACATTTTTTATTTATGAGAGACTTAGCCCAAATTGTATGTTGGTTTATGTAAATTAGATACTAGTGACTGGCATGTCAGCCAGATACTAACATTTAACACTGAATTCCATTCAAGCTGTTATACCTGCTGGCCAGTACTAGCTCAACTACAAAAGCTGACAAGACTATACAGGATGAGCTAAAAGTCATGTTTTCTCTAGAATTTTCAAGGGAAAAAGCACAATTTTTTGTTTTTCAGGGATATTCTCATAGATTGAAAGTCCATTAAAGTTTCTTCCTTTTCACTACCACTAATGAAATTTCCACAATAATTTGGCCATTTCCTCCTATGCTTTCTATGAGCATGAGAATTCCCGCTGCAATACCATACAAATTCAGAACTTCCCACTCTTGCATGGAAGACAGAATGGTCATGGAATGTGAAACATGAGCGTGAGGCTGAGAGACAGAATTTACCAATTTCATTGCTGCTGTTACTTGCAGGAGGTGGTGAGTAAATAGCTGCTGGAGTAATCCTACTGATAACATGGAAAAATCCACATTTAAGAGCTCAAAGGGGGCATGGTTTTTTGTCACGCCTCATGGATGCTTGACTCAGGAGCTCCTCTACAGAGGCACTTAAAATAGCTTTATTTAAGGGCATTTGTATGAGTAAGCCACCTCTGCAGAATGAAGAACTTGACGGTGTAAAAAAAAAAAAAAAAAAAAAAAAGATATCTTGGGTGAAGCAAACCTTTTTTAACCCAGAACCCCAAAGGCAGAGCCCTAACTAAGATGGTGGAGATTTCAGAGAACCTACACAGGATTCACCATAGACTTCAATGCTTAGTCTCTCACAAAGCTTGGACATATCTGATTAATAACTTTTGAATGAAACACCTTTCAGCAGTGTTTTACTCAGGGGGATAAACCCTACAACATATTTTTTTTTTACATTTTAAGTATTGCTATCCCTTTAATGGCATGTGACCTAAATCACAACCACTGATTGTAATTGGAAATTGGGCTTTTTTTATCTCCTTGGATGCTAGAGAGGTATCCAGTGCACTGTGAAGCAATGTGTCGGGGACCTCTCAAGTAATCATGATGTTAAAAGCCCTGTTTAATTAGTTTTGGGTTTTTGCCTTCTCTATAGGGGCAGCTGGTTGTCTCTACAGTCGTTCCTCTTTCCTTTTGTGTATAAGGCCAGTGCACATTTTCAGGATATTTCAGTTTGAGTACAGATGAATCAGTCAGTAGTTTGTCCACTTTAATTAGTCTGGCTGTACTTTAGAAGAGATATCCTGAAAACATGCTGATGGCTCTTAAGGACCAGGGTTGGCTATTCCAACTATGGTAAGATAAAGTCTTTAGAAATATATTTTGCAGAGAAGTAGAAATGACAACTGTAAAAAAGTAAATAAAGTAAGACCCTTGAGAAATCATTGAAATATATACACAGTTATAAATAAAAAAAATACAATGCAATATTTATTGTGTTTGAAACCAAATGGGATTGTAAAAAGCAATGCAATGCTTGTTTCCTTTAAGACATTGTGTAGACATGCATTGTTGTTCAGTTGCCTGGATACATTTCCCAATAGTACAGTCTTCTGCTATAATTATTTATGTGTTTGTTTAAGTGCACAAACTAATACACTTCCTTATTGCCAGTTTCTAATCTGCAGTTAAATACTATTTATCAAATATCACTGATTACATACAAACAACATTATTAATTAACCCAAAACAGTGCAATTCTGGATCAAACCAACTATGCCATAGGAGACAAATACAAATGTCAAATGTTCCACTGAATCCCATACGCAATGCATTGAAGACCTCTCTGACAGTCAAGGTTATATAAACCAAGTTTAAATCAATTGGATTGCTAGAAGAAGGAGAGCAAAGGACAACATCTAAGAGCATCAATTTATTCAAAATACCCAAATGTACTCACCAGAAACCTCATATGTCAAGTCGTGTCAGCTCCTGGTTCCTTCTGCCTCAAACAGTCTGCCCCGCACTCGTCCGGTGTTCAAATATTATTTTATCCTTCTTTATCTGGAAAGATTCAGCCTCTTCTCTCCTAGTTCACCTCCTGCATCATTCAACCCCTATAAGGGGACTATGGTGAAAAGCAGGATCAGTTTGATATCTCAAGAGCAGCTCAACATCCATATCTATATTGTTTAGCTTTCCCTCTACCGGAGTGCCGGCGTAGATTGGGGGTGTGACCGGGAGTCCCTGGCAATCACAACGAGGTCTGGTACCAGAAACAGCCCAACGCGTATTGTGACTTACTCACCACTTCCTCAGGGGTTACAGTATTATTTCCTCTCTAAACAAACATATACCTAAAACCCTACAACCTAATGATCTATAGTTTCTACACTATAAAATCCTTTGTTAATACTTGATTAAAAATAACCTATAAATATATATCATAAAAAATTCAATAACGGGGGCGTGTCTAGCTACCGACGGTGATGGATGCATGAGAGGAGAGCTCCTAGGCCCAACTGCTAAATCTTAGAGGATATTCACTACATTCCACCCTTTTTACCCTACATTTACTTCAAGGGGGACATCTGCACCCCCTTACATGCCCAACCGGAGGAAAAAAAGACTGTCCTTTGGAGATAAATCTCATGCGCAGGCTGGGCCCTTGGCACCTTTTTTACAGCAGACCTCCCGCTACCGTGACACACCACAGGTCACGGAGTCGACCACTTCTACACAGATGAAGCACCTACAGTGTGACCCAACGGCCGCATCCATGGCGAACCCTCCGGCTATCAACCCAAATATATTGGACACACTTACCACTAAAGATGACCTTAAATCCCTAGCGGATGACATCAAGGCCTCCTTTCAAGCGGTCATTTCAGATTTCTGCCAAGACTTCCAGTCACTGTCAACTGGAATGGAAGCCATGGAGGAAGCTAATACAGAATTATCTACAGCCTACTCTGCCATCGAGCAGCACCTACTTGAAAAGCAGGACACTATCGCATCGCTCCAGTATCGCCTAGATGATTTGGATAACAAAAGGCACAGGAATAATCTGCATCTCCAAAATGTTCCGGAATTGGTGCCCCAAAAAGACCGGCTGCCGTTCCTACAAAAATTCTTTGCCCAAGTTCTTCAAAAAGAAGATCCGGAACCTATCCTTATCGACAGGGCGCACAGAACGTTCAAACACAGAGGCCCAGGTGACCCACTACTTCAGAGAAAAGGACGCTATAATGCAGGCTTGCAGAAATGGAGCCTCCACTACCTATGCGGGGGTTGAAGTACAAGTTTACCAGGACATTTCACCTCATACCTTGTACCTCTGACGGCAACTAAAGCCACTTACTGAGCACTTGAGGGCCCTTAACGTGAAGCACAAATGGGGATTCCCTTTCAGTCTATCTGCACACCACAACAACCTTTCGGCCACACTGAGGGATGCAACGGGAGTCCAGGAGATTTGTGATGAGCTACATATTTCACCAGCGCAGTCTCGGCCCTTTCTCAAGACTGCCAACCTTTCCCCCTGTTGGAAAAGAACCAACGTCTCTGCTGGCACCTGGTAGCTGTCTCACCCAAGAACAAGAAGAGAAAGGATCACCAAGACACTCCACCTTCGGTTCCTATGCAGGCTGTTTGAAGACCCTAAAGAAAGACTCGAGGAGCACACGCTCCTACTTCTAGAACACTGGACCCTAGCTGACTCCTCGTACACGGGTCTGTTATTGTATTATTTTACTTTAGGATATCTCTACTGTCCCTTTTCCCTATTATCTACTCCTTGCAGGCTTAAGTAGGGCTTGGCCAGGCCGATTTCCCGAGTACTTGCTGCATGGTTTTCCCAGCATTTACTTGGTCAGTCGACAGGGCCAATCTTGACTATGTACATGCATTTCTCTATAATATGTTTGTTCTCATCACAATGAGCTTAAGTTCAGATTGCTCCCGCTATTAGCTAGTGAGATTATAGCTTGGTGCTTCAAGAGCGGCCGGTTCATTTAGAGTGGCTGACCCCTTTGGACGTCTCTAGCATCTTTTACATACCCAGCCTTAATTATTAGAATATTAATGATAATGGTTTCCTTTATTGTTTTGTCAACAATTGCCCTACTTACTAAATTTTCTGTTGTGAGCGCACAAAATATCGTGCTCATTGTTTGGTACCACTGACTCTCAGGGCCTTCATAGCAAACCCCAAGGTTGCCTTATTCTATGACCCAGGGAGCTGGGGTACAGGCCTCGAGATCTTCTCATCTCATACAGTGAGGGAAAAAATTATTTGATCCCCTGCTGATTTTGTACGTTTGCCCACTGACAAAGAAATGATCGGTCTATAATTTTAATGGTAGATTTATTTGAACAATGAGAGACAGAATAACAACAAAAAATCCTGAAAAATGCATTTCAAAAAAGTTAAAAATTGATTTGCATTTTACTGAGTGAAATAAGTATTTGACCCCCTATCAATCAGCAAGATTTCTGGCTCCCAGGTGTCTTTTATACAGGTAACAAGCTGAGATTAGGATCACCCTCTTAAAGGGAGTGCTTCTAATCTCAGCTTGTTAACTGTATAAAAGACACCTGTCCACAGAAGCAATCAATTAATCAGATTCCAAACTCTCCACCATGGCCAAGACCAAAGAGCTGTCCAAGGATGTCAGGGCCAAGATTGTAGACCTACACAAGGCTGGAATGGGCTACAAGACTATTGCCAAGCAGCTTGGTGAGAAGGTGACAACAACTGGTGCGATTATTCGCAAATGGAAGAAACACAAAATAACTGTCAATCTCTCGGTATCACGGTGCCCATGATTCTATGTCGACATTCTGACTTCCGGGTTTGTGCCTGATTGCCTCTTATTGGTGCTTGCTGGCTAGCCCCTCCCAGGGCTAGCCTTTATATACGCCCTCCTGTCATTGGGCCGGTGCCCTTTCGTGGTGTCTCTGACCTTACGTTTCCTGCGCTCCTGTTCCCTGTTTGATCCGTTTTTCGTCTGACCTCATTCCTGTGCTACTCCAGTGTACCGATCCAGGCTTTGGCTGACTACCGCTCTTGTGTACCAATCCAGGCTTTGGCTGACTACCGCTCTTGTGTACCGAACCAGGCTTTGGCTGACTACCGCTCTTGTGTACCGATTCAGGCTTTGGCTGACTACCACTCCTGTGTACCGATTCTGGCTTGGGCTGACGACCGTTCTCTGATACTGATCCAGGCATTATCTGACTTACACTGTTTGTCCCGTTCCCGCTATTGGCAGATTGGCTGCTCCCATACTTTATGCCTGTGTATCAGTGTGGCCTCCGTTAAGTACTCTTGGTCTGTAGTGTCCAGTCACTAAGCGGTTAACGTTGACTATCCATTATACGCCCAGCCTGTGCTTCTCTGTGGCCTCCGATACGTACACCAGTTATTGCTATCCAGTCACTAAGCGGTTAACGTTGCCTATCCATTACATCAGCCTGTGCTTCCCTGTGGCCTCCGATACATACACCAGTCAGTGCTATCCAGTCATTAAGCGGTTAACGTTGCCTATCCATTATACACCAGCCTGTGCTTCTCTGTGGCCTCCGATAAAGTACACAGTCAGTGCTATCCAGTCACTAAGCAATTAACGTTGCCTATCCATTACGCCAGCCTGTGATTCTCTGTGGCCTCCATTACGTACACCGGTCAGTACTATCCAGTCTCTAGAAGTTACTTTACCTGTCTATTACCTCCTATCTGCCTGCACGGTAGAGCCGTCCAAGCCCTAGTTGAGCCAGATTACAGGCTACCTTACCCGGTATTCGGCAAGGCCGGTAGAGCCTCCTCAGTTCCTTGTTGCACCAGATACAGACTGCCTTACCCGGTATTCAGTAAGGCCAGTAGAGCCTCCTCCATTCCTTGTTGCACCAGATACAGGCTGCCTTACCCGGTATTCGGTAAGGCCGGTAGAGCCTCCTCCACTCCTTGTTGCACCAGATACAGGCTGCCTTACCCGGTGTACGGTAAGGCCGGTAGAGCCTCCTCAGTTCCTTGTTGTGCCAAATACAGGCTGGCTTACCCGGTATTCGGTAAGGCCGGTAGAGCCTCCTCAGTTCCTTGTTGCGCTATATACAGGCTGCCTTACCCGGTATTCGGTAAGGCTGGTAGAGCTTCCCTAGTCCTTACTGCATTTGTCTTCAGGCTGCCTTAACCAGTATTCGGTAAGGCCGGTAAAGCCTCCAGTATTGTACTGCTATTTGTATGCCCTGTCCTGTGTCAAACCTGCTACTGTTATAATAAAGTTTGGACCTGTGAGGGGCCTTGTTGCGCTTTACACTATCTAATAAAGCTTTTAAACCTACCCAATTGTCTGAGTGTTCAATAAAACCGTGACACTCGGTCTGGGGCTCCATGCAAGATCTCACTGTGTAGAGTTTTCAATTATTATGAGAACGGTGAGGAAACAGCTAAGAACTACACGGGAGGATCTTGTCAATGACCTCAAGGCAGCTGGGACCATAGTCACCAAGAAAACAATTGGTAACACACTACGCCGTGAAGGACTGAAATCCTGCAGCACCCGCAAGGTCCCCCTGCTCAAGATAGCGCATGTACAGGTGAAGTTTTCCAATGAACATCTGAATGATTCAGAGGAGAACTGGGTGAAAGTGTTGTGGTCATATGAGACCAAAATCAAGCTCTTTGGCATCAACTCAACTCGCTATGTTTGGAGGAGGAGGAATGCTGCCCCAAGAACACCATCCCCACTGTCAATCATGGAGATGGAAACATTATGCTTTGGGGGTGTTTTTCTGCTAAGGGGACAGGACAACTTCATTGCATCAAAGAGGTGATGGACGGGGCCATGTAACGTGAACTCTTGGGTGAGAATCTCCTTCCCTCAGCCAGGGCATCGAAAATGGGTCGTGGATGGATATTCCAGCATGACAATGACCCAAAACACACGGCCAAGGCAACAAAGGAGTGGCTCAAGAAGAAGCACATTATGGTCCTGGAGTTGCCTAGCCAGTCTTCAGACCTTAATCCCATAGAAAATCTGGGGAGGGAGCTGAAGGTTCGAGTTGCCAAACGTCAGCCTCGAAACCTTAATCACTTGGAGAGAATCTGCAAAGAGGAGTGGGAAAAAATCCCTCCTGAGATGTGTATAAACCTGGTGGCCAACTACAAGAAACGTCTGACCTCTACGATTGCCAACAAGGGTTTTGCCATCAAGTACTAAGTCATGTTTTGCAAAGGGGTCAAATACTTACTTCACTCAGAAAAATGCAAATCAATTTATAACTTTTTGAAATGCATTTTTCAGGATTTTTTTGTTGTTATTCTGTCTCACACTGTTCAAATAAACCTACAATTAAAATGATAGACTGATCATTTCTTGGTCAGTGGGCAAATGTACAAAATCAGCAGGGGAGCAAATAATTTTTCCCTCACTGTACCTACTTCTTCTTTATCCTTACCAACGTTCTCAGCCATAGATTCTTGTCATTTCTTTCTATTTAAGCTCTCCCCACTACTTTTCTCCCCACAGAAACCTTCAAGCATTTGTTCCCACAAAACTCGATGAGTAATTTGTTTGAGTATAATTGTCTTCCTATTTGTAGACTGTTGAGTTTATGCTTTTCAACATCTCCTAATTGATATATTTCTCACTTGTTGTATTTGAAGCTTATCTTCTTGTTTTGTATAAAAATATAACTATCTACTTTGCTACCACACTGCATTAACCTCTGTAATTTTGGAGAATTGATAACTCTTCTTTTATTTTTATTCAATAAAGCTCATACTGAAAAAAAAAATTCAATAACAATAAATAAGTAAGAATTATTTTATATACATGTTCCTTGACTATCTTTTGGCAATGATGCAGTGTGAAGACCCACACCCTGGGATTCTCTGTCTCCCAGTATTCACAAATTGTTAAATATTAATCCTCTAATCTTTAAGACATATATCTGGGTGACTTCAGATTCAAGTGGACAGGGAAAAGGAAGAGTGGGAGGTGAGGAACACACATTTCTCCTTAAAGATGGCAAGATGGTTTAAAACACCTATAACATAACTTCATTGAGGCAGACCTTCTGTTCCCTATCCCTCTATGAAGGTTGCCAGATCAATGTCAGTATTCAACCCCCCCAGTTCCAACATCCCCAACTCTCTAATCCAACTAGTCTCTAGTTTTCTCAGGGCCAATAATCTATTGCCCCCTCTTCTCTGGACAGACACCTGATCAATCACCTGAATGCTTAGTCCATCTGAATTACGTTCATGTTCCTCCTTAAAATGTTTTGATAGGCTATGGTTTTCAAACCCCTTAGCAATATTTCTCAGATGTTCTCCCAATCTATTCTTGAACTTTCTACTAGTTCTTCCAATATATTGTACCCCACAGGTACAAATAATTAAAAATACTACAACTGTAGAATTATAATTAGCAAGGCATTTCTTTCCATAATCTTTGTTAGTTACATGGGATTTAAATGTCTTAGTATTCTCTCTTTTTGGTAAAAAGGTACATGTATTACAATTCTATCCACAACATTTCTTTCTTATTCAGAAAATCATTTCCCTGCTTCCTATCAATATTTTTTTCAGTTCTTTTGATATTACTGGGTGCAATAATTAGTTTCATGTTTTTATTTTTTCTGAAAGATATTTTGGGTTTTCCCCCAATCTCTGGACTTAAGACCGGGTCGTTTCTTATTATGTGCAAATGTTTATTTATAATATGGGAAATATTCCTTGCACATTCATTATATATTGTTGTAAAGAATGGAAGTCATCCTTCCCTTTCACCATCTGACTTTTTTTCTTTATACTTCAACATGTCCTTTCTATTTTGGGCTTTTGCTTTTGAATATGCTTGTTTCAATTCCCCCTCATCATAGCCTTACACCTTAAATTTCTCAGCTGTGACTTGTGCCTTCTTCTCAAAGTCTACATCTGTAGTGTAGTTTCTCCCTATCTTTGTAATTGCAGGAAAGGAATATTAGAAATCCCCTGTTTATAGTGGGCACTAGCTGCCTGAAGGTAGCTAATGCTGCCTACCTTCTTCCTGTGGTTTTTCACTGTAATTCTGTTTCTCTGTTGGAATAGAACTATATCCAATAACTCTATTTCTTATTTACTATCCAAATGAAAGTCCAAGTAAATTTTAGTACCAGAGTATTCTCATATATAAGAAATTGCATGAGTTCAACTTCATCACAGATGATCAACACATCATCTATGTAGCGCCTGTACACATGGAGATTTTTCTTATAGGGGTTGTTCTTCCATATATAGTTATCTTCCCACCCCACCCCCATGTACAGGTTAGGGTAGGAGGGGGCAAAGTTACAACCCGTCACCTTACTTTGTTTTTCTATATAAAATGTATCTTCAAATAAAAAATAATTGTGGGTCAACACAAATCTAATACTGTGTAATAAAAAAAATTACTTTGATAAAAAATAAAATATTTTCTCGTTTAAAATGATAATCTATATTATTATACTTGGGTCAAGTGTAACGTGACCTCCTTGTACTCCAGAACTGCTCCTCTTTAGCTTTTTCCATAAAGACCTACATTTCTACAGTTTTACTTTTACACTGGTTTTGTACCCTTTATAATAACAAACCACACCATTCTAGTATGCGTTTTTTATTGTCCATTTTCTGTTTGTTTTGCCGTTACATAAAAATGTTCACTGTTCTCGACAGTTTGCATGAAATCAAGAGCAAAACTACTGAAATGATTAAAAAGAAAAACAAACGTCAAATGCATTTGTGCAATGTTTTCTTAATAGTAAAATATTTTTCTACTTTTTTATGACTGAAAAAACAGAAAAACACAGTGCCAATACAAAAATTTTGCATTAATTAAAACCAAATTAATTTTAGCTTTTGACATGAGTGAAAAATTACATTTTTCTACCACAATTCGTGAGAAAACCCCCACAAAGGGAGAAAGACAAGAAAGAAAAGTGTAACCCCCCCACTCCCCAAAAGTGTACAAATCATAATCCTTGAAAGCATAATTTCTGAAAGTATAAAGGTACATATTGATTATAATAGAGTCTTATGACTCGAGTGACTCATAACTGTCTAAGACTCTCGAGTCTATGGTAAATTACCATAGAGTCTCTTAGACAGTTATGAGTCACTCGAGTCATAAGACTCTATGGTAATCAATGCGTGCAGTAAAACCACTAGTGCGAGTAATGAAGAGAGGAAGTTCCTATTTACTTCAGGGGCAGGCTTTTTGGCCAGAGAGAGAGAACACCGTTAGTAAGAGACGGAGCAAACGTGTTCTCGCTGCTTGCAGTTTACTAAGATTGGACTCGGAATGATGGAGTCCCACCGTCCACCTGTCCCACACCCCGTCCCATTTTTGTCTCAAGGAAATATGGTCAGCCTAATTATACTTCATTATTTATCATTATTTATCCAAGTAATTCATCACATTCATCATTTTTCTATTACTCATCATTTCACTTTATCATCATCACTGGGCAGATAAGTGACTGCCAGGGATATTTTATATCCTTTATAATATTATAGTGTCTATTTTTTTTATAGATATTATTTTTATGAACTGGTGATTTTATTGGATCTTTGATATATGGGTTCTTTATTGATTGGGATGGTGGAAACAGATTGGTACTTTTATTGTTCCTGTTTGTATATATTTATACATTTTATATTTTCTGCATCTATTGATAAGTAGGAACTTTGGAACAAGTGGATGTAATTTGGTTGGTGTGGTGCTCCAGCTGGAATGTGCTTGCTCCTTCCTCTGGTGTACATTTCCCTCTGCAATTTCAAAAAGGTTGACTGTCAGTTTAAATGGGGCTTTTAACCCCTTAAATGCTACACTGGTTTCAGACAAATTGTATTGCAATGTGTCAGGCGACCTCTCTAGCATTCTGGGGGCTAAACTTGCATTTAACCCTTTGTATCCAATGCATTGGATACCTCCCTGGCACTCAAAGGGTTAAATATGCCTATAACGTTTGTGGGTTTTATTTATTGGCTGGGGTGTGAATCTCCTGAGAACTCAACATTATATATATATATATATATATATATATATATATATATATATATATATATAATCCTTGTACTATCGTCTATTGGTAAAATTGATAGACTACTTGGAAACAGGGTAATTGATGTCCAGAATCCTAATACTTGACCTTTATAACTTTTGCGCTGAGTCTGAAAGTGCTTCTTTTCAATCCATGCCTTTCAAGAAAGGTTATTTCATGACCTGTTTACACCTCTTTATGTAACTGAATAATGATTTTGAGCAAGACCAAAGTATTTTAGTTATAAACACATATACTGAAGTTTAAATAAACAATGTTTTTATTGCTGTGGAACAATGTGATACACTTATATAAACCACAGACTGATCCCCTAAAAAGAGGGACACCAGGGTGGCAAAGAGGAACAGAGGGATATGTGCCTGAAAGAGGGTCTGTCCCTCCTAAAGAGGGCGCCTAGGAGGTGTGCTATGATGCGGATGTTTTGCTGCAGTATAGCTTCACTTCTTTGTACATCAGCCTCTCTGTTCACTTCAACTGAATCCATTAACCTCTTAGGACTAGATAGGTCTGCAATACACTATTTAGCAATAGTGCCTGAGATCCTCAAAGGGTTAAGAATTCTTACAGTGGTCTATTATAAGGTAGCTCATCCTACCACTAATCTGCTTTCATGCCTTTAATGCAAATCCTCTTTCAGTCAAATCCATGTACCCATGTGTATGAGCGCTGCATATGCTCTGTCTGACCTTTCACCCTATATAAAACTCTTGTCCATGGAACGTCACTACAAACGCAAGAAAGGAAAACAGGAAATGATGTGTCAAATGAAAGATTAATTATGACACTGATGTACTAAGAAGGGCTGAAGCAATTCTGGGGCAAAGCATCTATATTTAGAGAAAAAAATTATCACTGATTTAAATGGGACTTTTAACTACTAATGCCTGAAGCACTGTTTGGGAGACTTCTCTAGCATTCAAGCTATTCAAATGGGACAAGGTGTTCAAATGGAAACTTTTACTTGTCCCCTATAATGCTGTTTGTTTGCCCTAGAATTACTACAGTTCTGATTAGTACATTAGTCTTAGTGGGGGTAATTGTACAGATATACCAGAACAGTTCATTTTCTGTGCTTGGACTTAGGAGAGGAAATCACGTCTCTGCACTGTGAGGTATGTATTAGAGTCTATGATTTCTTTAGTGCATACTGATGCACATACTACCCCATCATTATGACTTTAAAGGGGAACATTCACATCGGGAAAACTTCTGAGCACTTGTTTAATCAGCTAAGAAGCATTAGGCAAATATACTCTCTCTTTTTTTTGTAACTTACTTTTTAAGATATTCAACTTCAAAGTTATCCACTTCCGCACACTGCGGCACGATGTAGCTGCGGCATGGCTCTCAGAACTTCCCAGCAGTCTGTCATTCTCCTACCAGCTGCCCCCGGGAGCGCGTTCACGCTTCACTTCGGTGTGGTGTGAACGGCTCCTAGTGTTACAGGAAGTGGCGATTAGCATTATACTGAGGTGTTTGCCTAATGCTACACCTCAGAGCATGTTTGCCTAATGCTTCTTGGCTGATTAACCCTTAACGACCCTTGATGGTCATAGTACGTCAAGGGTTGATCTGACTGAACGACCCATGATGTACTATGACCGTCATGGAATTCCGGGCTCCTCCCGCAGGGGGAGTAATTGAATGATAAATATCCCCTCCCCCCCCTTTTACTGATGTAACACTGCTCACCTCTGAGCAGCAAAAATGTCCAGATGGATCTCTGAGAGGGACAATCTTCAGTGAGTATAAGGAAAAACCTGAACAACCTTTCAAAGGGGCAGGGTTTTCCTTATGCTCACAGTAAAAAGATTGTCCCTTGCTGTGAGTTGTCTGGTCAAGAGACCAGATTCCACATCTGAGGGGAGGCGGCTTACACTAGGTAAAAGGGGTGGGAGGGGGATACTTTATCATTCAATTACTCTTGAACTACAACTCTGACAGTATTGAAATAACACTCTCCATGGTCCAAATACTATGAAGATTAATATGAGCTTCTTTTTGTGAAACATTACTATCCCTTTAAATTTACTTAGCTATGTACACCATAAAGCCTTAGTCCAGGTTTTGGTAAGCACACCCAAAGAAAAAAACACATTTAAAAAATTGCTGGAGTGCAACCAGTTTTTGACCAAAAAAGCTAAAAGCAAATACACAAAATATTGGTGCACATGCAAATTTTCATCAACATTAATTCATTACTCTGTGGCATTGTGCCTGCATATCACTGCTATATTAAAGATGAGGATTTAGTCACATCATATGGTCATAGAATGCTAAGCTTGCCACCAACGCCAAGGTACCTCTTTTTGGCAAGTACCTAACCTTAGTATGCTTTATCTTATGAGCTGAAGCTTTCCTATTTTAAAAAGTGATGTTAAATACTTGCAGAGTGTTGGTTAGGGGTTCAGGAAGGGCTAATTATAGGTTTTACATTAATGTTGCTATTGTAAAAAAAAACATGTTATAGGGCTTTTCCTACTGAGCAAAACAAGGGTACTCTAATTAGTATCAGTTGTTCTACTTCAATTTATTAACAGTTCTTATTGCCAGGAACTAAATTACAGTATGATTACTTCCTGAAGTTCAAACTGACAGCATGACTCACCAGTTTCTATCACAAATTATGGAGAACTGTTAGTGATGAACCTCTTTCATAAAATGCAACAAATTAACTAATATAACTATTTGAGATAGCTAAGTTAGTTAATGTATCAGCAACAGGATTTGTACAAAACTCAGTCACTTGTTCTAGTCCTAGCAAGGTCAACTCAGCCTTTCATCCTTCTGAGTTAGATCACATGAATACCCAGGACATACTTGAAAACAAGACAATGTCAATATATCTTTCCATGTAATATACATTCATTAAAAAATGGGATCTGACCACTAGAGGGCACTGTTACTGTAAAACATCAAAGAGTTTAAACCATAGTACTCTTTACTCAACAGGAAATACTCTGCAATATATTTTTTCATAAAAAATGTACTGCTCCTTTAATGTAAATTTTTTAAAATAATATACATATTTGTTATGTTAATACGGTAGTATAAATTGCAAAAAACATATTTTCAATTGAATAAATATATTGTGCCTTTTCTCATGCGTTCTGTCCATTATTCACTGGAGAAGGTTAACGCTGTCCCTGTCATGCAAAAACACTAGGAAAAGGATGTTGCTCAGCGCCTGTCCGCAAATGCCTGGGTATATAATGGCATCTGTCACTTTCCACTGCCTATTGAGTCACATACTGTGGCTGGATCACGCAATACAATCTGACATTAGAACTGTTTATTTGAATTATCTTTTGTTCATTTTAGATTTGTCAGGATCCTGTCCTTTCCTCAGTCTGGTGCAGTACCTCACAGTGCTACTACCTACAGAGGCCTGATTCTGTTCCCAGCTGCCGCTACCTTGCAGTCACCTCCTCCCTATTTAGTTCAGTCTCTCCCCTTGCTCTGAGCCAGATTATACAGTTTAAACTGGTCAGTTCAGATCGGTTCCTTGAGCCAGCTGTACCCCTGAGTTCCTGAGCTGGCAGTTTCCTTCCTGTGTACCTGAATTGGCAGTTGCCCTCCTGTGCTGGCAGTTGCCCTCCTGTGCTCCTGAGCTGGCTGTTGCCCTCCTGTGCTTCTGAACTGGTTGCTTTCCTGTACCTCCCTCCTGTGTTCCTGAGCTCTCTGCTCCCTGTATGCAGTGCCCAGAGGCCCAGTTCCCTGTGCCCAGAGGCCCAGTTCCCCGTGCCCAGAGTCCCCGCTCTTTTCTGTTCATTTAATGTTTTGTTGTGCTTTACTATTGCATGTTCCTTGTATGCATATATTTAACCCCTTAAGGACCGGCGGTCATGGGACATTTCCGTCCCATAATGACCGCATAGGGGAACTTTGATGCGCCGGTACACGTGACCTGTCACGTGTATCGGCGCGTCACTATGGGGCTTGAAAGAGATCGCTCCGATCTGTAAGTAAAAAGTAAGTGACGTACCATGACCATCATCGGTCCTTGAGTAGTTCAAGGACCGTGACGGTCCTGGTACGTCAAGGGTCCTTAAGGGGTTAATACATTTGTGTTCCCTTTAATTGTGTGTGCTGGTTTTCTTGCTCTCTGTGTTCCACTTTATTTATTTACTTTTGCTGCAGTGGTCAGCACCCCTTCCTGACCAGCAGGTCATGACAAGACTGAAAGCGCTTGCTGCCAGCCTGAGTTATGTAATGGTGTCATTGTTTCTACTAGTAATCAGGGAAGGAGGAAACTTTCACCCGAAAATAGAAACATTTGCAAAACAGCACTTTCCACTTTCTACATGAAAAGTGCTTTTTGCCCTGCTTTTTTCCCATGCATTGAAATGAAATCAATGATAATAATGTATTGCCCTCCGACATGTACAGATTTACCACATTGTCAGTCTGTGCTTGAAGGGGGAGAGAAGGATGCTGAAAACACGGATCCTCCACCCTTGTCCCACTAGCAGCTACAGAGCCACACTGTTGAGAACGATTCAACCTCAAAAAACAATAAGAGAGCGCCACATGGTACAGTATGTAGAGAGCAATCTCTATTAAATCCAAATTTTTAGAATCACACTCACATGGATTGTGGTCAGTGAGCCGATATCGGACTTCACTGACAATCACACATACGGAGAGATTTCACCCGTCTCCGTTCAGGTTACTCACGAAACTCTTCCAAGTCAGTCAGGGAGCCTGACTTGGAAGAGTTTCGTGAGTAACCTGAACGGAGACGGGTGAAATCTCTCCGTATGTGTGATTGTCAGTGAAGTCCGATATCGGCTCACTGACCACAATCCATGTGAGTGTGATTCTAAAAATTTGGATTTAATAGAGATTGCTCTCTACATACTGTACCATGTGGCGCTCTCTTATTGTTTTTTGAGGTTGAATCGTTTGTATACCGCTGGGGGAGAAGCGTGTTTTAGAAGAGCAGCCGTGATATCTTCGCATTTATGCATTAGTTCAATTTGTCGGTCCGGTGTATACCGTCTCTGACACACAGTATATTGTGAGTGCGCACCTTAGGGTGATTTGGTGGTGGTCAATTTAGATCTATTGATACACACAGGGGCGCCCTGTTTCTCTTTTTTTCTTTTTTCCCCATTTCTCATATCAGACACTGTTGAGAAGTTTGTCCTGACAGCAGAGCCAATCCATGGGTTTGTGTGAAGAAAGGGAATAACTCATCCAAATCAAGCTTAATTTCACCAGGAACACTAATTTATTGTGTAATCCACAGTAATGGGACTTCTGGGCCTGATCAGAGTCTAGGCCCATCCACCAGGCCTTCTCTCGGCCCTCTACCATGCCTTGTAACAGGAGCCTGGGTTTGAACTGTGTGATCTGAATTCGCCAGTCAGGACATTGCCGACATCTTTCCTTAACCAATAAGAAAGATGATGACAGTCTTCCCCAACCCCAAATGCAGGCTCTGTTACAATGGAAGACCTTGTGATGGGTCATCCATTGTTTCAAAGTCAGCCTGCAACCCCTCAAGGTATTGTTACCCTGTGCATGTATAGTCCCATCAGTTCCTGGCCTTATGAACTTATCTGAGGCAGCCATCAGGCTGACTCAAATATGACTACCATTTAACAAACAAAATATTGACATTTATAATACATATCAAGTGTATTTATATCTAACAAAATCTTCCCATACAAATTCCCAAAACACATCCCCCTTCTGTCTTCTGCTAATACTTTGTTTTCCATATCCCAGGACCAGTAAATCCTGCAGCAGTGCTTTCTTTAAAGGGATAGTAATACTTCGTTTTATCTTAATTTTATTTTGTAGGCATTAAAAAAACATGAAGAACGATATAAGTCTTATCTCTCAAACCTTTATGGTTTGTGAGATATTCACAAGCAAAGTTTCCCTCTCCCACCCCTTTTACCTAGTGTAAGCCATCTCTTCTCAGATGTGTAATCTGGTTGTAAGACCAGACAGATAAAAGCAGGGGACAATCTTCTTCCTATGAGAACAATGAAAGTCCTGCCCCCTTGACAAGTTTTTCAGGTTTTTCCCTTATCTTAATTGAAGATTGTCCCTCTCTGCAGTCTACCTGGGCACGTCCCTTCTGCTCTGGCTGAACAGTGTTACATCAGTAAAAGGGGTGGGAGGGGGATACTTTGTCATTGAATTACTCTTGAACTACAACTCTGACAGAACTGAAATAACACTCTCCAAAGTCCAAATACTATGATGATTAATTAGAGCTGCTTTTATTATGAAACATTACTATCCCTTTAAATCAGGCAGCTAGTGTGGAGTGGGTGTAACCTATATTCAAGCCATCCACAGACACAATTCAGGCAAGCAGGGGGTAGTATGGGCCATGGGAGTACAGGCCAGGTAGAGATGAGCCTTCCTTGCAGTAACTCTGGGCTAGGAAACTGTTCAGTATGAGGTATTGAATGTGTCTCACTGTCCATATAACCGGGTATCGAACAGGGGTTTTGTGGGCAAGGGCAATGCTTGGTGAGGGACCAGTGGAAACCAGGGATACATACCCTCACCCACACACAAATTCTAACCCACCAGCCTTGTTCACTGCACTAGTAGCCACAGAACAACAGATAATGACCCCTCAGTCTTGTCCACAGAAGCCATAGAGCCACAAAAACTGTCCCCACCCCCAAACATTGTCCCACTGCACTGGTAGACACAGAACTACAGATAATGACCCCTCAGCCTTGTCCATGGCAGCCATAGAACCACAAAAACTACCCCCACCCCAAACCTTGTCCCACTGTACTGGTGTACACAGAACTACAGATAATGACCCCTCAGCCTTGTCCATGGTAGCCATAGAACCAAAAAAAACTACCCCCCCAAACATTGTCCCACTGTACTGGTAGACACAGAACTACAGATAATGACCCCTCACACTTGTCCATGGCAGCCATAGAACCACAAAAACTACCCCCCACCCCAAACCTTGTCCCACTGTACTGGTAGACACAGAACTACAGATAATGACCCCTCAGACTTGTCCATGGCAGCCATAGAACCAAAAAAAAAAACGACCCCCCCCAAAAAAAAAAAAAACCTTGTCCCACTGCACTGGTAGACACAGAACTGCAGATAATGACCCCTCAGCCTTGTCCATGGCAGCCATAGAACCACAAAAACTACCCCCCCCAAACCTTGTCCCACTGCACTGGTAGTCACTGAACCCCCAAGCCTTATCCAACTACACTATTAAGCCATAGAACCACACACACATAATGACCCCCAGCCTAGTCCCACCACACTGGTAGCTCTATAATCAGTAATGCAGGAAACAGCAAAGTTATCAAAGGAAAGCCAATGGGATTAGCGAAAAGGCAAACTTTTGGGGGTTTCTATGGTTGAGTGATTCTATGGAAAAAGTGACAAATAGGGGGTTTTCTACAAAAATTCCTGCTGGAAAAAAATGAGAGACTTTCCACCCATCCCTACTAGTAATGATGCAATTCGGTTGAACAGTTCAATAACAATACATTAGGTTGGCCCAGGCACTCTGTGTTTGAGAGCTTAGCAGCTATGCAGTTTGGTTTGTCCTGGATCTCATTCTGTGTGTTCTTATACATCAGGCCGATAGCACTAACCCTTTGAGTGCCAGAGGGGTACAGAACACATTGCTTTGCAATGCATTGCGTACCCCTCTGGCACTCAAAGGGTTAAAACACAATGCAGTGGAGACTTCTTTAGCATTCAAGAAGTTAAAAGACCCATTTAAATGAATGGAAATTTGGGGAATTTCTATTTGTCCTAATGGTAATGTTGGTTTGTTGCAGAATTGCTCCGACTTACACTTACACATAATGCACATAGCACTGACCTTTGAGTGCCAAGGGGTGCTTTACAATGAGCTGCATACGCCTCTGGCACTCAAGGGGTTAAATCTCTGTTGTCTACAATCTTTGTGTGCCCTGCCCACCTATTTTACAGAGCTACATAATATATTTTAGCTTTAACCTTTTGAGTGCCAGAGAGGTATCCAAAGCACTATGTTGCAATGTGTTGGATATCTTTTTGGTACTCAAAGGATTAAAAATATAACATAATAATAATAATAATTCATTAGGTCTGCTTAATAAATTTGCACTCCCAAAATGCAGAGCATATCAAACAGCGATTGTGACTGTATTTGTCTTATTTAATTTACTGACAGAAATTAATTTTCATTTCTTATTAAAAACTTTGGATTGCTTATAGAAGAAGATTGCATTGATAACACATTTGACATTACTTGTAAAAAAATCCCCAATATTAATAAAAACTTTCATTACTTCTAAGAAAGTTCAACAATGCAAAAAAAAATTGTGTTTGTAAACAAAATTAGCCACGACAATAAAACATTTCTACTAAAAAAAAATGCATTGCTTCTAAGAAATATTAGCAATATTAATAAAATGTAAAAAAGTATATCAAGCTGCCTGCATTTTTAACCCTTTGAGTGCCAGAGTGGTACAGAATGCATTGCTTTGCAATGCATTCTGTACCACACTGGCACTCAAAGGGTTAAACGCAATGTGCATTCTTTTACCTCATCAAGAAAAATGCAACAGGGCTAAATGCATTAATAAATTAGATGACTTAGCTATTTGCTGTTTTCCTTGGCAAAATGATGATAATTATATTTCTAATCCAACAATTAAAATATATTACAAAGCAGATATCCTAATAACACTTTCTTAAAGGGGAATTAACACCTCCTAAAAATAATCCCCCCCCCAACACTCAAACACGCACACACACACACATACACACACTTACCTTACTATGGCCAGAAAACACTAATGGCCCTTATACATTTTCCCCTTGTGCGTTTGCTCAAGAGAGAACATCTTCAGTCAGTCCTGGATATGATGTCCATGGAGGAGACATGACAATTGTTAGCTGTGCACATGGTACATTTTACCTTTTAAAGACAAGAGGGGAGTGGAATACATTGCTTTGCAGTTCAATGTGAACCACTCTGGTCTTTAAAGTGGAACTGTCACTTTAAAAACAACTTAGGCAGTTTTAAAACACCTTGCAAAATTGCCTATATGTTGTGTTAGATGTGTTTTATGTATTAAAATTGTTTTCAGGTTATCAGCATTTTTCTTTTTTTTGCGCTATGCAGTCCCCTACTGGCACAGCGAGCAAAAGTGACTTCCTCTGGTTCACCTGATTCCCCTCCAGTATGGGACCCAATACAAGAATTTCACATATGGGATCTTAGTGGTACTATAATGTATGACCAATTTATGTTGTATAATTTCAAGTTTGATATGTCAACAATTAAATCCTTTGAGTGCTAAGTGTGTGCAAACCCATATGGCACTCAGTGCATTTCAATCAAGTAGTTAAATGAATGTTTAATCCTCTGAGTGTCAGATAAGAGTGCAAAGAATGTTGCACACCTCTTTGGCCATCAATGTGTTAACTGGGGCTGTCTGTAGAAACAATCTGATAATGAGTGGGGGGTAAATAGGGTGTTTCTCTTCCAATGCAGCAGGTACCTCCTATTCTAAACAGCAGTGTTGCAATATCCTTGCTCACATACTGTATAAACAGGTATTTCTTACCTTTTTTAAAAAAAATGCTATTTGGTTAGATATGAGCATTTTTAATGATGTTTCAGAATTTCCTAAGTTGTTTTTTTCAGGTACCAGTTCCACTTTAAATGGATGAGCAGGCTCCTCCACTGCCTGCTTCAGTTTGAAAAAAACTGCCACCAACTGTCATATCCACCACCACTGACCTGACACTCAGAGCTGACTGAAGATGTTCCCTTTTCAACATAGGGACCACCTGGATTGACTGTCCTTATTAAGGCAAGTGGATGGTTAATATTAGAAGGGATCAGTTCTCAAAACAAAACAAAACACTAAAAACTCCATGGGACATATTTATCAAGTCAAAAATATAGAAATTATGGAGCCAAAATTAAAAGGCACCAATTTTATCAAAGAAAAACTGGGATTGATTTCAGTTGTCATTTGATTACAATCATGTTTCAAATTAAAGGGATAGTAAAGTTTCATAATAAAAGCAGCTCCAATTAATCTTCATAGTATTTGGGCTAAGGAGAGTGTTATTTCATTACTGTCAGAGCTGTAGTTCAAGAGCAATTGAATGATAAAGTATCCCCCTCCCACCTCTTTTACTGATGTAACATTGCTCATCTCAGAGCAGCAGGGAGGTGTCCAAGTGGATTGCAGTGAGAGGCAATCTTCAATTAAGATAAGGGAAAAAAACTGCAAAACTTTTCAATGGGGGCAGGGTTTTCATTGTTCTCACAGTAAGAAGATTATCCCCTGCTGTTATGTGTCTGGTCTGTGGACTGCATTCCACATCTGAGGGGAGGTGGCTTACACTAGGTAATAAGGGGCTGGAGGGGGACACTTTATCATTCAATTAGTCTTGAACTACAACTCTGACAGTATTGAAATAACACTCTCTATGGCTCAAATACTATGAAGATTAATTGGAGCTGCTGTTTTGTGAAACATTACTATCTCTTTAAATAAATAAGTCATACAAAGCATGTACGCAATTCCTATAACCCTATCAGCACCAGAGGGGTGGGCCTTGCAATAATTGTACCACCCACTGGCACTCAAAATGATACATGGTAATTGAATCTTACACTAATAACACATCTTTATTTTCAAATAAAAATTAACCCTTTAAGGATCAGAGGGGAGTGCCACACATTGCATTAAAGGGTTAACCTCATCTATTCTTCCCACTCAAGGTAATAGATATGGTAAAAAAAATTGTTTTTATACTAAATCATTTTTCTTTAAACATCTGATGCTTGAGAGCTGCAATGGAGACCTTTCTACCATGCAATCTGTTTGAAAATCTTTATTACCGTGTGTTTCACAAGACAAGGTATATTGGTAATATCCAAGCAAATCAGTATACAGAATTCTAAATTCATTTTTGCTCAAACCAGGAAATTCTAGGGTCATTGATTTCCTACCTGTTACAGGAGAGGGAGTGTTTCCCTATCTGCAGATGCAGCTCTCTGCCCTTGATGGATGCTTGTAGTTGTTGGACAGCAGAGAGGTGCTGAAACATAAAATGTGAAACAGATAATGGGTCCCATCTCCTCTGCCCTTTCACCTGTCTATGTAAAGCCCATTATTATTTAATGCTCAGAACATCCTTTATATTCATTAGCCCACACACTTGAAGTGGGATATTGAAGCAGATGTGCTAAGAATAAAATCAAGCAGACTAATTGCTGATTGGTGATGATGGGAGATGTAGTCCTAAAAGCTGAAGAGCAAAGGTTACCCTACTCCTGCCATAAACCTTCCCAAAAACCAGCAGTACTCACATGGATACAGATAGGCTGGAAAATCTATAGGACCATAATTAATTGAACAAAACAATTACTCAGCCATTCAGTATTATCCTTTACCTACAATGTAATAGTATATGCCATTCACAAAGGAAATATGAGTCGTATTAAGGAAGGACCATCCTTAACCCTTTAGATGTTAGATATGTCTGATGGGTTAGTAAATTAATTAATTAATACAAAACTCCCACACAAGTAGTAGAGCCATCAATGCACTGTAACAATTACTAAATCCAATTCCCAACCCTCTCTTCAGTTCTAATTTTGATTGAGAAAACTCTGTCCAGGTAATAACCACAGTACATGCCTGATTATTGCTTGATTATTACAAGCAATAAAGTAACACGGGTCAATATGCATTAGGTGATGACACCCTAATTCTAGAGATCAGCTCGATTTTAGGCATATAAAAATACAAATAGGAATGCAGTTCATGAATGCAGCTACACAATGGTTCAGGCACTCACAGCAGATGAGGGAAGGGAACCTGTGGCTCTCCGGTTCTGGTTGTACAAAAACCTCCCATCATCCTCAGGTCGGCTGAGAATGATGAAGGTTTACGTCCAACAACAGCTAGAGAGCCACAGGTTGCCCATCCCTGCACTACAGCCACAAGCAAACATCCCTCTAGCACACACTGGTACAAAGCTGTCCACTGACAGTATTACTGCAGAGTGCAGACTTGCACGCAGCCATAGCACCAATAAAGCAAAAGCACTGACCTCTCTTATCAGGTTACCACAGTTACTCCACAAGCTCTGCCACAAGCTCCCCTTGGATATATCTGCAGCCTTACACATACACACACACAGGGCCGTGGCAGGGAAAGCTGCACACCTCAGGCCCAATCAGAATTAAAAAACCCTGACACACGAACCTCCTATTGGGGGATGAAGCTGCCTGTCAGGTGCTGGCTGGGTCACTGTAACATCCTTATTAACGCATTGCTTTCTGAATACAGAGAACCTTGTAATCGCTGTTGAGTGCTGAACGCTGCAGAAAGCTTAGATGTATAATCAAATGCTTTCTGCATGATATGATTTTGGCACAAATAATAACTGGGGCAAACCAACTGCGCCACGGGGCAAATAAAATCATCACTGATTTAAATAGGGTACTTAACTTATTTGTCGGTAATGCGTTGGAGGCATCCCTGACGTTCAAGGAGTTAGAAGACCCATTTAAATCAATTACACATCGGAAATGTGTATTTGTCCCCTATGATGTTGTTGGTTTGCTCCAGTTCTTATAAATTAATCAGTCTTGCTGTAATATTTTGAGAATCAGAGATCATAAAAATACAAACATTAATTTATAGAAATCTGCAGTTTTGAGATCCTGTGTTACAGTGATATGCTTGTGCACACATTGTTCTCAGCTCTTTCAAACCATATGCCATGCACCTTTATTGTAATGCATATTCTACTAGGCTAGTTCCTAATCATCCCATCCACTAAAGCTTTAAGTACTACTTAGCTATTGTATGGATTATTGGGGGGGGTATTCAGTATTAACATTGTTTTTATTTTTAAGATGATGGGAAGGAGATACCTTTGTTTTTATTATTTTTTTGAAGGTAATAATGAGGAAGGGCATTGATTTTTATGATTACATTCTTCCTACTACTTACTGCCCTTCAAACAACTATCCTCTGTTTAACCATTTAAGGACCAGAGGGGTTCACCTCTCTGGATCTTAAAGGGTTAAAATGAAACAGCGGCTAACATTTTAATTAAGATTCTTTCTTACTATTTACCCTATGAGGTTTTTTATTGTAGTAAACAATATTAGCTATCACTTCAGGTTGTAGTGTGTTGGAGCTGCTAATTATTTATTTTATACTAGTTTAAGAGCCCGTTACACGGGCCACAGTGCCACTGCCAGCCGGTCGCCGGGCAGTCATGGTCAGTAGAGACTGCCCGCGCCGCGGCTGATACAGAGCTGGATGCTCCAACCACGGCACGGGCAGTCTCTACTGCGCGTGACTGCATCGTTACACACGTTTTAGCAAATTATTATATAAGGATGGTATGTTCAGAAAGCTAATAAATCTCAGGGGAGGGCTGGCCTGGGGGGCAGAGAGGCAATTCTCCCCTGGTCTGATCACATGTCTGGGCCATCGGGCCACTGCCTCACTCAGTCTCCCAAATGCTGCTATAAATGGAGCTACACTAGTGATACCACAGAGCTTACAATTGAAATGGAACTACACAAATGATACTACAGAGCTAAAATTAAAATAGAGCTACACTAACAGCATAACCCATTTCCCTTGTAAGATCTATGGCATCAATCATGTCGCTGTACTTAAATTCTAAACTTTTTGGTATCACTAGAGTAGCCGCATTTTAGCTGTAGGCTATGTGGTCTCGTTTGCCTTACTTATCAGCATTAATGCCAATATTAAAAGAAATTAAAGGGTATGAGCTGGGACATTGGGCTGGAGCGACTGAAAAAATGGTCCAGTTGATTGTATTTGCCCCCCAGGCCACAAGTTCCCAGCCCTCCTCTGATAAATCTTGTGCTTTTTCTAAAATTCCACATAAGACAAGACATATATGTTTGTACAGTAGATTTACAAAGTATTTGTGAGCTTCAGATATCTAAATGGACAAAAAGCAATTTAGCTGTGACCCTTCAACCTAAGACGGGTGTGACCAGAAAGCAATACTTAGGTCAAATGTGAGCAACCTGTGGTTTCCAGTTGAGGATGATGATATTTGCTGTGGAACATTAGCTGCATAGCCACAGCTTGCACATGCCTAACTTAGATTTTCATTAATATTGAAAGGGCAGCTATCACATTTTCTATATCCTCTGTAGAACCAAACACTAAAGAAATAACAATAATAAGAAAAAACCTCTGCTCTGTGCAGTCCCTTCCATTTCACAGGAATGGTGGCTGGGCTAAACAAGGAAGTTCGTGCTCAAAGCCACAGCTTCATTGGTTGCCAGTGCAGAACCTTTAGACTATTGTTGCACAACAGTGGCAGGCTATAGACAAACTCACAGAAGTTCCTCCATCATGTACATCTCTTATTGAGGACAAAGTCCAAAAGAGACTGGAGAAGGTTAAGGTGAATACAACACTTGGACCTGATGGTGTAAACCCAAGGGTACTAAAGGAACTTAGTTCAGTAATAGCAAAACCATATTACTTACTTATAGACCTGTGATCTTGTATGTATGTATATCTTTATTTATATGGCGCCACACAGTGTACACAGCGCCTTACAATAAACATATGTTACAATAAATAAGAAGGGATGAAATAAGTGCGACATTCATAGAAACAATGGGAGAGAGGTCCCTGCCCCAAGGAGCTTACAGTCTAAATTGGTAAAAGGAGACATACAATGGGGTAAGAGGGTGTTAAGTGCTTACCTAGTGGGTAAGATATTAGAAGGGTTGCCATTTGGAGTCAAGAAGGATTTTTTTTACCCAAATGGGGCTAAATTGGAAATGGCTTCAATTAGTTTTTTGCCTTCCTCAGGATAAACTGGGGTTATATGGTATGGGCTGAACTTGATGGATGCATGCCTTTTTTCAGCCTCATCAACTATGCTACTATGTTACCAGAGGCCCTTCAGCTGTTCAGGACTACAATTCCTATCATCTCCAGCCAGCTAGTTCCTGGCTGGAAATTATGGGAATAGTTGACCACCCTTGCTGTTAGATTGAAGCAGGAACCCTGATCCCAGCAGTCTGTGCAAGTTGTAGTTTTGATCCCACAAGACTGAAATGAGACTTCAGAGTCTCACAGTTCAGTATGTCTCACACATTAAGCTGAAAAACTCCGGGGGTTGCTTTACTGACGTCTGTTCAGCTCTCCAGCTTGTCTGCCCAGGGTCACAATCATGGGCGTCCGCAGGGGGGGGCAAGGGGGGGCACTTGCCCCCCCCTGGATTATGCCACTTAATACATGAGCCTGAGCGTAGCTCTCGCTCACACTCTGAAGTACCTCTCCTTCTGTTGTCCGCGGCGATCACCTCTCCTCTCCCCCTCCGCGACGCCCATCACTCACAGTTGGCAGCCAATGACAGAGGGGTATCCAACTCTCCTCTGTCATTGGCTGCAGTGCGGTCTGCACTGCAGCCAATGAGAGAGGAGAGTTGGATACCCCTCTCTCATTGGCTGCCAACTGTGCGTGACGGGCGTTGTGTCGCGGAGGGGGAGAGGAGAGGTGATCGCCGCGGGCAGCTGAAGGTGTCGCGGAGAGGAGAGGTGATCGCCGCAGGCAGCTGAAGGAGCGGTGCTACAGACAGTGAGGGAGAGCTACAGACCCCGCTCAGGAGGAGACCTGGTGGACTGCATTTAAGGTAAGGCTGGGTGCACGGGAGGGGGGGGGCACTTGTGAAGCTTATGAGGCAATGTGAATCTGATGGGGGCAATGTGAGAGCAAGCTGATGGGGGCAAGTTGGAGCAATTTGAAGCTGATGGGGGCAAGTTGGAGCTGATGGGGCAATGTGAGGGCAAGTTGGAGCTGATGGGAGCAAGTTGAAGCTGATGGGGCAATGTGAGGGCAAGTTGGAACTGATGGGAGCAAGTTGAAGCTGATGGGGCAATGTGAGGGCAAGTTGGAGTTGATGGAGCAATTTGAGGGAAAGTTGGATCTGATGGGGGCAATGTGAGGGCAAGTTGGAGCTGATGGGGGCAAGTTGGAGCAAGTTGAAGTTGATGGGGGCAAGTTGGAGCAAGTTGAAGCTGATGGGGGTAATGTGAGGGCAAGTTGGAGCTGATGGGGGCAAGTTGGAGCAAGTTGAAGCTGATGGGGGCAAGTTGGAGCTGATGGGGCAATGTGAGGGCAAGTTGGAGCTGATGGGGGCAAGTTGGAGCAACTTGAAGCTGATGGGGGCAAGTTGGAGCTGATGGGGGTAATTTTTTATAATTCAGTTATAGTGCTTTGATCATGGGTGTATGACTAGTGTGGTGCATTGAATAGTGTTAACATTAAAAAAAAAGATTAGAAATTGCAACCCTTAAATCAGACAATGGCAACTTGATTCTTCTATTAAAGGGGAACTACCACCCTGCAATAACTTTACATTAATTAATTCTTCATCCGGCTCCAAAAGGGACTGACAGCCCAGGAGCACGGACGTCACTATGATGAGATGTCCGTGTTTCCTGCTACTGTGAGCCTCCGAAAAACTGGAAAATCTTTGAAACTAGGTAATATTTCTGGCGACTAGCGCTACTAAGCAGCTAGTTGCCAGATGAAGAATTAATTAAAGTTATTGTGGGGTGGTAGTTCCTTTGCATGCCTGAGCTTTATGTGATGACTATTCCCCTCTCCTTCATGACATTGTGAAAAAAGGACAGAGTATGGATGTCATTAAAATTATGCCCCCCCCTGGAAAAATTTCTGCGGACGCCCATGGTCACAATGCAGCAGTGTTTTCCTTGGTAGGTGTGCTCCCAAAGCCAACAGGGTTATGATGAGATGATTGTCCTTGAAGCTGTGACCATGAAATGCTTGCACTGAGGGCCAGATTTCAAGTTGGAGAACCAGACTAGTGCCTGTGGCACCCATATGTGAATTTTCATTTTACATTAGAATATACACATATTTTGAATGAAATGATGATCTGCATAGGCTAGCAGCATTAAAATCTGCTGTTATATTGTACAGCATAACAGCTGTGAGGTCACTTTTTGTTGAACATGTAGTACCTAAAGCAGTGGTTCTCAACAGCCATGTAAAGAAACCTTTATGTGTCACTGCACAAAACCAAATATCTTAAATGAGTTTTATTGTTTTTCCTGCAGACACATGCCTCAAAATGTAAATTTGCACTTTAATGTGTCACGACCTAAAAACAGATGTGTCATGACTTTAAAAAAGTTAGGAACCAATGCCCTAGATGCACATTAAATGGTTCCTGATTGCAGGAGAGCACATATGTATGCACTACAATATAGAAAAGAAACTTTTGGCCCGTGATACGTTTCCCAAATAAGGTAAAGTTATGCATTGATTTTCTGTTTGAACGTGGCATCAACTGACGTTTAAGATGTTCAAACAAGACTGTGAAATCAGCCCTATGGAAACTCTTAGAAAAGTCACAATCTCCCTACAAGAACACAAGTGAGTTAAGATAGCAATGTGAGATGCATCATTTAAAAGTTATTTCAGTTCAAACTTGTGTTTTGCTTTATTTTTCTTTAATACAACTGCAGTCTGTGATCAAGTCATCAGATGGAGCTGTTGCTGTTGTGTCGAGGATATACAGGAAAGGGATAAACAGGAGACCCAATTAGGTTATATATCTTCGCATTAATAGATTAAAAAAATAATTGGTCATTAAATTAATTTGAGAACTGTACACAATACTAGGTATTGACTAGCTACTTCACAGTAAAAATGTATTAAAATAATCAATTACGCATATTTGTGCAAAAATATATATTATTTGTTTAAGTAAACTATACTACATATAAAATGAAATCAGAATGACATGAATAAGTGAACACCAAATGACTCAAAAATATATCTTTTTATATGGCTTAGTCATATACTAAGATAACTTTTTGAAATAGACACACTGTAGATATATAACCAATATATCATAATCAGGATTAAACATTACATAGGTGTATCCAGAGGTATTTGATAACAATATTTGAACAAAGCATCATAGAAAGGGTTAAATGTTCCTTATAATTAATTATAATACAGTTGGCAGCATTGAATATGGATACCTGCCACAGAATCTGTATACACTATGCTAATTAAGGTCTAAGGACTGTTATGTGAGTTGCTTCTAATAAAAAAAAAAACAGAACTAGGATTGCCAGTTTGAGAAGCAGTAAAAGTCTGCATTTTCTCTGACAATTTCTGCATCTGCCTAGACAGGATGTCAAACATACCTTGATCCACTGACATGTCCCCTTTATAGGCACTACAGATGGATTGGTACTCCAACACTTGCTTCTGCAGTTTACCATTGTCATCAGCCCACCTATCTATATGGGTTTGGAGTTTCTTAACTTTTTCTTGCAAATTGTGCTTCTCACGTGTTAAATTGTAAAGGTTCACACTGAGGATAGTATGTTGTTCTTTTGCAGACCACAACTTCTCCAGTGTATCTTTACACCTGCTCTGTAGCCCATGTATCTGGTACAGGAGCGACTGATTTTCCTCCTCATGTAATCTTAACATTTTGTGATATTCACGCATATCATTCTCTGACTCAGAGACTTTTTCGGTCTTAGCTTTAAGTGCTTGTTTTATTAATTCTATACCTTTTTGTGTATCATCCATTTTCTTTTTAAAAGAAGCTAGGATTTGAAGGAGACCTGGCACTAACAACAGTAATAGTGTGTCCAACTCCTTGTATGTATTTATATATAACTTTATTTATATGGCGCCACACAGTGTACGCAGCGCCTTACAATAGACATATGTTACAATAAATAAGAGGGGATGAAATAAGTGTGACATTCATAGAAACAATGGGAGAGAGGTCCCTGCCCCAAGGAGCTTACAGTCTAAATGGGTAAAAGGAGACATACAATGGGGTAAGAGGGTGTTAAGTGTTGAAATTACAAGTGCTGAGTTTGGACAAAGGCAGTGCATGGTCCTAGTGCTCCAGAAGATAAGATATCAGGGTAGACTTAAAGACAGAGGGGGATTTTTCAAGATGTAAGGAGAGGGGTATGGAGTTCCATAGGTATGGAGCAGAACGTGAGAAAGGTTTGAGACGCGAGAGGGCAGAGGGTGTGGATGGTGCAACAAGAAGTGCGTTGTGTGCTGAGCAAAGGAAGCGGCCAGGAACATAATAGGAGATAAGGGAACAGATGTAAGGAGGGGTAGCAGTGTGGAGAGCTTTAATGGTCAGAAAAAGGACTTTGTAATTGATGCACTGCTGAATTGGGAGGCATGACAGATGTCTGAGAATTATGTGGGCAGGTTCAGTTTTTGGGGGGAGTGTGGTGATTCGTGCAGCTGAGTTTAAAACAGATTGCATAGGTGAAAGATGAGTAGCAGGGAGGCCAGTTAGTAGGATATTGCAGTAGTCTAAGTGGGACAGAATGAGGGCATGTAGTTTTAGTAGTTTGTTGGGAGAGGAACGGGCAGATTTTAGCAATGTTGCGGAGAAAGAAGCGAGATGATCTAGCCACGGAGTTAATGTGAGGGGAGAAGGAAAGAGAGGAATCAAATATGGCCCCAAGGCAGCGTGCTGAGCTGACCGGATCAATATCAATTCCATCAACTGTAATGGTGAAGCTAGGTGTTGGGCAAGGTCTTGGTGGGAAGATTAGCAGTTCGGTTTTGGCCATGTTTATCTTCAGCTGACGTTGTGCCATCCAGGAGGAAATGGCCAAAAAGCAGTCTGAAATTTGCAGCTGGATTTGAGGTGAAAGATCAGGAGTGGAGATGTAAATTTGGGTATCATCATCATATTTGAAGCCAATTGAACTAATAAGTTCACCCAATGAAAGGGTGTACAGTGAGAAAAGCAGAGGCCCCAGAACGGAGCCTTGAGGCACCCCCACAGACAGAGAGACTGTGGAGGAGGTGTTATTGTTATAAGACACAAAAAAGGAATGTTGTGAGAGGTAGGAGGAGAGCCATGAAGCAGCTTGATTTCGGAAGCCAAGACTGCTGAGAATTTGAGCAAGCAGAGAATGGTTAACTGTGTTGAAGGCTGAGGATAAATCGTGTAGTATAAGTATACAAAACTGTCCTTTGGCTTTTGCAGTCTGGAGATCATTAGCCTCCCTGCAGAGAGCTGTCTCAGTTGAATGACCGCACCGGAAACCAGACATCCTTGGGACATGTATGGTCTAAACAGTTAGAGCTTTGCAGTAAAAGCTATGGGGTTGCGAAATCTGATCAAATTGGGTATCTACCCTGAACGCAATATCATTATTCCATTGTTGCACATAACTTTTAAGTTTCAAGCGAGAATGGATTGCACTGATTAGCTTGGCTTCTAAAGCTCACGTCATAGCTTTATCTGGGATGTGATCTATTTGATGGGTCACAGAAGAACCAGATTGAGACATGTTATGCACAGATATATTACTGTGTAATATATCTGCCAATAACATTATTTAATAAATGTGTCAACCCTTTGTACAGCTCTCAGAAGTGTCTCCAAACTTATGTTGAGTATATACAGGAAAGGGTTAAACAGGAGACCCAATTAGGTTGTATATCTTCACATAAATTGATAAAAAAATAATGGGTAATAAAATAAATTTGAGAACTTTACACAATACTAGGTACTTTCACACTACTTCATAGTAAAAATGTATTAAAATGGTCAATTACGCATATTTGTGCAAAAATATATATAATTATATTTAAGTAAAATAATCTATATATAAAATTTAACCAGAATGATATGAATAAGTGAACACCAAATGACTCAAAAATATATCTTTTTATATGACTTAGTCATATACTAAAATATCTTTTTGAAATAGACACACAGTAGATATATACAGTAGATATATAACCAATATCACAAATTAGTATTACCCAACATAAACAGGATTAAACATTACATAGGTGTATCCAGAGGTATTTGGTAACGATATTTGAACACAGCAGCATGGAAAGGGTTAATTGTTCCTTACAATTAATTGTAATAGAGTTGGCAGCAGTGTATATTGATACCTGCCCCAGAATCTGTATACAGTATGCTAATTAAGGTCTAAGGAATGTTGTTATGTTAGTTGCTTCTAATAAAAAAAAAGAAACAGGTCTCATAACAATTTCCTTGTACCATATAACAATATATAAGAATTTGGAAACTTATCTGGATTATGAAAAGTCCCAGATTTAGATAAATAGAATTTAACTATTTATCTGCTCTTTTCAATATTGCATACCTTCTGGATAAAATATATATTGCATTTATTTTATTGTCAATGATAGATTATACTAAGAATGCACTCAAAACATATCTAATTATATATGTCTAGAAATGAAATTGCAGTCCTATTTGTTACACCTACACAGCACTCCAAGGGATAATTCACAGATTATAAGGTATATGGCTGCCTCACCCAAGATGGCAGCTTCTTTTGTCTAGTGAGAGGTTTAAAAAAACTTCCCACTGTACAAAAGTTAGGCCCAATCACACATGCAACAAATACATTCTTTGAAACACACACTAAGAAAGACAAATAGCAAATTAAGTGTTAATCAGTGAATTCACCAAATGAAATATAAGCTCAATAACCTTTTCAGAAACACAAATATATGATTCTATAGGTTTCAATACTTAGATTTAAAGGGATAGTAATACTTCGTTTTAACTTTATTTTATTTTGTAGGCATTAAAAAAACATGAAGAATGATATGTCTTATCTCTCAAACCTTTATGGTTTAAGAGATATTCACAAACAAAGTATCCCCCCCCGTTCAACAAGATCAGAAGGGAGGTGCCCAGGTAGACTGCAGAGAGGGACAATCTTCAATTAAGATAAGGGAAAAAGCTGAAAAACTTGTCAAGGGGGGAAGGGCTTTCATTGTTTTCATACAAAGAAAATTGTCCCCTTCTGTTATCTGTCTGGTCATACAACCTGATCCACATCTGAGAAGAGATGGCTTACACTAGGTAAAAGGGGCGGGGAGGGGAACTTTGCTTGTGAATATCTCATAAACCATAAAGGATTGAGAGATAAGACTTATATCATTCTTCATGTTTTTTTAATGCCTACAAAATAAAATAAAGTTAAAACGAAGTATTACTATGCCTTTAACTAATGTATAATGCTATATTGATCTAAGTGCTATCAACTATTCACAATTATCTGTATAAATTTGCTAATTAAATCTGTTTAGTTCCCAGAATACACTACAGCCACCATGGCTTACTATAATATTTTACCTTATATATAGCTGGCCAGTCTATATCTAGTAAAATTATTATAAGATATGTTTCCTTAAATATAGAAGAAATATAGATAACTCTTATGGCTATACAGAATTCATAGTAAAAACAGATACAATTACCAGACTATCAAGGTTTGCATCTCTTGGAATTTCCTGGGCCTGTCCAGATGATTACTGGATCACTTCAAGGAAGTCAGCAAACAGAGAGAGCTCTTCAAAAACCTGACCTTATAAAGTAAAATTCTCTTATCAGAAAGTCACAACCCATCCTCTTCTGATAGGATGAGTAGCCATATCATTATAATATCTGACTAAATTATCTGGACTCTCTGCTTGGTCAAACCCAAAATTAAGGTATTTAGATTTTTGAATTCTTCTAGAAATATTTCTATTATTCCTGAAGATGGCGCACCAGCACCATAATACAATTTTTTACATATATGATGACATATCTGTTTATTTTCCAAACTGAGATGGTTAGGAGGTCACCATACATCATATCAAGCAGTTGTCACTTATAATCATATGTCTGAGCTCTACACATACGATTGTAAGTATCTCCTAGACTACTTGTCTAGAAACTAGTTGTATATTCCCATAAATTTCATTTAGATATTTCCACCCCTCCACTTAAGCAAAGAGGCCCATTGTCTCTCTTATAACTAGAGATTATTATAAACACATCCAGCTCTAAGAGAGAATTTAAATAGACAATCCTGTCTTTCCTAATAAAGATTAACCATTTCCTTCATGGCAGAGTCTCTGCCAATTGTATTCTATGGAGATATTCAATCAATGACAATAAATGGCAAAATAAAAAAGAATTTTCATTTCTGGTAATCAGGTTTAAGTTGGATTGTAGGATGAAGTCCTCCTCAGCAAGTTCCTTCTTTTCTGTGCTTTTTGTTGTCATTATGTACCAACAAATTCGGTAGTTTCATCCAACTATCTTGTCTTTGCTTGGTCCATCTACCCTCAGGCCTTCATGCTATGTGGCCTGCCCATTTTCATTTCAGTCACTTTATTCCTTAAGTGATGTCATAGGCATGTTTGCTGATGAATCCATGCACACGTATTTCAGTCTCTTTTTGTTATGTTAAGAATTTGACACTTAAAACTTCTCTGCGAAACCTTAAGTTTTGTATGACTTTGGCATTAAATGTATCTGATGGAGAACAAGTGGCACAACACTTCAGGCACCGTTCCATGTAACAAACAAATCCTCGACATCTTCAAAAAGACACTGACCGCCTCTTCTTATACACCATTTTGGTGCAATATTATTAGGAATTCAGGATGCATAAAACAGATTTACATAGAAGTAGTAGAATGAACATCACACATGATAAGCAGTCTTATGCATTTCGTACAGTGCATGCTTAAAAGAATAGTAAACCTTTATAGTTTGAGAGATCATAGCATTTAAAGTTCCCCTCTCCCTCCCTTTTCTCATACATCAGCACTCTAGCTGACAGAGGCAGATCCTGGTCCTGGGACCGGCGGAGCCTCTTTAGCAGAGTGTTCCAATGAAGTATTTCTTTTTAGATCTCGCTATCTCTGCTCTGCTGAAGAGCCTCCACCAGTCCCGGGACCAGGATCTGCCTCTGTAAGCTAGAGCTCTGACATATGAGAAAAGGGAGGAAGGGGGGAACTTTAAATGCTACGATCTCTCAAACTATAAAGGTTAGAGAGACAGGAGGTATGTTATTGTACTTATATTGTTAATATCTACAATATTAGAATTTTTTACATCAAAGCATTACTATAACTTTAATCATAGATACAATTGAAAAACCCATTATCCAGACGATATAAAGATCCATGTGGCACCTCCTCCATCAATTAACCAATCATTGTGATTGTGTGTTCGAAGCACCATATCTACACCAAGCCAAAAATTCATTAAGGTAGCTATACAAAGACCACTGAACTAAATCATGCCCAGAATCCTTAATAAAGACTGTCAAGACATGGGTTAAAGTACAAAAATACAAAGAGTACACATAACCCACTGCAATAAAAATAGACTATGTACATTTATCATGAAGACAAAAGCATGAGTTAAAGAGACATGTCAGTGGTTTACTAAAAGTAATGTCGTCAATAAGACCACACCCAATTGGTCAGACAGAGGGAACACAACATAATAGCAACCTACACATAATATGTAACATCAGATTCCCTATTTAAATCTTGTGGTATACAACTGGACAAAGTAGTTCTCCAAAAGACTTCCCTTTGGGAGAGATTAACTCTTTCAATTCCTTGTACAGAAAAGCCTCCAAGGTCCAACTCATGAAGCTGATCAACTACAGTCTTGTAATCTCTACAGTTGATGTTGCTAATATGTTCCCTTATTTGATCATGTAAAGATTTGCTTGTCTTACCAACATATTGGGTACTACAAATTGTACAAGTAATCACATAAACAACATATGTTGTTGCTTGATTAATGTACTGTTTCATATTATATTGTGATCTAGTTATTAATGACTTCAAATATTTAGTTGGGATCACCCACTGACAACACCTACATTTTCCACTGCCTCATCTATACATTCCCACAGTATTAACCCAGGTTGAAGGTTTAATCTTTCGACCAGAAACATGCTGGGAGACAGACAATTGGCTAAAGTGGGTGCTTTCCCAAATTTATACCCATTCTAGAGAACAGAATGTAACCCCCTATCGACCATGGGAGCAAGTAGATGTCATTTAATAATTTTCTTAATCTGATGAAACTACTTTATTTACTGAAAATAACGTGATCGACCAGTTTTTCACCCTCCGAAGGTGACAAGTTGAGATGTTCAATCCGTGACTATGGATTATGCTTTATTCAAGAGGCTACCCTTTTTCAATATACACTTAATTCAATACATTCTTGATCAAAAAGTACATCCATGGAACAGTTACATTGTGCTCACATAAACTGGCCAACATGTATATAGATGTATCGTGAGGGTTTGCAGCTCTCTGCACGCAGAAAGAGAGTTGCCAGCCACTGACTTCCTATGAATACTCATAGATATCAATCCAAGACCATTGTCTGCAAAACTTAAGTGATGTAGGTGGTCTCCATTGATCTTAAGTCCTTCTTTGTCCCAATTTAGTTTGTAAAACATTTCTAAACAAGGAGAAAATAGTTTTGGGGAGATTATGTCTCCTTGTTGGACGCCTTTTTCTATGTTGATCTGGACTTTATCATATTTGATCTGTATTGATGGCAGTTGCAATTTCATATATTGATTTGTGGATATTGATGCAAGCTCTAGCTATTCCTTGGTTGATCAGGGCATGCAGTTTGTCAGGGCATAAATTGTATGCTTGCAAATGCCAGAAGTTTAACTGGTAAATTAGGGAAACTGGAGCTGGTATCTGGAATCGAAAACTATGACTTGATAGGCATAACAGAAACATGGTGGGATGACACACATGATTAGTCAATCAATTTGTAGGCCTACATGTTATTTAGAAAAGATAAATCAAACAAAAGAGGTGGTGGGGTCTGTCTGTATGTCAAACCAGCATTATTGCCACATTTGCAGGAAGATATATGTGATGACAGTAGTGAACATGTGGAATCCCTGTAGGTTGAAATAGACACTGGGGGTAAAACTGCCCAGAAAATATTAGTGGGTATTTGTTATAAACAGACCTTGAAGAATCACAGCTATTAATGCAAATAGAAAAGGCTTCTCAAACAGGGAGAATTATAATTATGGGGGATTTAATTATCCAGAAATAGACTGGAAAAATGGAACAGCTAATTCTGCTAAAAGCAGTAAGTTTCTGAACTTGTTGAATGACAATTTTTTGTCTCAACTAGTGCAGACCTCAACCAGAGGGAATGCTTGTCTGGATCTGGTAATAAGTGACAATGAAGAACTTATCTCCAACATCCAAGTAAGGGAGCACTTGGGGAATAATGACCATAACATGGTATCGTTTGAGATTAATTCAAAAAAGCAATTTGGTATGGGTTCCACCAAAACACTGAATTTTAAAAAGGCCAACTTTAGAAGGTTTAATTCATCCCTTGGTCTTGTTGACTGGGATAGAATATTCTCAGGAAAAAACACAGAAGGTAAGTGGAATGCCTTCAAAATAACATTGCAAAAATATACATAAAAATGTATCCCTGTTGGAAACAAATACAAAAGAAGCAAATTAAACCAATGTGGTTAACCTGTAAAGAAATTCATGAAATAAATAACAAAAAAGCGGCATTTAAACATTATAAAGCTGAGGGATCAGCAGAGGCATTTGCAGAATACAAAAATGCCAACAAAACCTGTAAAAAAGGGGATTAAATTAGCTAGACTGGAGAATGAAAAAATATTAATGGCAAAAAATTAAAGTCTGATAATGCTGGGTCCTTGTTATCTGAAATGGGTGAGATGATCAAGGGGGACAGAGAGAAGGCAGATATTTTAAATAATTTCTTTTCTTCTGTTTTTACCAAGGAAGACCCAATGGAAAAGAATCTGCAAACTACTTTTACAGAACAGTCACAACAAGCATGGGACTGGCTAACACAAGAAAAAGTATTAAAACAATTGAATGGTGTTAAGGTAGACGGTATACACCCATGGGTACTTAACCCTTTGAGTGCCAGAGTGGTACGGAATGCATTGCAAAGAGCAAAGCCAGGCCATGGCCAGACCTTTACATTTTATTTTCAGGGGTTCTTTTATTTCAGGTATGGTGCCCATGGATTGGCGTAAAGCAGATGTGGTGCCCATATTTAAAAAGGGATCAGATTCACAGCCAGGAAATTAGAGACCTGTAAGCTTGACATCTGTGGTAGGGAAGCTGTTTGAAGGGTTGCTAAGGGAATATGTTCAAGAATTCAGCTTAAACAGGAATATCATTAGCAGAAGCCAACATGGCTTTGTGAAAGACAGGTTGTAACTGTTTGTTTGACACACAGACACAGTAGGTTTGGATAAAACACAGTTTTATTAAGCAATTGGGAATACAATAACCCTCACAGGTACTGAAATATATTCTCAATATAGTACAGCCACAAGACAGGTTACATATATATAAGCCCACACAGGTCCAGTATAAATATAGAGTCCATAACACATTATACTGACACAGGTCAGGCGGATCTTGAAAGAGTCCCAGTGTATCGGTACTGCATGGGTTAATATCAGTCAGCGAGTGTAAACAGTCCCATGTGTGGTAAGGCCTGTTAAGAAGCTCACCTAGGATAGAGAGCTTAAATACGAGTAACGCCCAAGAATAAGTATAACAGGTAATGGTGAACTGCCTTAGCAGTAACGAAGGCTGAGTAATATGAGCACTGCTGGAGCAGTAACGGAGACTAGGCCATGTGAGCACTGCCGTAACAGTAACGGAGACTGAGTGACATTGACACTGCTGTAGCAGTAACGGAGACCAGGCAACTAGAACACTGTCGTAGCAGTAAAGGAGACCAAGCCCTTGGATACTGTCGTGGCAATAATGGACTCTGAGCCACAGGGACACTGCCGTAGCAGTAATGGAGACTAGGCCACTTGCACTCTGCCGTAGCAGTGAACGGAGACTAGGCCACTTGCACTCTGCTGTAGCAGTAACGGTGACTAAGCGACTGGAGACTGCCATGGCAGTAATGTAGACTGAGCAACTGAGCACTGCTGTGACAGTAACGGAATTGAGCAACTGAGCAGCTCGCCCTGAGGAGGCAACCAACTGGTAGCGGATAGTATGACAAGCCAATAGGAATGTTGCCGAGGCGACACAGAGGCAACCGAGGCCAAAACTGCACAGCTGTCACAGACAGCAAGAAAGAATCACTGCCCTGAACCGGAGACCAGGCGGGTGCACCCGGAACAGGAACATCAGCCAAGCCGGGTCGGTACACGGAGCAGGAACGTCAGCCAAGCTGGGTCGGTACACGGAGCAGAAACGTCAGCCAAGCCGGGTCGGTATACAGAGCAGGAACGTCAGCCAAGCCGGGTCGGTACATGGAGCAGGAACTTCAGCCATTCTGGGTCGGTACACAGGAGATGAGAAGCAGAATGGTCAGGCAGTCCGGGTCGGTTCACAAGCAGGAGACGAGATTCGGAGTAATCAGGCAGGCCGAGTCAATACACTGAGAGCAAACTGAAATCAGGAACAAGCGCTGGTACTGGAACACCACGAAAGGGCACCAGAGAGGTGCCAGAACCCAGTATTTAAAGGCCTTACTGGGCGGGACAAGCACAGTATAGCCAATAGGAGTAGAGCAGGAGTGTAGACTGACAGAATGTCGCTGAAAGAGCACGGGCACCGTGATACAGGTCTTGTCAAACTAACTTGATCGCATTTTATGAAAAAGTGAGTAAAAATATTGATGCGGCAGAGGCAGTTGATTTGATCTGTTTAGACTTTGCCAAGGCATTTTATACAGTTGCACACAAAAGGTTACTGTACAAATTGAATGAAATAGGCCTAGGGGAAAACGTTCGTGTGTGGATTGGAAATTGGCTGAAAGATGGAATGCAAAGAGTGTTAGTAAATGGCAAGTTCTCCAATTGAATAAATGTGATAAGTGGAGTACCTCGGGGATCTGTCCTGGGTCCTCTTCTTTTTAATTTGTTTATTAATGACCTCCCAGAGGGCACAGGGAGTCATGTATCAGTGTTTGCCGATGACAGCAAATTAAGTAATGTGTCTTCATTACAAGAGGATTTTGAAAAATTGAGTAACTGGGCAGGCAAATGGCAAATAAGATTGAATATAGACAAGTGTAAAGTTATGCATTTTGGGTATAATAAAAATGCAACATATAGTTTAAATGGTGTTTCTCTCAGGAAATCTACTAATGAAAAGGATTTGGGAGCAATGGTAGACAGTAGACTTAGCAGTAGCATGCAGATATTGGCATGTATTAAAAGGGGCATTGACTCAAGGGAGGAAGATATTATTATGCCTCTTTACAGGTCCATGGTAAGACCCCATCTAGAATATGCTGTTCAATTCTGGGCACCCTTTCTGAAAAAGGACATTATGGAGCTAGAGAGAATGCAGAGGAGGGCTACAAAACTAGTAAGGGGAATGGAAAGTTTAAGTTATGAAGAAAGGCTAGAAAAGTTAAACTTCTACACACTAGAAAAAGAGCATCTTAGAGGGGATATGATAACACTATATAAATATGTTCAGGGCCCATACAAAGGGTTCTAAAAAGACCTGTTCATTAACAGAATAGTACATAGGACAAGGGGCCACCCGCTTAGACTTGAGGAAAGGAGATTTAATGTATAACAGTGGAAGGGTTTCTTTACTGTAAGGAAAATAAAGGTATGGAATTCACTGCCTGAGGAGGTGGTGCTATCGAATACATTAGATGCCTTTAAAAAGGGCCTGGATACTTACACCCAATAGCACTTACACCTTCTGTGTCCTACCCACCTTCCTCTAGACTGTAAGCTCTCATGAGCAGGGCCCTCTGATCCTTCTGTTCTCCACATATGATTTGTACTAATTAATATCCCTGTATGTCTATCCCCTATTGTAAAGCGCTGCGGAATAAGTTGGCGCTATATAAATAAAGATTATTATTATTATTATACTTATTTAAAAAAGCAGAACATAGAGGGCTAAGTACGTTAGTATTGGGATTAATATTTAGTCAGTGCTTGTTGATCCAAAGAGAAATCTGATTGCTATTTGGAAGCAAGAATTAATTTTTCCCCCATTCAATGCAGAATTTGAAATTGCTATATTGAGGGTTTTTTTTTTTTTTGCCTTCTTTTGGATCAGTGATGGTAAACAGGAATAGGAAAAGGGTTGAACTAGATGGACGCAAAAGTCTTTTTTCAACCTAAATTACTATGTAACAGTGATATCCCTCTCCTTATACAACAAACCCTGTCCCCCACTAGATGCTGGCATGTATGGTAAGACTTGTATATACATTGTATGCATGAATGGAGCGTACGAATCACACATGGATGGAGGATCATTATCCTGTTAAAGGAAAGTGGATCACTGGGAGATGGTGAGAATGTTCTAATTCAAAAGATACAAATATCTATTTGATTTGATTGATCTCAGTGTGACGACTTAACTGCTGAATTATGGTATAAGCTGGGCTTAAAATTTGAAGTCCTTTGCTACTAGCCAGACCTGAAAAGTTACTCGCCACTGCAAGACATAACATACCCACCAGGGCTGAATTTCTACTCGCCATGGCTAAATTTTCACTCGCCATTGGCTAGTGGCGAGTGGAAATTTTGAGCCTTGGTATAAGAACTGTGATATGTACTTTTGGCTTGTAGTTCACATAGAGCCTGACTTCTGTTCAAGACTGAAGTTGCATTGGATGGAGATTGTATAATTTACAAAGAAGTGCCGTAATTGATGAGCATATATACTGCTAGTGAAGCGTCTATATATTGAATATATTGGAATAATTTTATACCTTATGTCCTTATGATACATTTAGGACAATTTTTCACTGGTTCCAAGTGGAAGATTTAGATTTGTGCTGGACATTCTAGATTTTTTATTAGTCTCCTCTTCTATTTTTAGGCGATCAATATTTAGATTGTCTTACTACAGATGCCGGTATCTAGTGGTGGATAAGGTTTGTTTCTTGTTTGTAATGCAACGTTGTATTTTTATTGTGATTGGGGGAAGGTATAAGGAGAGGGATATCACTGTTGGTGTATCTGGGGGCTTCTTTACTCTTCAAACGTGTCATTATGTGTTAATAAATATATTTACTTTTGATACTATAATTTTTGTTTAATTATCTATTATTATTTTTTGTTTTACTTTTGAGGAGTTGAGTGCCTGTAAGATATCTACTAGCAGGTTTTGAGGTAGATTGAGATTTATTTAGATTTGATGGCACCCTGTATTTAATTAATATATATACAGAGTTCTCCCTATATATATTTTGGTGTGCTACTTCCTTCATTTATTTATGCTCCTTATCTTTAAGGAGTATTTTCTCTTGCAAAAAATGCTCCCTATGGCATAGTTCTCGGCTTCATTAACACATGCAAACATACTCGCCACAATAAGGCATGGACCCATGGAATTGATATAGATACACACACACACACACACACACACACACACACACACACACACACACACACACACATATATACAGAGAGAGAGAGTCGTGTGACACACACATATATACATATATGCAGAGAGAGAGAGAGAGTCATGTGAAAAAGAAAGTACACCCTCTTTGAATTCTATGGTTTTACATATGAGGACTTAATGACAATCATCTGTTCCTTAACAGGTCTAAAAATTAAGTAAATACAACCTCAGATGAACAACACATGACATATTACACTGTGTCATGATTTATTTAACAAAAGTAAAGCCAAAATGGAGAAGCCATGTGTGAAAAACTAAGTACATCCTTATTGCTTCCACGGAAATGAAGATGTTAAGTAGGAGGCAGGTGCTGCTAATCAAATGCCTTTGATTAACTTTTCATCAGCACCACCTCTATAAAAGCTGAAGTTTTAGCAGTTTGCTGATCTGGGTCATTCAGGTGTGTGTTAACACAATGCCAAAGAGGAAAGACATCAGCAGTGATCTTAGAGAAGCAATTGTTGCTGCCCATCAATCTGGGAAGGGTTATAAGGCCATTTCCAAACAATTTAAAGTCCATCATTCTACAGTGAGAAAGATTATTCAAAAGTGGAAATCATTCAAGACAGTTGCCAGTCTTCCCAGGAGACAGTGTCTAGGGCAGGTTATAAATCCAGTCTGTACAATTTGCTGTTTCTCATATATGTGATTGACAGCCACTTTACTTGTGAGTACCCACGTGTGGGGTGTGTTTCGTGGTGGAACATGATCCTGGTTTCATTGCACTAGGGCACTCCCTATTGCTCTCCTTTTGTATTTTCTGCAAATGGGAATTTTAACCCCTTGACTGCTGGAGAGGTATTCAAAGCATTACTTTGCAATTTAATTTAGACCTCTGTAGTATACAAGGGGTTAAAGGCTCAATTTACATCAATGAGAAATATGGTAATGTTATTGCTTCACTAGGGTGCAAATTGCACCACATCTTAGTACAGCAGCCTCTGTGAAAGGAGCTGGTGAATTAGTGCTAATTTACACTTTAGGAACAGAGTACTATTGATTTGTGTTAGTCTATTTAGCGCCCTAAAGATTTTCTATTAATGTTGTGTTTTGCAGTTGTGCTGAAAATGAATGCACTCTACAGTCCTAAATAACTCAATATATATATGTAAAGTATTCATTCTGATCTCTCTTGTCCCCTGTGTAGTTGTAGTAGCTCCTCTATAGAAGCTATGCCCTCAGGACTGTCTAAATGTTAGTACTGAGAAGCGTGTTGTGCTGAACAGAGACAAGAATACACGCACATGGCTTTAGTTATTAGTTTATTTTAAGACAGGGATGTAGAAACTATGGCCAGGGTCCATTTTTGGCTCCCATGCATGCCCAATGTGGCCTTTAAAGGATTAGTAATGTAGTTATATAGAAAATGTAATATTGCAGCTATTATAAAAATAAAGTAAATTAACCCAGTCCCATCTCTCAAACCTTTATGGATTGAAGGATATATGATGTAAAGTTTCCCCCTCCCTCTGCTTTTCCTGATGTCAGCTATAAAGCTGACAGCAGGAGATTCGTGTTGGCTGACTCAAGGCGGCTCTTCAGCAGAGCCAAAATAGCGCAATTTAAACAGAAATACTTCATTGGAACAGTCTACAAAATGTGCCTGGTTTGCAGGCACACTTTGTAGACCATTCCAATGAAGTATTTCTTTTTACATTAAGCTATTTCAGCTCTGCAGAAGAGCCACCTGCTTGTCCCAGGACCAGGATCTCCTGCCCTCAGCTTATAGCTGACATCAATAAAAGGGGAGGGAGGGGAGGATTTTAGCATTGGATATTTCCCAAACCATAAAGGTTTCAGAGATGTGACTGGGATTGTTTAGTTTATTATGTAATAGCTGCAATATTACATTTTTTTATATAGCAACATTACTAACCCTTTAATGCAAATGTTATTAATAAAAATGTGATGATACAAAACGTAATCCATACCTGATCTTTAACAATCAGGCCTACATATAGTGCTTTATGAACAACAGAAATGAGTAGCAGTTCTGTGGTAAACCAACTACACGGTGCACCAAAGGGGACAAATAAAACTTCCATTTTTTTATTATTTTTATTTTAACCCTTTGAGTGTCAGAGGGGTATGCAATGCAAATTGGTTTCAATGCATTGGAGACCACTCGAGCATTCAAAGCGTTAAATGGCTCATTTGAATACATTTAAATTTTCCTCACTGACACTCGATTCACTCTATTTTTCTCAGTTTGGCATTTTTGGGAAAAAGTTTGGACACCCTGTTTTATGATCAAAGCATATTTCCATAGAAAATTGTAACTTCAGCAAGCTATGATGCCATTTAGGCTGTTAGTGATGATCAAACAAAGAAGATGGTTAAAGGAGCAGTAAACATTTTTTAATGAAAACACGTATTTTATAGCTCTTTTCCTGCTGAATAAAACAAGGGTACTCCAACTGGTGTCAGATGTTCTATTCAAAATTTATAAGAATTCAAATAATCAGGAAGTGAATTTACTGTGTGTTTACTTCCTGATAGTTCTAACTGACAGGAAGTGACAGGCAGTTCCTATCACATTCTATGGAGAACTGTATGTCAGTGACTTTCCTCTCCATTAGAACGCAACAGGAAAAACTAATTAGAATTTGACCACTAGAGGACACTGATAATGTAAAAAAAAAATGAGTTTAAGCTGTAATTACTCTGGAAATATGAATCTTTTGGCAGTGGGAGTACCCCTATTTTAGTCAACAGGAAAATCCCTACAATATATATTTTTTTCATAAAAAAGATCACTGCTCCTTGAAGCCACCCATTTAGGCTGACTATGCAACAGAGTTGGCAACTATTTTGACCAAAAACTTATTGGAGGGCCTTATACCGACTGATACATCCTGCTTCCAGTGACCAATAAAAACTCATTACAGTGAAAAAAACATATTTTGTTATATTCAGTAAGCTATAGAGGTGTAATTTTAGAGCAAACCAACTATACCATTGGGAGAAGAAATTAAAATTCCCATTGATTTAAATGGGACTTATAACTCTCTGAGTATCAGAGGGATGTGCAACACATTTCGTTGCTACAGCAATGCGTTGGATACTTTGTTAGCATTTAAATCAATGGATATTTTAATTTCCCTAGTAGTACAGTTGGTGCGCTCCAGAATTGCTCTTTTTTAGTATGTGGAATAACAGATAAAACTTTGCGTAATGTGCTTTTCATGGCTCCAACTACAGAATGTCTCTGGTTTTCACACAAGTAAAATGTGTCAACTGTAGGAGAGAATAGGTGTGTGCATGGTGTTTGTGTGTGTATGTGTGTGCATGTTTGTGCATGGTATGTATATGTGTGTATATATATATATATATATATATATATAGAGAGAGAGAGAGAGAGAGAGAGAGAGAGAGAAAGAGAGAGAGAGAGAGTGTTAAGATTGTAGCCGTATTAGTCCAGTGACGTAGATGTAAAATAAAAAACAAAATTAATATCTTGTAATACCTTTTCTTATTGGACTAACAGAATTTTGGATTGACAAGCTTTCGTTTTAACTGTGAATTCTGCATCCTGGTGCTCAGAAATGCTTTAGACTTGAGAAAGGGAGTTTATCTCGAAAGCTTGTCAATCCAAAATTCTGTTAGTCCAATAAAAAAGGTATTATAAGATATTAATTTTGTTTGTTATTTTATACACACACACACACACACACACATATATATATATATATATATATATCCAGAAATACTAGCACTCACAGGTCTTTTTCGTTGAAAAAAAAATCCCAGACGGGGATCGAACAATAAAGCTATTTTCTGATTTTCTTCACTGAAAAAGACCTGTGAGTGCTAGTTTTTATGGATTTATTTGAAATAGTTTACTTTACACCCAGGCATTTAATCATGTTGTCATGAGTGCTGCATTCTCTCTCTCTCTCTCTCTCTCTCTCTATATATATATATATATATATATAGTTTCCTTTTTATGGGTGAATATTTTTGAAGAGGACAACCAAGGAAGAAGACTAATGAATATAAGAAGAAAGAAGATGACAGAAGAAGAAGACAGAAGATATAAGTTTCAGAAGAAGACTTACAGTGGATGTCCAGGTTTGCTAGGAGCTAATTTAATGCAACAACAGAGCCCCTTAACGTGTGTTACTAGACACCAAATGTAATTGATTACCAAATTAATCTGCTTTTTCTCTGTTTAGTGAAAGGGATGACTAGTTGTGCATGTGTGCATTTGTTTTAAACCACTGTTCAAGTACATGTCGGTGGTTTTTAACACACGTTAGGGACTCAATGCCTAGGGGCTGGATTCAAATGCAGGAGATAAACGTTACCTCCCTTTATCAAAAATGTTCCTATTGAAGTCTATGGGGATACCTGGAGATAAAAGCAGAGATAAAATTAGCACCTGCAATTGAATCCAGCCCTAGGTTCTCTAGGCGCTAATTTAACTCAACAATCGAGAGTCCCTTAACATGTGTTACAAGCCACCATGTGTAAGTGAATACCAAATTCATCTGCTTTTTAACTGTTTACAGTGGGCGCTAATTTAGCACCTGTTGTGCATTTTTACCTGTCAGTAGTTTGTCATAGCACAGGTAATAGAATACCTGAATACCAAAGGTATTTTGTCTTCTCTAACAGTGGTAATAGTATAAAGCCTGTAGTTGTCTTGAAAGCTTTTATTCTAGAGATACTCCTTGTGAGAATGATATAGGGTTAACAGCTGTGTTGCTGTCTAGCTCTCTCTGCCTTAATGAACTGATGCTTTAACGCAGTGATTCTCAAAGTAAGTCTTCATGACACACGAGCAGTTCATGTTTTCCGCATATCATAGGCTGATCACAAGTGGCTAATCAGAGATTTGGTTATTTTGATTGATTTTCATGTCCTTAATTAAGCAATGTGTGCCCATTGCATTAAAGGAACTCTAACAAATGATCTCGGGTAATATATACTTTAATACCTTGTACTCCGTGCTAACTTCTGAAAAAATTATTTTTTTCTGAGGCCTAAAATCTACTATTACATATGCTCACTGGGTGCTTCCATTCCTGTTTTTTTCCAGGGAATAAGAATAAGAGAGCATATTAAAGGGATAGTAATGCCTTAAAATAATAACAAGTAGTATTGTAGCTAAGGACAAAGAAATCCATCGGTGCAACTACTTCATTGGAATGAAGTAGTTCTTTTTAGATTTTGGTATATCTGCTCTGCTGAAGAGCCTCCTGATGGTCCCCAGACCAGGATCTCCTGCTGTCAGCTCGATGCTGACGTCAGGGAAAGGGGAGGGAGGGGAGGACTTTAAAACATTCTATCTCCCAAATCATAAAGGTAAAGGTTTGAGAGATAGGGCTTGCACCGATGGATTTCTAGTTTCCTTATCTACAACACTACTTGTTATTATTTTAAGCTAGTTCTAACCCTTTAAGAATGTTGAGACGGGCATCATAACACAAAGTATGTCAGATCACTATAAAACCGCCAATAATAGAGATTCATCTGCAATCTTATTCATAGGTACAGGTGTTGCACAAGGGCACTGGAGCGGTGAACATATTTTGAATACAGTGTAAAAGAAAGAAACCCAGTGGATTCATAAACTGAAAACTGTGTTGCTTAGAGGTCTAAATATTGTTATAGATCTTAGCTGTTTTTTAAAAGATTAAAGTACATTCTTACAGATGTGTTGGACAACTATTTTAATTTTATTTTAGCAAGAAAAATTTGTAATTTATTCTTAGCAGAGTGATTTATTATTTTAGGCATTATGTATTTTAGCTAGTTAACTTATGGGCTTTGTTGGGATTCCCTGAATATAATGCAAATGTAGGGTACTCCAATATTGTCCATGGCTATGAATCTGGTCTATACACTGGGTTACTGTATACAATGCCATATAGCTTGACTATACTGACTCAAGGTCTGATCACTTGAGTAATATTACTTTCTTCTAAGTAAGGATTTTTGACTTATGTGACCCTGATCTGTGACATTGGAAGTTTTCTATGACAATTGCATGAAGATATAACAGTGATCTAAAGATACAATAAGATTTACATATATAAAGACTTTGGTATCACCTTTTACACCTATCTAATTCTGATACTTCAGATAATTGATTGCATCTTTCCTGATTTTTCTCTATATATGCACATGATTGTATGGATTTTTTGAAACATTTTTAATTGCTCATTATCATTTACATCTTATGGTGTACATGACATATATACTGACTGATTTAGGCACTGCTAGGACCTTTGCATTTATCTGTGATTTACCTGTGGCTTCATTAATCAATCAATCAATAGACCAGTGTACATTTTATAGTGTGCTGAGGACAGCCTTGGTTTCACATTTATTTATTATATTGCTGTACTATTTCATTGGATACTTTATTGTATTTCCTCCTTTTTGCTACATAGGTTTATTTATACACCCTTTATAATATATCTGTATTTTCCATTTGGTGTTAACAATTCCCCATTTGTAAGAATGATTGATTTAGGCACCACTAGTATCCCTTTTTCCTGTTCCTATTTCTCTGTGATAGCAGAGCGACTTGTGGCTGCATTAATCAATCAATTTATTGGTGTGTCCCTATAGTGCAATAAGGATAACCTTGTTTCTTTTTAAATATATATTAAAAGCTTCTTATAGGAGAACTAGCACATTATAATAATAATAAACACACACTTACCTTAGTATGACCAGAAAATCCTAATGGCTTCTATGAATTTTGCCCATGTGCCTTTGTTCAAGACAAATCACCTTCAATTTGTCTTGGATATTATGTCCATGGAGTTGGGCAAAACAGTTACTGGTATTATTTTTTCAAACTGAATAAGGCAGAGGACACAAACATACTTAACATACATAAACATACATTTTGTAGGGCCTTTCTTGTTAAGTAGAATGTTCAATGCTGAGAGATGCATATTTTCAGCTTTATTACAGTCCAAACGCTTGTTTTTTTGTACATTAACAGTGCTCTCTACTGATCAGATTCCATTTAGTTATTCTATTGCATTTTATGGGATAAGTAAGTTGCTGACAAACAATTCTCAATAGAATTTGATAGAAATTGCTGTTAGTTTGAGGTTTCAGGAAGTAATCACACTGTAATTCCCTTCCTGACAATTTCAGTAAAACAACTGTTGGCATTGGAAGTGCCCTTGTTTTTCTCATCAGGAAAAGCCCTGTAACATATAGGTGTAATTTAAAAAGTTAACTGTTCCTTTAAAGTGGATCTGTTATCTATACAGTGTTCACTCTTGTTAAATGTATTTTTTTAAACTGTCTCTAAATAATGCTTTGTTTGAAAAACAGATTAATAATTTTGTACATATTTGACTTAATAGTTTGGGAATCTCTGACCTGGGGTTCAATACTATTCCCACCTGTAAAACAACTGGTAAGAGTTGGGGACACAGAGCGATACACCCACCATCCTATAGCTGGACCAGTACATGGACCAACCAGTGCTGGTGGCCAAAACCCATGTTTGCTCAAACGCTCATTGTAGATTTTTGTTTCCACAACTCACGCTAAACAGAAAATAAGAAGAAAATAAGAAGACGACAGAAGACAGGATTACAGGTAAGTGTTTATTTTCAGGTGATATTGGTAACTTTAGGGGATTAATCCTGTGAGTGCCAGTGGGGTATCCAATGCTCTTCAATGAGTTACATACCCCACTGGCAGTCATAGGTTTATTATTCATTTGTTTTTAATCACATTTTTAGTTACTTGGATATATGGACAAGGGATGTAGGGCCCCATATCAATACATCCATGTGTGACTAGTGTAGGGGTCTCTAGCCACACATGCGTGTGTGTTGAAAACCACTGTTATTAATACACGTTGGTGGTTTTCAACGCACTTTAGAGACACACGTTAAGGTGTGTCACTAAACATGTGTTGAAGCCACCGCATGTATTACAATGCCAAATTCAACTGTTGGCAACCTTTATGCATCTGTGTTTTTGACAGCACAGTTAATGGAATAACAACTGTGCTTTCAAGACCACCATCGCCAGTTTTTATTTTTAACGTGGGTAATAGTATCTGCCCCTGGTCAGATAAAATTTGTGTCATTAATCACTGACATATCAGGAAAATCACCTATCTCTGCCTTCTAAGGCTGTTAGAGGCTGCAATAAATTAGAAGGGAGTAATACTTATGCAAATAAATTTAAGATGGAAGCTTCCACATAGAGTAGAACTTGGAAGGTCATGTGATCTTGCTTTCTGCATTCATGTTATCTTTAGACAGGCACAAGGGCAAAATTCATAGGAATTTATGTCCAAAGCAAGGTAAATGGGGTATTATTAGAATGTATTAGTGCTCCTTTAATGTAGGCCAATGAAAAATTAAGCAAATCTGGGACATTTCAAATGCACTATACGAAACTAATGAAAATCCCCATTGATTTAATCAGGGGTTTAAGACTCTGATTGAAAGAAATGTAACAAAAGCAATTCCAGGTGTGTATATAATATAATTTTTTTCTTCAACTCTGCAATTCAAACTCGAGAACATTGAAATCTAAATGTTATTGAATATAAGCCTGGAAGTGGTTCTTCTCTTCATGGTAGATTTTCTCAGTCCTGACATGGCTGAATAACCCCAGCACCCAACACTGTATTAAGACTTTTAAGTGCCAGAGCCAAGCATTGGTTCACAAGGTGTTGTTCATCCCACTGGCACTCAAATGATAAAAGACAGCTTGGAGATCAGGAATCCACCAACCTGTACTTGTTTTACAGGGAGCTATAGGCTAAATGTACTTCCTAACTTAATATGTAGTTAGATGTCATCTTAGCAAAACTGATAACATTGCTGTCTCTAGCATCCATTGGGATTAATAATAGCCTGTAAAGTAGGGAATACAGCAGGTACAGAGACATTTTGGAGCTTTAGGACATTGCCTACTCTACCTGTTGGGAAATTCATTCACTTGGTTGCTACAGAGGTCTTCAACACCTTGCATTGTAATATATGGGAATCTACAAACTAAGTTGTTAACTCAGGCGTGCCAAAGATGCAACCTACTAGCTAAAAAAATGTGGTCTCCTAGCACCCTCTCACTCTAACTACAGTACTCCTGTACTCTTAGATTTTAGGTCAGTTTGATTAGAGGTCACCTTCTAAAGTAGGGGCTTTGGCTCTCCAACTGTTGGATGGTTGGGGATGACTGAAGTTGTAGTCTGTCTTCAATAGCTTATGAACCAGAGGATGCATATGCCTGTTATAGAGATAAGCTAGACACTGGACTCATTATCAGAACAGCCACTACAGAGTAGCAAATTATTTATGTTTCATTCCTCTCTAGACATATACCAAAAATTATAGTGCAGACATTGACAACCATTTTTGAGACCCTAGTTAGAGGGAATCATGGATTATGTGACACCCCTTCCCCCCCTCTCAACTGTATTTGACACACCTGGGTTAACTAATTTATATTATTTTCAGACTTCTCAATGTAGATACATTAAAGGGATAGTAATGTCTCCTGATAAAATTAAGCTTCCATCATACTTGTTCAACATTGCAGAGTGTTATTACAATTATGTAATCAGTCTAGTTCATGTGTAATTAAATGATAGTGTCCCCCTCCTGCCCCTTTTACAGATGGATCAGCATAAGGAAAAACCTGCCCTCCTTCATCAAGGGGATGGGGGGGGGGGGGCAGGGTTTTCCTTATACTGATAGCTGGAAGATTGTCCCTCTGCTGACCAGATTCCATTTGTCCCTCTGCTGACCGGATTCCAGCTCTGAGGGGAGGCAGCATTACATTTGTAAAAGGGACTGGAGGGGAACACTTTATAATTTAATTACACGTGAACTAGATTGCTCTGCATTGCTAACAAAAAAAGTATGATGAATGATCAAAGCTTAGTTTATCAAGAGACATTACTCTATCTTTAACTGTATTTCCCAGTAAGACAGGAGATATTCAATTCCCCTAATATGCTAGTGTTCTGATTATAAGACATCAGAATGCTCAATGACTTTGAAGAATACGATATTGCCTAAAATATCCTTTCCATTTTCTACAGCGAGTATTGAAGACACAGACACAGATGTTGTGTGGGTGCAGAAATGCAATGACACAATGGCATTGGTATAATTAAATTTGTCATTATTCTCTTTTTTTGCCAAATGGCAAAGTATATGTAAGTGCAATTTATTACCTCGACAGTGTATATGTTCAAAACAGATTAACTCTCAGAGTTCCAATAAGTTGTGCAATTCATTGCTTAACACTCGGCTTTAAGTACAAGATTAAATTGGAGTCATTCTGGAGTACACCAATTGCACTATAAGAAATTAAATAAAACGAGTAATTTTACCTCTTGAATGAAAGAGAAATTTCCATTGCATTGCAAATCATTCAAAAGGTTAAAAGTCTAATTTAAGTAAATGAGAATTTGTTTTTTTTCCCTATATGTTGAATTTGGTTTGCCAGAATCAGTCCAATTAATTTTTGTGCATAAGATCAGAGGGGTAAAATATTTACCAGCTGTTTAAAATACAGTTCCACTACAACAATTGCTACTATTATCTGCACCTTGAAGATTATGGCAACCTCAGCCTAAATGGGCCCGGGTGTATAGAAGAATAGTAGCATACTTTGCATGAGCTTGTCACAGAGCCGCATGAACTTCTATCATTTTGTTTTTTCTCTCTAGGCAGCAAAATGTGTTGCTGCTATTGTAAGTTTCCATCATTTTGATTGGTTCCATCAACAGACAACTTGCACTGTGATCTCATTTCACAATCCTTCAGCCAATGATTAGGCTGTGGCGACCCAGCTGAAGCACCCTTCTTGATGTAAGAGATGTGCATCCATCCTTCAAAAGGGATTTAAAGGGATAGTAATACCTAAAATGTAAAAAAAAATATGTTGTAGGGTTTATCCCCCTGAGTAAAACAAGAGTACTCCCACTGCTGAAAGATGTTTCATTCAAAAGTTATTAATTTTCAAAGTTGAATTTTTTAGGTGCAATATCACAGTGGCCTGAAATTTTACAGTGGCGCTGTTGCTACACCATCCTATGGAGATTTATGGTCCTGAGACCAGAGCTGTCCATAGGATCGTGTAGCAACAGCGCCACACATCAGGTTCCCAGGTATGACCATAACGCGTTGTCCTTTGGTGAACTTGTAAGCCATACGTGTCCATTGGGGAGAATATGGTTGCCTGTCACTGGGGCTAATGTACTAAAAAGCAGTGGTGCAATTCTGGAGCAAACCAACAGCACCATATGGAACAAATAAACAATCAAATGTGTTGGATACCCCTCTGGCACTCAAAGTGTTAAATGGGGCTTTTAACACATTGTAAGTTTGGGGTATTGCTGTGGGAAAATTAATGGAGAGTATGTTAAAGGAAAGAATTGTTGAATATCTGAATATGAATAGCTTGCAAGATACCAAACAGCATGGGTTTACAGCAGGGAGATCTTGTCAAACTAACCTCATAGATTTTTTTGACTGGGTAACTAAAATAATAGATCAAGGGGGAGCAGTAGATATAGCTTATCTAGATTTCAGTAAAGCATTTGACACTGTCCCTCATAGAAGACTCATAAATAAATTGTAGTTTTTGGGTCTAGATGTAAAAATAGTGAAATGGATAAGGCAATGGCTGAGTGACAGGAGACAGAAGGTGGTAGTCAATGGAGAATATTCGGACGAAAGGAGTGTTACTAGTGGAGTACCTCAGGGATCTGTACTGGGGCCCATTCTTTTTAATATTTTTATTAGTGATATTATAAAAGGTCTTCAAGGCAAGGTATGCCTATTTGCAGATGATACAAAGATCTGCAATAGGGTAGACATTCCAGGGGGAAAAAGTCAAATGGCGAATGATTTAGGTAAATTAGAAGAATGGTCAAGAGTGTGGCAGATGCACTTTAACGTTGATAAATGTAAAATAATGCACTTGGGACATAAAAATCCAAAGGAAAAATATACTATTAATGGTACTGTGCTGTCAGAGACAACAGAGGAAAGGGATTTGGGAGTAATTATTTCTAATGACTTAAAGGTAAGCAGGCAATGTAATAAAGCGGTGGGGAATGCAAGCAGGGCACTGGGTTGTATAGCTAGGGGCAATAGTTGCAGAAAAAGGGAAGTAGTCATGCCACTCTACAGATCTCTAGTTAGACCTCACCTAGAATATTGTGTACAGTACTGGAGACCCCATCTCCAGAAGGATATTAATACTCTAGAGAAAATTCAAAGAAGGGCTACTAAAATGGTGACTGGTCTACAGGAAAAGAAATATCAGGATAGACTAAATGATCTGAATATGGATAGCTTGGAGGAGAGAAGAGAGAGAGGGGATATGATAGTAACATTCAAATACATGAAGGGATTCAACAAAGTACAGGATGGAAGTATATTTCAAAAGAGTAAAAACGTTAGGACAAGAGGCCATAGTCTAAAACTAGAGGGACACAGGTTTAGATGTAATGTAAGAAAGTTTTACTTCACTGAGAGGGTAGTAGACAAGTGGAATAGCCTACCAGCAGAAGTGGTAGATGTCAATACAGTGACAGAATTTAAGCATGCATGGGATAGGCATAAGGCGGTCCTTAACATAAGAAAAGACCAAGGACCAAAAAAGGTTTGAGGTTGTGTGTTTTTTACAGTAGGAAATTGGGCAGACTAGATGGGCCGAATGGTTCTTATCTGCCGTCAAATTCTATGTTTCTATGTTTTCCTCCACTATGGTGCAGAAGATATTCTCCAGAATTGCCTCTTTTCTTTTGCGGATAAGGCCCCAACTCTAATATTCAGTTATATTTTATGTTGATAGGATTTCTGTTATTTCCCACTCAGGTTATATACACATTTCGTCAGCAGAGGGCAGTATGTACTAGCAGAATGACTATGAAAATCCAACAAATGGCTATAGATCCTCACACATTCATATCCTTTATTTATTTCTTAGTAAACAAGTACGTGTTTCTGGCAAAAATCTGATGTATTATCCAATTACGTTTCTACTTTTTTATTAGATCTTACAAAAAACATCAGTTTGGGGAAATTATGTATATTAATCTGCAGGGATATGAAAATGTTATGATTGTGTACAAAAACAGGTCTTTTTGTAACACTCGGAGGTCCAAGCAATGCATTGGATACCCCTCTGACGCTCAAAGGGTTAAATATATCTCAGTTTTAAACCAAAGAGTGCCTCCACTTTAACGTATAATTGGCTTTGTAAAGTTTCCTCTCAAAATGTAACATAAGGAATATGGGAATTATGTCATTGCTGGGCATTGCTGTGGTTAGAATTCTGTCAATACAGATGGAAAATTGATGCATTGTATTATAAATGTGAAGAATAACTAACATCTCCTAATAATAAAACCCCACATACATTACTATGACCAGAACATCCTAATGGCTGCTATGAATTTTGCTTTTGCGCTTTTGTTCAAGAGATAACAAGGGAGATGCACTAAGTGGTGATAAGGAAGTGATAAAGTGGAGATAACTTCTCCGGTGATATCACTCCTCCACATCCTGTGTTCTTCTATGTGGTCTTATGTACTAAGATCTCTCCTACATGAGAAAGCTTAGTACATAAGCTTCATAGAATAACATACGAACTGGAGAAGTGATATCACTGGAGAAGTCACCCCCGTTTTATCACCTCTTTATCACACCTTAGTGCATGTTCCCCAACATCATGGGGGAGATTCACTATGTGATGATAAACAGGTGATAAAGTTGAGATGACTTCTCTAGTTTATCACTTCTCCAAGTCCTGTGTTATTCTATGGAGCCCATGCACTAAGATATCTGCAACTTTGGAGATTGTAGTGAACAGGCTCCATAGAATAACATAGGAATTGAAGAAGTGATACCTCTAGAGAAGTCATCTCCACTTTATCACCTCTTTATCACCACTTAGTGAATCTCCCCCCTTGTATCAGTCCTGGATTTCATATACATAGAGGCCGACGTGACAGTTGCTGGTAGTTTTTTCAAACTGAAGCAGACAGATTGCTTTAGTGTACTTAACATTTTTAAGACCAGTGGGGTGAGCAACAATTCACAAAGCAATGTGTTGTACACTCCTCTGGTCTTTAAAGGATTAAGATTACCTTATGCAGTGAACAGAATTTGAGGCCCTGTGGTCCTGCCAGCAACTGTCATGTTCGCCCCCATTGACATGATATCTAGGACTGATTGACATAGTTGGGAACTCTCCGGATTTGTCTTCTAATTACTGGACTCAGGGGCAGAGGCTGATTCTCCAGATGTGGGGTGTTTTAAATAAAACTATGCCCACTTCTGCATCTTCAAAGTATGCTCCTTGCACTCTGCACCAAGTTCTTCTCCTTCACCGGGCTATTTTTTGTGTATTTTGAAGCTCCACACCCCACTCATGATTAAGCCCTGCCCCTTTTCTGATGCAAATTGCATCATAGATCTCCCCCAGCGGCACCAAATGGTAGTCCACATATGCTGATTGAAAGTGTTATCTCTTGAGCCAGGGAGGAAGAAAAAATAATAAGGTCCATTAGGAGACTTTGGATATAGTAAGCTACGTGGAGGTATTAGTTCTCCTTTAAAGGGATAGTAATGTTACAAAATAAAAGCAGCTACAATTAATCTTCATAGTATTTTGGCCATGGAGAGTGTTATTTCAATACTGTCAGAGCTGTAATTCAAGAGTAATTGAATGATAAAGTATCCCCCTCCCGCCCCTTTTACCTATTGTAAGCCGCCTCCCTCAGATGTGAAATGTGGTCTTAAGACCAGACAGCTCACAGCAAGGGACACTCTCCTTACTGTGAGAACAATGAAAACCCTGCCCCCCTTGACAGATTTTTCAGGTTTTACCCTTATGCTAATTGAAGATTGTCCCTCTCTGCAAACCATCTGAACACCACCTTTCTGTTCTGAGGTGAGCAGTGTTAAATCAGTAAAAGAGGAGGGAGGGGGCACTTTATCATTCAATTTCACTTGAACTACAACTCTGACAGTATTGAAATAACACTCTTCATAGCCCAAATACTATGAAGATTAACTGGATTTGCTTTTATTTTGAAATATTACTATCCCTTTAAGATCATATATTGTTCCTCATTTATCCTTCACTATCTCCTTGACATAGCTGCAATTATAAATGTGATTGATTCCATTAGTTAAGAGAATGGCAGCAAACTGGAAACTTGAACATCTTACGGATAGTTTTCCCTCCCACCCTTATTCCATTGCTGACTGGGTGCCAGAATAAAAAAATCTTGGGGAAACCATCTGTCCCATATGGGACAAATAACATTTCCCACATGTTCCACTGATGTAAATGAGACTTTTAACCACTCAAATGCTAAAGAGGTCTCCAAAGCAATGTGAAGAGTAAAATAAGTGAGAATGTTCATTTCTCCCCTGTGGTATAGCTGGTTTCCTTCAGCATGACCCCCACCTTTCTTGTGAACCAGAGGCAGGTTGGTTGGATTAGCTTTCTGTGTGAAGTGACATTGTTGGTCACGTCAAATGAAAAACTGGAGTTATTCTGGAGTAAACCATCTGCACCACAGGGGACAAATAAAATGTCCAGCTAAATGAACCCTTTGGGGTATGCAAGAAGGTTTGACATAGTTTTGGTTTTAATTAAAGGGGAACTACCACCCCGCAATAACTTAACCTGCATTCATTCTTCATCTGGCGACTAGCTGCTTAGTAGCGCTAGTCCCCAGAAATATTACCTGGTTCCGAAGATTTCTCCGTTTTACCAATGCTCACAGGGGCAGGAAGCACGGACATCTTGTCACAGTGACGTCCGTGCTCCTGCGCTGTCAGTCACTTGGCTCCAAAAGGGACTGACAGCGCAGGCGCACGGACGTCACTGTGACGAGATGTCCGTGCTTCCTGCCCCTGTGAGCATCGGTAAAACGGAGAAATCTTCGGAACCAGGTAATATTTCTGGGGACTAGCGCTACTAAGCAGCTAGTCGCCAGATGAAGAATGAATGCAGGTTAAGTTATAGCGGGGTGGTAGTTCCCCTTTAAGGCAACCATCTTCTTCCATAAAGTCTACATCAGTGGTTCCAAACCAGGATGCCATGGAGCTTTTTTGTGCTGTGAATGCCACCACAGAGTATGTTTTCTAAAAGACTTTGATAAAATGTGTATTTATGGAAAATATTATGCACAATATGCTCTTTACTGTCATTCTGACTGTGATACCTAAAACAAAAACACATTTATGTATTGTTCCCAGTTATTAAGTCCTTGAGAAATTATCTATAAAATGCTATTAGTGCCCTAAAAATTCCAAATGGCATGTTAGGGGTGTCTTGTATTGTATTTTTTTATTGGGAACCTAGGTGTGTTACTTTTCAAATGTTAATTCCTTTCCACAGTCTCCCCCCACTTTATTTGAGGTACATTTCCAGTGCTTTGTGTACCCCTTTACACTGTGAAATACTGTTGTATATTGAGACGAGAAAAGGTTCTTATATTGCGGAGTAGCAAGTCCACCCCTCTCTGTGTATAATTTATTTGACTGACATATCTTTTGGGAGTCTTTTTTCTAACTTCACATGCATAGTTAGGAAATTATTGGTTTCTTTATTAAAGGGATAGTAATGTTTCACAATAAAAGCAACTCCAATTAATGTTCATAGTATTTGGGCCATGGAGAGTGTTATTTCAGTACTGTCAGAGTTGTAGTTCAAGAGTAATTGAATGATAAAGTATCCCCCTCCTGCCACTTTTACTGATGTAAAACTGTTCACCTCAGAGCAGCAAGACTGTCCGGATGGATCACAGAGAGGGACAATCTTCAGTTAGCATAAGGGAAAACCTGAAAAACCTGTCAAGGAGGTAGGGTTTTCCTTATGCTCACAATAAGAAGATTGTCCCTTGTTGAGATCTGTTCAGTCAAGAGAACAGATTCCACATCTGAGGTGAGCAGTGTTACACTAAGTAAAAGGGGCGGGAGGGGGATACTTTATCATTCAATTACTCCTGAAATACAACTCTGACAGCGTTTAAATAAAACTCTCCGTGGCCCAAATACTATGAAGATTAATTGTATCTGCTGTGTATGTGAAACATTACTATCTGTTTAATAAATATATTGTATTCAAAATGTATTTTGAAATTTTATGTTATATTTAATTACTGAATATGCTTTCTCTATAGCTTTTCTTAAATATTTTTACATTTTATCTTATTACATACTAGGGAAGTCATTATTTTCTGGGGCCTCCAAACTTAGCTGGTATACTCTTCCCAATGCCTTTTTCTTCTTTTCAAATTATCACTGATGATCTAAAAACCCCCAGTGAAGTAAAACTGAAGGCACAGCCTGAGTTGAAAGGGCTTAGGGCTGTGTGGGTTTTGAGCAGCTAAATTCACAAGAGTATATGAAATTGAGAGCAAAGACATTGCCTGTTGCCATAGCAACACAAGAAGCTTGATAATCTCTTCAATATTTTCTTGTGATTAAAGGAAATGAGGAAAGAATTAAACACATATTTTTGTTTTATTTTCTCCTCTTAACATGTTGCTGTATTTATTTCCTTCTAGGAAGAACTGGCCCTCTAATGAATTATGTTACTTACGTGATGAGAATGGATTATATCTTATAAACAGGGCCACAGTTTCATCCTAGGTGCCCCTAGCCAAGGCATTCTAGGCACCCTTAGGTTTGCCCATGGCCACTCCCCCACTCCTCACAACAGAAACCCCCACACCCATCCACTGTTTCCTGTCCTAGAAAGTAGCCTTGTCCTATAACATGTAAGGACAAAACAAAAAAAGCTCTAACACCTTGGTTGTTAGGTCTCCAGCATCCAAAAGTTAAAGTGATAGTAATGTCAAACAAAAATATTATTTTTTATTGTAGATGAAAAAAAAAATTTTTGCTGCAAATCCCATCTCTAGCTGACAGCAGAAGATCCCAGTCCTGGGACCAGCCGTCAGCTCTTCAGTAGAGCTGAAATCACTTTATTTAAAAAGAACTACTTCATTGAAACGGTCTACAAAGTGTGCTTGCAAACCAGGCACACTTTGTTGACTGTTCCAATGAAGTAATTATTTTTAAATATCGCAATTTAGGCTCTGCTGAAGAGCCTCCTCGAGTCAGCCAACTCAAATCTCCTGCTGTCAGCTTTACAGCTGACATCAGGAGAAGGGGAGGGAGGGGGAGACTTTCAATGTGAATATCTCTCAAACCATAGTGGTCTGAGAGATGGGATTTGTAGCAAATATTTATTTTTTTAATCTACAATAAAAAAATTATGTTATTGTTTGACATTACTATCACTTTAAATAATAGCCTGTAAAGGGGTATACTGGTAACTGTGATATTGAGATATGACCACACCCAGAATTTATAAAGTGGGTGTGGCCAGCACATTTTGAAGCACCCCTCAAAATATGGAGCTCTAGGCAAATGCCTACTCTGCCTTTGGGGAAATCTGGCCCTGCTTATACATTTTCTGAATTTCTTTTGCATGAAATAATCTGTATGCAAAAGATTTTCCTTTACTACCTGCTGGTAAAATACTGACTTCTAGACCATCTCCTAAATCCTGATTAAGGACTATTGGGTCTTTTTAATAAGACAACACTATGCAAGCTCCATGCAAATTGCTGTTGTGATTACTTTATTATGCCATTAGTGTCAGTGATACCTCTTCCCCCAATATTTCCACTCTGAAGAGATGGACCACGTGAAACAACACAATGTGTGGATGAAGGAGCAGGAAGAAGCTACTGTACAGGTCTGTTGGATGGTATAGGCAGAATGTTTCCCTGCATCTTTATATTAAATTTGCATGGAGTAAATATTAGAGGGAAGGGTTAGAATGGCATCCTATATAATAATTCGCTAATTCGTGTGTAATGCCGCGACATGCGCAGTAGACACTGCTGCGCGTGCTGCAGTCATGCACAGTAGAGACTGCCCGCGCTACTGCTGACACAGAGCTGGGCGCTCCAAAGGAGCGTCCAGCTCTGTATCAGCCGTGGCGCGGGCAGTCTCTATGCGCGTGACTGCCCCTCGACCGGGTGGCAGTGGCACTGTGGCCCGTGTAACGGGCTCTTCAACTAGTACTAAATAAAACAGAACAGCAGCTTGTATGGAACAGTCATAGAGCTTGCTTATTAAATAAACTTGCATGAGTTACAGTAGTCATGTCAAGAGCAGTCAACTGTTATATATATGCACTCATATGAATCTGTATTTGGGAGACCAGCTTATGCTTTCTCCCAACTAAGAAAGCAGTCAGAGATCACAAACCTGTGACCGCTAAGGAAACTGAAGTTGGCACTTTATCAATTGTATGGTACAATATAAAAACAGCATGTGACAAATGAGAGAACAGCGTATCCAACCACCTTTAAATATGCCATCCGATCCCTATAGTTAAAGTACACGGCTAAACTATCCATACAAAAACCAATACACCTAATTGGGGCATCTTATGAAATTATACAATTGTATACACAAGAAGAATATGATTGTAGTGGATGTAACCTGGTAATACTGCCTGGGAATATAAAACAAAGACAAAAACATATCACAGCGGCTCAATTTCACATCCCTTAAAGCACAACATTTAATCACAAGGATCCAATAATGTAAGATAGCACTTAAATAACAATAATAAGGAATTTTGCAATGCAAGTACATATAACAAATATACTTGCCTTTGATTGTAGAGATAAGGAAATAATAAAATTATAAAAATACCCAACCTAAATGGTCAACGGCTCACAACACAATCATAAAATATGCAAAAAACAATGAAAGTAAAATGTAAATTGTAAAGTGACAAAGAAAAAATTGATAGATCATGCACATATAAATTAATTATTCTAATGGTTAATCACCTATGGCTAATAGACACTAAAATACATAATTGGAACTAATAAAAATAAACAAATTAACTCATATAAAATGAAACCAAGTGAAACCCATGATTAGTGATACATGACTCTAAATATTAGATTAGGCAACTTGTCCATTGGTGCCGACCACACTGTATATAGAAAGTATACCTATAATAGCCATAAAAAAGACAAGTGTGAATAAAAACTAAATTACTTAAATATTTGCTATTATGAGAAAATAACTAAGATTTACCCAAACCTTTGTTTTCTTTAATGTGATGAATAGTGCAATTAATGTGAAACTGACTCCTATAGTTGTTAAGGGTAATTGTTGATATAACCAAATATAATCCATACATAAACATATATAATATATTCATATATAATATATTGATGCTAGCCATAAGATATGTTAAAGATAGTTTTCATCAGTGATCTGTGAACTTGAAAGTTTAACTTGTGATATTTGCTGGAGAAATTGCCATGCTATGCTATGTGTGGTGTAGTGTGGTAAGGGAGAGGTTAAAAAAAGAACTATTTTTTCCCCTCCCTCTGCAGTAGTACAAGGAAATAATTGTGGTCTGGTGTGGTGGGAGTGGTTAATTGTTAGTTTGTAAGTGGTGGCTTTCTGCATTTAATAACAGACACAGTGAATACTTGAACGTGTAAATCTTGCATCAGTGTGTAAGTGCAGAAGTGTGGTAAGTGTGGGAATTTAAATAACTGGGGGATTAAAGTAAGTGCAGAAGTGTGGTAAGTGTGGGAATTTAAATAACAGGGGATTCAAATACAGGGGAACACATTTATCAACCTTATTGAGCATATATTTTGTTTTTCTGCCTGCCAGTTAGCTTGTGGCAATTGGCATAATATGAGTGGTAGAATGATTGTCCGTTTAACAAGCTGCCATATGTTTGCACACCTGGAACATCGTTCTAGGGTGCATACCTCTGTGGCAGATGTGAGCAAGTGGTCTCTCTGTAAGCTCGTATTAGAGATCTGGAGGGGAAAGTTGCAACATTGAGAGAGGTGGCCAATCCTGAGAGGGGTCTGCTGACTGAGCAGCAGGAAATGTTGGTAGGTAGCTCTGGGGGTGGAGACTGCACAAAGAAAGAGCATATAGGCAGTTGGGTTACAGTTAGACAAGGGTAGAACTCTCAAACAATTCTGACATGATAAACAATATACAAGTAAGGGAACGGTGATCCCAATATGGTAGCCTTTGAAATTTGTTATGAAAAACCCAATAACAAAAAAAAATTCAATTTTAAAAAGTTTGATTTTCCCAGGGTGGTGGCGGTGCTCGTCTCCTGGAGAGTGTAGTAGGGGGAAATAGTAGGGTTAGGGTGGGTTTGGGGGGATTAGGTGGTTGGTTGTTTATTAATCTTAAAATTAGGACAGACATATACATGTGCTTTGTACAGTAACTATACCTATGTGCTCTGAGTTTATTTTGCAATTGTCTTGTGAATTGTTGACTCCTTTGTAACGTGTTCCTTCTGTCCTATTTAATAAAAAAATAAAAAAATAAAACAAAAAGGCTAATCTTCCAAAGCTAAAAGAAGTATTAAAGGATAATCAGTGGGATGTAATTTTAAAAGATAAAAATGCACAAGAATCATGGAATGTGCTTAAAATACTCTTACACAAGTATATGTGTCAATATATACTATTGGGGAAAAAGCACAAGAGGAGTAAACTGAAACCAATGTGGCTTAATAATGCGGTTTTCAGGGAAATTAAAAATAAGAAACTGGCCTTTAAAGTGTTTAAGTCAGATGCATAATTTAAAAAATACAAAGAATGTAATAAAATCTGTAAACAAGCAATTAAGCTAGCTAAAACTGAAAATGAGAGAAATATTGCAAATGAGAGCAAGAAAGACCCTAAACAATTCTACAAGTATATTAATAACAAAAAAGGAAAGGTTGATATTGGTCCTCTTAGGACTGAGACAAGTGAATTGGTTAGCAAGGATAAGGCTATGGCTGACACCCTAAGTACATTCTTTGCTTCAGTATATACAAAGGAAACAGCAATGACAAGCTATGGGAAAATAGACAAAACCACAGAGTTTCCTCCATCATGTACATGGCTTACTGAGGACAAGGTCCAAAAAACACTGGAAAGGGTTATGGTGAATAAAGCACCTGGACCTGACTGTATACAACCAATGGTACTTAAGGAACTTAGTTCAGTAATAGCAAGCCCATTATACTTAATATTTATTGATTCACTTTCATCAGGCACAGTGCCCTGTGATTGGAGGTAAGTTCCATTGTTTAAAAAGATGGCAAGATCCAAACCAGGAAGTTATAGAGCTTGACTTCCATAATTGGTACTGGTAAGATACTAGCAGGGTTACTAACTGACAGTATTTAGAACTATGTGAAGACAAACAATATTAGTAGGAATCAGCATGGTTTTATGAATAATAGATCATGTCAGACTAATTTACTTGTATTTTATGAAAGAGTAAGTAGTAATTTGGACAAGGGAATTGCTGTTGATGTAGTATATTTGGATTTTGCAAAAACCTTTGATACAGTGCCTTACAACAGGTTACTGCATAAATTAAAAGGCTTCTGTTTGGGTGGTATTATATATACATGTTTTGAGAACTGGTTAAATGATAGGTGGCAGAGAGTTGTTATAAATGGAACTTTTTCAAATTGGTCTAAAGTTATAAGCGGGATGCCACAGTGTTCAGTCCTGGGCCCAATGCTTTATAATTTCTTTATTAAAGGGATAGTAATACTTCATTTTAACTTTATTTTATTTTGTAGGCATTAAAAAAACATGAAGAATGATATAAGTCTTATCTCTGAAACCTTTATGGTTTAAGAGATATTCACAAACAAAGTATCCCCCCCCCTGTTCAACCAAATCAGAAGGGAGATGCCCAGGTAGACTGCAGAGAGGGACAATCTTCAATTAAGATAATGGAAAAAGCTGAAAAACTTATCAAGGGGGGAAGGGCTTTCATTGTTTTCATACAAAGAAAATTGTCCCCTTCTGTTATCTGTACTGTCATACAACCAGACTCACATCTGAGAAGAGATGGCTTACACTAGGTAAAAGGGGAGGGGAGGGGAACTTTGCTTGTGAATATCTCATAAACCATAAAGGTTTGAGCGATAAGACTTATATCATTCTTCATGTTTTTTTAATGCCTACAAAATAAAATAAAGTTAAAACGAAGTGTTACTATCCCTTTAATGATCTAGAAGTGGGAAATGAAAGTAACATCTCAATCTTTGCTGATGGCACTAAGCTATATTAGGAAATACATACAGCACTGGATGTTTTTTCTCTGCAGAAGGGTTTAGATAAACTGAGTGAATTGCCAGAAAAGCGGCAGATGACTTTTAATTTACATAAATGTAAGGTAATGCATTTGGGCTGTAGAAACAAACGTGCTACATATACTCTAAATGGGAAACAACTCATTAGACAAAGATTTAGGAGTAGTGATGAGCGAGCACCCCAATGCTCGGGTGTTCGGGTGCTCTGACCGAGCACCCCCGGAGGCTCGAGTGCTCGGCCGAGCACCCGAGCCCCATTGAAGTCAATGGGAGGACTCGAGCATTACACCAGGCACCCCCTGCTCTGATGAGGGGAGGGTGCCTGGTCCATAGGAAAAGGGCAGAAAATGATGGAAACACCACAGAAATGGTTCAGGGACAGCATAGGGAGGATGTCTGGATGCATCTTGGACTCCAACATCGCTGCTGGGAACGATCTTTCGCCCGTAGTACGCCATTTTTACAGACTGACCGTAAAACACACAAAAAGGAAAATAAAAACGACTTTAGGCGAAAAATTGTTACCAAACAGTATTTGCTGTATATTTACTTGTATATCATCTGCAAATTCTCCCAAAAATTTCCTCGATTTTTCTGAACTGAGGCCATGATTAAGAGGGAAACGTGCGCAGAGGCAAATTCTCCCAAAAATTTCCTTGATTTTTCTGAACTGAGGCCATGATTAAGAGGGAAACGTGCGCAGAGGCAAATTCTCCCAAAAATTTCCTCGATTTTTCTGAACTGGGGCCATGATTAAGAGGGAAACGTGCGCTGAGCCGACCATCTAAAACATTATGGGTGAGGGTCTGCTGCGGAGCTGACCATCCTAAACATTATATGCGAAGGCCCGCTAGTGAGCTGACGCTATAAAACATTATATGAGAGGGCCCGCTAGAGAGCTGACCCAATAAAACATTATATGAGAAGGCCCGCTGGTGAGCTGACCTATAAAAAAATTGTCAAACAGCGCCCGCTGGTGAGCTGGCCCTATATAAAAATTATATCACAGGGCCCGCTGGTGAGCTGGCCCTATATAAAAATTATATCACAGGGCATATGGAAGAGGAGGAGGAGGATGAGAAGATTAAGAGTCAACCATATACCCGTTTTTTGGGTGGAAGGGGTGAATGGGAATACAGAGTATTCCCATCATTGTAAATAACATATATAAAGTGAGTTTATGTTCCCCCAGGGCTTTCCTCCAGTGGAGTGGAGAAGTCAGGGGAAATCCAGGCCTTGTTCATTTTTATAAGTGTCAACCTATCAGCATTGTCGGTGGAAAGGCGGATACGCTTATGTGTTATGATGCCACCAGCAGGACTAAATACCCGCTCAGACAGAACGCTGGCGGCAGGGCAGGCCAGCACCTCCAAGGCGTAGAGTGCCAGTTCATACCACGTGTCCAGCTTGGACACCCAGTAGTTGTAAGGCACAGAGGGATCATTGAGGACGCTGACACGGTCTGCTACGTACTCCTTCACCATCTTCCAAAACTTTTCCCTCCTTGTGACACTAGGCTGCGCATCAGGGTGAGGGTGCTGACGGGGTGTCATGAAGGTGTCCCACGCCTTGGAGAGTGTTGCCCTGCCTTTGTCGGAACTGCTGTGTGCTCCCCTTTTCTCCCCTTCTCTGTTGGCCAAGGTAGCACGTACTCTGCCGCCAGCGTTGTCAGATGGAAAATTTTGGAGCAATTTTTAAACAAGAACCTTCTGGTATTGCACCATTTTGCTTGTCCTCTCCACCGGAGGAATGAGAGATGAGAAATTCTCTTTGTAGCGGGGGTCCAGAAGGGTGAACACCCAGTAATCCGTGTTGTCTAAAATGCGTATAACGCGTGGGTCACGGGAAAGGCAGCCTAACATAAAGTCAGCCATGTGTGCCAGAGTACCAACAGTCAAGATTTCGCTGTCCTCACCAGGAGGATGACTCTCAATCTCCTCATCCTCTTCCTCCTCTTCTGCCCACCCACGCTGAAGAGATGGAACTAAAGTTCCATGGCTACCCTCTGTAGCGGAGGCAACCGTGTCTTCCTCCTCCTCCTCCTCCGCCTCCTCCAATTGTCGCTGAGAAGACGAAGTGAGGGTGCTCTGGCTATCACCTTGTGTAAGCTCTTCCTCCCGCATTTCCACCTCTTCCACATGCAAAGCATCAGTTTTAATTGTGAGCAGCGAGCGTTTCAGTAGACACAGAAGTGGGATGGTTACACTGATAATAGCGTTATCGCCGCTCACCATCTGTGTCGATTCCTCAAAATTGCGTAAAACCTCACAGAGGTCTGACATCCATTCCCACTCCTCACTTCTGATTACAGGAAGTTGAACGGAGAGGCGACGACCGTGTAACAGCTGGTACTCCACTACTGCCCTCTGCTGCTCACAAAGCCGGGCCAACATGTGGAAGGTGGAGTTCCAGCGCGTGCTCACGTCACACAGCAGCCGGTGAGCTGGCAATTGTAAGCGCTGCTGCAGCTTCAACAGGCCGGCTGAAGCTGTAGATGACTTACGGAAATGTGCACACACGCGGCGCACCTTGGTCAAGAGATCATGCACATTGGGGTAGGTTTTTAGAAATCGCTGAACCACTAAATTAAATACATGCGCTAGGCATGGTACGTGTGTGAGCTTGCCGAGCTCCAAAGCCGCCACCAAGTTACGCCCATTATCACACACAACCATGCCTGGTTGCAGGTTGAGTGGCGAGAGCCACTGCTCGGTCTGGTGACTAATCCCCTGCAACAGCTCTGAGGCCGTGTGCTGTTTGTCCCCAAGGCAGATCAGCTTCAGCATGGCCTGTTGACGCTTCCCCACTGCAGTGCTACACTGCTTCCAGCTACCGGCTGATGGGGGAGTGGCGCTGCGTGCAGAGAATTCGGAGGTGGAAACGGAGGAGGAGGAGCCAATAACGTAGGTGCTGGCGGAAACCCTGATGGAGGTAGGGCCCGCAATCCTCGGCGTGGGTAGCACCCGTGCCATCCCAGGGTCCGAGTCGCTCCCAGCCTCCACGACATTCACCCAGTGTGCCGTCAGGGAAATGTAGCGTCCCTGGCCACAAGCACTTGTCCATGTGTCAGTCGTTAAGTGGACCTTCCCAGTAACTGCGTTGGTCAGGGCACGGGTGATGTTACGGGACACATGGTGGTGTAATGCGGGGATGGCACACCGGGAAAAGTAGTGGCGGCTGGGGACCGCGTACCGAGGGACAGCTGCTGCCATCAGGCTGCGGAAGGACTCAGTCTCCACAAGCCTAAATGGCAGCATTTCGATGGCCAGTAATTTGGAAAGGTGTGAGGTTAGTGCTATGGCCTGTGGGTGGGTGGCTGGGTATTTTCGCTTGCGCTCAAATGCCTGGGGTAACGACATTTGGACGCTGCGCTGGGACAGGGAAGTGGATGTGGTCGCTGATGGTGCTTCAGATGCTACAGGTGCAGGGCGGGAGGTATGCGGGCCTGCGCCTTCGACAGGCGATTGGCCGGCACCGAAAACAGGGGAAGAGGAGGCAGTGGTGTGGCCTGCAGACACAGATGGGCGATCCAGGCGTTCCTCCCACTTATTACGGTGCTTGGATGCCATGTGTCGGATCATGCTGGTGGTGGTGAGGTTTCTAGTGTTCATGCCTCGGCTCATTCTGGTGTGGCACAGGTTGCAAACTACAATTCTTTTGTCGTCCGCACTTTCCTTAAAAAAACGCCATACCGTGGAACACCTACCCCTTGGCAAGGTAGATTTACGCAAGAGGGTGCTCCGTGGAACATTTGCGGGCCGGTTTGGTGCGGTCCGCCTTCTTTCTGTAGCCACACCACTGCCTCTTCCAGCCTGTTGCGGTGCTGCAGATGGCTCACCCTCAGGACTGCTGTCATCGCTCGGCTCTACACCTTCCCAGGTGGGGTCAGTCACCTCATCGTCCACCAAGTCCTCCTCCACTTCCTCACTCTGATCATCCTCCTCATGTCTTGATCCCACCACATACTCAGTCATTGACAACTGTATATCATCCTCCTCAACAAGGTCTTGAGACAGTAATAGTGGTTGATTTAATGGCAACTGTGTCTCATCATCATCATCATCCACTACTTCCTTTGACCTTAAATGCCGTTCACATCTGTCATCTTCTTGTGATTGGGTACCCTCTAGAGGTTGTGAATCAGGGCATAAGATGTCATGTTCCTCTGCAAGCGTGCTTGGAGAGAGGGTCAAATGAAGGATTGGTGATGAGACGAGCTCCTCACTATATCCCAGTGTGGGATCACTTCTTTGACCAGACCGTCTATGGTGGGAGGAAGGATGATCAGAGTGAGGATTATGTTGACCAGACTCTTGGCTACTGAGAGTGGACTTGGTGGAAGACAGGGTGGTGCTTAACCGACTGGAAGCAGTATCAGCTGACATCCAACCGACCACCTGTTCGCAGTGGTCGGACCTCGAGAGTGATGTCCTGCGACGCCCTGTAAAATGAGACATGAAGCTAGGTATGGTGGATGTCTTTCTTTCTTGTGCTCTGGCACCAGGCACAGTTTCTCCGCGTCCTGACCCGCGCCCTGAACTATCAGGATCACGTCCACTTCCCCGTCCCTTTTTACCCGCCTTCTTCATATTACACGGAATATGTGCTGCAAATCTGCAACTGTGCAGAGTACACAGAATGTGCTGCTAAACTGCGGTGACGCACACTGAATGGAATATGTGACTTTGATATTTTAGTTTGAAGACTTAACAGTATTTCTTCCTATTCTGCAACTGTGCACAGTACACAGAATGTGCTGCTAAACTGCGGCGAAGCACACTGAATGGAATATGTGACTTTGATATTTTAGTTTGAAGACTTAACAGTATTTCTTCCTATTCTGCAACTGTGCAGAGTACACAGAATGTGCTGCTAAACTGCGGTGACGCACACTGAATGGAATATGTGACTTTGATATTTTAGTTTGAAGACTTAACAGTATTTCTTCCTATTCTGCAACTCTGCACAGTACACAGAATGTGCTGCTAAACTGCGGTGACGCACACTGAATGGAATATGTGACTTTGATATTTTAGTTTGAAGACTTAACAGTATTTCTTCCTATTCTGCAACTCTGCACAGTACACAGAATGTGCTGCTAAACTGCGGTGACGCACACTGAATGGAATATGTGACTTTGATATTTTAGTTTGAAGACTTAACAGTATTTCTTCCTATTCTGCAACTCTGCACAGTACACAGAATGTGCTGCTAAACTGCGGTGACGCACACTGAATGGAATATGTGACTTTGATATTTTAGTTTGAAGACTTAACAGTATTTCTTCCTATTCTGCAACTCTGCACAGTACACAGAATGTGCTGCTAAACTGCGGTGACGCACACTGAATGGAATATGTGACTTTGATATTTTAGTTTGAAGACTTAACAGTATTTCTTCCTATTCTGCAACTGTGCAGAGTACACAGAATGTGCTGCTAAACTGCGGTGACGCACACTGAATGGAATATGTGACTTTGATATTTTAGTTTGAAGACTTAACAGTATTTCTTCCTATTCTGCAACTGTGCACAGTACACAGAATGTGCTGCTAAACTGCGTTTTTTTTTTTGTTTTTTTTCCCCCACACAAAATAAACTGCTGCCCCCACACACAGTAGTCCTAAAAAGGACTTTTGGGTCTTTTTTTTAACAAATTTGCTTGTCTTCTCCCTACACTGACTTTCCCTTCCTATCCTCATCTCTCCCTGGCTAAGACTGAGCCGAACTCGCTGGTCAGGTGCTATACAGCACCCGACCACGGGTTCTGGCCAGCCAATCAGTGTAATGCCAGCAGCCAACATGGCTGCTGGCATTACACTGATGTCAGAGCCTCCCTGCACGTTTATTGGCTGCGCAGCAGCCGCGAAACGTGCGGGGAGGAGACCCGAACATGGCGGGCGAGCACATGCGGTACTCGTACGAGTACCGCCATGTGCCGAGCAGAGCGATGCTCGAGCCGATCCGAGCATCGGCCGAGCATGCTCGCTCAACACTATTTAGGAGTATTGATATATGATAGACCACAGCAGTGTGCAGTCACTCAACTGCTGCAAGAGCAAATAGGGTACTAGTCTGCATAAAAAGAGGTGTAGATGCAAAGGATGCAAACATTATCCTTCCTCTCAATAAATCCTTGGTTAGGCCTCATCTAGAATATGGAGTACAATTTTGTGCACCAGTTCTTAAAAAAGACATTGTTGAACTGGAAAAGGTGCAGAGATGTGCAACAAAATTGGAGGATCTGAGTTATAAAGAAAGACTAGCCAAACTGGGTTTGTTCACATTAGAAAAGAGATGTCTAAGGGGTGATATGATCACCATTTACAAATACATTCAAGGTCAATACAAAGAACTAGCCAATTAACTATTTGCACAAAGAGCTGAGCTAAGAAAAAGAGGTCATCCATTAAAACTAGAGGAAAGGCGATTTCGACTAAAACAAAGGCTGGGATTCTTTACAGAAAGGATGGTAAAACTACGGAATTCTTTGCCTTGGGATGTTGTACTTGCAGATAATGCAACTGTTTAAAAAAAGCAATGAATGCCTATCTAACACAGAACAATATTGAAAATTATGACAGATGGCTTCAATGCAGTTAGGTTGATGATCACGGGAACTATCTGACTGCCATTTGGAATCAGGAAGAATTTTTTTTACCCACTTGGTGCTAAATTGGAAATGGCTTCAGGATTTTTTTTTTGCTGTCCTCTGGATTAACAGGGGTGTTTTTGGCATGGGCTGGACTTGATGGAAGCATGTCTTTTCTCAGCCTCAACAACTATATACCTAAAACTGTTGGACCTCAATCTGTTGTGATCTACAACTGCTGCTTGGGGATGATGGGAACTGTAGTCCGAAAAAGGCAGAGATCCAGTAACTGACTATCCTTGTTCTGTGGTATGACACATTAAGACATTAACCCCTTAAGGACCTGGAAAATCTGAGTTCGTTTTCCCTTAAGGACAGGAGCAATTCTGACCTTTTTGACTATGTCTTTGTTCAACAGTGTTTTCCCTCTTAGGCTTTTATTCCACCCCCATAAATTATATACTGTTTTTTTAAGCATAAATAGGGCTTTCATTTGATACCCTATTTATATGGATAACCCACCATTCACTTTATTAAAATTAAAAAAAAAGGTTAAAAAATTAAAAAAAAAACACCATTTTTGATTTTTCTCTTGGGATCAATTGGCCACAAAGGGTTACATTTTTATGGAGACTGCATGAAAGGTATGACCGGTCAGTCATACCTACAAAATGCGCAGTTTAAAGTGTCCACTATCCCCCCTGGGTGAAAATCCCCATGTCCCTTTTTCCCACCCTATTTTGACACTTTTATGTCCCTGGCATTTGGTGGTGTATATAAGTGTATTACATGGCTCCACAACAATCACACTTGTAATATTGTTTAATTATATATATTTTTTTTAAATAAAAATGTTTTTGGAAAAAAAAAAAGTGTGTTGTGTTTTTAAAAAAAAAAAAAAAAAAAAAGTGTAAAATTGCAGGTCAAAAATTGACCTGCATTTAGCCAGCCTCCTGCACCAGCAGTGAAGGGGTTAATACCCCCAACTGCTGTATTTTTTTTAACCACTAGGTGTCTCCTGTCTACTTCTGTCTCCCTTACTTTGAGAGCAAGGGAGACAGAGGCAGACGAGACAGGCACAGACAGCATTCTTTGCATGCTGCCTCTGTCTGTCACTATGCCGGTACATGTGATCGGTGATACGGCGATCGCATGAACCGGAAGAAGGAAGAAGGGCTGAGACTGAATGCCCCGGTCTCGGAGCGCTCAGTCTCAGCCTGGATTTAATGATAGCAACGTGCACGGAGGCACGCTGCTATCATTTAAGCCATGACAGTCCTTAAGGGGTTAACTATACTCAGACAAGTGTTGTGTAGCCCTCTGGCACTCAAAGGGTTAAGAGGCCAGTCCTGCTCTGCGTCCTGCCGCCAACGCAGTCATGTACTGTAGAGACTCCCAACATTCTGTGCGTTCAGGCAGTCTGTACTGCGCATGATGGCTTCTGACAAACATCCTAGCAAATTATTATATAGTATTAGCTACTGCATGAGGCTTAAAGCAGACCAAATTACAACAAGGGTATTTTACTAACAGTGTTAGCCTTTCCTTATTTTTAAGGATAAAGGGGAAGTAATACCTCCTAGTAGTAAGTCTCTTCTTACCTTACTATGGCCAGAAAATATTAATGACTTTTCTGAATTTTCCCCTTTCTCCTTGGTCCACGAGATAACATTGTCTTTTAGACCTGGATGGCATGTCCATGGAGGCGGACATGCCAGTTGGTAACAGGACCACAGGACACAAACTCCAGTGATTTACTCTGTGATTTAACCCTTTAAGAACCAGAGGGGTGTGCAGCACATTCAATCACAATTCATTTCTTGCCCCTCTGGTACTTAAAGGGTTAAATAAGTTAATGTTCTCTGCTTGCCTCAGTTTGAAAAGACTGTCAACAAGTGTCATGTTTGCCTCAATAGACATGACATTCAGGACTGATTGTGTATGTGTTATGTTTGCAATGCATTGGATGCCTTTCTGGCACTCAACGGGTTAAAGGGCAGCTATCACTTAAACAGTGCCCCATCAGTGCTGGAGAACTCAAAGAGACTGGAGTCTCATTGATTTAAATGGAGTTTATACCCCTTGGATGCTAGAGAGTTCCTGTAATGCACTGGAGATTTCTCTAGCATTCAAGGGGTTAAAACCTTCATATAAATCAATGAGGATGTTTCATTTGCCCACTTTGTTGTAGTTTTGCTACAAAATTGCTCCAATTCACCTTAGTACATCAGCATCAGGTAACGTAGCAGGTATTCCTTAGTGCAGGGGTAGGCAACCTGTGGCTTTGCAGCTACTGGAGTCTCGAACTCCGATCAGTCTTCATTTAGTCTCCAGCAGCTGGATAGCCAGAGGCTTCCTGCATAATGAATATTGAAATGGTCTGCTTATTCATGTGCCCATGCAATAAAGAAGGACACGCTTCTATTGTTAGTACATTGTAAAACCGTTCAAGCAGAGCCTCCGCACAGTCTGGAATCAGATAACAACTGCCAAGCTTACCAAGGTATTGACAATAAATCATATATTCTAATATGGATAAAATGGCTAACATGTAGAAGATCAACTTTTTAACAGACTGAACAGCAGGTGGCAGCAGCAAAGCTATCAAAGAAATTCTGCTTAGTCTATGTAAGTACAGTAGATGGCAAGTAGGCAGTTAATTCCTATTATTATTTAAAAATGTGGATATTGAAGATAATGCCAAGAAACACATGTTAACAGCAAATATATGAGAAATATGATTTTCATGTAAAATGACAGCATTATTCTTTTCTCATACAGTTTTCAGCATGAATGTGCAAATATAATTAATGGTCAATGTTTCACTCTGCACTAGACTTGTGCACAGGCAAAATTTTCGGTAAAACTCGAATTCGGACGAATTTTTTTTTTCTAATTCGGATGATCCTAATTTCAGACAGGGCCTATTCGATTCGGACGAAATTCTGATCCATTCCGAATAATTCGGCCGAATTTAACATGGGTTAAATTATAGCAGTGCGCCTCCGTGCACGCTGCTATCATTATTTGCAGACAGGGTGTGCATTTAGAAAAAGATCCATCCCAAAAACGGACATTGTCATACATTGAAAGTCTGTGCATGCCTCTACTCTAGCATGGGATGCCAGTCACAATGCAAACGTCGAACATCGAAAACCCATGCCTGTCATTCAATTTAGCATGTTCGAACATCAAAACCCCATGCCTGTCCTTCAATCTAGCATATGTTCGAACATCGAAACCTCATGCCTGTCATTCAATTTAGCATATGCTCGACATCGAAAACCCATGCCTGTCACATCCTACTCAACATAAGTGGTCGATTCAGATATGGACAAACTACATGTCACATTCTATGGTAGTACATGGGTAAAGATTAAGGTTTCATTTTCTGGTACCAGCCTCCTACCCTACTGTCCCTCTTTAGTACCCAAATTCCTCTCTCTCGTTTTCCTATCCTGATTTCCCCTCATATCAGATAACTCTATGTGTATATACATTGTAGAGTTTCATACTACATCAAGAATAAACATCAATGAGTGTAATGTGATAGATGTAATGTGTTAACCCTTTGAGTGCCAGAGTGGTACGCAATGCATTGCAAAGCAATACGTTGCATACCACTCTGGCATTCAAAGGGTTAAAAAGAAAAATTGAGACATTCTGTTGTGAACAAACTGCAACACAGGAGAGAAATAAATAAAAATGCTTGACATCTATACTGAAGAGGGGTCCACAGCATTGTCTTAGTATAGCAATATCACCGTTTTCCGTGAGTGTGCAATACAGGGCTCTACGGTAATTGCTGGGCATTTCCCAATGTCATAATCAGGGGATGATGGGAGTTGTATTCTAACTACTGTTAGGAAACACATAAGTGATGCACATTCATCTCCCACCTAGAAATTATTTACACATGAGGCAACTCCCCCAAGTAATACCTAGCCCCTTTCCAAGTGAAAGGACTTCCAGAAAGGCTTCAGATCTCTTAGTGACTCACCTGTTATTGCCAGTCAGCGGGACCCGGAGAGTAGGAGGGGGTGATGCTATGGCTGCACGGCACGTTGCTCTTAGTTGGTCACTTGTCGCAATGTTGAAGCTCAGCCCGGCCAGCACCTTCTGGGTGGAGACACCTCACAGCAATCCTGTTCAGGACACATCATGCACTGTTGTGCACTCATACTAGGGATCCCAAATGTTTAGACTCATTTTGTACAGGGGGCACCCTCCTGTATTTGTAAAACCTCTCTAGCAAATCTGGGATGGTAGACCTATTTACTCAAGTCTTGACTTTAGGTGGGCGATAAACAATACAAAATAGGCATAATGTTTCACTATCACATAATTCACGTCACTGAAGCAGCCAGCAGGCATCGCCACTGAGTGAGCATAGGGCTGCCCGGCTGCTGACAGTCACACTGATGGGACACCCTGCAACACAGAAATGGCGGAAGAGCACAAAATAAACATGCTATGGGACGGCAAATTGCCGTCCCTGTCAAAGTGCCGCCTGGGTCCATGGACCCACTGGGACCCATGTAAGGGCCAGCCCTGTATTCGAACAAATACCTAATATTTTTTTTATATTTTGCACAGGAACAAATATTACTTGCTCTTGCAGTGGCAATAACTGGAACTAATGCTGGCTGCCTACCTATGCCTAGCCTAATGCTACCTGCCTGCCTACACAACAACTGTACACTCTCTAATCTCTTCTCTCTCTGAGCTCCAACAACCCAATGAGGAAATGCAGGCAGTCTGTCTGTGTGACTGTGTCATTAGTCCAACCCCCATCATGAAACGAAGAAGGCTATTCGAATACAGACAAAAGAGGGAAGTAGTGCATGAAACGGAGAATGGAATTGGACTAGAGACATGGAGGGAAAATTATGGAGGGAAAGTAATTGAGCACGCACAGGAAGTACAAAATGTCCTGGTCAAAAGTAGTCAAAACTTTTGGAAATGTGTCGATTGCCGAAACTTCCGAAAGTTTCGACGAATTTCGGACCTGGGCTGTTCGGAGTCGGATCATTTTTTCCGAATGACCCTTGAGTTTCGGATTGGCCGAATGTCTCCGAATGACCCCATTTTCGACGAAATCCGAATGTCTATGAATGAATTCGCACATGTCTACTCTGCACTCAGACCTTTATCAAGTCTTGATGAAGATCTATGTGTGGACCGGATCTTGGCTATCACATTTATACAGTCATGCATTTCCCATGGGTGCTGCCCTTTTGTTCTTATACATATTTAAAGGAATAGTATCACTATATATGTAGAATTTTTCTAGCTGAGTGATACAGTGGTACTCCTACTGCTAAGAGATGTTTTATTCAAAAGTTATTGAAGCTCACATTTGCATTTTTGGTTGTAGTACCTTCATGGCCTGAAATGTAATGGTGGGTCTGTTGCTATGTCAGTCTATAGACAGCTATTGTCAGAGACAGTAATACGCCATAGGATGCTGTATGGATGAATGAATGAATATATTTATATAGCGTATATTGATATAGCACCACAAGTGCACGGAGTTCTTTACAATTTAAAGGTTTAGACAATACAGGGTTACAAGTACTTTACAAAGTGAAACACTGGAAATAAGGTTCCTGTCTGAAATCTTACAATCTAAAGTGGAAATGGCGAAATTTCTTATCGTTATTTCCTTTTCCTCTGTGTTCCCACCATGGCCCACTAGTGTGTATAGTCCCTTCCGGTTAGCTGACTGTAGGGCCAATTAAAAAATTAGCATAAAATCTGCTTCCTCCCCGCGCTCCGGTAGTCCCCTTTTGTCAAAGCTTAAAAACGAAACAGAAACAGGTTAAAGGGTAGGAAAAGGAAATAACGGTAAGAAATTTCACCATTTCCTCTGTGTTCCCCCTCACGGCCCACTAGTGCGACATACCCAAGCCATGTGCATATAGGGTGGGAAGGCATATAATACACATAAAACATTATGTAAGAAACAGTAAAACTTTTATATGATAATCCAAAAAAGTGGGTCACAGATCCTCTTACCAATCCAGGGTCTGTTGCTGCTTGCAGGACCTTTCTCCCAAATTTTGCTTCTGCTGCTGAATAAATATCCAATTGATAATGTTTTATGAATGTGGAAATTGAAGACCAGGTTGCCGCCCTGCAGATATCTTCAGCAGAAGCTGAGGCTCTTGATGCCCAAGAGGTTGATACTGCCCTGGTAGAATGGGCCGTGAGAATTTTTGGAGGATTCAATCCTGCTTCCAAATATGTTATTTTTATACAGACTGTAATCCATCTTGCGATTGAGGATCTTGATGGCGCTAAGCCTTTATTTTTCCCTTGAAAACATACAAATAAAGTGTCCGCTTTTCTTATTTCCTTAGTTCTTTCTAAATAAGTTGAAATACATCTCACTACATCTAAATTGTGTAACAGTCTTTCTTCCTCGTTCTTTGGATTCTGGCAAAAAGATGGAAGCACTATTTCTTGATTCAAATGAAATTCTGAAACTACCTTGGATCTGAAACCTGGCTTCATTCTTACGACCACCTTGTCCTGATGGATAACTAAATATGGCGATTTGGATGATAGAGCCTGAATTTCACACACCCTTCTGGCTGATGTAATAGCCGTTAGGAATACTACTTTAAGAGTAATATATTTTAGCGGGATTTTATCCAGTGGTTCAAAAGCATTTGATTTTGCTAAATATTTTAGGACTATGTTCAAATTCCATGGAGGTAGCGTTTTTCTTATTCTTGGCCTCACTTTTGAAACTGCTAAGAGATATCTCTTGATAAGGATGCCTTCTGATAATTGTTGTGCCAATATAGCTGATAATGCTGATACCTGAACTCTTAGTGATGCTGGGCTTAGACCCAGTTCAAAGCCATCTTGTAGAAAATCTAGAATTTTTGAAGCCAATATTGGGCTTTCCTGGATTTTGTTCTTTATAGCCCACTTTCTGAAGGTATTCCATACCCTACAATATATGTTGGAAGTAGAAATTTTTCTGCCTTTTATGATAGTGTCTATCACTGGATCTGACAATCCCTTATTCCTCAAAGACCACCTTTCAACTTCCAGGCCATTAGCCTGAAAAAAGATGGATTTTGGTGGAGAATTGGTCCCTGATGAAGAAGGTTCTGATTGCAGGGTAAGGTCCACGGCGGTTCTGTGGACATTTTTATTAGCTCCGGGAACCATATTCTTCTGGGCCAATATGGAGCAATCATTATTGCCTACACTCTTTCCGTCTTGATTTTCTTCAAAACCTGAGGTATTAAGGGAATTGGTGGAAATATATACACCAACCCTAAGTCCCATTTGAAGCTCATGGCATCCTGTCCCAGTGCTTTTGGGTGAGGGAATCTTGAAAACAACTTACGGCATTTCGAATTGTTTGCTGATGCCATCAGATCTATTGTCGGTTCTCCCCATTTTCTGCATATTTTCTTGAAGACCTGGTGATTCAATTCCCATTCTGTTTGATCCACCATATTCCTGCTTAGAAAATCCGCTTGCACATTCTTTTTGCCTGGAATGTATACTTCTGATATCTCTTCCAGATTCTTTTCTGCCCAACTGAGTATTTTTTTGGCTTCTTTGTTGAGGGCCTTGCTCTTTGTTCCCCCTTGATTCTTGACATACATAGCTGCTGCTATATTGTCTGTCTGGATTTTTACTCTTTTCTTTTTTAGAAATTTTTGCAACCTTATCAGGCAGAATCTGATTGCTCTTAGCTCCAGTACATTTATGTGAAGCTTTTGATCTTTTCTTGACCATTTCCCCTGGATTGATTTGCCTGACCAGTGGCCTCCCCATCCGTAGAGACTGGCATCCGTTGTCAGCACTTCCCATGGATGATCCCGGAGTGACTTGCCTTTTTCTAGATTTCTGGGGGCTAGCCACCATTTTAGTTCTTTGAGGAAGATGGATTACTTGTGAGATGTCCTGGGGATCCTTGTTCCAGTAGCTTAAGAAATGAGTCTGGATGGACCTCATGTGTGCTCTGGCCCATGTTATTATCTGGATTGTTGAGGTCATGGTTCCTAATATTTCCATGAAATCCTTTGCTGTGTGGAATCTTGATTTCAAGAATTGCTTTATTCCTTTCCTCAGACTTTTCCTTCTTTCCTGAGAGAGGGTTGCTGTCGCTTGTTTGGTGTCGAATTGTATTCCTATGAATATTGCCTTCTGGGATGGTGTCAGATGACTCTTTTTCCAATTTATTACCCAACCCAGTTGTTGTAGGAAAGTCATCACTCTGTGAGTCTCCTTGAACGATTGATCTTTGGATTGTGATATCAGAAGTAGGTCGTCCAGGTATGGGACTATCAATATTCCTTCCATCCTTAAGGTTTGTAGTGCAGCAGCTAAGGTCTTTATAAAAATCCTTGGAGCTGATGAGAGCCCAAAAGGGAGTACCCTGAATTGCCAGTGCTGATTTGCTACGGAAAATCTGAGGAATTTCCGGTGAGCTTCTTTTACTGGAATGTGGTAGTAAGCTTCCTTCAGATCTTTTGTTGTTAGAAAATTTCTTGGGGCTACTGCTCTTAGGATTGATTTTGCCGTTTCCATCTTGAATGTTTTGGTTCTTATAAAGGTATTCACTTTCTTTAGGTCTAGGACTGTTCTGTAAGACCCTCCAGGTTTTGGGACAAGAAACATTACAGAATATATCCCCTTCCTTCTGAAGATTTCCTTGACTGGTTCTATTACTCTTTCGTCCGCCAATTACTGAATTATTCTGAATAAGGCTTCTCTCTTGTCACAGTTTTTTGGTATCTTGGATTGAATGAACCAATTCTTTTTCGGAATGTCTTGGAGGTCTAAAGGATACCCAGCTTCCAGATTCCGCAATACCCATCTGTCCTCAAATTCTTCCATACATGGGTAAATAACTCCAGTCGCCCCCCTACTGGAGATGGGAGCTGGGCCCTGTTCTCCTCATTGAGGGTCTCTTCTGTAATTTTTGCGAGGGTCGCTTCTATAACCTCCTCTTTGTCCTTGTGCGGGCTGCTTTCTTTGCTCATATGTTCTTGATGAAAAACGCTTTGAATCCCGAAAGGAATGCCTCCTAGACTTGAAAGATATTCTTTGTGGTGAGACTTTTGGTCTTCTTTCTTGTGGTAATAGGGAACTTTTTCCTCCTGTTATCTTAGAGATTAATTCACTCAAACAATCTCCAAATAGCAATCCACCTGAAAAAGGTAGCGAAACCAATTTTGCTTTTGATGATAAATCTGCTCCCCAAGGTTTTAGCCAAAGGGCCCTTCTTGTAGTGACTGATAGTGATGATGCTCTTGCCGTTAGTCTGACTGCATCTAATGAAGCATCGCAGGAATAACCAATTGCTTCTTTAATATTGGCCACTTCTTTCAATAGTTTTGATCTTGAGACTGAGGATTCGATGCTTTCCTCTAAATTTGACAGCCAAATTCTGACCACTCTGGAAACACATGCCATGGCCATTGATACCTTAAAACTTTGTCCCAGGAAGGTAAATTGTTTTTTGAGTGCTGCCACCATCTTCCTATCCATGCCATCTTTTAGTGAAGAGCCATCTTCCATTGGTATGGTCGTTCTCTTGGCAATTTGAGCTATTGTGGCATCAATTCTTGGGGGGTCAGACCAGATAGTCGTCTCATTATCACTGAAGGGGTACATCCTTTGAAATCTTTTAGAAAATGAAATTCTTTTCTCCGTCTTACGCCATTCAGAGTTTACTATTTTCGTGATTACCTGGTGGACTGGGAATACCGGGACTTGCTTCTTCTTTCTTTCTATGATGTTGAGTTCCTTTTGTTCTTCCGTCAAGCCCAATGATTTTCTTATCTGCTTTAAGAAGGCCTCCATCTTTTCTGAGTTGAAGACTTCTTCTTCATCCACTATTTCCCCTTCTTCTTCTGAAGAATACGCCGACAGCTCTGGACCGCTATCCTCTTCAAAATCCATACCTCTAACAGAAGTACCTTCTCCTGGGTCATCTATTCTTTGCCTCTTCCTGGGTGCTGACTGCATCGCTGTGAAAGTATCCTGGATGGAGGTTCTCATCCATGCTAAAAATTCAGAAAACTGACCCTGCACACCCTGACCTGAGATGTTCTTCAGGCATTCAGTACAGAGCCTATTAGGATCTGTGATAGGTAGAAAATTTGGACAGTTTAAGCATGCTTTCTGATTCTGGACATTGTTGTCCTCTTTAGCTTCAAGAGGTCCTTTTTCCTTGGATGCTGACTGTTTGGATACTGACATGTTAAAACTTAACTTTTATTGCTAATAGGAATAAAATAAAAAAAAAAAAAGAAATACTGCATCCAAATAAACCAGGCAGTGAGCAGAACTTATAGAAGCAGAGAAAATTGCCATACCTCAGCTTTAAATACTTAGCATTACTGGCTTGCGTTTCACTGCTGGAACGCATAGGCCCGCCAAAAAAGATAATATAAAAGTTATCTTCTTATCTTACCTGCCCCTTTGCTCTAATCGCCTTCCCCTTCCATTTCCAGCCTCCTCATTCTCCTGTCAGACCTCCGATCAGACCCGCTATCTTCCACTGGTGCTCATCTTCCTCATCTGGTCTGACGCGCCTTGGAAACGGAAGGCAGGCCTCCAGACTAACCGCTTGGTGAAGTCAGGACTTCAGGAGGCGCGCGCCATGCTTCCTCCCAGCTTAGGCAGCAACGGATGCGGCCGCACTCTCCAACCTCTCCGGTAAGTCCCTTGCAGCTGCCACTTCTTCCCCTACTTGCAGCTGTAGGGCAAAAGGACTACCGGAGCGTGGGGAGGAAGCAGATTTTATGTGAATTTTTTAATTGGCTCTACAGTCAGCTAACCGGAAGGGACTATACACACTAGTGGGCCGTGAGGAACACAGAGGAAATGGGAAACATACAGAGTACATAACGCACAAGTACTGAATATGGTGCTAGAGTTCTGGTCAGGATAGTGACACATGAATAAAGTAAATTATAAGAGCCTAGTCAGTGCCTTCTAGTTTATTTAAATTTTGTTGAGTAGGTGCAATTTGAAGCAGGACTTGAAAACCAAAAGAGAGGTGCAGTGGTACAGGCTGGGAGGTGGAGCATTCCACAGATAAGGAGCAATGAGAGAGAAAGGTTTGATACATGAGAGGGCTAATTGTAAGTGGCAGGATGGAGTATAGCGGCAGATCAGAGTGGAAATGTTGGAAGGGGTAGAGGAGAGAAGGGTCTTGAGTGAGAGAAACAACATTTTGTAACATATCCGGAGTTTGATAGGCAGCCAATGGAGAGATTTGAGGAGTAGAAGCGCAGGGACAAATCTAGGTGCCAGTAAGGTCATTCAGGCTCTAAAATTCTGTATGGATTGGAGTTGGGAGGCAGGAAGGCCAGAAAGAAGAAGGTTACAGTAGTCCATATATGTAGTCCAAATACGTAGCAATAGTGTTCCCATAAAATTTCAGTTAGTGATGGTATTTCACCCCCAAAAAATGCATGTTTGAGCTGCAATAATTTTGAAAAAAACATCTCATTGTAAAACATCTCGCAGCTGAGGAATTACCTTAAGTAAAGAAAAAATCCATTTAAATCAATGGAATTTGGTTATTAGAATAAGATAACTGAGCACAGAAAATGGAAAGTCTGGCTGCATTTGTGCATTACTATATGGTGTTCATTTATTGTTGTGTGTATTCACCCCATACCATTTATATTTATACTAGTTTAAAAGCCCGTGTACACTTCTTTACAATATTTTTGTGCTTGAAACTTGTCAATAATAAAAAAAAAAAAAGCCCGTGTACACAGGCCACAGTCCCACCCAGCAGCTGGTGCCCGAAGCCTCTCTACTCACTAAGCAGTCCCAGGAAGGTGCGCAGAGAGGATTCCCATTCGGATTCTGACCACCCAGCTCCATATCAGCCATGGCGCATTCAGGCAGTCTGTACTGAGCATGACTGCAACGCTGGCAGTCTCTATTGTGCATGACTGCATAGTGGGCAATCTCTACTGTTCATGACCGCAGCGTGGACAGTCTCTGCTGCGCATGATGGCTTCTGACAAACATCTTAGTGAATTATTATTAGGATTTGTACCTGGAGGCCAGAACCATTTTCAACATTTTTCTACCCATATGTTTAGATATGATTTCTATAGGTAACATTATAGCTATATAGAGAGTTATTTCAGAACACACTCAGCTATTTCATGGTGTCTCACTTGAAGTATATTTTGCATTGTTTGTCAAAATAAAGTGTCACAGATACAAAAAAAAAAAAATTACTTATTACCTTAAAGGTATAGTAATGTTTCACAAGAAATAGCAGCACCAATTAATCTTCATAGTATTTGGGCCAAGGAGAGTGGTATTTCGTTACTGTCAGAGTTGTAGTTCAAGAGTAATTGAATGATAAAGTATTCCCCTCCCGTCCCTTTTACTGATGTAATACTGCTCAGCTTAGAGCAGCAAGACTGTCCGGATGGATCACAGAGAGGGGTAATCTTCAGAGAGAATAAGGAAAAACCTGTCAAAGGGGACAGGTTTTTCCTTTTGCTCAAAGTAAGAAGATTGTCCCTTGCTGTGTGCTGTCTGGTCTCAAGACCAGATTCCACATCTGAGGAGAGGTGGCTTGCCCCAGGTAAAAGGGGCAGGAGGGGGATAGTTTATCATTCAATTACTCTTGAACTACAACTCTGACAGTATTGAAATAACACTCTCCATGGTCCAAATACTATGAAGATTAATTGGAGCTGCTTTTATTGTGAAACATTCCTATCACTTTAAGAGATGGATGGGAAAATTCTGGAAATAAGCCTGGTCTCCAAAGTAAAAAATGCCCCAAGACTCTGTCACTGAAGGGTTTAACCCCTTGGATGCCAGAGATATCTCTAATACATAGCAATCATTTTACACATTTATTTATGAACAGATATCATTTTAGGATTTAAAGAGGTGTGTTACTTTATCAGAGGGGAAGGCATTGATTGGTCAGTTGTTACACTGACCTATGAGGGATTAAAGGCCCCATGTTGTCTGCACCTCTGTCTACCTTCTAGATTGACCCTTTGAATGCCAGAGAAATATCCACCTCAATGCACTGCATTGTGTTGGATACTTTTCTGCCACTCAAAGGGTTAAGCTGTCTACTCTACTTCCATTGTTCAGTTGTTAAACGGTAGGATTTTTTTTACTTTACATACTTAACCCCTTGGATGCTGGAAATGTTCACTGTAAAACAATGCTTTGGATGCCTCTTTAATATCAAGAAGTTAAAACAAAAAAAAAAAAAGGGTAGCGCCCCTGTGTATATCAATTAGCTTGATATGTAAACTACCACCAAAATCACCTAATGGAAATTCACTCACAAAATTAATTTGTTGGAAAAGACATATGTCCGATCCAACTTCAAAAGCCTCTGGAGTTTCAAACTGTCTTCAGTCACAGTATCACTAACGGCTGCTCCACCAATCACTCGCTCACCCAAGAGGCATAGATAAGCTCAAAACAACAAGAAAAACACAGGGGTGCCAATAGTGTAATATTGTGTAACGTTGTATCGAATAAAAGCAATTCTTTTCATGTACTCACATTGAATAGTTGCCATATGCTTGTTAACAAGATCTCTGGCTCACTCGCACATGGAGAAATAATACCCGTCTCTGTTCGGGTACAGCACTCGTTGGCAGATCCAATACACTGGCGGAGGCTCTAAAATATTCTTGTTTTCGCACATCTGCGTTGCTCATTCTAGCTGCTTCTTATTTATTCTATTTAAAATCACTAGTGATGAGCGAGCACCCCAATGCTCGGGTGTTTGGGTGCTCTGACCGAGCACCCCCTGAGGCTCGAGTGCTCGGCCGAGCACCCGAGCCCCATTGAAGTCAATGGGAGGACTCGAGCATTACACCAGGCACCCCCTGCTCTGATGAGGGGAGGGTGCCTGGTCCATAGGAAAATGGCAGAAAAGGATGGAAACACCACAGAAATGGTTCAGGGACAGCATAGGGAGGATGTCTGGATGCATCTTGGACTCCAACATCGCTGCTGGGAACGATCTTTCGCCCGTAGTACGCCATTTTTACAGACTGACCGTAAAACACACAAAAAGGAAAATAAAAACGACTTTAGGCGAAAAATTGTTACCAAACAGTATTTGCTGTATATTTACTTGTATATCATCTGCAAATTCTCCCAAAAATTTCCTCGATTTTTCTGAACTGAGGCCATGATTAAGAGGGAAACGTGCGCAGAGGCAAATTCTCCCAAAAATTTCCTTGATTTTCAGAACTGAGGCCATGATTAAGAGGGAAACGTGCGCAGAGGCAAATTCTCCCAAAAATTTCCTTGATTTTCAGAACTGAGGCCATGATTAAGAGGGAAACGTGCGCAGAGGCAAATTCTCCCAAAAATTTCCTTGATTTTCAGAACTGAGGCCATGATTAAGAGGGAAACGTGCGCAGAGGCAAATTATCCCAAAAATTTCCTTTATTTTATTGAACTGAGGCCATGATTAAGAGGGAAACGTGCGCTGAGCTGACCATCTAAAACATTATGGGTAAGGGTCTGCTGCAGAGCTGACCATCCTAAACATTATATGCGAAGGCCCGCTAGTGAGCTGACGCTATAAAACATTATATGAGAGGGCCCGCTAGAGAGCTGACCCAATAAAACATTATATGAGAAGGCCCGCTGGTGAGCTGACCTATATAAAAATTGTCAAACAGGGCCCGCTGGTGAGCTGGCCCTATATAAAAATTATATCACAGGGCCCGCTGGTGAGCTGGCCCTATATAAAAATTATAGCACAGGGCCCGCTGGTGAGCTGGCCCTATATAAAAATTATATCCCAGGGCATATGGAAGAGGAGGAGGAGGATGAGAAGATTAAGAGTCAACCATATACCCGTTTTTTGGGTGGAAGGGGTGAATGGGAATACAGAGTATTCACATCATTGTAAATAACATATATAAAGTGAGTTTATGTTCCCCCGGGGCTTTCCTCCAGTGGAGTGGAGAAGTCAGGGGAAATCCAGGCCTTGTTCATTTTTATAAGTGTCAACCTATCAGCATTGTCGGTGGAAAGGCGGATACGCTTATCTGTTATGATGCCACCAGCAGCACTAAATACCCGCTCAGACAGAACGCTGGTGGCAGGGCAGGCCAGCACCTCCAAGGCGTAGAGTGCCAGTTCATACCACGTGTCCAGCTTGGACACCCAGTAGTTGTAAGGCACAGAGGGATCATTGAGGACGCTGACACGGTCTGCTACGTACTCCTTCACCATCTTCCAAAACTTTTCCCTCCTTGTGACACTAGGCTGCGCATCAGGGTGAGGGTGCTGGCGGGGTGTCATGAAGGTGTCCCACGCCTTGGAGAGTGTTGCCCTGCCTTTCTCGGAACTGCTGTGTGCTCCCCTTTTCTCCCCTTCTCGGTTGGCCAAGGTAGCACGTACTCTGCCGCCAGCGTTGTCAGATGGAAAATTTTGGAGCAATTTTTCAACAAGAACCTTCTGGTATTGCACCATTTTGCTGGTCCTCTCCACCGGAGGAATGAGAGATGAGAAATTCTCTTTGTAGCGGGGGTCCAGAAGGGTGAACACCCAGTAATCCGTGTTGTTTAAAATGCGTATAACGCGTGGGTCACGGGAAAGGCAGCCTAACATAAAGTCAGCCATGTGTGCCAGAGTACCAACAGGCAAGATTTCGCTGTCCTCACCAGGAGGATGACTCTCAATATCCTCATCCTCTTCCTCCTCTTCTGCCCACCCACGCTGAAGAGATGGAACTAAAGTTCCATGGCTACCCTCTGTAGCGGAGGCAACCGTGTCTTCCTCCTCCTCCTCCTCCGCCTCCTCCAATTGTCGCTGAGAAGACGAAGTGAGGGTGCTCTGGCTATCACCTTGTGTAAGCTCTTCCTCCCCCATTTCCACCTCTTCCACATGCAAAGCGTCGGTTTTAATTGTGAGCAGCGAGCGTTTCAGTAGACACAGAAGTGGGATGGTTACACTGATAATAGCGTTATCGCCGCTCACCATCTGTGTCGATTCCTCAAAATTGCGTAAAACCTCGCAGAGGTCTGACATCCATTCCCACTCCTCACTTCTGATTACAGGAAGTTGAACGGAGAGGCGACGACCGTGTAACAGCTGGTACTCCACTACTGCCCTCTGCTGCTCACAAAGCGGGGCCAACATGTGGAAGGTGGAGTTCCAGCGCGTGCTCACGTCACACAGCAGCCGGTGAGCTGGCAATTGTAAGCGCTGCTGCAGCTTCAACAGGCCGGCCGAAGCTGTAGATGACTTACGGAAATGTGCACACACGCGGCGCACCTTGGTCAAGAGATCATGCACATTGGGGTAGGTTTTTAGAAATCGCTGCACCACTAAATTAAATACATGCGCTAGGCATGGTACGTGTGTGAGCTTGCCGAGCTCCAAAGCCGCCACCAAGTTACGCCCATTATCACACACAACCATGCCTGGTTGCAGGTTGAGTGGCGAGAGCCACTGCTCGGTCTGGTGACTAATCCCCTGCAACAGCTCTGAGGCCGTGTGCTGTTTGTCCCCAAGGCAGATCAGCTTCAGCACGGCCTGTTGACGCTTCCCCACTGCAGTGCTACACTGCTTCCAGCTACTGGCTGATGGGGGAGTGGCGCTGCGTGTAGAGAATTCGGAGGTGGAAACGGAGGAGGAGGAGCCAATAACGTAGGTGCTGGCGGAAACCCTGATGGAGGTAGGGCCCGCAATCCTCGGCGTGGGTAGCACCCGTGCCATCCCAGGGTCCGAGTCGCTCCCAGCCTCCACGACATTCACCCAGTGTGCCGTCAGGGAAATGTAGCGTCCCTGGCCACAAGCACTTGTCCATGTGTCAGTCGTTAAGTGGACCTTCCCAGTAACTGCGTTGGTCAGGGCACGGGTGATGTTACTGGACACATGGTGGTGTAATGCGGGGATGGCACACCGGGAAAAGTAGTGGCGGCTGGGGACCGCGTACCGAGGGACAGCTGCTGCCATCAGGCTGCGGAAGGACTCAGTGTCCACAAGCCTAAATGGCAGCATTTCGATGGCCAGTAATTTGGAAAGGTGTGAGGTTAGTGCTATGGCCTGTGGGTGGGTGGCTGGGTACTTTCTCTTGCGCTCAAATGCCTGGGGTAACGACATTTGGATGCTGCGCTGGGACAGGGAAGTGGATGTGGTCGCTGATGGTGCTTCAGATGCTACAGGTGCAGGGCGGGAGGTATGCGGGCCTGCGCCTTCAACAGGCGATTGGCCGGCACCGAAAACAGGGGAAGAGGAGGCAGTGGTGTGGCCTGCAGACACAGATGGGCGATCCAGGCGTTCCTCCCACTTACTACGGTGCTTGGATGCCATGTGTCGGATCATGCTGGTGGTGGTGAGGTTTCTAGTGTTCATGCCTCGGCTCATTCTGGTGTGGCACAGGTTGCAAACTACAATTCTTTTGTCGTCCGCACTTTCCTTAAAAAAACGCCATACCGCGGAACACCTACCCTTTGGCAAGGTAGATTTACGCAAGGGGGTGCTCCGTGGAACATTTGCGGGCCGGTTTGGTGCGGTCCGCCTTCTTTCTGTAGCCACACCACTGCCTCTTCCAGCCTGTTGCGGTGCTGCAGATGGCTCACCCTCAGGACTGCTGTCATCGCTCGGCTCTACACCTTCCCAGGTGGGGTCAGTCACCTCATCGTCCACCAAGTCCTCCTCCACTTCCTCACTCTGATCATCCTCCTCAAGTCTTGATCCCACCACATACTCAGTCATTGACAACTGTATAACATTCTCCTCAACAAGGTCTTGAGACGGAAATAGTGGTTGATTTAATGGCAACTGTGTCTCATCATCATCATCATCATCCACTACTTCCTTTGACCTTAAATGCCGTTCACATCTGTCATCTTCTTGTGATTGGGTAGCCTCTAGAGGTTGTGAATCAGGGCACAAGATGTCATGTTCCTCTGCAAGCGTGCTTGGAGAGAGGGTCAAATGAAGGATTGGTGATGAGACGAGCTCCTCACTATATCCCAGTGTGGGATCACTTCTTTGACCAGACCGTGTATGGTGGGAGGAAGGATGATCAGAGTGAGGATTATGTTGACCAGACTCTTGGCTACTGAGAGTGGACTTGGTGGAAGACAGGGTGGTGCTTAACCGACTGGAAGCAGTATCAGCTGTCATCCAACCGACCACCTGTTCGCAGTGGTCGGACCTCGAGAGTGATGTCCTGCGACGCCCTGTAAAATGAGACATGAAGCTAGGTATGGTGGATGTCTTTCTTTCTTGTGCTCTGGCACCAGGCACAGTTTCTCCGCGTCCTGACCCGCGCCCTGAACTATCAGGATCACGTCCACTTCCCCGTCCCTTTTTACCCGCCTTCTTCATCTTACACGGAATATGTGACTTTAATATTTGAGTTTGAAAACTTAACAGTATTTCTTACTATTCTGCAACTGTGCAGAGTACACAGAATAGGCTGCTAAACTGCGGTGACGAACACAGAATGGAATATGTGACTTTAATATTTGAGTTTGAAAACTTAACAGTATTTCTTACTATTCTGCAACTCTGCAGAGTACACAGAATAGGCTGCTAAACTGCGGTGACACACACTGAATGGAATAAGTGACTTTAATATTTGAGTTTGAAAACTTAACAGTATTTCTTACTATTCTGCAACTGTGCAGAGTACACAGAATAGGCTGCTAAACGGCGGTGACACACACTGAATGGAATATGTGACTTTAATATTTGAGTTTGAAAACTTAACAGTATTTCTTACTATTCTGCAACTCTGCAGAGTACACAGAATAGGTTGCTAAACGGCGGTGACACACACTGAATGGAATATGTGACTTTAATATTTGAGTTTGAAAACTTAACAGTATTTCTTACTATTCTGCAACTGTGCAGAGTACACAGAATAGGCTGCTAAACGGCGGTGACACACACTGAATGGAATATGTGACTTTAATATTTGAGTTTGAAAACTTAACAGTATTTCTTACTATTCTGCAACTCTGCAGAGTACACAGAATAGGCTGCTAAACGGCGGTGACACACACTGAATGGAATATGTGACTTTAATATTTGAGTTTGAAAACTTAACAGTATTTCTTCCTAGTCTGCAACTGTGCAGAGTACACAGAATAGGCTGCTAAACGGCGGTGACACACACTGAATGGAATATGTGACTTTAATATTTGAGTTTGAAAACTTAACAGTATTTCTTACTATTCTGCAACTCTGCAGAGTACACAGAATAGGCTGCTAAACGGCGGTGACACACACTGAATGGAATATGTGACTTTAATATTTGAGTTTGAAAACTTAACAGTATTTCTTACTATTCTGCAACTCTGCAGAGTACACAGAATAGGCTGCTAAACGGCGGTGACACACACTGAATGGAATATGTGACTTTAATATTTGAGTTTGAAAACTTAACAGTATTTCTTACTATTCTGCAACTGTGCAGAGTACACAGAATAGGCTGCTAAACGGCGGTGACACACACTGAATGGAATATGTGACTTTAATATTTGAGTTTGAAAACTTAACAGTATTTCTTACTATTCTGCAACTCTGCAGAGTACACAGAATAGGCTGCTAAACGGCGGTGACACACACTGAATGGAATATGTGACTTTAATATTTGAGTTTGAAAACTTAACAGTATTTCTTACTATTCTGCAACTCTGCAGAGTACACAGAATAGGCTGCTAAACGGCGGTGACACACACTGAATGGAATATGTGACTTTAATATTTGAGTTTGAAAACTTAACAGTATTTCTTACTATTCTGCAACTCTGCACACTACACAGAATGTGCTGCTAAACTGCGGCGAAGCACACTGAATGGAATATGTGACTTTGATATTTTAGTTTGAAGACTTAACAGTATTTCTTCCTATTCTGCAACTCTGCACAGTACACAGAATGTGCTGCTAAACTGCGGCGAAGCACACTGAATGGAATATGTGACTTTGATATTTTAGTTTGAAGACTTAACAGTATTTCTTCCTATTCTGCAACTCTGCACAGTACACAGAATGTGCTGCTAAACTGCGGCGACGCACACTGAATGGAATATGTGACTTTGATATTTTAGTTTGAAGACTTAACAGAATGTGCTCTAATCTGCAACTTTGCACACTAAACAGAATGTGCTCTAATCTGCAACTTTGCACACTAAACAGAATGTGCTCTAATCTGCAACTTTGCACACTAAACAGAATGTGCTCTAATCTGCAACTGTGCACACTAAACAGAATGTGCTCTAATCTGCAACTTTTCACACTAAACAGAATATTTTTTTTTTTTTGTTTTTTTCCCCCCACACAAAATAACCTGCTGCCCCCACACACAGTAGTCCGTAAAAGGACTTTTGGTTCTTTTTTTTCACAATTTTGGTTTTTTTCCTCCCTACACTGCCTTTCCCTTCCTATCCTCAGCTCTCCCTGGCTAAGACTGAGCCGAACTCGATGGTCAGGTGCTATACAGCACCCGACCACGGGTTCTGGCCAGCCAATCAGTGTAATGCCAGCAGCCAACATGGCTGCTGGCATTACACCGATGTCAGAGCCTCCCTGCACGTTTATTGGCTGCGCAGCAGCCGCAAAACGTGCGGGGAGGAGACCCGAACATGGCGGGCAAGCACATGCGGTACTCGTACGAGTACCGCCATGTGCCGAGCAGAGCGATGCTCGAGCCGATCCGAGCATCGGCCGAGCATGCTCGCTCAACACTAAAAATCACTAATAAAACATACATTTTTCACTTGCATCATTTCTTACTTTCTTTTATTTAGAGGTCTTAAAAGCCACGGTTTTTGGCCTATCTTTTCCTGCGCATACCTTGTCTGTTTGCAATCAATTTTCATTCCCCATGTGGCCTGTGGGGGTGCAAAATTTTGGCTTACATGGAGGACTTACATGGAGGACTTACATGGACGAGGTGGATCTACAGTCCTTTTGGACCAGTATCCACTGACTACAAGCCTACAATGTTTTATATCAGGTAAGTCCTTGTGTACACCTTTTTAAATAGCTTTATGTTTTTTTTGTTTTTAATGCAGACGCTGGGACCCTCAAGCATTATATATAATAAATTACAGGGTCCCTCCTATGTGTTTTTTTACAACAACTCTTGTTGAACTGGCAAGCTTAAACATTTTTTGGCCAATTTATGGAACAAAATCCTCATATTTAATTACTCAGTGGTATTATACATGCCCAGTACAGGGCACACATTTGCACAGTTTGTATGGAGGAGTGCAGGTCTGTTTTTTGTCTTGTGTTTGCAATTTAGGTTTCGGGCTAATACTTGGGAGACTTCAGAACCCTCTCATTCCTTGCTGCGATCTATACTTTAGTCACTTGACCTTTTTCTAACTTTATAAACTATATGTGTGTATTATGGTGAGTTAGCGCTGTGAGCTATATTTCCTCTTTATACAATACTTTAAATTGGATTTGACATGTAGGCATACTACTCCACCTTTCCTATTTTTCCTATAATTTATAAGAATAGTATAACTAGCTAATATGTTAATTGCCATATAAATTAACTGGTCTACAGCATCATCTTTGGTCACTAGTTAACCCTTAAGAACCAGCAGTGTTAAGTATTATGTCTGTACAAGAAGCCTCTATGTCATGAAATATTGTTTCCCCCATCTCCCTGTCTGTCACCGTTCTGTCTCAATCCCATTAACCACTATCTCTGTCCAGTCATTCAGCTGTTAAGTGCTGTATGTGCAAAAGAAAAGTGGAAGCGTTCTGTGGCAAACTAACTGCACTATAGGGAAGGCCTAAACATTTCCTTTGATTTAAATGGGGATTTTAAAGATTTATATGCTAGAGAGGTCCCCAATGCATTGCTTTTAGTTCTCCCCTATAGTGCAAATAGTTTACCTCAGATCTCCTCCACTTCTCTTTTGAACTTATGGCCCTAAGTGCTTTTCCCTGCTGTGTTCCCTCGTCTCACTCACTGTTTCTTATTCCCCATCTCTTTCATTTCCATTTCTTCCATTTTTTTACCTGTATACCCCCCCACTCTTACTGTCCCCATTTCCTCCACTGTGTCAACCCCTCATCTTCTCACATATCACCACTTCCCTCTGTCTGCCATTGTGTCTTCTCACCTATCACCTCAACTGTCTCTGCCCCCAACCCATCCACTGCCTCCCATCTTTCCCACTGACTGACCAATCTCCCACATTATCTGTATCTCTCTTCCCAACTCCTCCACTGTATCTTCTCTCTATCTCACTGTTGCTTTTGTCCTGCCCATTTCAACCATTGTTTCTTCTATTGTCTGATTCCTCACATTGGCCCTTTTACTCTCCTAAGTCTATAACTGGTGACCTTTAAGAGTGTAGCTGTTGCTGCACTACAACCCTTACCATTCACAGCTGGCCACCGGTCAGTAAAGAATTATAGGAAGTGAAGTCCTGCATCTGAATAGCAAAATATTGTAGTGCTGGAGTATGCTAAATGCTCTTGCATTTGAACATGTATTCCTCAGCAGGAGGAATCATTGAATAAACTCCCGTCCTACCACCCAGTTTATGTGTCTCTATTGGTGCCTCCTCTGACACAGGGACACTGGCTTTTGTACTGGGCTGGATTTACATCCCAGGCACCCCTGGGTAAGGCACTATAAGGATCCTTTTCTCTGCTATGGTCACATCCCCACTGCTCCTCATAACCCTGCCCCCAGTCCCATCTATTCTTTTCTGGCACAAACCACCCTTTGCCTATAACAAACAAGAACAAAATAGGTGTAAACCCATTGGTTGAGAGAGATCTCCCACAAATTTGGAACAGTGCATTTAAGAACTCTGTAGCATCCAAGGGGGTAAATAGTAGCCTGTAAAGTAGTATACAACTGGTGCAGGAACATTGAACTTGCTCTGAATTGTGGGTGTGGCCAGCACAGCTGAAGCACTCCTCAAAAATGGGAGTAATAGGCAGTTGCCTACTATGCCTACTGGGAAATCCAGCCCTGCTTTTATGTTATGGTAATATGTTCAAAAGAAAACTAGAGTCATTTTTAGTTTAAACCTACTGCACCAGAAAGAACAAAGAAACATTTCCATTGATCTAAATGGTACTTTTAATGCCTTAAATACTAGACAGGCTCCTCAATAATAGGATGCCTCTCTAGTATTCATGGAGTTAACCCTTTCAGTGTCAGAGGCTTGGAAAATTTTTTGTACCATGTTCACTGGAGATGTTCTCAGCATTTTTGCTATCCATCTATTTAGGTATGATTCCAGCTGGTAATTTTCTGGTTATGTAAGGAAAACTACAAATTCTTGTTTCTTTTTTTTTTCAGCTTCTTTATGGCACATCACGAGAACTTAATTTTGAATTTTGTGATAAGCTATAATGTCATAAATACAAAAATATAAAAAAATACTTATTTTGACATGATAAACGATATATCAAACACATTTATATTGGTAAAGAAAATTTCAATTATTTTCTAAAATCCTTGAATCGTCTAAGTACAAAAATGCCAAATAAGTATAATTGTACCTACATGCATAACCTGCACAGTCCCCTAATTAAAAACTTTTTAAACTAAAATGCACATTCCATTGTTTACATGGTAAAAGTACCCTAAAATAGCTCAATAACGATATAAATGCATATATTTCCTGAAAGTATATATCCTACTGCATCAAATCAGGGTTCACTTGGCTTTCTACTCTTAGCCTGATATGCAAAACTTTTCCAGAAGATGAAACTAAAAGAAAAAATAAGCATTTATTTACATTTCAACCATTTCTTCTTCTTTATTTATATAGCGTCTATTTATTCCGCAGCTTTGTACAATAGAGAATAGACATACAGAGATATTAAAAAGAACAAATATAACGAATATAGAGACAGAACGATCAGAGGGCCCTGTGTGTGAGAGCTTACAGTCTAGAGGAAGGTAGGATGGACACAGATGGAGTAAGTGCTAATGGGTGTAAGTGCCTCCTGCCACATGAACTGCCAGTCAGTGGGTGGGAGAGAGGTTGAGTGCAGTGGTCCAGGGAAGGTGTGGTTCTTGGTGATAATGTTTATGGAGGTAGTTGATAAGCTTCTCTGAAGAGGTGAGTTTTCTGAGAGTGTCTGAAGGCTGAGGATGAGTCAAATTTTGAAAACTATACCATTTACTGTTGTGTTCAGTAAGTTCTACTAGCCCAAGAAAAATTCAATGGGTTAACATACTGTGGAGGGTGCAGAAAGCACAAACTGCACCTGCTATTTTTCTTTTGTGAAATGACGTGCCTGGAGTTAAATGGTCATAACCATTAGAGATATGAGGAAAAGGTCAATAAGGCATACCATTTTGGAAAGTAGACATTCACCAGCATCAAATGATGGACCATATTTCCTATAGACTAGTGTACACAAACTTTTTGACAATGTGGTGCTATACGAAAAAAAACACTTCAGTCACTTCAAAGATACTAAAATATTTCAACACCATGGGATTTCCTAGTGTATTCAGTACCTAACACCAGCCAGAGAAAAATTGTACCCCATTGGAACGGGTTGATATACAGTAGTGGGTGCCAGGGGCATTGCTAATGGGGAAGCACGTAGTATATGTATGATTCTGTGACTACCAATGGAACAAGGCTGAAGGGGATCAGAGTTTGTATGCAGGGGTCTGTGGCTAATAGAGCATAGTGAAATCAGGCTGGGGGGTCCAGACAATGTATGGGGATATGTGACTTCCAGTGGGAGGTATAACCAAGCTTGTGGGTCAGACAGTGAATGGGGGGATCTGTTGTGGAATGAGGCAGGGATGGTCAGATAATATACTATTGGGCAAAAGTTTTAGAACACCCCTGTGCTGTCTTCAGGACAGGTGTGTAAGAAATGTTTGTTTAAATAGTTATGTTAAGGTTTGTTAAGTTGCCCTATTATGTAATGCATAAGTGTTGGCACCATCTAGTGGCCATTTATTTTAATTGCCAAGGTTTTATACAATACTTTAGGCTATGATATAATTCCTTTTCCTGCTACTAGCAGAGACTTGTGGGAAGGGGAAAGCTATTTTCTTCACCGTATGAAGCTGGGAAGAGCTCTTGACTTCAACCTCTCCTCTTATGGAAGCATCGTCGGTAAGAGACAAAAGTGTACCATTTCTTCAGCTACCTTACTGTTTCCAGCTGATTTAGAGACACTTTGTTTATGCCATATTTGCTGTACATCTGTATTATCAGCCAGCTGCTCCTTTAGATAGTTCAGCAGTCTGGATAACTTACATATGACTAGTGATGATCGAGCACCCCAATGCTCGGGTGTTCGGGTGCTCTGGCCGAGCGCCCCCGGAGGCTCGAGTGCTCGGCCGAGCACCCGAACCCCATTGAAGTCAATGGGAGGACTCGAGCATTACACCAGGCACCCCCTGCTCTGATGAGGGGAGGGTGCCTGGTTCATAGGAAAAGGTCAGAAAATGATGGAAACACCACAGAAATGGTTCAGGGACAGCATAGGGAGGATGTCTGGATGCATCTTGGACTCCAACGTCGCTGCTGGGAACAATGTTTCGCCCGTAGTACGCCATTTTTACAGACTGACCGTAAAACACACAAAAAGGAAGATAAAAACGACTTTAGGTGAAAAATTGTTACCAAACAGTATTTGATGTATATTTACTTGTATATCATCTGCAAATTCTGCAAAAAATGTCATCGATTTTTCTGAACTGGGGCCATGATTAAGAGGGAAACGTGCGCAGCGTAAAGCAGGTGTTCAACGTGGTTATGGCCCGGGTAAGGTACAGCATTCAGGAACGGAGGCCGCAGCTACCACAGGTTTTACAACATGTCCGTTTGCCCTTGTTAAGTCCAAAATGTATAGTCGGAACAGTGGGGTCTGATCCATTGAGTAAAAGTGACGAAGTGACTTAGTGGATGAAGCCAAGAACTACCTTCTGCTCTGTCGAACACCCCAGCCCTATTTAATTCAATGGGAGGACCTGAGGCACTCCGATACAACCTGTATATCACAAAATGGAGGGCCTCATTCACATTGTGGTACAATAGTTCAGGTAGTGGTCCAACACTCATAAAGCCTATGCACTAAGTGAAAGGGCTGCCAAAAATTAGACTGAAATGTCACTCCAATACACCCTTTATTACACATAAAGGAGGGCTTCATACACACCCTTGAAAAATTAGGATTAATGGCCTGCTGGTGACCCTCTAAAACATTAGGGGCGAGGGCATGCCGCTAAGCTGACCATCTAAAACATTAGGAATGAGGGTCTGCTGCTGAGCCGACCATCTAAAACATTATGGGTGAGGGTCTGCTGCGGAGCTGACCATCCTAAACATTATATGCGAAGGCCCGCTAGTGAGCTGACGCTATAAAACATTATATGAGAGGGCCCGCTAGAGAGATGACCCAATAAAACATTATATGAGAAGGCCCGCTGGTGAGCTGACCTATACAAAAATTGTCAAACAGGGCCCGCTGGTGAGCTGGCCCTATATAAAAATTATATCACAGGGCCCGCTGGTGAGCTGGCCCTATATAAAAATTATATCACTGGGCCCGCTGGTGAGCTGGCCCTATATAAAAATTATATCACTGGGCATATGGAAGAGGAGGAGGAGGATGAGAAGATTAAGAGTCAACCATATACCCGTTTTTTGGGTGGAAGGGGTGAATGGGAATACAGAGTATTCCCATCATTGTAAATAACATATCTAAAGTGACTTTATGTTCACCCGGGGCTTTCCTCCAGTGGAGTGGAGAAGTCAGGGGAAATCCAGGCCTTGTTCATTTTTATAAGTGTCAACCTATCAGCATTTTCGGTGGAAAGGCGGATACGCTTATCTGTTATGATGCCACTAGCAGCACTAAATACCCGCTCAGACAGAACGCTGGCGGCAGGGCAGGCCAGCACCTCCAAGGCGTAGAGTGCCAGTTCATACCACGTGTCCAGCTTGGACACCCAGTAGTTGTAAGGCACAGAGGGATCATTGAGGACGCTGACACGGTCTGCTACGTACTCCTTCACCATCTTCCAAAACTTTTCCCTCTTTGTGACACTAGGCTGCGCATCAGGGTGAGGGTGCTGGCGGGGTGTCATGAAGGTGTCCCACGCCTTGGAGAGTGTTGCCCTGCCTTTGTCGGAACTGCTGTGTGCTCCCCTTTTCTCCCCTTCTCGGTTGGCCAAGGTAGCACGTACTCTGCAGCCAGCGTTGTCAGATGGAAAATTTTGGAGCAATTTTTCGACAAGAACCTTCTGGTATTGCACCATTTTGCTTGTCCTCTCCACCGGAGGAATGAGAGATGAGAAATTCTCTTTGTAGCGGGGGTCCAGAAGGGTGAACACCCAGTAATCCATGTTGTCTAAAATGCGTATAACGCGTGGGTCACGGGAAAGGCAGCCTAACATAAAGTCAGCCATGTGTGCCAGAGTACCAACAGGCAAGATTTCGCTGTCCTCACCAGGAGGATGACTCTCAATCTCCTCATCCTCTTCCTCCTCTTCTGCCCACCCACGCTGAAGAGATGGAACTAAAGTTCCATGGCTACCCTCTGTAGCGGAGGCAACCGTGTCTTCCTCCTCCTCCTCCTCCGCCTCCTCCAATTGTCGCTGAGAAGACGAAGTGAGGGTGCTCTGGCTATCACCTTGTGTAAGCTCTTCCTCCCGCATTTCCACCTCTTCCACATGCAAAGCGTCGGTTTTAATTGTGAGCAGCGAGCGTTTCAGTAGACACAGAAGTGGGATGGTTACACTGATAATAGCGTTATCGCCGCTCACCATCTGTGTCGATTCCTCAAAATTGCGTAAAACCTCACAGAGGTCTGACATCCATTCCCACTCCTCACTTCTGATTAGAGGACGTTGAACGGAGAGGCGACGACCGTGTAACAGCTGGTACTCCACTACTGCCCTCTGCTGCTCACAAAGCCGGGCCAACATGTGGAAGGTGGAGTTCCAGCGCGTGCTCACGTCACACAGCAGCCGGTGAGCTGGCAATTGTAAGCGCTGCTGCAGCTTCAACAGGCCGGCTGAAGCTGTAGATGACTTACGGAAATGTGTACACACGCGGCGCACCTTCGTCAAGAGATCATGCAAATTGGGGTAGGTTTTTAGAAATCGCTGAACCACTAAATTAAATACATGCGCTAGGCATGGTACGTGTGTGAGCTTGCCGAGCTCCAAAGCCGCCACCAAGTTACGCCCATTATCACACACAACCATGCCTGGTTGCAGGTTGAGTGGCGAGAGCCACTGCTCGGTCTGGTGACTAATCCCCTGCAACAGCTCTAAGGCCGTGTGCTGTTTGTCCCCAAGGCAGATCAGCTTCAGCACGGCCTGTTGACGCTTCCCCACTGCAGTGCTACACTGCTTCCAGCTACCGGCTGATGGGTGAGTGGCGCTGCGCGCAGAGAATTCGGAGGTGGAAACGGAGGAGGAGGAGGAGGAGCCAATAACGTAGGTGCTGGCGGAAACCCTGATGGAGGTAGGGCCCGCAATCCTCGGCGTGGGTAGCACCTGTGCCATCCCAGGGTCCGAGTCGCTCCCAGCCTCCACGACATTCACCCAGTGTGCCGTCAGGGAAATGTAGCGTCCCTGGCCACAAGCACTTGTCCATGTGTCAGTCGTTAAGTGGACCTTCCCAGTAACTGCGTTGGTCAGGGCACGGGTGATGTTAAGGGACACATGGTGGTGTAAGGCGGGGACGGCACACCGGGAAAAGTAGTGGCGGCTGGGGACTGCGTACCGAGGGACAGCTGCTGCCATCAGGCTGCGGAAGGACTCAGTCTCCACAAGCCTAAATGGCAGCATTTCGATGGCCAGTAATTTGGAAAGGTGTGAGGTTAGTGCTATGGCCTGTGGGTGGGTGGCTGGGTATTTTCGCTTGCGCTCAAATGCCTGGGGTAACGACATTTGGACGCTGCGCTGGGACAGGGAAGTGGATGTGGTCGCTGATGGTGCTTCAGATAGTACAGGTGCAGGGCGGGAGGTATGCGGGCCTGCGCCTTCTACAGGCAATTGGCCGGCACCGAAAACAGGGGAAGAGGAGGCAGTGGTGTGGCCTGCAGACACAGATGGGCGATCCAGGCGTTCCTCCCACTTATTACGGTGCTTGGATGCCATGTGTCGGATCATGCTGGTGGTGGTGAGGTTGCTAGTGTTCATGCCTCGGCTCATTCTGGTGTGGCACAGGTTGCAAACTACAATTCTTTTGTCGTCCGCACTTTCCTTAAAAAAACGCCATACCGCGGAACACCTAGCCCTTGGCAAGGGAGATTTACGCAAGGGTGTGCTCCGTGGAACATTTGCGGGCCGGTTTGGTGCGGTCCGCCTTTTCTTTAGCCACACCACTGCCTCTTCCAGCCTGTTGCGGTGCTGCAGATGGCTCACCCTCAGGACTGCTGTCATCGCTCGGCTCTCCACCTTCCCAGGTGGGGTCAGTGACCTCATCGTCCACCAAGTCCTCCTCCACATCCTCACTCTGATCATCCTCCTCATTTCTTGATCCCACCACATACTCAGTCATTGACAACTGTGTATCATCCTCCTCATCAAGGTCTTGAGACAGTAATTGTGGTTGATTTGATGGCAACTGTGTCTCATCATCATCATCATCCACTTCCTTTGACCTTAAATGCCGTTCCCCTCTGTCATCTTCTTGTGATTGGGTACCCCCTAGAGGTTGTGAATCAGGGCACAAGATCTCATGTTCCTCTGCAAGCGTGCTTGGAGAGAGGTTCAAATGAAGGATTGGTGATGAGACGAGCTGCTCACTATATCCCAGTGTGGGATCACTTCTTTGGCCAGACCCTCTATGGTGGGAGGAAGGATGATCAGGGTGAGGATTATGTTGACCAGACTCTTGGCTACTGAGAGTGGACTTGGTGGAAGACAGGGTGGTGCTTAACCGACTGGAAGCAGTATCAGCTGAAATCCAACCGACCACCTGTTCGCAGTGGTCTGACCTCGAGAGTGATGTCCTGCGACGCCCTGTAAACTGAGACATGAAGCTAGGTATGGTGGATGTCTTTCTGTCTTGTGCTCTGGCACCAGGCACAGTTTCTCCGCGTCCTGACCCGCGCCCTGAACTATCAGGATCACGTCCACTTCCCCGTCCCTTTTTACCCGCCTTCTTCATATTACACGGAATATATGCCGCTAATCTGCGGCTAGGCACACTAAACAGAATGTGACGCTAATCTGCGGCTAGGCACACTAAACAGAATGTGACGCTAATCTGCGGCTAGGCACAGTGAACGGAATATGTGACGTTAATTTTAAAATTTGCACACTAAACAGAATGTGAAAATAATCTGCGGCTAGGCACACTAAACAGAATGTGACGCTAATCTGCGGCTAGGCACAGTGAACGGAATTTGTGACGTTAATTTTAAAATTTGCACACTAAACAATATGTGCCGCTAATCTGCGGCTAGGCACACTAAACAGAATGTGACGCTAATCTGCGGCTAGGCACAGTGAACGGAATATGTGACGTTAATTTTAAAATTTGCACACTAAACAGAATGTGAAAATAATCTGCGGCTAGGCACACTAAACAGAATGTGACGCTAATCTGCGGCTAGGCACAGTGAACGGAATATGTGACGTTAATTTTAAAATTTGCACACTAAACAATATGTGCCGCTAATCTGCGGCTAGGCACACTAAACAGAATGTGACGCTAATCTGCGGCTTGGCACAGTGAACGGAATATGTGACGTTAATTTTAAAATTTGCACACTAAACAGAATGTGAAAATAATCTGCGGCTAGGCACACTAAACAGAATGTGACGCTAATCTGCGGCTAGGCACAGTGAACGGAATATGTGACGTTAATTTTAAAATTTGCACACTAAACAGAATGTGAAAATAATCTGCGGCTAGGCACACTAAACAGAATGTGACGCTAATCTGCGGCTAGGCACAGTGAACGGAATATGTGACGTTAATTTTAAAATTTGCACACTAAACAGAATGTGAAAATAATCTGCGGCTAGGCACACTAAACAGAATGTGAAAATAATCTGCGGCTAGGCACACTAAACAGAATGTGACGCTAATCTGCGGCTAGGCACAGTGAACGGAATATGTGACGTTAATTTTAAAATTTGCACACTAAACAGAATGTGAAAATAATCTGCGGCTAGGCACACTAAACAGAATGTGAAAATAATCTGCGGCTAGGCACAGTGAACGGAATATGTGACGTTAATTTTAAAATTTGCACACTAAACAATATGTGCCGCTAATCTGCGGCTAGGCACACTAAACAGAATGTGACGCTAATCTGCGGCTAGGCACAGTGAACGGAATATGTGACGTTAATTTTAAAATTTGCACACTAAACAGAATGTGAAAATAATCTGCGGCTAGGCACACTAAACAGAATGTGACGCTAATCTGTGGCTAGGCACAGTGAACGGAATATGTGACGTTAATTTTAAAATTTGCACACTAAACAATATGTGCCGCTTATCTGCGGCTAGGCACACTAAACAGAATGTGACGCTAATCTGCGGGTAGGCACAGTGAACGGAATATGTGATGTTAATTTTAAAATTTGCACACTAAACAGAATGTGAAAATAATCTGCGGCTAGGCACACTAAACAGAATGTGAAAATAATCTGCGGCTAGGCACAGTGAACGGAATATGTGACGTTATTTTTAAAATTTGCACACTAAACAGAATGTGAAAATAATCTGCGGCTAGGCACACTAAACAGAATGTGACGCTAATCTGCGGCTAGGCACAGTGAACGGAATATGTGACGTTAATTTTAAAATTTGCACACTAAACAGAATGTGAAAATAATCTGTGGCTAGGCACACTAAACAGAATGTGACGCTAATCTGCGGCTAGGCACAGTGAACGGAATATGTGACGTTAATTTTAAAATTTGCACACTAAACAGAATGTGAAAATAATCTGCGGCTAGGCACACTATTAAAATGGCCCTTTTTGTCGCTGCGTTGTACACTATTTGTCCCTGTGCACCTAGTACAATGTCACCTAAATATCCCCCCCCCACAAAAAAAAAATGAAATTGTGGCCCCCCAAACAAAATATAAATGCTGCCCCCACACACAACAGTCCTAAAAAGGACTTTTGGGTCTTGATATAGTGTTCCAACACTTTTATTCTCCCTACACTGACTTTCCCTTCCTATCCTCATCTCTCCCTGGCTAAGACTGAGCCGAACTCGCTGGTCGGGTGCTATACAGCACCCGATCACGGGTTCTGGCCAGCCAATCAGTGTAATGCCAGCAGCCAACATGGCTGCTGGCATTACACTAATGTCAGAGCCTACCCGCACGTTTATTGGCTGCGCAGCAGCCGCGAAACGTGCGGGGAGGAGACCCGAACATGGCGGGCGAGCACATGCGGTACTCGTACGAGTACCGCCATGTGCCGAGCAGAGCGATGCTCGAGCCGAACCGAGCTTCGGCCGAGCATGCTCGCTCATCACTACATATGACCCATCACATTGTCAACATACTTTGTAACTGTATTGTTGTAATGGTGTGTCATCTTTATGTATTCTGTATTCTTACAGTTTGTATTGTTTGATTTTTCCCTCAGTTTTACCCCATCCCAAAGGCTGGTTATTAAAGACACAGACTTCAACCTAGTCTCATTTATTGAACTGTAGGAGGGTGTTTAGCTGCCTGTTGAGCTGCACATAGACCCCGGGGGTACATGTAGTGGAGGCAGGACAACCCCCATTTTTTCAGTTTTTATTTACACTTACGCAGTTTAATGTAACATAGTAACATAGTAAATTAGGTTGAATAAAGACACAGGTCCATCAAGATCAACTTTCACCTCATACCCCAGTAGTTTTATAGCTTTCCTGCTACCAAATAAGTTAGTCTTTATCAGACCTTCCTGATCTGCCTACTAATAAACAGTACAACTCTGTATATTCCCTTTGGAAATTAATGTATCCAATCTTCTCAATGTATTCTGAAAATAAAGCATAGAACAAATAAACAATTGGACATTAAAAAGAAATCATGGAATCGTTTTCCTTAACAAAACGCAATCTACATTTTTGACCTATTAAAGTAGCCACCTTTTGCAGATATAACAGCTGAACACACTCGTGGCATTCTTTCCACAATGGAAATCAATTATTATTCTGAAAGTTCTTCCCAACACTGTGGCAGAAGGTCCCACAAATGTATTGCTTTGCTTTCACCCTTCTGTCCAGTTCATCCCAAACCAGCTCAATGGGGTTTAAGTCTGGAGACTGTGCTGGCCATTCCATGATTTGAAGCCTACCATCTTATTCTTTTCTTCTAAGGTAGTTCTGACACAGCCTGGAGGTATGTTTTGGGTCATTATCTTGCTGTAGAATGAACCTCTAACCAACTAGGCGTGTACCAGAGGATATTGCATGGCGCTACCAAATGCTGTGGTAGGAGTGTTGGTTCATGGTGCCACTCGCTCTGGTTCCAGCAAATGAGCCCCAGACCATCACGCTTCCTCCTCCACCATTTTTGACAGTTGGTGCCACACACTGAGGAACCATCCTTTCGCCTACTCGACAGCATACAAAAACTCTGCGTGATGAACTGAAGATCTCAAATTTTGATTAATCGGTCCATAAGACCTTCTTCCAGTCTTCAGTAGTCCACTGGTTGTGCTTCATGGCCCAGGCAAGCCTCTTTTTCTTGTTATGCCATCTTAGCAATGACTTTCTTACTGCCACTCAACCATTCAATCCTTCATCTCGAAGTCTTCTTTTCACAGTTGAAACTGACACTTGCTTACTTCAATCGGTGTTAAGCTGTGCTTGAAGCTGTTGTGCTGTGAGACCCCTGTCATGCAAGCTGTTGACTCTCAGAAACTTGTCATTTGATTTTGTTGTGGCTTTGGGTTTTCCAGACCTCTTCCTGTCAGAATTTCCTCTAGTAATTGCCTTTTTTCGCCATTTTGAGAGCAATATACTACATCCTGCAGTATCTATCCAAATATTGCTTAAGGGGGTATAGTAACACAGTCTGTTCCAACACTGCTTTTATACGGATAGACGGCTTGTAAGTAATCAACAAAAGTTGGGACACCCGTAGGCATTGTTAGCATGAACTTTCAAGGATAAATTTACTTATATTGCTGCAGAACAACTTTAAGTTGTTAACCCATTATGTCTTCCCTGAAAAGGTCTTTTTGTATAACTCTGAAATGTACATTATTTTTCAGTTTCTGTTAACCTAAGCTTTTTTTCCCACCTCTGGCAGTTTACCACTTACCTTTGCACCATTTCAGATTATTCACTGGACTGGTGTAAATTTCAATAAAAACTGGAAAAATGGGGGTGTTCTAAAACTTTTGACTGGTAGTGTATATGTAAGAAGGAATGGACAGAGGATCAGAGTGCTGGGGAGAGGCATATTTGTGAGTTCCAAAGGCATGCCCAGTACTTTGCAAATCATTGTACATTGTAGCGCCATGGCATGAGGTTAAAAGCAACATTTACATCAACAACGTTTGCTTGCTACCTGTGGTAGAGCTGGTTTGCCCAGAATTACTCTACTTTGCCTTTAAACATAAGATCTACTTGTTTCTTTAGAAAACGTCATTTTTTACAAAGGTGCCTGGAAATAGTGCAGATGTGTTAGTGGCACTGAGAACTGGGAGATTGTTCTATTCTTAGATCAGCCTTTCAATGTGAGGAACACATTATGATATTACCTGAGAATAAAGCAGATGTTCAACTGTTATTGTATAGTGTGCGAGGCCATCCAGGCTATTACCCCATAACCCCATTTTTCATTATCATCTTCCACATTTGCTGTGCATTAAGCACTTAGCATAAAGCTTTATAAGGATGTAAGAAGATTATTAGTAATTTGTGTTTGCATTACTGAGACTCAATGTCATTAGGCTATAGATAATCATGAATAGGTACAAGGGAAGGAGTTGATGTGATTAAGGGAAATTGTATTAAAAATGTGTTGTTAGCTTTTTTTAAGTTGATTTTTTTAAATGGGCTTTAGAATGTTACAAGTATAGCTACATAGCAAAGTATGTTGAAAAAAGACACAAGGACATCAAGTTCAACCTTTGACCTTTTAGTATATATTAATATTAAAGTGGTAATGTCACCTTGTTCAAGTTTTCATATCCTAAAACTTCATTAAAAAATACTTGTGATTCATGTCAGCCAAAAGACAAACAAATGTATATGCCATATGCTGATATATGCTAATGAAGCTGGCACTGCAATTCCATATGCCAATTAAGCTTTTCAGTGTGCTTTCATTTGCTGCTTAAGTTCTGTGCTGCATTAAGAGACTTTCACTTTCACGTTTTCCCAGAAATAAAAGTTTGAATAACTTCTAAACTATGTATCTTCTGGTCTTTTGGCAAACATAATACATTGGCAGTTTTGAATGAATTTTTCAAATATGCAAAAAATGCAATGTGTCTGGTCCACTTTAAAAAGGCACCCAAAAGGAAATTCACTTGGAATCTCTAAGCCAGGGCTGTCCCAGTTCATTCCTCCAGGGCCAGCAACAGGCCAGGGTGTAAAGATTTCTCTTATTAAACACAGGTGAGTTAATCAGTGGCTCATTCATTTTGACAGACTAACCTGGGCTTAAGCAGGGAAATCCTAAAATCCTGGGCTGTTGGTGACCCTTGAAGACTGAACAAGGACAACAGAGCCAAACACTAAGGGGATGTACTAATATGATCCCATATTAAAATAGGTTGTGGAATCAGTGTTTTAGTTCAGCATTTGCCTAATGTCAGTTTTCTAAGCTACTTACACCAAAATGTGTCCTATATATCCTGTTTGTGCCAGTGGGTGGGTAGTTGGGAAATGTATTGCCATTTTGGGGTGTTCCTTTCCTTTATGCCTTGTTTAATGCAATGTACTATCAAGTTGTAGAGGAGATTGGTGTTAACATTACTCCATTTCCATGCTAAAGGGGAGGCATTCAGGGTTTGCTGACTCTTAAAGGGGAAGTAGCACTGTGATATTATATCAATTTAGCTGGCACTAGTGTAAGTGCAGTAGCGAGTCAGAGTTTCTGCCAAATAAAGGTTTAGCCCAGCACTCTGCTCTCCACTGTTATATCATTCCAGTTATGTCCCTCTTTCTATGTGCCATGTGTTATATGCCCCATGTGTTACACATTTCCTAGAATTCACTTGGAGTTGCTCCCCTTTGGGTTGTTCCACTGGTTAGCATTACCCCTGGATCACTCTTCAGGAGACTAGGAATGTTACACTGTTATATATTTCTTTCTAGTCCACTGTGGAAATCATGCAATAAAGTATCTTCCTGTAAGAGGTAGGGCACTCTGGAGGTGGAGTCTCCCACTCAGTGCCACTTTACTTCCCTACACAGCCAACTACAGACCCATGTTTCTCTGTACAGGAGCCTGCATAGGTTGAAAGCCTAATTTGCCCCATTGCTGCTATGTCTGTCTATGAAGGGGGTCCTTGTGATTTGGAACCAGGACCACCCTGCTGCCCTCAAAAGATTTTATCAATTTGGGGGAGGGGATTTTCTCCCAGTGGAAGGGGATTCTTTTAAGGGAGATGAGGAAATGGGGAGAATGTTGCTAATTCCTGTCTTACTCCTGGGGATTCATTAGAGGAAGACCCTGGCTCCTCTGTAGATTTGGGTGGTTTTGGAAACCCTTAAGGTTTTTGAGACCTCACATTCGTGTTCCTCATCTCCAGACAAAAGGGATGCAATACTTTTCCCTTACTATCATTCACTTGACAAAGTTGTACTTGAGGAGAGGAAGTCACCTGGGAAGAAATTATTTATCTCCAGGTACTTATCTGTTTTATACTCTTTTTCCGCAGCTGCACTGAAGCAGAGTACTACCTCCCCCAGCAGCTGACCCATTTTATAAGCACATAGCATTACCAGTTGTAGATGCAGCTGCTTTCAAGGATCAGTCAGATAAGCATGGTTGACTGGAGCCATGGTTGTTTGGGGGGACAAGGTGTTGCATGTGGTCCATTCAAACACTCCAAAAGGGGATTTTGGAATTTCCATCTCTAAGATTCTTGGGGTCAATGACACTACCAAGTTCATTTACAAATCTTTACTTCTGTCTGTCGCATTGCTCAGTACCCTTTGGTTGGAGATTTACTGTGTTGATCAGTCTTCTAAGAAATCCATGGTTTCTCTTCCATTTCTTGGGCAAGTAACTGTTTGGTCTAGAACTCGAGAAAGTCATAAGTCATGCTATTGGGAGCAAAAGTGTTCTCTTGCCTCAGGTTACCCCTAAGCGTCATTCCTTTCCATGGAAATCTTGCAGCTTTCCCTGCCACTGCCAGTACTTGTATGTGCCCAAATCTCCTACTTTCTCTGTGATCTAGTAGCACCCTTCTCTGAAATATAAGCAAGCATAGGTGAGTAGAAGCCCCACACTGACAAATCTACCTCTGCATGACTCGTGGTGGTCTGGTCTGCCTCACACGATCACAGGATATGTGCATCTCTTTCATGGTATGTGGACTTGCTTCCTGGATGATCCTTAGGTTTTAAGACCGTGTCAGGAGGTTATCACATAGATTTTAAATCACCTCCTCCTCTTCTGGGTTTTGTTCATGTTTGAGATCCCTTACGACCCATTGCCTTGCTGCCAGATGTACAGACCTTTGTACAAGGAGTGGTTCATGCCTACCCTGTCTTTCAGGAACCCACTCCTCCATGGAAGTTAATCTTGGTTCTGAAAGTCATTTAGCAGGATCCTTTGGAGCTCTTGGCTTCTGAATCTCTTCGTTCCTTAACTCTCAAGTCATTTTCCTGTTTGTGATTGTGTCTTTTCGCAACATGGATGACATACAGACTTTGTCTTACAGACATCCCTTTCTGATTTTTCATGCAGATAGGGTGGTACTACAAACACCCTTTGGGTTTCTTCCACTAGGCCTATATAATTCAGAGTCACGTCTAATTCCACCAGAGTAGTGGGTGCTTCCTGGGCATACAAGAATCAGACTTCTGTGGAGCAGTTATGCAAGGTGACAAAGTGGTAATTGCTTTCTACGTTTGCTAAATGTTATAAGGTCAATATACTTGCTTCTGCTGTAGGTGTTACAGGCCATAGTGCCTGTATAGGAGATTTTCTTTCCAGTAAACTTATTTCTGATGTTTGGTTGTGTGTATTAGTGTCCATAGACCCCTAAGGTTCATTCTTGTCATTATTGTTACCACTTTGTCTCTGTTGAGATTAGTTTGCATTTTGAGGGGAGTTTCCTCTCCCATTCTGTAATCTTGGTGAGATAGCCATGGTATATCCCCATGGTTCATGTGTTCCACGATGGGTAAAAGAGAGGGCATACCACTTTGAAAAAAGGCAGGGTTGTCCTTTGGGTTCTCTGGCATAGTGACCACCTTCATGCCCTACAAGAACCAACAAGAGAGATGAGGTGGTCCCCCCTAGTGTAGAGACATCTGGTAACATAGAAACATAGTAATCTAGGTTGAAAAAAGACTTGCGTCCATCTAGTTCAACCCTTTTCCTATTCCTGTTAACCATTGTTGATCCAAAAGAAGGCAAAAAACCCCTCAATATAGCAATTTCAAATTCTGCCTTGAAAGGGGGGAAAAAATTCCTTCTTGATTCCAAATGGCAATCAGATTTCTCCCTGGATCAACAAGCCCTAACTAAATATTAATCCCAATACTAACGTACATAGACCTCTATGTTATGCTCTTTTAAATAAGTATCCAGGCCCCTTTTAAAGGCATCTAATGTATTCGATAGCACCACCTCCTCAGGCAGTGAGTTCCATACCTTTATTGTCCTCACTGTAAATCTGTTGTAGATTAAATCTCCTTTCCTCAAGTCTAAGCGGGTGGCCCCTTGTCCTGTGTACTGTTCTGTTAATGAACAGGTCTTTGGAGAGCCCTTTGTATGGGCCCTGAACATATTTATATAGTGTTATCATATCCCCTCTAAGATGCTGTTTCTCTAGTGTGTACAAGTTTAACTTTTCTAGCCTTTCTTCATAACTAAAACTTTCCATTCCCCTTACTAGTTTTGTAGCCCTCCTCTGCACTCTTTCTAATTCCATAATGTCCTTTTTCAGAAAGGGCGCCCAGAATTGAACAGCATATTCTAGGTGGGATCTTACCATGGACCTGTAAAGAGGCATAATTATATCTTCCTCCCTTGAGTCAATACCCCTTTTAATACATGCCAATATCTTATTGGCCTTTGGCCAGCTGGCACTGCATGCTACTGCTAAGTCTATTGTCTACCATTACTCCCAAATCCTTTTCATTAGTAGATTACCCAAAATGCATAACTTTACACTTGTCTACAGTGAATCTCATTTGCCATTTGCCTGCCCAGTTACTCAATTTGTCCAAATCCTCTTGCAATGAAGACACATCCAGTTCAGACCTTATTACCTTACTTAATTTTGTGTCATCTGCAAACACTGATACAATGCTCCCTATGCTCTCTGGGAGGTCATTAATAAACAAATTAAAAAGAAGAGGACCCAGGACAGATCCCTGAAGTACTCCACTTATCAAGTTTATCCAACTGGAGAACTTGCCATTTACTACCACTCTTTGCATTCTATCTTTCAGCCAATTTCCAATCCACACACAAACATTTTCCCTTAGGCCTATTTCATTCAATTTGTACAGTAACCTCTTGTGTGGAACTGTATCAAATGCCTTGGCAAAGTCTAAATAGATCACATCAACTGCCGCTCCCGCATCTATATTATTACTCACTTTTTCATAAAATGCGATCAAGTTAGTTTGACAAGACCTGTCTTTCACAAAGCCATGTTGGCTATTACTAATGATATTCCTGTTCGAGCAGAATTCTTGAATATATTCCCTTAGCAACCTTTCAAACAGCTTCTCTACCACAGATGTCAAGCTTACAGGTCTGTAATTTCCTGGCTGTGACTTTGATCCCTTTTTAAATATGGGCACCACATCTGCTTTACGCCAATCCATGGACACTATACCTGAAATAAAAGAATCCCTGAAAATCAAATATAATGGTCTGGCCAGGGTCTGGCTTAGCCCTTTAAGTACCCGTGGGTGTATACCATCTGGCCCCGGAGCTTTGTCTACCTTAACACCATTCAATTGTTTTAACACTTTTTCTTGTGTTAGCCAGTCCCATGCTTGCTGTGACTGTTCTGTAAAAGTAGTTTGCAGATTCTTGTCCATTGGGTCTTCCTTGGTAAAAACAGAAGAAAAGAAATTATTTAAAATATCTGCCTTCTCTGTGTCCCCCTTCACCATCTCACCCGTTTCAGATAACAAGGACCCAACATAATCAGACTTTAATATTTTGCCATTAATGTATTTAAAGAATTTCTTTGGGTTGCTCTTGCTCTCCTTAGCAATATTTTTTTCATTCTCCAGTCTAGCTAATTTAATAGCCTTTTTACAGGTTTTGTTGACATTTTTGTATTCTTCAAATGCCTCTGCTGATCCCTCAGCTTTGTAATGTTTAAATGCTGCCTTCTTGTTATTTATTTTTATTTACTTTACTGGTTAGCCACATTGGTTTTAATTTGCTTCTTTTGCATTTGTTTCCAACAGGGATACATTTATATGTGTATTTTTGCAATGTTATTTTGAAGGCATTCCACTTACCTTCTTTGTTTTTTCCTGAAAATATTTCAACCCAGTCAACGAGACCAATGGATAAATTAAACCTGCTAAAGTTGGCCTTTTTAAAATTCAGTGTTTTGGTGGAACCCATACCAAATTGCTTTTTTGAATTAATCTCAAACGATACCATGTTATGGTCACTAATCCCCAAGTGCTCCCTAACTTGGATGTTAGAGATAAGTTCTTCATTGTCAGTTATTACCAGATCCAGACATGCATTCCCTCTGGTTGAGGTCTGCACAAGTTGAGACAAAAAACTGTCATTCAACAAGTTCATAAACTTGCTGCTTTTAGCAGAATTAGCTGTTCCATTTTTCCAGTATATTTCTGGATAATTAAAATCCCCCATAATTATAGTTCTTCCTATTTGAGAAGCCTTTTCTATTTGCATTAATAGCTTTGATTCTTCAAGGTCACCAATGTTTGGTGGTTTATAACAAATACCCACTAATATTTTCTGGGCAGTTTTACCCCCAGTGACTATTTCAACCCACAGGGATTCCACATGTTCAGTACTGTCATCACATATATCTTCCCGCAAGTGATGCAATAATGCTGGTTTGACATACAGACAGACCCCACCACCTCTTTTGTTTGACCTATCTTTTCTAAATAACATGTAGCCCTCCAAATTGATTGACCAATCATGTGTGTCATCCCACTATATTTCTGTTATGCCTATCAAGTCATAGTTTTCAGTTTCAGCTACCAGCTCCAGTTACCCTATTTTACCAGTTAAACTTCTGGCATTTGCAAGCATACAATTTATGCCACAGCTATGTTCCATTTGTGATTTAATTTTGATGTGGTTTATAGGCTTCTCCCTATCATCTGTACTAAACCCGCCCCCAGATTCTTCCACCTGGTTATTAACTACATCGTCTTCCCTTTCTATACTATCTATCCCAGTATTTGTTGGCCCCTCCCCCCCTTCCTAGTTTTAAATCTCCTCCAACTGTCTAGTCATCCTCTCCCCAAGCACTTGAGACCCTCTTGCATTCAGGTGCAATCCATCCCTACTATAGATATTGTACCCTAAAGCAAAAGCAGCCCAGTGCTCTAAAAACACAAAGCCCTCCTTCTTACACCAGGACTTCAGCCATGCATTGAGCTCCCTAATCTCCCGCTGTCTCTCTGGCGTAGCGCATGGCACAGGTAGTATCTCTGAGAATACTACCTTGGAGGTCCAGTTCCTAATCTTACTCCCTAAATCCCTAAAATTACCTTTTCGGACTCTCCACCTTCCTCTTAATTTGTCATTGGTACCAATATGCACCAAGACAGCTGGATTCTCTCCAGCCCCTCCCAATAACCTGTCCACCCTGTCTGCAACATGCCGAACCCGGGCACCCGGGAAACAGCAAACCATTCGGTTGCTGCGATCAGAGCCACAGATTACCCTATCTGTTCTCCTAATAATGGAGTCCCCTACCACCACAACCTGCCTAGGCTTCACTTTCCTCTGGATCCCCTCTGTGCTAAAGGAGCTGTTCTCCCGGCTGTTAGGGAGAACAGTCTTCTCCAGCAATTCCACTTCTGGGTTTGCCTCCCCAACATCTTCACTTAAATGAGCACATTTGTTGGGATGGAAAAACTCAGGACTAGCTGCCCTCTTCCTCTTCCCTCCCCCACTGCAACCACTTCTAACTGTCACCCAGCTATGTGCCTGGTTCCCTTCTAGCTGGTCTCCTCCCTCTTTGCTAGGTATTACTCCATCACCAAATCACCCCACATGTGGGTACTCCCCAAAAAAAGTGTCTGAAAACCAATTATATAGTTAGGAGCAACAGCGCTCTTGGGTTATGAAAACTGCCCCAGTAGCAGTGTATAGAAACCTCTTTGTGATAAGTATACATACGCAACTTCTCCCACAACATTTCCTCCCAAGACAGCAATATAACATGAAATAAACCAACAAAAAGAGTGCCCAATTGTGTTACAACATCAAGACCATAACACGAATAAAACGAAATACATTTACATGTATTGATGGTTAGGGGGGAATAATATAACACACTGATAATCACACCTATTGAGAGATAATGCAGTCTGGGTCGGATGTTTGATTATTTTTATTGTTTTCTATATATATAAACTCATATTGTCTTATTATCATTATTATTAAACACATTTTGAATACTCATTATCCGGATATTGGATGTTTATTGGATGTGGTCCACCATATCTGGAGACCCAGCTTACACCGAGTTGAGGCAATGAGATCTGTTCACAGGCATATTAGTCAGCTTTGCATATCCCCATTGCTGACTATACTGAAATTTGTGTAAGATATATTTTATTACACCATTTATCGAGCTATAGCAATATCACACTATTGGGCCCCCTCTTTTTTCTTTGCTGTTTTATAATAGAAAAGGTGGCCACTCACCATTCACAAATAATTTAAAAAAATACATAATAAGATATAATATATAAAAACATCAATGTGTCACTATGGCCATGTTCCTGCCCTACTTATCTTTTTCTTCTTTCTTAGCTATACATTGAAACTGAGCCTATTGGGTAAGCGTAAAGTGGAGCTGGGAGAGTTTGACCACCTTCCTGACCTACGTCTCTTTTTCTTCTATCTTTGCTATATACTAACAGTGAGTCTACTAGGTGGGGGTAAAGTGGGGCTTGGAGGGAGTCTCCACCTCCAAAGAATTCTGCTAATGCCCAGTCATCTAGAAGAAGATGCTTTACCCCATGGATCCTGTGTTCCAGCAGGAAAAAGAGAAAATAATTTACTGGTAAGGACACAAAAAAAATCCCAATTTTGCTGTGTTTTACTATTTATATAAAATGTTAATGCGCAGATATCAGCTTCAGCTGTGGATTTGGACAGGCAAACCCCTGTGGAGTAACAACAAAAGAGTATTTTGAATGCTAATCAGTATCTGCTAAGTTTGCCTGGCTAAATATCTTCAGCATGAGTGGAAAGGGTGAACTATGACTGAAGACTAAAGCACAGACTTTGACTGATTCCCTGTTACTGCCCCTGATTCATCCTCCAGGTTTTCTCCTGACTAGATAATGGTGTTGGTATTATCTATGTGTGGTCAACAGAGTCCCAAACCTTAATTTAACTATGTACAAAAGATAACAGCTATAGCTATAGCACCTGCTAATAAAATATCCTTATTAATAAGTCTAGGCTGAAAGGGATTTGGCTGAGAAATTTCACCCCAGCCTCCACAGGAGCTAAATCAGATGCCTTGTCAGTCTACCAGTAAATAGGTGTCCTAGCCAAATTCAGTAAGGTAGACCTAGGGAGAACAGCACCTAAGTGCAGGCAGCATTTGATACACTCCAGTAGGAAAAGCCTGTGGTTGTGGCAATCACAAACTTAGATTATACTCAGGTGCCTCATGTTGCTGTATGTATCTTGAAATAATAATTTGTTTGTGACTGTAGCCCAAAAAAGTCCTTCCTGACTCCAAATGGCAGTCGGTTAATTCCTTTCTGCTTTGAAACCAACTTTAATAATTCTCAATATTGTTCTATACCAGAAAGGTAGCCATTACTTTTTTTAAAGAAATCTACAGTACCTGTAAATACAGCATCCCGTGTCCATTACTGTAAAAAAAAAACCTGCCTTTATGTTGGTTGAATGTGCCTTTGCTCTAGTCTTAATGGATGACTTCTTGTTTTTTACTCAGCTCTTTGAATAAATAGTTTCTTACAGAGTTATTTGTATTGACCTTGAATACATTTGTAAATGATAATCATATCACCCATTAGACATCTACATTTTTTTTGCACATCTCTTTCTCCAGTTCAATAATGTTTTTTTAACATCTGGTGCTAAAAGTTGTACTCCATATACTAGATCTGGCCTTATCAAGGATTCATAAACAGGTAGAATTAAATTCTCATCCCATTTTATACAGGAAAGTACCCTATTGGTTCATGCATTGGCTAAGTGGCACTACACACTGCTGTGGTATATTGTCTATCAGTACTCTTAAATCTTTCTCCAACAATGATTCTACAAGTAGTTTCACATTTGGTACATATGTAGCATGGTTGTTTCTGCAGCCCAAATGCCACTTTTCTGCCCATTCACTCCGTTTATCCATATATTAAAACATCTAGTTCTGTATGTATTTCCTTACCCAGCTTAGTGTCATCAGCAAAAACTGAGACATTACTTTCCATAGCCACTTCTAGATCATTAATAAGTTAAAAATCATTGGTACCAGAACTGAACCCCGTGGCATCCTACTTGCAACTTGTTACAATTAGAGGTCTGGAATTTCAGAATAAAGATAAAGACACACTGCAGTGAAAACTATAAACTACAGTTTATTGAACATGCAATAATTAAACAGGTTAAGCACTACAGTTTATTAAACATGCAATAATTAAACAGGTTATGAGATAAACATCCTACCAGAGTTCACAGGCGTATGCGAGACATACCAACTCTGGGATATAAAAAGAGAACTTTCTGCCAGAGTTCACAGGCGTATGAGAGACATACCAACTCTGGGATATAAAAAGAGAACTTAAAAGAGAACTTAAAAGATACTTTGCTACGGGGAGCTGCACATCAGTGTGGGAGAGCCGTCCACACTAAACTCTGTAGTATCGTTACACAGGTGAACAGCCAAACAGACCTGACATCCCAAATGGCTAAACAGTAACACACAGGTTTGGATGAGGTACAATCTCTACCTCTCAGACTTGAGACCAGGTACACACTCCCTAAGTCTCCAAAATGGCTCTGAGCTCTGTTGTGTTGAGTAAAGGGTGAAATACAGACTACGCCCTTCTAGGATACAAGGGATGTCTAACACTACGCATGCGTATGTGCTTGGTTATATAACACTGAATATTGGAGATGACACTACCTGTCTCTCATAAACACTACGTAAGCTAGCATGGCCTGCCCCTCTACTGTTGCCAGCCAAAACTGCAGAGAATTAACCCCCAACTAACCATGAGAAGATCACCAAAAAAAAAAAAACATCCCTTACATTCCACCCTTGATCTCCTCACATCAGATAGGTAAGGGTGCACCTCTGCAGAAGTGGTACAACATGAGAAAGCAGGCACCCAATACATTTCCACATGATATACACAATAAGAACTATGATAAACACATACAACATGATCTGAAGGATGTCTGCAAACCAACACCCCCACACCTTTCAACCAATCAGCCGGATTCAGAACCAATCCAGCCAGCCTGTCATTTCAGTGTGGTGCTCAGCTGCAAAACGTTCCTTCAACTGTTCCACCTGTTGAATGTGAGCCTCAATTGCATTGGATACATATTAACAGAATGGCAATAGGATGGGCCTACAATAGTACACATGCCCCCTTGACTAGCAGTAAGATAATCTAGTACAAAAGTAATTTGCGCTAACTGTCTCTGGGTCATTCTCAAATCTTCTGCGATTAAGCGAAACACATCATCATGCAGTTCAGTGATATCCTTGATTAACTGAACTAGATCTGGGATATATATGCAGTTCATAGTCCCGTGGCATCCATAATATTCAGTCCCGCCAAAATGGAAAACCACAAGTTTCATACACCAAAGCAGTAGACGCCGTGGCAAGCAAAGCATAATGTTTTTATTATATCAGATGTCCCTTGTCCTTTGTTTGTGATGCAGGTTTCCCACATGCATTCCCAGTCATGGTAGTAGGGATAACCTATGGGACAAACATACATGGGTTTTAGTTACAAAACTTTCACTTAGCTCCCAATCTGCCACTTGCATTATCTCATTCCAAGTACACACCTCCTCTCTTCCACTCGCATTATCCCATTTCACGTACATATCTCCCTGATTCCACTTGCATTATCTCATTCCACACACATACAAACAGGAAACACTCACAATGCCACACTACACCCCTTCCTCAATTGTCTTTTCTGTAATATCTCTAAATGCAACCATAATCACCCTACTCTGTTCTTGTGTGTCACGACCCAACATTCGCTCCAAGGGAGTAACATCCTGAACAAGACACCCTTCCCCAGAGCGTGTGTGGGAGTCATCTTGTGTATTTGTTCCTTCAACAAGCCATGCATGCTTTCAAACATACCCGTTTCCTGCGGGTTAAAAGGGATATGGTACACCCAATGCACATCCCGTGTTGGAGCACACATCTTCAGCAACATGTCAGTATCGTCATTTTGTAGGGTTCCATAGAATTTGGTGCTCAGAGATCCTAGTTTCAGCTTTTGATCTTCCTGTGGTAGGGGCCCGAGGAAACTCATTTGCCCAGCCTCACCACCTGTAATGCCTTGATCTCTTTGTTCAGAGGTGGTCTGTGGTTTTTTCTTCTGTATAGCCTGACCAATGAGACACTTGATCACAATCTCTTTCACTTGATCCATAGTCAGAGAGATTCCCTTTAAATCGGTCCACTGGTAGAATGTTAATGCTTCTCTGTGTCCACCCTGGGCTTGAGCCCAGTCCTCCAACTTCAACAGTCCATTCATAGTCTGGAAGGGGTTCTGTGCCACACTGTCAGCCATCTCATTTTCCAAGAGACCAGTATGTCCATCAGCAATGGGCCACTTGTTGCTTTGTGCCCACAAGATCTGCCATAATCCAGTACCACCCCATTGGGGTTTTTCTTTGATTGTCCATTGGTCTTGCTGCTCGGTTGCCAGCCTGACAGTCACTTCTTCATTTGGCTGTGCTGGAACTTCTGTCTCATGGTACGTCCCATCACATGTGGTTTTATGATTCACAAAACCCGCCAAGTGTTTCCTGATATCAACAGTGTCTTGTTCGATTGGGTTGCCTCTCTCTACCAGACACCACTTCCATGTCTGTAGGGTCTGATTCTGCGCAACTGCTGTGTGAGCCGCAAGGCCGTCTTGACGCACCCAGTTACGTATAGATATATCGGATTTCACTAGTGGGATGCGGTCCAAATTGTTGTTGACACGTACAGCCTCTTTGACTGACGCCAGTGCTTCATCCCAATAATACACAGTCTTTTTCCAGGTTACATCACAGATGGGATGCAGTAACAATCCCAGGTAGGGCACAAGGCACCTCCAGAAAACAGCAATGCCCAGCAGGACTTGTGCTGCATCCATGTCTTCGACCACTTGCTTCTCCATATCATCAGCGGAGTCCCGGTATACTTGACACTGGAGGTATCCCATATCCTGTAAATCTCTGGCAGCATGCCATTGCGCAGTAGTCAGTGCAGTCTTTTTCACCAATAGCAGGTCTGAGGCAGCGGTTGCTAGCGGGGATGTCACTTTGTTCAGTTCTTTATAGTCCATGGTTATATGCCCACTCCCATCTGGCATCTCCACAGGCCAGACCTGACCCTTGTAGGGGCTGGCAGCAGGCCTCAACACACCAAGGCCTTGAATAGTCTCTATCATGTCTGTATGTTCTCCAGGACTGTGGTACTGCTGGTACTTGCTTTGTTCTACTGGCAGTGGGATGTACACTGGGGTCCATTTGGTATGTCCCCAGACTATTGGCTGAAGCACTGAAAGAGACAAAGTATGGACTACAGCACCGAAAGTGTAACTCCCTGTCTCAGTGTATAGGATCTGTCCTATCACAATACCCATTCCCAGAATAATCTCTGCTGGGAATATGGGACCATTCCCTATCTGTATGCGGCGCTGCACCCGGTACGCAGGTATCTTCTGTTCTCCCACTCTCTCACCCATAGCACAACCTTTAGTGTACTTTGTCTGATTCACATTGCTGTGACACAGTGACACTTCTGCCCCAGTATCCAGCAAGGCTGTCACATCTTGTAGTCGCCTCCTGTCTCCCCAATCACAAACATATGGGCAGCGGTCCCCTGATTTCAGTACTGCTATATACAAAACAGTAGTGTTTGGGGACGGGGACGGGGACCGGCCAACATGTCATACAGTTTCAGGAAGCATCCACGTCTGTGTGTGTTCATGTAATGCATCAAATGCTTCCGTGTATTGAGTAGTCATTGGTGGGGGTGGAGCTGTGGGTGTCACAAAGAGTATGTCAGTTGGTTCTACGTCACCCTCCCCCCCATTCCTACATCACTAGTCGCCACCCTTTGGAGTCTGGCTGTTTGTAACTTCCCTTCCTGCTTCAGTCCCTGCCAGCATTTCAACAAGGTCAGAGTAACACATTCACCACCAGCATCCCAGGCACACAAAACCCATGCCAATAGATTTTCATGCATTGCAAAAGCAACCTCATCCCCTTCAGCCACTGGTGCCTGAGGGGTTTGCGTGCAATTAGTCACATAGTTCTGCTGCCGCTCAGCAACAATAGGTTGTGCCCCATATATTGGGGCATCTGTGTGACAGTCTGATTCACTTTCCTCATCAGACAGCCCATCCCATTGATAAATTGCATCCCAATCATCCTCTGCTACCAATGTTCATATGTGGACAGTGCTTTGGGAAGACATCACCCTTTTTTCCCTCTTAGCCTCCTTCTCTCCTTTCCAGCACTTACCACACACGAAGCAACACTGTCCCCCATTTGATCTAGTCTCTTTTGTTGCTGCTGCAATGTACTTTGCATCATAATACATTTATCCTGCCGTGCCCTCTCGCACCCACTCCCTGTATGGGTTAATTTCTTCAGTTTGCTAAACATTCCTTCACTGCACACTCCTTATCTATAGTGAAATTCCAACCCCACTTCTGGTACCAAGTGTTGCAATTAGAGGTCTGGAATTTCAGAATAAAGATAAAGACACACTGCAGTGAAAACTATAAACTACAGTTTATTGAACATGCAATAATTAAACAGGTTAAGCACTACAGTTTATTAAACATGCAATAATTAAACAGGTTATGAGATAAACATCCTGCCAGAGTTCACAGGCATATGCGAGACATACCAACTCTGGGATATAAAAAGAGAACTTAAAAGAGAACTTAAAAGATACTTAGCTACTGGGAGCTGCACATCAGTGTGGGAGAGCCGTCCACACTAAACTCCGTAGTATCGTTACACAGGTGAACATCCAAACAGACCTGACGTCCCAAATGGCTAAAAAGCAACACACAGGTTTGGATGAGGTGCAATCTCTACCTCTCAGACTTGAGACCAGGTACACACTCCCTAAGTCTCCAAAATGGCTCTGAGCTCTGTTGTGTTGAGTAAAGGGTGAAATACAGACTACGCCCTTCTAGGATACAAGGGATGTCTAACACTACACATGTGTATGTGCTTGGTTATTATCACAGTGCCTGTGATTCTCTGTCACTCTTACTTGTGGTTCGCTCTGATTTGCTGAGCCAGTTTGGCCCGCCCCTGGTGACCTTCTTATGCCTGGCCCAGACATTTGTCAGATGCCCTTTCGTGGTGTTTCTGAGCCAGTAGTGCTGTTGCTGTGTTCCTGTGTTCCGGATTCTCGTGTACCGACTTGGCTTGTCCTGACTACGCTCCAGTGTTCCTGATCGTGTTTGACCCGGCTTGTCTGCGAACCACCTCTGTTTCCTGACCCGGCCTGGCTGACGTTCCTGTTCGAGTATGACCCGGCTTGTATGACTACCTCCTCCGTGCTCCGACCCGGCCCGGCTGACTTCCTGCTCCGAGATCGACTTTCAGCCTGTTCCAGTGACCTCTGTTCCTGTTGTCGCCGCCGCGATATTTTTCACCTGCTGTTGCCAGCCGCTGTGTGACCACCCTGCCTTGTGTTGCCTTTGATCAGTGCAGTGTACCGTTGTCTTGCAGAGCTGTGCGCTCCTCCGTGAGCCTCACTATACTTGCAGAGCATCGTTACCTTACAGAGCCTTGTGTGTAAACGTGCATATTAACCCTTGCAGTGCTGCTTTACTCTCGCTACCTCGATTCCCAGTATAGAGCCTCTTTCGTTGTGCTACGTCTGCTGAGTTGGCCGCTTACTGATGGCGACTCTATCTATCCTTCTGCAGAGTAGTCACTTTATGTTGGTCCGGTAGGGTGTCGTTGGCTCTCACTTCTACGTTGTTTACTGGGCGATATCTACTGTGGTAGTGTGGCAGCAGAGGGAAGGCTCAAGCTCTGGCAGGTTCCCTTTGTATACGCCCGTGGGGGCTATTGGCTGTAGCGCTACTATTGCTGGTATCCGGTTAACGCCTGTGGAGGCTATAGCCAGCTCTTGCATTGCAGGCCGGTTTCCGTTACGCCCGTGGGGGCTATACACACTCGCACTCGCAGAAGCAGTCCTCCTGTAGGTACGCCCGCGGGGGCTATTTGGATTTCTGTTCTGCTTAACTATTTGGTCACTTCGGCTAGGCATTTACGTTTCCAGAACACTGTGAACTGTCTCTATCAGCACCTCCTTTTTACACCTAGGGCGTGCCTAACCACCACATCTGAGACTGACTGATTTATGCTCTTAACCCTTTGGGTACTGAACACCATTCTCTGTGAAGAGATCTTGTATGTCAATTATACTGTGCATTGTCTCTCTGTACTATATCAGTCATCACTGTGTGTTTATTCCTGCCGCCTCTAGAAGGCGTTCGTTTGCATTATTGCTATTAAAATAAAATTGTGTTTTATTTTGCCAACTGGTCTGAGTGTCCTAAAAACCGTTACAGTTATATAACACTGAATATTGGAGATGACACTACCTGTCTCTCATAAACACTACGTAAGTTAGCATTGCCTGCCCCTCTACTGTTGCCAGCCAAAACTGCAGAGAATTAACCCCCAACTAACCATGAGGAGATCACCAAAAAAAAACATCCCTTACACAACTTTAGATCAACTTGAAAAGGTTCCATTTACAAATACTCTCTGCCATGTATCTTTTAACTAGTTCTCTATCCATGAACAGATTTTACCTCCCAAACCGAAGCCTTTTAATTTATGCAGTAACCTGTTGTGAGGCACAGTATAATTCCTGGGCAAATAATTCCACAAGTTAACAGACCTTAGTGTAAAGGAAAAAGAAGAAACTCATAATGCTACAACACTAATAAAACACCATAAAAGTTGTTTCTTCAGGGGATATTTTTAATCTAGGAATCTAGGAATGTTTTTTTCTTTGTTTTCTTAAGCCATAAAGATTGCAATATATTGAATAGGACTTGCTTAAATTGGGTTACCTTGGCAGGGTAAACAAGCTTAAAATTATTTGGCCAGGCTATGCAACAAAACCATATTTTTTTTTTAAAAAAGTGCGTAAACTGACACATAATATATTCTTTATGCAAGGTCATTTTATGGGGTAGAAGAGAAAAATGTTTTGCTTAGTGTAAAGAACCCCTTCCTCTACTGAAAATCAAGCCTCCTTTCCACTAAATGTATGGGGTGGCCATATTTATTTAATCAGGCCTAGGAATGAAAGGTTTGGGCACTTGTTCATTCCCTAAGTGAAAAGATGTGAACACAACCTCTGCAGTGAGCAAATTTAGATATATTTCTGTACATTGTAATGCACAGTTACTGTTTGTTTGCTGAATTTATAGATTGAAAAAATAACAGAAAATGTGACATGTGCAAAATTTGGGCACCCTTCCAGTTGATTTACAAGTGTTATTTTTCTATGGTCTCAGAACTTAAATTGACTCACTGGGTCTTAATCTAAGTTAGGTGATGACAATTCTAGAGTTTAATAAATTCCCTGACCCTTCAAACCTTGCAGGGTGTTATGCCTACACTCAAGAACCATGAGCTCCTCAAAAGAATTTGACTGAGGATCAGAAAATAAACATAAATGACTCTTAAGCAGGGGAAGGCTAGTAAAAGAAATCTAAGTGTTTTCTACTTGCAGTTTTCATTGTCTAAAATGTTATTAAGACATAGTAACACTTAAAGTGGAACTTTCACCTATTAATAAGTCCTCATTCAATCATGAAACATATGGTGACTAGCTTGAAAAATATGTCTTACCTATCACAAGTGGCAGATTCTAAAGTAGTCTTTACTCTTTGGAGATTGACGGGCAGGTTAGTGCAGTCTGCGCACTTGCTGTGTCAGTCCCTTCCGGTTACCATGTGGCACACTGCAATGCTTTACAGGAGACCGGGACTGACAGCGCAGACGGGCAGACAAGATGTCTGTGCTGTTACGTGGCTTCTGGTCTCCAAAGAGTAAAGATTTCTTTTGTATCTGCTACCTCTGATAGTTAAGACACGTATTTTCAAGCTAGTCGCCATATGCTTAATGATTGTATGTCGACTTATTAATAGGTGAAAGTTCCGCTTCACTATGTAATATATATATTATAGGGCAGGGCTCAAAATTTCCACTAGCCAAAGGTGAGTGAAAATTTAGCCCTGGCGAGTAGAAATTCAGCCCTGGTTGACATGATCTACATGGAAGAGTCATCAGAAGAAAACCTTATCTGTGATCTCATAACAAAATTCAATGTGTCGGGTATGCATTACAACATTTAAATATGTCAGAGATGTTTTGGAACCAAGTGTTGTGATCTGATGAAGTTAATAATGAACTCTTTGGCTACAATCATGAAAGGTATATTTGGAGTAAAAAAACAACTGTTGGGGATGGATTTATTATGCTTTGGGGTTAGGTCGCAGCCAGTGGCACATGAAATATTGTGCGGGAAGAGGGAAGAATGGATTCTACTAAGTATCAACTAATCCTGGAGGCCAATGTCCCACAAAATGTGAACAATATATAGAAACTGTGCATGAATACATCAAGTTTGAGTCTGCCTACTGCAGATGTTGTATTAGATTCTTTTCACTTAGAAAATCCACAAAACATATAATTTGGTCAGGGGTGCTTAAACGTTTACAATATATACAATGTACCAAAATTGCCTCTTATGCTTCTTTACTTTAGAATAAATAAATCATGTTTGGCTAGACATTCTCCATACTTGAAATCCTCCATTCCTTTAATTTATTTTGGTACTCTTCTCTCTACTTTCTCCATTTATAGAATATCCTTTTTAAAGAACTGGTGCCCAGAAATGTACTGTATATTCCAGAAGAGGTTTTACCAATGATTTGTACACTCTTGCTTCAATGCCCCTTTTAACTCCTTAATGACATATGACAGGACCGTCACACCAGTCTTGACGTGAAGGACCTATGACGGTCCTGGTACATCATGGAATTCTGGAACTGCAGCATGAGTGCGTGCTGTGCTGTGGTCCTCTAGGATCGCCCCGTCATTTAGAGGTCAATACAGAATAGTATTTTGTTTGCTTTCGCGACTGCTGCTTGACACTGATTGCTATTGTCAAGGACTCTCAGATCTTTCTCTATCAATGAGTCTCCTAGAATGCTTCCATTAAGTTTATAACTATCATGCTTAGTTTGTATTTTTCTACATTAAATCTCATAATCCATTTGTTTGCCCAATTTACCATTTTAGGTAAATCCTAATGTAATTTCTTGCTCTGAATTTATTTCTCTCCATAACCGAGTATCATCTGTCAATGTTGAAATTTTGCATTATTTACCTATTTCTGGGTCATTTATAAACATGTTAAAGAGCAGTGGGACAAGAAGTGAACCACTGTCAACTTTTACTGCAAAGCAATGTGTTGCACACCCATCTGGCCCTTAAAGGGTTACTGTTACCATGTCCAATGGGTAGAGTTTGTATCTTGTGGTCCTGCTATCAGCTGCCATGTCTGGCTCCTGGACATGACATCCAGGTCTGACTGAATATGTTATCTCTTTTATCAAGGAGCAAGACAATGTTTCAGAGGGGCCATTTTCTGTTTGACCTAATATAAGAAACACATTATTTGCCTTACTACATTGTTCTGATACATAAAATACAATTTTATCTAAAACATGATTGTTGTAAACCTAACATAGTAATGTTAACTATAAAACATTTTGGCTAAAGGAGATTTTGTTTGTTCTAGTTTTAATTATCTCTATATTACTCATTTTGAATATTATTTTGAATTCACTTGGGTGTTCCTCTGTTAACATAGTTCTCTGTTTTCTATGTTGATTATTTTGCATTCCTTTAGAGCAACTGTTTTATTTAATTTGCTTTATAGTTGGTGATCCCATGTCTCTTAATTGATTTAAATTGTTTAAATGAAAATTATTTCAAATAAATAGCTTTTTCCCAGAGGGCCATTAAATACAGCAGCAATGTATCTGAAGCGGAATTCAGATTTTTCAGGAAGTTGATATTGAAGTGAACATATTATTTAAAACTTTATCAAGGGTTTTCCCTACAAACTTTTCCATAGACATCAGTGGGAATCTGTTAATTAAAACCAGTAATAACCACTATGTCCATGAGTGATGCAAGTACCATGGGATAAAGAGCTCCACCTATCAGGAGGCAAGGCACTGTTTAAGTAACCTCCAACTACTCTTCACCCTCTATACCCCTCCACCAATCTGAGATCACTCAGTTTTCTTAGTGTACTCCAGGAGTCATGGTGGTTTCCATGTAGGTGGAAACCTATGTATTTTGTTTATTTTATTTTGTTACTATGGGAATCCTCAGTTTGTCACTATGGGAATCCTTAGGTAGCAGGCCCCGTCCCTTTGTCTCTTTTTTCCTGTAGGGATTAGGGAGCAGGGAACTCTGGTGTTTATGGGCTCACTTTGATGGCCTTGTTACTGTATGTCCGTTTCCTGTGCAACTCTCTCCTATACATCATTTCCTTATGTGCAATTTATTTGTTTGCACTTTGAGTATGTCTGAGATATGAGAAGGTAAGGGCTCCAAACCCAGAGAGCGGAGAGCAAACTTAAGAGCTTTAAAGCTCCATCTACATTTACTTCTTCTAGCCCTATTGTCAAGGGGGACCCATTGTTCCAGATGGGTGATGTTTGTTCTGATCTTAGCTTTGCCTGGCCTTCCACAGGGCCTGCAAGAGTTAATCCTCCAGTTCTGGAGCTGGAATCAGCTAGGGTTTTATCTGATACCTTTGCTTCATAGGAAAGAGGAAACCCCAGTGCACTCTCTCTAATAAAAGCTAAATCCTAACCAAATCAAACCTGAAAGTGGAAGGTGGTACAGGGAAATTGAACAAATAAAGGTAGAAAAACAGGATACTCTGATATACTAGCACTCAAACATGGCTAATCAGGTGAACTGGTAAATACAGAATGTGTAACACTTAACTTTGAATTGGAAAATAAAAATGGAAACAAAAAGTAAAAAAGGAAGCTAAACGAATTTAAATTGGTAAGAACTATATGTGGTAATCAGACCATAGAGCTCATTCATCAAGTGTGTATGTGTAAGACGGTGTACTGCTGGAGCATTCTATCCAGCTTGCCAAAGATGTACTGTGAATAATAACTGGTTAACAGACAAACAATCTGAATAACCATGCCATCAACACAAAATCAGGTTAAATCTTGATTACAACCCTTGAACCTAAATGAGGTGAAGACTAATATATCAACCCCAAACTGAACCCCAAAGCCGGTTATAACTCCCCGGTACTTTAGCTTCCATTTAGGCAGGTTGTAGTTGTCAAAGTTATCTATGGCAAGCTGGTTCTATGCCCACTGCAATGTAGTTTCTCTGACAGGCAGGTTCTTTTTTACTCTTTGTCCAGAGACAATTAGAATGCCCCTGTACTTTAGCTTCTATTTAGTCTGGGTATAGCTGTTAAAGTTACGAATGGCAAGCAGGTTCCATGTCCGGGCAATTTAGCTTCTAGAAGAGGCAGGATCATCATAAAGCACTATCCTCATTTAACCTTAGTTGAGTGTGTGTATTTCACATCATCTTTGTTTTATTTTATAGCTTAGTTATCTCTTATCACTTGGATGTCAAATCTGAGCTTATTACGCTTATAATTTACATCAGGTTACCGATGAGTATATGCTTTTACTGGCTGCCTAGTTAAATTCTTCTATAGAGCCGATAGTTTTCTGGCGGCTTTATCTTTAGAAAGATACAAACGTATCCTTTTATGTGGTCGTATTCAGTAATTTTTCAGTCATAATTATTTCACCTTAATGCAGATGTCGTGGAGGATACTACCACAGTATATTACAAGACACATTATTATTTCATATCAAATTGTACTCTGCATCTATACATGGCTGTGTCACTCTGAAAATTATTCAGACAAATTCTTAATGTTAATTTTAATATTTTACACACGAACAAAGGTGACTCTCCCTTGCGGTGGCAATAAGGTATTACTGGGCCTGCCTACACAACTGTGAGACTGGCTGATGTGTCACTCTGAAAATGATTCAAATTCCTAATATTAATTTAAAATTTTACACACAAACAAAGGTAACTCTCCCTTACACTGGCAATAAGGTACTAGGCCTGTGAGACTGGCTGATGTGTCACTCTGAAAATTATTCAAACAAATCCCTAATATTTTTAATATTTTGCACAGGAACAAAGATCACTCTCCCTTGCAGTGGCAATAAGGCACTAATGGTGGCTGTCTGCCTATGCCTAATGTTACCTGCCTGCCTATACAACAACTGTACACGCTCTATCTCCTTCTTTCTCTGAGCTCCAACAACGCACTAAGAGGAAATGCAGGCTGTCTGGGTGTCTGTGCCATTACTCCAACCCCCATCATGAAACGAAGGAGCTAATTAGAATAGAGACAAAGCGGGAAACTAGCGCATGAAATGGAGAAGCTAATTGGACTAGAGGCATGGAAGGAAATTATGGAGGGAAAGTAATCGCACGCGCAGGTAGTAGTCGCCAAATTTCCAAAATTTTCAACAACATTCTGAACCGGGGCTGTTCGGATTCGGATCTTTTTTTATAAACAACCCTTGCCTGTCGGACGGCCCGAATGAGGCTATGACCCAGCTATTAAGTGCAATTATTCCCAATACTTATATTTATACTGGTGTTAGCCACTCTTTTTGGTTGTGAATTCCGAATGTTGACGAACCGGACTGCACAAGCCTACTGTGTTACCAATAGTAAAAGAAGGAGACTGGTAAAGTTTAAGTGATGCCTTTATTGGATAACTGAGTAGCTTCAGAATGCCAGTGTTCAAGACAATTTAGGTGTCTTCTTCAGACATATTTAGAATTAATCAACTAAGCCTGAAGAAGAGACATAAATAAGCCTAAAGCAGAGACATATGTTGTCTTGAAAGCTTGCATTCTACAGCTACTCAGCCAATAAAGGTATAACTTTTACTCTACCAGCCTCCAACCTTATTGCTCATTCTCCAGTTTTTACTATAGGACATTTTAGCCTCTAGAAATACAGTCCACTGTGTCATGAGACACAATTATATAATTCTTTTATATTTTTCTGTTCATTTAGTTACATTGCTAGTGCACTTAAGTCTACCAAGTTCAACTTTTTTAATCTTATAACCCTTTATATACTAATTGGCTAAAATGGAGGCAGATCCTTTTTTGAATATTTTATTGTATTTGCAAAAGACAAATACACCACGTTCATCTCTTTAAATAATATAACTCTTTATATTGTAAATAGTTTCTACAGAAACCCTTTCAAAGTACTACATTCCCTATTTATACTGATCTTAAAGTAAACCCTTTCCTTTGCAGAAGGGGAAATCTAAATTCCTACTATTCATGGACTTCTGTCTATTCAGCTACGTTCCCCATTATATCCAAGGTTTGTCCTTACTGACTCTGCCTTTATCATGAAGTTGCATACACTCCAGTGGTGAAGTCAGGAATGTGTGCATTTGTGGATGTGTATGCATCTCTAACTACCTATGTCTCTCTCATGCACCCCTCTTCTCATGGCTCTGTGTGTGTGACTGTGTTATGGGCAACGCCATGTCCTTTTTCCTAGTTTATTATAAAATATAATGCAATGGGCTAACAAACCCTTGTATAACTATAATATAACACTACAACCACCAACACATTTCAAGTCTAAGCCTTTTCAACAGGGCATTATGAAACACAGCCACATCCACTGCTCTGTTTGAACCCTAGCCCCAAATCCACTTGCTAGTCAGTTGTATATTCAACATTTTATTGGAATAAACCAAACAATGTATATATAGGCACAAATAGGAAATCAACCATAAAAACAAATAGCATATAAACAAATCTATGGTGGGTCTGACATAGTTGTAGGTTGTGCACTTGGTGTCACACGGCAGAAGGCACAGGGTTAGGCTGAAGCTGCAACTCTATTGTGCCGCAATTGATCACCACCTTGTGAACACTGTTCCCCTCTTCAAAATCAAACCACAGCGCCTTGGCAATGTGGTGGGATTGTGGCATCACAATCAAAGAGTGAATGTTCTTGGCTCTAAGCCCCACTGCACAAGCAGTTCTCCAATTCCTCTTTTCCTTTTTGGACAGAGCACCTCCTTATATATATTGCATAGCGTAGCAGGTATTTGCAGCAACACAGACTACAACAATATTTTTTAAACTATATTTCCCTCATTCCTTTCTCCCTGCTGTTTTCACTCTAGCTACTGCGCTACACTTCACAGCATGGCAGGGAATTCCTGACTTTTATAGTATTGGATGGGAATTTTGGCAAAGTATAGGAGAAAAATGCCAAGATTCTCATGAGAAATTAATTGGTGGTAGCAAAAAGGCAGAAATGTAATGTATTTTTTATATATGGGGATTTACACAGGTAAAATGAATTATGTATTTTCACCTAAAATTCTTGTGAAAAAAAGACTACCTCAGAGCCATAGTCCAAATAACCAGATAAAGAAAACCAGGGCCGGACTGGCCTACTGGGATACCAAGATAATTCTCAGTATGCAGCCTGCACTGGGCTTCCCAGGGGCTGTTTAAAATCAAAACACAGCAATGCCAATCCGGACCACGGCTGCAAGGTGACAGGACCACGAGATTTGAAGGACCGCCGGTTGTCGCATCTAGTGTTAGTGGAGGCAGACCAAGTCTAGACCCAGAGACGTTAGAAGCAGTGTGAAGAGCACTGCGTCTGCACACCGGGTAGACCACCCGCACCTAAGTTAAGCACTGCAGAGAGAGAGAGCTGAGTGGGAGCAGAGACAGAGAGTCAGCCGACACGAAAGGCTACACAGGCAAGAGGAGGAAACAGGCAAAAGGGGAAATCAAGATGGGGAGAAAGGCAAAAGGGGGATCAAGAGGGGTAAAGAGAGGTAAGAGGGGGAGAAAGGCAAAAGGGGGATCAAGAGGGGTAAAGAGAGGTAAGAGGGGGAGAAAGGCAAAAGGGGGATCAAGGAGGGTAAAGAGAGGTAAGAGGGGAGAAAGGCAAAAGGGGGATCAAGAAGGGTAAAGAGAGGTAAGAGGGGGAGAAAGGCAAAAGGGGGATCAAGAAGGGTAAAGAGAGGTAAGAGGGGGAGAAAGGCAAAAGGGGGATCAAGAGTGGCAAGAGGGAGAGGGTGAAAGAGGCAGAGGGTGTCAAGAGGGAGAAAAAGAGGCAAAAGGGAGAAAAAGAGGCAAAAGGAGGAAGGATCAGAGACAAAAGGAGGGGGATCAGAAGGGGGAGAAAGAGGAAAAGGGTGGGATCAAGAGTCAAGAAGGGGAGAGAGAGGCAAAAGGGGGGTCAAGAGTCAAGGAAGGGGAGAAAGGGGGATCAAAAGGGTGAGAAAAAAGCAAAAGGAGGGGGCTCAAGAGTCAAGAAGGGGAGAACGAAGCAAAAGGTGGGAATCAAGAGGGAGAGAAAGAGGCAAAAGGGGGGAATCAAGAGTCAAGAGGTGGTGTATGTATGTATATATATATAAAACTCTTTATTGCTCTGGTGGTGGCATATAACTCTGTATTGTATTATGGTGACATCTAACTGTATTGCTCTGGTGGTGGCATATAACTCTATGTAGCTCTGGTGGTGACATATAACTGTATTGCTTTGCTGGTGACATATAACTGTATTACTCTGGTGTGACATATAACTGTATTGCTCTGATGGTGACATATAACTCTTTATTGCTCTGGTGGTGGCATATAAATTTATTGCTCTGGTGGTGGTATTCAAATGTGTTTTAAAATGCATGGTTTCCCCTTTTATGAACAAGAAAAAAATGCCATTATGCTATGGGGCTGGTATAATGACGCAATGCTATGGGGCTGGTAAGCAATTTTTTCCAGGGCTGGTTTTTATTCCCAGTCTGGCCCTGAAGAACACTTCTCACCAGTGATTGGTAACCTTACAAATTTGGTCCTGAGTGAAATAGCCTAACATGTAAGATACCTACTAACTCCTTTATTGGTCATAAAGGTATTACCAACCACAAGAGCTACAGTTTTGACTCTCATGAAGACTAATTTAGGTCTTAAAGGGATAGTAATGTTTCACAACAAAAACAGCTCAAATTAATCTTTATAGTATTTGGGCCATGGAGAGCATTATTTCATTACTGTCAGAGTTGTAGTTCAAGAGTAATTGAATGATAAAATATCCCCCTCCCACCCCTTTTACTGATGTAACACTGCTCACTTCAGAGCAGCAAGATTGTCCGGATGGATCACAGCAAGGGACAATCTTCAGTGAGCATAAGAAAAAACCTGCCCTCCTTTGCTCACAGTAAGAAGATAGTCCCTTAATATGAACTGTCCGGTCAAGTGACCAGATTCCACATCTGAGGGGAGGTGGCTTACACTAGGTAAAATGGGCGGGAGGGGAATAATTTATCATTCAATTACTCTTGAATTACAACTCTGACAGTATTGAAATAACACTCTGCATGGCTCAAACACTATGAAGATTAATTGGAGCTGCTGTTTTTGTGAAACATTATTATCCCTTTAACCCTGTACTGTTTTAAAAAGAGGATCAAAAGGCAAAATGGGAAAATACTTTTATACCATTATAACTGGTAATAAAAACTACATCAAAATGACCACTGGCCTATGTCCTAAATTGATAGTGCAAGAGAGATGACCTATTCAATTTACCTATTCATTTTACCAAGAGCCAACATTTTCTTTTTTAGATTTTTGCATTCCATATCAAATAGCTCCAGATTTGAGCAATTGAGCCTAATCCTGTGTAAATGGCTGAAGGGGACATTCCTCAAGGCACGTCACATACCATGTGATTGGTTTCTCATTCAAATTCAGTATAGTGTCCCGTTGGTTTTTTATTCCAGGTATTGTTGTGTACTGCATTTCCACTTGTGGAGAGCTCTCGGTTATGAGGCTGTTTGTTTTTTTAATTGGTTGGCTTTCTATTAGTGTTACGTAGGATGTCATTAGTCAGTTAGTTCTTGGAATAGGCACATTACTGTTCAATTAACTTCAAAGGAAATAATCATGAAAAAAGACCACAATTAATTATTTTCCATCCTATGAACTTGACCATGAGCTGATACTGTTTTCGGATTATGAAAAACTGAACCCTGCAGTAGACTGGATTAGTCTGGAAGGTTAGTGGAGGTCCAGCCTACCTACCAATCCATTTAACACATGCCCAAGGTACTTGAGTCATGGTAACCAGGATACTTGACACATGAAATGCTTACTTGTAGATTGATAGTAAAGTTGTGATGAATATGAGCTGCAAAGCAGTATATGCGTGATTAGTTTTCTATTGTATATTCTTAACCCCTTGGCATTGCACATCACTGTGGTCCTCAAGGGGTTAACTTGATTAAATGGCAAATTTATTTTATGGAGGGGATTTAAATTCTGTGCATAAAAATCAAATATAGAAACATAGAATCTGACGGCAGATAAGAGCCATATGGCCCATCTAGTCTGCCCATTTTCCTGCTGTAAAAACCTTAAGCCTTTTTTGGTCCTTGGTCTTTTCTTATATTAAGGACAGCATTATGTCTACCTCATGCATGCTTAAATTCTGTCACTGTATTAACTTCTACCACTGCTGGTAGGCTATTCCACTTACCTACTACCCTCTCAGTGAAGTAAATCTTTCTTACATTACATCTAAACCTGTGTCCCTCTAGTTTTATACTATGGCCTCTTGCCCTAACATTTTTACTCCTTTGAAATGTACTTCCAACCTGCACTTTGTTGAATCCTTTTTCTCTCTTCTCTCCTCCAAGCTATACATGTTCAGATCCTATCCTATCCATCCTGATTTTTTTCCTGTAAACCAGTCACCATTTTAGTAGTCCTTCTCTGAATTTTCTCTAGAGTATCTATATACTTCTGGAGATGAGGTCTCCAGTACTGTACACAACACTCTAGGTGATGTCTAACTAGAGATCTGTAGAGGGATTTTAGGTATTTTTAGGATAGGTATTTTATAGATGCAATGAAATGTAAAATGAAAGTGCTTAAAAAGATTGGATTTTTAGAAAATTACTGAACTTTTTTTAAAATTAAAATGCTTCAGATTTCCTGTTAAAGTATTATTTTTAGTCTCTCTAGAGTAAGATAATTAATTATGTGTTTAGAACAAGATCAGCCACAAAGACTGTAAATGGCAAACCACACATTAAAGTGGTTAGCTTTCCCATTTATTTCACCTAACGCTCCACACCCACTTTTACAAAATCACAAGAAAAGTACGTTGAACAAGGGATTCACTTTAGAAATTTGTCATATATAATAATGCATTTGTACACAGTTTTCAGACAGGATTCTCTGTAATGTGGAATTAATCAGTATAATATGCTGTCCAGAAAATCAAATTATACAATCTATTACTGCGTAGTCTACAATGTATGATTAGGTGTTTAAAGGGATAGTAATGTTTCACATAGTATTTGGGCCAAGGAGAGTGTTATTTCAATACTGTCAGAGTTGTAGTTCAAGAGTAATTGAAGGATAAAGTTTCCCCCTCCTGCCCCTTTTACCTACTGTAACACTACTCACCTCAGAGGTGGAATCTGGTTGTAAGACCAGACAGATAACAGCAGGGGACAATCTTCTTCCAATGAGAACAATGAAACCCCTTCCCCCCTTGACAAGTTTTTCAGGTTTTTCCCTTATCTTAATTGAAGATTGTCCCTCCCTGCAATCTACCTGGACACCTCCCTTCTGCTCTATCTGAACAGTGTTATATCAGTAAAAGTGGTGGGAGGGGGATACTTTATCATTCAATTACTCTTGAACTACAACTCTGACAGAATTGAAATAACACTCTCCAAGGTCCAAATACTATGATGATTAATTAGAGCTGCTTTTATTATGAAACATTACTATGCCTTTAAAGAAAGAGAAGGTAATGGATCTAATCTGAGCAATACTCCTTTTTATTAAAACCAATATTCTTTTTTTTTCAGTGGATTTACTCATTTAATCATTCAGAAGATGCGTTTGACAGGATCCATCCTACATAAAATCATATTGACTCATCTCTCACCACTAAAATTGTTCAACACATACCCTGCTATTTTAGCACTTAGTAACCATTCTAGTATTGTTCATTTTATGGAATCAAAACGTACAAGCATATAATTTACAGTCTTATATTTTGTACCCTTTTTGAATAATGCCACTGCATGTGTTTCCCTCCTTTCAAACATGAAAGAATAAAGATTATATATAGTGGCTATGCTTAATTAAACTCCCTAAGTGTTTTTGGGTGTATGTCTTCAAGTACAGGTGCTAGTGAGTTGGGGGCCCAGGTGCAAGAAAATGCTTTTGTCCCCCTCCTCCCAAAAAAGTATACTATTACATTTGATTCTGGAAATCAGGAATATCCTTAAGCAGCAAGGTAACTCAGGAATGCTAGTAGTAGTAGCTGTAGTGTCTTAGTGCTGTGGAGCATGACTTGAAAGCATAGCTAAAGTTCAAAGGCTAGCATCTGCAGTAATTTTTCTGTTGCTTAAAGGGATAGTAATGTTTCAAAATAAAATCAACTCCTATTAATCTTCATAGTGTTTGGGCCATGGAGAGTGTTATTTCAATACTGTCAGAGTTTTAGTTCAAGAGTAATTGAATAATAAAGTATCCCCCTCCTGCCCCTTTTACCTAGTGTAAGCCACCCCCCCTCAGATGTGGAATGTGGTCTTAAGATCAGACAGCTCACAGCAAGGGACAATCTTCTTACTGTGAGTATTATGAAAACTCTGCCCCCATTGATAGGTTTTTCAGGTTTTCCCTTATGCTAACTGAAGATTTTCTCTCTCTGCAATCCATCTGTACAGTCATGCTGCTCTGAGGTGAGCAGTGTTACATCAGTAAAAGGTGTGGGAGGTTGATACTATTATCATTCAATTACTCTTGAACTACAGCTCTGACAGTATTGAAATAACACTCTCCATTGTCCAAATGCTATGACGATTAATTGGAGCTGCTTTTATTTACAAACATTACTATCCCTTTAAGACATGGTAATGCTGCCAACTGTAAGACCAGATAGCATACTCCACTTGAGCCAGTGAGAGCTCAGGATAACTACTGCAGGGATAGACTGGAAGACACTACTGCAAAAAAACCTGAAGAACACTACCACCAAGCAACATTGGATGGCAGCAGAGAAGAGTGGCTAATACTTCAAACCCAGGGATGCCTGGATGCCATTAGACTGACAGCCAGGAGGGACTGAATAGAGGAGAGGAGCACTATGTTAGGAGCGGTGTCAGCTATGGGACATGAGTCCAGGGGGAATGAACGGAGATAGCAACAAATCCAAACTGTCAGGCAAAGTGAAGTGAGAAACTGGGGGGTGGAACCTGGACACTGAACAGCATGGCCGCATAACTGCTGAGCTCTGCACACCATGCGGGAAATATAATGGATAACATCAGCGTAGCTGCTTAATTTTAGCCCAGTGTTCGGTCATTGGTTCCCCATTTGCATACATTCATAATAAGAAACAGAAATCTCGGTCTGTGGACATCACAAAATACCTTGCTCAGATGCAAGGAGGCTTTGAGGCCTTACCGTTGAGTTATATTGAGGCGGCTCAAGATACAGGTGTGGTGAGCGTAGACCAGATCTCAGCCACAGTATCTACCACTACAGATACGACTGGGCTTCCCACTGCGATGGCGGATTATCTAACCAAGGACGATATTCTCCACCTTACTACGAAGGAGGACATGAAAGAGATGGTTGTGGATATGAAACAAACACTGCAGCTGGAGATCTCGGAGCTGCGTACTGATCTTACCTCTCTTGGGCATCAGATACAAGATCTGGAGCAAGCAACTTGTCTTGTAGCAAGAAGAACAACTGCAGGCTCTACAGGGGAGATTGGATGACCTAGACAATCGGAGCAGGTTGTGAAATATTCAAATAAAAAAGTTACCTGAGTCTGTCCCTCTGAAAGATCTCATGGCCTCCCTGCAATTACTCTTTGCTTCCATACTCAATGAGCCAGCAGACCCGGAAGTTGAGACTGAAAGTGCCCATAGGTCTCTAAGACCCCAGGGGTCCAGATGACCGACCTTGTGGCGTTATCTGCTGCTTTCTCTGTTACTCTGTCAAGGAAGCTATACTCAAAGCTGCACAAGGAGAGGTAAATTTGCAGGGACATCTCTACAACTATACCCATAATCTATTGTTCCACCTGTTTCAACAACGGTGGCCAGGTAAGTCCTTGACCAACTTCCTCCAGGCTGCAGGTCTTTGCTACAGCTGGGGATTCCCTTTTATGCTTACTTTCCAGCGAGAAGGAGTAGCGCCAATGCTCCGATCAACTGAGGATGTTCCTGCATTCTGTTGTCAATTGGCTATCCCTGTTCCTTAGGTCTTTGGGGGCCCCACTATTCTCAAGCCTGCTACTTTCTAGCCGGAATCTCACAAGGAGACTTGGCATATGGTGGTAGAGATAATAACAACACCTGGGTGGACAGCCCGTGCAGATCCTCATCGAAGATAGACTGAGGTCCTTTTTTCTTGCAATGACTTTTGTTTTACCTCCTACTGACCCTGATCTATTGTCCCACCTTTCGTGCCTACGTTATGGATCACCCCTATTGACAGTGTTTGTGACTGGTCAATCTGTTATCCAGGGCATACAGACAGCTCCTCTATGAACGGAGGATTAGCGTTGTCCAACCCAATATGCCTCTTCATAAGCCTACAGATCAGGTTACTCATTATTGGGGCCTTTTGTTCTGCTGGAGGGTTTATGTTTAATCTTTTGTTTTTCTTATTCTTTGTTATCTTTTTATGACGATAGAGAGCTTTGCCCAAACCTTTCTGCTTCTCGAGTAATCCAGTTTGGGCCACTTGACATGCAGTAATTTTGTTTGGTAGTGGTAGTCTTCAGCTTGGTACTGCCTGCTTGCAGTTTGTACTTGGATACATTCGCTCCCTCTGGTTTGGGGTTCGGTGGGTTGCTCAATGGCATCGATCTCCTGTATAACCCTTTTAATTATCCCCCCCCTCCCAGGATGGTGAGGCCCTCTAGGTAACTGCACTTACCTGTCCTCGTTCGTCACCTGTACTTGATCTTGTGGGTAACCCGCGGTGGCCCATGGGTCCAGTGTATTGACCCCCAATCTCTTTTTGCTATATGCTGAGATCAGTGCCTTTGGGGTGCCCTGTTCATATTTTATATTTATTATTGCTGTCCACTTTATATTTGCTTTTCTTATATGACAGTACCGGTGTTCGTGTTGTTCATGTTCATTGAGCTACTGATGGTCCCTGTTGTTATTATGATGAGCCCTAGAGTGTCCATTTATTCTGCTCATAGTGTGTTGGTCCCTTGGACTCTTCTATGTATGGGTCTGGGTGCTTCTTACCCCCCCAAGCAAAAATCCCTGGACCATGGCTCTGTCTTGGTTTTGGGACCATAATATGAAGTTTCCCTATGTTGCTGCACTTTATTTTCTTGTTTCCCAAAACTGGAGTGCGCTTGCATACCCCTACATGCCTTCTGGTGCCTGCTACCTCCCTGAGCCTTATGGCTCCCTCTGTGGTATGTGTCTGCACACCTCCATGGGATTTTCCCTTGACGCTGGCAGTCACGGTGATAGTTTGATCCTTTTTCTCTTTTCTCTCCTACTTCTTTCTTTCCCTTCTTCTATTGTCTCCCTCCTCTATACCCTCACCTCCCTTACCGACTCGGATTGGTCTGCTTGTGCCTGATAATCCTTCTTCCTACAAGTAGTACAATACACTGGCTGACTTGGTTTGGCTCTTCCAGGCTTATTGTACTCTATGGAGTCTAAACCACTTACTTTATATTCTATTAATGCTGGTGGTTTAAATATTCCAGAGAAGCACAATATGGCCCTGAGAGATTTTGCTATACATAAGGAAGATGTTGTCTTTGTTCAGTCCCCTGCTTTTTTAACTCACTTTACCCTTTATACTAGACCTCAGCTGTGACAACAAAAACTAAGGGGGTCGCTATTTTATGTAATAGAAATTTAAACTGCAGAATGATAGACATGAGGGTGGATGAGAACGGCAGGTTTTTATTTCTCAGGGGATTGCTTGATTATACCCTAGTCACTTTGGCTAACATTTATGCCCCAAATTCCCAGCAACTCCTTTTCCTTCAAACTATGCTGAAGGAACTGGACGACTTTGGGCAGGGTAGGTTGATTGTTGGGGGGATTTTAATCTTGCTATTAAACCCCAATTAGATTGCTCCTTTGGGACCTCCTCGATGAGGGTGTTTTATCTGGCCAAGATACAAAACCTCTTACATCGTTACCAATTAGTGGATTCCTGGCATCTTCTACACCCGGACGACAAAGATTTTACATATTACTCTGGGATACGCAAAACTTACTCTACGATTGATTATGTGCTATTCCCACAACACATGGTTCACACCCTTGTATCAGTCACAATCTCTGACTTGGCCTGACCATGCTCCTGTGGAGGTCAGCTTTAACGTTCCTTCTCGCTTGACTCAAGTGTCTATTTGGAAATTGAATGAGTTACTCCTTTACTCTCCGCAGGATGAGGCTTAAGGTCTAAAATCCAGTCTTATTTTGCTACTAATGCGACAGGGGAGGTCTCGGGTCCAGTAGTCTGGGAGGCTCATAAATGCGTGAGAATATTAAGCTGGCTGCGTTCAAGAAAATTCAACAGGATAGATCTATTTCAGAACTCCTGTCTGACATTGTGCGCTTGGAGAGTATTCACAAGCGATGCAAAACTGATCTATTTTGTTTGCGTGCTTTGCGCCTGGCTCTGCAAGATATCTTTAAGAACCGTATGCATAAATCTTTCATGTGGTGCAAATATCAAAAGTATTTACATGGTGATAAATGCTGATCTCTATAACCTACAGCCTCCAACCTTCCCCTCAGCCCCATTCCTCTCTGCTCACGAAATACTTGCTTGCCACCTGAAGATGTATAAAAACTGGAGTGCCTGTTTACATTGGAGGACATTTCCAAATCTCTACTACTCCCAAGGGTAAAAACCCAGGCCCTGATGGGTTTCCGGCTGTGTATTATAAAAAATTTTAAGCTGATCTTGCCCCGTTCTTACTTACTTCCTTTAATCAGGTTCGTTCTGGAGCAGTAGGTTAAACTCCTGGAGGCCAGACTTCAGCTGCTTCTTCCTAAATTAAACCACCAGAATCAGGCAGGATTTGTGAGTGGTCGAGAAACCAAAGACAACATTATTAAGGCAATCTCTTTGATTCAATTGGCAAAACATAAAGGCATACCCTTCCTGCTCCTAATGGTTGATGCGGAGAAAGCCTTTGACAGAGTCCCCTGGCTGTACCTGCGTGAGGTTTTGTCTCACATTGACTTAGGAGAGTCTTTCTTGACAGTGGTGCTTAGTGTGTATCAGACCCCGACGGCTCACAGCTCGCTTTTGCTCTAACCGTTTTTTGTCTTATTCTTTTGCCATCACGAATGGCACACGACAGGGCTGCCCTCTGTCTCCGTTGTTATTTGTTCTTTCTATGGAACTTCTATTGAACAACATTCACCTTCATCTGTTTATCACGGGTATACTTGAATCATCTACAAGCAATAACTTATCATGCTTCGCAGATGATCTATTGTTATTTGTCAGCAAACCTCATTCTTTCCTTCCAGCCTTATTGACTCTATTTGAGGAGTTCAGTGAACTTTCTCTTTTTAAGATTAACCTTGACAAGTCTGAGATATTAAACATATCTCTTCCGAGGAGAGAGATCGCTCGGTTTAAGGCTCGCTTTCCTATCACTTGAGGTGAGAAGCCTGTGAAGTACCTAGGAGTATATCTCACCTCTGATCCCGCAACCCTGTATCAGGCTAATTGGCCATCTCTTCTTGCTTCAGTTGGGAATGACCTTCAGCATTGGAACTCCCTCGATGTTTCATGATTTGTACGTGCCAACCTAGTGAAGATGGTCATAGTTCCAAAAATACTGTATTCATTTAACACACTACCTATTATGCTACCCTTTTCCTACATTCATGACCTTCAGTTCATTATCTCGACCTTTGCTTAGAAATACAAAAAACCTCACCTCAATCAGAAGGTCCTAGGATTAGATCCACAAGTGAGATATGGGGATGCCACATCTTTGGCTCTATTGGGTCTTCTCAGTCTTGGCATGTGGCTTAGCTTTACTTGACCTGTGGCCGGGCACATTCCCAACTCAGACAAGATCCCACATTGTTCTCACATTCTCCACGTATCCATCTCCTTGCATGTCTATTAGGTGTCATCTGGAGTTTCCTCCAGGTGCAGCTCCCCATGCCTTTGCAAATGGGGAGAGAATGGACATTCACCGGCTCGACCGTAATCCTAGACACTGGGGTGATTAGGAGAGAATCGTTTTTTCGAAACTATCATATGAGCCCCTTCCTGTCCTGGGAGCATACACAACTTCACAGGTTTCTTTTAAACTTAGTGGTCAGAGGATATATTAATAGGGACCTGACGTCCTTTGAGAAATTATTAACCTGTTCTGCAATTCATCAAAGCCCTGTATCTAAAATGTATACGTTCTTACAACTGGCTCGACCGCCGCCACTAGCCCCCTACAAGAGGAAATGGTAACAAGAGATCCTGATCGCTTGGTTGCGTGAGTTGTGGAACACAATATTTCGTCTAAACCTTGTACTTTCTCAGGATATGGCTACTAGAGAGATGAACTCCACAGGTGCTGGCTCATTTTTAACCTATAAGCCTCTCTGTTATGTTGGAGATGTCAGTCCCAGACTGGATCTATAATTTGCAGTGGGACTGCCCTGTGATAATTCCTTTTTGGAAGGAAGTAAACGTTGAGTTCACTACTTTACTGTCCGTGATCCTCCCTCTCTCTCCGGAAATGTTTCTATTTAATCTATTGCTGGCTCACCTGTCCCTTGCTATCCCCTCCCTGTGGAAGCTGTTGCACTTCCTCCTTCATGCTGCCAAAGCTCTCTGTCAGTTTCACAGTGGAGGTCCAGAGTTCACTCCATCCGTGACTTGGAACATTTACATGTTAAAGGTACTGGATCTGTTCTCCACAATGTTGCGTCCACTACTACCCTTCTTCTCTCATTCACATGCCCTTCCCCTCCCAGCATCCCTGAACAGACAATCACGTTTCTGTTTTGCATCCACGTCTCTTTGTGCGGCTCTATCTGTTGTACTAGTCATGCCATCGTACACCTGGAGGAGTGCATTATGAGAGGTCCCCCCCTGCTCTCCTCTTCTTGCGTCTGTTTCATTAGTCTAGTTTCTTTATGTCTTGTGTCCTCTCTTGGATCATTTCCCCTCTTTTCTTAATTTACTTTTCTGTTGGATTATCTTTCTTCCTTCTTTTCATACCATTCATAAATTATCTTGGTATAGTTTGCTACACTACCTATGTTGACGATGCAAGCTGATATTAATGTTTCCGTGTATGATGTCAATATTTGTACCCATGAAGACAGGACATTATGTTATGTCTTGGAAGTTGTGCCAACTTCCTGTGCACTGCTATTTCTATGTTTTGTAAGTTTTGTATTCCCAATAAAGTTTATTTTCTTTGTAATGGCAATAGTTCAGCTCTGCCAGGTGCACTTTAACTTTTTACAGTCTCTTTTGGATTATGTTTTGGACCACAGTGATTTACAACTCATCGCTTTGCAATACGCTGAGCACACTTCTGATCTTTAAATGGTTAAGCCAATCAAGTTGATTAGTAATGTTCCATGACATAATGTCTTATTATTAGATAAAATCAACAAAATAATTACAAAATAATTTCAGATACAACAAATACATGGAATACAATGGCCATCTGACGCTGTGCAACAGATATGGAGCATGGGGTACAATGAACACCTGATATGTCTCATAGTATGAAATATATAAGAAGCATATTACCTTATGGGTTGCACAGTAAAGCTAATGTACTAAGAAATTGGAGCACTTCTAGAGCAAACCAAGGGGACATAGAAATCCTGAAATTAAATCATGATTTTAATGCTAGAGAATTCTCCAGAGCATTGCTTCATAATGTATTGGAAGACTTTCTAGCGGTCAGGCAGTTGAAAGCCTTATTTAAATCAATGGGAATCTGTGGTGCAACTGGTTTGCCCAAGAATTGCACCACTTGGTATATTAGCCTCAGTGTGCAACAGATAAGGAGAATGTATTACACTGGGCATCTGATTAGTCATACAATGGGCCATTCTTAGCATAGGGACAGATTTCCTAATAATCAAAGTAGGCAGCTGCTTAGAGCTTGAAGTTTTGATGGGAGCATCAGCTGTGCTGGCCACGCCCTCATTCTAAATTGTGGGTGTGGCCAGAGCTATCTTGATGTCCCTTCATCCATTCTATACCCCTTTACAGGTTAATGTTTAACCCCTTGGATGCTAGAGAGAGAGATCCCCAACACATTACAGAGCAACCAAGGGGTTAAAGCCTTTTTTATTTATTTTTTGTGGCTTTGCTTGTTACAGGCCAAATGTATTTTCTGTGCCAGAGATTATAATGCATTGGACTCCACTGTAGCATTCAAGGGGGTTAAAAAGCTCTATTGAAGTGCATAGGAATTTTTATTTGACCCTTATGGTGCAGTTGGTTTATCCCAGAATAACTCCACTTCACTTTTATAAATATGAGCATTGGATCATATTTATAAAAGCAAAGTGTAGTTATTCTGGACTAAGCAAATTGCAGCATGGGGCCACCTAAAAAGTACTATTGAGTTAAGTTGCATTGAAGACCTCTCTAGCAATCAAGGGGTTAAAAAGCTCTATCCAAGTGCATGGGAAATTAGGAATTTTTAGTTGTTCCCTATGGCGTAATTGCTTTTGTAAATATGGGCTTTTGTCCCTTGCATTAAAATAAGTATGTGATCTAAATAATTTTCAATGGAAAGTACCTTGGATGAGATATAAACATTGTACCATACCCCCTACCTAATGCAGACATCCAGCTGGTCTTTTTTTCCAACAGGCTGGTAAAGATTGGATTTTTGTAATCTGTGATTGGTGATTGATAATCAGTCATAGCTGAGTTTGTTCCTCTGATGTTGGAGTACTGACCTCCAAAATGCCGAGATCATAATGTTGCCTGCATTAAAAGGGTGACTTCAGAAATCAGAACAGCCACACCTGGAAGTCCTGGGATGATAGATACAGTCCACAGTTTTATGAAATTCAGTGAAATGCCATGGATAATGAGAGAATGAGTGATGACATGAAATGATGTGAATGAGATGAAAGATGCAAAAATGCCTCAGTCCTCTTATGTGGGAAATTTCCTGTGCAGCAACTTTGAGTGGGTAGTCTTGTCAGCCACCCCTCTAAACAACAACTTTTTGTAACCAAAACTGTGCTCAAGGACCCCCAATATCCATCAAATTATACCATGGAAAGAGAAGAGGAAATAATCTAAGTGCAATATATTTATTGAATAAATGTATAAAATAACATACACAAATGCACACTCACAATAACTCAAAGAGTAAAATGCATCTCGGGGTCTCAGACTCCCTTATAGGCCACAATACCATATTCCCTGATAGCTGGTATTTGTGTCTCTGCTTCATACAGAACCTCCCTTGTTCATCCATTCTACTCACACAGTAGGAGTCCAATACAATTTTAAATCGATAATTAGTACTGATAGATGGAATCTGGATCTCACGGGTGGAGGAAAACAAAGGGAGCACTGGAATGAAACAACTACGGGAATACACTATTGGGCAGGGACCAGCACAATATGAGTGCTCGCTGATTAAGAGGCCAAAGTAGTTTTTCTCTGCATTCTGCTGACATCTTCAAAGGCGGATGGCTGCTTTTCCTTCCATATTTAACTGCTTTAATCCTCTGCTAGTATATTCCCGTAGTTGTTTCAATCATGTGCTCGCTTTGTATTCCTCCAAATTGGCCACCCGGGGAGACCCAGATTCTATCTATCTATCTATCAAGACTGCTTATCGATTTAAAATTGTATTGGACTCCTACTGTGTGAGCAGAGCGGATCAACAAGTGAGGTTTTGTATGAAGCAGAGACACGAATACCAACTATCAGGGAAGGTGGTATCATGACCAGTAAGGGGGTCTGGGACCCAGGGATGCATTTTACTCTTTGAGTTATTGTGAGTGTGCCTTTGTATATGTTATTTTATACATTTATTCAGTAAACATATTGCACTTAGATTATTTCCTCTTCTCTTTCCATGGCATAATTTGGTGGATATTATGAGTCTTTGAGTACAGTTTTGTTTATAAAAAGTTATTATTAGATGCCCCTTGATTTTTAACTGAAGAGGGGATTCAAGGGCTACACTGTTCACTGTGGTACTTTGGAAAAAAGGTCTATATATTTTATATATTTATTAAAAGCTTTTGCCCTTTCATAGGAATTGAGGCAGAGTGTCCTTCCTTAAGTAATTTGTAATTAATGGAGTAGTATGTTTTAAAATGAAAACTATATTGTAGGCCTTCTCCTTTTCATTACAACACTAAGCATACATCCTATTAACATTTTGTGTATATTTATATGCCCATAAACTGTAGTTTTGTATAAAAAGTGATTGCAATATCTCTACCTAGTGGTATCTTTTTATAAACTCAGTGGGAGTACCCCAGTGTTACACAATAGAAAAAAAACATAATACAATATTTCAGTACCTTTAATATGATATTCTATATACTGCAAATGTATTTAATTGTCTCTGTAATTATCCTCCACATTTACAGGATAAACTACTAAACAAAAAATGGTGAATGGAAGTGAAAAGTGGAGAACATTTCTCTAAGTAGCTAAGCCACCTTTAATAACTGTTCCTTGAGAACCATCAGTGAATGTGTTCTTTAAATTCCAACTATCATTCAAGGAGGAGAAACAATGCAAAAGTCATAACAAGTAGCTACCTAGGTTTACAATACATCAGAAGTGCAATCATTTTTCTTATAGATTAAATTGCCAGTGAATCCATCATAAAAACACATATAAAAGAAAATACACTGTACTAATCAATAACACGAGAAAAAAAAATTGTTATCCTTATACTGCAGTAAATTAAAGCAAGATCACATATGTAACAGGGAACAGAGATTATAATGGTTGAACAACAACATATGTCAGTAGAGATTTTTATATTTATGCTATAATTGTATATTATATTCTGCCAATCTGTTTTTTACTCACTAGTGTTAATCAGACTGTACATCTGTTTTAATGTGTATATGCACTCTATGGTTATAACTTATAAGTATTCACTTTTAATTTTTTTTGTTACTGGCTCTTAAAAAAATTGGAAACAATTAATTGAACATTGTCTATGTTCATGTCTAACAGGCAAGGGGGTGAGATTTACTAAGAGGTGATAAAGTGGAGGTGTTTTCCCCAGTTTATCACTTTCCTAGTTCCTATGTTATTCTATGGAGCCTATTCACTAAGTTCTCCAGAGCTGAAGAAATCTTAGTACATAGGTTCCATAAATAACATAGGAATTGGAGAAGTGATAAACTGGACAAATCATCTCCACTTCATTACCTCTTTATCACCGCTTAGTGAATCTCCCCCCTTGATTTGTAATTACAAAATGTTATTATTTAGTGTAGGCTGACACACAGCTATAAATAGATTTTGTAACAGGTATTTAGACAGAGGACAATACACATTTTGACATGCTTTGACCTTTTTTATGTAGATAAGCTAGGTTTAAATTTAACTCAATATAAGAATCAGGACCAGATTTCTCATTAGACAAAATAAGCAACTGCCAGGAACACAAGATGCTGTGCTGACTACACCCACATTCTGAGTTGTGGGTGTGGCCAGAACAAATCCTGTGCTCTTGCTTTCTGGAGGCCCATTTATTTACCATCTTATGGATCCATTTACTGGCCATTATTTAATCTCTTGGTACTAGTGAGGTCTCCAACACATTGCTTCGCAGCCTGTTGGGGACCTCTCTTACAGCCAAGGAATTAAACACTTTCAATTGGCTTGTATGTTATAGGGTAGGACATTTTCTTAACTAAACTTCAGTGGTTTAGGGGTGTGGTCTTATGAGGAGAGGGGGTGTGGCAATGGGCTAATGGCACTATGGGGATTTTTGCCTAGGGGTGCCTCAGATGTAAATCCAGCCCTGAGCAGAAAAGCAGTTTTGAATAGACACACTAAACGTCAATCTTCTGTTTCATACAGAAAAAACCCTAATATTTTTACAATATTAGTTTACTTTGTATAATTTTTCTAATATTCTTAGACAAGTAAGAAGCTTTAAATGATAACATTTGAAGATGATTTCATCAATCTACAAACTGTTTAAAAACACATATTCATTTGGTTTTAATACAAAATAATATACTGAAATCCAACTAACTGTATTTATAACACATTTTTAGAACAGGTAATAAAAAAGATTGCTAAAATAAATAGATACATTTGACGAGTCTTTTTCTTATGCAGACTACCTACTTTTACACCCGTTCTACTATGCCTGGTTTCCATAGTTACTGCTTTATTCATGATGCACAGAACCACTTCTAATTATATACTGGCATAAAATTAATACTTGAATTCTTCACTTAAAAACAACTAGCAGCTTGTTGTTTGTTTTCTCATTGTGACATGTCTTGAAGTCGCACACACTGTATCTGTGCTGTACAACTGGACATTTATTACAGCAATTTCAGCATCATTTAGAATGTATTTTTACAATTAAATGCAATGTATAATTCAAATAATATATTGTCCTTGTTGAATATATTAATAAATATATATAATTTACCTTAACCTATTAACAGTTTGTGTATGTTTTGTGATAATATATTTTAGAACACACATTCTGATGTTGTTTTTGGTCATTCCATTTGTAGATGTCACATACAGTATGAACTGTTGAGAGAAGAAAAAAGAGTTAATACATATTGCTACGAGTAATGAAAATGAAGCATTGGTTAAAGGGATAGTAATACTTAAAATGTAAAACAATATATGTTGTAGGATTTATCCCCCTGAGTAAAACAAAGGTACTCCATTGCTGAGAGATATTTTATTAAAAATTATAACAGCTCAAACTTGAATTTTTTAGGTGCAATATAACAGTGGCCTGAAAATTTACAGTGGTGCTGTTGCTACACCATCCTATGGACTGCTCTGGTCTGTAGACCATAAATCTCCATAGGATGGTGTAGCAACAGCGCCACTGTAAATTTTCAGTCCACTGTGATATTGCACCTAAAAAAATTAAAGTTTGAGCTGTTATAATTTTTTAATAAAATATCTCTCAGCAGTGGGAGTACCCTTGTTTTATTCGGGGACATAAACCCTACAGCATCTATATTTTTTACATCTTAAGAATAACTATCCCTTTAATTGGGTTTACTTTTAAAAGGTTGTACACGAAAGAGCGTGCAACCAAAACATACATTAATCATGTTGTCAGCAAGAAAATGTCGACATGAGAATCTCGCACTGCATGAGAGAGTGAGATTCTCATGTCGAGCAGTTGAAGGTCGCATGCCAGTCAGTTACTGACTACCGGTTGCCTGTACCAATATCTTTAATATACATTGGTTACTTAAGCATGCTGATGACATGGTTAGTGTATCTTCTGGTCGCAAAAGATACACAAACATAATCTCAACTCCCCCCTCCAGAGGTACATGTGAATACACACAAGAACACCATTTTCTGTTGCAAATTGTAGCTGAAGGTTGCAAATGAAGAGACCTGACATCCTGTGAATCGTATCTTCTCAATGAAAAATGCTATATTCGCCCCTAATCTATAGTCTTACAATCCCAATGATGATGATGTTTATGACCCAATGGGAAAGGGATCTTCATATAATTATAACTACCTCAGACTGGCACAGACATTTGAGACTTTAGACTTTCCAGAGACTCATTCACTAGGGAAATGTATTACAAGCTAGAAACAAGGTGGTAGGTAACCCCCCCCCCAGGTACTCCATAAATTATATTCTACCTGTTCTTCTTTGTATTGGAGATGTCAACATAACACTGGTTCCAACTACCATATTTGACAGGCATGCCCACGTGTCACCAATTACTGGAATGGTATACGCAAGGAAGTCATGGCTATCTTCAAAATTCAGTTCACCCATTCCCTAGAGATGTATCTCCTTCTTTCTCCTCTATTCTTGGGTCCACTAAGCTTGACCCTCCCATTGTATTATCTTAATAACACTGATCAGTCCTGCAAAATCTTTAATACTTCCCAAACGGAAGTCCCCTATTCCTCTGAAACTAGCTCATTGGTATTATAAAGTGCAAAACGATGTGGAAAGACTCCATGTGACCTCACTTCATAAACTGGAAGATTTCTAGGACTTGAAGGAATTTATAAAAGATCACTCCTAACCTCACCAGAGAAAGAAACTGTAGGGAATGCACCTGCCTTCAACTTCTTATTTCATAGTGTATAGAACCACACTCCCCATACATCTTCCAGCTCTGCTCTACACCAGGGGCAGCCAACCCTGATTCTCAAAAGCTACCAACAGTGTGTGTTTTTGGGATAAACCCGAATCACTGCAGGTGAATTAATTAAAATGACTAAGCCACTGATTAATTCACCTGTGCACAAGCATAGATATCTCAAAAATATGCACTGTTGGTAGATCTTGAGAACACTGTTGGCTACCCCTGCTTTACACTCTTATTCTTCCATATCACTATTTAGAAATAAAGAAGCATTTTTTTCCTCACCATCCCATCCCTTCCCATAGTTCTCCCAGATTACCCTGTTCACTAGTCTTACAACAAATTAGAATGCTTTAATTCTGTGTGAGTTATTTTGTTACTAGTACAATATGTGATTGACCTTAGAATTTCTGTTCAGCTTATTTTCTTTTATGCTATTTTGTTCTTATATTGCTCTCATGCTGATTTGTACTCCATATTGTACTTTTATTCTATTGTTCAATAAAATCTTGGAGAAAAAAATGTAATTGACTTACTCAGCTTGCTTTGGGTCAGTTGCTAAATGCACTATTTATCTGTATGATTGTTGTAATGGTAGTTTTACATTTTGTGATAGATTATTGAGTGTAATAAACTAAAATTAGTTTGATCTCAATCAACCTGTGGAAATAATTTTATTCCACCCATATATGTCACCTGTCTTGTTAAATGTTTTAGCCTAATGTTAACAAATAGATTTGTCAACGTGTACACCAGAAAGGTCCCCAGTGCTTTGCATTGCAATGCATTGGAAGTGTATAACATCTAAGGGGTTAAAATAAAATTACATTAGCCATGGAATATGAACATTATATTGGACCTGTCACCCTAAAACAAATTCAAATCTGCCTATATTTTGTACTAACCATTTCTCAGTAAAATATTTTGAGACATATGAATTTAAAGCACAGTGTGCTAATTGGTTATGTTTGAGAACAAACCTATTGCTCATGGGTCCTTAGAAATGACTCCAGAGTGTATGTTCTGTCTACATCAGCTCATAACCAGTGTATGGTAATATTGGAACATCACATAAACTAACTAGTATAAAGTGCCACACTGTCAACAACAAATAAGGATTATTTTTTCAAAAAAACATTTATTTTAGGTAAAAGGCTAGCACAACACAATTTCTTATTGTCTATAAAATTAACTAAACGTGTCTTAGAGTGACAGTGCCACTTTAAATTTTTTCTAATCAGTTTAATCAATGCTTAATTTGGTTTGATTAGAAATGTATGAGTTAACAGTAATATGTGTTTGTGTGTGTGTGTGTGTTTGAGTGTGTGTGTGTGTGTGCCTGTGCACATGGGTGTGAGGGTGTGGTAAATTTGGCAGATAGACTAAATATCATTGGAGCAATTACGTAGCAAACCAACTGCTTCCATTTAAATGTTTTTGTTTTTTCAAATCCATGAATGCTAGAGAGGGCTCAAATGCATTGATTTGAAATTCTTTGAAGGCCTCTTCAGCAATGAAGCCCAGGATTAAACATCCCCTTTAAATGAATATGAATTTTTATTTTTACTCCATTGTGCAGTTGGCTTGTCACTGAATTGCTCTACTTTTCTTAGTGTAGATGTTCCCAAATAGGTAGATCACAGTCTTCCAGTTGACTGATAGATAACAAGAAGATTCTTTAGGCGACTCTAGGTGAATGGCCCCTCGGTCTTTCTCTGAGGCCTAATTTGCTTCCCCTCCCTGGATTAGTTATCTGATGGCCACACATAGAAAAGGGACATTGGCAGATAGAAAGGAAGAGGCATGTGAAGAACGTCAGACACACACACACAACTCTGACTTACCAGTGCCTCCTTCCTTGTAATCTGTATATATGCTTGCTGTGTGTGTTATTAGTAATAGCAACTATAGAATTTGTTAAAGCATGATGTGGGTGATTCTTTTTAGCCAATAATCTATTGTGAGCTGTTTAATGCTCAGCCAACCTTATTACAAATAATTAACTGCACTGACTTTTATTTTACAGAGGACACTGCAAATGAAATATGGAACATTATGCTTTTGATGGATACCACGCCAGTTACCGGGTGATTCAGAATACAGTATTATCAAGATTATCACCAAGCCTGATTGACAATATTTCTCTATCAACTTGCACCACTATATTAGAAATACACAGTTCCACTTCAGGTCACTTAATCAAATCTTCTATTTTCCAATCTCATGGAGATATACAAAAGAGAGAGAGGGAGGGAATTAACTCTGTTTCACACTTGCAACAATGTAAATATCCACTCACATGTAAGATTCTTGTACTCTATGTCCACTGTTCATATAGTTCTTACTCTCCACACCACTCAATTTCTTTTAGATGTACTGCTCCCCGGCAGAATACAAATGGAATCTGCAATCACCATATATGCCAATAAATATGGAAAAACAAACGCATTCACTTACATTTAAGTAAATCTTGAGCCGCTATTAGTCAGTCTACTGGTCTTTCAGTGTTATTGATGCAATGATCCTTTTTTCCTCCACCAGAGCCGAGAGCTGTGTTCTGTTCACTCCTCTTAAGGATTAACCTTATAGTCACCAGTTAAATCCACTGGATATCATTATACTCAACAAAGACAGGGTATAGTCATTATATATGTTTATTAATAAAAAAAAAATGCACAAAAAAGCTATAACCTAATCAGAGCTGAACAAATAAGGGCAACACTATATGGAATTTCCCAAAGTGTTACCTGCTCTCAACCCAGTGTTTGGTCACTCTCCTCCGGATTGTCAAACACACTTCTGGGCAGTATATAATGTTTCCCAAAATCATACGCCTCCTCCACCCAATGCGTTTCTTGCAATTAGCACTTCATCAACCAGTCTATTGTAATAGTAAAACTTATAGAGTGTTTGCTAATCGGTACCACCCAGGAAACCGAACCAAATCCAATTAGAATGTCAATTAGTTTTCATTTCTCAGTGGGCTCATTCAAATCAGATAGACCCAGATGTGTGCCAGTCAGCGGCCACATATCCCTGATGAAATAAACATTTAAATTCTCCATATATCATCACATTAAAAATTACATTTAATATATTAAAATATTTTTTGTTTTTTTATATATCATAACCATATCATATCTCGAAGAAGGATACCGTTATTTAATTAAATCATATATTTATGTTTTCTTCTATTTCTTTATAAATCACCTTCACACTCTATTTTTCAGAAGAGTGAGATGATCTCTTTATCAATAAGATGTTTGTACATCATCTTTTGTTAACTAACCCTTGCAATATCAGGCTCATCTATGATGATATATTTCTTATAAGTTGATATCATATACTCAACCTCATATATCCATATTCAATACTTTAATCACCCAAAAAGTAATTTAGATCAATAGCTATATTTAGACCTAGTGGACTTAAAATTTTTAATTTATATATCCACTTAGTTTCTCTTTTTGAAACTGCTTTTGTTATATCATTACCCCTCCAATGTGCTTCTACTTTATTGATAGCAATGAATGAGAGATATTTTGGATCCCTTTGGTAACATGAACAAAAATGATCTGATGCACTTATGTGATGTAAAACCCTTCTTAATATTTCTTATGTGTTCAATCAATCTTTTGTTAATACAGCAGATAGTTCTACTGATATACTGTTTACCGCACCTACACTCAAGTAGATATACCAAGTTTTTACTTTTGCAGGTAATGAAAGTGTCGATTGTATATGTCTCTCCTGTCTGGTTAGACTTAAAACTCTGTACAGTTTTTCTCTTATCCTTGGTTGTCTTACAAGCTACACATTTCCCACAACAATGGAAACCTTTCAGCTCTCTCTTAATATATGATGTGCTTGTTTTTTTTATAGTTAATAAAACTAAGAACAAGCTTTTGCTTTAAATTTTCCGCTTTCTTACATATTACATTAGGTATCTCTGTTAAGCAGCTTTTTAGATCCCATCTTTAAGGAGTACTGGCCGATACTTATGTAGGATATTAGTCAACTGTTTATGGACGCCATTAAACTGGGTTATAAGGGCGACCCCTCTATTCTTATCAAAAGCATTGGCGGTCCTATGCCCAGACTGAAAAACTCACTTCTACCTTTAAATAATACTTGTGTTCTTACTTCTTTTAAATGATTTTACTTATAGCCCTTTTTGAATAATTGTTCCATTTCCAAAATCTGTTGTTCACAGACTTTATCATCAGAACAATTTCTTCTTATCCTACCATACGCTCCTTTGGGAATATTTTTTATCCATGGTTTGTAATGAAGGCTGCTAGTTTTAATAAAACTATTGCCGCCTGTAGGTGTTTTGTAGGTTATTATTTTGATTTTTTCAATATAGATATTCAAGTCTAAAAAGTCAGAGGTTTTACTATATACTGAAGTAAATTTAATATTTAATAAATTATTATTAATATACGATAATAACCTATTTAGTGACTCCTCTGTTTCTTTCCAAATGAAAACGCAATCATCTATATAAGTTTCCATAATACTAATCCTTCATTATTTTTTAATTTTTCACTTAAAATCTTGTTCAAAACCCGCCATAAAAATCATTGCATAGCTGGGAGCAAACTTGCTCCCCATCGCTGTGCCAAGACATTGCAAATAAAAATCTCCCTCTACCCAAAAGTGGTTTTTAGTTAAAATAAAACTAATACAACCAGTTAAAAAATGAATTTGTTCGCTTTGAATCTTATCTTATTCTTTAAGAAACATTTCCACCCTTTCTACACCTACTTCTTGTTGAATATTAGTATAAAGTGATGTAACATCACTTGTTTCTAAAAATGTATCTGATTCCCACTATACTGGATTTAAAATATGTATTATAGATCCGGTATCTTTCAAATAGGAGGGTAATTTAACTACGGTGTCTTGCAGAAAAGTATCTACGTGATGTGATAAATTAGAGGTCGGGGATAGAATCCCTGACACTATTGCTCTGCCCAATGGGTTTTTTAAGAAGTGTATTTTTGACACAGCATAGAACATTGGGATCCTAGGATGTTTCATATTTAAGAATTCATATTCTTTATCATTAAGTATCCCTATGTCTTTTCCATTTTTCTAACAAACTTACTAGTTCTTTCTTGTATTTCTGAGTTGGATCTCCTGCAAGTTTTTTATACGTATTGACATATTTTATTTGTCTCATCATTTCACTTACATACTGTTCTTTATCCATTAGAACTACAACCCCCCCATCTGCCAGCTTAAAGGGATAGTAATACTTCATTTTAACTTTATTTTATTTTGTAGGCATTAAAAAAACATGAAGAATGATATAAGTCATCTCTCAATCCTTTATGGTTTATGAGATATTCACAAGCAAAGTTTCCCCCTCCCACCCCTTTTACCTAGTGTAAACAATCTCTTCTCAGATGTGAGTCTGGTTGTATGACAGTACAGATAACAGAAGGGGACAATTTTCTTTGTATGAAAACAATGAAAGCCCTTCCCCCCTTGACAAGTTTTTCAGCTTTTTCCCTTATCTTAATTGAAGATTGTCCCTCTCTGCAGTCTACCTGGGCACCTCCCTTCTGATCTGGTTGTACAGGGGGGGGATACTTTGTTTGTGAATATCTCTTAAACCATAAAGGTTTGAGAGATAAGACTTATATCATTCTTCATGTTTTTTTAATGCCTACAAAATAAAATAAAGTTAAAACGAAGTATTACTATCCCTTTAATAACTAAATCTTTATTCTCTTCAAGATCTTAGTGCATTTCTTTCTTTTTTGTCAGATTATAATTAGTTTTTTTAATTCTAATTTTTCTAAATCATCTAAAACTAACTTTTTAAACTTATCCATGTAGCAACTAGAGTTGCTTTCAATTGAAGCTTACTCATGAATTTGTTGATGTCTATATATGTATCAAACTTACTTAATCTTTGAGTAGAGGCAAATTTCAACCCCTTTTGTAGAACCATTTCTTGGTCTTTATTGATTTGCACCTTACTCGGATTAAAAATCTTAACTTCAGCCATAATATTAGATTTTATTCCATTATTCTTACCCCCTTTCTTTACCCTCTTTCTTTTCTTGCGTAATCTCCTTGTCTTATCCTCCAATTTTGTCCTCTTTCCTACTCTCTTCTCGTCCCTATACTCCCTCGATCTATTTCTGACCACTGGTACAAAAAAGAAGTATTATTTATTGGCGTCCTAATGTGTTCATCTATCACGGTCCCCGTGATCCTGTGTGTCCCTCTCAACTGTGCTGCTCCCTGATTAGTTGAGCTGTGTTGGCAAGCCCCTGGTTACCTGTTTTATTTTGGCCACTGGCACCTGACAGGTGCCCTTTCGTGGTGTTTCTGAGCCAGCGGTGCAGTATTCCAGTATTCTCATCTCCCGTGTACTGACTAGGCCTGTACCGACGACGTTCCTGTGTTCCTGTTCCGTGATTGACCCGGCCTGGCTGACTTCCTGCGTGTTGCTGATCCGGCTTGTCTACGAATCTCCTACGGCATCCGACCCGGCCCGGCTGATGTCCCTCCTCCGTTACTGATCCGGCTTGTCTACGAATCTCCTACGTGTCCTGACCCAGCCTGGCTGACGACTACTCCTGGTGCTTGCTTCAGTTCCTGCCGTTCTGACTGACGGTTCATGCTGTCGCCTCGGCGACATTCCGATAGCTGCAGAGCGTGATTGAGCCTCTGTTTCGCCATTCTGAGCCGTATTGTTTAGCTGAGCCTTGCATCTGACTGTTGAGTAACGTGTGCCGAGTCTGGACCATTTCTGTGCTGAGCGGCTCTCCCTTAACAGAGCAGTGGTTCCGTTACGCCCGTTGGCTATTGGCAAGCAGCATTGCAACCAGGGGTCTCCGTTACGCCCGTGGGGGCTATTGACACAGGCATATACGATACTATTGGTCTCCGGTTACGCCTGTGGGGCTATAGGCTCAAGCAATCACGATACTAGTGGTCTCCGGTTACGCCCGTGGGGGCTATTGGCTCAAGCAATCACGATACTAGTGGTCTCCGGTTACGCCCATGGGGGCTATTGGCTCAAGCAATCACGATACTGTTGGTCTCCGTTACGTCCTTGGGGGCTACCACCTTATCACTCTGCAGTTCCAGTTTTAGTCGCAGCTATATTCTACAGCTTCACACAGTGGATGGACTTTAGGTGCTATCACCTAGCACATATCGCTATATACAGCACCAAGGACGTGCCTAACACCACATTTGAGACTGATTACCAGTACTATTAACCTCTTGTTCCCTGTTTTGTGCTACTATATTCTGCTTATGTCAGTACTACCCCAGAGGCGGCCTTGTCATTACATTTTGATTTAATAAAATTCTATTTGTTTTATCTAACCCACTGTCTGAGTGTCTGAAAACCGTAACATAATCGTACTGTTAGAAAACATTTAGATTGATTATAATATGTTGATCTAGATGAATTATTTATTATAGTATGGTGCTTTTCTTTTTTTTTTTTGTATTCAAAAGCTTTAGTAATCAAAGTAGACAAGTACAGAAAATGAAGAATATGAAACATACTATGTAGATACATTGTGATGTACCGTGAAAAACAATCTACGAAAAGTTACCATAAAGATTATAAAAGCTATCAATCACTGCATATATTACTGACAGCATACAATTGTCCACTTTAATGGACGTTTGGTCAGTTGTCATATAGGACAAAAGTTGGTAGAATACTCAGTAATACCATAGATGTGAGAAGAATTAAAACCAAAGAGTAGAAAAATTATTTAGTAGAAGAAAAAAGAGAAACAGAAGGAGGAAAAAGCTATAGAAGTAAAGGAATATTCGTCTCTGCCCCAGAAGCACATGTACCAATATACGTCCCTCCAAAGAGGGGGACCGGGGGGGAGAAGGAAGAGGGGGATGTCAATGCATAGGTTACCCAAGGGACTTTGATTAATAATAATCTGGGCTCGGTTATTAAAGCGGCAATTACGGTGAGCCGTCTAATCTAGTGAACTATAAGTCCCCAGAAACTAACGCTCTCGATTTCCAAAGTTTCCCAGGGCGACCATGACTCTCCAAAAGACACCTGCGTGCCAGTGCAATGAGCATGTACTTTCTCCAGCTCATATGACCTTTGAACCTCCATCTTCCAAGCATCAAGGGATGGAGGAGAGGCCGATTTCCAATGCTTTGGGATCATCTGTCTGGCATGGAACAGCATGAGTCGAAGTAAACACTGAACGGCAGGTGAGATCAAAGGAGGAACCGGTAGAACTAGGAATAAACATAACATGGGATCTAACACCAGAGAGAGTGATAGGATGTATTCACTTGAACCATAATCTGTTTCCAGAAGTTAACAATGAGTGGACACCGCCACCATATATGAAACAATGTGCCCGTGTTCCCCTTACATCTCCAACAAAGGGAAGACGATGCGGGATAAATCTTATTCAGAAGTACAGGGGTATAATACCATCTTGTGAATAGTTTGTAGCTTGATTCCCTCATCAAGATGTTTTGTGTGCTTGATAGCAAATCACATAGTATCTTAAACCATTGCAAGGGGGTATAATTGACCCCAAGGTCAGTTTCCCAGGCCACAAGATAAGAGGGTTTCATGGAAACAGCATGGGGAAAAAGAAGCCAATACAGCTTTGACAGGGGCTTGGAGAGAATCACTCTAGACTGGAATGCCATCTCAAAGACCATCAGATCTCTCAAATGCAAACCTTTGGCTATCAGAGAATGTAAGAAATGTCGAACTTGATGGTATCCCCATCTGTGAGAAGGTGGAAGAGAGTATGTACTAGACAGAGTATTGAAACTAAAAATACCAGAGAACGGAATTAGAGATTGTACAGTGTGGATATCATTTCTATGCCAAAGCTTAAAAGGGTGACCTCGTATACATGGGGGGAAGCCCGACTGATAGGAGGGGTGATGGGAAAGGAGCTACTTTTGTTTCAGAGTTGAATGAGTCCCATTGGGTCAATAGGTAACAAAAGATAGGATGAGATCTAAATATGTCTGGTCTGTCCTGCGGATGCAACCACAGTAAATTATTGACTATTTGTGGCTCACAGTATAACTATAAAACATTAACCCAATCTTTGTTGGGTGCCAAGATAAGTTCTAGCAAGCGCATAACTGCAGTGGCTTTGTAGTAGCGGTTTACATCAGGGAGGGCTATTCCACCATGTGCTGGAGGTAGGTGTAGAGTACAAGCTGGTAACCTCGGCTTTTTATATGCCCATATAAAGCTGTTCATAGACTTCTGTAAACCAGCTAAGAGATCCGGAAGGAATAGCAGTGGAATGGTCTTGAGTAAGTATAATATTTTCGGCAACGTTATCATTTTAATAAGATTCACTCTACCGAGCCAAGATACAAATAAATCATTCCATCGTAGTAGATCATCCTTAACTTGGGACATAAGAAATTCACAGTTTAAAGCCACCAGTCGATGTAAATCAGGTGTTAAGAAAATACCTAGGTATGTTATCTTTCCTGAGGCCACCTAAAAGGGAAATCATGTTGCAGCTTTCGTATGATCGTAGTTGGTAGACTGACATTCATAATTTCAGACTTACTAGTATTCATATGAAAGTTCGAGACATCCCCGTATTCCTTTAATAAGGTCAATAGAGCTGTTAAAGATGTTTCTGGGCATGTGATGTACAATAGTATGTCATCTGCAAAACTCGATAATTTTGTGACACCATCATAGGTAGGCAGGCCATGAATATCAGTGTGGGAACAGATCAAAGTCAGCAAAGGTTCCAAGGAGAGAATAAAAGGGATCGGGGACAGAGGACATCCCTGGCGTGTACCATTTGATATAGAGAAGGGACTAGAAAGATATCAATTTATTTTCAGACGCGCCGATGGGTTGGTGTAAAGACTTATAATCCCATGGAGTCCCTGTTTAAACTCATCTAGCCTTCGAAGAACTTTAGATAGAAAAGATGCCTGCTTCTAGTTTGGGGCATAAATAGTAGCAAAGGTAAAAGGTTCCCCAAATAAAAGACCCCGAATGAAAACATACCTACCTTCTATATCCGCTAAGGAGTCATGATGTACCCATGCTAAGCGTTTATGCAGTAAAATAGATACACCTCCATGTTTTTTGTTTGAGGAACAACGGGTATGCCATCCAGAAGGGTAATATTTAGAATGAAAAGTTGGAGATTTGACAGAAGGGAAGTGTGTCTCTTGAACCATAACAACATCAGCCTTTTGTCTATGGAAATCTCTTAGAGCTGTTGCACGTTTTTTCCGGGATATTTAAGCCCCTAGCATTAATGGAGATGGCTCTGATAAGAGTCAGGGCACTAGCCATAATCAGTAAATATCAAAGTGACATAAACTTCCACCCCACCCGCCCAAAACCCCATAAAAGCATACCTCCAGGGCAGAGACCACAGAAAGGAAGAAAAGAAAGTAAAACTGTCTAGAGAGACAGCTAGAAGGAGATAAAACAAACGTACGGCATCCATGGACCTAATAAGGCCACAGGCACCAAAATCGCACGCCAGGAACCTTTTAGTTCCCATCGAGACTGAGAAAATATACCCAAGACGGTCACCCCTGACCGCATGGCGGAGAAGGCCTCATTGAGTGCACTTTTATCAGTCAAACCCATTTAGGTATCGTGGGGGCCAAACTGATCAAATACCTTACAAGTATTATGGAGAGATATAGCCCTACGTCAGAGTCTGATGCAACATACAATATCCTCAGGTAACCAAAATTTAAAATATTAGTCAGCCATGTTTTGTACAAAATAACAGAAGGGGTGTAGTTATTCGCATTAAAAATATACGTGTCATAGTGTCAACGTGCTGTGCCACAACACCCAATAGGATCAGATATCAGTAACCAAAACACTACTGTGCCTATAAACATGGAAACTTGGTATATTTGACAGATACCTCTACACTTACCTATGTACTAACATACAGTGTATAATATCTCTGATCTCTTTCCCTCATTTCCTATGCTTTCCCTTTTTTCCCCTTCCTCTTTCCCTCCCCTTTCTCCTCTCCCTCCTTCTGTCCTTTCTTCCCTCTTCCTATTTCCTTTCTCTCTTCCCCCCTCCTCTTCCATCCCCCATCCTCCCTCATTTTCCTTTCTCTTCCCCCTCTCCTCTTCGTACCCTTTCCCTGCTGGACCCCCTAATGTGTGACAGATCATAGAACGATAACTACGTCTACTGATTAAAGCATTCATACCTATGCCCTAACCTAACTGAAGGACAGTAAGACATCCATCATTACCTAACAGGACACAATCACATCCAATCTTTAACTATCTCGAAGATCAGACATCAGATTTTCCTTCAGCTATATTGTTTCAGCTCTACCTGGCTTCCCATGGGTGTCTTATTTTCAACTGTCACTCAACCCTTGGGGTGCTGAATCAACAAGTGTGAGTAACAGGCGTATGTATAAGTATGCCGAACATGACTACCCCCTTAGACACCTGCACACCACAACATACCACACTCCTTCATAGGTGAAAGCCTACCCAAGAGTGGAAACTCACCCCATTCTTCAGATCACCCCCCCGGGACTAAACACCGTATCACCCCGGTCCCCAGCTAGATTTCTACAACACGCAACCAGATGGGTATCTGCCCTCGTTCACATATCCCTAGCCCATCATGTCAAAGTCATACAGGTCCCCAAGAATAGGACAACCTCCCAACCAATTCCCACCCACGATAGGACATGAATCTGGAAACCAGGGTGACACCTCCCCACCCCCAGAACACTTCCCACTTGCCTAATTCTAACTCCAAACATTTGACTATAATCCACATTCCATGAATGAGGCCATAATGTATGTCTGACAATCCCCTACCCATTCAGGACATTATGAAAGAGACCTAGCAGAATACATAGTGTACTATTAAATTCATTTAGTAAAGGTTGAAAGACATTTTTGACAGAAAATTCACAATCCCCCCTCCACCCAGGTCGGATCTCATGCTCCCTCCTCGGTGTTCACCGATACTGGCAAATAGACTACCAGGGGAAAGAGAATGAGTCCGTCCTATCCCTCCCCAACCCTCTCAATACAAGAACTCTCCCATTGACCCGTAAACATTTACAATAAACAGTACTCACAACTGGGCCACTACCAAAGTGTGGCCTACAAGTACATAAAAACACTCTGCATCTAGAGGATTACCGAGCTCCATAGCTTAAGAAAGATCACCTGCTAACAGGCAAAAAGTTCAGTCTGCAGGTAAGTTCTGTATTGTGCCTTCACATGGTTTTTTTAGTCTTCGGACCTTGGACATCAATCCAGCGATTCTGATCACCTCATTTAGGAAGTTGAGGGTTCAAAGTTCCTCTGTCTTGGCCTAGGTCCTGCTTTTGAATTTTTGGGGGAGGTATACCTAACTCCACACAGAAGGTCAGGATTTCCTCTGGGGATCTGAGACATCTATACACCCTTAGGGGTAACGATCAGTGAAAATGGATATCCCCATCGATAATTAATGCCCAGCTCTCTTAGATGATCTGTCAAATGCTTCAGGGCCCGTCTTTGCTGTAGAGTTAGTACAGAGATATCTTGATACAATACAACTGTAGATCCCATAAAGTTGATATCTCCCAATTCGCTGCCTTTTTGTAAATTCTTTCATGATCCTTAAAATTTAAGAAGTGACATATCACATCCCTCGGGGGGTCGTTCTGGGAATGTCGCGGACAGAGAGCTCTGTGCACTCTTTCAAACACTATTGGAGGGTCAGTAGGTAAGCCCATGATATCTTTAAACAGGGTGTAAAGCACGTCTTCTAGATTTTCTGGGCCTGTCGATTCAGGAATTCCCCTAAAGCGGAGATTATTTCGGAGAGTCCTTATCACAGTGCCCGTGATCCCTTTGCTATCATTCTCGCTTGTGGTGCTCTCTGATTGGCTGAGCAGGTTTGACCCGCCCCCGGTGACCTTTTTATACTCAGCCTTTGACATCTGTCACTCGCCCTTTCGTGGTGTTCCTGAGCCAGTGTTGCTGTCTTCCATTGATCCCGATTCCTTTGTACCGAATTGGCCTGTCCTGACTACGCTCCTGTGTTCCTGTTCCGTGATCCGACCCGGCCTGGCTGACATTCCTGTTTGAGACTGATCTGGCTTGTCTGTGAACCACCTCTGTGTACCGACCCGGCCTGGCTGACGTTCCTGCTTGTGATTGATCTGGCTTGTCTGAGAACCACCTCTGTGTACCGACCCGGCCTGGCTGACTTCCTCCTACGTGTTCTGAACCGGCTTGTTCCAGTGACCTCCGTGGACTGTTTCCTGCGCTGTTGTCGCCGTGGCAACATTCTGACTTCCGCCAAGGCCCAGCACCGGACCGATTGTCGACTGCAATAGTGCTTCCGCTGTGTGGTGCTTACTGTGCTGAGTCTCTGTTACAGATTGCTGAGCTGTGTTATCGTTCTGAGCCTTCCTGCTACTTGCTGAGCATTGCACTGTTCACTAAGCCTTGATGTACGAGCTGCTTAACCCGTTCTATGCTGGTATCTTCCGTGTGAGCCTTCACGTTATTGCTGAGCTTACTCCTGTCTACTGCTACTTCTGCCGAGCTGGCCGCTTGTATATTTGCTTTGGTCGGCAGCTCAAACACCCACCTAGCAGAGTAGTCGGTATTATCTTCAGTGCCCAGTGTGGCGCCATTGGCTCTAGCATTGTCTCCTGTATACGCCCGTGGGGGCTATTGGCTCAACCCCTCCTACAGCTCTGAGTGGTCTCCAGTGTAAGCCCGTGGGGCTATTGACCATCTCTACGGTTACAGCAGTCTCTGAATTACGCCCATGGGGGCTATTGACTAAGCTCTTGCAGGTTTCTCCGGTATACTCCCATGGGGGCTACTGGCTCAAGTCACCGGATCGCCGGTTATCATTCCTAACGCCCGTGGGGGCCAAAGGAGAGCCCTTGCATACTAGCAGTCTCAGTGGGACACCAGTGGGGGCTACCGACTTAAGCACTAACAGATATTGTTGCCGTCATTCCTACGCCCATGGGGGCTACCAATTCAAGCACTTGCAGATATTGTGGTCCTCATTGCTACGCCCGTGGGGGCTATGACCCGAAATAATTCAAGGCAGTACTGACTGTGTATTCAGCCTCCTGTGCTCTAACATCTACAGCTTTATTCACCACCTTGGGCATGCCAAACTCCACAATTGAGACTTTTGCAAGTTAACCCTTGAGTAGCCTGGCTATAGTGGCCTTCACTGTGATATGCTATAGTGTTCATTGTACTCAATTGCTTACCTGTATAGCTACTCTGATTGTATTCATTATCGCTATTATGGCCTATAGAGGGCGCTTCTTTTATTTTTTTTCAATAAAACTGTGTTTTACTTCACCAACTGGTCTGAGTGTCTTGAAAACCGTAACAGCCCTGTTATCCAGATCATCCAGCTTTGCCGTTAGTAAGGCGATAGTATCATCTTGCTGTGCTAATAGTTGAGTCAGGCTAGGCTGTTCCTGAAGGAAGAGCTCTCCGTCACTTTCCAACACATCTACCCGATTTCTGAGCTGGGAGATATCCTTTCTCAGCTCTGAGATTTCTTCCCATATGGCGCATTTAATGTCCACCACCAGAGCTTTAAGATCTACCTTTATGTCCTCTTTCGTGGGGAAGCAGGACATGTCGCCTCTCATTACAAATTGGGATCCCTTTTGGGTCGCCATCTGGGCATCAGAACCGGGCAGTTCTGAGAGGTTTGAGAAGGTCAGAATATCACTGTGAGCTGGTGAGTCAGGCTCCTCCTCTACTCCGGGCCCTGCTTTTGGCGTCTCCACACCACGCTTCACTTGATCGGTCACAGTCCTGTGGCTGACAGGCATATACGCTGTTATCTGCGCTGTTTTCCTCATTTTTTTAGCGTTCTTACTAGTGAAAGGCATTAGCAGTAATAGGAGTCACCAATTTTGGCACCTGATACGGGTTAAATAGCAAAAAGAGGCTTTAAATTCGAACCGCCATACGGAGCGCAGATCTCAAGCGGCCATCTTGGTTCAGCGCGGCTCCGCCCCCCTAGTGTGGTGCTTTTCATATCTATTTTCTTGATAAACTTGAGATCTGTGGTGTGGTGTCCTCATGTTTTCTCTCATATCTATTCCTGTGATAGGGTTGAGTTATGTTAAGTGTTATTCTGGTATGTGGTTCCCTACCAGTATTGACAAACACACAAACACACACACACAGCTCTGACTTACGATTGCCTTATTCTTTGTAATCTGCATATATGCTTGCTGCTTGTGTTATAACTGATAGCAACTATAGAATTTGTTAAAGCATGATGTGGGTGATTCTTTTCAGCCAATAATCTATTGTGAGCTATTTAATGCTCAGCCAACCTTATTACATTTAATTCACTGCACTGACTTATTTTACAGAGGACACTGCAAATGAAACATGGAACATTATGCTTTTGATGGAACTGTCAAATCTATACAAGCCATCTGTTGTGAAGATGAGTTGAAATTGAGAAAAATCAATATGTTTCTTCAAAAGGTTCATGATTTACAGTATACTGTTTAACCTTTTCTGTATTTGGAATATGAACACTATAACCTTTACTTGATGCAAGGGTTAGTACAAGTCTTTGTTTTACTACATTATTAAGGGGTGTACTGTTGATTCCTTATTGAAATATAAACTACTCTTAATTGAATGTGTAAACATAACAGTCAATTATGTAAGTGCATACTGTATACCTTGCTGTTCTTTCACTAATACAATGGTATTAAAATACTTGAATAATAATTAATAACAATTAAGATTTAATAAACTCCCATTAGAACATAATGATTAGTGTGCACCACAACACTATATTCACTCTATTTCCATAAAATATATGCAGTACTACTAGTTCTTGTGATATCTGTGTAGTGCTAGTTTAGACATTAATATTGTTGAATTATTTTTTTTATAGTGCACCTTAACCTTTAACTGTTTTTGAATATGCTGTCTTGCCAATGGATCAGAAAGGGTTATTTGTGAGGGTAAGAGCCCTCCTGGCTTCCCCGCAACCTTAGAGTGACCCTCTTCCCTAAACACCCTCCCCTATGCCTTAAACCCTCCATTAGTGGAGATGATTGGAATGTATTGCACATTAACATAGAATCATATATTTTGAATGTAGTAAAAAAAATCTGGTCCATCCAGTCTGTTCATTTCTGTGTCTATTTAATAAGAACACTACTGTATCCCTCCATCACCCACACTATCCTAAACTGACTTCAGATTAAGCCCTCTGTTGCCAGATCAGCTTGTATTGGACACAAGGGCAATGGGGGATGGGTTATTTAACTCCAGAATGCCTGTAGATAAAATGTGTGTACCCTGTCTAAATCTCCATCCTGGGACCCAATATTATGTTGTTGTTTTTTGTTAAAGGGAAGAAACTTTCGTTCCACCCCTTAATGAATTAAATTTGGTTTTAAGCAAAATAAATTAACATGAGGGCCAAGCCAGGACCCCCTCCTTTGCCTCTCTCTCTCTTATAGGAAAGTAAATAAATAATTGAAAATGGAGTCTGGAGCCCCAATATTTTTAATGAAAAAAATATATGGAAGTGGACCCCTTCCACCCATTATGTAGGTGTGTGTCTGTGCATTTATTATATAAACACCTACACATATTGATGTCGGGGTCCTGCTTGATGCTTTGGTTCTCACATCCAGTCACCTAAAGAAACAAAAGAAAATAAAAAAGCAAATCCTGTCGCCACTATTAAAAATAAAAACTGAGACAAACTATTAACTCCCCCCAACTGGCTAATAATAAGTCGATCTGACAGCTGAGGCATTAATCTGTTGTTAGGTTAGTATAGTGGTATGGCAGGGGGATATTTTATTGGTGAAAGGTAGTTTACTTAATGTAATTCACATTAACCCTATCTATAGCCAGTAAGTTTGCAATGCATTGCATTGAAAACTTGTACGGCAATGGAGATGTTAAAAATGGTGTTATTGTATGTGTGTAAGGGATGTGTCTGGGTACACTAGAGGATACAGATTTCAGGCAGGGCAGTGGGAAAGCCTATGCAGCTGTCTGAACTAAGTGTAGAGAAACAGGTGTTTAGATTGCCTGATTTCTCTACATCTATGCACTATCAATATTGCCCCTAAGCACAGATGCCTTAGCACCCCATCTGTCTGCCTCAGGAGCAGACAATAGAAAGGTGAGTTCAGAGATGCCATTTTCATGTGGATAGCCTTGGTTAACAGATGCAAAGTGGGTGCAGGTCAATGTGCTGGCAATCTGCTGAAAATTTGCAGCATGACCCCAATTATTCCTATCTATGCTTGTACTCCTGTTTGTAATCCAGTCTCCTCAACTCAAGCATCAGTGCTGAATGTGCAATTATCCCTTTGCTTTGTTTTTCAGTGTGCTGTGTAACATTCCAATTGCCATCAGACAGACAGAGGGTAAGTAACTGGCTGTGACAATCCGACTGTAGAAATGATTCAGACATATCACTCCAAATCATGAAAGTATTGCTAATGTGCCAACAAGATTTCCAAAGATTCCCAAATATATATGCCAACTCAAATTCATGCATATAATTGTTACCATATGAGGCAAATACATTCAAGACCATCCCTGCCCCAGTTAGCTGATCTTAGAAGCATTTTTCAAATATGAATTAGTTTTGGATCAAGATGTATTTTAGCTGAGATATAAGGAAGAAGGCATGCGGTGCAGAGTATGTATCAAAAGAAATCATCTCTAACAGCCTCAATACCCACATCATAATGGAATACATGTTTACCAACTACTCAGAGCTAGCATAGCTAATAAACAAGACATTAAGGGAAGAATTGTCCCACCAGCTTTTAAGGAAGGATTACTGCTCTGTCCTTCAAAGAAAAAAGCACCCTCTCAATCCCATCTTGGAGCCCACAGAGGAAAATATCCAAACCTACTTCTGTAAGGTGAAAACCATCTAGTCTCAATAAACCGCAATTATGCTTCTCCAACTGTCTGTGTCTAATCACAACCCCTCTTGTTTGCTGAACATGCATAGATATTAGCATATTAAACTTCCTTCTACATCTTTCAACTGTCTTCAAATCCATGGCCCTCCTCCACGTGCAACTGGGCACGTTATCTGACTAGACAATGGTCACATTAGACAACATGATTCTGGACCTATCCATATCATACTGTATTGTACTTATCAAATCAATGTTCCTAACCTGAGCAAGGTCATTTAGTCATTTACAATGACTCCCATTAAATAGCCAGCATACACTCACCTTCTCTGGGACCGTCAACCCATAGGAGGTGCCTGCTGCTACTCAGAAAGGGTGTTAGAAAATTATCTTGCCTGTTCCAGAAAAACTGACGAAAATGTTTTCCCATGCTTCTAGTGTTTGCTGCAGATGTGGAAAAGTAATCAGAACGTATTTTCATATGTGGTGGGGCTGTGAAGGAGTAAAACAAACCTGGAAATGGTTAATATATTTTCTAAGGGAAGTTGATAATATTTGCCTGGAATGTAAACCAGAAACGATTTTGTTACATTTAGGCTGTCTCAGGATGAACTGGGGGCAAAAGTATACGGCAATCAATTGTTTCATGGCTGTTATCTATAGCAAGCGACTGGAAACAGACTAGTGAATTATATAAGGATAGAATAAGGAATCAGTTGATATGGCAATTAAGTATGGAAAAGGAATAGGATGGTCGATAAATTCCTCAGCTAAAAGCAATGAGATAAAGGATAGGTGCTCGAAGAAAGTGCAGAGAATGAAACAGGTATTTGATCATAAAAATAACAGGGATTATAACCTTCTTCTAATCATTGGATCATACAAATTCATCTCTAATACACTAATGTCAGAAAAATAAGCCTCCTTAAGCATGCTAGGGTCTACAAGTGCTGAAGATAGCTTACTATCTTCAGGTGCCTTGTTGCTGTCATCTAAACAACTTAAATCATGCTGCAGCAATCCCTGCAAATGGTCCCCTGCTCCACACATGAAAGAACCCTCCCACAGCCCCAGAACAATCATACTCACAAACCCTGGGCCACTTGTCACACTTGGACCACACTAGGTCTTGAGAGTGATGGGGATGCCTAAGAAGCATGTGCAGAACCTGATGACATTGGAGATTGTGACAGGCCACTCAGCCATCAGCTCAGACCAACCTAAACTCCCTGCTCTAACAACATTCCTAACGTTACAGTTCCAACACCCCCTGTAACTCTGCAATTGGCTAGCCCATGAGAACACCACAGGCCTGTGATGGTGCGGGCAAATCAGAAGGGAGTGACAGAGCTCTGAGTAATGATCTGAGCGGTCCTTTCCCTCAGGCTGAACCCTGGCATGCACAAGAGCCAGGAGTGGGTCTGTCTCCATCGTGTTTAGGACTGAAGACCACAAGGGAGGGATGCAAAAAGACAATGCTATCCCTACTTACTGCATAACAGGTGGAAAGTAAGTGTTATCCTCTCAAAACAGTCAAAATCCCTGTTTAACACAACAGTACCACCCACCAATAAACAAAGCCTTTATACCCACCTTAGGATGACAAAGCTCAGCCACTGTAAACATGGGATCCAACAGCCCGAATGCAACTTTCAGCAAGGATGGACCCTCCCCTGACTGACAGAGTCCCCCTCATTATAACATAAATAACTAAAAGTTCAATTTAAAGGGGCATATCCCTGACATTTTTTAAAACGTTGCAGTGGTTCCCTTTGTGAAGGGAAAGCACCAAGTGTTTTTTAGTGACACTTTTCAGCAGAGATTTGAAGATGAAATCTCACATCATTGTCTATTTCCTCTAGTTCTGGGGGGGCTGACAGAGACTGTCACTTCCAGACACTAAACCTGTCTAGCATGCAAGTGGTTAAAGCTTCATATAAATTAAAGGAAAGTTGTCCACTCTTTATGTCCTATATGGTATAGTTTATTTGCCCCAGAATTATTGATTGTTTATTTGCGTATACGGCCCTTCAAATGAATTATTCCATTTATTGTATTGTATTTTTAACAAAACTGCTTCCTGGCCACAATTGAAAATAACTTTATAATACTAAGGACTCAAAGGGCAAAAGAAAGGAGAAAGGATACAAAACAGATGTACTCAGAAATAATCACTGTCTTAAAGTGTTTATATTACCTTTGTTGAAACTCACCTCCAATGTTTTAAAGAGACTATAGTAGTCCCCATTGCTAAATGTATCCGGTGTCCCATACTTTTCCCGATCGAGAGTGGCATCCGTGAGGGAGAGAGCCATGTTGACTACATATAGCATGACTGACAGCACTCCCCCTACCTAATCACTGTCTGCTCCTGCCCCTTCTCTCTGCGGCCAGTACTCGGCATGAATATGTATTCTCTATTGGGTGGTGGGAGGGCATCAGAAGCTATAGGAGAAGGCAAGCACTAAAATGTGTGATGTCTACAGTACATCTTGTACCGCAGAGAAGTTCCTGTTAACATCATAATATGTGATATTTTCACTAGGACAGTGATTTTCTTTAAAAATAAAAACACAATTAAGACTTCATTTACCATTCTCTTTCACCTGGGTGCAGGAATCTCCCAGATGAATGTTCCTATTTAAATTTAAATGGACAGTAAACACCTATGTAGTGTATGTGCATGTGTGTGTTTATGCGGGTTTGTGTGTGAAAAAGAGATTAATATAAATAAATAAAATGATATATATATATATATATATATATATATATATATATGAGACCTAACACTACAACCCTACCATCAAATTGTCAGTGGAAAGTATAGATACATTGTACATTTGGCTAAACTATTGGTACATATAATATGGAGTTCAATATAATATTAATTTGGTCTAATGTCTGCGTATCTTACCTATACAGTTATATATTTTTCTGTTGATTAATTAATCTCTGGCAGATCTTTATTCCCCAAGAGTTCTATAGTGTGGCTTTTTAGGTATGTGTTAGATCCTAAAATGCAGTTTGTACAGAAGAAACACATCCAATCTTGCATTTCTTGTGACTCTACAGATATAATTTATATCCTGCAATATAGATGTTTAAAAAAGTAGGTAGGATGCACAAAAAGAAAATTAAATATATGAATTTTGGAGCATATCAGGAATATAGTGAGAGGATATGACAAGTGTAGTGTATCACTACCCTCTAAACAATATAATTATTCACATTCCCGATATTTAAAATTTTTTGTGATTGAAGGCGCTCAGAAGGATTGGAGGAGAGGCAATCATGTAGCTGCAATGTCCAGGGCTGAATCCATATGAATTTTTACACTGGACACTATGCAGCCCAAATGATTGAATTACAACTTTGAACTCTTTGGATTCTTAGAATAGCTTTTTTTCTGATTGGTTGATCATCTATGTGTAAATTACAGATACAATTCTTTGTTGATGATTTATTATTTTATTATTACTTTCTAATATTACTTCTTATACATATGACTATACCACTATTATGAAATTAGCTATTCAAACATGGCAGATATAGAGATGAGTTTTGATACTTATTTTTTCCCAGAAGAAGGAAGCAGACGCTTCTGAAATGCATCAGGAAATTGTATAGTTTATGTTTGATTTCATACAATGAGAGGTTGGATATTAGGTTTAGGTGATAATAAGCTGAACCATCACTATTCAGAAATAAGCTGAGATATTGGTTGTTGATGAAGTGAAGGTGTTTGCATTTGCAGGGCTGGAACATGGAGATTGTCTAAGTGAAGACAGGTGGTAAGTGATAAGTGATATAAGGAACTGATACATTAAACTATACCAAGTGTAATGCAATGAACTGTATTTAGATACAGTTTATTACGAATCTGCTTAGTAAGTCTTAGTCTATTGTTTACAAAAGCCCTCCTTGTCTACCCATGTGGTTCGGTAATCTGGATATAACATAACTATACAACTGAATATGAAGACAAAAGATCTAGTTTTCTTATTTGAAAGTTCCCATTTTCATTCATCATATTCATCTCATCACAATGTATTAACCGTTGCAATTTATTTTTTGGTACTTTCCTGTTGTCAGGAACCATTTTCAAAACAACCATTTTCAAAACACTTTTCAAACATTTTTCAAACATTTTTAAACAAAAACTTTATTATAATATGACTGTAAATGACACAATAACAATTATATGTAGTTTCCTGTTATCCGGAACCATTTTCAAAACAACCATTTTCACATGGGTCCGGATAACAGGAAGGTAACCTTTTTTTTCATACTGCTTAATTGATATAACTCAAGAATCCTCCGTCAAATTGGGATTTACAATTTACATTAACCATTTTTTATCATCTTCTTCATTTCATTTTTTGTTTCTGGCCAGATACATCTAATATCATATCGTCTCAATATTGATTGCTTACTTATGAGATATATTATCCTTTCCAAGTTTCAATTGATTACTTATATATTTATTAGTTTTACATGGAGGTCCACCTTAGTTATTATATATATTATTTATTTGGAGTTATTTCTGCAATGTTTGTATTTGACTGTTATCACATTGTATTGCAGTATTATGGGTTTTGTATAATTATTTGGTTGGTTGAATGTACATATATTATATTTCCTGCTGTTGTTATGTATATTATCCCATTGGTGCTCTGGGTGCCCAACTGCTATTGCAAGTTTTTTTTTTTATTTATTTAGCTTGAGTGTTTTTCTGCTATGCTGCCCTTTGTGTGTTGTATGAGTGATATTCGGGCAGACATCGCATAGGGTATTTCTGTGTTTGTTTTAATAAATTCTATTTTATATATACATGTATAGCATGTATATTTTTGTTGCTATGGAATTTCTCTGTATTAAATTATTTTCTGCAAAACTTAGGTGAATGTGATTTTGTACCTTACATCAGCTTAGATTTTTTTCTCTTTTTATTGCACACATTAGATTAGATTAGATTATTTTTAGGTATGTGTATATGCATGTGTGTGTGGGTGTTTATTTGTATGTATTTCTGTGTATTTCTGTGTGTATATTTTTGGATCTGCCCTGGGACTATTTTTTTTTCACTGAGGCACTTTCTTCATCTTTGTGAGTAACTTTGTGATGTAACTACTACCACTTCCCTACACTATTTCCTGCCCATTAAACCCACTTCCTACCCATTCCATCCACTTGAATTAAGTAATTAAGCTCCAGTCACATTATGTATGTATGTATGTATCTTTATTTATATAGCGCCATACATGTACACAGCGCTTAACAGAAGTTGAAACAATACAATACAAAAACGACAGAACTGGGGTTAAGAGCATTAAGGTTAAGTACAATCATTACATTATTTGTGAGGGAAAGTGCAGCAAGGGAATCATACACTAGGAAAGGGACCCTGCCCCAAGGAGCTTACAATCTAGGCTGAATTCATATTGACAAACAGCCACTAGGAGGAGTATTATAAGTGCAGGTACAAGGTGTGGTGAAAGAAGTGCAGAAGGATTCTGATGTGGCTGTCAGTGTGCAGAAGGAGGACATTGCTATTGAGATGCCTCCCTGAGCAAGTGGGTTTTGAGGAGTTGCTTGAAAGTGGTGATTGTGGATGATTGGCGAACGGTGATGGGGAGGGCATTCCAGAGTCGAGGAGCAGCCAGTGAGAAAGATTGTAGTCGAGAGATGGCTCGAGTTGTGTAGGGAGAGGACAGGAAGAACCCTTGAGAAGACCGTAGGGGACGGGAAGGGGTGTAGCGGGAGATAAGGGCAGAAATGTAAGAGGGTGCTGAAGAACAGAGTGACTTACAGGAGAGGAGGAGAATCTTGTAAGAAATACGATACTTTATAGGTAGCCAATTGAGGGATTTCAGGAGGAGATGTGATGGAAGGTATCTGGGAGCAAATGTGGTGATTCTTGCGGCTGAATTGATAACAGATTGAAGTGGAGAGAGATGAGAAGCAGGAAGACCAGAGAGTAGAATGTTGCAGTAGTCAAGTCTAGAGAGAATGAGTGCGTGAGATAGAGTTTTAGCTGTTGATAGGCAGAGGAACGGACGTATTTTTGCAATATTTTTTAGGAAGAAGTGACAAGTTCTAGTGACAGCTTGGATATGGGGGGAGAAGGTTAATTTAGAATCAAGTATGACCCCAAGACAGCGTGCTTTGGATGCTGAGTGTATAACACAGTTTCCTATTGTGATGGAGAAGGGGGTTGGTGGATGGGTTTTAGGAGGAAACACCACCAGCCCTGTCTTAGCCATATTAAGTTTAAGGTGGCGGTGGGCCATCCATGATGAAATGGCTGAGAGACATTGAATGACTCGAGACTGCACAGCTGGAGTGAGGTCAGGGACAGAGAGATAGATTAGTGTGTCATCTGCATACAGATGGTAATTAAATCCAAGAGATGAGATGAAGTCACCAAGTGAGAGTGTGTAGAGTGAAAAAAGAAGTGGTCCCAGGACTGATCCCTGAGGTACACCTACCGAGAGGTCGAGGGGAGATGAGAAAGTGTTAGAAAAAGAAACACTGAAAGTACGTTTAGAGAGATAGGAGGAAATCCATTCTAGAGGTGTGTCACGGATGCCAAGTGTATGAAGTGTGTGACATTATGATTAAAATGTGCCATTTAAGCACTTCCATCCCAGACCATCTTAGTAGTAGTTGTTGGGGTCAAGGATCATCACAGCTGTGTGCATATACAATAGATTTTCCAGCTCAGTAAGCAAGCATACTCCTTCTACTACAGATTTTTAATTCAAAAGTTAATACAGTCCAAACTTGAATTTCTTGTGAGATTGGGTTTACCATTTCTTTTTATGATAATTTTCTATTGATGTCTACAGAGTTCTGTTTTACCTTACCCTTTATATTTCAGTCTTATGTACTCTACAGTGTGTATCATTAATGAATTATAAGTATTGTATTATAATTTCTTAGGTACAATGAAATATTATTGTTTTATTATTTCAGATTTAGACATAAATGGCATACTATTGAATGTTATTATTATTTACTTTTTGTGATTGAAATGGAATACAAATTTCACTTAAAGCAGTGTATTCAAATTGGCAGTAATAGTTTTCTGCAGAACATTTAGCATATTGCATAAAGAAGCTTCTGTTCTAAACAGCAAGCTATTATTTTTAACAGTGTTGCTGCTGGCGTTACGAGGTTCAGCAACACATTTCTCCTGCTATTTTTACCTGGAAAAGAAAAGCAACTAAAATAAAATTCTAGAAAAAACATGCACTTTATAATATTTTTAATTATCATGCATTGTTTAAATCTCCAGAGCTATGTGCAGAGCTCTTTTTTGACATCCATGGAGATAACACCACTAAACACAAATGTTTTAACATTGTCTTTAACCCTTTATGTGCCAGAGGGGTATCCATGCATATGCGTTGCGCATGCACTGGATACCCCCATGGCACGCAAATTATTAAAATTACTTGTCATTATAAAATGGTTTGTCATTATCCTGGGAGGATGTGAACTGTACCCCCTAAATGCACTTTACTGATGTGCTTTAGTTAGTAAATCAGTAAAGGGATCTGAATTTGTTGTAACAGGAGGTTTGCGACACATTGCAAATCAATGCATTGTAGCACATTATATATATATATATATAGAGAGAGAGAGAGAGCAATGGCAGCATATGGAGCGGTGCTTACATATAAAGCTCAGTGGGACAGTCAGTAGATCTATATAGGCAGGACAGTACTTAAGGCAACATATAGAATTTAATCTTTTCAGTGTCAGAGGGATTGGACAAGTATACAATGAATGTGCAGAGTTGTCTGTGGCAGTGGAACTGTATAGGGGAAAAAAGCAGCAGTATCGGGCACCTATCCCCATCCATAGATCAAACCACCCAACACATTTCTGAGGTTACAGTGATATATGGTTGTTGTTAAGAGGGTTAACATTGTATCCAAACACAGGCCTCTTCCTCCTCCCTCCCTATGATCCAGCCCCCTTATCATTGGTTGGTAGCTGACAGAGACAGAAGCCTCTAGCAATTACAGTCTCATTGATTAGGGCTCATTGGTAATAGAGCTGGCCATGTGCCACCCTCCACCAGACATTGTCTGGCGAGGTGAGTGGATGTGAACAGGTCATGGCGAATAGTTTGTCGAGCAACACCATTGGCATCTGCTCTCATCTACTCAAGGTAAGCAGATTCTGTGGTGCAGCTTGGCGAAGCATATGTTGGCATCTGCTTACATCTGCTCATATCCACTCAAATCACAGATAGTGTCTGGCGTGGTGAGAAGATGAGAGTGGATGCCAACGGGGCAGTTTGCCTAAACTCTCATAATCTGCATATTTGGTGTGCCCGGGGTCCTATAGAATTGGATCTCTCCTGCCTATGAAAACTGAATGGGTCTCATAGTCTAACTGATGCCTGATCTATGAAAGCACTATTTTTTAAGTTTTGTAAGCTACATCAGTGAATGAGCACCCCAGGATAATGACTGGTTCAATGTCACAAAGAGGAAGGCCAAATGTGTTCCATCTGATGTGACTGGCTTCATCAAGGGCTGTTACACAAATAAGGATATATTGTTTATTTTAATAGCCGTCTAAAAATAAATGTATTTCAGAATAAAAAAGTACAGACAGCGGCCACTTATGTTTACTAGCATGTCAGACACTAAGCAAGGAATCCACATTAATCACATTATTCTTATGTTTGTTACAGCACCATAAAATTGAGGATATATAGGGTAGGTCAATCTCATTGTTATCTATATGTGGCTCTACTTTTCTTATGGAATTATCATGCATTCACATGTCACTTATACACCAGCTTCATAGTCTATACTCACGAGAATTCGAGATGTTATCAACAGGTAATCAGTCAGAACATCTATTAAGTTCAGTTATTCCTTACCTCTAAGTAGAGGTCAAAGGTAAAAAAAAAAAAAAAATGTATATATATATATATATATTTCATTGCCTAGTTTGTAGGGTCATAAGGAATGCATCTCACATCATGGCTCGTTCGAGCAAAACTTAATATATAAGTCGCTTATCACCATTTTATCTTTGCATTAATTTTCACTACGTTTGTAAGTCTTTGTCACCATATTCTAGGTTTCACAGTATATTAGTATATAGGCCCCACATCTAGACCTTTACATTTAGGCTATTACCAAAACCTTACCTCATAGTTGAGGCCGAAGGTCACTTACATATTACCTCACAGTTGAGGCCGAAGGTCACACACACCTTACCTCATAGATGAAGCTGAAAGTCACTCTCAATTTACCTCATAGATAAGGTCTAGGTCACTCACACCTTACCTCATAGCTGAGGCTGAAGATCACTCACACCTTACCTCATAGTTGAGGACGAAGGTCTCTTACACCTACCTCATAGTTGAGGCCAAGGTCACTCACACCTTACCTCACAGCTGAGGCCAAAGGTCACTCACTTCTTACCTCACAGCTGAGGCCGAAGGTCACTCACTCCTTACCTCACAGCTAAAGCTGAAGGTCACTCACTGCTTACGTCACAGCTGAGTCCGAAGGTCACTCGCACCTTACCTCACAACTGAGGCCGAAGGTCACTCACACCTTACCTCAGAGCTGAGGCCAAAGGTCACTCACACCTTACCTTACAGTGAAGCCGAAGGTCACTCACACCTTACCTCCAAACGGAGGCCGAAGGTCATCCATTCCTTACCTCTTCATGGAACTACTACTTGATCAACATTATTATCAAGGCAGTTTACCTTTTGCCTTACGTCCAGTACAGATTCGACAGGCTTCAATCGGGGACAAGGCTAACATCAACCATTTCTTCACAAGACAAGGGGTCATCCCTCTCCTTCAGTGGTTTAGGTGGCGTTGCCTTCCCCAATAGAAGGATCATGTGATGATACAAAATAGGAAGTAGAAGTCACATGAACCAGCCGTGGCTTGGGGACACAGTGCGCAGCACATCATCTGAAATCCTCAGGATTATAGCCCCTCTGACAAGGTTAGGCTGGATCCATGTGATTAGGATGAGGATGAAGGATTTCTTAGATATTTTAGGATTCCAATAACCATGTACTAAAATATTTTTACAGCACCAATATTACGAACCAAGCACGATCAGCTGGAAGGGTAGACTTAAATTAAAAAAAATATATATATTAAAAATTGTAACTCTGGTGTCATGTTTCATAGAATCCAACAGTCATGGAAGATTCTGCCACCCAGGGCCCATCAGACTCAGATCACTCCGGAGTGGTTCCTGCCCTTCAGTAGAAATGCTCCTCCGGCATCACAGGCTCGGCTTACAGGGCCTGGACAGTGGCCAAACTGACCAATGAACTCTCTAGACAGGGTATCCCTTATCCTGCCTCGGCAAGAAAAGCCAAATTATGTTGCCTACTTTGCGATAACTTGATCACCACACCCATATCACCTTCTCCAGGCCCCTCTTCAGCAGCATCCCCTCCGCTTTTTCAGGCCCCGTCACCTGTGACCTCACAACTTCCAACAGAACAAGCTAACCAAGTAATGCAGATGTTAACGGATCTAACCTCGGTCGTCTCGAACATCCAGTCTAGGCTTTCCAACCTAGAGACAAGCTATGAGAACATCACTGCACCATACTTGATTTCCACTCCAATAGATAACTCAGGTACCAATACTTTGCCCCCGTGGATCATGCCAACTCACATGATACCTCAGCACCTAAGCAGGGACATACTAGAAGGAAAGGAGGTGAATCTTGTAGCTCTCCTCCTGGCTTCCCAGGATGTTTCTGAAATCAAAACAGAGAGCTGTAGCGAAGTTTCAGTGACATTCAAGTCAAAAGACCCTAGATTGTCTATCCCAGAGTTTGTGTTAGCCTTTAGTGTTTATAGGGACATTGTTTGCTCATCATTTCCACATAGAAGACAGAAACTCAACAACTATATGTACATCTTAGTGGATCTAGGATACAAGTATGGAGGCATGGCTTTTTATGAGTATCATAAATCATTCACAGCTAAAGCTTCTGTTGCCATGGCCCAAATCAACCATAACCTGGACTGGAGCGTTTTAGATAACGAATTGTTTTGTAGGCATTTTGCCGGGCTTAGGATTCCTAATTGCCACATCTGCCAGTCGAATTCTCATTCAGCCCACTTATGCCCCAGCACTTCAGGGACGGGAGGTACTGAAATCCCTTCCACTAGCAGTATGCAGGCATACACATCCTCCTCCCCTCAACCAACACTTCCTACCAAAGATAAGCTTGGTAGAACCATTCACTATATTGGAAATTCACCAATATGTAAAAATTTTAATTCCAAGGGGTGCTTCTACAGCACATGTAGGATGCTCCATCAGTGCATTCTATGCCGCAAATCACATTCCAAGTTCAAATGCCTTAGGAACTTTTCAAGTAATAAATTACTAAGCTCCTTAAACCTGTCAAAATTGCAGTCTCTTCTTTCATGTCACCCAGATACTGCACTCACTAACTACCTTATTACAGGATTTTCTTCAGGCTTTCACACAGGGATTGCCACAAAAACTTTAATCCACACAAACATAGACTTGTAATTGATTTATCAGCCCAGCATAGCTCAAAACAATCAAGAGTTAATTCACTGATACCATCAGAAGAAATGTCCATGGAATACTCAAGAGTAGATGATGCTATTCTCCACATTCTCCAATACGGACATATCAGATGCTTTTAAAGGGGAACTTTCACCCCGCAATAACTTAATGTTCACTTACTGCTCACCTGGCGACTAGCTGCTTAGTAGCGCTAGTCGCCAGAAATCTTACCCAGTTCTTCAGATATCGGCGTTTTACAGGAGCAGGAAGCACGGACGTCTCTTCACAGTGACGTCCGTGCGCCTGCGCTGTCAGTCCCTTTTGCACCGCACGGTGCACAAGGGACTGACAGCGCAGGCGCACGGACGTCACTGTGAAGAGACGTCCGTGCTTCCTGCTCCTGTAAAACGCCGATATCTGAAGAACCGGGTAAGATTTCTGGCGACTAGCGCTACTAAGCAGCTAGTCGCCAGGTGAGCAGTAAGTGAACATTAAGTTATTGCAGGGTGAAAGTTCCCCTTTAAACTTTTACCTATAGATCATTCCCTTTGGCATTTGCATGGAATTCGATGACGGGAAGATTATTATTTCGCTACATGCTTAGTGTTTGGATCCAAAAGCAGTCTAAAACTCTTTGAGTGTTTCGCTGACTCACTGGCTTGGTTGTTTCTGAATACTTGCAAATGCCCAACGGTTATCCATTATCTAGGTGATTTTTTGTTAATCGAACCACCACATCAGGTTCCATCCAGCCTGTCAAAAGTTTTAAGCCTTTTCAAAGAATTAGACATTCCTACTGCTATGCAAAAGACACATGGTACATCGCATAGAATGGAGTTCTTAGGGATCACCCTAGATTCCACAATAATGGAGGCTAGACTTCCAGATGACAAACTCAACAGAATCAAGCACATGGTACATCAATTTGCTAACAAACATTCATGCCACATCTCAGAACTACAGTCATTATTGGGACATTTAAATTTTGCAACTAGGATCCTTCCACAAGGCAGATCCTTTATCTTATATCTCCTAAAATTGTTAACTGGACACATGCAAGGAAAACACTCAAGTCTACCTCTCTCCCCCAACTTTACTCTGGCTGTACAGTCCCAAATCACTCAGTGTCTCACACAAATCTCATCATGGATGGCCCAACTCCATCTTAAATGCAACATGTCTAAGACAGAACTTTTTTTGTTTCCTCCTGAACCCAGCCCCCTACCCCATTATTCATCACAGCTGACAATTCAATAATTTACACCATAACCAGAGCATGCTGTCTTGGTGTTATACTTGATTCTACCTTGACATTACCCCCCCATATCCAAACTATCACCAAAATGTCTCTTACGTTTCTGCTCTTATCTCTGGCTATACCCCCATCTTCCACTTGCAACTTCCCAAGGATTCTTTCTGTCCACTCATTGCACAACTCGTGCTTCAATCATTTTTACTGGCTGTTCCTTGACTTTGAAGTGCGCTTCCTATCACCATTCACCAATTATCCTCACTTTCAAGCTTTTCTTAAATTCCCACCTGGTCAAGGAGGCATCTCAACAACAATATTCTCCTTGTGCACACTGACATTCACATGAGACATTCTGCACTCTGTACTCATTCTACACTCCCCTTACAAAATCCTTGTAACCGCACCTATTTTTTGGGGCAGGGTCCCGTTTGCAATGTATGATTCACTTTGCTGCACTTTTCCTTTGTTAATAATGCAATGATCACACTTTAGTGTGATGCTCTTATTCCTATCCTGTACTTTTTTGTATTATACTATAACTATATCTGCAAAATGTTGTGTACATGTATGGTTCTATATAAATAAAGATACACACACATACATTCATAGAAATCAACAAGCACATCTCATTTGTTTTCATCCATGCTGTTCGGCACTATGTTCAGAACAATGTAAGACAACTCTTGGAAGGAGGTTTCAGTTAAGCTCCTAAATGTTATACATTTATTTGTGTAGCCATAAGCCCTGTCTGTGCTATTACTGACAGACAGTGAAGTCAGGGAGGGCTAACCTCTGTCCTTGTATTGAAAGGCAGGGGAGCTGGAGAAGGTTACCTGGGGGAATGGAGTGCTGGCAGAAAGCTTGATCTCAAGGGTACAGCAATTCCTCCTCTTTGATATTTCTTCAGAGAGTTCATTCATAAAGTATCTTCAGCGTTCAGCTTTCTGCTCAGTGCTCCTATGCTTGCAAAGTACTGGTAGCATGCCACATTTATCTGAATGCAAACTAACCTACATCATGCCTCTCTGCTGGATGTATGTTCATTTACAATCGGATAAATCTGTACAGATTCCCGGCCTAGTGCAAGCATTGAAGTATAAATCTGCACAGTGAGGGGTAGACTTCATGAATGCATTCTATGAAGAAACATGAAAGTGGAGGCACATGTGTACCCTAGAGATCATCCTTTCACTTAATTGCTCAACTCAATAGATAACGAGAAGGTAAGACTGTGGGTGGTCCTGCTTCTCTCCCCCTTCATATTTTTCTCTTCTTCATGACACCTCTATGATTCTCCTACCCTCCATGGTACTCAAATTACTCTTCAATCTATTCATCACTCTCTCTCATTACACTCTGCTTTATCTTACAACACACTGGATACTTTATATCAACATCATATGCTAAGGATCTTTGATTCTCCCCCCCCCCCCCGAATACCTAATTGTTACTGCATATGGCAAAGTGTGTCTTTTTCAGGGTGAAATGTTGTCATCACATTCCAAAAAAGTCCTGTCACAGTTATTGTATCTTAGCGAATCTCCTGTCAGTCCTTCTTCTTCATAGAGCAGAATTTAAGCTTTCACAAGCAGGGCCCTATAGTACTACTCAATATCTATGTATGTCTATTCCCTATTGTACACCTGTAGAATAAGATGGCACTATATAAAGAATAATAATAATTCTGGAGCAAACCAACCCATCTTAGGGGATTAATACAAATCTTCAATATTAGTATCAATCTAAATGGGACTTTTAACTCATTGGGTGAGTGAGCAGTCTCATCTGATTGCAAAACAATGCTTTGGAAAACCTCTCTAGCATTAAAGGTGTTAGAAATCCATTAAATCAATGTGCATTTTTATTTGACCCCTATGATGCAACTGATTTGCTCCAGAATGGCACCAGTTCTTCAGCGAAGTTGATGCAATTGAAGCAATATTTAAAGGGATAGTAATATTTCACAAAAATAGCAGCTCAAATTAATCTTCATAGTATTTGGACCAGGGACAGTGTTATTTCAAGAGTAATTGAATGATAAAGTATCCGTCTCTTGCCCCTTTTGCCTAGTGTAAGCCACCTCCCCTCAGATGTGGAATCTGGACCTGGGACCAGACAGATAACAGCAATGGACAATCTTCTTAGAGAACTCTGCCCCCTTGACAGGTTTTTCAGGTTTTTCCTTATGCTTACTGAAGATTGTCCCTCTCTGTGATCCATCCAGGCAATCTTGCTGCTCTGGGGTGAGCAGTGTTACATCAGTAAAAGGGGCAGGAGGGGGATATTTTATCATTAAATTACTCTTGAACTACAATTCTGACAGTATTGAAATAACACTCTCCTTGGCCCAAATGCTATGAAGATTAATTGGCGCTGTTTTTATTGTGAAACATTACTATCCCTTTAAAGTGGATCTATCACATATAGATATCTAATTCTCATTATTTAGAGCATTTAGCAAAAAAGTTTAATATGATAGTCATTTTTTAAAAAACCTGTTATCTGCGCAAAAATTCAAGTTTAAAACATGCCCAGCAGACTACTTCCTGCTTGCAGCACTGCGTCTGTTCCCATCCCACTACCCAGTAACCTCGGATGACGGAGGCTTTCTTCCTGTAAGCTGGAGCGATCTCATTGGCAGAGATCGGTATCTAGCCAATGAGATCGCTCCAGTTTAGAGACAGACATCCTCCGTCATCGGAGGATGCTGGGTAGTGGGACGGGAGCAGCCTCTGTGCGGCAAGCAGCTTGCCGCAGCAGCAAGCGGAAGTAGGCTGCTGGGCACCTTTTAAACTTGAATTTTTGCTTAGATAACGGGTTTTTTTCAAAAATGACTAACATATTAAACTTTTTCGCTAAATGCTCTATCTAATGAGCATTAGATATCTAAATGTGATAGATCCACTTTAAGTATACCATATGGGACAACAATGACTTTCCAAAATTGATCTAAATGGTACTTTACTATATGCTGTATACCTCTACCATTCAAGAGGATAAAAATCATATTTAAATATATGAGAATTTATATGCCCCCTACAGTGTTGATAGTTTGTGCCATGATTTCTTCAGTTCTTACTACATTAGTCTTTGTATTCCAGATAAAAAATGAAAATGAAAGTGGAAGATAGAGGTTATTTCTACAACAGCAACACAAAGTACGTTTCAAAAGAAGCAAAGCCTATTTTGGACAGCTACAAATGAGAATGTTGAGGACAAAGATGCTGTCAGAGGCTGAAACCTTTCAGTAGGAGGGTGTGTGTGTGTGTGTGTGTGAACAAAAGGGGTATATGATAGGGCTGTATTCAGAACAGCTAGACCATGAGAGCCACTTTCACTTACTGCAAAAATCTGAACTAAGCAAGAACATTCAAGGTTATGCACAGTCATTATTTTATTTGAGAGAAGAGCAAATAATCAGAGTGAACAAATAAAATCACATAATAAGAATCAGGTTGAGCCAAGGGTGAGAGGAATAGAGAATACCAAAGGGGTCATGGTTTGTGGATATTTTAACCCTTTAAGGTCTAAAAGGTTAAGCTTGTGAGAGAGAAGGAAAGATTGGGGTCAATGTGTCTCTTTAGGGGCTTGCGCTTTACCAGAAAATTAGTTTACAGTACGAATGCCCAAACTAATGTCCAGGGGCCATTTGTGGCCCTTGAACGTGGCCAATCTCTTCCTTGCAAATTCGATTAAAGAAGCAGTAAACTTTTTTTAATGAAAAAAAACCCAATATAAAGTAGAGCTTTTCCTGTTGAGTAAAATAAGGGTACTCCAACCACAGAGAGATGTATATTTTACAATCTGGACTTTATTATATTTGCGAATATAAAAGGAACAACAATTATTTCCTTGTATTTTAGGCATAGCACCCACTGATGAATCTTGGACATTGAGGCCCATGTACTAGAAGGAACCGGAGTAATTCTCCGCAAATCAGCTGCACCATAGAAAACAAATATCGTTTTCCAAATTCCCATTGATTTAAATGAGGCTTTTAACCTTTTGAATGCTGGAGAGGTCTGCAGTGCATTGCTTCACAAAGTGTTGGAGGCCTCAAAAGCATTCAGAGGGTTAAAAGCCCCAGTTAAATAAATAAAACATGTTATTTGTTCCCTGTGGTGCAGTTGGTTTCCCCCGGAATTGTTCCTCATCTCATATAGGTTTATGTAACCCCTTAACCCTTTGAGTGCCAGAGGGTTACACAACGCGTACCCCTCTGGTGCTCAAAGGGTTAATGATCATTGCCGTACCAGGACTGTCACGGCGGTCCTGCACTTAAGGACCAGTGATAGTCCTGGTACGTCATGGAGTTCAGGGCTCCCGGTGTGGCTGCACGCCGCTCCGGAAGCCCTGAACCGGAATTGCAAAAGAAAAAAAAAAGCCCCGTGGTCCTCAAGTGCCGGCCGCGCGTGTGTTTGCACCGGTCCTTAAGGGGTTAAAGTGGAACTTTCACCTATTAATAAGTCGCCATTCAATCATTAAGCATATGGTGACCAGCTTGAAAATATGTGTCTTACCTATCACAAGTGGCAGATTCTAAAGAAGTCTTTACTCTTTGGAGACTGACGGGCAGGTTAGTGAAGTCTGCGTGCCTGCTCTGTCTTCCGGTTACCATGTGGCACACTGCAGTGCTTTACAGGAGACCGGGACTGACAGCGCAGGCGGGCAGACAAGATGTCTGTGCTGTTATCTGGCTGCCAGTCTCCAAAGGGTAAAGATTTCTTTAGAATCTGCCTCTTTTGATAGTTAAGACATGTATCTTCAAGTTAGTCGCCATATGCTTAATGATTGCATGGCGACTTATTAAAGTGGAACTTCCAGTTCATACTTAGTCGCTATGCATTCCTTAAATGCATGGTGACTAGCTTTGAAATAGATGTCTTATCTTTAAAAAATAGCCCTGTGTAAAGGAATCCTTTCCGTTTGGAGACCGGAACCCAGGATACAGCGCAGACATCTTGTCTGCGCGCATGCGCTGTCAGTCCCGGTCTCCATTGAGTAGCACTGCAGTGCACCATATGGTTACCGGAAAGGACTGACGGCGCAGGCGCATGGATCGTACTAACCTGCCCATCAGTCCCCAAACGGGAAGGATTCCTTTACACTGGGCCTTTACACTATCAAATAGTGATCATGATTGTGTTTATTGCATTTAAAAATCCTAGATATTTATACTGTGTCTAAAAATGCACTTTTTTGTTTAACTCTTGAGTGCCAGAGGGGTACTCAATGCATTACAGAGCAATGCGTTGCGTACCTCTCTGGCATTCAAAGGCTTAAAAAATATTTTTGTATTGCTTATAGAAAATTCACTGCCAGTAAAGGCCTTGATTCCATTGCAGACTCAAGGGTTTTATCTACAAAATTCTCAAAAACTTCAATGCACTCAGTTAAATAAGACCAGTTGATAGCACTTATTAAATGCAATATAATCTAGGCCCAAACTTGATATTGCTTAAAAAAATATGGACAGCTCCCACAAATTAGCAAAACTAATGTCTTATTATTTCTAAGAAAAGTTAGCAATGCTATTAACCCATTGACTGCCAGAGGGGTATGCAATGCATTGCTTTGAAATGCGTTGCGCACCCCACTGGCACTCAGAAGTTTAAACATTCACTTTCATCTAAAAAATATTAATGCTAATAAAAATTCTTAACTATTCTCAACAATGATCAAATGTTTCAAGCTGCATGTATTTCTATGCACATTATTTTATGAAACATAGCAGTTTTTCGCTCATTTTCAAAAACTGGGCTGATGTTAATACAGTAATAAATTAAGCTCATTACCTATTTGTTCTGTGGTTTTCAGGCACAATCTTATTAAATAGAAACTATTTGGGGGTTATGCACTAAGGCGTGGTAAAGAGGAAAAAATGCGGAGATGACTTCTCCAGTGATATGACTTCTCCAGTTCCTATGTTATTCTATGGAGCCTATATACTAAGATCTCCAAAGTTGGAGAAATCTTAGTGCATTGGCTCCATAGAATAACATAAGAATTGGAGAAGTGATAAACTGGAGAAGTCATCTCCAATTTATCTCTTTATCACACCTTTGTGCATAACCCCCTTTAAGCTCATGTCTACACAGGTGAGGTAGGGAGTAGAATGGACACAGGACTAAATTCTATTACAGGTGCTAATTTTGTCTCTGCTTTTATCTCCAGTTTTTCCCATAGACTTCAATGGAAACATTTTTGATAAAATGGGAGTTAACATTTAGCACCTGTAATAGAATCTAGCCCACAGACGTTTGTGAGGGAGAACACTGAATATATTCAAATAATTGTTATGGAAAGGGTGTAGGAACATAGTTATTATTTATATTATTATATAATTTTATTTTTAAAGTGCCAAAATGTTCCACAACAATGTTTGTACCCTGAGACTTTGATCTTGGTTACATTATTCCTTCATTTTTAACAATCACATGCATGGCAATTAGCAAACTATGAAAGGATTTGGCCCTAATTAATTTTTCTTTTATGGTATAACACACTGCTGTTTTTTATTATACAATACTGGTTTCTCAGCAGAGTAATCCTGGGCTTTGACTTTGAATTTACTGATTACGTTCCTAAAGCCTAACTCTACACATAGATCCAGTGTGTCCTGAGAACTGGCACAGTTGTGGAACAATCCATCTGCAATATAGGTGACAATTCAATCATTTCTCAAAATTCCCATATTTAGAAGGGGCTTGCATACTCTTGAATGTTAGAGAGTGATCTAAGCATTGATTTGCAATGTGTTGTACCCCTATGCAGGCTTAAATGGGTTAAAGAGCCCCCTGTTAGCATACCTTCTGATAAAGCAAGACTGCATTGTGAGCTGCCCTGCTAGAGAACGTGAGAACGGTGACAATGAAATGTTGCATACGGGGAAGGATTTACATCTCAATCACCCCTAGGCAAGGCATTCTAGGCCCCCCTTACCTCCAACAATAGCCACACCCCTATACTCCACATGGCCCCCTCCCTCAGTCCCATCTTCTATTCCTTGGCACATAAAATACCTTTGACCTGAAACAAGCAAAGGCAAAAACAAGGCTTTAATCCCCTTGGTTGCTAAAGAGATCTACAGTGCATTGTGGATCTCTATCTGTCTCTATCATCCAAGGGGTTCAATATTAGCCTGTACATGCACCAGCACAACTCTACTGGCAGTAGCCTCCAATGCCAAGAGCTGGATTGGGGTGGGGGTAATGCACTAGAGGTATGATCACTTAAGTGTCTACCAGAGTACATCTCCACCTTCCTTAATCCCTTGAGCGCAGGAGGGGTGTACTTTGAAATGCTTTAACCACCCTTCTGGCTCTGAAAGAGTTAAGATTTTAATGCCAGCAAGTCCCTTACTCCTGCTCCATATGAAGTAAAGTTTCCTTAGCACACTGTTTAACCCCTTAAGGACCAGAAGGTGGGCAACACCTTAAGGGGTTAATACTTGGCTTTAAAAATGCACAGGGGAAAGGGAAGCCACAAAATGACAATACATTGACCTCCTTTTTGGACAGGGGAGAACCCTTGCTTTTCTCAGCAGGAAAATATTTATATTTGCATGAAAATGTTTACTTCGCCTTTAAGAACAAGACAATCACCGCCATATACTGTAGGTTTCCTGCAATGACATGTGACAGCATGGTATGTTTATTATAACCTGGTTTAATAGCACTGGCAATTATGTGGCTTACTAACTACCATAGGGGACAAACATTTCACATTCCCACATTCCAATCGATTTAATTGAGACGTTTAACCTTTTGAATGCTAGAGAGGTCTCTAAATCATTGGTTCACAATGAAATGGAGACCTCTCTAGAATATTTGAATCCTAGAGTGTAGCTTCTTTTCCCCATTACTGCTTCACAATTGACCCTCTGAGTCTCTTTCGGCATCATTTTGCATAATGGGTAATAATCATGTTTTACTAAGTGCTCCAAAGAGAGCAGACTGGGGCTGCTCTGTTCAGCCCCACAACGGCTCCTATCAACCATTTGGGGGGGGGGCACAAAATTTGCCCCCCTAGGCTGGAACACAAACCAGATGTTTTGATCTCTCAACCACAAACTGCAGGTTAAGTGTACTAATTGCAATAGACCTGCTGTGTTGTGCTTGGAGCAGTACACTGCGCCAGACAGGAAACAACACAATGTCTTGGGTATCTCTCTGAGACTCAAAAGGTTAAATGGATCTGTAAAAGGATCAAGTATTCTTTTCTGCATGGGATTTTAATCCCACACTTGATAGTCTGATGAAGTGGTTTGATAAAATGCCAATACGGTTACTTTCTCTGGAAGCTGTGTTTCTAATATAGCAGCTTCCACAGGCAGAAGATTGGGAGTCATCCAGGTGTTTCTTTAGATAAACCTTTTACTAGACTATGACCAGGTGAGAATGAATCCTTTTTTCATCCTAAAGTCGTAATTAAAATTTCCCCTGAATCAAAATATAGCATTACCCTCTCTGTGTACTACTGTATGAAAGAAAGGGAAAAAAAAGAAATCAAGCCATTTAGAGGTGGTTTAAGATCTCTATATCAGTTTACTGAAAAACAATCATATAGGACATCAAAGAGATCAAATAAGTTGTTTGACTTTGCTAAAGTAAAAAACATTTGACAGCAACTAAATACACCATTACCAAATGGATAGAGTACATAATCAAAGCTTTTATACAGAAGGATAGACAGATACACATAATGGCTGGATAAGGAGGCTGATGTACAAAGTAAGACTGGAGTAAACCAAATGTGCCATAGGGAAGAAATACAAATTATTTAACTTAAAGGGATAGTAGTGTTTCACAAAAAAGCAGCTCCAATTAATCTTCATAGTATTTGGTCCATGGAGAGTGTTATTTCAGTACTGTCAGAATTGTGGTTCAAGAGTAATTGAATGATAATGTATCCCCCTCCCACCCCTTTTACCTAGTATAAGCCGCCTCCCCTCAGATATGGAATGTGGTCTCTTCACTAGACAGGTTGCACTAAGGGACAATCTTCTTACTGTGAACATAAGGAAAACTCTTCCCCCTTGACAGGTGTTTTCAGGTTTTTCCCTATGCTCACTGAAGATTGTCCCTCTCTGTTAATCACTATTTATATCAACAGAGTTTTGGTAAATGTTCATTTGCCCCCTATAGTGCAGTTGCTTTGCCCTATAGTTGTACATATTTAGTTATCTGAATATGGCCCATAGAGTCGTATGCTCAAGAAAAGCTGAGAAAGTATTAAGTAAATCAACTGCACCATATGGGACAATTGGAAACTCCCATTGATTGAATGGGGCTCTTTAGCATTCAAATGGTTAAAAGTCCCATCTAAATCAATGGGATTTTGGGAATGTTTATTTGTTTGCCATGTTGCAGCTGGTATGATCCAGAATTGATCCTCTTCGGCTTGCTGACAGGTTCTTCCTAGAAGCCCATGCATATGCATTGCTAATTCCTTGTTCCTTCTGCCATTTTGGCATTGAATCTAACCCTTTAAGTGCCAGTGGAGTGTTGTGTTGGACACCCCTCTGGCATTCAGAGTTTAAATCTGACCTTATTTTTTTGGGGGAGCTCACTGGTTACATATTTAATGATATGCTTAGTTGTATTTACATTTGGGATTCAATCTAACCCTTTGAGTGCCTGAGGGGTGTCTAACGCCTTTGCAATGTGTTGGACACCCATCTGCACTCCAAGGGTTAAACTGAAGCTTTTTCTCTCACTGTATACCAAACATGATGAAGGTTATGATTTGGGATTCAATTAAAACACTTGAGTGCCAGGGATGTGTGCAATGCATTGAAACACATTGCAAAGCAATGCATCATACACAGCTCTGGTGCTGAACAGTTTGTATCTGACATACTGTAGGCTATGCTTAGTTACAGTCTCTTCCACAATTCCTCTTTCTCTGTCGTCCAATACAGGTTACTGGTAACTTTGGGTAGGCGATCTGCCCCTTTAATTGTAGGCAGGAACAATTCTAGAATTGAATGCAGGGGATGGAGCCTACCTTCCCTCCTTGGCTGCAGCTAGCCAACCAGCTCCAGAAAGATTTGTTCCTGGGTGAAGACACAGGCAAGAGAACAGTTTTGCTATAGTTTTAGACATATTTTTATTTTTCTGTTAGAAATGGAATATCAACATTAGGCGGATTACCATAACTGACAATGCCCTTAGATGTGGCTAGCTCAGTAACCAGGTGCTTTTTGTGGACCTTAAGGCCTGGGGGGAAAATCTTGGCTACACGTTCTTTCCTCAGGAGTTGCCCACCGTGGCTTCTTCTTAATACATGGTAGTCTGAAGACAGAAGATCTGCAGGAAAGGTGAGCAACCCTTTGAGTGCTGCAGGTCCACATGTCCCACAATGCCCCTCCGCACAGGGGTTTACCTTTGGAGTACCTATTGCACACTCCTGCACTCATTGGGTCTATCTGTATGTCTGTTGGGTGTTTTGGAGCAGTTTATGTGGTACTTTAGCCCTTTAGCTGCTGGTTTTGCATCTTTTGGGGGGGTGTCTGACATTTTCCTACTGGTTCAGTGTTTTTGGGTATCCTAACATGTTCTAGTGATGTTTCATGCATTTTTATTTTACTGTTTCAATTTTGTAAAATTTGAGTTCAGGTGCACTTTACCGCATAGGCGCCATTGCTCTATTCACTCCTATGGGACTGTACAGTTTGGGATATATCTCTGCAACCACTTAACCTAGCGACTTCAGAGATGGCTCGTTTTTCTTGTCTACCCTTGCTCTATCATCCAGTTCATGTTTCCAGTGTGTTGGGGGGCTCAGGGGGCTTCGGGCACTGTTTGAATACTTTTTCCAGGAAAACTACATTTCCCATGAGCGCTTGCTTTGCACTCTTGTTTCTGATTGGCTCCTGCCGCAGCAGCGATTTCTCTCCTCTGCCATTTAACCCTTCGCCTGCCTGATAAGTCTATTTTAGAGATTTCTGGGGTGAAACTTTAATCCTACACACTGTACTTGGGTGATTTCTTATTCTGTAAGGTTATTTGACACTGTGAGAATGTCTATACAGTTGGAGCTTGGGGCCAGACCTAAGACTAAGGATGCTGGGGTCTCTATATCCCCTATTGTGCATTGCTGTTCCTGTCATTCAGGGTTACCTAGAGAATTCTCAGGTCATTTATGCCCAGAATGTTCTGATGTCCCTGAGAGTCTCCCGGGACCTCCAGCCATGCATTAGAGCCAGTTTGGGTGCAAGAGTTCAAGGCTGCTACCAGGGACCTTAGGGCTATATAGCAACTCTTTCCATCCCAGTTACAGGGAGTCTTCCATTCTTGGCAGACCCCCTCCTCCATCAAGTCTTCCCTGACAAAACCTCAGAGAGTACCTGACGAATCAAATTCCTCTGAGGAGGAACTGCTGGTGGATTCAGATGTTGAGGAATGTTTTGCTGTGGCCTCCTCTCAGTTTTTTGGTGATCCTTTTGAGGCTGATCCTGAGCCCTCGGCTGAGGGCCTGATCAGGGCTGTTTTGCATATCCTCAATATTCCCTTAGTTCAGGAGGTTCCTTCTGATCCCTCTGATGTGTTTCAGGAGCCTAAAAAGCCCCTTACTTGCTTTCCACCTAACCCCACTCTTGACCGCCTTGTGTCTGAAGAGTAGAAATCTCTGGACAAGAAACCTTCTGTGTCCAAGAAATTTGCCAAGCTCTATCCCTTCTCTGAGGCAGTGCTTGCTCAGTGGGGTCATCCTCCCAAAGCGGATGCTCCTATCTCCAGGCTACCTTGAGGCTACTGCCTTGCCAGTTTCTAATGCGTCTGCTCTGAAGGACTGGACTGACAAGAAACTTGAGGTCTCCCTCAAGTCCATTTTTGCCACTGCTGGTACTGCCCTGCGTCCAGCATTCGCTGCAGCATGGGTGAACCGGGCCATTGCGGTCTGGACTGAACAGCTCATGCTGGCTGTCCGTCAGGGTGCTCTTACTTTGGATATGTTGCACCTTCTTGCCAACATTTCTGAGGCACAGCACTATGTTTCTGCTGCCTTATTTGATGCCATCCGTTTAGTGGCTAGGGTTTCCACCATGTCAGTGGTTGCCAGACTAGCTCTTTGGCTCAAGATCTGGTCTGCTGACACTGCTTCCAAGAAAGCATTGCTCTCCTTAATTTTCAAGGCACTTCCTTGTTTGGGCCAGACCTTAAAGATCTAATTAGTGAGGTCACAGGGGGTAAGAGTACACTTCTACCCTTGGTCCCCAGGAAGAAAACGCCGCTTAAGCGTAATCAGTATTTTCATTCCTTTCAGACTGAGACACGTCCAGCGAACCAGATGGTTCCCTCAGCCCTGCATGCCTCCTACAAGCCCAGACAGCAATGGAAGCCGAAGGTCTCCTCCAAGCCCAAGGCTTCCAAGCCTTCTTCGGCATGACTCACCAAACCCAGGTCCCCACTCTGCTGTGGGTGGTCGTCTGCATCACTACCACAGCATCTGGGAGGATTTAGTGTCGGACCTGTGGGTTTTACAGGTGGTGACAGAAGGGTACAGGATCCCTTTTGTCTCTCTTCCTCCCTTTCTCATCTCTCCTTCTCATACGCCTCAGGGCACTGAGAAACGCCGGCTGTTCAACGGTGCTATTCAGGCTCTTCTGGACAAGGATGTTCTAGAGCCGGTTCCAGTTCAGGACAGAGGTATGGGTTTTTACTCAAACCTCTTTGTGTTCTCCAAAAAGGACAGTGGTTGTCACCCCATTTTGGATTTGAAGGATCTCAATTCCTTTGTGATCCGGACCCTTTATCACCAGGAGTCTCTACGGACGGTGAATGCTGCTATGTCCCCGGGGGAATTCCTTGCAACCCTGGATCTTCAGGACGTGTATTTACACATCACCATTCAACCAGAGAGCCGACAGTATCTCAGATTTGCCTGTGATCGAGGGCATTTTCAGTTTTCAGCTCTTCCCTTTGGTCTGACTACAGCTCCTCAGGGCTTCAACAGTGTCTTGGGAGCCTTAGTGTCCGTCCTCCACCGAGACTGCATCACAGTTACTCCATACATGGACGACCTGCTTCTGAAAGCCCCCTCTGTAGAACTTCTTCATCAGCAGGTTCAGCAATGCATTCACGCTCTCTCCTATCACTGGTGGATCATCAACATGGACAAGTCCCATCCCAGCGTCTGGTCTTCCTGGGCCTTCTCTTCGACACTCAGAAGAGCTTGGTGTTTCTCACAGACAAGGTAGCATTCCAGATTGCCCACAGAGTTTTTGCGGTTCTGGCTCAAGATCCAATCCCAGCCAAGAACCTGTCCTCTCTAGTGGGAAAATTCATCTCCACCATAGAAGTGGTCTCATTTGCCATAGCGCACACCAGGGAACTCCAGAGGTTTGTGATCTAGGTGTGCAGGGGCCAGCCAGACCTTCTGAAATTGTCAGTGTCCCTCCCTCTTCATGTGGAACTGAGTTTGTCATGGTGGCTCGACCTCTCCAATCTGCTGAAAGGCATGTCCTTCCTGGTATCCTTCTGGACCACGGTGACAACGGATGCCAGCCTCTCTGACTGGGGAGCGGTCCTGGGTCACCTGAGTGCTCAGGGTGGGTGGTCTCCAGAGGAATCTCTCCTTCCATCAGCGTGTTGGAGCTTCGGGCAATATTTCATGCCCTTTGTCATTGGACATCTCAGCTGGAAGACTGTCTAGTCCGGGTACAGTCCAACAATGCCACGGCTGTGGCTTACATCAACAAGCAAGGCAGAACAAGAAGTCTTGCCGCTTGGATAGAGGTTAATGCTATTTTGTCCTGAGCAGAAGAACACGTTCCTGCCATATCCGCAGTGCACATTCCTGGCATAGACAACGTCATGGTGGACTTCCTCAGTCGACACACAGTGGACAGTGGAGTGTGGGAGCTGCACCCAGAGGTGTTCACCCTCATTGTTCAGAAGTGGGGTCTTCCTTACATCGACCTGATGGTGACAAGACACAACAGGAAGGTTCTGAGGTTCTGCTCTCGGTGTAGGGACCCTCTAGCTGTGGAGGTGGATGCAATGTCCATTCCTTGGTTATTTCCTCTTGCCTACATCTTTCCTCCCCTTCCAGTTTTGCACAGGGTGTTACGGATATTAAGACTGGAATGCTGTCCAGTCATTCTGATTGCTCCATACTGGCCTTGTCAAGCTTGGTTTCCGGAGCTTCTGGGTATGTCACTGGCAGAGCCACTCTGGTTCCCTTGCTGTCCGGATCTTCATCTACAGGGTTACCTGTGGAAGGAGGATGTTCATTGGCTAACTTTGACGGCTTGGAAGTTGAATCCACAATATTGAAGAAGACAGGTTTTTCTTCTGGGGTGGTGACTACTATGCTCTGTGCCCGCAGGCCTGTTTCTTCTAAGGCCTACCATTGTGTCTCGTCGACCTTTCTCTCTTGGTGTGCTGACAGGGACCTGTCTCAGGATTTTGATATTCCTGCAGTCCTGGCCTTTCTACAGGATGGTGTGGATAAGGATCTCAGTTTGAGTTCCCTTAAGGTTCAGACTTCTGCTCTCTCTGTTTCCTTTCAGAGGCGTATTGCCATCCTTCCTGATGTCAAGGTTTTCTCCCTTCAAAAATCCTGCTCCTCCGTTGGATCTTAACTTGGTTTTGGGTGTTCTTCAGCGCCCTACATTTGAGTCTTTGGCTACTATTCCTCCAAGCTTGTTGACATGGAAAATGGCCTTTCTCCTGGCGATCGTGTCTGTTCGCCGTGTCACGGAGTTACATGCTCTGTCCTGTAAGCCCTCTATCTGGTGTTTCACAAGGACAAGGCGGTGCTTCGCACTTCTCAGAAGTTTCTCCCGAGGGTGGTTTCGGAGTTCCACATCAATCAGGAGATTGTAGTGCCTTCTTTCTGCCCTGACCCCACTTCTGACAAGGAGAGGGATCTCCACTTGTTAGATGTGGTGCATTGTCTCAAGTTTTATGTACATAGCACTGAGTCTGTCAGGCAATCTGACGCGCTGTTCATCATTCCTGAGGGTCCCAGGGCAGGAAAACCTGCATCCAAAGTGACTATTTCTCCTTGGATAAAGTCCACTATTCGTAAGGCTTACGAGCTGAGGAAGAAGCCTGTCCCCTTTCATGTCACGGCTCATCCTACAAGATCTATTGGGGCTTCTTGGGCTTACAAGAATCAGGCCTCCGCTGATCAGTTGTGCAAGGCTGCCACTTGGTCATCTGTGCACACCTTTTAAAAGCACTACCGTGTTGATGTGCTGGCACTGGCTGATGCCAGCTTTGGGAGGAAAATCCTGAAGGCAGTCTTGCTTGTCTAGGATCTTCTTCAGTTCTTGGTACTGCCTTCACCTTTGAGCCCTGCTGGCTCTAGTTCAGTGTGCTGTATAACAGTCTGGGGTGTTGTTGCCCCTGTTTCATGTCCGTTGACACTTCATTGTTTTGTTGGGCTATCTCTGATATGATGGTTCATCTCTGCTCTGGTGACTTTGGGGGCCTTGCGCCTGGTCCTTGCCTTCCTTCCCGCCTCTGGAAAACTCAATGGTTGGACATCCCAAAGTTACCAGTAACCTGTATTTTACAACAGAGAAAAGAGGATTTTAGTCTTACCTGTTAAATCCTTTTCTCTTAGTCCATACAGGTTACTGGTCTTCCACCCTGTCAAGGCACCATGCTTGGTTTTCTAGTGGCAGACCGTGGGAGTCCTTCGGGGTCATGCTCACAGGAGTCTTCTTTCCCTTCTACTATCTAGTCCATAGTTAGTGACTTTAGGGAAGGGGGAGGGAGGGGGATCTTTGCCTTCGGTTATCTCTCAAACCATAAAGGTTTGAGAGGTGAAACTGGAGGCTATTAAATTATTTTGCAAATATCTACAATATGAGGGATAGTAATGATAAAGTATTACTATCCCTTTAAAGTATTTCCATGCAGCTGTCTGTTTATCTGTTTTTCATTTTTTATGGGGCCACCGTTGATTTACCTTTGGATGAGTTAGTATCACTGATCTGCCTCTCTGATGTGTTCCACATCTACAGAGTAAGAATGTACTCAGCTGAGTACTCACTATTCTCTCTTATAAGTAGCTTTGGAGCACGTTCGAGTGATTCAAACTACTCGGGAGACCTTTCCAGTAGCTTATATCAGTTATCTCCCTGATGTTACTAAGGACACGGGTGGGGGGCACAAAAGGTTTGGGTATAGAAGCAATTGCAGTATCTGAAATTTACATTAAAGGTTATATTTGTTATCTGCTTGTCATGGATATCACCTATTGGTTAAACCTGCCCTGTTTATTTACTGGGAACTCTTATTAGCCTCCTATGGCACAGCTGTTATATGCTAGAATTGTTTCAGTTTCTTAGTACTTCAGCCTCGGGGTCTGTTACCCATCCCTCCCTTTATTATTTTCTTTATTAAACTTAATTCTCACACAAATGTTTTTTCAGGGAAAGGTATGACTTATGCTTCACTAGATACTTCCTAAGTGTTTATATTGAAAAATGTAACTGCTACTTTGGAAACTTGATCTGCAAACAAGGAAAATATAAAATGACCAATTAGAAATCCTGATTGCCTACAATAAAATCAAATTCTTGCTTGAAAATATGCTTCATGTATGACAAGCTTGCAATCTCAGTATAATGATAAACAGAGCTTCCTGTAATGATAGATGTGAGGCACACCACTGTCAAAGGAAGTGTGAATGTGCTCCATGGGACATCTGAGAGGGAGGTGGGAGGAGAATTACAGGACTGGGAAGTCCTGTGCTGCTGTGCTGAAGACACAGAGTGCCGCAGAATGCGGAAGTGCCCACCATGACATCTGTATATCTTAGAAACAAAACACGAATCCTAATATAATTTTCATAATAACCCCTTAAGGACCAACGGTCTTGGGGCGTTTCCATCCCATAAGGACCGATTGGATCCTTGCCGATGCTCTGGTACACGTGACCTGTTGTGTGTATCGGCGAACTGCTTTGGGGTGCTCCAGTCTTGGAACGGTCAATTTTAGGCCTCATTTTTACTTACAGCATTCCTGGTAGAGCGCTGTAATTAAAAAGTACACAACATACTATGACCGTATTTAAGTACATCATGTAGTCCTTAAGGGGTTAAGCACCTGGCAAAAAGTGTTTTAGAGGTGAAATTTGCCTTTAAGCTGGACCTGTTCAGTGACAGACCTTGTGATTGAGGGCTCTAGTTTTGGGAACACAATTCACTGCAAACTACTGGAAACCCCTAAATATTTTCTATTTTCAGCATTAAATGTGCCCCTAAAGTTGTCTGGGCCCCTGTGTTGGAACAATTCTAGAAGAAGTGCTGGGGCGGAGCCTCCCCCTACTCCATATCAGGCTACCCAACTAGCCCCCACCCAGATAGACTTGTTCCAAGATCCTGGTTAGGTGGCTAACATTAGTCCTGCTTAATTTTAGTACTTTTATTATTTTATTGTTAGATATGGGGTGTCCAAATTCCCCCATTAGGAGCATTACCATTACTGGCTTCCCCTGGAGGATTCCCAAGTTATCAGGTGCTGTTGTGGACTCCTTGCAGCCCTGGGAAAGAATCATGCAACCCATGTCTCCTCAATGGTAATCTGAAGAAAGAAGTCCTGCAAAAAAGGTGAGTCACCCTTTGAGTGCCATGGTCCACTTTTCTAAATGCTCCCCTTCACACAGGGGTCTTATAGGAGTTCCTTATAACTTTTGCACTCTTATTGGGTAATTGATCTGTTTATTTTCACTTATCCTTTGTAAAGTATACGTTTTATTTGTCTCTACATGTTCTATTGTGTTTTTGGGTATCTTTATTAATTTTTGGAAAATCTGAAAATGTTTGAATTCCACACCTTTAAGAATAGGCTTTACCGCGCGGCCACACTTGCTCCATTGACTTCTATTGTTCAGACTGCTTTCGGATATATCTCTGCAACCTTTCCAATTACAGAGTTGAGAGAGGGCTCATTCTTCTTGTGTCCCCTTGCTCTACAATCTGTTTCACATCCCCAGTGTCTTGGCAGCCCCTGGGCCCCCACAAATTCAGTTTCTGGCATTACTAGATAACAGTTCTGAGAGAAAGTACGATTCCCAGAATGCCCGTTTCGCTGGCTTTTCTCTAATTGCCTATGATTTCAGATGTCATTTTTTTCTCTCTTTGCCGAGTTTCATACGCAGAGGCTTGGATTCCCTTACTCTCCTCCTCAGGTTAACCATTCACCTGCCATATACATATTCTTTTGGTTTTTCTGATTTGATTTATTCATTTGGGTGACAGTATTTGGGTTCCTTTTACTGTACAGATACTTCTTCTGTTAGTATGTTGGATTCAAAGGGTAATGGGGCTAGACCTAAGACTAAGGACGCAGGGGTGTCCTTGACCCTCCCCTTGCTTACTGTTCCTCTGCCAAAAGGGGTTCCCTAGAGAATACTCAGGACACTTATGCCCCTCATGTTCTGTAGCTCCTACCACTCCACCTAGGCCCTCCAGCCTTGAGCAAGAGTCACTTTGGATCAAGGACATAAAGTTCACTATGGCACAGTTTCTTCTTTCCCTCCAGGGGGTCCTCCAGTCTTGGCAACCCCCCACCTTGTTCAGGTTTGTGGCCCCTAAGGCCCCTGGCATTCCTGATCTTTCAGATTCCTCTGAGGAGGAGTCATTTGAGGCTGATCCGGAGGAAGTGGAGTGCGAAGAAGGGGCTTCTTCCCATGTCTATGGTGACCTCTTTGAGGCTGACCCTGTGCCGTCTGCTGAGGGTCTCATTAAGGCAGTTTTAACTACCCTACAGATTCATGTTACTCCTGCTGAGAGACAGACTTCTTCTGATGTCTTTCAAAGGCACAAGAAGTCCCTCATTATGTTTCCGCCTAATCCCACTCTAGACCAGGTTATCCTGGATGAGTGGAAAACGCCAGACGCCTTTCTCATTCTAAGAGATTTTCTAAGCTGTATCCCTTCTCTGATGCAGCTTTGGCTCAGTGGGCTACACCTTCTCAGGTTGGTCCCCCTATTTCTAGACTCTCTAAGTCTATTGCTGTACCTCTGGCTGACACCACAGCACTCAAAGACATGATGGACAGAAAGCTAGAGGCTATTCTGAAGTCTACCTACGCTGCCGTAGGTGCTGCATTGCGGCCTCTGTTTCGGGTGAGCAGCTTACTGATGATGTCTGTAAAGGTTACCCTAAGGAGGACCTTTTAGCCCTCTTGGCCAACATGTCTGAGGCTCAGACTTATGTCACTGATGCTCTTTCTGATGCTGTCAGACTTGCGGCAAAGGTTTCTGCCTTTACTGTTGCTGCTAGACGCACATTGCGGCTTAAGATTTGGTCTGCTGACCTTCATCTAAGAAGTCACTGATTTCTCTCCCCTTTCAGGGCACATCTCTTTTTAGGCCTCAACTGAAGCTAATCATCAGTGAGGCCACTGGGGGCAAGAGCACTCTGTTGCCTCAGGTCTCCAGATGCCCTAACCTGATGAGGAAGCAGAGTATTTTGTGTCCCCACCAAATCGAAGCACAAAGGCCAAATCCGAGTGTTTTTCAGGCTAGCACCCCATGCTCCAACCCCAAGCCCAGGCAACAGTGGAGGTCCAAACACACCTCCACCAAACCCAAATCCACCAAACCTTCTTTTGCATAACTCACAGAACCCTGGACTGCACCTTCCTGTGGGTGGGCGCCTGCAACATTTTTCAGACATTTGGGCAGGATCTGTTTCGGGTCAGTGGGTATCGCAGGTGGTCTCAGGAGGCTACAGGATTCCCTTCATATCCCTGCCTGATGTGTCCCGGTGCTTGGAGAGCTGGGACGGTCCTGCACGGGAGTCATTAACCCCGGAATGGCTTTGATTGAAGGTGCCGAGAAGAGGTACCGTGCCATACAAAATTGGTGAGTTAGCATGTATACTATATTACATATCCCTGCCTCACTTCAGATTCTTCCATTCAACGGCTCCTCTAGGTCTTTTAAACAGGGCAGTGAAGGCTCTCTTGGACAAGGGAGTCCTGGCTCCAGTTCCTCCTCCAGTGAGATGTTTAGATTTTTATTAAAACCTCTTTGTGGTCCTCAAGAGGGACGACTGCAGTCACCCCATCTTGGACCTTAAGGATATCAACTCTTTTGTTGTCCATACTCACTACAAGATGGATTCATTGCATTCTGTCATCGCAGCAATATATCTGGGAGAATTTCTGGCCTCTCTGGATCTGCAGGATGCCTACCTGCATGTTCCGATTCATCCGGACAGTCAGAAGTACCTCAGGTTCGCTTGCACATTGGGGCACTTCCAGTTAACCACTCTTCCTTTTGGGCTTATTACTGCTCCTCAGGTGTTCCCAAGGGTCTTAGGGATGTTGATTGCCTACCTGCATACCCGAGGGACTCAGGTGAGTTCCTACATGGATGACCTTTTCCTGAAGGCTCCTTCCAGGGAACTCCTGGACCACCAGGCCCAGGAATGTGCTCAGATTCACCTCCATGATAGGTGGATTCTGAATATGGACAAATCTGCTCCAGTTCCCTCTCAGGACCTAGTTTTCCTCGGTCTCAGGTTTAACACCTGCCAGGGAATGGTTTTCTTGAACAAGGATTCCATCCAACAGATCATGCATCAGGTGTCCTGGGCCCTGGAGTGGATCTCAGCTCCAGTGCGCAAATTCTCCTTTATGACGAGCTGTATGGTGTCCACCATGGAGGTGGTTTTTTACTCTATGGCTCACACCAAGGAGCTCCAGAGGTTCACCATCCATGCTTGGTGTAGGTATCCAGATCTAATGGAAAGTATGGTCTCTCTTCCTCAGGAGGTCAGACAGAACCTGCTTTGGTGGTTGAACAGGTCCAGCCTGGAGAAGGAGAAGCCTTTTGTTATTCAGGACTGGACCTTGGTAACGACGGATGCCATTCTCAGCAGCTGGAGAGCTGCCCTGGGTCACCTGGGGGTTCAGGGCAGATGGACTGCAGAGGAGACTTTCCAGCCCATCAATGTCCTGGAGCTCAGGGCGATAATCATGCAGGTTTACTGGTCCTCTCCACGGAGTGGTTGTCCAGTCCGCGTCCAGTCGGACAACACCACGGCTGTGGCATACATCAACAAACAAGGAGGCACAAGAAGTGCTTCTCAGTTGCCAGACAGTGGACCCAGGAGATTGCAAACTCCATCCAGAGGTTTTCGACCTGTTGGTGCAGAAGTGGGGTCTCCCTTGGATAGACCTGATGGCCACCAGGGACAACAGGAAGGTTCAACAGGATAGGCATAAGGCTGTCCTTAACTTAAGAAAAGATCAAGGACCAAAATAGGTTTGAGGTTTTTACTGTAGGAAAATGGGCAGACTAGATGGGCCAAAATGGTTCTTATCTGATGTCAAATTCTATGTTCAGATGTTTTGCTCTCTCTGGAGAGTGTTGTGTTTCACAAGGATAAGGCTGTTCTTCATAGGAATTTCTTCCTAAGGTGGTCTCTGAGTTCCACATCAATCAGGAGATTGTTGTGCCTTCCTTTTATCCTGACCCTAAATATGACAAGGAGAGGGCTCTCCACTTGTTAGATGTGGTACACTGCCTTAAATTCTATGTGTACTGTAGTGTGTCTGTCCTTTAGACTGATGCATTATTTGTCATCCCTGAGGGTCCCTGGGCTGTTATGGCAGCATCCAAGGTGACTATCGCATCCTTGATTAAGTCTACCATCCACAAGACTTATGAGCTCAGAGGGAAACCTGTTCCCTTCCGCATTATAGCACACTCTACCAGGTCTGTTGCGGCCTCCTGCCTCAAGCCCCTGCTGAACAGCTGTGCAAGGCGGCCACTTGGTCTTCTGTGCACACATTTGCCAAGCACTACCGTGTTGATGTTCTGGCTTCGGCTGAAGCCAGCTTTAGCAGGAAGGTCCTGGAGGCAGTTTTGCCTGTATAGGACTTTATCATTCCTGTGCCTAATAGCTCTTTAACTGTTTGAGCCCTGTTGGCTCTTGTTCTTGTGTGCTGTGTTATTAGTTATTCAGTATCCATTAACACTTAGTTAGTTTGGGCTGCCCCAGGTCCTGGATAGTCCATGGAAACTCTGGTATCATGGGGACTGGCACTTGGTCCTTTCCTTATTTTCCCACCCGGGGAGCTCATTGTTGGTATATTCCCATGGTACCTGTGAGTTATATTGGACTAAGAGAAAAGAAGATTTTATTCTTACCTGTTAAATCCTTTTCTCTTAGTCCATATAACTCACAGTTCTCCTACCCAGTGAAAGGGACCATGCTGGGTCTCCTGTAGCTGAATGTGGGGGTCCTTGTGGGTCCATTGCTCACAGGAGTTTTCCTCTCTTCCTTCTTGCTGTCCTACTTAGTAGACATTTCACAAATCTATCTGGGCAGGGGCTAGTTGGGTAGCCTGATATGGAGGAGGGGGAGGCTCGCCCCTGCACTTCTTCTAGAATTGTTCCAGTCGACTGGGAGAAGCTGTCACCTCCCCATGGTACCTATGAGTTACATGGACTAAGAGAAAAGGATTTAACAGTTAAGACTAAAATCCTCTTTTAAATTTAATGTTCAGCATTTTAGAGTGTGACTGATGCCAGTCATACTCTTTAAAATGCAGCCATTCTGACGTTATTACAGTTTTATTCTCCTCCTTCCCCTTTTATTGATGTCAGCCTGGAAGGAACTGATTATGTCAACTGACACACAGATGAGCAGACAAGAATTACATTTTTTCTCTCATTTTCTCTCATTTGATTGTGTCCTTGTCATGAAATTAACAAAGCTATAGTGTTCAGGACACAGTAAAACATTTTTATTTTGGTCTGTTTGGATGGTATGGTTGTCATTAGCAACCCTAAATCCACTGGTGAAGACACTGCCTAAGCTCTTTAGCTGACCTCAGAAAAAGGAGGTGAGATCCTGAAATGGCTCAATCTGAGTTTCTTTTAGCACAATGAGCTCTCCAACCACAGATGCACATAGCTTACATCCCCTTCCACTCCTGATTCACACTCTCCAGGACATTGGCCCCACTGGCTCAGTGTGTGTTTGTGTGTGTGTGTTGCAGTACAGAACCTCAGAAATGCACCAAGAGTTTTTCAACTGAACAGTTAATTTATACAACAGATATTCACCAAAAGAATTTTCCAATCTTCACTCTTCCGGGTAGGATATGTGAAGATACTAACTTGGGAGAACTTGAACCAGTTCCTTCCAGGCAATCCACCCAGACCACTTGAGGGGACCCAAGTAATTTGTCTTATTTGTACTGTGCTCCTGGCCCAAGCATAGGGACCTTCCCTCTATAATATTTAACAGAGGATTTTATGGGTGATTGGATGTGACTCTAAAAGGAGGGGCAGAGTCAAAGGTGACATCTAGGTAAGGACTTGGGAGCTTGGTGTAATGGTGTTGTTGACATTAAGAGATATTCTAGGTACAACATTAGAGTCAGAAGGAGTCAGTCTCCAACACCTCTAATTTTGTGTAGAGAGGGTAAAATTATAATTTAGGGTGTTCTAATGTATTGCCTACCCCCGATAATATGCTAGGATTGTGGGAGCTTTAGGTATAAAAGGAGGCGGTTATTTTGATCTCTCCCTTTATACCCCTTCTATTGGGCTGTTGTTGGGTGGAGGCTAATGTTGTATGCTGTCCCCATTAAAACTATAGGGATAACATTTTCTCAAATGGAGGATCTAAAAATCTATTTAATTTGGCTAAGAAATGCTTTTTAGGATTAGGATGGTCCTAATAATGAGTGAAGAGGTGAGGAGGATCAGTTTTTTCCTTTACCCTGTTTTTTATCTTAAAACAATATGACCCTACTGTTTTTACAATAAAAATATTTAAAATTATTATCCCATCCATGGCTAGATAGACAACAATGCCTCGCTTTGCAATGCATTGCAGGTATTATTGCATTATAGTGGAAGGTAGAGTAGGGAGTAGCAGTTTACTTTTTAACAACATAATTAACCACTACTTTGCCAGTTGGACCACATCAAATTACTTTTTATGCACTGCAGGCCCAGTAACAACTTAAATAAAGCTTCTAAGAGAAAAATGAGTTTTGGCAGTGTTTGATTGTGATCAGGTCTCTTTTGTTTTTATCTGAATCAGAATACTTTCTATGCCAAATCAAAACTGATGACTCCTTCTCAACAGGCACATGTGTGTTGGAAATGAAGTGATCCATATTAGCTTCTTTTTTCTTTAATGGGCAAGTCCATAGTTCCCCAGTAAATCTATTATTCTAGCTTGAAGTGCATGATGGGACAGGCTATACCTGACTACCCCAAATGGGACTCATTCAGTGTTTTGGGAGCAACAAAGACAATGTGAAGCAGCACCAATCCCTGTTTTAGCACATGAGTTGTTCATGCCTCTGGCACTGAAAGGATTAAGAATCCCTGAACCCTCTAGTGGATTTGTGATTGGAGGCCCACAAATACAGGTAAACATTTAGGATCCTCTTAAGTTTAGTTTTATGCCACAGGATTAATGTGTTTTACCTGTAAAATTAGGACTGCTGGAACCCAGGGTGAGGCCCCTGGTGAATGCTGGGTACAACCATGCATTAAAATACCCTTGGGTTCAGGCATAATAATACATACAATTTTTTACATTTTCCGGTTTTAAGTTACATTAATAAATGTAACATTTTAATTCTATATATATATCAGCACCCACTTATAGAACTGTCAGTTTGAGTATGTGTATTTGACTGATTGGGGGGTGAATTGGTGCTGAAATAGTGTTTTCTCTTTTCTATCAAACATCTAAAAGCTGTAGGTGAGATTTCCTTCTGAGGGAGTAATGATTCATAGTGTGGGTGAGAAAAAGGAGGGAGGGGGTAACTTTTCCTTATTAACTGGTGAGAGTGGGGGCCACAATATATTATAAGATGTTAAAGACTCTTATGGCAATGGAGAGGTTAATAAAGTCCAGTAAAAATGAGTACAGCTTGGCTGAGGAATAATTATATTTATTAAATGAATATTAAACTTGCCATTAGCAACAAGTAATTGCAATTCATTTGAAAGCACAAGAGGTGACTAACCATTTGAGTGCCAGAGGGGTACAAAATGCATTGCTCTGCAATACATTGTGAGCCTCTCTGGCTCTCAAAGGGTTAATGGCTGTCAGAGTAGTTATTGGGTAGGTGTGTGGATACTGGTGGAATCTCCTCAAGGACAGCTACTTACTGTCTGACCCAGGTTTATGGAAGTAGGTCCTACTAACCCCATTGATGGTAGACACATCCTCAGTTCATTGCTTGTAACCCTCTAAGTGCCAATGCAATAGTCCACAATACATTGCTTAACCCTCAGGCACTAAAAGGGTTCATGTGATGACGATGTCTCTAGCATCCAAGGGGTTAATTTCTGTTTTCTCTTTTTGCTTCTGGTGGTACAAATCCTATAAAATAATTTGCTACGATGTTTGTCAGAAGCCGTCATGGCCAGTAGAGACTGCCCGAATGCACAGAATGCTGGGAGTTCTGTGCTGGGAGCATTCTGTGCTTTCAGGCAGTCTCTATAGTGCATGACTGGGTCGGCAGCAGGACAGAGAGCAGGACCGGCCTCTTAACCCTTTGAGTGCAAAGCAATGAGTTGCGTACCTCTCTGGCACTCAAAGAGTTAACATCACCGGGACCTTGGCCCATGTACACGGGCTTTTACACTAGTTTAGAGTAAATATATAAATATCCATTGTTTAGCATGGAGGTGCACAAAAGAAGAAGTGCATTATTTTTGTGTCCTGTAATCATCTTGGCTGTGTGATGTTTTTCAGATCCTGCCCACTCAGAGAATAAATTGGTAGGCTGTGGAAATGTAGGAATGATATAGAGACTTTGATGTACTGTAGAAGCAGACATGTTGGTTAAGATGTTTTTTCTTTCAAGCAAATATTATAATTGCAGACATTCTTCCTGCAGCACGATGATTCAAATGCTTTCATAAATAATACAAAAAAATTATGCCTATTAAAAGAGCTGTATTTTCAATTATTAAATAATTTAATTAAAATTACATATTATGTATGACTTGAATTTAAGCAAAAGCATTCATGAACTAACCCTTTTTCTACCTTTTTACATTTGCTTTTCATGTAACATTTGTAATGTGGACTAGCAAACTGTTATGAGTTGCACAATTTAATTATAATTATTGCACACACAGAGGGTGAATGTATAAACCTACAAATACAACTCTATTGGGTATTAGTCTCTAAACCCAGTGACTGCTCTACTGGGAATACATTATGGCTTATTATGAATTGAACGCATACCAATGGACACATTATGCCATTATTAAGATGTTGATGCCAACAAAAGTCTTATGCTTTCTCCATAGCATGGAAAATAGTTTAAAGTTACTATAATTTACACTGCATGTTTTGAGTACATGGCATTAAACAAGCGCAGAGGAAGGAAACAACCTGAAATGTCCTCCAATTGGCACAAATTAGCAGTAAGTAAGAGAGAGGGAGATTTATAGACTTGGTGTTATAAAAAATATGGAGGAAATGTTGCCTAAAACTGAATTCCGCATTTAAAAATAAGCCTAAGGCAGTTTGGGAAATCTTAATGGCCATAGTTGTTTTTCAGAAAAAGTAACGGCAAAGCTGGGAAAAATTATTGTGCATCAAATTTAAAAAGAAATGTCGCTAACTGTGACAATTTACCAACATTTTTAGCAGAATATTAATGACAGATATTAGCTATTCTTAACCATTCCAGACATTAACATCAGATTGTTAACTTCATATTTATGATGGTACACTTACTCATTTATAAACAAGAACTGACATTATTGTCATAGCTGGGAACTCTCTGTAATTGCCCAGGAGACTTGGGTTTTCACTCTGCATTCCTGGGTCTCCAGGGCAGGGGCTGGTTCTTTGGTTCCTTCCCACTCAGTTCCTCCCATTTCCCTCCCACTTCTCCTCTTTCCCCAGCCTATTCTACCTATGTTTTACTAGTTTCTTAAGGTCCACCCCCACTCGTGATTAAGTCCTGCCATCTTTTGACGCAAATTGCACCATTTATCTCCCCCAACAGTACCACAGGACTCTCCCTCTGGGGAGTCCTGAAAATAGAGTTCCCAGGTATGATTTTCACCAGTTGCTCTGACTTAAAGACAGTTCTTTAGACTGGTTTTTAGAAATCTCCCCATAGTAACATGATTGATGAGGATGAAAAACATGCATCCATCAAGTACAGCCCATGCCATATCACCCCTATTGATCCAGAGGAAGTAAAAAAAATGGTTTCTGATTCCAAATGACAGATATTTCCCTGGATCAACATTCTATTTGCTTTGAAACCAACTATTATAACTGTCAGTATTATTCTGAACTCGAAATGTATTCAATACTTTTTTGAAATTAAAGTGGATCTGTCACCCCTTTAAAAGTTATGTTCATTAGTTAGAGCATTTAGAGAATAAGCTTAAAATGATATTTAAAAAAAAATCTTTATTTGTACGAAAATTATGGATTAAAGTGTGTCCTGTACCCTACTTATGGGCAGACTGCTCTTGCCACTCTGCCTCTGCTCCCATCCCTCTACCCAGCATCCTCCGATAACAGAGGATTTCTCTCTGTAAGCTGGAGCAATCTCATTAACTAGATATCAGTCTCTGCCAATGAGATCGCTCCAGCAACAGAAGTAGGGTACAGGGCACTATATAAACTATCGTTTTGACCCAAATAGCATTTTTTTTAAATAATATCATTTTAAGCTTATTCACTAAATGCTCTAACTAATGAGCATAACTTTTAAAGTTTAACTACAGTATCTGCAAGCAAAGCAGAGAGTCAAATAATTCCAAAACTTCTTCCCTTGGTGTAAAATTCCTGTCTTTAAGTTGAAAGTGCATTTCTTTTATTCTTAATGGATGATCTATTGTTCTTTTTAATCTCTTTGAGTAAATAGTTCCTTAGATGGTTTTTTGTATTGACCTTGGATATATTTTTAAATGTAAATTATTTCACTCCTTAGAAAACAAACCCAGTTTGGCTAGACTTGCTTTATAACTCAGATATTCCCATTCCTTTATCAGTTTTGTTGTACTTCTCTGTGGTTTTTCCAGTTCAATGCCTTTTTTAAGAGCTGTTTCCCATATTTTAGATGAGATCTTATCAAGGATATATATATATATGCAGAGGTAATAATATTCCCATCTTGTACATTGCTGAAGTATATCAATCTTTCTCTAACAAGGATTCCCCAAATTTCCCATTTAGTGTTTACGTATTATGTTTGTTTCTGTAGACCAAATATATAACCTCACGTTTATCTATATTAACTTATTTGCCACATTTCCATCCATTCACTCAGTTTATCCAGATCTTTCTGCAGGGAAATAACATCCTTCTCTGTATGTATTTCCTTATACAGCTTAGTTCCATCAGCAAAGATTGAGATACTACTTTATTACCTACTTCTAGATAATTCAAATTGGCATTAGTCAGGTGTAAGACTAGAAAACTGATTCCAGTGCCAGTTTTCCCACTGAATCATATTTGTACACCCCTCTATCATATTTTATTTAGTGTAATTGTGTTTATTGGATTCAGAAGCCACCAATTCTGCACTGTGTTCCTTTTTTCATCTGTTTTAACAGGTATATCTCTCTCCCTTCTGCATATTGCATGCTTATTAAATTACCCTGTATGTGTCTCTGTCTCCATTTGTTTTGTATCTAACTATCTACAACATATCTTTAATCTAGTATATGGGCCTCTTTACCCAGGTTCCTAGTTTCTGCTGTTTACATGACCTGTGATGTTAATTGGTCTCAAAAAGATTCTCTGCTGTTTAACTCAACTCTCTGTTCTCACAACTACTCTTGGGGATGCCTCACAGGCAGGGGTGGCCTCACAGTAATTCAGTAGCAAAATAAACTTATAAAGTGTTATGAGTTGCACATGAGTAACACAGGAGAACAATTATACTCTGCAAAGATAGGACGGGACAAGCTTCTCTGTGAACATTTCACAATGTACTTCTATTCAGCCTGACATTAGCACTTCTGAACAGCTTACAATGCGTTACGTCTAAAACAGAATCAGTTCACATCACTGTTGCAAACTAGCTTCATGTAGCTAGACAAATTAACCTGTATCTATACTGCACAGACAGTATATTTTAATGCCATTTTCATTGATTGTGCCTTATATCTTATGTCACCTTACTTGTGTGCCGCCCTGACCTTACTGATCATTATCTACCTTTCTTCTTTCAACCACATTCTATCTGATATTCTTCCATTACTAACTACTTTTCCACCACATCCTACCTCATATTTCACTCCTTACTGTATTCTCTCTCATGTTGCATATCACAGCTGCACTCATTGCCCACATCTCATCGACTCTGAAAGGTCCACAACTCCAAAAAATGCATTGCCATACATGATATCTTCTTCTCATAATGTCCTCAACTTTTTAGCTATTACTAAAACATGGCTCACATATCTGTATTAATATGTGTTGGAACTGGTGATGTTAGAATTTACCTACCTCCAGGACAAGAAGTAAGCACTAGCTAAAGCATTGCTAGATGTGTCAATGAAAGGTTATGTAATAATTATGATTTGGACAGGTAGGTTCCTGTTGCTATAACAGCAAGGAGTAGGGACATCCTGGATTTCTTGTTAGGGGTATCATTTTAAAGTTGATGAAGGAACCAACTCACAAGAAAACAATTCTAGATTTGATACTCACAAACACATTTTTAGTGTCAGATGTATCTGTGAATGAGATCCTGAGGACCTGTAATTACCAGTTTGGTTTAGTATACTGGTAATGTTTGTGTGTTACCACATTAAAACAACAGCCTTGGATTTCAGAAGTGCATATTTTTCTCTTATGGTTGAACACATAAATAATTTCATGGCAGATAGGTGATTACTTCAAGATGTGCAGGAATACTGGGAAGAAATAAAATATTCAGTTTTACCTGCAGCCGAATTCTGCATATAGCGTGTAAACAAAAGGAAAAGGAAATCAATCTGGCACTCTTGAGAGGTGGCTGGTATTACAAAGGATAAAAAATGTTCATACAGAAAATACAGGCAGATGCAGAGAAGTTTACAAGGTTATACAGAGGAAGCCTAATCACATTATGCAATGTGCTAAATCCCAAGTAGAAAAGAAAATAGTCAAGTCAGTAAAAAGGTATCAAATCTTTCTCAAAGTATATTAGTGAAAATGAAAAAATAAAGGAGGCATTATAATTAAGATTAAAGTCACAAAATGATAGATATATGGAGGGAGATAAACAAATAGATGGTTTCCTAAATAATTATTTCTATTCAGACTTTGAACAAGGCTGTGAGGTAGAAAAACTGTTAAAATTAAACCAGTGGACAATAGTCTGTTTACAGATGATGAAATGTTACTGAAGCTGGGTAAATCAGATGGTCCTGATGAGATTCATTAAATAGTATTATAAGAGTTTAGGTTTGTGTTTACAGCACCTTTAGCTGATCCATTTAAGCAATCTTTGTTGACAGGAATGGTTCCAGGTGAGTGGAAAATTGCCAGTACTACTACATAAGAAAGGCAGTAAGGAGGACTCTGGCAATTACAGGCCCATGAATTCAATATCAGTAATTTGGTAAAATAGCAGAAGAATTGTTGCATAGCTGAGGTTAAGGTCATGTGCCTCCCATGGCAGCATGGCTTTACAACTGGAAGATCTTACCAGTTACCAAATAAAAATCTAGATGAATATTTCCATTATATTAGTCAAGTGATAGACAAGGATAGAGCAGTAGATACAGCCTTTTTGGAAATGCTTTTGTCACTGTACCACATAGGAAGACACACGGCTTAGGATTGGAATCAAAGGTAGTTTTATGTTTTATGCTGAAAAGTGCAAGATAATGCTTTAAGGGCACAGAAATCCAGAGGTGAAATATAGGCTTAATTATTCTGTTCTGACAAAAGCATCAGAGAAAATGGATTGGAAATTGTTGTTTCAGATGACTTGAAGGGCAGTAAGCAAGGAAGCCAAGACTGGGAAAAACAAACTAGGTTCTTGGTACTACAGAAAGAAGTATTAAAAGGAGGAAGAGATAATAATGTCACTCACCTGGAATATTGTGTATAGTTCTGGAGTCCATATCCCCAGAAGGACATTAATTAATTGTAGAAAACATCAAGGAAGATCCACTAAAATGGTGCAGAGTCTTCATGACTCAGAGTACCAGAAAAAACCCAAAGAACTTAAAATGTATAGCATGAAATAAAGAGGGAAGAGACGTGATATGGTATAAACCATTACATTTCATATAGGATTTAATATAATTAAGGTGGGAAGCATTTTTTAACCCCTTCAGTGCCAGAGGCTTGGGCCATTGCCTGTACCCTGCAGGCCAGACACTTTTTCAGCATTTTTGCTATCCTTCCGTTTATGCTTGATTTCCTCTGGGGATTTTTAGTTAAATATGGAAAACTATATTTTGTTTTTTTCAGAACTAATTGAGCTTTCTTGTGGTACCTTACATGAAGAGAATTTTACATTGTGCAAAAAGCTATGATGTCATAATGACAAAAAAAGTGAAAATTTACTAATTTTGCTAAAATCACATACTATGTATCAAAAACATTTACCTTGATTGAAAAAGTTTCAATTATTTGAAAAAGCCCAGAGTCCCCCGAGTAAAAAAATACCAAATTTGTATAGTTTTACCTACGTACATGGCTAGCACAGAGCCCTAATCACCAGCAGCGCAAAATGACATTTTCAACTTTATAAACTAAAATGCGCATTCTAGGGTTTTTGTGGTAAAACTACCCTAAAACAGTGGAACAACTATATGAAACTATATATTTCTGAAACCTAGACAACCTGTCGAATCTAATGAGGGGTAATTTGCCTTCTTGCCCCAAGCCTGTTGTGCCCAAATGCTTCCAGAAGGTGGCACTATAGGAAAAAAATGGCATTTTCTTATATTTCTGCCCCTTCAACTGTACTGAAATCTGTGAAAACCATGGAATTTCCAACTATATTCATTAGCTAGTGCTCTTGGGCGAAAAATGACACCCCATTGGTATGGGTTCACCTACCACAGAGGATGCTAGAAAAAGACACCTACTACAACCTCTACATTTTCTAACATTTTCTCAAACATTACTTGTCTATACAAAAATGGTTATAACAACTAGAGAAGTAAAGAAAGGCTACACAAACTATACCATTTTGGAAAGAAGACAACTTGCCGCATCTAATGAGGGGTGAATTGCCTTCTTACCCCAAGCCTGTTGTGTCCAAATGCTTCCAGAAGGTGGCACTACCTACCTACCTACCACAGAGGATGCTAGAAGTGCAAAAAGACACCTACAAATGCTTCCAGAAGGTGGCACTATAGGAAAAAAATGGCATTTTCTTACATTTCTTCCCCTTCATCTGTATGGAAATCTGTGAAAACCATGGAATTTCCAACTGTATTCATTAGCTAGTACTCTTAGGAGAAAAATGACACCTCATTGGTATGAGTTTCCCTACCTTAGGGGGTGCTATAAGTACCAAACTATGCCTATTGCAACCACTAATTTTTCTAACATTTTCTCAAACATTACTTGTCTGTACAAAAATGGTTATAACAACTAGAGAAGTGAAGAAAGGCTACACAAACCATACCATTTTTGAAAGAAGACAACCTGCCACATCTAATGAGGGGTGAATTGCCTTCTTACCCCAAGCCTGTTGTGCCCAAATTCTTCCAGAATGTGGCACTATAGGAAAAAAATGGCATTTTCTTACATTTCTGCCCCTTTATCTGTATGGAAATCTGTGAACTTCTTGCCAGCCTAAGAAAAATGGTACTCAACTGCTGTGGGTTGACATACCAATCTGAGTGACAGGAGCGTAGCTACCAGTGAAACAGGAATGGGAAAGCAAACAGTGTATGTGTGATTTTATGGCTAGCAGATGAAAGAAGATAGGGCGTCAGCCAGTGTACGTGCGGACCTGTGACTACCAGTGTAACAATGTGGGAGGGTGAGGGATTAGGCAGTGTGTGTGGGTAAGAGCAGAGGAGCAAGGATGGTGGTGATGGTGGGGCAGTGTCTGAGAGTGTGTATGGGGGATCTGTGACTACCAGTGTGCACTGTATGTCCCCTCATACAAAGTTTGATTCCCAGCCTGAATCTAGTGCATACTGGTACTGTGAGTCTACCAATAGGCAGTGGAAACAGGCTGGGGGTCAGGCTGGGGAATGGGACTGCCAGTTGGCTGTGGAACCAGGCAGGGGGATACGGTACGTGTGTGTGTGTGTGTGTGGGGGGGGGGAATCAGAGGCATTTTTTGTGCATGCCACAAGGGTGCCCAATGCACTGCAAAGCAATGCGTTGGACCCCCTGTTGCACACAAAGAGTTTTTTTTTTTATTATTATTTTGTATTCATACCTCGCTGGGGAGGCGGTATCAGGAACATTCCTAGTGTCCCCCATCAAGGTCTAAAAACAGAATAATGAAACAAAAAAGTGTGTGTGTGTGTGTGTGTCACAGGGGGCCCAACATATTGCAAAGCATTGCGTTGGACCCCCCCGTGGCACGTACATTTTTTGGGGCTTTCCCCCAATGTTTTTGTGTAGACCTCGTTGGGGGCATCAGAACCCATACAATGAGGTCTAAATCAAAAATAAAAGGGGAAAAAAAATAATCCTTTGGGTGCCACAGGGGTGTCCAGTGGATTGCAAAGCAATGCATTGGACCCCTGTGGCACACAAAGGGTTAATTTTTTTTTATCGTTACTTTGTATTCAGATGGCCACCAAACAAGCTCTGATCACAAAGTAATGATAAAAAGTCCTGTGTGTGCCACAAGAAGGGGGTCTGCATTGAACCCCCCTCCAGTGGCAATCCTGATGACCCCCCAACAATCTCTGATAACAAAGTAATGATAAAAGCCCTGTGTGTGCCGCAGAAGGGGGGCTGCATTGGCCCCCCCCGTGGCACACACAGGGTTAATTTTTTTTATTTACTTTTTTTTTATTATAGACCTCATTGAGGGGTATCAGGACCCCCCTGATCCCCCCAATGAGGTCTTACCAAAAAAAAAAAGTTATCAAAGAAAGTGTCCCTGTGAGTGCCACAGGGGTCTCCAGCACTGGACCCGTGTGGCACTCAGAGGGCTAATTTTTTTTAATCATTACTTTGTAATCAGAGCTTGTTGGGGGGCCATCAGGACCAATCCTGATGGCCCCCCAACAATCTCTGGTAACAAAAAAATGATAAATGCCCTGTGTGTGCCACAGGAGGGGGGGTGCATTGGACCCCCCCCCCCGTGGCACACACCGGGTTACATTTTTTTTTTAATTATAGACCTCATTGAGGGGCATCAGGATCCCCCCTGATCCCCCCAATGAGGTCTTTAAAAAGAAAAAAAATCCCCCCCCAAAGAATTGACCCTGTGAGTGCCGCAGGGGTCTCCAGCACATTGCAAAGCAATGTGCTTGGGACCCCTGCGGCACTCACAGTGATCTCCCAGTTGATTGGCTGGGAGATCAATAAGATGACCGCAGGAGAGCAAAAGCTCTCCTGCCCTTCCCTCCTACCACCGGTAGGAGTGAACTGGACCGGGGAAACTTCCCTAACGTCATCGGTGACGTAGGAGAGACGGGAGAGGAGAAGCTGTGCTTCTCCTCTTGTGTTATTGATCTCCCAGCGCGGTCAGCTGGGAGATCAATAACAGGGGGGACATGAGGAGTGATCCTCATGTCCCCCCACGAGTGCCAGGAGTTTTTTTTTTTAAATGCGGCCACTGCATGCCGGTTATACCGGCTCATGAACTGACCGCATTTCACTCTTACGCCGTACGAGCGTGGCACAGCAGGTACAGCTGTATCCACTCGTATGGCATAAGTAGCTGGCACTCTAGTGGTTAAGGAACATAGGAAGGAGAAAAGTGTTTCAGAGGAAGGAGGGTAGTGACAACATTGGAAGATGGTTTCTTCCGTCACATATAGATTCAGATAATTCTTCCAGGTACTTACTGATAGTCTGTCAGTGTCATAGTAGCCTATATCATTGCTGGGTAGTGTATCTTGTTTATATAAATAACAGTAATAATATTTAGGGATTTACGTATAGGTAACAGATCCTTTTTTATAAAGTCCCCCTTCTGTAGGAGAGAAAGGGACAATTTTATATGACCAACAGCATTTATCAAAGTGTGATAGTTCCATGGTCATAGAAACATAGAATTTGACTGCAGATAAGAACCATTCGGCCCTTCTAGTCTGCCCATTTTTCTACTGTAAAAACCTCAAACCTTGTTTGGTCCTTGGTTTTGTCTTATGTTAAGAACAGCCTTATACCTATCCCATGCATGTTTAAATTCTGTCACTGTGTTAACTTCTGCCACTTCTGCTGCTAATCTATGCTACTTATCTACTACCCTCTCAGTGAAGTAAAACTTTCTTACATCACATCTAAACTCTAGTTTTAGACTATGGCCTCTTGTCCTAACATTTTCACTCATTTGAAATGTACTTCCCTCCTGCACTTTGTTGTTGTATCTGAATGTTTCTATCATATCCCCTCTCTCTCTTCTCTCCTCCAAGCTATACATGTTCAGATCGCTTAGTCTATCCTGATATTTCTTTTCCTGTAAACCAGTCACCATTTTAGCAGCACTTCTCTGAATTTTCTCTAGAGTGTCTATATCTTTCTGGAGATGGGGTCTCCAGTACTGTACGTAATACTCTAGGTGAGGTCTAACTAGAGATATGTAGAATGGCATGACCACTTCCCTTTTTTTGACAAGATCTCCCTGCTGGAAACCCATGCTGCGTGGTATTTTGCAAGCCATTCAAATTCAGATACTCAACAATTATTTCCTTTAACATAGTCTCCATTAATTTTCCCACTACTGATATAAGACTTACTGGTCTGTAGTTACCACACTCTTTGCTACTACCTTTTTTGTGAAGCGGTACTACATTTGCTATCTTCTAGAACTACTCCTGTTGATAGTGACTGACTGAATAATTCTGTTAAAGATTTTGCCAGAACACACAAGTTATTATTAATGATTTATCTGTTTTTACCTTAGAACGTTGAAGTAGAACGTCTTCCTCTGTAAACATGCATGTTTCCCATGTCTTGCCATTTCTTTTTTCTAACAGAGGTCCCTTCATCTTCCTCTGTAAAAACTGAACAGAAATATTAATTGAGACAGTCAGCTAGCCCTTTATTCTGATCTACATAGTTTCCATTTTTTTTCAGTCTAACTATTCCTTGTTTCATTTTCCTCCTTTCACTTATATACCTAAAAATGTTTTATCCCCCTTTTTATTTACTGGGCATTTTTTTCCTCTGTGTGTGCTTTGGCACATCTAATAATGCATTTGGCCTCCTTCAGCCTAGTCTTTTACTGACACCTATCTTCTTCCTTCTGCGTCTGTTTATATTTCTTAAATGCTTCTTTTTTCTCCTTTACTATATTTGCAACTTCTGTGGAGTACCACAGTGACTTTCTTTTTCTTTTACTTTTGCTGACATGTCTAATGCAGTGCTCTATTGCGTTTAGTAAAACACATGTCAGATAATCACATTTCTTCTGGACTCCATCTAAGGATCTTCACATTGTTAAAGACTGACATAAAAATGTTTCCATTTTAGAAAAATCAGCCTTTAAAAAGTCTAGAACCTTTGTTTTTGTGTGGCGCAACTCAGCCCCTGTCTTTATATTAAACCACACAGATTGATGATCACTGGAGCCCAAACACTCTCATACAGCTACATCTTATACCAAGTCTCAATTAGTATATAATAAATTTAGTATGGCTTCCTTCCTATTCAGCTCTTCTACTAATTGACTAAGAGTTAAAGAATTGTAAAGAATTTAGGATATCTCTAATGCTAGCTGAACCTGCTGCTTGGTTTTTCCAGTCCATATCAAAAATATTAAAGTCCCCCATAATAATAATCTCAACTTTCTCTGTCATCTTAGTTACTTCCTTGACCAGCAGTTGATCTAGCTCCTCTGCTTGTCCTGGGGGTCTATAGATCACACCTATATGAGTGACCATATTATTCCCATATTCTAAAGTAATCCGAACAGTCTCTGTGTTCTACTCCATAACCTGTATAAGAGTAACCTTTAAGCTTGACATAAATAGCAACCCCTCCTCCTTTTCTGCCTTTAATGTCTTTTCTAAATAGAGAGTGCGCTGGTATTTCTAGATCCCAATCATGTTTTTCATTGTACCAGGTCTCAGTAATCCCCACTAAGTCCACATCTTCACTAGTTATTATTGCAATGAGTTCGGGGATCTTATTCCCTAAACTGCAGGCATTTGTACACATGGCTTGAAGTCTACTGGTTTTTGACCTATGTGCCTCAGACATACCTTGATCAAATTCATCTGTGAAATGCTGTGGGGGGGGGGCAATTGGTTTTATTCTGTATAATTCCATTGCCCCCCTCTACTAGTTTAAATGCCTGTTAACAAAACTTCTGAATTGCTTGCTGAGAACCTCTGTTCCCTTTTGAGAAATATGCAAGCCATCTTTTTTGTACAAATCCTTGTTACACCAAATATGGTTGGTGTGAGAAATAAATCAAATCCATAATTTTTGCCCTACTTCCCTGGCCATGAATTAAAGTCTCTAATTCTCTGCATCCTACCATCATCTTCCTTATACATTGGGAGACCCTCTAAAACAGATAAAGTGGAAGCAACTTGCTGCAGATCCTTACATAGCTTCTTAAAAACATCTTTCACCACACTCACCTCATTACAGGCCAATCCTAACTCATACAAGCCAATCATTTTCCCTAAATGGACTACGATATCCAACTCTCCATTGTGTCTTGCTTCCTTAACAATTTTTCAAATCTGTGAGCTGTAGCACCATGAAGACATCTGACTTCTTTGCCACCACCATGACTATCCTCCAGACTCACACTTCTTAATATAGAATCCCCCAATAATAATTGCTTACTCTCAAAGTAGTTTGCACTTCTTACCTTTGTCAGTTTGTCAGTGGTTGCAGTCTGATTTACCTGTGGATTACAGGCTGGTGAACCAGTAGTCTCTGCTTCCGGAGTTGTTCCAATATTAAGGCGGTGGTCTGAAAATGCAGCAAAGAGTTATGAAGAGGCACATGCCTCGTGTCCACAATTCTTACCCTTCCAGAACCAACTGTAGCCCATCTGCCATTTCTTGGAAGTCTCTGAGGCAGTGGCATTTGTTTCTTTTGTACCTGTGTAGTGCTCACATACATATTGTAGATTACAATTATCAATGCCATGTTGTAAAACAGAAAATTGCTGACAGATTGGACAACTTCTGAACCTCCAAAAGGTTTCCTGGGGGAGAAAAGCAAAACATCCATTGCACTGCAACATGCTTGACATGTTCACAGCACTAATGTAATCAGGGGACAAAGAGTAAAATACCTTCAGATTTTGCAGTTGTTTTCTGACTTTAATCACTACGGATCACCTCCAGATTATCTCCAGAATATCTCCTTGTACACTTAGAGTTGCTGCACTTTCAATTGCTGTGCTGCCCAACTAATAATTAGCCCAGCAAATAACAAACCTTCTTATTTACACAGATGGCAACTCCCATTAATTAGCAAAACAGTATGTAACCAGATCTAACAGGTACTAATTAACACATCAGTACCAAACACCTCAATAATTACCTTATTTAATAGATTTCTGCTCTCTTCTATGGCTGACAGAAGCACGGAGTATGGACATCTTGCCATTGTGACGTTCATGCACTTGTGCTGTCAGTCCCAGCCGGGTCTAGGAGGCGTTGCTAGGAGCCATTTGGCTCTGGCTGGGACTGACAGCGCAGGCGCACAGACGTCACAATGGCAAGATGTCTGCTCTCTGTGCCACTGTCAGCCATAGAAGAGAGCAGAAGTCTATTAAATAAGGTAATTATTCTGGTGACTAGGGCTACTAAGCAGCTAGTCCCCAGATGGGGACTTAGTTAAGCTAAAGATTTTGTTGGGTGGTAGTTACGCTTTAATTAGCAAAATAGTATATAACTTGATCTAACAGGTACTAATTAACTAATCAATACCAACCACCTCAATGACTTAGTGTTCAGACCCCTTACCAATTATCTAATCAGCCCTCAAATGTCTAAAGGCAGTACTTAGGAATAAATTCAGACAATTCTTACCTGTGAAAGAGAAGTATAGAGAACATCAAAATGGATACAAAATAGATCTCCAGAATATCTCCTTGTACACTTACAATTGATGCACTTTCAATTGCTGTTCTTCCCAGCTAGTTATTAGCCCAGCTAATAACAAACTTACTTATATACACAGAAGGCAATTCCCTTTAATTAGCAAAATAGTATGTAACTAGATCTAACAGGTACTAATAAACACATCGATCCCAACCACCTTAATAACTCAGTGTTCAGATTCCTTACCAATTATCTAATCAGCCTGCAGTTGTCTACAGGTAGTAGGGATGGGCGAAAATTTCCGCCTCAGACTGAAATCGGTGAACGATGCCACTTTCCACTTGGCGAAAAATTTCCCGAAAAGTGCAGATTTTTCTCTTTTTTCCGCTTTTTTAGCCTAGCTCATTTCATTGAAATCAATGGGAACATAGAAGTTAAACACAATACATAGCAAATATTATTTTAGTTCCCAAAGGAATAGTATAAAAGGGGCATGAGGGTGTATGTGTTGGTGAAGTGTGGGGAAAGAATCAGTTGGACAGGGGATGATTTTTGGTGGGGTTTGTTTACTGGGATTGGGTGAGGTAGTTAATATAAAATAAATCCTAAATACAAATAACCCCCCCATAAGACATGGTATAAAAGGAGTCTGAGGAGGGTGCCTGTGTTGGTGAATGAACAAATCATTTGAACAGGGAACTTGTTTTGGGGGGGGTTCTTGACTGCTATTGAGGGTACAGTTAATAAAAAATTAAAGCAATAAAACAAAATAAGACATTTGTATGTAAAGTGATAGAGACAGGAATCCCCTGACATAAGCTGCCACTGGGGTGGACTGATACTTTACTTGATAGAGTATTTTGTAGAGGATAATTTGTTTGATTTGCTGTTAGAGGCCTTTGTAGGTCTTAGACTTATTAGAGGCCCAAGCCATGAAGAAACATTGATTTGTAGGACTAAAGCTTGTTTGGCACAAGCCCTAAGGAAACACTGATTTGTAGGACTTAGGCTTATTAGAAACAAACCCCACAAAAACTGTTTATTTTTTTGTAGGGCTATGTTTTTGTTTTAAAAGCACAAGGCCTGAGAAAAAAATAAAAATGTAAAAAAATAAAAATGTCCTACTGACCTAATGCCAGCAGGTCATGTTGGCCAGTGGCCACTGTCAAATGTTCTCCTGAGTCCTGAGTTGCAACTGCTATTCATACTGCTGCTGCTGAGTTTTTTAAGCAGCAGGATGATTAGGCAGCTGAAATGGAATGGGATCAACAATAGCAGTAACATGGAAGATGGATGATGAAGGTTCTACTTGCCATGACTGGCTCCAGTGATGCATATGAGGCAGTAGCAGCAGAATAAGTAGCCTCCAGTATATGTGTAGAAAAGAAGAAATTGGCCATTAAATCTACTCCACCTGCCCCTCCTCCAAAATCATCATGGGTGTGTTGTTATTAGAATATATTTTTTTCCTTGAGAGCAGGAACAGCAAGTCTCATCAGTAACTGCAATGTGTACAGTGTGTGTGTGTGTGTGTGTGTGTGTGTGTGTGTGTGTGTGTGTGTGTGTGTGTGTGTGGTAAATAACTGCTGGGGGCACAACTGTATCCAAACACCATGACACCCAAAACCATGTACTGCTGCTGTCACTGTACCCCTTTTCCAGACCCGCTAAGGACAACTTGCTGATAGTTTAATAGTAATGATGAACCCTCCCTACCACCATCTTAGCATATTCTGCAGCATGGAATCTCCTCAGATGCCGCTTGATGCACTGATTGCGATTCTCCTCCACCACACTGGCATATGTGGTCAGTGCACCACACAGTGTACGAAGGGAGGAGATGAACTGCCACATCCTAACATCAACAGACAGCAAAAGCGTTACTTGATTTCTGTGTTGGGTGTTTGTCTTTAACATTTTTGGAGTAAATGTCATGGTGTCTGTGTTTCATGTGTGATATCAGGGCGCTTGTGCCAAGGTGTTTTCCCTCTTTTCCTCTTTTCACTGACTTGTCACAAATTGTGCACAGTGCCGTTGCTGATGACTGCACTGTGCCTGCCCCAACAGAAAAATAGTCCCACACCCATGATGACTTCAGGGGGAAGGGAAGAGATGGAGAAGAATGGCCTCTTTCTTCTTGTCCTCCACATTCCCCTTCATTGTCTGTGGCAGTGGATAATGTTGCTGCTGTTGCTGTTGCTGCTACTGTCTCAGATTCAGCACTGCAACTAGGATGAGGAGTATTGCTACTGCTGGCAAGTGGAACCTGTCCTAGTCCCACATCACTTGTTGACCCCCATTCTCACTGTGTCTATGGTGGTCTTTGACACACTAGCCTGCTCCTCTGCATCCTGCTGCCCTTGCATCTCAGCATCAGAAGGAATTAGAGCAGTTGCACATTCCTCTAATTCCAAGATGTCCTTGCTAGTGGTGGTGGTGATGCCCATCCTCATTCCTGTCTCCCATTCTTTCTCAGTTTCTGCTAAAAAGGCCATCAATGTCTCGTCCACCCCAGCTTCTCCCGCATCATCATCACCACCACCACCACTAGTCCCTACATGCTGTTGTTGTTGCTGCTCTATTCCAGACATCTCACTGCTGTTTGGAGGAGGTGACGAGCAACGTGACAGAGGGCCCCCTAATGTCACACTTGCCATTTCCTTTTGACCTGAAGAAGAAGGCAGACTAGCACTAGCAACAGTAGAAGCAGGCACAGGCTAATCTGTGCTTCTGTTGGTGGTGGTATTAATTCTGAGCCTGCTTTTCTCCCCCAACACCAGTTCTGGCCTCTTCAGGATCATGTTCCACGTGGACACTGTAGTGAAGGGAACGGGAGGACTCCCTGGGTTGGAGGAATAGTGTGGGCTCCCTTGACTGCTAGTCTGGACGCTGTCAAATGTTTCCCCTACCACTCCGGCTGCTTCACCATTACTGCTACTACTAATAACACCAACCACATCAAGTTCAGCCACAGAGTCTTCCTCCTCAGTCTCACAGTCACTAGTAATATGAGGATATTTTTGATTACCCCCTCCTTCACTCCTAACGCTAACAAGCTGCTGCACCTTAGTAACAGTAGTACTAGCACTGGCAGGACTGCTTGGGAATGGCAAGTGTAATTTAGGGTCACTTGCTGTCACACTTGGCATAATTTTCTCCCTGAGTGCTACAAGAGAAACTAGTAGCTGGCAAAGTATTGGTGGTGGCAGGTTTAGCACTGGCAGAAGGTTCAGCACTAGCAGAAGGTTCAGCACTAGCAGCTGGTTCGGCACTAGCAGCGGGTTCAGCACTGGCAGCAGGTACAGTGCTGGTGGCAGTATGGGCAGCATGTTTGGCAGCAGGTACAACACCAGTGGCTGCACATCTGGCAGCAGGTACAATACTAGTGGCTGCAGGTACAGCAATGGTAGCACTGGAAGCAGGGGCAGCATATCTGGCAACAGGTACAACACTAGTGGCTGCAGGTACAGAAATGGTGACACTGGCAGCAGGGACAGCACGTCTGGAAGCAGGTATAACACTTGTGGCTGCAGGTACAGAAATGGTGGCAATGGCAACAGGGGCAGCACGTCTGGCAGCAGGTACAACACTAGTGACTGCAGGAACAGCAATGGTGGCACTGGCAGCAGGGGTAGCACAACTGGCAGCAGGTACAACACTAGTGGCTGCAGGAACAGAAATGGTGGCACTGGCAGCAGGGGCAGCATATCTTGCAGCAGGCACAGGCAGCTGATCTGTCCTGCTCTCATTAGTACTACCCTTTTCTCCCTTCCTTCCCATTCCCTTTTCTCCCTCCCTTCCCATTAAATTCCCCAAGATCCCTTGGGGTGATTTAGGGGGACTGGACAGCATTGGTTCAGTACTGCTAGTCACTTCCTCCTCCTCCTCAGACTCAGTGGACACTTAATAAGGGTCCTTCCAGTTACTCTTGTTGTTGCTCATAGTGACAGAAGTCACTATGAGCCTCTCCTGCCACAATTTCTCGCTCTGTAGCTGCTTCTATTGTGTCTGCCTTCCATGAAAAGTCACGTTTTTATAGGGGAAATGCTAAAACAATGTAAATCAATGAGGGGAAACTTTCTAGTCATTGAAGAAAATGGAGAAAGATTTTGGCCAATCGGTGAAAAATGTGGAAATTTGAAGAACTAGTTTTAAAGTGGATTTTCCCGCGAAAAAGTGGATAACAACGTGGTTTTCGCAAACTTCCTTGTGGAAACACGGCTACAACTTTCTCCCATCCCTAACAGGTAGTACTTAGGAATAAATTTAGACAATTTTGACCTATGAAAGAGAAGAATAGATATAATCAAAATGGATACAAAATAGATCTCCAGACTATTTCCTTGTATACTTACAATTGCTGTACTTTCAATTGCTGTGCTGTCTAGCTAGTCAATCTTCTGTTAACTCATTAAGGTCAAAAATACTAAAGTTAATCTGATGTTATACCTTCAAGCACATGGTCATAAAAGGTTAAAGTCAGGTCTGATAAAGATATTGTTACAGTTACCTCAGTTCCAGCTCTGCAGCCTGAGGTGACGCTGGATGCGTCTAAACATCACTTCAGCTTCTTCCCATATGTCACTCATGGTCCCGGTCTGGGCACGCTTGGCGAGGCTATAGGTTGTCCATGTCCCCTGGCTAAGATATTTTGTCGCTCGAATTGACGCAGCCACGAATCAGGAGATGGATGCATCCTGCCAAGATGCGTCATCCTCAGGAGTGAAGCGACATTGTGACGCAGGGCTCTATTTGTTGACTTGGTATAGTTCCTCCTCCGAGCTACTTCCTGGGTTGGGTTTTAAAAGGGAACTGAGTGCCAACTCATTTGCCCTTGTGTTGTTGTTCGATACAGTTTTATTTCCCTTGGGCTCTGTGAATGACCTGGCTTGTCTGTCCATCCATCATGGTGCAGACCTGTGGCTCTGTCTGACTATTCTCTTGCATACTCCCTGTGTATAGCGGACACCCAATCTGGTGAGACCTGTGGCTCTGGCTGGCTATCTGAACTGTGTATGACCCAGCTTGTCTGACCATCCAACCTGGTGCTGACCTGTGGCTCTGTCTGACTATTCTCTTGTTTACTTCATGTACTTAGTCAACACCCAATCTGGTGCGGACCTCTGGCTCTGGTTAAGACCTTCCTTCCAGTTTCAAGGTGTGAGACTGGGTTTTCTCCCTGTTGCGTTCTTTAGGGGAGTTTTCCTTCATTAGACTGATGGCAGGCCTGCGTCAGTTTCATCTCCCTACTCTCTACCACCTTTGGGAGTTTCTTTGGCCTACCCAGTGACTGCAGACATGAGTCAGTTTGTCTCTTGCTGCGTCTCCTGCTTCTGTTCCCATATTCATAGACTACAGGGGTGTGTGCCTGTCTCTGGTAGAGGCTCTCTCCTTTAGGCAGACTCCTATTTCTGATAGAGTTGTGGACCTATAGGGGGACCTCTACTTCCTGTCCATGTTATTTCGTACTTGTTATTGCTTTTACTGTGATTACTCTTGTTGTTATCATTTTAATAAAGTGTTATTTTTTTATCATACTATTCTGACTTCTGATTTGTACTTGACAATCCATGACAGATATGTAGTCAGAAAAATAATCTGTCTTGCCAAAAGGTGAGCAATAAGATGAACACAATATGGTCTTTTACATTAAAGGTAATATACATAAGTGACAACAGATATTGTTATGCAGAGTAGGACATTTTTCAGGAAAAATTTAGATTTTCTGCTTTTTCCCCTAGCGCATTACATTGAAATGAATGTTAATACAGAATGTCCCCCACCACGTGGCAAGTTACCTTCTTTCCCTGCAGGAATAGTCTAAAAGTGGTGTCAGGTTCCATCAGCGAGTCATTCTTTATTTGTGAGAAATAGAGAAAGCTGTACAATTTTGAGCTAGTTAGTATAGGCAAATCAAGCAAATTTGCAGTTTAGTTTAGAGAAACTTGTTGACAGTCACTTTTTTCTGTTTGTTAGGGGAATCTGGGGGACTGTAGGAAACTATGAAGGGATAAAGGAGGTTACCCAAAATACACCATAAATCTTGGTTGCTTTGAGACACAGAGCTGTGATCCAAGTTCCTTCCTCATTAGGCTATTATCTCTGTGCTAAGGGTGTCTCAGAGTTGTGAGAAGGCAGCAAAGGAGAATTACCCCAAATACCCCTGAAGTTTGTGTGACTGACTGGGAAGACACAAGCAGCTGTGATCCAGGTTCCTTCTAACTGTCTGTATTCTGTGTTAGGGGAGTCTGGGGTGTGAAAAGGAAGCAAAGGTGATTTACCCCCATACCCTGTGAAGACACAGGCAGCTGTTACCCAAGTTTCTTACTTATATGGCTGTTATTATCTCTGCGTTAGGGGAGTCTGGGAAACAAAGCATTTTAACAGGTAATGTGTTTTTTTCTTTTTGACAGTAATAGGGAAATGGATAGTTAATTAAAAAAAAAAAAATAGCTTGACTGATAGCTGGTAATTGAGGTGAACTGTGACTGAGTCACACTGATATTAGAAGAGTTATAGCATTTTGTAAAGAGCAAAACATCACACAAACAACCAGTTCTGTTTGGTACTTCACTGTTAAATAATGTCCAGCAAATGTACTAGTGGCAGGGGTAGGGAGAAAGGAGTAGTAGCACTGCAGGGATGGTTAGTAAAGTGGTAGTCCAAAATCTGACTGCAGCCATGGTTACTGTAGCGTCTGCACTAAGTTATGCTAATCTTTCTTCTGCTGAGGGAGCAGTTTGTCAAAGTCCCATAAAAAGTTCAGAGAAAGGGAAGTAATTTTTTTTTTTCCCCTTCAGCAGGCTCGACAGGGGTGATATGTGGTGATATATGGCATATGGATATAAGTTCCATCTGGAAACAATGTTTTTATTTCACTTTTCAATTTTCATAAATGGTGTCTGTTTTAATTCAGCAAATGAATTGCTTATCTTATGTCAGTCAGGCTTCAAACATATTGACATGTACCTGTTCTATAAAATTTTGTTTTTTCGTGTGAGAGGGTGAAGGAAAGAAGGGTGTTTTGTTGTTTTATACATATGAAAATAACCCTACTAAAATTAGAGCTCAAAATGTATTTTGTTTATATAATAGCCTACACAATGGTAAGTAGGGGTGGTGCGAAAAGTGAGAAAAATTTCCCACGTTAATTTTTCACAAACAACTGATAGTTTTTCTAGATTTTCTCAAAAGTTTCTTCCTTTTCTCCAATGTAACATTTTCTTCCTTTTCGCCTATTCCAACACTTTTCTCCTATTCTAATGCATTTTTCTCCTATTCCAAACACATTTTAACACATTTTTCTCCAATTCAAACACATTCTTTCTCCTATTCCACACATTCTTCACCTATGTTTCCTATGGTGCAACATTTACCAGCACAATATTACTTCTTATGAGAGCTGAAGAGAAATAATTAGCTGGAAGTCAAAGTTGTGAGTCCCACAGCAACATATACCTTGAAAAATGTGCTAGCATGCAGAGTGCATTTGTCCTTTGCCCATAACACTAGCTTCCTACTTAACTGACACTGGCAATCAATTTGTCCAAATCCTCTTGTAATGAAGACACATCCAGTTCAGGCTTTAATACCTTACTTAATTTTGTGTAATCAGCAAACAGTGATACATGGCTCCCTATGCCCTCTGGTAGATCATTAAAGGGATAGTAATACTTAAAAATGACTATGCCCCATCTTGTAGACTTTCAAAAACTGAGTAAAATGAGCCCAGCGGCATCTCTCAAACCTTTATGGTTTGAGAGATATTCGCTTTCAAAGTTCCCTCTCTCCTGATGTCAGCATTCTAGCTGACAGCAGGGGAATCCGGTCCCGGGACCGGCAGAGGCTCTGCAACAGAGCCGAGATCGTGGTAATAAAAAAGAAATCCTTAACTTAAAAGGTTTCTATGCGTGCTTGCAAACCAGGCACACGTAGAAGACCTTTTTAGTGAAGGATTTCTTTTTAATTACTGCGATCTCGGCACTGCTGCAAAGCCGCCGGCTGATCCAAGGAGAGGATTCCCCTGCTGTCAGCTAGAATGCTGACGTCAGGGGAAAGGCAAAAAGAGGGTACTTTGAAAGCAGATATCTCTCAGTCCATAAAGGTTTGAGAGATGCCGCTGGACTCAGTTTACTCAGTTTTTGAAGGGCTACAAGATGGAGGATAGTAATATTTAAGTATTACTATCCCTTTAATAAACAAATTAAAAAGAAGAGGACCCAGGACAGATCCCTCAGGTACTCCACTTATCATGTTTATCCAACTGGAGAACTTCCCATTTACTCCAACTCTTTGCATTCTATCTTTCAGACAATTTCCAATCCACGCACAAACATTTTCCCCTAAGCCTATTTCATTCAATTTGTACAGTAACCTCTTGTGTGGAACCGTATCAAATGCCTCGGCAAAGTCTAAATAGATCACATCAACCTCCGCTCCTACATCTATATTTTTAATTACTTTTTCATAAAATGCAATCAAGTTAGTGTGACAAGACCTGTCTTTAACAAAGCCATTTTGGCTCTTGCTAATGATATTCCTGTTCAAGCTGAATTCTTGAATATATTCCCTTAGCAACCCTTCAAACAGCTTCCCTACCACAGATGTCAAACTTACAGTTGAGTAGGGAGAGGACAGGAAGAACCCTTGGAAGAACCCTTGAGAAGACCATAGGGGACGGGAAAGGGTGTAGCGGGAGATAAGAGCAGAAATTTAAGAGGGTGCTGAAGAACCGAGAGACTTAAAGGAGAGGAGGAGAATCTTGTAAGAAATATGATACTTTATAGGTAGCCAATTAAAGGGATAGTAATGTTTCATAATAAAAACAGCTCTTGGAAATTGTTATTTCAATTCTGTCAGAGTTGTAGTTTAAGAGTAATTGAATGATAAAGTATCCCCCTCCCGCACTGCTCAGCTTAGAGCAGCAGGGAGTGTCCAGGTAGATTGCAGAGAGGGATAATCTTCAATTAAGAGAAGGGAAAAAGCTGAAAAACCTGTCAAGGAGGCAGGGTTTTCATTGTTCTCACAGTAAGAATATTGACCCTTGATGTGAGCTGTCTGATCTATGGACTGGATTCCACATCTGAGGAGTGGGGCTTACACTAGGTAAAAGGGGCGGGAGGGAGATACTTTATCATTCAATTACAACGCTCATAGTAATGAAATAACACTCTCTTTGACTCAAATAAATGAAGATTAATTGGAGCTGCTGTTTTTGTGAAATATTAGTATCACTTTAAGGGATTTCAGACGGAGATCTGGAAGGTAGGGTATCTGGGAGCAAATGTGGTGATTTTTGCGGCTGGCTTGATAACAGATTGAAATGGAGAAAGATGAGAAGCAGGAAGACCAGAGAGTAGAATTTTGCAGTAGTCAAGTCTAGAAAGAATGAGTGCCTGAGATAGAGTTTTTGCAGTTGACATGCAGAGGAAAGGACGTATTTTGGCAATATTTTTTAGGAAGAAGCAACATGTTCTGGTGACAGCTTGGATATGGGGTGAAAAAGTTAATTTAGAATCTAGTATGACCCCAAGACAGCGTGCTTTGAATATGGAGTGTATAGCAGAGGTGTCTATTGTGATGGAGAAGGGGGTTGGTGGATGGGTTTTAGGAAGGAACACAACCAGTTCTGTCTTAGCCATATTAAGTTTAAGATGGAGGTGGGCCATCCATGATGAAATAGCTGAAAGACATTGAGTGACTCGAGACTGCACAGTTGGAGTGAGGTCAGGGAAAGAGACAGAGTAGTATGTCATCTGCATACAGAAGGTAATTAAAGCCAAAAGACAAGATTTATAGAGAGGCAATGTCATGTGATAATAGTAAGTGAGCCCAATCAGGGCCAGTTGCACATCAAGAAAAAAAGCCATGTGTTGCAAATAAGCAATTATAAGGAAATAACCTGTGGGAGACAGGAAAGGAATGAATCATGATACATCCATATAGTTCCAATACACAAAATTGTATTTTTATTTTCAGCCCTGTTACCTTCCCTCTTCCTAAACTTTCCTCTGCCTCAGATCTGGCCAATTTATTTTTGACTCATGTTGTTCATTTACACAGGATTCCTTTTCACATCGTCTCAGACAGAGCATCCCAGTATATCATTAAATTCTGGGGAGCTATGTGCACAAGCCTTGAGATCAAGCTACAGTACTCCTCAGGGTATCACCCCCAAACGAATGGCCAGATAGAACTTCTCAATCAGACCTTAGACACATATCTCCACACCCACTGCAACTGCAGGCAAGACAATTGGGCTGCTCTTCTTCCTCTTGCTGAATTATCTTATAACTCTCTCCTGCAGTCATCCTTGGGATATTCTCCCTTCTTTGCTGCCCTGGGGTACAACCCATGTGTCCTTTTCTTCGCTTCTGGTGCCTCCTTGGTTCCTTCTGTGGAGGTTCATGTTCAGTCCTTGTTCGAACATTGGTGACTTCTACGGAGGGTGCTTCTTTCTTCCCAGGTACACCAGAAGATCTCTGCTGACTGGCACCATTCCTTGGCTCCTCTTTTTACTCCCGGGGATAAAGTGTGGTTCTGGGCTCAGAATATCCATCTAAAACAGCCATCTTCTAAACTGGGCTCTTACTTTTTGGGTCCCTTTCCGGTTTCTCATCCACTGTGCCCTGTTACCTATGGTTTGGAATGACCCTGTACATTACGGGTACATCTCGTGTTTCACATGTCACTTTTGAAACCCTGGGTCCAGTCTCATTTTCCTCATACCTGGACAGCAGTGCTGGCTCCTGTGCCCCTTCAGGGCAAGTAGGTGTTCGTTATAAATGATGTTTTGGACTCACGTCGGGTTCGGGGTCGCTTACAGTATCTGGTTAACTGGCAGGGCTATGGCCCCGAAGAGCGGTCCAGGGTTCCGGTACATGATGTACATGCACTTGACTTACTTTGTCGCTCCTATCGTTGGTCTCCATTTTCTCCTGCTTGACGGCCTCTGGAGGTGGACGTTTGGGGGGGATACTGTTACAACTCTACCTCTCCACTCGATCTCGGACTGCGCTCTCTATTCACCGCTCCGTCTTCAGCCTCTTCCGGCTGGTCTGACGTCAGGCGGCAATATGTCTGGGAGCGGATCACATGATCATCGATGCCAGGCACGCTGTGTCCCCTTTTCTGGCTTGTGGCTATTTCAGTCCGGTCTCTGCCCATATTGGATGGTCTTATATAGCGTCCTGTATCCTGTTACTTGTGGTATCCTGTTTTGCTTATCCTCTTTGTGTATGACCTGGCTTCAGCCTGCTCCCTTGTACCTCTGCTTGATTCCTGTGTATGATCTGGCTTCAGTTTTTTGACCTAGCTCCAGCCTGCTTCCTTGTACCTCTGCTAGATTCCTTTGTATGACCCAGTTTCCAGTACTGACCTTGCTCCTGCAAACTCCCGTTTTGGATCTCCTGTGTATGAATCGGCCTGTTATTGGACTATCTTACTGCACCAGCTTACCCAGCATTCCAGTGTTACCTGCTACATCCTCCTATACTGGTCCGAGTGAGTACTTAAGTTCCTCTTGGGGTATGTTTTCTCCCTGGGGATAGAGGTAGTATAGTTTGCTTATTGGGGGTCATCCGTGGTCTCTTTCGGCTCAACAGGAGGGGGCCAATCTAGCTTCACGGTTAGGCTGCAGCATGATTCCCTGTAGGTAACAACCGATCACAAACTGCGTGCCCCAGCACCACCCTCAAGCATCTAGCTCCCACATCCCTTGTTGGAGGAGCCTGATCTTCTTCCTCCATACTCACTCTTCCAGTCTGTTGCTTACTATTTCCAGTAAGTAACTTATGGTAGCCTTATTATATTACACAGTAGTAGAATCGCTCCTGAAAGTGCACTGTGCTGAGGGGAACATAATTGTAGTGTTGCAGATGTCTAAGAGAGTGGGCGAATTTTCCTTAGTAACAATAACACCCATATATTCTATTGTAAAATTACAAAGTTTTGAACAGTATGACTCTTAGTTAGTTGGATGTTATATTATTCCTAGAGAACCCATACTATTCTCCCCCACCAGCTGCACCATCACTAGTCATTCTGTTAAAACAAGTTGTTTTGTTCTATATGATACCAAACCACATTTATTGATTTCTTAGAAAGAAGTAAAAAATTGCATAAAAACATTTCGAAGGTACTCCAGTGGAATGGCAACCTTGCCAAAATGTTGGCAGATGACATACTGCCCTATTCTTTTGCTTGAAAACAGAAGTTATAAAAAAAATGGCTGTCATGTGCTGCACCCCAATGGCATTTCCAAAACCACAGTTATTTTTCAGGGGCCACTGTCACAGAGTTGTACAAACAGGTGTGTCATGGGCAAAGGACTAGGAACATCATACAGAAAGGTTTGCTGGAAATGCGGAACCATTCCCCAAGAGATAAATCCGATGACGTTATTGTCATTGTTCTTTTTTCTCTGTCCCCAAGACTCGTCCTTCTAACAGTTTTATAAGGCTTATGTTTCTGTAGGCCTGAACCTGCTAACACATTCTTTAAAGGGATAGTAATACTTAAAAATTACTAATCTCTATATTGCAGTCATGTTAAAAAGAAATGAATTGGCCCCAGTGTTATCTCTCAAACCTTTATGGTTTGGGGAATAATCGCTCCTGAAGTTCCCCCCTCCTTCCCCTTTCCCCGAAGTCAGCGTTGTAGCTGACTGAAGGGAAATCCGGTCTTATGATCATCAGGTGGTTCTGCAGCAGAGCCGAGATCATGTTAATAAAAACAAAAACCTTTCACTAAAATGGTCTTTTACGTGTGCTTGCAAACTAAGCACATGTAGAAGACTGTTTCAGTGAAAGATTTCTTTTTTATTAATGCGATCTTGGCTGTGCTGCAGAGCTGCCTGACGGTTGTACGACAGGCTTCCCTGCAGTCATCTAGAACGCTGACTTCAGGGAAAGGTGAGAACTTTAGGAGAGATTATCTCTCAAACTATAAAGGCTTGAGAGATGACACTGGGGGCAATTCATTTCTTTTTAACATGACTGCAATATAGGGATTAGAAATCTTTAAGTATTACTATCCCTTTAAGGTTTATCAGGCTGTATGATCACTAACAACTTTTACTTAAAACCATGGATTTCTTTTCTTCAGCATTTAGAAGCAGTTGCATTGCAGTTGGAATTCTTTCAGGCACAGAAAGCCCATGCCGAAATTGCCAATGTTTTTGAAGGAATTTCATTGTAGGAAGCAAAAAGGCAGAACTTTTATGCATTTTCTATGTGTATAAACAGCAGTAAATTGTGTTTTTGTCTGCATAAAGCCTGTGAAAAATACACACACATCCTTACTTATTAGTTTACACAATCTGGTGTCATCTGCATAGTTAAAAATTTTAAGCATACAAGATGTGAGAGGCTTCTGAGGACAAACAACAGCACAATGGCCTGTTCTATGGCTAGTCACCACTCAGAATCATCACGTTTTAGCTCTCTAGTGCCATTACAGAGAAGAAATTTCCACAAGCACATTAGACTAATCCTGCCCTAAAGGGCGGTCCAGTTCCAAAATGACAGGAAAGTACCCTCTGCACGGGAACACCAGCTAACCCCCAACGTACGTTTCAGCCTTGCTGGTCCTCATCAGGAGGGTGCAGCTGGATTCCCTAGGTACTGAGAGCAAGGAGCCCATGTCTGGATTATCCTTCACTCTTAGGAAGACCCCTCAAGTGTATTTAAAACAAACATACAAGATGTGAGGGGCTTTTGAGGATGAACAACAGCATAATGTCCTGTTCTATGGCTAGTCACCACTCAGAAGCATCATGTTTTAGCTCTCTAGTGCCATTACAGAGGACAAATTTTCACATACACGTTAGACTAGTCCCGCCCAAAAGGGAGGTCCAATTCCAAAATGTTGGGAATGTCCCCTCTGCACGGGAATAACAGCTAACCCCCGACTTACGTTTTGGCCTTGCTGGACCTCATCAGGAAGGTGCAGCTGAATTCCCTATGCACCGAGAGCAGACGTCTAGATTATCCTTCACTCTTAGGGAGACCCCCCAAGAGTTTTCAAAATAAGCATACAAGATGTAAGAGGTTCTGAGGGTGCAGCTGGATTCCCTTGGCACTGAGAACAAGGGGTCCACATCTGTATTATCCTTCGCTCGTAGGGAGACCCCCCACGGTGACTAGCCGGAGAACAGGCCATTGTACTGTTGTTCATCCTCGGAAGCCTCTCACATTTTATGTGCTTAGAAATTTTGCAAACATGTAAAAGCAGTGGACCAAGTAATGAACACTGAGGTACTACACTCTCCACTCTAACTGTATATGAGAAAAGTCTATTTACAGCAACACACTGTTCCCTATCATTCAGCCAATTTTCTATCCATGTGTTTAATATGAGCAATAACATTTTTTTAAATTATTTCTGATTGCTGAAATTCATTGTATGGTGTTAATTAATATTTTGTTCTGGTAGGTAAGGCTTTATAATATGTATCTGTAATACACAAAACAAGATATTAAATTGCCTGAGAGAATATGGATGGGGAACATGAGGGCCTCCAACTGCTGCCTGACTAACAGGAATGATGGGAGATGTAGTCTTGCAGCAGCAGCACTGATATACAATTACATGCAAATATAATATAATAAAACAAAAATGCTTAAAAAATCAAGAAAGGAAAACTCTGATTCCACTACAAGTGGAGCATTGACACACAAATACTGTGATGGCTATATAAAGTATTTCAGGAAACCATTTTATATTCATACTACAGTATGTCTTAATTGTCTTGTTCTAAAGCTGTAAGCATGCACAACTGAAATATACTAGCCCTCTTTACTCTTTGCATCTGTTGTCATGGAAATGCAGATTTGCAAGTTGGTTTCTTTTCTGCCATTCATTGCTTTTTATAGGTTCTCTATCTTTTAAGCTAGATTTGAACAGTCATCCCTCTGTTTTAAGACCATCAATCCTTTATCCCAAAGCCTTTTGTTCTATTTCTATACGCAAAAGGATTTCCTAATAATGAAAGCAGAGAGTGCATAGGTGTGTTTTATTGAGTAGAGTTTTTATGTTATGTCAGATTTTGCCAAAGGCAAAGGAAAACTGAGACTATACCCAAAAGGATTTCTTATTAACTTTAGAGAGATTTTTTAGGGTTTTATATGGATAATAGAGGTTTATGTGATGTTAGACATTGCCCAAGGCTGTGGAAAACAGTAGTATTTATGACACAAAAAGCAAAATTGTTTAAAAATGTAACATTATCTTACTCATTTAATACATATGAAAATATCATGATGAGTTTGCTCAGACATTATTTGTATTAGACATACAAGAGATGTTTTAGAAGCCTATGAGTTTATATTAATTAAATCATGGAGCAACAGCCTAATATATGCATTTCATGTAGAAAAACATGAAATTGAGGTGTCTGTGTCAGCAGCACCAGAAGTAGAGCAGACTAGAAAGTAAAAAAGTAATGAGGTACAAGAAGGAAAAAAATTTCAGGGAAAATTTAATTATATAATTGAAATTCACATATTGTGGGTGGTTAGTTTTAAAAAATAATACTGAACAAGCATTCATCATATGAGGTCAGGCTATTCTAAATATAAAATATAAATTCAAAGACCATCTAAGGTTTAAAAATGAGGTAGACTTTGGTGGGGGAGAGGGTTCATTTGGTGGGAGCGGGGAGTGGGAGAGGGAATTCATTTCTAGTTCAAAATCTGTGAGTAAAAGAAGCCATTGTTACTGAACATTTAATGGAATGTGAAAGACAGTTTGTTACGCCTTGTGCAAGTGGCTCCCAAAATAAGTGGCTATCACACCTGCAGTGTACAAATTCTGGTCATATTGTACAATTATGCTACCTACCTACCACACCTACAGTGTCCAAATTCTGATCATGTGATGCAATCATCCTACCGCACCAACAGTTTCCAAATTCTTGCCATGTGATACAATCATCTTACCTACCACACTTACAGTGTACAAATCCTGGTCATGTGGTACAATCACCCTACCTACCACACCTAGGGGTAGATTTAAAGACTCACGTTAAAACAGCTGCTAAGTAAAAAAGGCCTATCAGCCACAAATAGGACACGATTTACGGCAAATTCGACAGGTAGTCTACAAGAATAGCTAACGAGCTTAGGCACAACAAAAAAAGTAACACAAAAAACTGCGTTGCGCCTTTTTTTAGCATTACCGTGTGTCCCAATCACCCATTAAAACACAACTTAAGTCAAAATGTAACATTACGGCTGCCGTTGTCTAGCAACCCTGATAGATGCACAAACAAAATTCAAACCTACAGCCAATCTGAAGGCCCCAAAGTATCAAAAATGTTCAAGTACACCTATATATATATATACTCCAAAATAACAGTCACACCCTGTCTGTGTTTCGAGTTTTGACGAGCTAGATCACAGGATCCAGGAGCGGAGGATAGCGATTAGAGCGAGGGAGGAGCAGACATTGGAAGTAAAAGGAATATTTTGGAGTTTGGAGTGAGGTGCACTAATTCAACACATATCACACTTTTACATATATTACATACACCCATACAAACACAAACACATACACATACATACACTGTCTTTTTTTTTATAACACCTTACACATTTTTTAAAATTTATTTTGACAGTGTGAATCTGTGAGTGCAAGAGTGTGACAGAGAGTAAGTGAGATTAAGTGTGTCTGTGAGGGCCTGTGGGAGTGCCTGGGTGTGAGTGGGTTTATGATGGTCAGTAAAGAAGGACAGGAGAGAGGGATGGAGAGAGTAGTGGAGGAGGAGGAGGAGGAAGGTCAGGAGGGCATCCCTGAGCAGAGTAGGGGTGGGAGAGGGAGATCCGTAGGGAGGAGGGGGAGCCGGCCTAGAAGAGTAGGCACGCGGAGTCCAGGGACAGAAGCTGCAGTGGGACGAGGGGTAGCTGCTGGGGACCCCCTGTAAAGAGAACCCAAGATGCTGGGGTGTCCTGGGCCGTCATTGCAGGAATCTTCTTTCCTGAAGCCAGCTGTGCAATGTCGAATACTCCGATCGGAAGAGGCTCCAGTGAGTCATAGCGGGGAGAGGCCGTCGACAAGCTTGGTTCAACTCAGCGTCGAACAGGGCTTCTAGAAGCGCAGTGTCAAGTCAACCACCCGGACCACGGGACGTAGAGAGTGAGGCATCTACTCCCAGTCGAAGGTGTTGAACAGCGATCAGTCAGCGAGTCTCTGGAGCTAGAAGTCGAGCTGCAAGCGGGACTCCCAGTCGAAGGTGTTGAACAGTGATCAGTTGTCGAGTCTCTGGATCTGGAAGTCAAGCTGCAAGCAGGAACTCCTGGAAGTGAAGAGTGAATTAGCTCGGATGCCGATCGAGGATGGGGGTCAGAGGGGACTCTTTAGACCATCCCGGCAAGCATGACACAGGAGACTGCTTGCTCCAAACTGACACACTTTATTGTCAAACCTCTGGGTTTTTATACACAGCAAATCACATCAAAATATACTGTTAGACAAGGGATACAAAGGACAGTGACATATGCAGTAAACATTAGACAAAAGGGCCAGACATGATTCAATCAGTTCACAAACAGTTTGGGCTGGGCACACAATGGACTAGTGACTTGAATACACATCTCTGGGAACAATGGACAGGGGGTTGGAACGTGCTTGAGTATTCGGATTCAACCCCTGTACAATCAACGACCGCCAGCGTTGTTTGTTTGACCAATCACAATCTTGTAGACTTTCGTGCACCTTCGACAGACTGGTTGCCCGAGATTGACCAATCAGAGGTCGACCCATGGTCTCCGTTCCCGTATGAGTCTATGTCGAACATCCAGCCCCAAGTCCGACAAAATGGAGTCGACAATGTTCCATAGTCGAAAAACAATTTAAAAGTTCCAATATAAGGCCAAAAGTCCGTAGGCCTGTCCTGACATCCCAGTAACGGCCTATGGCCTGTTACACTGCTACACACAAGCAGAGTCAGCTCAGGCAGGACACTCTGGTTCTGACTTCTCACAGGCTGCAGCTGAGGAAGAGAGAATCAGGGATCCTCGCTATATGGCGGAAGAGAATAGGGCCCTCATGGATGATGTTTTGGAGAGGGAGAGTGTCCTCTACCCGAGGGAGAGGGTCCCTGGCCTGGCTGCGATGAGGAAGGCCGTCTGGAACCAGATCTGCAGCCGGGTCAATGCAGTGGCCAGCTGCAGACGGGACGTTGACTTGGTCAAAAAGAGATGGGGCGACTGCAAGAGGCAGGTGAAAAAGAAGATGGGGGATGCCGCCCTGTACACCCGAGGCACCTGATGTGGTCCACCGGTAGATATCACCTACAACTGCTGGGAGGAGATGCTGCAGCAGAACATGTCCTCCTGTTACGGTTGGCAAGCAAGACAAGGAGTCAGATAGTATAGTTAAGATCACCTTTATTAGAATAATAATAACAGTAATGCAAAAAGATAAATAACAGGCAGAGGGTGACCGAAGAGGCTACGACTATAAGAAATAGGAGTCTGCCAAAAGATCCACCACTACTGCTAGAGACTAGGCCTCAGTCCACTGTAGTCTCTGTATATGGAGAAACGCCCAATGGACTAGCACTGACTCAGCCTGCAGTCAGTCTAGGAGAGATGTTTCCAATAATGAAAGCAACCAAAGAGACTACTGACTCACGCCTGCAGTCAGTAAGATAGGGTCTGATAGAGCCCCAGGTCTGCACTAGGATGGATGTCTGTGGAGCGCAAGCCAACACACATAGGAAACAGACAGAGCCCCTAGTCAGCACCAGCTAGGGTAGTCAGACAGGCCAGGTCATACACGGAGCTGGTAGTCAGCCAGAGCCACAGGTTTGCACCAGATAGGATATCCACTGAAGCGTTGGTATGCTGGATGCGCAGTGGACAGAGCCCAATGAACTGCTCAGAACAACAACAAAAGGGTAACTGATACACAAGCCCATAGAGGTTTATAAAGGAGTAGGAGAAGGCGGGTCCAATTAAGTCCCTCAGGCTGGACCTATAACAGGCATCCAGGTAAGTGCCTGATTCAATGCTGCCAAGAGGACTCAGCAGCAGTGGACTCAGCAGCAGAAGACTGAGATGCAGAGGGCTCAGATGCAGCAGATGCAGCAGCAACCCCACCAGTAGAGTCACCAGGCACATCCAACTCCAGCATTACACGCATCACAGGGATGGAGGCGGAGTGCATGGTGCTACAGAGGAGGCTACTCCAGGCATGCATCAGGACTGGTCAAAACATATCAAGGAGCAGAGGCTAGGATACATGCCCTGGAGTTGGAGCTGACAAGAATCAACACACAACTCCATCAGTACCACACGGGGATGATGGACATAATTGTGCAGGTGCTTTTGGAGTTGAGAGACCACAACCTCAGGGAGAACCTGCATGTGGAGAGAGAGCTGCGTTCCACAGAGGGGTCCACTGCACCCACCACTCCCTCCAGTGGGACCCCTGAAGCCACACCTAGGGTGCAAAGGTGACCAGACAGTCATCAAGGACATCGACATCTGGCACCCAGTCAAAGTCCCCCCCCCCCAAGGAAAAGACATAAATAGCCCAAGTTGTTATTTTCCCCATAATTAAAATAACTGTGCTTTTGAATCCTGTCTGATATGGGTGGTATACCCCGGACCTTGGTGGTCGTCTATACATCCTCTGCTGCTGCAGGGGTCCCTGTGGCAGCTGGGGAGCATCCTGTTGCTGCAGCTGTGTATCTGCAGGCAGGTGCTGTCCTCCAGGTGGGTATGGGCTCCTGTCTGGCTGTTGCGCCTGAGCCTTCTCACTTGCAACATGTGAAGGCTGTTGATCAGGTGTGCCTGGGGCGTGCTGGCATTCCCTAGCTCTCGCGCTTGCACGCCTTCTCTGCAGTCTTCGCATCAATAAGTAACTCGACAAACTTATTGTTCTCTCTCTCTCTCTCACTCTCTCTCTCTATCTCTCTCCCTGAGTGGAAAACAAGCCACAAATGAGGGTCATTAGCTGTCCCTTTAAGTACTTGGTAGGGTGTTGTGTAGGTGTGATGATGAGGTAAGTGATGACCAATGGGAAGGTGTTTGTTGTCCAGGTAAGTGTTTGCTGTTGTGTTTGTGTTTTTAAATGTGTTGTGTTCTGATTGCTGTGTCTCTGTCAGTTGCGGGTGTGAAGTTGTAGGGTGCAGGTTGTGTCTGGATCGTGTGGTGATATTGCACAGGTGAGCTTGTTTTGTATTGGCAGGTGTCCGTGTTGTGTGATAACCCCCATTGTTCCGTGCCATGTTGTGTTGGGGTTTTTTTGGAAGACCTTGTCCCTGTGGTGTTGCTTGGTTGTGTGTGAGAGTGATTTGTGTTGCAAGGGCATGTTTTTTGTGTTATTTGGGCATTGCACGGGTTAATTTTGCCATTTACATGCTTGTGCGGTAAGCAGTTTTCCTATGTAACTTTTTTTTTTTTTTACCGTTAGGTGTCTAACGGCTAAGAAAACTGGGTCTTAACTTTATCCCGTTAACTGTATATTTTTTTCAGACGTTAGCAGTGCCGCATTCCTTTAAATGGCATTTGGGAATCTTGTTCCATGAGTCTCAATGCATGTAAGTTTATCGGCCGTAAGGATTATCAAACTGCTGTTAGCTGTTCTTAAGAAGGACCTTTAAATGGCTTACTGCACGTTAAAAAATGCGATGATTGTTTTTTCTTTCTAACGCCTGCCTTTAAATCTATCCCCTACAGTGTACAAATCCTAGTCATGTGGTGCAATCATGCTACCGAACCAACAGTGTCCAAATTCTGGTCATGTGGTACAATCATCCTACCTACCATACCTACAGTGTACAAATTCTGGTCATGTGGTACAATAAGGAAGGTTTGTAAAAAGGACTTAAAAACACTAAATCCCTTTGCAAAGCTTGAAGAAAGGTGTATGGATATTAAAAAGTTTCAATATCATTAGCTACAATTCCCTTGTTTTCTGTTTATAGAAAGTATCAATCATCTATCTATCTATTTATGTTTTGGTGGCAGAGTGCAGCATTTTATGTTAGCTAAACTAATTATTTTTGTCAGATGCCAAACATATCACTTGTGTTCTGCGTGTTTTGCCTAGCTCCATTCATAGCATGGGGTGCTGTATTATTGGTCAAGTGCTTAAAACAAATAAAATAAAGTGCTACACTTTTAGTGCATGTGTAAAGAAATTACCCGTAGTGATGCTCTTATTATGAATACATTTGTGGCAATGAAATGAACCCTGTTAGGAATGAGGTAGAAAGTCTGCAGGTCAGTATTTGTTAGTATCATCAATTCTACATGGCCTGTTCTCTAGATTTCCAACCTTGTATAAGCAAAGGTAAGTCTTCATATATATTTCTTTAAGATGGTAGAGACAGATTACAGATCTGTCCATAATTTTTCAAATTTTTACACAGAATATATGAGTAGTAGCTACAATCACCATGTCCATTTTGGTTCCTTACAGTAATTCGCTGTTATTTTGGAAAACAATCCATTAGATCCAATGAAAAGCAACTGTCTAGAAATTTCAAACACAACTTGATTTCTGTGACTGGACTGGTGAATTTAAACTTGACATACCGTATATCTGCAAATTGCAATGCACGGTAACTGTTTATTTGCTGAATTGATAAATTATAAAACATAAAGCAGTAAATATGGCATGTGCCAGAGTTTGGGCACCATATCAGTTAATACTTGGTAACAGAGATCACATCCTCCAAGTGTTTTTTTAGCCCACTAACAGTTTTTTAATTTCTGTTTGCTTCCTTGCAAAATGTTTCTAGCTTTGAAATATTCTTAGGTACTATTTCATGCACTGCATGTTTGAGAACTAACCACCAATTTTTCAATAATATTCATGTCTGGGGACTATGAAGGCTTTTTCAAAACCTTAATCTTTTTTTTCTAGAAGTAGTTGATGGTTGATTCTGAGGTATTTTGGTTCCCCTGTCTTATAATATCCAACCTCTTTTCAGTTTCAGTTTATCCACTGACTGTGTGTGACATTAGCTTCCAGTTGATACTTAGTTGAATCCATTTTTTCCCTCAACTCACAAAATATTTCCTATGCCAATGGCTGCTGCACAACCCCAAAGCATAATAGATCCACCCCTCAATTGGTAAGGTGTTTTCTACAAGTGTTTCTCCTCTATTTTGTTTAGAATTATTACCTTTAGTGATTGTAGCCAAGGAGCTCAATTTCAACTTGTTCAGACCACAGCACTTGGCTCCACAAAGCTGGTTTATGTAAGTTTGTGTTATGTTGCATAATTCAGACAGAGGTAAGGTTTCCTTCTTCCATAAAGATCATGTTTGTGCACAGTGGACAGGTGCACCTCTACTCATGTATCAGCTAAACTTTCCTGCAGGTCTTTTACAGTGATTTGGAGGTTTTGCTTTGCAATTCTGACCAGTCTACAGGATGAGCAGTTCTATAACAGATTTATTTGGTCTTCCAGATGTTGTCTTGCCTTCAACAGTTCCCCTTAACTTTCATTTCTTAATGGCATTTTGGACAATGGAAATTGCAACCAGATTTACTTTTATGGCCCAAAATGTTGCACAGGTCACATTTTCTATTTTATTTTTTCACTCTTTTAAATTCAGCAAATAAATAGTAACAGTAGATTACAATTTGGGCTGTCCAAATGTTTCCATACAACTATGTATATATGTGTATAATATATATCATGATCATCTTGAGCCATTGTTGATCCACTGCAGGATGCAGGAATCATTACCAAGTTTCCAGCAATTCTGATCTTGTGTTTCTGTTGCCACTATGACCCAAACATTTTTCTTGGATATGTATTAACAGTTGGAATCCATTCCAACTTTAGTTTGGTCTATCTATCATCAGGTCTTCTTGCTATGTGACCTGCCCATTTCTATTTTAGGAGCTTTACTCTTTCAATGATGCCATAAACCTTTGTTTACTAATGAATCTATGCACACTTTTTCCTGTTTTTTTTGTTATGGATTGTATTTTCACACTCTTGCCAATGGGCGGACTGCCTATAACTTTTTGATATTCATCATGAATGTATTGTTGCATTTGTGCGGGGGGAGCTGCCTCTTACACATACATATATATGTTGTTTACACAAATAGTATGCTATTTGTATATTCAGTGTCAAATGGAGCTTTCTAGTCCTCTGTCTAGTTATATGTATATAACATTCCATTTTTCTCTTCTATGTCTATGATATTGGGAGCCCATCTGGACAGTTAGGGTATTTTACTATATATACTAGTGTTTTTGGAAGGATATTAGCATCCATGTCCTTGCATGCATGTGGTTTTTAATTTATATAATACAATTTGCATTTTTATCTGATCTATTATATTATTTTAATTGGCTATTTGAATATTATTTTTTTTTATAATCTACATTTTAGGTGGAGAATCATCTTTCGATATAGCAGCTTATTTATATACAATACTGTGCAAAAGTCTTAGGCAGGTGTGAAAAAATGCTGTAAAATAAGAATGCTTTCAAAACTAGACATGTTAATAGTTTATTTTTTCCAGTTACAAAATGCATAGTGAGTGAACAGAAGAAAAATCTAAAACAATATTTGGTGTGACCACCCTTTGCCTTCAAAACAGCATCAATTCTTCTAGGTAAACTTGTGCAAAGTCATGGATTTTGTAGGCATATAATCACGCGTATGATTAAACAATTATACCAAATAAATGCTAATGAGTATCACTTTAATGTATAGGTTGAAACACAATCATTAATGGAAACAGAAACAACTGTGCAGGAGGAATAAAACTGGGTGAGGAACAGCCAAACTCAGCTAGCAATGTCAAATGTGAAAAGTCATATGCCATGACAAGGCTGAACACAGAAACAAGACACAAGGTAGTTATACTGCATCAGCAAGGTCTCTTCCATTCAGAAATTTCAAGGCAGACAGGAGCTACCAGATGTGCTGTACAAGTTCTTTTGAAGATGCACAAAGAAACATGCAATGTTGACAACTGTAGATGCAGTGGTTGGCAATTGAAACTTAGTGCAGCTGGTGAAGACACATCATGCTTACTTCCCTTTGCAATCTGAAGATGTCCAGCAGTGTCATCAGCTCAGAACTGGCAGAAAACTCTGGTACGCCCATCTATTGCCCAGAGAAGTCTGGTCAGAAGTGGTCTTTATGAAAGACTTACGGCCAAAAAGCCATACCTCTGACATGGAAACAAGGCCAAGCAACTCAACTATGCATGAAAACACAGGAAATGGGCTGCAGAAAATTGGCAGCAGGTGTGGAGAGTGATACAAGAATGAATGTCTGCAGGCAACTGTAAAGCATGGTGGAGATTTCTTGCAAGATTGGGGCTACATTTCTGCAAATGGAGTTGGAGATTTGGTCAGAATTAATGGTCTCCTCAATGTTGAGAAGTAGAGGCAGATACTTATCCATCATGCAGTAACATAAGGGAGGCATCTGATTGGACCCAAATTTATTCTGCAGCATGACAACAACCCCAAACATTCAACCAAAGTCATTAAGAACTATCTTCAGCATGAAGAAGAACAAGGAGGCCTGAATGTGTTGTATGTCCCCCACAGAACTCTGATTTCAACAACACTGAGTCGCTGAGATTACATGAAGAGAGAATCAACTGAGGCTGACTAAATCCACAGAAGAACTGTGGTTAGTTCTCCAAGATATTTGGTACAACCTACCAGCTGAGTTCCTTAAAAAACCATGTGCAAGTGTACATAGAAGAATTGATGTTGTTTTGAAGACAAAGTGTGGTTGCACCAAATATTGATTTCATTTAAATTTTTCTTCTGTTCACTCACTATGCATTTTGTTAAAGCGGAACTTTCATATGGTTAATATAGAGCTCCAAATCATCATTACATTAGCAATATGCATAGACGTAGGTTTATTTTCAAGTATAATTGTTGCATTAAAGAAAAATAGAACCTTTTCGACAGCCAGACAGGGGGAAACAGAGCAGACATCTTGCAGAGCCAGCATCTCTGCGTCTTCGCTGACCATCACCTTCATTTTCACGATTGGTGAGTTGGATGCCGTTGTGCTGAAAGGCAACAGGAGGGACTGACAGCGCAGGGGCAGAGAGCGCCTACAGCAAGATCCCAGCCTGCATAAAAGGTTCTATTTTACTTTAATGCAACAATTATACTTGAAAATAAACCTACGTCTATGCATATTGCTAATATAATGATGATTTGTGGCTCTGTATTAATCATATGAATGTTCAGCTTTAATTGATGACTATAAACTATAATAACTACAGGGCTCAAAATTTCAAGTCCTGAGCTACTAGCCAGGCCTGAAAAGTTACTCGCCACCAGTTTCCATGCCTAGCCCCACCCATATCCCCGCCTTTAACCCCACCCATCTCAAGTTCTCTTTGATAAAATAACACTGTTGTTCTATGTTTTATTCAGAATAAAATTAACAAAAATATACACCTGATCACACCTTGGAGGGGAAGTGGGGAAAACCGACTGGCACACCTGGTCAGACCTTGGGGAACACTGATTTGTACACATGGTTACACCTTGAGGGGAACACTGATTTGTAAACCTGGTTGCGTGGAGACACAACTGCTGTCTGCAGTAAGAACGGCTTCCTCTTCACCCGTAGGCAGCAGGTGAACAACTAGACTCAGGAGGGGGGAAAGGGGCGGTAGCAAACCACAAAAGTGACGCGCACTTTTCTGTCTAGGAGGCCCCAATATAACATAACGGCCTACATTCCCTGGGAGCACCTAAGTCCGGCAGGGCCCACCCGCATCGCAGGGGCTGTGGGGGGCCTCTGCTGACAGCGAGACCTATACCATGTAAACTGCAGCCGGCTTACATAGTACAACAAGGAAGCCTGTCGACTGTGCACACTCTAACTCCAACAGTCTCAGCCACAGAAAAAAATACATTAAAAGCGGGTTCCATTTACAGTGCCAGAGGGGTGACCAGCATTGCCCTGCATCGTATGCTCTTCTGCCATTCAAAGGGCAGACAGTAGGGTTAGTTAATTAACCCCTTGGAAACAGTAGCCTGGGTTTGCTTGCCGCAACTGAGCTGTTTCTACCCAGGATATGCTTCTGTGCTTTGTTCCATGCCATAGTACAGACGCAGGCAGAGCTCCGTGTCCCACAAATAACTGACCCAAGACGGGCCAAGTCGCTGCTGGATCTGCTGCCCTTAATGAAAAATCACTTAGTCTCCACTGCAGGCCTGGCAATAATAGGTCAGGATCCAGCTTGGCACATAAAGGGAGTCAGATGCGCAAAGCATTGCATTGTGAAGCTTGAGTAAGTCTATACTCTGTGAATGGTAACGAGACCTGTGTTGAGGCTACTGCAGCTTTTTAAAGGGGCACTCAATCCAGTTTGTATTCAGATTCAGGTCTGTGGCATTGAAGGAGGTGACAAGAGAATCTCGTTCTTATATGCAGAGCGAGAATCTCATGTCATCCAGGCGACATTTTTAATTCAGTGTGCAGCTACGCATTATGTAAAAGGCGACCTTATAAAAAAAGGATACCTTTTCATACAGGGCTTCAATTTCTAAATGTGAGGAGGCGAGTGGAAAGTTTGATCCCTGATAACTAGTAACGTGTACATTTTAAAGCATTCTTACTTTACAGCATTTTTTCACACCAGTCTAAAACTTTTGCACAGTACCGTATATCCATATATTCTTTATATATTTTTAGATCAAAATTAATTGTGGCGCATAGACATAGGTTATTGTATTACTTTTTTTGTTATGTTCAGAATTTGTCTTTGGCATTCAGTGTCCATGATGTATAGCCAAATGCTTTCCTTCCCAATTTTTTTGTTGCTCAGCTTCCATCATGGTGTTTCCATCTGTTGACATTTCCCGTCCAAGGTAAACTTCCACGTGTTCTAGTTCTTGACCATCCACTGTGATTATACTTGGTATGGTAAATGTGTTAAACATGACTTGTATTTTGTCAGTATTCATTTTTCATCCCAAAATTTTTGCTTTCAAGTTGTAGTTTCTCTCTCTCTTTCTCTCTCTCTCTCTCTCTCTCTCTCTCTCTATATATATATATATATATATATATATATATTTATATTTATGAATGCCCCACACAAATCTAGTTCTACCAAACACTAATCTGAGGCACACTTTCTATACCATACTTATTATAAAGGGTTTGCATCTTTAATTAAGCTATAATTACCCTTCCTACTTTAATGTGTGCATGTACACAGCTAACTTCACATAACCCTCCTGTCACTAAGAGCTTAACTAAATCCTCCCTGCATCATATGTAATTTACAGTGACACAAAAAGCAGTATATCACTACTGATTTACCTATCACGTGCACCTTGGAGACAGACATACACATGCACACTTGAGATTGACACACACTTGCACACACACACACACACACACACTTAGACAAACGCAATGTACAAACATTCATGCTCTCACATGTGTGCACACACAAACACACACACCATATGCTGCAATAATTAAACTAAACCTTATTCTCCAAAAGATGGAGTTTTATTATGGAAGCAACAATTATCTATCTGATTGAATGGTAGTCACTCCCTCTTGTCTTGGATTTTTCACCACTACTACAAGCATTTACATGCATAAATTTTATTTTACTGCCATTCTGAAAAATACATTACGTTTTTTTGTAATATGTATTTGTCTTTTATCATGCTGTAACATCGGCATCTCCATTTTGCTTCATTTCATATTCAGGTTGTTTTTTTTCTTGTTTCATTATAGATGCAAGGGCATGGGCAGTCTATATGAAGATCTCAATAACTTTTTAATTGTGGGTTGAAATGTCTGTGTCTGGAGGTTTCTGCAGCACACTAACGTGATTAGACTGCTAATTCAAAATTATTACACTTTTTCAATACAGACACAATTAAGCAATATTTTAATAAATATTTGATTACTAATGTGCATTTGAGTGCCACTGTCCAATATTATCTAGCTCCAGCAGGGTACCAAGATAAGTTCCAGGGTATATAAGGTTCTAGCTAGAGGGCTGACACATCTATATTTGACCCACAAGAGAACAGTCTGAAGGGACATTGAAGAACTGGAAGAGGAGCCCACGAAAGATACCAACACTGGGGGTTATCTAGTGAAGGCGATTATACCAAGAGGCTGGATTGCCTTTATTAAAGGTGAGTTTAACACCTATTTCAACTCCAAGGTGATTCCCACGGTGGAGGAGGTGAAAGTAAAAGAAATCACTTGGCGAAGGGTTCAAGAAACAACAAAGAAATTATTAACGGTCCACACTCAGATTCTGTGTGCTTTCTTTTTCGGTGTTTTTATACACTTTTTCAAAAACTGGCTAGTGTTCATTTTTTTGTCGACTTGATCATTTTCTTTCTTTTTTCTCAGTCAATTTTGAATTTTTCTCTTACTAGATGGTGGTTACAAGTAAGAAGTCACTTGTATTACCATTAGGGATTTTCCATGCCCATTTCATCCGGAACTTTTTCCCTGTAGAATGAATTCATTCTACTTTTATGAGTCTCACAAAAGTAGATAATGTCTCAAATGATCTTATTCAGTTCTTGTATTAGCGCCTCTAAGAGTGAAACCATATTCATATGTTAAGAGTTCTAGTGTCTAAAGATCAAAGGTAGCCTGATAGAACAGGGTGATTCTAAGCATCCTCTGCCATTGAGCTGGTCTTCCCACTGATGAAGGAAGTTGCTTGCAAGCCTCCGGGAAGTGAGGTCCATTTTTTCTTGTGAAGCCATGTTGTGGGAATGGACCATCATCTGCCACTCTGGTCCAGTGCTGGTTGGCAGATTTTGGATCGATTTAGTTTGGTGTCTTAGCTTTGATCTGTCCTCCTTTGCCAGGAGTATATGCTCCTGATGGCATAGTTCTCAGCCTCATTGACACACATAAAAACACTCCCATCAGCTCATCACCCAGTGGGCAACTAGAAATCACTAAACAGCAATTGTAATCACTACTATCCTAATGACTTGCAAGTAGAACAGGTCCAGCAAAAGACAAAACACAAGAATAAAAGGAGAGTGCTAACAATGACTGTATAAATCTATAAAACACAATATTTAATATTAAAAACATAAACAGACAAGAAATAAAATAAAATAATAGCGATATCAGATATCCAGTAGTGCTAATGGAATGAGTCCTATATCGAGGATCTATAATATATGTGCCACTCAAGAGGACTAATAAATGTCTCTGTGCACAGAAAAAATCCGTATTGGGCTAGTCAATTAGAGTCCACGCCAATCAATATGCCTATTATCACTGTGCCCGTGATCTGGGTCTATGCTATACCTGTCCATTCCTGGTATGCTCGGCGGCAGCATCGCCGATCACTGACTTCCTGGTTGCTATGCGTGTCATTTGGCACGCTCGCTATTATTATAGGCTAGGCTGATTTGGTCGAGTGTGGCCCCTTCTCTCCGATAGGCCTTATATACTGCATTCTGTCCTAGTCTCAGTGCCCTTTCATGGTGTACCTGAGCGCTTGTTAGTCTTCCATTGTGATTCGTTTCTGGCTGCCGATTCCGAGTTGTGTATGACCTTTGGCTCTGTCTGACTACCTGCTCCGTGCTTGACTCATGGTTCTGTCTGACTGACCAATCCATGTATGATCTTTGGCCTGGCTGACTACCCACTCCGTGCTATACTGTGGCTTTGTATGATTACCCAAATAGTGTATGACCTTGGCTTAGTCTTTTCCATTCTGTGCTCCCTGGGCCTGGTTTGCTCCACTCAGGCTCAGGGGCCCTGTCGCCTCCGGGTGAGTTCACTCTGTAGTCCAGCAGTGCTTGGTTCTATCTGACGGTTGTAGTCCTAGCGTTCTAGGACATGTGGCAGTTCCTGTGCCCCCTAGCGCTCTAGGGTATTGTGTCGGTGGACCCTAGTGTTCTAGAGCTTTGGGCCTCCAGTCTCTGCATGCTGTCAGTGCTGTATGCTCTCTATCTCTGGATGCATTGTTTGGCTACGTTCAGTGTTAATCCTGGTAGTGGACTGTGCACTCTCCTCATGCCTTACCCGGGGAGGTTGGGAAAGTGCTTATTGCCATCTTGTTTGCATTTGTTCTTAATAAAATGTATTATTATTACACCTGTACCTGTCAGAATTGTTATTTGTCTAGTCACTCCATGACGCCTATACAGACAAATGGAGTGTGATGGTGTATTATAAGGATTATAAAAATAATAGGTAAGTTGCTGGAATTGATCACTTGCAATGTCTGACTCCAGATGATATGCGGGCAGGCACTGGTTTTATGTGGCTTGTCCATCCTTGTGATCAGTCCCCTGTGCCCCGACAGGGCACACCCATCTGAAAAGCTTCTTCCCGGCGGCCAAGACCTCCGATGTCAGCCCGATCTCAAAGATTCGGTCCGCTAACACCTTTACCCCAAGAACATCAGATGACACATGATGATTGAGGTAAAAACAGGAACTCCTTTATTTGGACAGACAAATATATGTCTGTGAGCACCGTCAACCACCAATAGCAGATAAGATTCACAAAACCCCCTATCTTACTGAGACGTAGTTACAGTAATACAAAATAGAATAAAAATGCACAGTCCTCTATCAGATCTGCTAAGGTAATTACATTTACATCAGTGACTATCACAGTGCCCGTGATCCCTTCGGCAGGGCGACATTGCTACTTACGGGTTTCTCCTTGGACGGTTCTTATTGGCCATTGGGTTCTGACTCCTCCCAGGGCTATCCCTTTTATACCTTATCGTGTCATTCTTTCAGCGCCCTTTCGTGGAGTACCTGTACCTAGCTTTTGAGTTGCTGCATGTTCTTGTTGTGTGTATTACCCGGCTCGCCTTACTTCGCTTCTGTTGCTCCAGAGTTATCAAGTTCCGTTGTTGACTAGGACTGACTGACTACCTCCATGTGTACCAAACTGGCTTTGGCTGAGAATCCACTACCGTTGCTGACTAGGACTGGCTGACTACCTCCATGTGTACCGAACTGGCTTGGCTGAGAACCTGTTTCTGTTACTATCTGAGCCTGGCTGACTACCTCCGTGTGTACCGATCTGGCATTCTGGTTTCTGACCCTTCTGTGTGTGTACCTTGAGCTCCGTTACTCTCACTCCCATTACTCAGCGACTTCCGCTACAGCGCCTGCTTGGCCTGTTACTCACTAGGATACCTGGGAGACTGAGTTGCGAGTACCTACCGTTGCTGCTACTCCCTAGCATGCTAGGGATCCGGTCACTTGCCAGTATCCAGTCCGGGTGTTGCCTACTATCTCCCTAGCATTCTAGGGATCTTGTCACTTGCCAGTGTCCTATCTGAGAGTTGCCTCCGTTATCCCTAGCGTTCTAGCGATCCGGTCACTTGCCAGTGTCCTATCTGTGTGTTGCCTACCATTCTCCCTAGCGTTCTAGGGATCTGGTCACTTGCCAGTGTCCTATCCGAGAGTTGCCTCCACTATCCCTAGCGCACTAGGGATCTGGTCACTTGCCAATGTCTCATCTGTGAGTTGCCTACCATACTCCCTGGCATTCTAGGGATCCGGTCACTTGCCACTGTCTCATCTGTGTGTTGCCTACCATACTCCCTAGCATTCTAGGGATCCGGTCACTTGCCAGTGTCTCATCTGTGAGTTGCCTACCATACTCCCTAGCGTTCTAGGGATCCGGTCACTTGCCAGTGTCCCATCTGTGTGTTGCCTACCATACTCCCTAGCATTCTAGGGATTTGCCCTGCAGTTACCTGCTGCTAGTCACGGTGTGCCATTCCACGGCTTTGGTACTGTTGTGGTTTACTCTGTTCCAGTATCCAGTCTGTGGATCAAGACTACTTAGTTACTGTTGTATTGTCTTGCATTTGCATTTTAATTCTGTTCATCCTGACCTGTGACAGATTTGGGAAGTATCACGGTACTGTCCTTATCTGGGCCTTTTGTAGGTTGATCTTTCCTTGTTGAGAGTTGCCTCCACTATCCCTAGCGCACTAGGGATCTGGTCACTTGCCAATGTCTCATCTGTGAGTTGCCTACCATACTCCCTGGCATTCTAGGGATCCGGTCACTTGCCACTGTCTCATCTGTGTGTTGCCTACCATACTCCCTAGCATTCTAGGGATCCGGTCACTTGCCACTGTCTCATCTGTGTGTTGCCTACCATACTCCCTAGCATTCTAGGGATCCGGTCACTTGCCAGTGTCTCATCTGTGAGTTGCCTACCATACTCCCTAGCGTTCTAGGGATCCGGTCACTTGCCAGTGTCCCATCTGTGTGTTGCCTACCATACTCCCTAGCATTCTAGGGATTTGCCCTGCAGTTACCTGCTGCTAGTCACGGTGTGCCATTCCACGGCTTTGGTACTGTTGTGGTTTACTCTGTTCCAGTATCCAGTCTGTGGATCAAGACTACTTAGTTACTGTTGTATTGTCTTGCATTTGCATTTTAATTCTGTTCATCCTGACCTGTGACAGATTTGGGAAGTATCACGGTACTGTCCTTATCTGGGCCTTTTGTAGGTTGATCTTTCCTTGTTGATTATTTATTTTCAATAATGCTGATCTTAACCTTACCTAATTTTCCTGAGTGTTCTTACAAAATCGTGACACTGACATAATACAATCGGTTTCACAGCGAAACAAATGAAAGCACATAACCCCAGGAAACCTACTTTGCATATAAACAATAACATAGCACACAATGGTGAGGCAATAGGACACTGTACTCCCAGTCTCCAGGTGCTGTCCCAGGTAGCCACTGCCCCACCCCCAATACGTAATAGAGTCTCAGGCCTGGTGCCACCTTGGAGTCTGGCCAACACCCTTCTCCTTTTTGTGGTTCGGCCCATGCTTCTGTATGGCCAAATGGCTGCTCCCAGTCTGGGCCCCCCAATCCAAAAGAGCCCCTAGTTCACAAGTGATGGCGTTCCGTCACAGTCCACCTCTCTAGTCTTTGAGCTTTGGTGCAAATAACACTGCTCGTGTTGCTCTCAAGCAGTTCTCAGCAGCAGCTTTGAAAGTTTTATTTTTTATGTTAACCAGTGACTCCACAGCAACTTGTATCTGTTCCTAGCTGGTGTTTCTGTGTTGGTGCTAACTAGTAACCCCTTATGCCCTGCGGGTCTGCCTCCTGTCCTGTGAGCCAGCTTGACAGTTATATAGAAACAAAAAGGAGGATAGTGGATGCAGATAGGATGAAGAGGGCAGTTTGAATGAATGGATGATGGAAAGGGAAGAGTAAATGTCTCATGTATATCAAAGAAGAAAAGATTAAGAAACAGGAGAAGGAGAAAATATATGATGAAAGAAAATTGAAGTATTTATGAAGGACTGAAGCAAAAAGATCTAGAGCAGGTGAAGATAAAATAAAGGGAAGTAAAGAAGTCATAGAGATATGCCTTCAGGGTCGATCCTCGTATATTTTATTCTTGAATTATGTGTTATGATTGTTTAACTGGTCAGTTGTCACCCCTTTATGGATTTACCTAAGTTTATTCCCCCTTCCCTCTATCCCTCTGTAATTCATTTAAGATTGATACAGACTAATCCAGAATGTTTTCTAGATCCTCCAAATCTATCCAAAAAGGGACTGCAGACATTTAGCTCATACCTAGCTTCAGCCACCTACACTATTGGTTTGTTATCCTAACCATTAGTATAACAAAGCTTCAATACAGGAGTGACACCACATACAGACAGAATGATCATCAGTTCAAACACTGATAATCTGGAAAGTTGTAAAATTGAGGAAATTCATTTCAAACCCTCCAAAAACCCTGATTTTATACTTCTAAATTTACCCCAGTAAATTCTAGTCATACAGCCATTGTCATGAGCAAAACGTCTAAAGTCTAAATAAAAAAATCAAAATTTCTCCCCACTTGAACCTTAGATAATACTTTTTAACTAAATTCCTACCAATATTTTAGGCTAATTTGTAGCATGTAATTTATTTACCTAAGGCCCACAAAGCATTATTATCTTCAGTTACATTGAATGCTGGCTGACTTTGTTATTACAACATGATATGATATACAAGTCAATTATAGTACTGAATTACTGCTGAGTTGTTTTAGTGCAGTAGTTTATTTTAAGTCATCAACAAACATAAGAGGCCATAGACAAATTTTACACCTATTATTAAGCTTTATGCATTCTTTCCTTTAATTCCATTTCCATTGCTCTATTTTTATCTAAGGATTTAAAACTAATGTTTATTTCATACAATGTATTAAAGAAGTGGTTTCAAGCTAAATTCTGAAATGGTAGAGATAGCTCTGGTTTTAGAGATATCCCTAATTTTGTATAGGTTTTGCAATCATGAGCTCAGCCCTCTTGACAGTAACGTCAGTGCAAAATCCAAGATATCTCAAAAACATGCCGTGTTTGGCCCTTTAGCAATGCAGTATTACTCATAAAAGAAAAAAAAATCTAGTGGCTCCAAGGATATATGACTAGGGAATCACATTCAAAACATGAATGCAAAACTACTGTTTTTAGGCAAGCCAATGTGCAAACCCAAGGCTCTTCATAAAGATGAAGCCTGCACCATTGGTCAAACATTTCAAATAAAGAGATATAAAATAAAACAAGTGACTTTTATTGGCATTCAATAAAATTGTTACATGACTTGGACATTTGGGACAGCAACAGTAATTAACCATAAATATTATAGCTATGATTAGCATTAATGGCACAGCTTCTCCCATGCGGTTAACCCTTATGTGTTTTTTTTCTTAAAGGGATAGTAATGTCTTAGAGGGCTAAATAGTAATACTATAGATAAATTAAAAAGAAATCGAGTGTTGCAAGTCCTACCTCTCAAACCTTTATGGTATGAGAGATAGGACATTTCAAAGTTCTCCTCTGCCTCCTCTTTCCCTAACATCAGCTGTAAGCTGATATCAGGAGATCCTAGTTTGGGGACCGGGATAACGAAATTGAATAAGAAATACTTAATTGGAACAATCTACAAAGTGTGCTTGGAAGCCAAGCACACTTTGCAGATCATTCCAATGAAGTATTTCTTTTTTTGATTTTGGTATCTCGGCTCTGCTGAAGAGCCACCTCGAGTCATCCGACTCGAATCTCCTGCTGTCAGCTTTACAGCTGACAGAAGGAGGGGGAAAATTTAAAATGTTCTATCTCTCAAAACATAAAAGTTTGAGAGATAGGACTTGGACTGATTGATTTCTTTTTGATTTATCTACAATATTACTTTTTAGCAATCTAGGACATTACTATCGCTTTAATTTCTTATGCATGTTTAAATCAGACCTCATGGAGGGGCATCAGGATCCCTCAGCTGTGATATCAGTAGAGGCAACACAGGGGAGTATCAGGGATCCCCTGCTTCCATCTTACCCAGACCACTGGGTGGGAATGGGTGGGATCCAAAAAGGATTTCACATCAGTATGGGAGGCATTCCCTGATCCTGCTCACTCCTACCTGTTAATGCAGGTAGGATGAAAGCATGAAAGCAGAGCTGCTGAAATTTTTACTAATATGTAGAGGCAGATAGGGAAAGAAGGAGAACTAAAGTTGCTTGCTATTTCAGGGTGAATGGCTGTGACTGACAGTAAAGTTACAATATTTTTTTCTATGTACTTTTAACACATCATTCTTCTTAGAAAGAAATGAAAAACAACTCGATTATTTTGTTGAAACCAGTGGTTTTAAAGAACTGACTTTATGTGTTTGTGCCCTTCTGGCAAATCCCAAGCCATGGTGACTTTTCAAGGACAGCTGTGCCAGAGTTATACACCCTGGTGTTTAGTGTCTTGGGCAAAGGGCTGGAAACATCATTCTTCAAGAAAGTTCACTTGACCACATATACAGGAGGTGGATTAGTGTCCATGGTACAGACTATATGAGTTTCATTGCTCACTGGGTGTCCTTTCCACCAGTAGCCAGCAGCAGCATACAGCATCAAGCCACTGACAATGATGCCTGGCTCTGGCACTAGTAATAAAGTTGCGCCACAGGGTAGCCCATACCAAGTAGATATGGCGCATGTACCCTGCAATGCCCATGTCCAAAGTCTAATTGTTACGTGAATCCTCACATAACGTGACACCCTCAAAACATGCAAACTATTGCCTGAAAATTCAGTTCACATTTTAGCCAGTCCTACAGTGCTTGAAATGCATTATACTCCATACCAGGTGTAACCACCGGCTCCATTAGTGTGTATACAATGATTAACTAGAAGGCTTTGGAGAGGATTTCTTAATCACCTGATCTGTGATAGCTGTGTGATAGTTTATAAGGCCTTTTAAGGAGGATACCTTGCTTGGTAGTTGTACAGATGTACAAATATGATACTTTAACTAATATACTTATTGCAGAAAAAGTTTAGAGCAAGTTTGATGAATCTTACCATAATGACAACACAGGCATGTACTAGCTAGTGAATCACATTAACGTGCCTTATGCAGGATCCTTCCACAGTCCTTATTAAATGTAATGTGGAATACATTCTTGTTATATTGCTGGAGCCCCCACTTAAAACAAAATGACTGAGTTTGTGCTAGAATCAGATTCCATCAAAGCATATAAAGAAATTCTTATAGTTTAAGTGGAAAATTGCATTTTGGAGGATGAGAGGAAAATGTAGAGACTTGTAACTACTAAATCATGGAGAGAAGGAAGGAAGCAAAAGGATCCCACCATCAGCATCTACAAAATCACCCCAATTTGTAGAATACTTGGCATTGTCAAAGAAAGCAATTCAGGTGTCTAATGGGTTACATTCCTACATTTGTGGTGGTGGCGGCACTGGCATATCTCTGTTGGATTGCTCCCAGAATATAGATAGGTAACTGATGAACATGAACAAAGTCTTGCTCTAAGAAGTTGCCCAATGCATATGAGATGGTTATAGCATACCTGCTAAAATGATAACCTTGTTGAGTACTGGTGTGTGGGCCAGGACTGGTGCGTACTGCTATATAAACCCTTAGCTGACCACCAACAAACAGAGTGGGGTTTCAGTGCAGCTTGCTATGAGAATGGAGAAGCTCAAGGCATATACTGTCACAAGAACCACTAGACATATTCTTCCTCTTAGTAGGAGCTTTAGGAGTTTGTTGTGGAAATTGTGGATCAGAATTGAGGGCCAGAGATCCTGAGGAGAACCATGGTCAGAATGTGTAGAAGAGTTGCCACTTTGGAACAGAGATTTCCAGTACTTATTGTAGAGCAAAACCTTTTATGAGGTCTGAAACTGTATGTAAATCTCCATTGTGGAGAACACAAAATCTCATGAACCTTCAAGGAATAAATTATGGGATTCAGGAGTCTGGGGAACCACTTCCTCGATCATTGCAGCGTCTTCTGGTAGATCTGAAAACTGCATCTTTTGTAGAAAAGTAGATACATTTGATAAAACACCTCAAGGCCTCTCTCTATCAGAGGGCTTAGGACATAAAGCTATGTGTTGTATGTTAAAGAGAAGCTCCACAGAATATGTATCTGGTAAAAGAGCAGCACAGCATTTAGCAAGGATGTCTTGCATTAGCATGTATTCCAGTATCCATCTTATCATCAGATTTTCATGCCTGAACTGGTTGCCCAGGTCTTCTTGAGAGTCCTGTATGGCAGTAAATTGTGTTTTCAGCTCAACCACCTCTACCTGTAAACACAAGGGAGAGATCAGGATCTCTTATTTTAACTATAGTGCTGCCTGATCCAAATTCTATTTTAACCTCCGTTATTTGGTAGGCAACCTCTGGCTATACAGTCTTTCTCTTGTTGGGGATGATGGAAAATGTAGTATTTGATAGCTTGAGAGCCAAAAGTTGCCTAACTGCTCTGGAGGTAAGCTAGAGACTAGGCTCATTATTAGAAGAGCCACGGAAGAGCAACAAACTATTATCATTTCATCCCTGCCTCTAGTCCTCCACCCCAAAAAAAACCCACAAAGAGCACAGATATTGGCAGACATTTTTGTGTCTTTCAAGGGAATTGTTTATTAGAGCTTTTCCCACAATCCTGGCTTTGTTTTCTACCTATGTTTTCTATGGTGATGAAAGTCCCTGCTCCCATTCTATGAAAACCCAGACCTTTCCGCCATGCAGAATGTTGTAGAATAGGAGAGAACAAGAGAGGAAGCAGAGAGAGAACAAGTCAGAAAAGAAAAAATAAATAATTATTAAACGTTGTTTGGCATGCTGACTAGCACAGATGAGCAGAATCTGGAGGGCCACTGCTGAAGCTGCTGCTGTTGAATCAGAGGTGGAGGAATTCAGCAGCAGCAGTGAAGGGAGCCCATTTCCCTCTGCCCAAATGATCCCCAGTCATCCATCATCTTTACTGGGGAATTATATTAAAAAGTGGGTCACCCTCACTAGGTAGCAGTATCAGCACCACAGGTCACCTGCTTGTGCCTGCTGCTACAGCTATTCATGTGTCTTATGAGGCAATGGCAAGTAGGACAGCAGTGGACCCTCTGTCACATTTGTCATTACCAAGCAGTCCTATAGAGTAGTAAGAGACAGGTGGCGGTGGGGATAATACCAGTGAGAGTGGTAGAGCAGCTGGTATATGTTAAAGCTTAGTTTGTATTTTTTTGTTTATTGCTGCTATTCCGATCTCTAATAGCAAACTTACAGTCCTCAGTGCATAGGTCCTCCCCCCTGAGTTTTTTTTCATGGAATCAGTCCTGTGAGCTGCAGGAAAGCAGAAGATGATCCCTATTGGGTTATCTGACTGTATTCCCACCTGCACCGCAAACAATAATGAGGCTGCCACTGGCTTTTGGAGGAGGTGGGACAAAACAAACATGTAAGAACACTTGGGGCAGTACATACAGAATGGTGCTACTCCTACATGTGGAACTAGTGGCATTTGGCTAGTAAAATATTGAATTTTAACCGGCATGTTTTTCTATTTTTCGTGTTAGTTGCCCTTTAAACGTATGCCGCTCAGGCACAGACACTTCACAGCACCAGACTGCAGATTGTGATTTGCATTTCAAATTAGACAGATAAGCCCCCAAGTATGCCACAAAATGGTATGTTACCTATACAGATGCGCTATGGTTTCTTGATATTATTTAATGATAAAGCGGTAACATATTATAAAGAGGTATATAATCTAATTATTTTTATTTTTCTTATGGAAGATGGAGGGCAAAGAGCCCATTCATTTACCATATCCTATAAATACTGTACATCTTTATGATTTCACACCCCATAGTGTATCTTGCACTAGAAATATTCTGCTTGCCTATGCTTCTTCTTGGAGACAAAAGAGAATCAACTACGAATACACCAGAATAATCAAAGCATATAATTTGTAAAAGGACTAATTGGGAGAGCAGCAACTGCTGCAGCAGACAGTGCCTACAGACATTTGGGTTTTTCCACTTCGCAGTAAAGTAGGGGGTATTTGCATTTGGTGGTCTGCTTTCTGTGGTGAGACGCCCCTTCATCTGTTCTCACTGCAGCCTGTTTCCAATTTCAATCTCACACTTCAATGCAAACCTGTTTGTGTGTTGTACATGCAATACTAGATTGACAAAGACAAAGTAAGCTGCTGTTGGCACCCTATCCACAGTTTGTTCCCATAAAAAAAAAATAATCAAAAGGCAGTTTGAATACCTGCTTACACTGGTATACAATGGGAAGCTTTGAGGAGAGAAATTGATAATCTTCACGGGAGAGTAATTTGAATGAAATTACACTTGACAGGCTGTCTCCCAGCAAAACACAGGCAGAGAGAGGGAGTCTTAGCTCAGCACACAAGACTCGCACAGCTACTGCTGCTGGATCTCCCTTGCACAAGAACACACACTCACTGTAGCCTATATCTCATTAGGCTTTCCTTTTATTAATTCTGCATAGCAGTTCCTAAACAAAGACAGACAGAGCTGGACATGGAAGAAAACATGGAAGAAGGACAGACTCAGAAAGGTAAGGTGTTTAATCAATTACTGCATATCACCTTGTCTTGCAATGCGTGTTGCAAGGATAAGCAGATTCCCCATTTTTCTCTGTTCTTGTACTGCAAACGTTGTGTGATTGTTGCCGTGCTTAAAATGCATAGGGCTGACTGCTAAAGAGGTACAGTTAAGGAGCAAATCAACTGCAGCACAGGGGACATTTAAAAATTGCCAACATTCACATTCATTTAAATGGTGTTTTAACCTCTTGAATGCTAATGCCTTAGAGACATTTCTAGCATTCAAGGGGTTAAAAGCACCATTTAAATCAAAAAGACTGCTCGTTTGTCACCTATAGTGCAGTTGGTTTGCTCCATACAACGCATATATCTGTATTTTAGAAGCACTGCGTATGCTGTGAACCTTCTTTTCTCTCAGCAGACTCTACTAATCTTCGTTTATTTGAGATTTTCACGCTTGTCTAGCTGAGAAAAATTAGAAACCCCAGTGTGAACTATGGGAGAGACACTAACAATATGTATAGGTGCAGCAGGTTATACAAAGGGATCAATCCAGCGATTAATTCCATGATTTATTGAGGTGAAGTAATTAATTCTCCCTGGTGCAAAACAGGGGCAAAGGTCAAATACATTTAAATGTATTAAAAAAAACATCATATTTATCATGAGAAAAGAGGTTGGGTTTTGAAGGGAAAATGTGGAATCTCATATATCTAAGAAAAAGCCCAACTGTAAACAAGATAATATTTTAAAGCATTTATTACAATTGCGTTGCCCCATAGTTGCTGCACAAGATACATATCATGCTCTTTTACACACTGTTTTGTAATCAAGGGGCATCACATAACCTCATTGTATCATTAGATGCATAAGGAGCTGGAAAAGAATGTACATTGGTCCAAGAGGTGTCCATAAATCTTCTCTTGTAATGAACAGGATTTACTGTTCCTCAAGTACACTATTGTACATAGCTAGGCATTCACAAACAGGATTAACCCTTTGGGAAACACATTGCTCTCCTATGTGACAAAACAAAATGATATATATATATGTGTTTTTTCTGATTTGGAGAGCTAAATAGCTGTTGTGTTATCTTGTTTTTCTTAGTTGAATGGGACTGTAAAATCTATCAGCCTCAGTCCTCCCTGATTTCATATTGTTGTTCTGCTGCATGATTAGGTTGTTTACATAGCCATTTATGTGTCAGAAAGCTCACAGCCCATCTACAGACTACAGCACTTAAAGGGTTTTACTTTGGTTACATGTATCTGTAGTCTGCTTTGATAAAATAAGATAGATGTTTAAAGGTATTATATATGGAAGATTTTTGCAGTGGTGACATACACAAACACACACACACAAATATACACACAGAAACACACACATACACACACAAACACAACACACACACACACACACACACGCAAACACACACATACACACACACGTACACACACATACACATAAACACAACACACACACACATACAACACACACCCAAACACACACATGCTTGGTGTGAAAGTTTTAACCCATTGTATTCCAGAAGTCTGTGCAGAGCAATGCTTTCATACCATTAAACCCCCTTCACTTGATGATACAGCATGTTTCTAATTTATGCGAACAGTCATTTTTTATTTGCTGTTCCTTTCATCTCTTCTGTTGCTCTCTCATTAGACCTGACCTACTTACACTAAATGAATCCTGTTTTTTTATGCTGACTTGTTTGAATTTTTTCTTTGTGAGGTTTACAAAACAATCTTGCAATTGTTTTTATCTGTTTTAGGCAGACATAAAAAATATGCATTATAAGCTATATAAATATATTAAGCTATTTACCAAATCGTTTTTAAAAATGCAGTTTTTCATTAAAGGTTTGGAACGTGAACGTGCATTTTAATTAAAACTTGCTGGTTTGAGACCTATGCTTATCACTAACTACTACAGTTTGATTCTAATTTTTGCAATGCATAATATTATGTTTCACAAATTTCACACAGTTTTTGTGTGTTTAGATGTTTATTTTAATCAGAAATTGTTATTTTTATACTGGAAGCCATATTGGCCTTCTATGAAACTGGATTCTTGCCAACGTGTGAAACCTTTTATTAAGCTGACATCAGATTATATGTTGTACAATGTAAGATATGTGAATTATGCTTTATGGGACACTTTTGTGTAAAGCTGTCACCATATAATTGTTTATTAATTATGTATATTTATATTTTAGTAATATATTTTGCTAATAGAAGAAATATGTGTTTTGTTTTGCATACTTCCAAGCCAGCAGTTTGATTTGATTTGTCTGTGTTTTTGCTTTGTACATTCAATATGTTTATTGTTTTTCCTACTTTCTCTTGCACCTCCTCTTTTCTGTAACATGTAAAGAATAGAGAGCTTCTCCTGATCCAGTGATTTCTACAACACTGACATCCAGTGGTGACAGTGGCCCATGTATACATAAAAACTGTATTTATTCTGGAGTAAACCAACTGTACCATAGGGGACAAAAAGAAGCTCCTGTTAAAATATATATATATACACACACACACCGAAATAATAAAGGGATGCACCCTCCCTTAAATCAGTCTCTCTGGATGCTGTAATTGAAAGGAACAGGATTCATGTGTATTACAAAAAGTTGAAACAACCAGCACTCACAGAAAAATGTAGCGAATAAGTGATTTCATTGAATAGTGTCAATGTTTCAATGCATATTAGAACATTTTCATCAGGTCCATCATCAGTAGAAAATTGTATCACATTGTAGCTGGATATGGTAGACAAAGCAGCAAACAGAGAGACAACTGTGCTGGCCAACCCCATATTTTGAATCCTGGGTGTATCCAGAACAATCCCAATGTTTATGTACCGAACACCAGCTCCAGCTTTATGGTGTTTGGTTTATTAATGTAACCATATGCTGAATTGTATTTAACAATTTAGATGATCGTTATCCAATGCATTGTGAAGAAATACAATGGAGACAGGTTTGACATCATGTGACTAAGAACTTGATTTTGCTTGTGCTAGTGTAAAAGCCTGTGTACACGGGCCTCCCAGTACCTGCATTCCTGCGTTTGTGCAGTCTCTACTGCGCATGACTGCATCGGACAAACATACATCTGGCCTTTTATATTATAGGATTTTTAAGTTAAGTGTATTTTCTGTCAGGAGATAGTGGGTGGGGCTAGGGAGCAGGGTCATGCAAGGAGTGGGGATGTGGCCAAGGTTAAGGCTAAGGGTACCTAGGAGGTCTTGCCTATGGCTGCCACAGATAAAACTCCAGCCCTGATTGTTATTAATAACTCCAATTCCACTTTTTACTTGCCAACCAGAAAAAATACCAACTCAGTGGCTTTATTAGTTATGTTTTTTTAAGCCATTAACCCCTTAAGGACCGGCCGTGCACTCACGCGGCCGTCACTTAAGGTCCATGACATACATGTACGTCCTTGGTACTTTAGGTACATCCACCTTGTAACGTACATGTACGTCATGGGTCGTTAAGGGGTTAAGGACCATGTCCAACACATTGCTTTGTACTGCAGTGCTCACACCTCTGGAGAAGAATATGCTGTGCAGGAAGGTGTGTTATTATCAGGTGAAGTAAAGATCTCACTGTGAAACATAGATTATTACATTCACAAAGAAAGTGTGTATTCTTGTTATGGTGAACGAGACAGATTAACCCTTTGAGTTCCAGAATGTTACCCAATGCATTGGAAAGCAATACAATGCATATCCCTCTTGGTCACAAATGGTTAATATCATCTTGTTTCCTTTTATATACATATTTTTTTAAACATAGGAATGGGATAAGTATTTTTCTATGTCCAGTATCCTAAATAGCAATAATGAGTTCTATAACACTACTTCTGCTACTCTCTCAGTCTGATTAACAATTGGCTGTTTCTTACAGCATTTCAAATTGTATTCTTTGGGCGGTGCGTTCAAAAGGAAAGTGGAGGGATTCTGGAGAAAATCCATCGCACTGTTGGGGAGAACTGAAAATGTGAAAACATTCCATTGATTTAAAGGGATTTTAAAACCTTGCATGCATAGCACTGAGTTGGACACCTTTCTAGCATTCAAAGGAATAAAATAACCATTTATATCAATGGAGATTTTTCATTCTTCTCTGTAGCGCAATTGGATTGACCCAGATTCCTCAACTTTTCTTTTGAATTTACAGACATTAGTTTTAATTATTGTTTTATATTTATTTGTTATTCTAATTCTAATGCAGGGTGTCCAAGTTCAATCCACAAGAGCTACCAACAGCCCAGAATTAAATAATTTTCCTTATTTTGCACAAGTGGGCCAATCCAAATGATGAGCCACTGATTAACTCCCCTGGGCTTAATCAGGGAAATCCTTAAATCCTGGTCTGTTGGTGGCCTTTGGGGATCGAACTTGGACAGCCCTGTTCTAATGCATCTCAAATCTGTAAGCAGAAAGCATAAAATCAATAAAAACATTTTCACATGCATACACGTTTGTATGCTAAAGACATATGAATTTAGCGTCCATGGTGTTAACCCTAGAGCGGCCAACACATGCAATGTTTACTACACACCCAAATGTAAATAGGTTAAATGTGCTTCTGTGTCTATTCCTATGTACAAACAGCTTAGTACATGTCCTACCATTGTCCTACTACATTGGTATATACAGAAACCCACATTCTGAGTGAGTCTAACACAGGAACTGGCAATATTTGGGGGGTTTCTTTAGGTGGGAATTTTGACAGAACAAGTAGTAAATTGCCCATTTGCTGTGGCAATTCCCAAATAATGTTTGACTTTTTGTCCAGCTATTCATGTAGGGGAGGCATTAGGTTTTAATGGTCCCTAAGTGAAAAATTAATTTGGGGCCCCCTTTTACTCCTGCTCTAGTATTTATAATAAGATAATACCATATTATTTTGTTTGCAGCTGTTTATTGTGCTTATATTATAGTGCCACCATTGCCTACATGTAATGGTTCTAATCTCCTATCTAGTAACTGCACAAATGAAGAAGGAAGAGCGCAAACCACCAGACCAATATTCACAGCTTAATATCAAATTGGACTCAGTATTATACTTACAATTGAAGAGCAAATAGATGGTACTCCAAATGACCAGCTAAAGCAAATGGGGATTATTTAAGACTGCCCCATTACAGTCAACCAATCTCTGCAAATAAAACTCAGGGTCCTCCAAGTACTATGTATGATTTATTTAAAATATATCAATAAAAAATAATAACAATATGCCATGTTCCAGAAAAAAATATCAATTCAGCCAAAATAGCTTAACATATGACGCGTTTCGGGGACATACCCCTTTATCAAATAACACTGGCACTAATGATAAAAATAGTAAAAGGTCAATCACCTACCTGTGGCTCCCAAATCTCTTAAATACAGTGGCTTGATTGTCTCTTCCAGTCAAACCCCACGAACGGGGGAAAACGGAATCAAAATCCAGATAGAGTGTCCGAGTTCATTGCATCTCACAAAAAAGAGCATCCAACCAATAGGACCTCTGAATCCACCGTATCCTGCGAGGACAGATAGACTCACACGAGACCAAGACAACTCTCGCGAGAAAAAAGGACACTATGCGTTCCAAACAAAGGGAACGCAAAAAAACTTTATTTATAGATAAAAACTCAACATAAAGAGAAATGCAGGAACCAAAATTAGGAGATGACCTTAAACTAATATATCTATTATACAGGGCTCAAAATTTCCACTCGCCACTAGCCAATGGCGAGTGAAAATTTAGCCCTGGCGAGTAGAAATTCAGCCCTGGTGGGTATGTTATGGCTAGCAGTGGCGAGTAACTTTTCAGGTCTGGCTAGTAGCAAAGGACTTCATATTTTAAGCCCTGTATTATACATACCATAGGATCCTGATATTTTAAGATATAAAAACAACATAATAATAAAAATATAATAAAAAAATGAAAATAAAAAAATAAAAAATATATAATAAATAATAACAAAAAATAAGAATTGAAAATAAAAAATACACATAATAAATTAGAAAAAAAAATTAATGAAAAATAATACAAATTATATATAATAATAAACTAAAAATAATACTAAATTAACATGAAATTTTGCACATACATATACACAATACTGCATATATATCTGGGATATATAAGTACACACAAGAATAAGCATTAGAGAGAAAAAGTATATAATGTATGGTGTCCAGAGGACCAAAGAGAACACAAAAGAAAAATAAAGTGTACATACATATAAAAACACCCCCGTAATTGCAGTATACAAAGATATACTCGTGAAAACTATTCAAAATAATGTGTGATGATATCTAAATAATAATAACATCAATTAAATTTTAAGTGATAAAGTATAAAACTACCGTTTATCTATTCCCTAACTATTTTAACCATCAACTGCACAACTGGACCACAAGAAGCAGTGACTGGGTTGACCAAAGCCCCATGTCTTTTGGGAACCTAGAAACTCCTCTATTTGGCCAGTTGCCCCTGGAAATGGCTGAACATGCTCAGTTCACTGCCATTAAAACTACTTCATTCCTTAAAACTTTAGAAAGGGAGAAATTAATGAACACGATCATTAAAGGGACACTCCCGTCTCCCCTGACCCCACCCAGGAATATTATATAATATTAAAGCACATAAAATATGCTTTCATTCTATGTATTGCTTAACTCTATAAACTTTACCATCTTTAAAATAACCAGTCTCTTGTAGGTGTTTTTAGCGGGGCCTACAGCCATTAGTGGAAAGGCGTGTTGCACTGTGGGAGGGCTTAGGAGATGGGGGGATGTACAATGGGGCCCTTACACAGATATCATCATACAGTGCAGAACAAGTAAGTAGGACTGGATTTACATCCCAGACACCCCTAGGCAATGTATTCTAGGCAATCTTAGCTCTGCCCTGGCCATATCCACATTCCTCACATGACTTCACCTCCAGTCCCATCCACTGTTCCCTGGCCCAGAAAATACCCTTGGCCTTTAGCAAGCAAGGACAAAATAAGAAAAGCTTTAACCTCCTTGGTTGCTAGACAGATCTCCAATGCATTGCATTGCAATTTGTTGGAGAACTCTATAACATCCAAGGGGATAAATAATAGCTTGTAAGTGGGTATACAACTGGTGATGGGACATTGAACTTGCTCTGGCCACACCTATAATTTAGAATGGGGGTGTGGCCAGCACAGTTGAAGTAACCCTCAAAAATTGGATCTCTAGGCAGATACCTACTGCCAACTGGGAAATCTAGCACTGCAAATAAGCCATCGGAATGCATTTTGACAGAATGCATTAGAATTGCTGTTGGTACCATCGTTTGGTATGATTGAGGTGTGTGACATTGTACCAATGGAGGTACATAGGCTGTGTCCTTACTGATGTCAAAGCTTGTATCGGAGGTAGGGAAATTATGATTAAAGTGCCATCAGTATTAAAAGAAAGCACTGTAGATGTTAACACAGGCACAATTCTAACCCTATGAGTGCAAGAGAGGTATTGTGCTGGAGTGTGTTGGACACCTCTCTGGTACTCAAAGGGTTAAAGCACACAGTGCACCAGTTATGCACATTTCATAATGACAGTCTTGGAATTATGTACATGGTGCGATACAATGCTTCATAGTTAATTTAACCGCGTATAATACACTTTCTATCATGCTGATTATTAAGTTCAGGGGAATTTATCCTTCCAGTTGTTGGAGACTACAACTCCCATCATACATTAGCTGGTAAGAGATGATGGAAGCTGGAGAGCCAAATGTTTGCTTCCCCTGATAAAATCTAGTTAATGGTGGTGTACATATTTTTTTATATTTACATTAAACAGTAGCCACTACTTGATATATAAGTATAATTTAGTTATAGTGTTACTGTTTTTTAAATGAGTGTCTCTAGTCTGAGTCTAGCTATCAGCTCTACCTTTGACATTTTGTAAAATGCTGCAGGGCTACAGTTATTATTAGTTGGCTGGAACAGTTTCCATATAGCTACACAGCATGTATTTTGTATATATATCCATTTTAAAGGCATGATCTGGTAACCCTATCTAGGTCTCAAAAGGAAATGTTTTCCCCCTTCAGGAATTTACTTATATAGCAATAACTACAAATAATGTCATTAATAATAGGTTCTAAAGATTTAGAGCCTATTATTTCAGAATGTTTTTAGAATACTGCAATTGTATGGTATCTCCAAACAGAGCAAAGATCATTGTGTGTTTGCATGTGTAATCAAGGGTTTTATTCTAAAACATATCTTTTGGAGTAAAAGTTTAGTTGTATACCTGTCTCTGTTGAAAGGTGGCACACATTAATGCCAACAAATTGAAGCATTGTCAACTGATGCCCACACTCAAGAAAATGTTTTGCTAAGGGTTTGCCTGTTTTTCCACCTGTGTAGGCTATGTGAATCCCTGATTGATAGCCTCTGATTTGCTTTCACAAAGTTAGATCAGTTTTGCACACATAAACCAATCCACATGGGCAAGTTATTTTATAAACTACATGATCTGTTAGGCAATTGATATGGTGTCAGATGGATTTTTTTTATTTGTGTACACACTAGCTGGAATCATGTGACTACATATCACATAGCCTGTACTTTTAACTGTTTGGGTGCCAGAGGCATGCGCAATACATTGCACAATAATAGGTTACAGAAATTTCTTCACAATAAAAGGGTTTGAAACAACACTTTCTAGATAATTTTAAGCAGTTTTCTGAAAATGATGGACTGGCACAACTTTATCTAAAATATCCTGTAGATTCCTTTTCTGTTGGCATGCCATAACCAGAATGAAGTATATCCCATCCGGTGAGATAGCTCAGTGGTAAAGTCCCTGACTATGGCGCCTGTTCAAACCGCAAGGTTGCAGGTTTGAATCCCAGCAGAGTCAACGCAGCCCTTCATCCTTCTGAGGTTGATAAATGAGTACCATTGTTTGGGTAATAATAACATCTATTATTTCAGCTGCCGATTTGGTTAATTCCAAGAGTGTGCGCTCAAAGAGATTTGAGTCCCACTGGGAGAAAGGTGCTATATAACTACTAGTTATTATTATCTTAATCGGATTACCAACTGGATATGTCCAGAGGCTTCATTAAACATAGAAGGGAAGGTCAACCTTTATCTTTCTTCTCACTTCCATGTATTGCTCTTGTTCGTGCTTCATGTAGATGTTTCTTCTGATATCCACTCGCCAGGAATTTATCCATCAGCTCCTCAAATTGTCTATTCCTCAATCCCTCATCTGTATTTATTTGTATAATTCTCAAAAATGGTATCTCTCTCTCTATCCACATCAGCCCCATTAGCACTACCCCTTTATGTCTGAGGAAATGCCAGAGGTTTGTATCTAGATGTTCCTTGTGCTTCTCACAACACAGTGCTTTAATAGCCGTGATGTTGCACAGAGAATTTATCAGTTCTGTTTCTCTTTGTAATAATAAAATCATCTGTTAAACTTGTGCTTTGTGGTAAAACGCATCTTTCTTCATTTGTGAAGAAGGCCAGAACTAATATTTTTGTCTGTATAGAAACACTGATGCATGTGTGCCTCCAGCCAGATCCAAGAATCGGATTAACCTTTTGCTTGCCAGAGGGATATCCAACTCACTGCTTTGCAAAGCAATGGATAGCCCTCTGGTACTCAAAGTGTCCCTCAGGCTATATTTTCCACATCTCTCTTAGGGTTTTTGTTCTTAGATCAGAGCTGTATTTGCATTTCAGGCACCCCAGGCACAGTTCTCCTATCTCAACCCTAGTCACATCCTCCCTCCTCACAGGTTCCATTAGTTGTTGCGTGGCAACCACAATATTTATCTTGAAAAAGTGAGAGAGTACTGCAACATCATATATAAAAATACATGTATTGTTTGTCAAAAATTTTTACCCGGAAGGATATATTGAGATTGGCTCTCATTTTCAAGTATGTCCTGGCCTGGGTACTAATTTTATCTACCTCAGAATGGTAAAAGGCGGAGGTGACCTTGCCAGTACTAGAGCCTACAACCCTGAGGTTTGAAAAACTTCTGTATCTAGTGCATAGACTAACTGAGCTATCTAACCAGCTTTTAATTTAGCTAGTGCAAAACAGTGATATAAAAGCCTTATTCATTGGCTTAAAGTGATTTAATTCTGGTGTAACCCAACTGCACCACTGCACCATGGGGGGTGGGAAGAAAAATTCTGCTAATTTGTATGTACTAAAATGGGGCTTTTAACCCATTGAGTGCCAGAGGGGTACCCAACACATTGCAAAGCAGTGCATTGCGTACCTCTCTGGCACTCAAAGGGTTAACCTCATGAATGCTAGAGAGGTGTCCAGTGCATTGCTTTACAATGCGTGGGAGACCTCTCTACCATTCAAGGGGTTAAAAGCCTAATTTAAAGCTGAACTACCACTCTATATAAAGTCGCCCTCCAATAATTAGGCATATGGTGTTGAACCAATTATGATGAAGTTATCCAAGGGGTTAAAACAAGAGAACCAATCAGGATGGATATCTTCACATAAATAGATAAATGACAATATTAAATAATTTTGAGAACTTTACACCGTATTAGGTATTGACACGCTACTTCACAGTAAAGAATTGATTGAAATAATCAATCCTGTATATTTGTGCAAAAATATATATAATTTATTAAAGTACAATATACTATATATATAAAAAGTGTAAGCAATAATGATATAAATGAGTGATCAGCAATTACAATATATATATAGTAACTCAAACCACAATTATCACCATTAGGATTACCAGCAATTAAAGGGTTAACCACACATAGGTATATTCAGAGGTATTAGATAACAATAATTGCTCTCAGCAGCATAGAAAAGGATAATTGATCCTTACAATTAATAAAATACAGTTGGCAGCAGTGTATATGAATACCTTCTGCCCCAGAAACTGTATAAAGTATGCTAATTGAGGTTTAAGGTATATTGTCAGATGAGTCAACTTTAATATGAAGTGAGGTCCTCTGACATTTTTCCTTGTACTATATGCAATAGTTAAATTTTAGATAAAATAACTGGAATAAAAATCCCAGACAGAGATCACTATAATTTAATAATGTAATGATTTCAAATATTGTATACCTTCTGAATAAAACATATAAATTGCATTTAATATAGTCAATAATAGATTATACTAAGAATAGCCTTAGAATCAAATCTAATAATATAGGTCTAGACAGTATACCAAACTTCATGCAACATATATCATAAACATGACTATAGCAATCCTATGTAAAACCTATAGGGTACTTCAAGGGTTAATCTGCTTCTTAAGATAGGGTGCCACACCCAAGATGGCAATTTCTATTGACTAGTGAAAGTTTAAAATAAACCTTCACTTTACAAAAGTTAGGCCTAGTACATGCACAAAGAAATCTATAAGGTACTCCAAGGGTTAATCCACTATAAGGATAGGATACCACACCCAAGATGGCAGCTTCTTTTGTCTAGTGAAAGTTTAAAAGAAACTTTCACATTACAAAAGTATTAGACCTAAAACACACAAAAAGAAATCCAAAGAATCATCACAAATTAAATAGACAATTAGCAGTTAAAGGGTTAATAACCAAATTCAAAGAATTCCCCAGATCAAATATTAGGTATTATAATCTTTCCAAAAACACAATATTCTAGAAATAACAGAAATTATATTAACCAGTATATACAAGGATAAATAGATCTCACTGCTATCACTATTTTATTATCTATCTGGCAAAATGTAACAATTTACCAATTAATTAATGGATTCTGCTTAATCCAGAATTAATAGAGCCAATATAGCTTATTATAATTGGTCACAATTGGGTGGCCAGTACGATTAAGACAATTATAAGAAAAATGTATTTTCTTCAAATAAGGGAGAAATAAATGATTCTGAATTTTACAGAATTATAGTAAGGAAAGATATAGCTACCAGTCCAATCAGTGTGAATTTCTTAGGATTTCTATGGCAGTCAGCAAGACTGTGAGCAGGAATGGAATCAGGATCAGGAGACTTTTTACCTTCTATCATAGTATTTTATATGGTAAAATCACTCTTATCAGCACTCTCTGCCCATCCCCTCTTACTGGACAGAGATCCATCTCATTATACAGTGACATCATCAGTATTATCTGATTAGATGCTCTTAATCCTTAATTTCCATATGACATCATGCATAAATTATGATAATAATATGAGGAATTCCAATGCACCTGTAATAACGCTACTTACACTGGAGATGTCGCTCTCACTCTACATTAGAATTTTCCTTGATAATTTGAGAAACACTACTAACATCTGGCCTGGCAACCATCTCAAAAGGGAGAGATCATAAGTTTATCAGAAACCCTATAAACATGTCATTCTACCAGCCTTTCTCACATAGGAGTACATCTTTCTCAGACATTTTGTCTCCAACTGAATATCAATCTGCCATTACAGTTGCTCAAATATTTCACTCCCCTATTGAACGAAGAAGCCTCCTTTGCTTTAAGGATGAAGTCATTTACACGCATCTGAAAACAGAATTTCAGTAAATTTTGTTTTTAAAATTAACCCTCTACGCTCCACCAAGACAGTCTCTGACAATGGGACTAGCTTTTTAATAGTGCTATTTTCTCAAACAGTAGCTGCTTCTGAAGTAATCCTTATTCTTCAGAGGCCGTAAGCCAGGCTTCCATGCAGACATCTTGTCTTAGAGATGTCTACGTCCCTGCACTGTCTGTCCTGGTCTCCTCTAGGAGGCACCTGAAGGGACTGATGGTGAAGTGCACAGACGGCTCTAAAGCAAGAAGCCTGGCATTCAGTCTCAGAACCTGGTACTTGTGTGAGATAATAACACTATTAAGAGGCTAGTCACCATATGCCTAATAATTGGGGGGCCGACTTTATATACGGTGGTAGTTCCACTTTAAATTAATGGTATTGGTATTTCCCCTATGGTGCTGTTGGTTTGCTCCAGATTTGCACCTCTTTACTTTGATGAATAAAGTCATTAGGGTCTTATCCATATAAGAAAATAGAGGCAATTTGTGAGTAAACCAACAATACCCAAGGTGAGGAAAAAAAACTACCCTCATGTCTGGGGTTATCAGAAGCCCTCCTGATACCTCCCTGGTATGTACTGCCTACACAAATACTGATAACACAAGTGGGCCTTCAAGAGAATGACGGGTTGAAGATAAAGGTAAGGGAAGACTGTGAATGCCTTTCAGATCACAATATCGATCACCTATCAGAATCAGATAGGCGATCAATATGCAGGGGACATCAAGTGAGGTTCTGATGCCCCCTTCCTCATAACAAGTTCTGAAAAAAATGTGTGCCAGAAGGATTCACAAAGCATTGCTTTTGCAAATGCATTGGACACCCCTCTTCATTTACATAAATGAGGTCTGTTTCCCTACCCTAAATCCACTGTCCGCTGGTAGTCAAAGAAGCACACAGTCACTGTCTGAGATCCTAGCCTTTTCTCACTGGTAGCCAGAGAACCATTTATGCATTGCCTGACATTCCAGCCTTGCCCCAAGCCCACTGTAGCCATAGAACTACGTATGAACTGTCTACTTCACTAGCCTTGTTCCAATGTTAACCTCAACCACACATACACTTTGACACCCCAGCCTTATTCCACTGTCCATTGGTAGTCACAGAACCAGACATACACTGTCTGATGCCGTAGCTTTGTGCCATTTTCCTCTGGTAGCAATAGAATCACACACAAACAATATAGCCTTGTTCCACTATCCCACTAGTAGCCACAGTACCACACTAAATTATTTGCTTCTCCAGCTTTGGTCCATTGAAATAAAAGAAAAATAAATAGTGTAGTACAGTAGTAACTGTAATCCAAAGATAATTGTAGCATGAGGTATAATCACATCTATTAGTGGCTACCAAACTCAAAAGAGTATCCTATAAAAATATTGCACACTATTGTGCGTGCAGCTGAATGGTGCATTAACCATGTCATTGGGATGAAAAGGGCAACATGAGAATATCACCCGCATCAAAAGGGCGAAATTCTCATTTCGCCATGAAGCCAGAAAGTTCTATCTACTCCCACTCTCCTTCCCCTCAATGTCCATGCTATAGTTAACCCATACTTCAGAGAAGCTAACTGTGTCTAACAGCTTAACCATCCCCATAAATGCCAGTCTACTGGGAGCACTTGGAAGAGACTTCAACTTAGTCCTTAGCACAGAATGAAACGGTATTGAATGGCTCATATCTCGTTATAAAGAATTAACCCTTTGAGTGCCAGAGATGTGTTGGGTACCTCACTGATATTCAGAGGGTTAACTATGTATGTCCTATCACTGCAGTGTCTTTTCACATATTTGAGACTTTTTTATGCGCACACAATTGGAATAATTAATATGGATGGCACAGTATTGATGGCACAATGTGCAGGAGTTAATGCATTCCTCAGTGTCCAGACTATATTTAACCCATGATACAGTATGTGCTCCTGTGTCTTTGCAGATATTTAACTTCTACTTCATCTGCAAAGACTCAGGTGAGCATACTGAAGTATGGGTTAAATACAGCGCGGACACTGAAGGGAAGGAGAGTGGAAGTAGACAGAACTTTTCTGGCTTCATGGCGACATTTCTACTGCAACATGACAATCTCACTGTTTTGATGTAGGCGATATTCTCATGTTGCCCTTTTCATCCTGGAGACATGGTTAATGCGCCTTTTAGTTGCTTGCACAATAGTGGCAACATTTTCAAAGTGAACTCTATCACAGATAGTATGGTCACCACACCTCCATCCTTCTCTATAGCTTGTTTACAGGAACAACTCAAACAAAACAGAAGATAAACAACCAGAAGGAGAGCATCCACATTTGAAAGAGTGTTGATGCAAAAAACCAATACAGTAGTTATGATGAATCCTCATCCGATAATATATGAAGCAATTTGACTTCTTGGGAATTCCAGTCAGTCTCATGGCACATGAATTTTCAGTGTTGGTCCCCCCCTGTTAAATGACCCAATCGATAAATACCCCCATAGATACTTACAATAAACTGGGAAATAATCAGTAAGCAGAAATAATATATATAAAAACATGTTCTTGTATGTCAAACAATACCAGTAGGGTAACAGTCTTTTCATGCTGACACTAGGTATTGAGCACAATGTGAAATGCCATAGTGTTGACAAATTTTAGTATCTTTGAGGTGATTGAAGTGTAAAAGGTATGTGTTTTTTCCTGTATCACCATGCTCTGGAAATAGTTGTGTACAATAGTTTAAAGAAATCGAAGTGACCTCTCATTTGATGCAGACAATTGTCTTGTTCCACAAAGGTATGCTTTGTTTACCTGTTCTTCATTTTTATTGCTGTAACAATCATTTTAGTACAGGCAAGCCATATTTGAAAAATGTAACAAAAATTAGATTGTAGTTGTCATAATTTTGTGGTTATGGCTACCCCAACAGAACTCATACCAAATGGAAGTAATTTTTTTCATCAAAGCAATAGCTAATGAATACAGTGGGAAATTCCATAGTTTTCAAAGATTTCAGTACCTTTAAAGGTGTGGATTTTTTTTAAAAGCCTATTTTTCTTAATGCTATTTTCTGGCTAGGGTTAGAAAGGCAAATGACCCCTCATTTTCTGAAGTGGGATATCTACTTTCAGGAAATGTATGCTGTTTTGTGGTTATTTTGATGTTATGGGTTAATTATGCCTTTAGTGCAAATTTCTAAAACATTTCCTTTGTACATCATTTTGTAGAGGAAGAAACTTCAGCCATCTTCTGATTTGTAATTAGTTTATTTTCAGGAAATATATTTTTTATAACACTATAGAGCTGTTTATAGGCACATTTACCATGTAACCAATAAAATGTGCATTTCTGTTCACTCAGTTGAAAATACCCTTTTGTGCTTCTGTTAATTAAGGGTCTGTGCTTGCCATGCATGTATGTAAAACTATACATATTTGGTATGGGTGTACTCCCGGAATTCAGGACTTAAAGGGTTTAGCTAATGTGTAAGTCGAAAATCAACTACGTTAGTGGATTCTGTACTGGGAAAAACATTATGTGCAATTTCATATATTTTGGTTCTATTAATCTAAGGAAGCAACTACATATTTAGCCATGAATGTTTTCACATGATATTTCATATGAGAGTAAGTTTTATTTTAGTCTTACAGTCCCACTGAACATTTGTCTTACACATTGTTATTGATTGCTACATTAAATGCTGTGGAATATTGACAGCTGTGACATGAATGGACAACAATCATAAATCAGATAACTGTTTTTGTTTTCACTGTCCTATTGATTCTTTCATTGCTACTTTTAATCTATTCTTGACTTCCAAATTAGTGCATATATATTATTTTTAATTGGTGTTCTTATATATTTTGTTGTCTGATTGTCTTTATTTTGGTTATGAAAAAAAAAGGAAAAATGAATACACATGACATCCATTTTATAAATTCCTGTTTATGGTCTAATGTGGCCCTTTGTCAGTATGGCCAATGAGAGAATGTGCATTAAGAGGTCACTTTGGGGCAATCCTGTAGTGAATGTTCAAACATCTCCTTTAGTAACTGCTTCTATACTAGAGGCATCTCTGACACTTTGCTATGCAACTAAGGGATTAATCAGATTTTTTTAACCCTTTGAGTGCAAGAGAGGTACCCAATGCATTGCAAAGCATTGAAAACATTCCTAGCATTCAAGGAGTGAAATAGACATTTCAATCGGAGCACTCCAGCCTTTGTGCTACCAACAGAGATGTGGCCAGAGCAACTATACATACCAATGAGGTGCATTCTGCACCTCACTGATCAAGATGTCTGCCACACACTTCCTGTTGTAGGTGCTTAGCAAGTTGTAGCTGTGATAACAGCCTGCTGAGTTCTCAACCACTTAGTTGATTTGTATGATGCATTTCTCCCTGTTTGTAATGTACTATACATTCAGTTGATGTTTCATATTTGAAGGGGGTTTGTAGGAAGAGTGTGCAGGAATGGTTCTCAGTGTTTGTTTTATAAATGTGAGGCAGGTGTGAGTATTTGTAGAAGCAGCATAAATCCTGCTAAAAAAAATTAACTACCTAATACCCTGCCATTTTGCCTCCTAATTAATCCTTACCGAATAGTTGAATAATACTTTTCGTTTATTAAAAAAATACACATTGTATCCAACAATTTTTAAACTTCGTGGTGCAAGTGAGAGTCTGGTCACTGTCCTGTCTTATATATTCTTCCCCCATAAACAATAATGAGTGTTCTGGATTATACAACTAAAATCTGTTAGTTCAAATAATCAGAGGAACTAGTAATCTTCCCTGCACTCTTTTAACACTGGTGGAGTAGGGTACACTACTCTACTCATCAGATCATCTATCATGCCCTTCAGGTATTACAGGGCAGCTCCTATTTGGTAGATGGATCCTTTCTGTAAAGAGGGAGGTACAATATCATCTCTACACTTATATAATATTGATGCTACAAATAAAAATGGTAATTCCCCTGCTTCTCATAAATAGTCCATATGATTCCCGACTCTGCGTGAAATTAATTTAGGCAGGTATGAAAATGTTAACCACTTACTGTATTTTGGATCACATGATTCTATGTTTTATATATTGTTGTTTTATTTCAAATCTATTTATTTAGGCACATATACAAAGATAAAGATCAAGAAAAAAATGAAACATGTAAGAAAACAGCAAATGTAAATAAGAATACACAAACTAATAATACCTCCTGAGTACACTGATATTATTTATGTATAGTTCACTTAAATGTATTACTTACAATTTATACCTCATCCCTCTAAATTACCAATAAAGCATCCCCTCCATCAGTAGAATGCTGGAAGGCTCTCACATCCAATGATGTACCCATTGCTGTCATATAGAATTGATGGGAGAATGTGAAAGGGTAGGTTAGCGGCATGTGGCCTGATGGTCAATAACCCTTGGTGCAACAGTTTCTGTCCACTAATGGGTGTTTGTATAATGCATACATGTCCACATGTGGACCTCTGCTCTTACAATCTACAAATTACTTGAGCCTTAGAACATTCATAGATTGTCCAACTGAGCAAGGAGAATGATCCAGAAGAAGTGCAGTCATGAAAACTGACCCACAAACTGACCAGCAGATCTTGAATTCATCAGAAATAGTAATCCACTGAGATTATGATCAATAGATATTAACCTACAGAACATGCAATCATCAAATAAACTGAATTTGTGTTTACATTTGTGAAATAAATTACCCTACATAATCCATAGATATTAATGCATAAAAGTAGTGATCAACAAGGAATATGGGCAGCATAACTTTCAATTGTTATAGATTAAATCAGAGTATACTGTTCATCATCAAAATGTACCTACAGAGAGTGCTGAGCTTGGAACTGTGTGTAATTAAGTCTTTTCTTTCCTTTATTAATTTTTTTCTGAACGCCTCTGATGCCAGCTCTGACATCCCTAGGGATTCCACATTTATAGGGAGCTGTGATGAATCCTTGATTATGGATTTGCTTCAAATACATTGATGTGCTGTCAACCTGCATCTGTGGCAGACAAAGCAGTGTTTGTAACACTACATGGTGGAGAGCCATGATTAGGGTCTCACTAGACCCATCATTGCTCCTGTTGAATGTGAGAACACTTGATTTTTTCAGTGGGGTTCTTTGAAAGTACAGGTCTTAAAGTGATAGGAATATTATTCTACAACCACAATCACTTCTAATCCTGTGTACTGTAGGTTTTTGACCTATTGAGTGCCAGAGGGGTAAACAAAACATTCAAGAGCAATATGTTGCACACCACCCTGTTACTCAAAGTGTTAACCTTTGTATATTGGAATATGTTGGTATATTGATTTTCAAACTCACTCACAGAGACAGACACAAGAGTCAAGTAGAATTTACAAATGCACGCAAGAAAACAGTGTATGGGTGAATGCAAAGTGATTCACAGTACATTAATAATTTAAAAAAATATAAGACATAATTAACCCTTTCAGTAGCAGAGGGGTACTGCCTTCCCCTCTGGCATTGATAGGGTTAAAGAAAAGATGATGTGCCTGTCTCCCATGGAGATACAATACTGTTACAAATATTTAAATATACCTAAAAACCTATAGTCCATACATACAAATTATGAAATTACTAAGCAGTGGGGGGACTAAAAATACATGCATATAAACCATTTGGCACATGCATTGCTCCATCTGCTGCTGTTCAAAGTCTATTGTAGGAGGCTTGACTGATTTAATTGTTGTCACCCCTTGGCAATACTGCATACAGTGGATTATTTTTTTTATAAATCTGGTGCTCTGACCCAAAGCATCAAACTCACAACATCTTCCCAATTCCTTATCCAGCTTCATGTAAATTTCATAAACATTGCCATGTTTATAACTTGTGAAAGGCAGCGGTTATTGACCATTTTTATGATGGCCTGTCTTTTCAGTATTTCAAGTGAGAATCTCTTGAGTTGAAGTCATGCAATAGCATTAGCATTGTACCTATAATATCCATCATTTTCTAAGGTTTGAATCGTAGTTTAAAGCTCATTTATCTTGCTTACTGTCTACTATTTGTTGGGTGAGGGGCCATTTTGGAAAATAACCCTCCTGGGCTAGCAGTGGGACTGAATCTAACCTGGAAGTTTTTGGCATACAGCCACTAATTTTCCTTTTTGCATCATCATCCCCTTTCAATCTTAAGATAGGGTTGTAAAGTCAGGGCAAGTTAACCACTTAGCTACAACGACATTATGTTACCATACCTACTACTTGCTAAAAAACTACACAGGAAGTCTGTGGCAGACATCTTGATCAGTTAAGTGCAGAATGCTCCTCATTGGTATGTATAATTTTCCCCTCACCACATCTCTGTTGGTAGTACAATAGCTGGAGTGCTCTGATTGCAATGTTTGTGCACTCACAACTTCTTTGCCCAGTTTGTAAAAGGCAAATACAGTCAATAAATTGACCAGTGGCCTTCTTACTTATGGCACAGACTAGTGCCACACTTCACAAATTATCATTGCTGGCCCTTATGCTGAAACTTTCTCCATAATGTACCTGAATCAGGTATATTCCAGATTAGTATATACTAAAATATTTCAGCGCCAAACTATTAAATAAATTATTAAAGACACAGATGAATTAGAATGAGTGCCAAGGGAAACGGAAAATGTCAATGGAAAGACTTGTATTGTCAAATCAAATACCGGCCTACACTATAGTGCAACCACTAACTAGTGACTATCAATATCGTACCAAACAGAGAAAGTATGGAAATCAACCCTAGCTTTCCTTGATATACATAGATGGTATGTAAATCACTAATATCTAACCTCTTACTTAATATTGATGTCTCGATCCACCCTGCACGTCCAGAAAATGCTCACCCGTGGACGCTCCAAACGACACCACTCTGCTATGGTAAAAAGGAAAACACCCAACAGGTGTGTCGCTCGGAACTACCACCTCTGTGCGCATGCGCCGGAGAGAAAAACAGGACGCAATATATTCATACAATAGGGAATAAGAAACACATGTAATTCATCCAAAAAAATATTGCTTTATCTAAAATATAAATTACACAGAATATATGTGTCTTTAATAATTTATTTAATAGTTTGGCGCTGAAATATTTTAGTATATTATAATTTTGTATAACACATAAAGTGGTGGTGTTAGATTATATTTCTTAGCAGCCTTGACTAACACATTTATTTTGGGTAATAGATTTCAATTTTGATACTTTTTTGTAGCGCAAATTGTTTCTACACAGGTTACACTATATTCCAGATTAGGTGTCATTGTTAAAGGGTAAGAATTCACATATGACTACCATTAGAACAATGATTCCCAAACCTCTCCTTAAGAGCCTGCCCCTGCAGTGCCAGTTTTCAATATCTCCTTTCATGATCACTGGTGAATCATTCAGTGGTACAGTCTTCCTTACATATACCCTTCTACTACTGAGCAGAAGCACCTCAGTTATTAGTTCAGTCTTGCTTTTTTCACATAATTTGAGATTAATTTTATTAATTAATTATTTATTATATTGGTGAATTATTCATCAGAACATTCTTACATAGCCCTTTCTACTACTAAGCAGAAGCACCTGAGTTACTAGTTCATTCTTGCTTTTTCACAAAAAAGTGTATATTATTTTTGCAATATACCCCATTGTGGAGTCGATCAGTGTAATAGCAACAGTGGCACATTGCCACAAAAACTTCAAATCAAGGGTGATTTTCTAAAAAGAAAGGTAACAAGTCACATAATTCTGTAATGGTGTTTTGCACTGCTATTTGAACGCATACAATACAAGATAAAAAAAGGTGCAGGTTCTTCAACCTGAAATAATCTGCCTGAAAATTAGCTCTGATCAATCAGTGGTAGCCACTGACACTGGTTTCACTGTCCACTGGTTATCACAGAACTACACATACAGTGTCTAACATCCCAGCAATGTTCCACCCAAACATACATCTTCTGACACCCAGACTCATTCAACTAGTAGATAACACTGTGTCCAGTATAATGGTGCATTAGGGCTACACAGTGCACTAATAATAGTGTGAAACACAACAGCCCTGTTCCAATATTATAATACTAGTTGAACAGCCCGTTACACGGGCCACAATGCCACTGCCACCTGGTCGCTGGGCAGTCACACGCAGTGCAGACTACCCACGCCACGGCTGATACAGAGCTGGACGCACTGTGCATGACTGCAGCACGTGCAGCGGTGTCTACTGCGCATGTCGCAGTGTTACACACGTTTCAGCAAATTATTATATAGGATTACATCATCACTAGTAGGCAGATTAGCACCATTAGATGCCCTAAGCTGAAAACAAGACCTGAGCTTGAATCCAGACCAGGACCAGAGAAGTGTATATTGCATTGCTTTTCAATGTGTTGTTAAGCCCACTAGTCTTCGTGGTTAAGCATAAGTCCCACTGAATTCAAATCCATTGGTAGGGGCTGTCAAATTCATCTCAGTTCTCATATTTGGGTAAAGGTTATTACCGTATATATAAATCAGACCATTCCCTAATAACTGACTGTATCCTAAGGAAAGAAAATGTTATAGTTTGTAAATGTCATACAAATTTTAAATCAAAAACATTAATTTCTAAACTGAAAATGAAAGCATTGACGTATTGTTTGCATGCCCAGGGAAGTAAGCACTAGTATTTATTAAGGGGAAAAACAATTGAAGCATTTTATCCTGACTTTGTTATCCGCAGAAACACATTTAAAAGAACAGTTAAAACCACAGTCCTAAATATACATTGACCAGTGTAAAAGCCTGTGTACACGGGCCAAGTTCCAGGTGATGTTAAGAGACCGGTCCTGCTCTGTGTCCTGCCGCTGACGCAGTCATGCACTGTAGAGACTGCCCGAAAGCACTGAATGCTCCCAGCACAGAATTCCCAGCATTCTGTGTGTTTGGGCAGTCTCTACTGAGCATGACGGCTTTTGACAAACATTGTAGCGAATTATTATATAGGATTATACTTTCGCATATTAAGTAAATTCATTCACCATGCTATAATTATTCTTTGTTTTAAGCAATTTGACTTGTGGCAATATCTTAATTACTTTCCATAAAATAACTACTAATAATGTACCTCAGCCACTACCAGTTTTGCATAGATACACTAGGGGAGATGTCTTGAATCAAAGGCTGTTTTAAAAGGAAGCGTATAGAAGAAATAAAGGGGTAAACAGGAGGTACCCCTTGTGCAGGAACACTTTCTAAACTTTGAAAACCACCACCGAAAACACCTCTCAAGTGGGTATTCACAAATCTATATACAGCAATCTTGCTTATTCAAGTCACAGCTTAATAGACTTCTGGTTGTTTCTACTGCCCCCACATGGCATACAACATATAAAACAAGAAAAAAAGAGGAAGCCCAATAGTGCAACAGTGTAATCAACTTGATCCCCATAAATAAATAGATCTCTTGTACTTACATGGTATATTGGTTAGCATGAGAAAATTCCAACATACTGACACACTCGCTTAGGAGGAAACTGGCCCATCCTCACTTGGGAATATACAGTGTAATCAACTTGGTCCCCATAAATAAATAGATCTCTTGTACTTACATGGTATATTGGTTAGCATGAGAAAATTCCAACATACTGACACACTCGCTTAGGAGGAAACTGGCCCATCCTCACTTGGGAATATACAGCTTTGTATTGGTTTGTTTTAATTCTCTATGCAACTAATAATATATTATGCAATTTCTACCATACTCATGAGTGCCTCTTTGAATGGGTTACTGTTTGGGTCATTTTGAAGTTCTTATCTGTAGAGTGTCTTTCTTGACCTTGTGTTTCTCAATATTTGATATTAACCCTTGGTGGTACTGATTTGGTAATGGTGCATGCCTTTTTTTTACTTTGTGTTCATATGTTGTGGTATCTGCCAGTTGGTTGAGTGGCCTACATAACCACTCCCACTTTCCTTTCAAGATGTCTCACCACAGTAGTTGATGAATTTGGTAATGTATTCATCTTCAGAAAACTATTAAGTTATTTCTTGACCAATGGACTGTCTGTGATGCCCACTGACATGCTGGCAACTTGCATAATACAGTAAGATAAAACTCAGCCTTCGGGAAGACATACTGTTAATAACTGATGCATAGACTGCTTGGTTACATGCAAAGGCAGTACACACACACTCATGCACACGCGCATGCGCGCACATGCACACATTTCTCATACCTCCTGGATACATTAACAGCCATCATTTCACAATTTACTATGTGATATAACAGTACTCCTTCAGGACACAAAGCACACTATTCAGTCAGAATGATCAGCTTGCCATTCTATCACAGTGTTACAACATAAAAAACAAGAGTTTACATAGAAATTTGAGTGATAGTTTGAGGGCTTTTGTGCTAGAAGATCCCACTACTATATGTATGTATATGTTGTTAAATAGTCACAAACTTTCTTCCTTCCAGGAAGCAGAACTTGTTTCCATTCAGTAAGATTTTAGGGAAACAGTACAATCCAGATGGTCATCCCTACACCCATAGCAAATGCTAATCTTATGAAAATCCTGCATTCATCAGCAAGGATGGGTGGCAGATTACTATTTCATACTACATAGTATTAAACACAATCAATCATAGCTGAGAAATTCTATTCAACACTCTGTATACGGCATCCACAGAAGTAAGATATAGTCAGATGACAACATTTTTTCAAGAATCTGGCATACCATCACAGGCAATATAGGTTTATTTAATCTGCCTTAATAAGCATTGTAACTGTGAAGTAATTAATGATACCTGTTCTATGGATTTTTATTTTGCTTTTCCCTGGCAGTTACATTAGCATTGTCTAATTTATTGCTGATCAATTAATCATATTCCAGTACTGCAGATAAAGGTTTGGTATTTTCTTGATAGAAATAATAGCATTGGTGCTTAGCAATTCAGTGTGAATCACGCAACTTTACAGCCAGGCAAAACATCTGTATAAAACAAAGCCCTGGAAAAAACCCCAGTAGTTTTCTTTAGGTAGCAAACTGGAACTGTGGATTCAGCTCTGGATGCAGTATGGAGTCAGATGCTTAACCCTTTCAGTGCCAGAGAGGCATCCAACGCATTGCGTTGCAATGCGTTGGATACCTCCCTGGCATTTAAAGGTTAAACAGAGGTGTTTGCGCAGGCAATGGCAAATCTGACAAAGCATTCATAAGGTAAATACATGGATTAAATAACAAAGCTATGAATAGATGATTGGAGCTGTAATATCACAATTTGCCACTAATTGGGAGAAAATGGTGCTTTGGAGCACAGACAGGATACAGATTGACACATTGCTTGAGAAAGGAGCTAGGGATCATGGCTTGAGAACACACACATCAAACAGCAGGAGAAGAGTAGAGAGCAAGAGTTGGCCAGATGGAGTGGATATTTGATAGAACAAGTACAGTAGATACTTGGCACAACACATTATGAATAGTATAGGTGAGAAAACACAAAGGCAAATGCTTAAAGTAATATGAGCATATAATTTGTGGCAGACAAGGCAGATATAGGTAGTACAGTTAGTACTGCGCACTTTAAGGGTTAACTTGGCTGGTTATGTTATTCTGTATACAACAATGATATGGACAGTGTTAGTTGGTACTGGGCATTTGGAAGTATAACTTGGCTGGGACATTTGGTTTACTTTGGATCTGATGCTTTAATGCAGTCAATGTTGATGCATGCAGTGCAGTAAGGCACTTGAAGTGTTAATTTGTCTGGAGCCTTTTCTTTACCACTTACAACTCTGACACAGTCAGTATAGACCTAGTCACTTAAAGGGTTAACTTGGCTGGAACTTTGGTTTTGCAGCAGGTAGGGTAGCTGTAGGTAGTAGAGCTAGCACTGGGAACTTGACGAATCAAGTAAGTTGAAATAATTGACAAGAACAAACTGGGCAGCTTGAGGGTTCAGAGAAACCTGACTCATCAGACAATCAGTGGTCAGCATGAGAGGAAACACAGGCTACAGACCAGAGTAGAAGTAACACAAAGTAAACACTATGATTTCTCACTGAGGCTCTGCAGGTGTTTGTTTAAAAAGTAGCACAAAAAAACAATAATGGCAGGACAGTAGCCCAGAGAAAGATATCTCCACTCATAAGGAATCAAAGAGAAAACAATATGTCAGAGAAAATTGTATTGCTCATAAAAAACAATACAATATTCCAAACTAAAATTGTATATTTTTTAAAACAATTGCCCCAAAACATAATAAAACACAAAACAAATGCTGGAAAACTTAGCTCTAACATATAATATTTCTAACTAAAGGGTAGAAATATAATCGAACATAAAATTAAATCTGATTGTTATTAGATGCAGAAGTGATGGTGCATATAAGTGGCCTCCCAGCTACGGATCTCAAGTGGCCACAAATATATGCCAAACCCAGCACGTACCACTCTCGGTGAATGAGTAAACAGAAGAAAAATCTAAATCAAATAATATTTGATGTGACCACCCTTTGCCTTCAAAACAGCACCAATTCTTCTAAGTACACTTGCACGCAATTTTTTAAGGTACTCTGCAGGTAGGTTGTTCCAAACATCTTGGATAACTAACCACAGTTCTTCTGTGAATTTAGGCCGCCTCAGTTGATTCTCTCTCTTCATGTATTCCCAGACAGACCCAATGATGTTGAGATCAGGGCTCTATGGTGGCCATACCATCACTTCCAGGACACCTTGTTTTCTTTACACTGAAGATAGTTCTTAATGACTTTGGCTGTATGTTTGGAGTCGTTGTTATGCTCCAGAATAAATTTGGGGCCAATGAGATGCCTTCCTGATGGTATTGCATGATGGATAAGTATCTGCCTGTACTTCTCAGAATTGAGGAGACCATTAAGTGTGACCAAATCCCCAACTCCATTTGCAGAAATGCAGCCCCAAACTTCCAAGGAACCTCCACTATGCTTCACTGTTGCCTGCAGAGACTCATTGTTGTACCGCTCTCCAGCCCTTCTGAGAACAAATTTCCTTCTGCTACAGCCAAATATTTCAAACTTTGACTCGTCGTTCCAGAGCAGCTGCTGCCATTTTTCTGCACCCCAGTTCCTATGTTTTCATGCATAGATGAGTCGCTTGGCCTTGTTTGCACATCAGAGGTATGGCTTTTTGGAAGCAAGTCTTCAATGAAGACCATTTCTGACCAGACTTCTCCGGACAGTAGATGGGTGTACCAGGGTCCCACTGTTTTCTGCCAATTCTGAACTAATGGCATTTCTGGACATCTTATGATTGCAAAAAGAAGTAAGCATGATGTGTCTTTAATCTGCTGCTTCCTTGGCTGACCACTGTGTTTCCTCAAAAGAGCTTGGACAACACATCTGGAAACCATCGTCTGCCTTGAAATTCCTGCCTGGGAGAGATCTTGATGATGCAGTATAACTACCTTGTGTCTTGTTACTGTGCTCAGTCTTGCCATGGTGTATGACTTTTGACATTAAATGGTCAGCAACCTCAACTTATTAGCTGAGTTTGGCTGTTTCTCACTCAGTTTTACTCCTCCTACACAGCTGTTTCTGCTTCAGTTAAGGATTGTGTTTCAACTCGCATATTAAATTGATGATCATTAGCACCTGTATGGTATAATTGTTCATACATCTAACTACATATCTATAAAATCCCTGACTTTGTGCAAGTGTAACTAGAAGAATCGATGCTGTTTTGAAGGTAAAGGGTGGTCACACCAAATATTGATTTGATTTTGATTTTTCTTCTGTTCACTCACTATGCATTTTGTTAATTGATAAAAATAAACTATTAACTCTATTTTTGAAAGCATTCTTACTTTACAGCATTTGTTCACACCTGCCTAACACTTATGACAGGACAGTACTGTATATATATGGTGGTGCATGTTGCATTTTCCATACATTTGTGGACACTTGTGGTTCATAGCTGTGCGACTATGTGCACTGTCACTTGCATATCTAATAACCATCAGATTTTAGTTTAAAGGGATAGTAATACTTCGTTTTATCTTTATTTTATTTTGTAGGCATTAAAAAAAACATGAAGAACAATATAAGTCTTATCTCTCAAACCTTTATGGTTTGAGAGATATTCACAAGCAAATTTTCCCTTCCCGCCCCTTTTACCTAGTGTAAGCCATCTCTTCTCAGATGTGGAATGCAGTCCATAGACGAGACAGATAACAGCAGGGGACAATCTTCTTCCTATGATAACAATGAAAGCCCTGCCCCCCTTGACAAGTTTTTCAAGTTTTTCCCTTATCTTAATTGAAGATTGTCCCTCTCTGCAGTCTACCTGGGCACCTCCCTTCTTCTCTGGCTGAGCAGTGTTATATCAGTAAAAGGGGTGGGAGGGGGATACTTTGTCATTGAATTACTCTTGAACTACAACTCTGACAGAATTGAAATAACACTCTCCAAAGTCCAAATACTATGATGATTAATTAGAGTTGCTTTTATTATGAAACATTACTATCCCTTTAAGCTGAGATATCTTTAATTGCCATTTTCTCTGTATCATTAATATGTAAGAGCTAAGTTTTTTTGGTGTTTTATTTTCATTTTGGATATTTTATTAAAAAATGTACAATTTTAGTCTGGAATATTGTATCAGGTTTATATGAGCAATACAATTTTTCTCTTTGAAATACTGGGTTTGTCCAGGGGAGACAGGAGGATCAAACCTAAGTGCACAGATGGAATGCTGGGTCTGGGTTCTTACAGCGCTCTAAGCATTTGCCTTCTCTAATTGGGAAATCTGTCCCTGGATATATCAGTCTGCATGACTAAACCTATTTTTTGTATATATACTTCTATTGCAAATTTAATTTGATTGATAGACTTATTAGGCATTAATAAAGAATGCATGCTTGAGAGCTCAGTTTTTATGTCTACCTTTTCTCAGGATGCATTGACAGCTCTCTGCCTTTGTAGAGAAGGTGTTTCCACACTTCTGGCTTAGCCAGGCAGGAGGAGAGGGAGTGAAGACATATGAAAATGACTGTATCACCATCTGTCTTTCACAGTTTATTGACTAAATTACAATCTAATTGTATTTTAACATACTGGAATTTAAATCAGTCTGTTCAGATTCTATATGAAAACAGTTCTGGTATAGTTTTTAATGCTAATAAATATATTTTATGTGTATATCTCACTAAACTAAAACTTTAGAAGGCTTAATAAGAAGTGGAGCAGTTCTGGAGTAAGCCAAGTGCACAGTAGGGGGGCAAAACAATTCCACAAATTTTCATTTATTAAATGGGACTTTAATCCCTCACAATGCATTGGAGACATACAAAGGGGCAAAAACAAAAATGATATTTGTCCCCTACTGGGCAGTTGGTTTGTACCATCAACTATTAAATCAGCCTCATAAGTATTGAATTAGACTAGCGCAAGCAACATGGTCTTTACCTTGTTTCCATTTGTCATTTCAAGTGGAATCCATTTAAAAACTATAGATTTTTTAATGTTTGGTTGACTTTATGTAAGTGTTATAGAGTTAAGTAATAAAGATCCTATGTATATTTGAAGTGACGTAAGGGTTGAAGAGTTACCATTATTAAAAGGAATAGTAACCCATTAATATAACTACATATTCTGCACAATTTGCAAAGTAAAATTGCCTATACTCTTTTTTTTCATTTGACCTATTTTTTTTTTACACTTTTAACTTTTTGAGTGCCAGAGAGGTATCAGACACATTTATTCTTAAAAGCAGGTCTGTTGATACATTGCAAAAAAAAAAAAAAATAGATGTAAACAAAGCAGCACACAGACCATTCAATACTGCAGAGAGAATGTAGCACTCTATTAGATCTTGCCTTTATGGCCTATCAAGTAGAAAATTCTCTGCAGTCTGAGATGCAGCCAGTTCACTATCAGAGAAATAAAAATGCAAACAAATGAGTATACATGAAAAAAGTATAGGCACACTGAGTTTACATATTATGTACATGTACAATATGTAAAGTCAAAATAAAGGGTCACTGTTCCTTTAAGAAACTTGCATTCAGTTGTATGAAATCATAAAAAAAAAATAATCACCTGACAGATAATTTGAGGATCTGAAAACATACTCACTGTGGTTGTATTGGTGGATTCTGTGGCAGACTCTAGCTCTTGACATTTTGATTTCCAGTGGGGAACTCTCTGGCACTCGAAGAGTTAAAACTGTGAGTCTTAATATGTTGAGACTGCACAGCTCTTCCACCTCCTACTACTACATTTGCTGACATAGGCGCAGACTTATTACCCCATCATACATTTTCTTTACCAAACTGAGTATCAGAGACATGTGAAATGCATTTTGATGCATTTGAAATGCGTTGCAGACATCTCCATCACTGTAAGGGTTAAGTGTCATTGCTACAAGAAACTGTTTTTGGTTAAAATGTACTGTTTTTTTTAACTTGTGAGCTGGAAATATAGAAGATGTACTACTAAGAAATGAAGCACATCTGGTACAAGCCAGTTACACCACAGGTCACAACTACAAATTCCTGCTGGGCTATTAACCCCTGGAATGATAAACAGGTCTCCAACATTTTGAAATTTCTTTAGTATTCAGGAGGTTAAAAGTCCCATTTAAATCACTGGAAATGTTGGGAATTTTTATTTGTCCCCTATTTCCAGAATTTCTCCAATTGTCTTAGTATATTGGCATTATAATTTCAAGTCATTATTTGATAAATGTGATACATGCACATTAACAGAACACTAACACCTAATATTAAATAGCTTGATATAACTTTAAATATTATGTACTTACAGTTAGCATCTAAATATATTTTTAATTTTGTGTTGGAGCAGTAAAATACAATACTTAACTTGCCTTTCTGTCATGTGTAAATTGTCCTGTCCAGAGAGCATTTGGATAATGCGGTTTGTGCCCTTTGGAGTACGATACATGGGCTAAGGCAATTTACTTACTGAGACTATTACCTACTACTCCTATATTTAGAAAGGTTATTATTACCTTATATCAGGCCATTTACAGACAATCCTGTACAATCAATTTAGAGACACCTATCAAGATGGCCATGCAAATGGGAGTCAGGGAGCCATGGAAATAACATAATTAGGACCCAAGTAGAGAATGCTTACAAATGATAGCATGAGATAAAAAATAAAAGAAAGTCCAAAGGTGACAGCAACAAACTTACCCCCTAACAAAGAGCTTAATTAAATGATGAACTCAGATAAATGTTCCAAAAATGTAAACAAGCTTTACTGATAATACAAACATGAAAAGATAATTAAAAACAGTACAGGCAGGTGCATAGCATGATAAATGCATATTCCCAAACAGTGCAATAATAAGGTCCTAGATCAAGTACACCAAAAAATAATATACATAAGAGGCTCTCAAAATAAATGAAGAGAGTCTACTAAAGTACATCATGAGAAGATATATAAAGTATGAGAATACTTATCTGTACATGAAAGAAAATGAGGACACAACGGGAATACATAGTGAAAGACCCTCCTGGATACCAAAGACCCGCTGGTGTTTGGTATCCAGATGGGAATGTGTCATTTATCATGATATGCACCTGCCTGTACCATTTTTAAATGTTTTTAAAGGGATAGTAATACTTCTTTTTATCTTTATCTTATTTTGTAGGCATTAAAAAAACATGAAGAACGATATAAGTCTTATCGCTCAAACCTTTATGGTTTGAGAGATATTCACAAGCAAAGTTTCCCCTCCCGCCCCTTTTACCTAGTGTAAGCCATCTCTTGTCAGATGTGGAATGCAGTCGATAGACCAGACAAATAACAGCAGGGGACAATCTTCTTCCTATGAGAACAATGAAATCCCTGCCTCCCTTGACAAGTTTTTCAGGTTTTTCCCTTATCTTAATTGAAGATTGTCCCTCTCTGCAATCTACCTGGGCACCTCCCTTCTGATCTGGCTGAACAGTGTTACATCAGTAAAATGGGCGGGAGGGGGACACTTTGTCATTGAATTACTCTGGAACTACAACTCTGACAGAATTAAAATAACACTCTCCAAAGTCCAAATACTACGATGATTAATTAGAGCTGCTTTTATTATGAAACATTGCTATCCCTTTAACTGTCTTTTCATTTTCGCATTATCAGTAAAGCTTGTTTATATTTTTGGAACATTTATTCGAGTGTATCATTTAATAAAGCTCTTTGTTAGGGGGTCTATTTGGTGCTGTCACCTTTGGACTCTCCTTTATTCTTTATCTCATGGTTGTTTAGATTATGGGTGCACCTATAGTATTAGGCTGATATAGTGTTAGTTTTGTCCATTATCTTAGCGACTGCAGCATAGCTTTTGTTGTGACAAATAATAACATGGCATAAAGGATATTTCATTGTATAGAACCCCAGTTTATTTTTTGCTTTCATTGTTGCTTTAACCCCAAAACCCCCAAAAAATCAGATCTTCTACCAGTTTAAAATTCCTAAACCTAAGTGCTTCTTCGTATTCAAAAACATGCAACTGTATATGCAATTGAATGTGTTCTTTTTATTTATTATTATTTTATATCAATATATAGTTTTGTTTTTGTTTCTATATGTGTAAATGCTCTCCAGGGCATACTTGAAAAATAAGAAAAATCTCCTTGTATTTTTCCTGGTAAAGAACTTCTTAAATAAATAAAATAAGGGGTGTATGTTCGTTCCCTTTACTGCTTTATACTAGACTTTATGTAAAGTTCCATGGAATAATGGAGCAAACAGTATGTATATATGTATGTACATCTTTATTTGTGTGGTGCCACACAGTTTACACAGTGCTTTACAATAATAGTATGCTACAATAAATAAGAGGGGATACAATAAGTGCCACATTAATAGAAACGATAGGAGAGAGGCCCCTGCCCCAAGGAGCTTACAGTCTAAATGGGTAATAGGAGACAGATAACAGGGTAAGAGGGTATCACATGCTGAGATTACAGTTGCTAAGTTTGGCCAAAGGTAGTGCATGGTCCTAGTACTCCAGAAGATAAGATTTCAGGGTAGACTTAAAGACAGAGCAGGATTGTTCAAGTCATAGGGAGAGGGGTATGGAGTTCCATAGGTATGGAGCAGAAAATGAAAAAGGTTTGAGATGGGAGAGGGCAGTGGGTGTGGATGGTGCAACAAGAAGTACATTGTGTGCTGAGCGAAGGAGGCGGCCAGGAACATAAAAGGGGATGAGGGAAGAGATGTAAGGAGGGGTAGCAGTGTGGAGAGCATTAAAGAGGAGAAGAAGGACTTTGTAAGTGATACGTTGCTGAATAGGGAGCCCTGAAAGATGTCTGAAAATTATGTGAGAAGGTTCAGTTTTTGGGGAGAATGTGGTGATTCGTGCAGCCGAGTTTAAAACAGTGACATTATAGACAATGTTGAGGAAGTAAATCTCTTGAATTAGTATGTCAACTGCCAAATCTGTGATGGTATCCAAATATCTAGCACCCTACAGTCTGGAATTATTGAAATACAGGATAATGTATCTTTGTTCCTCTAGAGGTTAAAGATTGACTACACTTGGTGTATCATATGATGAAATAAACCATGGACAGTTGAACAATTTATTCAATGTCTGGTCTAACTTACATTGTTAATTAACACATTTATTTTACTTTAGGTGTGCTGTGGAAGTTACAAAATATTAAAATTATGATGGTGTTTGTTATGGATAGCTAATCTAAGAAAAACAATTATTTACTGACATTAACGTGTATTTCTGATCTCACAGATGATAAAGTTGACAATTCAAGAAATCAAATTCAATCTAATGAGTACAGTTTATGTGATGATAGGGTAATAAAACGTTCCTCAGAAAGAGTAATCTATATTTGTTACACTCCCAGTAAAAATAAATGTTACCTAATGGTACATCTGCAGGTCAACATCAGTAACAGTTTTCAAGTGGGAACATTTTAAAGAGAAACTAAACAATTTTAAAACACAAAAATATGAATAAACCTTTCAATCTGAAAATCTCCCTCTACAGCCTATATAATAATTAGTTTGTCACAAGCCTTTATGCACAGTAGAGACGGCTGTATTCGGTGCAGTCATGAGCAGTAGAGACTGCCCGTGGTGTAGCACATACGCACCCCGCTCCGTATCAGCCTCTGCGCTGGCAGTTTCCACTGCGCATGACTGCACCACGACCGGACGCCACTGTGGCCAGTTTAACGGGCTCTTCAACTAGTATTTTAATAAATGCTGAGAACTATCAGTGGGCACCTGAGTACTGCTCCATATGAGCAGATCTGGAGGGGGGTGTCACCACCTGTAGCATCCATAGCACAGCCAATGCTTCAGGGATGGTAAGGACACTAAGGGGCAATGTACATTTGCTGTGAGATGACACAAGCATATTTTCTGACCTTACATAATATATAGTTCCCAAATGGGACTATTTAAGCCAGAGCATCACAAATGATCTGCTGTGCTTTATATGCCATCATCTTAGTGCCAGTACTTGGACCCCCACACCCATATATTTAACCCTTTGAGTGCCAGAGGGGTGTGCTTTTCAATGCATTGCTCAACGCTCTGTCACTCAAAGGGTTAAGCTATGCAGATATGTATCTATAAAGATGCATTAATCTAAATGTTCAGATGCCTTTTCCTGCCCCTTCAACCAACCTTTGCATAATTTCAACCAGTCCTGAGTGAAATGATGCAGTGATTGGCTGAAAGAGCATTGATTTAAATGTTTTTTTTTTTACTCCATTAAAGGTAGAGAAGTATCCAGTTCATTACAAGTTAATGCATTGGAGACCTCTCTTGCACTGAAGTGACTAAAATCCTTTTTTATATTAATGAAAATGTTAATTTCCCTGCTATTATGCTGTTTTTTGTGCTGCTCCACAGGAATACATTGCTCTTTATTTGTTTAACACAGTGACTTACCTAGGTTAGTATCCTTCATACAACAGTCAGGTATGTCTATTTATGTTTTACTTTGCAGACAAACAAACCTGCGCTCCTTTATATGCTGTGGATAATGTGTGCCCTGTAATGGGCATATATAATAATTCATAGTAAATCTTAGTGAAATAAGTGAGAATTTTGTTCCACAAATTGGCCAATCCATGTGTAAGCTCACCACCACGCCAAGGTATCTCACTTTATGGTAAGTCCTACTCTAATACATTTGCAAATACTAGCTATATTAAAAATAAAATTAAAATAAAAATTCTCTGAAGAAAGATGTTATTTTGAAATAACATCAGAATGGACCCTTTATGTAACATTATGATGTTTTTATTGTTATTTGTGGGTCCAATGAAGTGCAATTAAAACAACAGACATACAAACAAATAAAAAAGTGTAGATGAAAATGAAGGACTTACCTAGTGCAAGGCCCATATGGGCCTGCGTTAATAAACTGATTACATAGAAAACTATGTTCCATTTATATCCTTCCTCACAAGTCATGTGAGGAATGGTTTATACCAAATGGACAGGGGGCACATATAATGGAACAGGCCAAAAAGCCTAGTTCAAAAAGGCAAAGTGGGAAAAATGGAAAAAAATGGAAAAAAGAGGTGGTAAATAAAGTGAAATAATAATGTGTTTTTTTATTTAGTGATTAAATTGGATAAAATGCGAATCTGCTAAAGTGGGCTGAAAGGAGATATGTGTACAAAACAGAAAAAAAGAAGAAAGCTCACAGAGCTAAACTCATCATACAATATTCATATAATAAATATAAATAAAATGTAAGTATATAGGTGAAAGATATAGATAGCAGCAAGGAATGAGAGGGTTCTCCTGTCCCCCTGGCATTAGGCCTAGACCCAAAAGTGAAAACACATACAGACAAACAAACCTGCACTCCTCTATATGATATGGATAATGTGTGCCCTGTAATGGGCATATATAATAATTCATAGTAAATCTTAGTGAAATAAGTGAGAATTTTATGGTAAGTCCTGCTCTAATACATCTGCAAATACTATCTAAAATTAAAAATAAAATTAAAATAAAACTTCTCTGTGCATGTTCCTGTAATGCAGTTTGCATCTAGGTCTCATCTAATCACAACAAACAGTAAACGGGAATAGACCTGAACAACAAACAATTTGCAGTGGACCACTAGAGTGATAAAAACAAGGAAAATTTTGCATAAAAATAACTTATTGCTGTGTGAAGTGCACCTCCCTAAGTGAGTCCTTCTGATTAACACATTAAAAGCTACTAATCCCTGGGGTATGACTCTCCTTTAAGCTTCCTGAACATGGTCCTTAGTTTTATCGCATAGGAGCTATATATTGTCCACACATAATTCAGACCTGCTGTCCCTGTTGTATCTTCCTGATTACTCTGGAAAACAATGATATGTTTCCCAGAATGTTTGACTGTTTTTCTTATTAAATAGATTGTGTGCCAAAAAATAAGCTAGATTTCATTAAAGTTCAAACTGAGTAATGGAACCATTATGTGTAGTTGCAATCTACTGTTTTTTTCTAAGTAACAACTAATATAAGACATTGTGACATGAGCTTGAAGAAGTCATTGGGGGATATGTATCAACACAAATGTTTACCTTATCGTGAACAAAATAATGGCATTTCTAGTTATTTAAATGAGAATTATAAGACCTTAAATGCTATAGAGGTCTACAATGTGGAATCGATGATTTTGAAACGATTGCCCAAAACCACCCAAAATGAATGATAGTTTTTTACATTTAGATATAGTCATGTATCAGTTTATTCAGCTGAGCTAGTACTTACTGACAGGAAGTGACAGTTGGTAATCAGAACTATGCCAAATGCCTGGAGGACTTGCAATAACTGACATATAAATCTAAATATCTTATAAACTTGTTTGAAATAAAAAATGCCTAACGTAAATATAGTTTGCTTTTGAAAGCTCTTTCAAAATGACCTAATCGTTATATAGTGACAATTCCATTTAATCCTTTGAGTGCCAGAAAGGTGTCAAATGCATTGCGGTGCAATGCATTGGGTACCTCTTTTGGCACTCAAAAGGGTTAAATCAATGAGATGTTTGTCTTCTATGATGCAGTTGGTTTACCTTGGAATTACACTATATTTTCTTAGTGCAACATCCTCCCTATGTATTAATGGAATCTTATTGATTCCAATGGGGCATTTTCCTTGGTACATAAGGTGCAATTGTTTAAGGTTTAGTAAACTTTTATGGGGATACATGTCATAATAGCATCAATAATTGGACTGAGTTAATTTACTATTGTTTGCTGCTAGATTATGCAGTAGTAATTAGACAAACACAATTACAAAGGAAAGGAAATATACATTATAGAGTGCATTAAGAACAATTTTATCACATAAGAGGCTGCATGATTTATTACTTACTTCAGATAACATGACTGTGTGTTTTCTTTCCAGTGCCTCACTGCTTCATTCAAGAAATCTAAATGGTTGCATCCATTAAGATAGTGTTTCTCAAATCTGTCCTCAAGGACCACTGACAGGGCAGGATTTAAGTATTTACTGGCTTGAGAACTGGAATGTTTTTCAGAGGCCCAGTTATTAACTCATCTGTATTCAAATGGGGGAAATCCTAAAAGACGCAGTAACCTTTTATTTTGACTTTATTTATTCTGCTAGGAAAAAAAACAGGTAGTATGACAAAGGGGGGTAGGAAACGGTATAAAAAAGTTAAATATTAAAATATATTTAAAAAGTACAGGGCATATTATTTAATTTATTCTGCCTTTGAAGACAAAATAAAGTCAATATAAAGTCAATATAAAAGTTTATTGTCTCTTTAACCCCATCTACCCTGCATTTCAGTTAGCAGTGGGAGGCAGGAGAAAGGTGTGCGTAGATACATGGGTGACACAACTATTGCAGGGGTTTGCAATACTTCTGTTGTCTGTAAGAAAAGGCTTTGCTAAGTCCTATGACTGAAGGATTGGTCTGAAAACTGATCCCCTGGGCTGGCAGGGAACTGGATGTACCATAGAAGTTAGATGAGTTGCATGCAGAGCTTCATACCCATCCAGAGTCATGCTTACAAGTTCGTCCATAGAAGGTTATGGGTGACTGCAGGAAACACCTGCTCATGATTTGGAACTGCAAAACATGAAGCCATGCAGTGAAGAGTCTACTGTGAGATCAGCAAGAGATCGTCATGGGTCACTTTTCTGACCCCCATTAATAATAATAATAATAATAACTAGTATTTATATAGCGCCTTTCTCCCAGTGGGACTCAAAGCGCTTTCAGCGCACGCTCTCGGAATTAACCAAATCGGCAGCTGAAATAATAGATGTTATTATTACCCAATTAATGGTACTCATTTATCGACCTCGGAAGGATGAAAGGTTGAGTTGACCCTGCTGGGATTTGAACCTGCAACCTTGCGGTTGGAATAGGCTCCTTAGTCAGGGACTTTACCACTGAACTATCCTTGGCTAATCCACTGGGGCTTCCCTGAGGAGCAAACTCACCCGTAGGGCAGCTATAATGTTAAAGCTTCCCTTATAAATAAAACACGAAAACTGGAAATTGGGAAAATAAATACTACATATTATATTGTTAGTAAAGCTTACATTTGGTGTATTTTTACTTTAATTTTCCATATGCTGTTATTTCAACTGTTTAAGGATCAGAGGGGTGAGCAATGCATTGCTTTGCAATGTGTGCACACCTCTCTGTTCCTTAAAGGGTTAAAAAAAGGAGGGATGTATTTCTTTTCTCCACTCTAAACCCCTTTTAACCCCTTTATTGAAACTACTGCTCTTAACCTATCATATTCTGAGGCTGGTGTACAGTGAGTAACTAGTCATTGAAGGGCCCCAGTGCAAAATCACTTTTGGCCCCCACATGACATGACACAAATATTTTCACTAGATCCTTTTGGACCCTGGTGCAGATGGGACTTCCTGGGGTGCTGGACCCCGGTGCAACTGCACCCTCTACATTCCCTTTAGTTGCTTCCCTGCTGATGTGCAAGGACGAGGTGGAAGGATTTCAGGACAAACCAACTGCACCATAGGTAAGAAGTAAAAATTCTCCTTAATGCAAATGAGACTTTTAACCTTCTGAATTCTAGTGATGACTCAAAAACATTGCAAAGCAATGAGTTGTAGACCCCTACAGAATCCAAGGAATGCCCCAGAGTTTTTTGTAAAGGCTTGCAGGCTCAGTAGCATGGTAAATAGAGCTTGTTGTAATGATAACCCACATAAATGCCACCAGGAAGGGAAGCGTGAACGCGTTCCCTGGGGCAACTGGGAGGGAGGTGGGAAGTCCTGCGGCGTTATGCCACACATAAAGGGTGCCGCAGAAAGGGGAAGCGCACGATTTTGTATCTCCAATAGTAGGTGCGTAAAATTAAAAAAAACAAACAATGCTAATCTACTTTTACTAATTAAAACCCATGCAGAAAATGTTTTATAATGTGAATGTTCCCCTTTAAAGTGGAACTGTTGCTATGAAACAAATATGTGTTTTTGAAAGAACCTATGTTTTTGTTAGCCATTTTTTTATTTAACAAAATAATTTATGCTACATATAGCTTGATGTATTTGTTACTGTATGTAAATATGCTAGTATTTCCTGATAAGTTGTGGCAGTTGGGATGTGGAGCAGTGCGGCAGGACCTGCCAGATTTGCATTAACATTAATTGATATCTAGCCAATAAGATCGCTCCAGTTTACAGGCAGAAAGCCTCCATCATTGGAGAAGGCTGGAGAGAGGGAGGGGAGCATAGGCAGAGTTACAGACTGCGGGTATTGAGCTGTACCCACAGTCTATCCGGAAGTAGGGTCAGTGCAATATTTATTCCTTCTATTTTGCCCAAAGAACATTTAAAAATACGAAATTTATGAAATACCCAACATAATCGCTATATAAACTAACATTTAAGAGCAACTTGTATAGGGGTGATAGATCCCCTTTAAACCCTTTAATTCCAGAGAGGTCTCTAATGCATTGCTTCATAACATATTGGAGACCTCTCTAGCGTTCAAAGGGTTAAAAACCAAATTTAATTGAACATGAATTTGTATTAGTCCCCTTTGGGGTAGTTGTTTACACCATAATAACTCCAGTTTTCTTTTGTCAATGTGGGCCTTTATTCCTCTTTAAATATTTATGAGTCCCACATAACTTTCTAAGACTCATACTTGGCATGAATACATTTATATATTTCTATAAAAACTGCATACCATCTGCACTGTCTGCACATTTCCATAATCTCGGTGGAATAAACACATTTTTAAAACATTCTATTCATCTGGTAACCTATTGCTTTGGCATATCTAGATCTCTTGAAACAGGAACGAGGACAATGCTTTTACAGCATGATACAAATAGAGTTAGAATGTCTTTAGTGTCAAATATGAAACACCTTTACAGACAAAGGGTAAATGTCATAATCAGATTTCATTTTATATATGGCAATTCCTATATAGTCCTGGATTTAGTTTTCTCTAGATCTATGCAAAAAAAATGTAAAATTATTTTTATAAGTTTTCTTTCTCATTTTTATGTATATCTATAAGACTCTATCAGATCTAAATTGCTGCTTAACCCCTCAGGTGCTAACAATGTCATCAGAGAATGACTTCACTTGTGTTAGAGATGCCTTTAGTGTTTAAGATTGGGCTAAAAGGTTTTTTATTTAACTGGATTGATTAATTAATTAATGGCATCTTTTCGCCTAACTCACAATCCTAGAAAACATTGGATCAGTTCAGCAACCTAAAGAGGAACAATTCTGGGACAACTAACTGCATCACTGGGGACAATTAAATGCCCTATCAATTTAAATAGGATATTTAACCCTTTGAGTGCCAGAGGTACTCAAAAGGTTAAATCCTTCATTGCAAGAGATCTTTCCAATGTAGAGACCTCTCAAGCATTCAAGGGGGTTAAAAAAGCCACATTTTTTTAATGAATGGGATTTTTTTGAGAACTTTTATTTGTCCTCTACATTGTTCTAGAATTGTTCCTCTTTAACTTATTGAATAAGTCCCCAACTGCTAGTGAGCAGCCATTTCTACAATATAAAGGTCCAACCCATGACAGAGCAAACAACTCTTGCTTAGCTCTCTGAGGCTGATGTACTAAGATAACTGGTGTAATTCTGGAGCAAAACATCTGAACCACAGAAGAGAAATTACATTTCCTCAAATTCCCATTAATTTTATTTAGAGTTACAATCCATCCTTATTTTCCCTTTCTTTTTTCGGGTTCTTAAGAATTTGTAATTGTCTTATAAAGTTTCCCATACATACTCGCTACCGCCAGGATGGACCTTATATAATTATTTGCCTACTATGTCAGCACACCTCTTTCTGTGGACATGTGACAATAATGTTTATTGATTTCACATGGTTTTAATGGTTTTAATGAAAATATAGCTACTCACATTAAAACCACTGTTGTGAATATGTAGTAGGGATGGGTGAAAATTTTCTCCTCAAACTGAAATTGGCGAATAATGGCACTTTATGCTTCGTGAAAATTTTCCCGCGAAAAATGCAGTTTTTCTGCTTTTTCCCACCTTTTCCGCCCATTGAAATCAATGGGAAGGAAAATATTTCTACATCACAAAAAAGTTTTCTATAGCCATATAAGAGGCTGTCAGGCTCTTACAGCAGCCATTCTGTGTTTGTGAGAGAAGAGAGCAGCATGTTTTTGAGCTAGAGAAGGTAGGCAAATAAAGGGGCATTGAAGCTTAGTTTAGGGAGTCATTTAGGTAGGACATTTGTTCTCTGTATTAGGGGAGTCTGGGGGCACTCTAGTTGATAAGAAGAGAGGAAGGAAGTTGACCCCCAAATACTCCAAAATTCCATGTGACTGACTGGCAAGACACAGGGTGCTAGGGACCTATTTCCTTGCTGATCTTGCTGTTATTATCTCTGTTCTGGGTGGGGAAGTCTGGGGAAAGACGTTGATTTTGTTTTTCAGTTATAATTTTTTTTTGGACAGGCTGTGATAAGACAACAGAGTGGGCAACGTAAAAAAAAAAATACAAAAATAAATAAAAAGAAAATAAAAAAATAAAAAAGAATAAAAAAAGAATTATCTTAGGTGACAGTGACAGACAGCTGACTGGGTTTAGGCAAGGCATCATACAGCTGCATCAGTTGTGTTGTGTACCGTACACTAAAAGAACACAGTGTAGTTGTGTAATGTCCAGCAAATGCACAAGGGGAAGGGGGAGGGGTGGAGCAGTGTAGGGACTTGAGAGTAAAGTAGTAGTTCAAAAACTGACTGCAGCAATGATTGCTACAGTGTATGCAATCAATGATGATGATCTCTCTACTCCAATGGAGGATGCAGTTTGTCAAGGTCCCAGCAAAACTAGTTCCAGCACTACCAGTGCCAGTAGAAATAAAGAACTATATAAGAAGAACACTGAAGATGACAGCAAGTTGCATTCAAGTGTTGATGATGCTGACAATAGCATAATAGAGAAAGGTGTAGCAGCTGAACCGCCTGCTGCATCAGACAGTGAGACATACATGCACCAAAACACCCATCCTCAAAGTAGTAGGGAACTTTGTTACAGTAAAAGTGAAAAGAAATTGTTTGAGATCTCCAACTGTCAGGGGATGCTGATGCTGCTGAGGATGACCTAATGATGACGCAGATCTAGAATATATCACTCCAGCATCCTCCTCTTGTTCAGATACAGATGAGGTTGAGAGTGAGGATGGTGACAGGGCTATAAGATTAGCAGAAAGTCAAAGCCTGGATCTTCCACCACTTTTAAGGAGCACTGTACCTGTCTATAAAATGTTTGAGAAAGCCATTGGAAAGTCTGACCCTGGACAAGCACAGATGTCAAAAAGCACAGTCGCCCTATGAGTCATCATCGGCATCATCACCTCTTCAAAGTCCAAGTCCCGCTCAGCCACACACACCTGTAGTGTCCTCTATATTGACAATTCAAAAATAGTAACACTATATAAATACCTTATTTAAATATATGGTAACTAGTTGAACAGCCCGTTACACGGGCCACAGTGCCTCTGGCAGCCGGTTGCGGGGCAGTCACGCGCAGTAGAGACTGCCCGCGCAACTGCTGATACAGAGCTGGACGCTCCTTCGGAGCGCCCAGCTCTGTATCAGCCGCAGCACGGGCAGTCTGTACTGCGCATGACTGCCACGCGCGCAGCAGTGTCTACTGCACATGTCGGGCGTTACACACAACTTAGCGAATTATTATATAGGATTAGTATTTTCCCCAGTGGTACATCTGATTATTTACCTTGAATTTCCCCAGTTCCTTTTAATACATAAGTCTCACTATATGGAGAAATGTATATAAAGTGTTTCTTTCCTTGAAGAAGCAGTAAGGAGATGTAACATGGTCTTAGATGATTTACAGTGGGATGAATTAACACATTCTTCAGTGAAGCTTTACTGGCACCAGTGGCAGCACTTCAGGTTATGGACTACAATGTATGGTCACTGTAGTGCATACAAGCAGACCAGCAAGCCCCTTATGCCAGTTCCATAGATTGTGCATGTAATGGCATATATTCCATTTCTTCTACACTGTGTTTAATACAATATGTTAATCAAAGGGTGTAGAGAAGGGAACTCTCAGAAACATCTACAGACGGTCACATTGTCCACACCTTGAGGAGGATTTGGGGCATACAAAGCTTAGTAAATTGAAGCTAATATGTGGTGGGGACTACAAATCTATGCCAGTGTCTGATTTAGAGTGGAATCTCTGTCTTACATTTACCACAGCCTTGCCTTAATCCCTGCTCAAAATGTACTAAGCAGGACGGGAGCATTTCTGGAGTAAACCCACTGCACCATAGGGGACAAACTTTCTATTGCATTTAATGGGGCTTTTAACCCATTGAATGCTAAATGGGTCTCTACTGCATGGCCGACCTCTCCAGCATTTAAAGGGATAGTAATGTTTGTTATAAAGTAGTTGCAGAGTCTTTATAGTAAATGTAACACATTGCGCTATGTTTATCTACTTACTTTTGTGTAGTTCAAAAGAATGGAGAAAGATTCCCCTCCCGCCCCTTCTGCCACCCCCCACTGAATCTGAAATCTTGTCCCGGGAAAGGACAGATGCAGCGAGGGACACACTTCTGTCAGTAAGTATAAGGAAAGCCCTGCCCCCCCTTGATGAAAGAGGGCAGGATTTTCCTTTGCTTACTGAAGATTGTCCCGCGCTGCATCCTTCCAGACCAGCCTGCAGATTAAGTGTGACATGGCCAGAAGGGGTGGTGGGGGGGATCTTTCTCCACTTAATATCCTTTGAAATACAAAAAATTTAGTAGATAGACGTAGTGCAATGTGCTACATTTACTATAAAGAAGACTCGCCAAACCACATTATAACAAACACTACTGCCCCTTCAAGGGGTTAAAAGCCACATTTAAAGAAATGGGAATTTTGGGAATTTGTATTTGTCTTCTAAGGTACAGTTGGTTTGACTCAAAATTGATCTATTTCTTCCTAATACATGAATCAGACTATTACTGTATGACATCTTCTGGTTGATGTATTTTTGTTGCTCAGTAGGGCATGAACAGATGCATATAATTACTGCACATCAGACGTAAAGTACCGTTGGTCTTCCCATGTGGAATGTCCCGCTAACACTGATTTCTGGGTATTTTCCTGTCTGTTACACTAACGATAGTCACTTAGGGCCCTGTGTTCAGAAGAAAAGGGGATTAATTCAGGGATAAACCAACTGCATAAAAATGTACAAATAAAAAAATCCTACACGTTCATCAAAGTAAATGGCACTTTTAACAAGTTTGAATGCTAGAGAGTTCTCCAACAAATTGCAGAGCAAATGTGTCAGGGACCAATCCAGAATTCAAGGAGTTAAAATTCTCATTTAAAGGGCCAGAGAAGGGTCAATAAAACCCCAGGATGTGCTCCCAGAGATCCCATATGGCATAAAGCACAGGTTCTCTCTCATTTACAGTGGAGATCACTGAGATCTGCAGTGCTGGGTGATATCAGTGCCTTACTTAGCACTCATGAAGACTTCTCAGCTCCCCACAGAAGCCCCATCATCAATGAACTTCTAGGTGCCTGTTCCCATGAGCTCCAAGTAAGGAGCTGACATCACCCAATTGTACAGACTGAGAGAGAACCGAAGAGTTATGAGCTATGGGAACTCTGTTCCTACAGCTCTGAGGGGTTTAAAGGGATAGTAATACTTCATTTTATCTTTATTTTATTTTGTAGACATTAAAAAAACATGAAGAACGATATAAGTCTTATCTCTGGTTTGAGAGATATTCACAAGGAAAGTTTCCCCCCGCCCCTTTTACCTAGTGTAAGCCATCTCTTCTCAGATGTGGAATGCAGTCCATAGACCAGACAGATGACAGAAGGGGACAATCTTCTTCCTATGAGAACAATGAAAGCCCTGCCTTCCTTGACAAGTTTTTCAGGTTTTTCCCTTATCTTAATTGAAGATCATCCCTCTCTGCAATCTACCTTGGCACCTCCCTTCTGCTCTGGCTGAGTAGTGTTACATCAGTAAAAGGGGCAGGAGGGGGATGTTTTGTCATTGAATTACTCTAGAACTACAACTCTGACAGAATTGAAATAACACTCTTCAAAGTCCAAATACTAAGATGATTAATTAGAGCTGCTTTTATTATGAAACATTACTATCCCTTTAAGAGAACACTAGCACCAAAAGGATCTGGGGATATACACACAAAAATAACTCTTACCTATGCTTTCTGGGGGGTCTCATCCCTGCCATTTCCAGGACTCTCATTACAAAAGTAATCCCGATAGGTGTCTCAGAAGTGATAGTGTTTTATTGTCTGTTAATGAGCTTGAAAGAGATGAGAAGTGGATACTAATCTACTAACTAGTTGTGCACAAACAAATCCATTACTAATATAGCGATAGGTAATACTTATATTATGCTCAATAAGGCCGCAGTATTCAGGAAGGTATTCTGCAGGTGTCCCTGCACAGATCAGCTCTGTGCACCTGCACTGTCAGCAACTTCCGTTACCTTAAGGTAATGGAAGTAAGTCACCACCAATCTGGGCAGTACACGGGACAGACAACGCAGACTCAGATGTACCTTATCTCTAAGATGTCTGTGCTATTGTCCACTGGTGGCTGCAAAAGAAGTTTATTTTCCTGAATACAGCAGACTTATTGAGCATAATATAAGTATAGCTTTACCTATTGCTATATTAGTAATTAATTCGGGGGCAATGTTATGAGGCTGAAAGTTCCACTTTAAATAAACTGTGTCTAAGGTAGTCTACGCATGCATTAACCCTTTGAGTGCTGGTGGGATGCACAACGCATTGCTTTGCAATATGTTGCACACCCTACTGACACTCAAAGGGTTATAATGCAAAAGCAAGATTTGATTTGGGGTATCTAACATAAAACATATACTAGATGAAGTACTCGATTTTTAAAATTCAATGATCCATTTTCATTTTTTTGGTGTTAGTGTCTCTTTAAAAGGGACTTTTTGTGACCCTATATTGTCTGTCTAAAATCAATAGGCATTATTTTTGCCCCTCTGGTGCAGCTGGTTTTCTCTAGGATTACTTCAGTTTTCTTTTGAACAGAATGAAGTAATTCTGGTGTAACCCAACTACACCACAGGGGACAGATACACTTCCTATTGATTTAAAGAGGCTTTTACCCAACTGAAAGCTTGAGAGTTCTCCATCCTTTAAATCAATGGAAAACTTTGCCCTGGATCTACTACAATTTTACTTTGAACATAATACCCTTAACCATGTATCGATATCAAAAGGTGTTAATTATCACGTGATTAAGAGCAATGAATGGATCATATAATCTACTTTCCGCACTACTGGACAGAATTTCTGCCTATAACTATAGTATCGTGCAATGCTATAGTGCTGCATTATTGGTGACTGTGATGCCTTTTAGAAAATCTATAGTCTTGGTGGTAAACTCTAAACATTGATCTCTTTTAGATCTTATCACTTTGTGACATTCATTATTACTTTACCAGGAAAAGATGCCCAGTACAGGTGCAAGGTATTTGGCTCCCAAGAGTTCTGACTTGTGCTTCTCTACTCCCATATTAGTTTTTATAATTTCTCTCATTCTCTTTTATCCCTTTCTCCTCCCTCTCTCTCCTCCCATTCCATTGTTTCTCTTATGGTCATTCTCTTTCCATCCGTTCACCTCTTCTTACATGTATAGCAAAGTGTACAGATTACTGATAAAGGAGTCCTCCCCCAATTACAGGGTTTACTTTTAAATGGTCTCACACAAAAGAGCAGATACAGTTACCAGGTCACCCTGTTCAACATGGCGACCTGACAATCTCGCCCTGCATGACAGCGCAAGATTGTCATGTTGCTTACTGTAAGGTCGCATCCTATAATGTACTGTAATGTAATCTTGCACAGCGCTGCGCAAAACAAAAAAAAGAAAAAACTGCAATGCACTGAACTTACATGGAAAACTTTAATTATTCAGACCACGCTGGGGGGACATCAAGATTCTTCTGACACCTCTTCCCTCCCTTGAACAGCGCTGCACCAGTTCACTTTCCCCGTTCCGCCTGTCATTCTGGGCTATCTCTCTCTCCCTGCTCTGCCTGTCATTCTATGGGCAACCCACGGACCACCATTTTGCATGTCTATCATGTCTGGGGTTCTTACAGGCAAAATGGGGGTTGCTAGTGTGGCCATACCACTAGGCTGATGCTAATTTCATTCTCCCTCACAGGGCACTGATACAGGGAAAACACATAGTTGGGATCTGTCCAGTAGGGAGTTTCCTGGTATGGGAACTGACTTCTTGTGTAGAGTCAACTCCGGGGCACATCATTTTACTTGATGGTTGGAAAGTCTTGCACTCTTTTTTCCAAGGAGAGGGGTAGATCCCTCATCCTATTGCCTCACATTTTCTGGGCAGGGGAAGGGCAGGATCTTTCTACTTCTTTTCATTCAGGTCTTCCTCCTTGTGCTACATGAGAGCAGGCTCTTTCTCAGCCTTCTTGATTGCAGCCATTCCACTGATAAGCCTTGCAATCTGATTTTTTTTATTTCTCTTTTCTGACAGCACGGAGCATGACGTAACATTATTACAGCTCCGGTGCAACTTGATGTGATACAACTGGGGCAGCATGCAACCTTTTACTATTCGACATGAGAATCTTGCTCTGTCATGCAGTACGAAATTCTTATGTCGACATTTTTAGTATGGCGACATGGCAACTGATTCTTATGGTGGCACGCTCTTTTGCTTGCAACCTTTTAAAAGGATACCCAGTTATAGTGCCCTAGGTGAATTCTTAGTTTTGCCTTATAGTTGTGCTACTCTAAAGATGTCATAAACATGTTTTTAGATATTACATAAGGCACTTTGGGTTTTGAAATCATTACAACACCTCAAAATGTTTTTTTTCCCCTGACTAGTAACAAAAGGCCATATTCAGTGACGTAAATATGTTCAATTCTGAAGTAAACCAGGGGACAAATGAACATACTAGAGAAGTCCCCAGTGCATTTCGGGAATTGTAGCTGTTCCCTGTGGTACCGCTAGCTCACCCCAGAATGTCACCTCTTTAGATCACTAAATACAGGCAACCATAGTACTAGGCAATATTAAACATCAGGAACAATTTGGTATGTAGCAGAACATGCAAAATTAATCCTAAAACATAGACAAATGAAATTCCCCAAAGTACAATCACATTTACAGCTTTCCTAAACACTCAATTGATAGTCTATTTATTTTGCCAATTGTTTTTTAACCTAATGCAACATATTGAAGTACTGTAAGAAAAAAACAACAACTCACTGGAACCAACAAATCATTAAGTAATCTGAAAGGACAAATAATAGTCAATTCATTGGCACTGCCATGAACATTTATTGGGAAACATATATGTTAAGGATGACTACAAATATGGTGCAGTATGTTAAAGTGTAAATTTGTTATCTTCATGGGATGTGTCCTACATGCAGCCAGTGGGCCAAATGTGACCTGATGATCATAGTGTGTGGCCTGCCTGAGATTTTTTTTAGCTGATGAGCGAGCACACATGAACTAGTAGCCCAGTAAGACCTAATCAACTGTCTGTCAGTAAAGTACACTTCTGAACAGATGTCTGTTGAATATCACTATTGTTATTGGCTTGATCAACATATAAATAAATCCATATTCTTGAATAGCTGACAGGCTATAAAGTACCGTTTTCATTAAAAAAAGACCAGTATATAGAAACATAGTTGATGAGGCTGAAAAGAGACGTGTCCATCAAGTGCAGCACATACTATATCACCCCTGTTGATCCAGAGGAAGGCAAAAACAAAAAAAAAAATTTTGAAGCCTTTTAACACTTTGAGTGCCAGAAAGGTATCCATTGCATTGCACTGCATTAGATACCTCCCTGGCAAGCAAAGAGTTAAGCCAATTAAGCCCCAAGTGGGTAAAAAATTTCTTCTTGACTAAAATGGCAGTCAGATATTTCCCTGGATTAACATCTTATCTGCTTTGAAGCCAGCTGTCATATTTCTCAATTTTGTTCTGTGCTAGATAGGTGTCCATTACTTTTTTAAGCAATTACAGTATCTGCAAGCACAGCATCCAGGGCAAATAATGCCATTATTTTACTGCCCGTACAGTAAAAAAATCCCTGACTTTGTTTTAGTCAAAACCACCTTTCCTCTAGTCTTAATGGACCTCTTAGAGTAACTGGCTCTTTGGAGAGTTATTTGTATTGACCTCAACTATATTTGTAAATGGTATTCATATTAACCCTAGATGTCTCTTCTCTAATTTAAACAAAACCAGCTTGGCTAGTCTCTCTTTATAACTCAAATCCTCCAATCCCTTCATCAGTTTTGTTGAACGTCTCTGCACGTTTTCCAGTTCAATAATATATATTTTTAGAACTGGTCCCCAAAACTGTACTTCATATTCTGCTTGAGGCCTTACCAAGGATTTATATACAGGTAGAATGATATTTGCATCACGTATGTATACCCCTTTTTATTCAGGATAGTACCCATTTGCTCTTGCAGTAGCTGAGTGCACATGAAGCCAGCTCTGATTAAATGGCAGTCTTGATGGCTGTATCTGAACCAATAGATCTCATCCACGGTATGGGCTGTGTTGCATGAAGCCGGTTACTGATCAAACGGTGGTTACCGTATCAGAGGTTTCATCCAATACACTCTAATTTTGATTACTCTCTTTAGATTAGAGACCAGTGTAAATTGCTCTATTATTGAACAATACAGTGTTTAGATAGTTTTGATTTCTGGCCCTGACCTTAGATGACCTCATTAGACTTATGGGGCTTACTAACTCTGTGTTTATTATATTTTATCAGTTATTAATGATACTGTAACTATCTAGTTATTGAATAATCACAATTAACTAGTTCTAACTTTAGGCTTATTTTCATTGTGTAGATCACATTGCATGAAGCCGGTTACTGATTTAACCGCAATTACCGTATAAGAGCTAAGAGGCTTCATCCATGTTTGAATTATTCTCATACTGCCTGACTAGTTTAACACAGTGTTTAGTTAGCTCTTTTTTCAGGCTCTGTTCTCAGATAACCCTATCAAATGGGTCTAACCTGCTCCGAGTTTACAATCTCATTATTTCCTATCAATAACTTGGTATATATATCTGTTGTATCACTGTGCATGAAGCCGGCTCTGATTAAAAGACAGAATTTTTAGCGATATCAGAAATAATAAGCTTCATCTACAGAGTAGATTTGAAACAGATGTCTTTTAATAATTTGCCCATTTTTTTTATTCTAGAATATTATTAATAAAGGTTACGTTTTATTTATCTCATGCTTATTTTGGACTCCCAAGAGACTATTTATGGGGTGCTGTTTTTGAGTGCTCATGTTAGCAGGGTTCTTTCTTCTCTCTCATATTTAATCAATTATTTACCTTGTGAGCACCTAAACCTCTTCATATGCTTTAGTCTGTGAGGGTTTTTTGTTATATATTGGGTGTGCACCAGCTTTTTCATTTATTCAGTAGCTGAATGACCATGCAAACTGCTGTGGTCTATTGTCTATCAGTACTCCTAAATTTTTCTCTAATGAGGATTCCCCAAGTAGTTTCCCATTTAGTGTATATGTAGCTTCCTAGGGTGTTAAATGAATCTATTACCCTTTCCATAACCTAGTACTTAAACACTTTACTTCTGAATCTTCCACCCACTAACTTTATGTCATGCACTATTGTTCTATTATTTCACTTTTACTGAACTTTTCTTTGCAGAGCTTTATTAAATATTTTAATACATTTAATGTTTTTTTTTATCATAGCCCCCTTTACCTTCTCTCTTCCAAGCTATACATATGACGTTATTTGAATCCATCCTGGCAAATTTTGTCATGAATGCCTTGCCCTATTTTAATGTATTTTCTTTGAATTTCCTCCAATGTATTAATGTTTTTATAGAGATGTGGGGAGAGATTCACAAAGGGGCAATGATATGCGATGTGTACCTGAAGATGTGTGGCAAGCACATCGCCTTAGTGGTGGAGACACACATCTCCATATGCACTAAGAATTCAGGATGCAAGGGGTGGGGCTTATCCTCATTAGTAAGGAGGGCTGTCGAACTGCTGGTCTTGTAAAAGGGATGTCCTTCCTTATACATTGCCAAAAATCTGACAACCCTGAAGTCTGTGAGCATTATCTCTGCTTACCCACTGGGTGAAAGGAGAGGATGTGCTCAGATTTCAGCACCACAAACCCTTTCTGTGGCATAGTGATGGGCATTGCGTATCCCTGTAGCACTGAAAGAGTTAAAAGCTGCATTATGAAAGGAAATTCCTTTTGCGTTTCCCTCGTGTACCTGTGTACAATAATTTTCATCATGTTTTGGACTGGATAAATCTGCCATCTTTAGCTGCCAAAAAGGAATGGGTGTATGAATATCACTGCTCCAAAGGTCACCAAACAAATATGCATCCCCTCCGTGTGTCACTCACTGCACGACAATTACCATATGTAAAATGAAAGGATACAGAACACAATGTGATCTGTATATACACAAAATCATACAAAGTCTTCCAGTATATTGAATTATTATGTTCTCCAGATGACACACACTGTGATAAACTTCTTGTGACCTGCTGTAACATATATGCAGATTATGTAAGGCTGCCTTCACTTTGTCTATTGCTGGTGTACAAAAAGCCCTGATGCCAGAGGAGGACGCTTTTGGCGAAGCATCTGCTGCCTTCTGCTCACCAATGCCAGCCTATACAGTGTGTCTGGCGTTGTGAGGTGATTTGACTTTGCCAAGTGGTGCAGCACATTTCTTTGCCTGCCCCTCACCCTTTCACCCTTCCCTGTCACTCGCCATCCATTCAATCATTAAGTATACCCCTTCCACAGTCCCCTTTGCCTTTATTCCCCCCTACCACCTCCATTTCTCCATCCAATACACCTGTCTTCTTGCTACTATTAATAGGAATTATGCCATTTACAGGATGTGTTAGAGTGGGAGAAGATGGAGCTTTAACCATTTGAGTGCCAGAGGAGTTTACAAAACATTATGATTAAGAAGATAAAATGCAGGCTGGCAGATTTAATTCAAGTGTATTTTCATCCTTAACCCATGATTCTCCCTCAATTTTACATGGCCAAAAGTAAATGGACAAATAAAATAATTTTAAATAATGTAATGATATTTAGTACTTTGTTGCAGATCCTTTTACATTTGATGACTTCCTGAAGTCTGTGACCCATAGATGTTGGTTATTTTCCCTGGTGATACTCTGACAGGCCTGCATTGCAACCATCTACAGTTTCTGTCTATTTGTAGTCATTTTTCCCTTGGTCTTGTCTCCAGCAAGTGAAATGTATGCTCAGTTGGATTCAGGATTGGTAATTGACTTGGCCAGGTAAGAACATTCCACTTTTTTAGCTCTGAAAAGGCCCTTTGTTGATTTAGCAGTTTCCATGGAATAATTTACATGTCACAAGGTGAAATGCCTTCCAATGAGTTTTGAGGCATTTAGTTGGATCTGAACAGTTAAGATGTTTCTGTACCCTACAGAATTCATGATGGGTCAGAAGTCACATCATGAATAAAGACAAGTGAGCCAGTTCTAGTAGCAGCCATACATGCCCAAGCCATAACACTACCTCCATCAAGTTTCACGGATGAGATGGTAAGCTTTGGATCATGTGCAGTTTCACCATATTTTCCACTAACCCATCACTCCTCTGGTACAGGTTAATCTTCATCTCATCTGTCCATAAGACTTTGTTCCACAGCTTTACAGTTTTTTAATGTAGTTTTTAGCAAACTGTAACCTGGCCTTTCTGTTCTTGAAGCTTACCATTGGTTTGCATCTTGTAGTAAGCCCTTTGTGGGTATCCTGGTGTAGTCTTCTCTTTATGGTATTTTTGATACTTCTGTGCATATATCCTGGAGAATGTTCTTTAACTGTTCACAATAGCATTATTTTGTCATCCACTACAGTGGTCTTCAGTGGTCTACCAGGCCGTTTGCTATTGCTGAGCTCACCTGTGCATTCCTGTTTCACACAGTTGATATTGACACAACTAATGTTTGCCTATGTGTCTGCTTGATTTATTCCAGTTTTTCAGTGTCATGATGGCCTGATATTCTGGCATTGACACATTTTTGCTCCTTTTGTTGTGAGAGAACAGTAACAGACCAAATGTAAATGCCACACCTAAGAATACCTCTAGACCTTTTGTTAGCTGTCTTGTGCATGAACTAATGATGCAATGGCACACACCTGGCCAAGAAACATCTGAGCAGCCAATTGTCTAATTACCCCCCCCCTTAAAATGAAGGGACTATGTATAAAAAGGGCTATAATGTTTACATGGTTCCTGGTTTATAAATGTAAATACCCTCAAATTAAAGCAGACAGTCTGCACTTTATCCTCTTAGTCATTGCTTCATTTCAAATCCAATGTGCTGGTGTACAGAGCCAGAAAAACAAAAAATGTGTCACTGTCCAAATACTTATGGATTGTACTGTATATTTAGTATTCTTATTTAGAACAGAGTAAGTGGTATATGAAACTCAGGCATATATGTTTTTATATGGTTCATGCATTGCTACAGTATTCCAGCCATGGGGCCTATATCTCATGAAGTGTCTAAGATCATGATATAGTTTTTCTAGTGTCAACACTTGTCAGTCCTAGCAATGCAATCTAGTTTTGAAGGAAAGCGTGTCTGTTTTCAGCTAATATGCAAATTTTATCTGTGAATAAAATGCAAAAGTACAGTTTGGTTTTATAGGGGGTTGAGAAATATTCAACAGAATATAACAAGGGGACTGCTGTAATTCTGTTTCTCATATGGATTCCCTTTTTGACTACATTAATGACCAATAGGCATTGCTCAATGAGCAATCACACCATATATGCAATAATTATTCTGTTTGAGCATTGCTTTCCCAACACAAAAGGGAGACATTGGTTAATAATTTTTTAGTGTGTTTTGAAGGCTAGTATGTTCCTGAAGGCTAGTATTTTCCTGAAGGCTTCTATGTTACTGAAGGCTAGTATTTTCCTGAAGGCTAGTATGTTCCTGAAGGCTAGTATTTTCCTGAAGGCTAGTATTTTCCTGAAGGCTAGTATGTTCCTGAAGGCTAGTATGTTCATGAAGGCATTTCGACCAAGTTTGGTCAGAGATTCCTGTGTGTGTATCTTTTTCCCATTTTGTTTTTTTCTGAAGAGACATGTTACATGATATGGATATATTCCTTTTAAAACCATCTTTAGTTTTAAAGTAACTTATTTTTGGACTTGTGATAGGAGAGAAAAATGTAGACATGTCACTATTTTAAATATTCATTAAACTCTAGACTTATGTTGTCTTGTATCATCAGAAAGGGTGGTGTTTTACCATTTTAGAAAGATGGGTAGCTAGCTAGTAGCTTATTATTAGTCATCCAGCTACAGAAGGCAGCCTTAGGCTTCGTTTTTTAATAATGAGCCAAATATACAGTTATATACAATCTCTCATGTGCCTCTTCTTCTCCCAAAATAAATCCTTTCTTAATTTTCCATATCTCCTCCATGCCTGTTTTGTACACCCTCATACCACTTCCTTTTCCCCAGTGCCATTATTCTTCTTATGTTAGTCTAACAACTATTGAAGGTTTACAGATTCTCCATTTAACCTGTGCAAATTTTTGGTGCATGTGCTCTATAATAGGCCTGGACGTGTGTAGATTTAAATGTTTGTGATTTTTGTTGCTTTGCTCTAAGCATAGAAACATGGGTCTTATGTAGAAAAGAAAGAAGGAGCAATTCTGTAGCATGCCAACTGTACCACTGGAAATTATCATTTCCATCTAATTTCATGTGAATTTTAACCCCTTGAATGCTAGAGATGTCTCCACCACAGTCAGAATCAATGTTTTGGAGACTTGTTTAACAGTCAAGGCATTGAAATTAACTGGAATTTGGGGAATTTTTATTTCACCCCTATGGCAACTGGTTTGATCAATAACTGTTCCTATTTTCTTTTGTGCATAAGGGTCTATGAGTTACAAATGATCAATCATGTATGCCTATGACACCTATATAATGCTCTGACTTGTTCTGAAAAGGCTATCAGATAGATAGATAGATAGATAGATATACATTGATAGATACATAGATAGATACATAGATAGATACATAGATAAAATGATATAATTAAACTATTTCCTGCCTATATAGCTTTAGAATGCTATAAATAACAGTACTCAAGTGGCAGTAACAAAATAATTCCCAACCTTACAAACATGCATTATTGCTGCATGATTTTCAGTTTGAAAATTGATTGCTGCAATAAATTAATATAGATTTTGCTCTCTCTTCCGTACAGTCCAAATACAGTTTTGACAGCTAGAATAATGATTATGTAATTTGAATATACTTTAACGTGCTTTAAGTGTCCTTATTTGTGGGATGTATCAAAAGCCATCCTTACAAACTACTGAAAACAGAGAGCAATAACTCAGAACAGATTTTGACAGTAAGTGCCATGGATCAAAAAATAAACACAGTTGGCCAAATGGAAATAAATTGCACCTGAAAATCACAGGAGGAATAGGTATTAATACTGAATGAAAAAAGACCAAGACATGACAAAAACATGAGATATCAGGATCCATGAAGACAGGGCCAAAATCAAGGATTGTCCCTAGAAATCAGAGACAGTTGGCAACTATATTAGTGTACCCCCAAACAATAAAATAGTTGCCAAATGTCTCTGATTTCCAGAGACAATCCTTGATTTTGGACCTGTCTTCTTGGATCCTGATATCTCATGTTTTTGTCCCTGGCTTTAAACTTTAATTTCAGCTTTATAGTCTGTGCTTTTCTTTAAAATGTTAATAGGTTTTGTGTTTCACCATTTATTAACATTGCATACATATATATATATACATATATATATATATATATATATATATATATATATATATATATAATGTTATGGTATTTAGATGTGTGTAATGTCTTCTGTTCTACAAGTCCAGTTTAAAGGTATAGTAATACTTCATTATTACTATCCCCCATGTTGTAGCCCTTAAAATTCTGAATTCAACGATACCAGAGGCTTTCAAAGTTCCCTCTTTTTGGCTTTTCCCCGATGTCAGCGTTTTAGCTGAGAGCCGGGGAATCCGGTCAGTGAGCAAGCGGTGGCTCTGCAGGAGTTCTGAAATCGCGTTATAGAAACAGAAATGCTTCACTAAAATGGTCTTCTACATGTGCTTGGTTTGCAAGCACATGTAGAAGACCATTTTAGTGAAGGATTTCTGTTTCTATAGTGAGATCTCAGCACTGCTGCAGAGCTGCCGCCAGTCCCGGAACTGAATTCCCCTGCTTTCAGATAGAATGCTGATGTCAGGGGAGAGGGAACTTTGAAAACGGACATCTCTCAAACCATATAGATTTGAGAGATGCTGCTGGTATCGTTGAATTCAGAATTTTAAGGGCTACAACATGGGGGATAGTAATAATGAAGTATTACTATCCGTTTAAAGTCTTTTGTATGAGCTTTATTGTACAGTAAGCATGAACTGAGAGCAGATGTTGGTTTGGTATTTGTATCAGCTGTTAGTTTTCTTGGTAGAGTTTGGAAAATTCCTTATGATTCTGAAAGACAAATGCTAAGCTGAAAACACATACACACGCTACTGAATTAACATCTGGTAAGTTACTTACCAGAGTGAGCTAAAGGTGAAATAAACTCTCCACTGCCTATTTCATTGATGGAACATCTTCTTTTTTATGTCTTTGTTGACTTTTCACTACAAAGAATGAGAAATGAAGGGGAAGCAGGAATGGGTTGGATACAGAATGATGGAAGGGGATGTGTGCTGTGTGTGGAGGTTACACATTTATTTTGACAATGAATACAGTGATGCTTATCATTCACATAATGTTAATATAAAGTGGCCATATAGCATCTGAATATTAGTAATCATCCTACACTTAAAGCACCTAATTCTTAAGAAAAAATATATATTGTAGGGATTTTCCTATTGAGTAAGATAAGGGTACTCCCACTGCTGAGAGATTTATATTTCCAGAGTTATTACAGTTTAAACCCATATTTTTTACATTACCAGTGGTCAAATTCTAATTAGTTTTCCTGTTAGATTCTAATGGAGAGGAAAGTCAGAAAAGTCACATACACATACAAAAGAGACATACAGTTCTCCATAGAATGTGATAGAAATTGCCTGTCACTTCCTGTCAGTTAGAACTATCAGGAAGTAAAACATAGTAAATTCACTTCCTGATTATTTGAACGGTTATAAATTGTGAATAAAACATCTGACAGCAGTGAGAGTGACCTTGTTTTATTCAGCAGGAAATGCTCTATAAAATATGTGTTTGCTCCTTTAAAGTGTGTTTGCTCCTTTAAATAATCTCTTATTGTACTGGTGATTTTAGCTGTCAAAAATGGTATTTTGAGAATCTAGCAGAATATCCCAGAATGTCCAGGTTGATATAAGTTGAGTGTTTTTGTTTTGCTATGCTAAGGTATACTCCCCCATGTTCCTATTTTCCTATCCATATGGACCCTGTTTTTCAATTCAGCAAGAGATAATGCATAATCTCAATAGAACAATATATGAATTGAAGAGTTCATCTCCCTTTTCTGGTGAAATATTTTTTTTGTCATTGTTAAGGTTTCAATAGTTTTCAGATGCATTTTCTATTCAGTCGTATCATTTAGATCGAATTGTGTATTCAGAGATTCCATAGTAATAACTGACAAAATATAGTATATTATAGATGATTCGCATCAAGGTGCACTATTTATCATGCAAGCTGTGAGATTTAACAAGAACTTGATTGTCCTCAAAAAGATTACTATTAAACAAAGTGGACAATAACCTACCCACAAACTTTCCCACTTGAAAGGTTTTAGAGCACAGTGTAAATACAGAACACTCTGGATACAGACTGGCAGGGGCCCAAAGCTCACCAGTATCAAAGGTGGATGGGTGATGTATAGTTAAGTTGACTGGAACCCCTAGAACTACTACAATCTGTCTCTGCCTCTTCCCTTGTTTCCTTCATAGTTGATCAAAGGAAATATGTAGGATTCTGCTTCTATGGAAACGATATGCAGAATTAGGAGGTTTACATCTTTGTTGGAAAAAAAACACAAAAAACAAAGAATCAAACAATTTAGGGCCATTTGTATAAAATAGTGGAATACTTCTAGGGGAAACCAAATTTACCATAGGGGACAAATAGAATTCAAGAGATTAAAGCACCCTTTTAATCAATGTTAATTTCTGTAATTTTTATTTGTCCCCTGTAGTGAAATTGGTTTGCCTAATAATTGCTCCACATTCTTTGTACACAGGGACCTAAATATGTATTGATTATGGCCCATGTAAAGAGGACATCACCACTGATTAGATACCATGTAAAGATGATGTTAATTGCTAGTCTTTTTAACCTTTGGATGCCAGGAGAAGTAATGACACTCAATGTTACAAAACAGTCAACACCCTTATAGTGATATGCTTTCATTTTTTCTTCTGTTTCTAGAAATGTGTTCTACTGACGATGAATCAATGATAGAGTTTTATGCAAAAAAGCAAAGATGACCTGGAGATTTTAACCCCTTTCATGCTAGTCAGGTCTCCAGTACTGGATGCCTCTCTAGCATTAAAGGGGTTAACATAGTAACATAGTTGATGAGATTGAAAAAACATGTGTCTATCAAGTTCAGCCCATGCCAAATGACCCCGTTGGTCCAGAGGAAGGCAACCCACCCCACATTGAAACCATTTCCAATTAAGCCCCAAGTGGGTAAAACAAAATCATTCCGTACTCCAAATGGCAGTCCCTGGATCAACAACCTATCTGCTTTGAAGCAAACTGTCATAATTCTCAATATTGTTCTCTGCTATATAGGTATCCATTACTTTTGTGAAAACAGGTAAACAAGTGCAGCATCCTGAGCCAAAGAACTCCATACCTTTACCAACCTTACTATAAAAATTCCTGCCTTTTTTTTTAGTCAAAAGTACCTTTCCTCTAGTCTTAATGGATGACCTCTCTTTCTTAGCTCTGCAGGTCCATGGTGTCTACCAGTTGGATAATAGATATGTCTTCAGTACATTGCATCTCTCTTGCATCCTAGGGGTTAATGCCACACACATTTGTTATAAGCTGTGGCCATTTGATATTATGTTGTTCTGTGCTGAAGGGTCTGAACAATACACAATTTTAAATGCAAAAACTATATTTAATAGAAATTATTTTTAAAATTCAGAATTGTGTTTGAAGGTCAAAGAAGCAATATACACAATTAAATTGCTTGGTGTTTCTAAATTGTAAGATTTCATTTTAGTCATCTCCGTTTTTTCTGTTGGTTTAAATCTCAGTAATGTGTTAGCTGCTATTGTCCCTCTGAATTTGTTGACGGACGGTAATTGGGTCACTGCATTGAAATGCCTTCTATAAGCTCAGAGTTCTTTTTCCTTGTTGGCATGACAACCATGGTGGTCGATTAAACATGCGCAGAGAGGGATTGGAAGCCTTTGCTACCAAATGCTTCTGACAGGAGCAGACAAAAAATAATAAAGTGTGTCATCAGTGACAATATTGTCCAGAACACCTCCTTTATTCTCTTCTGTTAGATTTTTCTATTTGTTCCAAGGAGTGGCTCTCTAAGCATATGATAAATGATAGTCCTTGACTTTACCATTTTAAAAATGGACTTCTCATAAGGAAGCTGATGCATTAAGAAAACTGGAGCAATTATGGGGCAAACCATACCAACAAAAGGGACAAATAAAAATTCCCAGTGGGGTTTTTAACCCCTTGAATGCCAGAGGTCCTGTCTAGCAATAGAAGGTTTAAAACTCCAATTTAAATCAATAAGGATTTCAGAAATTGTTTGTTATTTCCCGATGGTGTAGATCTGTGACAGGCATCTGGACTCACCCCTAGGGCCACATATATGGCCTCTGAGCCATCTACAGGTCCACATATTAACCTATGCAATGACTGATAAGTGGCAATGGGTTAAAATTCCCCTTAACCCCTTTGAATGCCAAAGAGGTACCCAATGCATTGCAATGCAATGTGTTGGATACCTCCCTGACATGGAAATAGTTAAGAGTAGGGGACATGAGATGCCAGTAGCACAGTTAGAGTTCAAGGTGTGTTCACTGAGGTGACTGTGAGAGGAATTTATATTTTAGCCACACATTTCCCTGTAGGACTGCTTGACACAGGAGACAGCACTGTAGCAGCCCCTTGCTACAGTTCAGTCACTTATGTTCTTTCACTCATCTTCTCTTGGCTCCACCTGCTGAGCTGGATGCAGATGGGGTGTGTCTGCTGGCTGGCCTATGTGAGTGCCAGCCAATATTACTCGCTGGTGCCGAAGTGGATTGGCCATTCATTAGAAGCTATGAAGAGCATCCCAACCTTCCACAGGCAGTGCAGACATTATTTTGGTGCATTCACACTAGGCAACAGTTGATTGTGCAAAAAAACATCATAGCCCAGCATGGTACGTTTCACAAGGGGCAATATCACCAATGTAGCATCGCTGCATTGGTGTCATCCATTTGAATGGGGCCTTAGATTTCAATAACAATCTGTGTGATGAAACTGATGCTAACATTTATAATCTAGGTCTTTATCATCTTCAAGAAATCACTACTTAATTGAATGTGCACTGTTCTTATTAACCATAGTGCTCAGTGGGTGTCTTAAAGTAGCATTAGAGTTCTTCTCACTGCAAGCCAATACACTGGGGATTTAATAAAAACTTGTCACTTTCCATATGGAAGAACTGCACCAAGGAAACACTGTGTTTCTGCCGTGTCAGCACCTCTTTGTTACAGGCACTTAAAGTTAATAATGCCCTTTCTCCTTCCAGACGTTGTAATCTTTAGATAATTAGGAACTATTGTCTCATGAGGATTAGTGACCGTTGTACATGCAGCATAACAGATGGGCAGACATGAGGTTTATACAAGTATTCACTGTGGAAAAAAGGTACATTTCTAGATTACATTTATTTTAAATTATAATTTGACAATAGATGCTTCAGAAAATATGCATTTGCCAGTTTTATTCTGCTTATACCTAATAAAATGGCTTAGATTTATTTTTTACTCACTTTGGGCCAAATTCAGAAAGATGAAGAGTTACAATTCAAGAGCGAACCAACTGCACAACAGTGGACAATTAAGTAGTCCACTTGGGTTTAAATTGGCATTTTAACCCCTTGAATGCTAGAGCGGTATCCTACACGTTGCATCCAAGTGGTTTAATAGCTCAGTTTATATAAAATGGGAGAATTTTAATTTGACTCCTGTGGTAAAGTTGGTATGCGTCAGAATTAACCTTGTTTAACTTTTTGAGTTCCGGGGAAGGGTGAAATGCAAAAAGGTTAAAAGCAAAGAAGACATTTATTTCTCCATTAAGATAAAGTTCAGGGATGTTCAAACTTCTTCTCAAGGCCAACCCCCTTCTCATGTGAATCTTATAATCTCAAGCAGATCCTTCGGAATGACTGAACCACTGATTGATTCACCTGTGCTTCCTGTGAGTAGATCTTGCAAACCTGCAGCATAGGAGGCTGTGGACGGGTATGGGTGATCTTGGTGTAGTTGATTTGCCTCAGAATTCCTCCTCTTTGTTTTGTGTGTAACACACTTTATGTATTCTGGGTGCTAGATGTAATTTGAAATAACAATGCATCAGCTTCCCTCAGAAACGTGATGGTGGGTGACATCTGCAGTTTTAATGACCAGAGCACATTGCATGCAGCTTGTGGGTTTTATTTACTAAAGGGGAATTTAGAGCATGAAGGTCTTATATGATCATCATATTTACTAAGAGGAACTCATCCTATACAATAAATAGCTAAATCATGTGTAACACCGCAACATGCGCAGTAGACACTGCTGCGCATGCTGCAGTCATGCGCAGTAGAGACTGCCCATGCCGCGGCTGATACAGAGCTGGGCACTCTGAAGGAGCATCCAGCTCTGTATCAGCGACCGGCTGGCTGTGGCACTGTGGCCCATGTAACTGGCTCTTCAACTAGTATAAAAATAAACACCTATTTCAGTTCATACACATTCACTACATCAAAATTCTTACAGGAAGAAATGTATTTTTCATAAGATAGATATTGCATGTTTGTTGCAGTACATGTTTACATATCACTTATACATATGCTGGAAAAACACACTAGGCAGAATGTACGACTCTGCCAACACATTCCATTTTATGCACCTATACCTTAGTATAAAAATAATGATCCTTTACCTCCAGTTATGTACAAGTATGTACACATTCTGCCATTGTTAAGACTTTAATGACAGAGAGTCCCAAATGTTTCCACTATGGCGTGCATGAGAAGTGTACCGTGGTAGCATATAGCTATGTATGTGTTGGGAATTTATATTTGACTCCTATAATGCAATCCGCTCCAGAATTGCTCCATTTCTTCTTAGTCCATCAGCCTCACTGTTCTCTTGATCCAGACATTCAAATGTAATCAAATTATTTGTATTCCTATGAAAATAAATGTAATTCCACTCACCAAGACATTTGTTTATTTTTTTAATCACTTTTTTTCAAATTTCCTGTTTTTCCTGGCTTTTTCCTCAGTTCACATTTTTTTTCTTGCCATTTTATTTGCTTTCTCTTGCAGACTTATATGAGCCAGATTACAACATTCAGATGCTGATAAATATAACAATGCAAGAATGATCATGAATACTAACAATATGAAGTGAATTTGTATAAGTGTAAAATGCTGTCACAAACGTTTTTCTTTTTTTATGATTAATTTTCATTTACATATCATCATTAGCTATATGGAGGGGTGATATTATTTCATGAGAGACCCCTCCATGTACAAGGTGATTGGCTGAGAGGTGAGGTTACTCTAGAGCATGTTCTATGCCCTGTGTAACCCCACCTCTAAGCCAGTGGTGGCAAGGGAAATAATTTAGACAGGGATTGGACATATAAAAACCAATCCCTGTTAATATTTTCCCACTTTGACCTGGGCACCTGCCCGAGCAGGACTGTTTTTCATTTCTTGCCAGTGGCTATGGTGGCAATGGTGATGATGGGGTGATAGGGTGTTTTTTAGTTATTATGGAACTGTGCAAGTACGTGCAGCAGCTCAACAGGGCTGGATCTCTGACATCAAAGTGATTCACATATGAAACACGTGAGGGGATATTGGTCCTATATTGTTGTTTGCATTAGGTCTAATGAAGGGGTGGAAGTATTTTATTGTTGGAGTTAGGTCTAAAGGGGGGAGGAGGCTTAAACCTATGAGAGCCAGAGTGGTATTCAACACATTGCATTGCATTATGTTTTTGCTCTGTAACCTCAGGTGTATTCTTTTATACTTTACTCTCTGCTTTGGTCAATTTACTACAGATGATTTCATGTTTTCTATGTTCACATTTCAATACAGAGAAGAAGAGAGAATCAGCTATTTTGTTTTCTCTAGGTATTTTTCTGTTTTGTCTGATTAATTTTTGAGACCATTCTGCTGCCAGGGAAGAAGCATTGGGGACCAATGCTATTGTTCAGGCAGTTTCTATGAGAACTGTTTCTATGGCTTTAGTATCTGGTAGTTTCCATGAGCTATGCACATTCTGAATATCCCCATTGGGATTGTTTGCTTTTGCATTGTACATTTTCAGTATTCTTTATGAGTATCAGGTCCAAAGTGGGACATTTTTTGCTTCCATTGACTAGTTGTTCGTTTTATAATGTAGTCATGAAACCCAGTAATTATGTGTAAACCAACTACATTATGGGGGACAAATGTACATTCCCATTGAGTTAAGTGAAACAAGACAGAAGAAAGTGCTTCAAAGGGTAACACAATACAATATCAAAAGTGCTCAAAAATACATTTTGCAAACTCCTGCATTGTAGTTGCTAATGACATGGAAAATAGCTCAGTGTACATGTGAAGGATATTATGTCTACCACCACAAAAACAGGCCACAATCAATTGCTCCCCTTTATTAAGGGCATATCTCCCTTAAAGTGAAAGGACAGCTAAATCAGGAACAGAACAAAGAAGAAGGTGGTGCTACATATTCAGATATATGCATGCTTACATGATATGGTGGTAGTTAGACAATAAGTACTAACTGCCTTATAAAAACATCTACCCTTGTTTATGCAACTGCAAAGGAGAAACTCCAGCAGACAGCCATCAACACAGAATTACTAAAAGTATATTTTAATAAAAAATACAAATAAGAAGAATAAAATCAAGTAAGTCTGTATATTCAAAGCATTTCTAGGTCTGTGGTACTTTTTTTCTCAGAGCATCAGACCACAATATGAGAGTCCACAGGACAAATCCTGCCCTGTGAAGACTAATCACTCCTTTAATCCAATCAGAGGACAGTGGGCTTGACCATGCCAACCAATCTTCACAAGGCTAGCTTAGCTGAAGTAGAAGAAGCACAAATGTCTCCAGAATCATGGATGGGATGTAACAGCAACTCTGTATTGTGGAAACTGGGGCTTTTTTTTAAATACAAGAGGCAATGCTTTGGAGATTGCTCTAACATTTAAGGGATTAAAAGCCCCATTTAAATCAATGGGAATGCACAGTACTGAGAAATGAAAACAACTGCATTATAGTATGGGAGGGCTGAACTTGGTAGAAAAGTCCGGGTATTTAAACAAACTACCAGAATATAGATGGTACTAATATAGTCAAATACCCATAAATGGCTGGAATCCATACATATAATACAGCCTTGATTTAACCTCTTCCAGCTCCACTTATGTGCTCAATCAAATTCATTAAATACACTACAAATATCCACAACAAAAAGAAATGTCCTGAAACCACTCACCAATAAATTTATGCACTTTTATTCAGTGAGAATTTATTGAACAGAATTCTGGGGAGACAGATTATAGTTTAACTCCCATGAATGAAATTGGTTTCATGCTGCATCACACTTTATCAAGGTACAAAAGGAATAAAAAAAGTTTCACTCTGAGACCGTCATATTGATACTTACAGGTCAAGTGCTACCCCAAGACCTTACCTTATCCTGGTAAAACTTTTTCTTAAAGCAATATCAGTCCCATATAAACAAAAAATATAGTTAATAAAACTCTTTGGACTCATTAAAAGCAAGGGGGAAGACTGATGTGGTTTTAATAATCAAGTTGATATCGTTATTGGGTGACTAAGCAGATTTAGGATGCAAGCTTTCAAGACCTCTTAGGTCTCTTCCTCAGGCATGTTATACAGATAAATATGAAAACATCACTCTTAAACAATGTGTACTTGTATTTAAGAGAGATGTTTTCATATTTATCTGTATAACATGCCTGAGGAAAAGACTTAAGAGGTCTTGAAAGTTTGCACCCTAAATCTGCTTAATTAGCCAATAGAGGTATCAACTTGACTATGTTTGACTCCTGTATTTCTACGGCTAACACTGTACCAACTCTCATCTGTTTTAATAATCCACTTGGATTCCTGCTGCACCAAGTAGAACCCACTGTCAAACCCGCTATGTGACACAAAGACTTTTTGCAGTCCCATAAGATGTTGAAGATTTGCATCTCCCCCATGAGGAATGAAAAAAGGGAGAATGGTGAAGGGGGAGGGCACTTGTGCAGAAACAGTTGGATACTATTGACCCATAACCCAAAACACCTCCTGACTGTGTGCTCGCAAGTAGACTGGCTGGAAACTTATGTATGTAAGTCATAGCTCAGTAAGCCCCTGGAATGTTTCAACTGCTCCAGATACAGCATATTCGGATTATCTCATGTTTTGAAAATATTAGGCTGCTTCACTTTACTTGCACTCCCAAGAGGCACAGAGCATGCAAATGAAAGGAAAGAGAGGGCAGCCAATAGTTGTAAGCTTCTTGACCAGAGCACCCAATGTAAGCTGCTTGAGAACACCTTGCAGAAGGTTATCCAAAACCTTGGCATCCTTCAGAATAGTCACAGGGGTTGCCATCAGGAAGAAAAATTTAGGGAACAACATCTTGTTTACAAATAAAAAGCTGTCTTATTCTACCGTAAACTCAGTTTACCAGGAAAGCGACATCAACCAACGTGCAAACCAGAGCAAGAGACTACACAGAACGACCAAACTTTCATACCTTAGTCCTATTAAAATCCATCCTATATACTCAGCATGTTACATCAACCCCTCAATGTATCCTATAAAAACTGTGTTATGCCAGAGCCATTAAAATAGAACATCTTTGAAAACTTAAGCTGGTAACGGCGATAAGCGTTGGGATGGTCAGCTCCATTTCCCTGCACCTCCATTGGATTTTCCTGAGGGGCTCCTTATTTTTGCTGGATAATTATCTCTCTTTTTTTGTTTTTCTTTTTCTCACTTATGTGAGTTTATATTTGTTTACCTCACCCTCTATATACATCTTATTGAATGTCTAGATACACTTCATATCACTGTGGATTTTATATAGTTTTATAGGTTTACTCACCTTTATAAAACATTGTGGAGATTTCCTTGCCCACTTCTTGGAGCTACTTTTCCCTGTATGAATCATCATGGATTTACATGTAGGATATAATATTTACTATCTAAAGTTTTGCCTAAATGGTTTATTTTGTCATCCTAATGGGGTTTTGTGGGGATCCTGGAAAGTGTTGCCTTTCCTGTTGTGTATTTTAATTGTTTTTAATATGTGATCTGTTATTTTTGTAGCATTAAAACATTTAGATATTTGCATATTGTGGTTACCTGTTTCAGTGACTCATCTAATAGGCTTTTCTTGGGAGGGAATTGAAGAGGGACGTTTTTTCTTTAGTCTGCTTTTTTCTTCCCTATCAATTTATATTATAAAATACCTACAAAATTTTATATTTAAAAACATGTAGCTGTATATGAAATTTAATGTGTAATTTTGATTTATTATCTGTTCATATATTAGATTTGTTTCTTTATTTGTGTAAATATATAACTTTGTACTGTAAATGTTCTTCACAGCATTCTTGAAAGAGAAAAATATCAATAGATTATTCTCGATAAAACACTTTCTAAATAAATATCTGACCATATAGAAACATCAGATTTAGCCTGTATTATAGTGACCTAGCTAGATGAAATTTCAGAATTTTAACGGTCCCACCAAACCACACCTCACATCATGATAGAAGGGTAGGGGTGTGGCAATCTGTCCAGGGACAAACATGAATCCATGTTATTTATCTGAGCACCAAAGCCAGTCATTTGAGTGCATTGCTGCCAGGACCACCTAACATCTTGGTCTTAGAACCTTTATAATCTATTTGCCCCCTGGAAATGAGAAGTATTTTTGGAAGAAATTAGAGACCTTGCTGAATATTAATCCTAGTCCTGGAGCACCCCAGGTGGATTATTCTAGGGGAATTCAATACTTGGGTTTATGGAAAATCTCTCACAGTTTGGTTAAGACCTCCTCATAAATTTACTTCTGGTGTATGCTAAATAAATTATTCGTGTTATAGCCATAAAATATAATTCTAAACTTGCTTTTTTTAGACCTGTGAACACTTTCCTATTCAGATAGCATTTATTCAATTTTGCTTGTGCTGTTTGTAATAAGAGCTAATCAGGCAATGTATTGTGATTAGTTCACACAGGTTTTGTATTCAGAAAGGCTATTATCTTGACCATAGGCAGCTCAGTGACAGAAATAAGTAAACATGTGATTGTCCATATTGTTTTTCTAGTAACTAAGTAAAAAGACATTTTCAGAGGTTGGTAACCCTGCCTATGTTGCAGTTTGCTTGTCCCAGAATTACTTATTATTATTTTCTATTGATATTGTGCCAACTTATTCCACAGTACTGTACAATAGTGAATAGACATACAGAGGTATAAAATAATAGACATACAGAGGTATTAAATAGTACAATTGGAACATGGAAAACAAAAAGTATATCAATCTCTCAGAAATGGAGGCCAAACCAAGGTCACTGGGGCAGGAAATCATGTAGAAAACATGATTAGTGGTACATCTTATGTGATGGCAACTGTAAATAGATAGTGATGTTGATGTACTTAGAACTTAAGAAATTATAGAACAAACAAACTGAATCATATCAATTAAATATTTATTAAGTGGAGCCTTCCCCAGCTTTCATTGAGTTAGGAGTCCCTTTTTAAATCAATACGTTTCTGGGGAATATTTATTTGTCCCTGATGCTGCATGTTATTTTACGCTATACTTAGGACATCAGCCTCAGTGTGGGGATGTCAAAAGTTTGATCCTTTTAGGGAGAACTGTGAGTCCATTATTTTGTGTGTTTCCAATCAGTTGTACAAATAAATAGTACAAATACGGTTGTATTGTAAAGTAATTACCTTACTTCAGTGACTGCTTGAACTTGTCTCTGGCTGAAACTGTTAATTATGCTACAATCTGCAATAACATAGCTCACTAACTAATCATTACTAATGAACAGATTCAGCCTAATACTATCAATTGTTCTGAACAGTTAATTATACCGCTATCATATATTGTAATAAGGTAACTAGAAAAATGCTAACTCCAGTAATGAAAAGGGTTAATTATCTAAACTTAGAAAATGTTTCTGTCTTTGGAAGTAAAACATTTTTAAATCCTGCAACAATGAGTAATAAACCTAATTATTCTTTTGCTGCAGGGGGTCTAGTAACCACAGGAGGTATATTAACTGCATACAGCATATTTTCTTGAAGTGTGAACAAAAATCACTGCTGCTGATAGAAAATGGAAATTGTTAATTTTTAATAACAAATAAAATAATTTAAAAACTATCACTATAATATTAGATAAAATTCAAGTAGCCCCAACATTAAACAAAAAACAAATGGTTTATATGTATTACTAGCATTTTTTTCTGTAAAATAATTTTCTTTTAATATAGTAACATAGTTGGTGAGGCTGAAAAGAGATATGCATTCATCAAGTCCAGCCCATGCCAAATCACCCCTGTTGATCCAGAGAAAGAAAAAAAAACCCTCATTCAAGCCATTTCCAATTACGCCCCGAGTGGGTAAAAAGTCCATCCTGACTCCAAATGGTAGTCAGATATTTTTGTGGATCAACATCCTATCTGCTTTGAAGCCAATTGTCATAATTCTTAATATTGTTCTGGGCTAGATAGGTATCCATTACTTTTTTTAAAGCAGTTACAGCAACTTTACTGCCTGACTGTAAAAAATCCCTGTCTTTGCTTTAGTTGAAAGTGCCTTTCCCTTAGTCTTAATGGATGACCTTAACAAGGATTGATACACTGTGTGCACAATTATTAGGCAAGTTGTATTTTTGAGGATTCATTTTATTATTGAACAACTACAGTGCTCTCCGTTAATCCAAAATGTTAAGAAACCTTAAACCTGAATAATTAAGAAAGTAAAAGTGAGGTTATGGCTTTCTTAGGAGAATATCTATGTGTGCACAGTTATTGGGCAACTATTAGTGTGCAGAATTATTATGCAACTAAATGAAAAACAATAATTTTCCATCTTACATGTTTATTTTCATCTATTAAAGTGAGAAAACTAAACAAACAACTCAAAATTTACAAATAAACATTTGTGACATTTCCAAAAAAAAATCAGTGACCAATATAGCCACCCTTGTTTTCAATAACAGTCATAAGCCTTCCATTCATGGAGTCTGTCAGTTTCTTGATCTGTTGACGATCAACTTTTTGTGCAGCAGCAACCACAGCCTACCAGACACTGTTCAGAGAGGTGTACTGTTTTCCTTCAGCGTAAATCTGCCATCTAAGAAGGGCCCACAAGTTCTCAATAGGGTTTAGGTTAGGTAAGGAAGGGGGCCATGTCATTATTTTATCATCTTTAAGGCCTTTACTGGCTAGCCACGCTGTGCAGTACATCGATGCATGCAGTGGAGCATTGTTCTGCATAAAAATCATGGTCTTCTTGAAAGATGCAGACTTTTTCTTGTACCAATGCTTGAAGAAAGCATCTTCTAAAAACTGGCAGTAGGTTTGGGAGTTTAGTTTGAGTCCATCTTCAACCCGAAAAGGTCCAACTAGCTCATCTTTGATAATGCCAGCTCATACCAGTACCCATCCTCCACCTTGCTGGCATCTGAGTCGAAGTGGAGATCTGTGCCTGTTACTGATCCAGCCACGGGCCCATCCATCTGGACCATTAAGAGTCACTCTCATCTCATCAGTCCATAAAACCTTTGAAAAATCTGTCTTCAGATATTTCTTGGCCCAGTCTTGATGTTTCAACTTATGTGTCTTGTTCAGTGGTGGTCGGGTTTCAGCCTCCATTACCGTGACCATGTCTGGGCACTGAACACCTAGTACTTCTAGACAATCCAGGTATGTTGCAGTTCTGGAATATGACAGCACTGGAGGATAATGGGTTCCTGGTAGCTTCATGTTTGATTGTTCTCTAATCTCTGGCAGTTCATTTGCGTCTTTTTTTCCTCAACACGTTTCTTGCGACCCTGTTGACTATTTTCAACAAAACGTTTGATGGTTCTGTGATCACGCCCCAATATCTTAGCAATTTCAAGAGTGCTGCATCCCTCTGAAAGACTTTTTACAATTTTGGACTTTTCAGAGTTAGTTATATCTCTTTTTCTGCCCATTTTGTCTGAGGAAATGAAGCTGCCTAATAATTATGCACACCTTGACATAGGGTGTTCATCTCCATCGACCACACCTTCTCTCATTACACAAATAAACATCACCTGATATGCTTAAATCCAATAAGCATTCAAGTTTATACAGCTTGGAGTTAGAAAATATGCATACAAATGATGATATGAGCAAAATACTCAGTTACCTAATAATTATGCACACAGTGTATAGAGGTAAAATTATATTTGCATCTCATGCATCTATAACCCTTTTTTTGTGCAGGATAGTACCCTATTTGCTCTATAACACTTTTTATGCAGGATATACCCCCCTTTGCTCTTGCAGCAGCTGAGTGACTCTGCACATTGCAGTGAAGTCTATTGCTTATCAGTACCCCTAAAGATATCTCTAATGAGAATTCCCCAAGCAGTTTCCCATTTAGTGTATATGTAGGCTGTTTGTTTCTACAGCCCAAATGCATAACCTTACATTTATATACATTAAATGTCATGTGCTTTTCTGTTCATTCACTCAGTTTATCTAAATCCTTCTGCAGAGAAAAAACATCCTGCGTTGTTATGTATTTCCTTACACAGTTTAGTGTCACCAGCAAAGATTGACACATTACTTTCAATATACATTTCTAGATCATTAATATACAAATTTAAAACCATTGGGCCCAGGACTGAACCTGTGGCACCTCACTTACAGCTTTTCACCAACCTTAAAAGGTTCCATTGACAACAACTTTCTGCAATCTATCTTTTAACCAGTTCTCTATCCATGAACAGATATCGCCTCCCAAACCAAAGCATTTTAATTTATGCAGTAACCTGTTGTGAGTCACAGTAGCAAAGGCTTTTGCAAAATCCAAGTATACTACATCAACAGCAATTCCCTTGTCTAAATAAATTATCCTTTATGATTTAGTGACATAGTGTGGCAGTGTGGCACTTTATGCTAATTCCTTACACAGTGTACTAATTCATTCTGATCAAGGACAAACTTACCACTCACTGTGCTGTTAGAAATTGCTCCAGTGTGTGAGCTCAGCCTAGATTCATTTAGATTAAAGTTGGTGAAATGTACAAAGCCCTCTATTGCTGTTAGTCACCATTACCAGCAGTTACACTCAGGGTTGGCACTAAAATGTACAATTTCTATAGTATATCCTGGTATATGCAATCTGCCATAGTTACGATTTTAATGACAGAAAGCCTGTACACCTTCAAAATAGAATGCATGGGAAAAAGAAGTAAAGATTATATACTACTTTCATACTAGCGGGAATAGATGTTGAAACTGTCCACGTGTGTATGTATGTGTGTGTGTGGGGGGGATTGTTTCTTGTCATGGATTTCAATGCAATGACAAACGTGGAAAAAAGAGGGGAAACTCTATGGGAATTTCAGCCCGGCAGTAAGTGCTGTATTTTGAGGTGAAACATTTCGCCTATGTCTATGTAAGGTGTGCCTTTTTGCAGATGTGTCACGTTTTTTTAGATGAACACTCAGACAGAACGGTAAGGTTAAAATAACTTTATTAGAATAAAGTGCATACAAGAGTGTAGGCCCTAAGACCCACAGTACAGAACAGGAAAATATATACAAAGTGTACAGTGAACAGGACTGGACTAGACAAGCAGGATACTGGTAACAATATATATATATATATATATATATATATATGACAGGATCTGGCAACCCAGTGAGGTTCAATGTACAGTCCCAGAACGGATGGGTAGGTGCCAACACAGGAGTTCCACGAATAGGACAGGACAACCCAGATCCCTGGGTACTGGAACCCGTAAGGGCAAATGGAATGGACTGGGAGCCAACTGACAGTTAAGGACTCTGGCAGAACCGGCAAGGAAAAGAGTACACAGTCCAGGAACAGAAACAGGACTACAGTGTCTTGAAGCCCACAGTGGAGGACTGGCACAACCCAGATGCCTGGGTACTGCCCAACAGGAGTGAGGTAACACTGGCCAAGGCCCTAGACTGATGGTAGGAGGCAGCCGTGTATATGCAGACCAACCCTGAAAGGGTTAAAGGAGACCTAGGCAGCTGCTACTGGAAAACCCTAGAACGCTAGGAGTGGATCGATATATGGTAAGTAATAGGAACACAGCCAGTGTCCCTCAACCTGCAAGGTGGAAATTGCAACGCTGGCTCTTGAGCCCACGGCTCTGCAGTAATGAACAGTAGTGCTATTACCTGGGAGTTCCAGGTACATACAGGGTTAATGGACAATGCCCAGAGAGTAACTGTAACTCCCAGAGGGAGTGAGCCCAGCACTACTAGGGAGGCAGACACAGAGAGTGATCAGAGTAACTCAGTCAGTGTGTAGAACACTGCACCAGTACTTCGATTATATACACCGCTTAGATGGCAGTAGAGCAGCTCGAGCACAAGGCTCAGCCTTTGGTCGACAGAAAACAGCGCCCCGCGGCGCACACCGAGAATGAACTGCAAGGCCCTGGTAACCGGTGACCTCATGGGGTCACCTAGTGGCACAGACAATATACGGTAATAACGTGGATAGGAATCCACGGTCGGTAACAGAGCAGAAAACAGCCAACTACGGTCAGTAACGGATAGGTGCAATGGCCAGATAGGATCAGCAAAGGAGCGGGTTCTCCGTGAGGATACAGCCAGCAACGGAGCGGGTTCTACAGCCAGATACGGTCAGCAAGGAGCGGGTTATCAGCCAGGATACAGTCAGCAATGGAGCGGGTTCTCAGCCAGGATACTGTCAGCAACGGAGCGGGTTCTTCTGCCAGATACGATCAGCAACGGAGCGGGTTCTCAGCCAGGATACAATCGGCAACGGAGCGGGTTCTTCAGCCAGATACGGTCAGCAACGGAGCGGGTTCTCAGTCAGGATACAGTTGGCAACTGAGCGGGTTCTCAGCCACATACGGTCAGCAATGGAGCGGGTTCTCAGCCAGGATACAGTCAGCAACGGAGCCCAGCAACAGGAACTCAGGAACTAAATCTTAGTCAGACAGGCCAGGTCATACACGAATCAGCAAAGCACAAACATAAACTCAGGAACTCGTACACCACGAAAGGGCGCCTAAGGGAGGACATCCCAGGGTATATAAAGGCAAGCCCTAGTAGTAGCAATTAAGACCAGCCAATCAGAGAACAGCAATGATAATAATGTTGCCGCTCAGCACAGGAAGCACGGGCACCATGATAAGATGATATTACAATCTGCAACAAAGTTGACACTACAGGAGGAAGAAAACCAAATGTATGAGAATTTATGAAAATGTGAGGAATGGACAAGAGTATGGGATTTAATGTGTAAATTAGGAAACAGAAACCCAGTGGTGGAATATATGCTTAACGGTACTGTGCTGACAAAGACATAAGAAAAAATGGACTTGGGAGTTATTATTTCAAATGAATTGAAGGCAGGAAAGCAATGTACAAAAAGAAATGAGAAAAAGAAAAACTATTTTGAAGGCACTCAAAATACCATTTTCATGTAAATTAGTATACCTTTGAAGAATATCAAAGTGTCGTTAAGTATGTATTGTTTATTAAAACATAACTTTTTTTAAAATTTATATGGTAAAAAGAAAAGATCAAAGCAAAAGCTTAAAATAAGTACTATGCAGCGTTATCCAGCACAGCAGTCATATCCACCGCACAGCCAATTTTTATACATGATGTTATATCATATATATATATATATATATATATATATATCTGGTATCATCAAACACTTATCACTCATGTTTAGCTCCCTGAATGCCATAAACTAAACTGCTCTAAAATATTTAGTGACTTAATAACTTTTTCAGATGCTTTTTGTTCAGATTTAATCACTATATGGCACCTCCCTTTGTTCTTTTTGTGAGCAAAGGGGTTAATGATCAAACACCATTAGGGTGTTCGTAGGAAAGCAATGTAGTAAAGCAGTGGGAAAAACAGACCTAGTTCTTCATTGCACAGGAAGAAGCATTAGCATCAGGAAGAGAGAAGTACTTATATTAAAGGGATAGTAATACTTAAAATGTAAAAAAAAAAAAATGTTGTAGGGTTTATCCCCCTGAGTAAAACAAGGGTACTCTCACTGCTGAAAGGTGTTTTATTCAAAAGTTATTACAGCTCAAAGTTGATTTTTTTAGGTGCAATATCACAATGGCCTGAAATTGTATAGTGGTGCTGTTTCTACACCATCTTATGGACAGCTATGGTCCTGGGACCAGAAGGACATTCATAATTTGGAGGTTCATTAAAGAAGAGCCACTAAAATGTTGCAGGGTCTTCATGACACAGGGTACCCAGATAGATTCAAAGAACCTACCAGGTAAATCTTAAGAATGAGGGAGAGGGTGATGTGATAGAAACCTTTAAATGTATTAAGGGATTTAACATAGTTCAGGAGGGAAGCATCCAAAAGATTAATACTTTAAAAAGAGGTCATGATCTAACGTTTGAGGGTGAAAAATTTGAAAGTAAAGTGCTTAAAACTACTTTGCAGAAAGGGTGATAGACTTATAGAAAAGACTCCCAGAAGAGGTTGTAGGGACAATACTGTTAGGAAATACAAACATACCTGGGATAGACAAAGGTCTATTCTGAGAAATATGCAAGACTGTGTATTTTATTAGATATGGAAATGGACAAGCTGGATGGGGCAGATTTTTTTTTCTGCCATCAAAATGTATGTTTCAATGGGGACATTTATAAAACTGGAAATATAAAGAAAGCATCTGTAAAACTGTCAGAGAGTGACATAAGGATATATATATATATATATATATATATATATATATATATATATATATATATATATATATAAATAAAAGTTTAACAACATTTTCTCTATAGCGTATTTATAAATAAATTCACTAACTGCGCCAAAAATAAAAGTGACGTTAGTGATTAATTCTTAAAACCAGGTATAACCTGTACTTAATGGAAGTATGTAGTGACAGCTTTGTATGCAAAAAAATATTCTCAGTTGCGAATTATCTGTGAATGTTTTCAGAATATTATCAGAAATCCCCTGACAAATTTATAAACTTGACTTTACCTTCTTGTAAATAGGATCTGATGTTGTGAACTTTAGTGACAGTTATTAAACATACACTAACAATACTATTTATATATCTCCCGCTCTGTTTCTAATGCAATATTTCCAACATGGAATCTTGACTTGCTTTATAATGCATAAGAGACGTATCTAGCAGTCAGGGGGTTACAAATGTAATGTGTTATATTAGGAGTTGTGCCTTTGGGCTTATGGTCTCTTGCCGGTTTCACACTGTAGAGGGTTATGATGTACACACTTGTATGGGGGTGGGCACATTATTAGCTGATTGTCAATATTTTTAACGAGAGCTGGAGTCAATGGCTGCCTCTATACATATTGCTGTATGTGCTTTATGTGGTGGTACTTATCCCGATACTAATTTCCACATAAGGACTGATACACAGGGTGACTGTCAGGTTATGATGGATACAAAGGTCAGTCTATTTTGTCCATGGTGTGGGATTAGATGTTTATGCGACTATAGATGATATAGCTTGATAATGGCAAGGCAGTTGATGTAGTATATCTAGACTTTGTAAAGGCATTTGATACAGTGCCACACAGAAGGCTGGGGTATAAAATAAGGAAATCGGGGCTAGGAGATAACCTTTGCAATTGGATACAAAACTGGTTAAAGGATAGGGAACAGTGTGTGGTTGTAAATGGACAATTCTCCAATACAGTTAAAGTGGAGAGTGGAGTACCTCAGGGTTCAGAATTAGGTTGGCTGCTGCTTAACATGTTTATAAATGACCTAGAAATATATATAGAAAGCAAAATATCAATATTTGCAGATGACACTAAATTATGGAGGGGAATTAATTCAGAACAGGATAATTGCTGTCTACAGAGGGATTTATATAAAATGGCAGATTGGGCAAACAAATGGAATATGAAGTTTAATGTGGGGAAGTGTAAAGTCATGCATTTGGGAGGAAATAATCCCAAGGCTACTTATGAACTTAAAGGGATAGTAATGTTTCATAATAAAAGCAACTCTAATTAATCATCATACTATTTGGACTATTTCAATTCTGTCAGAGTTGTAGTTCCAGAGTAATTCAATGACAAATTGTCCCCCTCCCGCCCCTTTTACTGATGTAACACTGCTCAGCCAGAGCAGAAGGGAGGTGCACAGGTAGATTACAGAGAGGGACAATCTTCAATTAAGATAAGGGGAAAACCTGAAAAACTTGTCAAGGGGGGCAGGGCTTTCATTGTTCTCATAGAAAGAAGATTGTCCCCTGCTGTTATCTGTCTGGTCTATGGACTGCATTCCAGATCTCAGAAGAGATGGCTTACACTAGGTGAAAGGGGCAGGAGGGGAAACTTTGCTTGTGAATATCTCTCCAACCATAAAGGTTTGAGAGATAAGACTTATATCGTTCTTCATGTTTTTTTAATACCTACAAAATAAAATAAAGATAAAATGAAGTATTACTATCCCTTTAATGGAATCAATTTAGGGGACTCATTGCTAGAGAGAGACCTGTGTATCCTTGTCAACCACAAACTTGGAAACAGTGACAATGTGTCAAACAGCAGTAGCATAGGCAAACAAAATCCTGTCTTGCATAAAAAGAGGTATTGAAGCAAGAGTGGATAACATAATTTGCCATTGTACAAATCTCTGGTAAGACGTCACCTTGACTATGAAGTGCAGTTTTGGGCACCAGTTTTGAAAAAGGATATACTAGAACTAGAGAGGGTACAGCGAAGAGCATCAAAATTAATTAAGGGAATGGAGGACTTGACGTATGAGGAACGACTAGACAAACTTGGTTTATTTACTCTAGAGAAAAGATGACTAAGAGCAGGGCTCAAAATTTCCACCCGCCACTAGCCAATGGCGAGTGAAAATTTAGCCCTGACGAGTAGAAATTCAGCCCTAGTGGGTGTGTTATGGCTTGCAGTGGCGAGTAACTTTTCAGGTCTGGCTAGTAGCAAAGCACTTCATATTTTAAGCCCTGCTAAGAGGAGACCTTATCACATTGTACAGATATATGGTCAATACAAGGATCTCTGCAGTGAGCTATTTATTCCAAGGCCTGATCAGGTGACCAGGGGACACCCCTTGAGATTAGAGGAAAGGAGGTTTAGACTTCAGCAGAGGAAGGTTTTTTTTACAGTAAGGTCTGTTAAATTGTGGAATTCTTTGCCCAAGGAGGTGGTTATGGCAGATACAATGGATACATTCAAGAGAAGATTAGATACATTTCTTTCAAAAGGGAATATACAGGGTTATACTGTTTATTAGTAAATCAGGAAGGTCTGAAAAAGACTAACTTATTTGGTAGATGGATAGCTATACAGTTCTCATGTCACTAGGGTATGAGGCAAAGGTTGAACTTGATGGACTTGTGTCTTTATTCAAACTAATTTACTATATTAGATATTATTCCATCTGTATCATTTTTTCATCTATACATATATAAATGGAACAGTTTTTGGTTCACTGTCATCCATGCTCTGGGATGGCTGGAAGGTGGAGGTTCCCCTCACTGCACTGAATTTCCAGTGGCAGTGATTGTGACAAGAGTAGCCAGGGGGAAGAAGATAATTTCCAGGGGGCTGACATTCCTGTCAAAACCACTATAGAGACTGGACATGGCCCAGTGATCCTACCCTCCACTTTGCAGTCTTTCCACTTTCCCTTTTGCCCTCCTCACACCCTCTTTTTGTTGCTTTGCCATACTCCCACGATTCACTTCCCCACTTCACTCTCCTCCCACCCAACCCTTTGCCTCCTTAGCTCACCATCCCCTTCATTTCAACTACTCCTCTCACTGACTCCCCTCCTCAAGTGCCCCCTCATTTATTCTTCCTATCATATTCATCTCTTCTTGCCATCACTTCAATTCAACACTCAGCCAAATCCCCCCTCCCTTTTGCTGCATTTCCTACCCTTCTCTCCCTTTCTCATCCCCCCAACCTTTTTGCTTTTTGCCACTCTCCACTTTCGCTACTGTGATGTGACCCTGGAGCTCCAACCCTGCAAGATCATTGACTTCTACTATCATGTTGACAGAAGACAAATCATGATGTGGGGGCACTTGGGAGAAGGGTGAGAAACTTCACCAAGGGGAGAACATCTGGGGGCAGGTGCAAGAGGCTGGGGTCAGTGGGGTAGAAGATATTGGAAGGGAGGAAAAATCTGGCTCCCAGAAACACATTAATGGGCAATATCTCTATGTCTCTAGTCTCTGCACAGGCAAAGCTGGGTTTTTCTTTCTAGTGTTTTAACAAAGTCATCCATTATTCTCTGGCTTGATGATATTGTACTAGTTTTATAAGTGTCAAGACATTTTTCTGAATATACCATGTGTCACTATACTATCTGGATGGCAGTATGTGTAAGACAAGGAATGAGGAGCATGACTGAATGCTACCCACAGAGGCATGAACAGAAGTAGCCAGGACAGATACATTTGAGACAAGCCTCCACTAAATGCAGGCTTCCCATTTAATTGTATAAATCTGCAATAGAGCATTGGAAAGGAGACAGTAGACAATGTAAAATACTGACTGCTGTTGTTTCCCACACTATTACCACAATGAATACAGGCACCATTTTATGAAATTACATTTTGTCTACTATCCTTATTGAGGCTTATGTACTAAGAACAAATGGAGTAATTCTGGAACAAACCAACTGTACCATAGAGCAGGGCTTTCCAAGTTCAGTACTCAAGGCTACCAACAGACCAGGATTTACAGATTTCTCTGTTTAACCCTTTGAGTGCCAGAGGGGTACTCAACACATTGCTTTGCAATGCATTTTGTACACCTCTGGCACTCAAAGGGCTAAGCATAGGTCAGTCAGTCAAAATTAATTAGCCAATGATTAACTCAACTGTGCTGACCTGTTAGTGGCTCTTCAGAAATGAACTTGGATAGTCCTGTTATAGAGGATACATTAAAATTACCAAAGAGTGGAGTGGTGACCTCTCTATCACTAATGGTAAGTTGACCACATATCCTTTTAAATCAGGGGCATATAACAACACACACTGCAAGTCTGCACTGATTCCTGTGCAGTCCTGTAGAATTATGTTTTTATAAATATCCCTAATTTAAAGGGTTAGTAATGTCTAACATTAACTAACTGTAATATATAAGGTATTAAAAAGATAATATTAATGTGCCATAAAGGTTTGAGCGATATAAGCGCTGAAAGTTCCCCCCTCCTGCTGACGAGCTGTAAAGCTGTCAGCAGTGGATCTGTGTCGGCCGACTCGGCGGCTCTTCAGCAGAGCTGAATGAGCAGTATCGAAAAACAGATACTTCACTGGAACGGCTTACAAATCGTGCTTGGTTAGCAAGAACACTTTGCATACCATTCCACTGAAATATTTGTTCTTCGATAGTGCTCATTGAGCTCAGCTGAAGAGCCACCGGCTGGAGTGGGACCGGGAACTTTTGATGTCAGCTACATGCTGACGTCTGGAAAAGGGTTGGGAGGGGGAGATTTTCATCACTTATATCTCTCAAACCATAAAGATTTGAGAGATACGACTTGGCACATTAATATTATCTTTTTAATACCTTCAATATTAGAGTTAGTAAATGTTAAACATTACTAACTCTTTAAAGGGATATGCAGTCACCTTAATTCAAGGGAGTAAAAGCCCCATTTAAAAGGATAATAATACTTTAATATTACTATTCTCCATTTTGTAGATATTTGAAAAAGAATTTAATAGCCCCCAGGTTCATCTCTCAAACCAAATATCCCTGCAGTCAGTACAACGCTGACTTCAGGGAAGGGGGAGGGAGGGGGGAACTTTTCATTCGGTTATCTCTCAAACCATAAAGTTTTGAGAGATGAATCTGGGGGCTATTAAATTATTTTGCAAATATCTACAATATGGGGAATAGTAATAATAAAGCAGGGCTTAAAATGTGAAGTCCTTTGCAACTAGCCAGACCTGAAAAGTTACTCGCAACTGCAAACCATAGCATACCCACCAGGACTGAATTTCTACTCGCCAGGGCTCAATTTTCACTCGTCATTGGCTAGTGGCGAGTGAAAATTTTGAGTCCTGAATAAAGTATTATTATCCCTTTAGATCAGTGGACTTCAGTAGTGCTGTTGGTTTGCCCCAGAATTACTCCTGTTCTTCTTAGTACATCAGCTTTCAGTCATAAGAACATATTCCTCACTACTGCACAGAAAGAGAGAGAGAATAGTAAACTAAAGAGGTAAAGTTCTGGAGTAGATCAATAACACAAGGAGGGGAATGAAAATTCATAAACAGTATACAAACACAGTGGTCGCATTAATAACAGAATAAGCTGGCTTTATGCAGTTATAAGAGCATCCAGTGCTTTATTAGACACTTTAAAAACTCTGGATTGTGGTAGTGTATAAAAGAAGAGGCTTACAGACTGGGAGAAGACATCTTGAGTAGTTGCTAATACCAACTGATTAACTCGTTTTGTGCGTCCAAATCTTGATTGATGGATAGCTCCACCGACTCATCAGTTTCCTTTAGAAACAATTAAATAGTTATTTCTCACAATGATGTCACAGTCATGAATGAACAAAGATTATTACATTAACTCTTCAAAGCTCATGCCTAGAATAACTACTACTCGTGGCCAGAATAATTACAAGATTTAAAATAATAACCGAACAGGGAATAGAGCGACTGTTAAAAATCGCCCCCCCAGTCCCTTCACTGCTTAAAGGGATAGTAACAGACATTAAAAAAAGATTAAGACCAATTTAAGTCTTATCTCTCAAACCTTTATGGTTCGAGAGATGTAACCTGCTAAAGTTACCTTTTCCTGGCTGTTTTATTCAAGTCTGCAATCTACCTGACAGCTGTAGATTCCAGTCATTTGACCAGACAGAAGCTCTTCAGCAGAGCTGAAATCACGCTATTTAGAAATAAATACTTCATTGGAACGGTCTACAAAGTGTGCTTGCAAGCCAGGCACACTTTCTAGACCATTCCAAATTATGTATTTATCTTTAGATATCATTATATCGGTGATGCTGAAGAGCCACATCTGGTCAAGTGACCAGAATCTGCTTGTGACAGCTTTACAGCTCATCAAGCAGAAAGGGGAGGGATCAGAGAACTTTATTTTCCTATATCTCTCAAACCATAATGGTTTGAGAGATACAGTTCAGTGCAAGTACTCTTTTAATTGTATATACCATATAGTTAATACTTTTTCTGACATTACTATCCCTTTAACTGATAAAACTAATTATGGCAGAACACGTACAGAATTAATCCTTTAATTGTCAGAGACAAATGTCATCCAGTCATGACTTCATCAATTAAAGATGTTATTCAAACTAAAAGAAAGAGAATGAGTCAATTAATAAAAAAACATACACATAACACATTTAAAATCAAATTAAGTTTAAATCTATCTATCTATCTATCTATCTATCTATCTATCTATCTATCTATTATACATACTAAGAGAGGTTATGCATTTTACTGATGGAAAAATCTACAGCAGTAATCCCAGTAACAGTTGTTTAAGAAGTTGTGTAGGGATCATAGCCTTCAATTTAATGGAGTAATTAACCCCTGAAGGTCTATAACCACTGTATATATCTGTTTGCTAGTGGGGGAATGGAAATTCCCACTTATTCAATGTTAGAAAGATCTCCAATCCAGATTGGAGATGTGTCTTTCATTCAAGAGGTCAAATCAATTAAAGGTATTTAAAGCAAAGCAATGCATTGGAGGCCTCACTAGCATTCAAGGGCTTAAAAAGCTCTATTCAAGTACATGGTAATTTAGGTCACTATTGTTTACTCCAGAATTACTCCAGTTTGCGTTTATAAATATGGGTCATAGTGACTTATAGAAACACTGAAACATATGGTAGCGAGGGCTCTGCTTACAGGAGAATACATCTTGTAAAAGTTTGGGTGCATTAGCCATAACAATTTTAATATAGTTGATTATCCTTTGAACGTGTAAACATCTATTCATGATGGCCACTTAACGACTGCTGTCTTATCCTTGCCTCTTTATTCATGTACAAACTGTCATAACTGAAGTGAATAGACACATGAGAGATGATCTCTGAAAAGATAATCAGAAGACTCTGATCTCTTGAGTAATTTTTTATTTTAAGTTCAATCAATTTTTATTTTTTAAAAACTATTAATGAAATCTGGTTACTCAGTCACTTGTGGATGCCTATACATTAATGAGAATAGTAAGAATCATATATATATTTTAAAAATCCTAGTTAAGACCCATATTACAAGATATTTAAATATTTATGAACCCTTTTCATTTGAAGGTGATACTGTCGCTTTAAAAATTACCATATTTTTTACTGTTCCTGACAGCTTTGCATGCATAAAGTACAATACTGCTGTATATTTGCTCATTTTATTAAAAATGATTAGTATAACCAATGAGCAGCAATGGTTATGATCTTGATGATGCCTTTCCTAGTAAGCAGGAGGTGACCGCTTCACTTTTGACAGTGAACGATAATGAATGAGTAATGTTCAAACAGGAAAGTGATGACATATTTATTAATCTAGAAGGAATAAGGTACACACTGAAATAAAAGATACATTTTCAGTGTAAAGGGTACACCACCAAGGTCATGGCCTCAACAATTTTATGACTCACTCAAAGCCAAAATTCTTTGTAATCAAAGTATATGCAACCTTCAGGAGAGTAAATGTTGTTGGGCTACAGCTGTCATCATTCGTTGTCTAGTTGAGGATGATGGAATTTGTAGGCCAACATCAACTGGAATCCTGAAGATTTTGCTTCCTTCCTCTGAGTTGTTGCATTATAGGTCAGAAGCATGCCTACTGAAGGATCTTGGTCCAAAGGTGTGATTATTCCATTCAGGTTAATGGCAGATGTAATAGGGGTAAACAATGCATTGTACTATTCTACTATTTCCTCAATTATTTTCTATGGTAATGTTCTAAATTATCTTTCATTATTGTTTATTTGTTTTTTTAACTATGATCATCCATTTTCAGAGAATATTTATATGTTCCACACGCTGAATTAAAATGCTTCTTCCTCTGTAGTATATTTGTAGTATATTTGTGAATGTTTATGCTTGTGTTTGTGTGTGTGTGTGTGTATGTGTGTCTTTCCTGTTATTCTGTATACATACTGATGAAGAAATTTTTAGTATATCATAAATAAAACCTAGCTCTGAATATGATGAATGCAAAGATCTTCACTTTCCTTCAGTTTCAAAAAAGTTTTGGTTTTAGATCAAACTTTCTCTTAGCCTCCACTGTGCTGGAGATGCCAACAAGAATTGGGTTCCCCGTCACACATCTGGTGGGCTTGATCGAAAATAGTCCATATTGGGCTGCTTGCTTAGATTGTATTGAATCCAGTCTCAAAATAACTTTATCCAGATCCTTTTGGCAAATCCTATTTTATCTTCAACTACCTCCACTTCCCTTCTTCACCAAACAGGCACTCCTCACCATGCTTAACTCAGCAAAAACTCTTATCCAACAGCACTGGCAAAACCAGGAACCCCCTTCCATTCAAGAATGGCTTGAGCTAACTCGAGAACAACTTACGTTACTGCTTTTAAGTCTGCTCAACAGAGGTAAAGACTCATCTGAGGCTTCCCTTCTGTTCTCTGAACTTACCCCCATCTGATGCAGCTTGCTCTACACTTGACCACATATACCAAGAGCCATGCAATTCCCAGGTCCCGTCCTCCATCTTCTTTCGTGATATATGTTTAACATGTATTGTCCTGCTTATGGTGTTCTTTTAACCCAGAGAATTAAAAGCACCAACACATCCCCCCTCCCCCCACACATATGATTTAATATTATTTTATATCCACCCTCCCCCCCTTTCCCCCTGCCTTGACCCCTAGGTCGCTCTCTCTCTCTCTTTCTCTCTCTCCCTCTCTCTTTCACTCCTTTCCCACTTTCTTTACCTTCTTGAAATATACCTTTTCTAAAGTTGATCCTAAATATGGTTCTATACTTAAGCTGTAGTCAAAATATCCATTTATGGCAAATGGATCCAATCCACATCTGTTTAATCATTTTGATATAATGTAATCTCTTAAACAGTTACTGTAACCCATTGGGTGCCAAATATATTTCTAACCCATTGCTTAGTAAAATGTTGGAAATATCGCTAGCATTCAATGAGGTTAATGTTTTTTCTTTATAATAAAGTCTTCAATAAAACAAAAGACAAAATCAATATTGAGAGAACGTTTGTCTGTTTACTTCTAAATTCTTGACACGTACTTGACTTTAGAATCACCCATATATTGCTTGGTCGATTCCTGACGCCAGGTCTGGAGGCCATTTGGAATGCTGTCGAATCGCCTCTGCTTTTTTTTCCTTTGTTCTGTAATGTAAATAATGCCAATGCTTTTTTCCTCCCTCTTTGTCAAATTGCAAATCTGGGATTTTAGCTATGTGATTCAGTTGCCATGGAAACTTTGAATTGCCTCTATATTTAGAGCTTTGAAGAGAGACAAGATTGAAAGTTTATTTTCACAGATCTCTGTGAAGCCCTGAAATATTCATGAATATGAATTCTAAAACAGGCCCCTCTAGTAAATGAATATAGGCTAGGTGGGAGTAATAAAGAATCTAATCACTGAACACACCTCACTTTAAATATATGTAACCAATATAACTTTATTACTTGTTCCCAAATCCTACAAATGAGTTCAATTATTTCCTTAGATTTTTTTTTTATTACCAAATAGATACAATAATGTTTTCACAAACCTCCTGGAATATTTAATCTAAAACCCAGTATCAGGATGCTCCATTATATATCCTCTGAGTATAACAGTCTACAAACATTCATTATGGAACATGGGGAAAAAAGTACTTTCCCTTTATCTGTTGGTGAAACAGTCTTTGTTCCTAGATAGGTTTGGTTAACTCTTTCAGTACCAGCGGGGAATTCAATGCATTGCTTCATAATATGTTGGCTGCCACTCTAGAACTAAAAAGGGTTAAATAACTGTAATGCTAAAATACAACATTTAATTATATTTAAGTGCTGCCCAACTTGGTCGGCATCTAACAGACTTGGATTTAAGGGTTTCCTTTCTTGAACACGGGTGGTACAGTTAAAACGACTGAGCCACTGATTGATTTAGTTGTACTCAAGCTGTTAGGTATCCTTGAGAACAGAAGTTGGATGACCCTGACATATATATTTGTAAGATTCCATGCCTAACTATAAGGCAAACTATATAATATCTAATTTGCTGTTTTTTTCAGAAGTTTAGTGAAAGCAATTTCCTTGTATTTCAGTTCATACTGGGGGGTTGTAAGAATCTGCCAGCACAGCAATGTCTGAGATAAGCCTTCTATGGCAGCAAATGCACACATGGGTATGCATTAGAGCATACGACTGGTGTAGTGCTTACCAGCACACATACTCGATGTTTGTATAGTAAGACTTTAATGCCAGCAAGCCCCATATCCCTGCTCCTTAGCATGCTCAGAAAAATGGCCCATTTAATCTGCAGTTTTTGAAATTATCCACAAACAAACAAACAAGGTGCAAAGGAAAGAAAAGCCCTGAAATGCACGTATACTGGTCAGCTGTCCCCACCCCCTTTGTTTAAATAGCATTAAGGAGAGGGCATACATGTTTTACATATATATATCTGTGAGTAATAAAACACATTGTTTTGCAATATTTTAGCAGTAACATCCCTACAAGAGTACTCAATTAAAATTATAACCTAAATCTGTTCTTCTCAAAAGGTTTGTGATGATGGAACCCTTTGTCTTCAAAGGCAGGGCTGAAATTCCCACTAGGCAGAGAATGTATCTTTCTCAGAGATACATTTTGAGTGCTTTTGTTGTGGGTGTGACCAGTGCAATCCCAAATCCCAACGTCCTTCCTGCAGGCATCTGATCTTGGTTTATCTGTGGCTGGTTTATCTATCAAGAGTATATTGCTGTTATGCAGTTTAAATAGTTTTTTGGAAACTTTATTTAATATTGTCTTTATGCTTGTACTGTCCACAGTTTTAATATATTTTTTGTATTTTCATATTATATTTCATGGTATTTTCTGTACCAACATAAACTGTGGATGAGTGTAGCCAAGTCAAGTAATTGGTAGAACTGTGGTCATGGGTATGGGTACCAAATGTTTATTTGGATATGGGTGCCAGTGATATAAAGTCCTACCTGTTCAAACGAATCCCCAACAACCAAACTTTAACCCCAAGGATGATAGAGAAAGACCTCTCTAGAATAAAGGGTTTAAATGATATTCGATACTGAAGATAAAAAAAACTAGGTGTTCTACGAGAGAAATCGTATGGAAAACAAAATTCCCTACCTTAAATATTTATGTCTTCTACATGCCCATTTTAATTACAGAAAACACAAATACTATCTGCCAGATTTGCAATTAGGCATAATAGGCAACTGCCCAGAGTTCCAACTTTTGGGGGTGCCTCAGCTGTGCTGTAGGGTCTGCCTAGTTCAATCCCAATATCCCTTCGCTAGACAAAACACCTGGATTAGAGTGGCTGGTTTAATTATCAGTTCATATGCCTTTTTCCTTGGTTTTTATTAACCCCTTAGATACTAGAAAGGTCCCTGATGTATAGCTTCTCTAGCAACCATGAGATTAAAAAAAATTGTATTTATATATTATAGGCCAAGGGTATGCCTGTCATCAGTGAGTAGAACCAGGTGTGGGGTAATATAATGACTGGGGTGTGACTACGGGTACAATGAGTACCTAAGATATAAACCAAGCCCTGAGTCTTGTTCCCTGTCAAACATTATTTACATTTATTCTGTGGAATCCATTGCATTTCCCAGTTTGAGAACCACTGGCTTAGATTTCTGAAAAAGATAGAAACATATTAACTTTGAAAAAAGCTTTTTCTTTTTAATTTTAAAAATATTTATTTAAATATATGAATACAGCATGTATAGCAGTAAACTGAATAATATATCAATACCATAAACAGTACATGGAAAAGTTGAATAAGACATATATATTATATAACATGAAGACATATGAATACATGTTGAGATAAATATACTAAAAATAGTAAATAGATAACAGTACATGCAGCATGGAAAAGCACTAGACAATGTTACAGGATAAAATGTTAACCTGTCAATTAAAGATTATACCAAGACAAAGTGATAATATTCCCCAGCTTGAGACCGAATTGAAAAAAAAATGGAGCATAAAGGGAAGTAACTCATCAACAGGTAATTAGTGCTATGAAGGAACAATGAGTAAGGGGGAGGGGGATAAGGGAAAAAAAGAGGGGATGTGGAAGAGAAGGGAGGGATGGGATGTGAAGTGGGAAAAGGAATGCCTTGCGAGAACACTCCTGCACCTCATAAAGAAACCTCTTAAGGAGAGATTCAAACGTAGGAAACAATAAAGTGCTATAATTAAGGATTGTTAAAGTCAAGGTCAATTATGGAGAATTCTGGAGAGCTATGGAGAAAAAAAGCTTTTTAACCCCTTAAGGATCAGGGGTATTTTAAAAATGAGTGAACTTTTCAGATTAACCTGCTGATTGTTTGATATATACATGAGAAAAACACAAAAACAAAAAACAGACAAAGAAAGGGGGGAGAAAGAAAGTAGGCTTTCATTTTAACAGTTTATCCCATCATTTATATGGATAATTTATAAAAATTGAAAATACTAGGAAAAGTGTTTTTATGTGTCTGCCCATGATTGTTTCTACCAAGCTAATGCAGTTGCACAAAATACCTAAAATCATATTTGGCTACTTTTCCTGGTTGTGAAAATATTGAATATATTCTCATCATAGTTTGTAAATAGAGACTGATGTGCTTGGTCTTAAGCCTTGTATTTATAACTTTCTGGACACTGACAGTTTTGTCAATTGTTCATATCAAATGCAACAATAATGATGTTTTACACACAAACTGTCATTTCACATGCCATAGGCAACTGAATCATAGTAACCCTATATGTGTTCATCTATGTCTTTTTGTTATAGAAGTACCATATATGTGTATGCTTATCATGATATTGGCAGTCATAGAGTCAATATTATAAGGTATGTGCAAAAGGTTCAAAGCTAGATATTTTCAGATACTGTTGTTGGACTTGTAGAATAACTACTAGGGCCTAGTAGGCAGAAAACACAAAATAAACATAAAATAAAACAAAAAAAAATAAGTATGCTTTTTGAAGTTATGTTATCCAAATAATTTCAATGGTGATAACTATGGAGTTCTAACTGGATAGTTTCACAATAATATTTTGCAAAATCTAACAGTAATTGATTTTTTCTGCACTTTTCCCACATTAGCTATTATTTTGCACAATGCATTTGCAACTGTAAAAAGTACCACTAGACATCTTCAATTATACCTCACAATTATAGAAATGCTACATATGTGTAGGTTTTGCACATATTTGTAGACATTACAGACCACATTAGTAGTGGTGTACTTATATGAAAGAATATGACTGTAGGGCTTGTGTGTATGTGTTTGTGTGTGTGTGTTTGTCTGTCTTCATGTGTACTTGCTAAAATTAAAAAAAAATCCCTAGGCAGTCACTTTATAGAGTGTCATTAGTGGTCAGCAGTATACTGCAGAGCAACACAAACAGAAAACATCATACAGCAGACTGAACATCTACTGAAAAATAACTTATATAGTAACACAATAATATAGTTTATGAGGTTGGAAAAAAGACAAGTTTATGAAAAACTTTTTTCCGGATCATCCTAACTTTTATTGTTACACAGGAAGGCATAAAAAAACACTGAAGCCATTTCCAGGTATGACCCAAGTGGTTCAAAAATTGTCCTTCCTAACTCCAAAACGCAGTCTGATATATCTCTGGAACAACATCCTTAATGCATTGAAACCAATTGTTATAATTATTTGTATTGTTTTGAACTGAAGGATCCTATATTTTTTTATAAGAAACAACATAATCTGCCACATCCTTACTACCCTTGGTGTCAAATTCCATTTGTTTGTCTTCCTTGTCCCTTCATACTCACAAAACAATTGGCAGTGGCCACCAACAATACTCCTATCAAGCAACTACTGCTCCCTCTTTTTGCTTGCTTGAATACTAGCTAGTTAGCATATACAATTCAGTTGATTTCTGTCTCTCTCGCTAAGTACAGACTTATAACTTGTGGTAAACAAACATCTGATTGTGAGAATACATGAGAGTATACATGGAGAAACTCTCAATATGTGGGGAGGAATTCATTATTATCAGTTATCATTATTATCAATTGTTATTAATGATTTAAATACAACTAAAATGACTCTTGAACTTCTCTGGGTAACCGTGACAGTACGCAAGGTCCATGAGTTCAGACGGTGATGGTAATGTAATTTTCCAAAGCATCCTGGATAGGATGGAGACACTGGGTCAAAGACTAGACCAGTTGTCTTTAGCCATACAGATGGTTTCGCAGCTTACTGCAAACCTTGAACAAATCTGTACACAATTGGTGGCCCTTCCCGATCCCTCCCGGGCACCAGTTCAACCCGCCTCGGTTGACGCAGTGTCACGGTTTTTAAAGACACTCAGACCAGTATGTAAAAAAACCCACAGTTTTATTTAGCAATAATAACACATAAGGTCGCCCTCTAGTGGCGGTTGGGTGTACATAAACGATAATGACTGGAAAATACAAAGGTAGATGCACAAACGGAATACAAGTACAACTGTACCACAGAGGAAAGGGTATAATCCCAGAGGGTTAAGTCCGTGATAAATAACAGTTTCACAAGGAACTGTTTGGCACGCCCTGGGTATAAGTAAGCTGAGCTTAAGGTAACCACAGAGGGTTAAGTCCTTGATTATGATCAGTCTCTTAAGTGGATATTTGGCACGCCCGAGGTGTAGGTAAGCTGTGCTGAAGAAATGTTCACCATCAAGTGGATAAGGACTGTCTCGCCACGGTGTGTAGTAAAGCAGAGCCCAATAGCCCCCACGGGCGTACCTACTGGAATGGCTACTGCTAGTGCAAGTGATCTTAGCCCCACGGGCGTGTATCGAACCGGCCTGCAATGCAAGAGCTCCCAAGCCTCCTCAGACTCTACCGGACTGAGTATAACGAGACAGGGCCAATAGCCCAACTGAAGTAGTACTGGAATGCTAGTGCTGAAGCCCGTGCCCGTCACCACTCGGTATAACGGAATCGCCCAGTGTATACAACGAGAGAGAGAGAGAGAGCCAAAGCGCCCAACCGGCCTAATCGGAAGTGAATACTCTACTGGGATGGTATCGAGTTGCCGACGGAGAGCGGCCAACTCAGCAGGAGTTTCACTATGAACGAGGCTCACACTGAAGTAAGGAGAGTGGGACCGAGGCAGCACTGGTAGGGTTAAAAGGCACGTTTACACAAGGCTTTTCTGCAGTAGCACAGCACTGCTGTCTGAGTGAGGCGTACACAGCTCTGCACAATTGTAACACTGCACTGCACGAAGTAACACCAGGCAAGACAGCCACACAAGTACTGGAACAGTGGATGATAATGTCGCGACGGCGACAACCGGAACGTAGGTCTTCTGGAACACGCTGTAGGTAGATCTTGCAGGAGGAAGTCAGCCGGGCCGGATCGGAGCACGTAGGAGGTAGTCGTACAAGCCGGGTCATAAACAAGCAGGAACGTCAGCCAAGCAGAGTCGAGATCCGGAGGAGGTAGTCAGACGAGCTGGGTCATACACAAGCAGGAACACTGGAGAATGGTCAGGGCAAGCCAAATCGGTACACAGGAATCAGAAACGCAGCAACAGAACAACTGGCTCAGAAACACCACGAAAGGGCACCTGACAGATGGAATAGTCAGGTATAAAAAGGAAACCAAGGGGCGGGCCAAACCAAGTGAACAAATCACCCTCAACCATAGAAGAGAGTGACAGCTAGATCACAGGCACTGTGATAGTACCCCCCCTCAAAGACCCCCTCTCCCCACTGGAGGCCTAGGTTTCTGAGGGTACTTGGAGTGGAAGTTGCGCACCAGTCTGGGCGCATGAAGGTCCTTCTGATCAACCCAAGAGCGCTCCTCCGGACCATATCCCTTCCAATGGACCAGGTATTGCAACTTCTCTTGGTCCATAGCGATTCCATCCTTCGAGATTATGAACCCCAAGAATGGTACTTGTGACACATGGAACTCGCATTTTTCCAACTTGCAAAACAGCTTATTAGCCTTGAGTAGTGACAAAACTTGCGTGACATCTTTAATATGCTGGGATAGCGTAGAGGAATGAATCAATATATCGTCCAGATATACCACCACACAGGACTGAAGCATGTCACGCAAGATGTCATTGATCAGCTCCTGAAATACCGCAGGTGCATTACATAAGCCAAACGGCATTACCAGATATTCGTAGTGCCCCGTTCTGGTATTAAATGCCGTTTTCCACTCATAACCTTCTCTGATTCTTACTAGATTGTAAGCAGCCCGTAAATCAAGTTTGGTGAAGACAGAAGAGCCCTTCAATCTGTCAAATAACTCAGTGATGAGTGGAATAGGGTATGCATTCTTGGGCATCAGCTTATTAAGCCCCCGGTAATCTATACATGGCCTAAGTTCGCCATTTTTCTTCTTAACAAAGAAGAATCCGGCACCAGCCGGGGAGTTAGACTTGCGAATAATGCCTCTACCAAGAGCGTCCTCAATGTACTCCTCCATTGCCCTATTCTCCTCGCAAGACAGTGGGTAAGTTCGACCCCTTGGAGGAAACACACCAGGAGGCAGATCAATAGCGCAATCGTAGGGTCTGTGCTTGGGCAATGCGCTAGCCTCCCCCTTCCTGAATACATCACTGAATTCACCATATTCAACTGGTATAGCAGGGGAGGTACACATAATTTTCACAGGGATAGATAGGCAGTTTTCTTTACAGTAATCGGACCAGGCACTGACTTCGCATGTTTGCCAATCAAATTGAGGATTATGCCGAAGCAACATGGAAACCCCAATATGACTTAATGGTGAGGAGAGCGGATAATCTGAAACTGAACCTCCTCTTTGTGGAGAGCCCCAACTGACATAGAGATAGGAATGGTTTCCATAGTAATAAAGGCTGGTTCCAATGGTCTGCCATCAATGGCCTCTACTGCCAATGGACACTCCTTTTTGCATAGAGGAATATTGTGCAAATCTGCGAAAGATTGGTCCATAAAGTATCCGGCTGCACCAGAGTCCACCAGTGCCAAGGTGTCTGCGCCCTTATCTGCCCAAGAGAACGTCACCTGGATGGTGGGTTTAGCAATGTTAGGATCTGGGGACTGTTGTACACCACCTAGGGCCTGTCCCCCAAGGTACCCTAGGTGCGTGCCTTTCCCGGCCTTACCGGACAATTGCGCAAAAGGTGCCCCTGTTTGCCACAATAAAGACAAAGACCATGCTTTTTACGAAAAGACCTCTCCTCGTTGGAGAGTCTAGTGAAACCCAGTTGCATTGGCTCTGCTGCCTCTCCCGTGTGTTCAGGAGGAAAGGGTGGAGAGGGTGGGTCAAAGAAGCAGTTCACCCCATGCTTCCTGGAAGTTGCCTTTCGTGCCAACCTTCTCTCCCTGATACGGGAGTCAATGATCATTACATAGTCAATGAATTCATCTAGGTCACCGGGTACATCCCGGGCAGCAATTTCATCTTTGATTGTTTCGGAGAGCGAAGGCTGCCAATAATGCCTCATCGTTCCAGCCCACCTCCGCAGCCAGGGTCCGAAATTCTATCGCATAACTGCCCAAGGAACGTTCGCCCTGCTGTATCTCCATTAGCTTTTTGGCAGCGGAGGCCACTCTACCAGGTACCTCAAACACACGGCGGAACTTTCTTACAAATTCGTTAAAGTTCAGCGTGCAAGGTCTGGCACCTTCCCACAAGGGGTTCGCCCAAGCCAAAGCCTTGCCAGTTAGTAGCGATATCATGAAACCGACCCTGCTCCGTTCGTTAGGAAAAGCCTGGGGCGTTAATTCCAGATAGATCTCTAACTGGTTAATGAAGCCCCTGCATAGGGAAGGCTCGCCATCATATCTCAACGGTAACGGCGCCGTAGCCGTTAAGCCTCTGACACAAGTAGGAGGAGCTAGAGGCGGATTGTCCGGTGTCAAGACTGGGGAGACCACCGGATTCGGATTAGTCTTGTCTAGGTGTATCGTACGCTCAAGCAGGGTTTGTAGAGCCAGTGCCAATTGATCTAAGCGCTGCTCATGGACATCCATTCTCCAGTGGATGTTTTGAGTGTTACCTTCGCCCTTACTGTCTGAGGTCATTGGCCCTTTCGTACTGTCACGGTTTTTAAAGACACTCAGACCAGTATGTAAAATAAAACACAGTTTTATTTAGCAATAATAACACATAAGGTCGCCCTCTAGTGGCGGTTGGGTGTACATAAACGATAATGACTGGAAAATACAAAGGTAGATGCACAAACGGAATACAAGTACAACTGTACCACAGAGGAAGGGGTATAACCCCAGAGGGTTAAGTCCGTGATAAATAACAGTTTCACAAGGAACTGTTTGGCACGCCCTGGGTATAAGTAAGCTGAGCTTAAGGTAACCACAGAGGGTTAAGTCCTTGATTATGATCAGTCTCTTAAGTGGATATTTGGCACGCCCGAGGTGTAGGTAAGCTGTGCTGAAGAAATGTTCACCATCAAGTGGATAAGGACTGTCTCGCCACGGTGTGTAGTAAAGCAGAGCCCAATAGCCCCCACGGGCGTACCTACTGGAATGGCTACTGCTAGTGCAAGTGATCTTAGCCCCACGGGCGTGTATCGAACCGGCCTGCAATGCAAGAGCTCCCAAGCCTCCTCAGACTCTAACGGACTGAGTATAATGAGACAGGGCCAATAGCCCAACGGAAGTAGTACCGGAATGCTAGTGCTGAAGCCCGTGCCCGTCACCACTCGGTATAACGGAATCGCCCAGTGTATACAACGAGAGAGAGAGAGAGAGCCAAAGCGCCCAACCGGCCTAATCGGAAGTGAATACTCTACTGGGATGGTATCGAGTTGCCGACGGAGAGCGGCCAACTCAGCAGGAGTTTCACTATGAACGAGGCTCACACTGAAGTAAGGAGAGTGGGACCGAGGCAGCACTGGTAGGGTTAAAAGGCACGTTTACACAAGGCTTTTCTGCAGTAGCACAGCACTGCTGTCTGAGTGAGGCGTACACAGCTCTGCACAATTGTAACACTGCACTGCACGAAGTAACACCAGGCAAGACAGCCACACAAGTACTGGAACAGTGGATGATAATGTCGCGACGGCGACAACCGGAACGTAGGTCTTCTGGAACACGCTGTAGGTAGATCTTGCAGGAGGAAGTCAGCCGGGCTGGATCGGAGCACGTAGGAGGTAGTCGTACAAGCCGGGTCATAAACAAGCAGGAACGTCAGCCAAGCAGAGTCGAGATCCGGAGGAGGTAGTCAGACGAGCCGGGTCATACACAAGCAGGAACACTGGAGAATGGTCAGGGCAAGCCAAATCGGTACACAGGAATCAGAAACGCAGCAACAGAACAACTGGCTCAGAAACACCACGAAAGGGCACCTGACAGATGGAATAGTCAGGTATAAAAAGGAAACCAAAGGGGCGGGCCAAACCAAGTGAACAAATCACCCTCAACCATAGAAGAGAGTGACAGCTAGATCACAGGCACTGTGATACGCAGGCACGGTCAAGAGGCTAACGGGTTCCGCTCACCTCCTACAGCGGTATGGTGGGGATCCAGATGGTTGCCGTGGTTTCCTAAACCAACTGTGAATATATTTCGAGTTGGTACCATATGCGTTTCCGAATGAACGCAGCAAGGTGGGCTTCCTGATCTCTCTTCTCAATGGTTGGGCATTGGCATGGGCCAACCCGTTATGGGAGACTAATAAACCCATTGTGCATAATTTTGCGGAGTTCGTGAACCCCTTTAAGCATGTCTTTGACAGGCCTGGCCGCGTGGTCTTGGCTTCCAAACTCCTGATGACCCTCTGACAGGGTGCACGCATGGTGGCGGATTACGCCATTGAATTCCGTACTCAGGAGGCTGAGGTTGATTGGAATAACGAAGCGCTGATGGCCATGTTTTTCCTAGGGCTCTGTGATACGATGAAAGATGAGATCGCGGCACGCGATCTTCCTAATGAGTTGGACCGGTTAATTGAGTTCTGTATTCTGATGGATACCAGAATAAGGGAGAGACCCTCATTTAAAGATTACCTGAGGAGGTTCTCTGGCAAGGGGTCTTCTCGTTATGCTAACCCTCCCTATTCTCCCTCGCCTCCTGTCTTTCATGTTTCCCTGCTAAAACCCTTGGTCTGCAACCAGTATACTTCAGCTCCTGCTTGTCCTCCTCCCGTGAGAGGGGCAGATTACGAGGAATATGAGGTCCAAACCATTCTGCACTCTCATTTGGTTTGAGGGCGCCTACACTACTTTATTCATTGGAAGGGTTATGGTCCAGAGGAGCGTTCCTGGATTCCAGCTGCTGATGTTCACGCTCCTGTATTGATACGCAGGTTTCATGCTCGATTCCCTGACAAACCCTGGCCGGCTCCGTGGAGGGGGAACCTTTGGGGGGGGTACTGTTAAAGCTTACCTGGACTTTAGTATCATTACAGACGCGAGGCTGCAAGCATGCTGCAGGCCTCTGTTTTATCTGTTTGCTTACTGTAGTCTCCTCCTACCTACTTCCTACTTCCTCCCTCTGAGCTGCTTCTTCTACTTCCTGTGGAGGGGTTTAAAAGGCTGACTGAGGCCTGACTCAGATGCCTTTGTGTTGTTGATCAAAGCATTTCTGTACCTTGGGCTCTGTGTTTGACCTGACTAGTCTTCCATCCATTCTAGTGCTGACCTTTGGCTTTGTCTGACTATTCTTTTGCCTCAACCCTAATAGTGGACATCCAATCTGGTGCAGACTTGTGGCTCTGGTTGACTATCTGAACTGTGTATGACACGACTTGTCTGACTACCCCCTCTGTTGCTGACTAGTGGCTCTGTATGACTATTCTTTTGTCTTTATCCCTGGTGATCAGACACCCAATATAGTGCGGGCCTGGGGCTCTGGTAGACTTGCATCTTACTGCAGACATGAGTCAGTGAGTTCCTGTTCCTGCTACTGCTACTGCTCCTGGTTCAAGATCCTGAGTTCCGGTTCCTGCTACTGCTCCTGGTTCAAGATCCTGAGTTCCGGTTCCTGCTTCTGCTCCTGGTTCCTGTTAAGACTACCAGTGGCTAAGGCCTAGTCTCCAGCAGTGTGGTCTAGCTTTGCAGCCTATTATTCCTGATAATAGTGCTTGCTGGCTGGTAACCCTCTGCTTGTTCCTGTTATTTGTTGTTCTTTCTATCCTATTGTTAATAAATTGCATTTACTGTACCGTACTGACTCCTGAACTTCTCTGGGTAACCGTGACAACAACACTTCTTGCACGAAATTCCCAGCACAGCAGGAAGTTATGTTTTCACATTTTTCTCTTTGCTCATCCCTACCAAAATCTTCCAGTCTCGTTACTAGTTTTGTTGCAGTTTTTTGCTTTTTATGAACAGTACGCAAACTGTATTCCTGACCCATGTATCTATACTCCTTTTATACATAATAGTACCCTACTGACCTTTGTTTCAGCTGAGTGACACTACACAGTATTGTTTAGTATATTGTCTACTAGCACTCCCAAATATCCCCAAGTATTAAATGTAATTGTAACATGTTTTTGTTTGCAGCCCAAATATATAACTTTACTTTTGCATTAAACCTTATTTGCCACTTTTCTGTCCATACACATCCATTTTGTTTCTGCAAAGTAAAAAGGCATTATACTCTCTGTTTATTTCCTTATGTAGTATAGTGCCATCAACAACTGTCAACACCCTCTTCAAGATCATTGATAACAATTAAAATGCATTGTATCCAGGACTGAACCTGAGGCACTCACAGGGCTGGATTTACATCCCAGGCTCTCCTAGGCAAGTCAGTCCAGATTCCGAAGTGGTTCTCATAGGTTTCTAGGGATTCTGGGCAGTCAATGACAACCCAGTCCTCTAGGGCAGGTGTGGAAAACATCTAATATTAGACATGGATGATTAAGGCTTACTTTCTTATTTATATATAACATAAAGTTATTTAAAGGGATAGTAATGTTTCATAATAAAAGCAGCTCTAATTAATCATCATAGTATTTGGACTTTGGAGACTGTTATTTCAATACTGTCAGAGTTATAGTTCAAGAGTAATTCAATGACAAATGATCCCCCTCCCGCCCCTTTTACTGATGTAACATTGCTCAGCCAGAGCAAAAGGGAGGTGCCCAGGTAGATTGCAGAGAGGGACAATCTTCAATTAAGATAAGGGAAAAACCTGAAAAGCTTGTCAAGGGGGGCAGGGCTTCCATTGTTCTCATAGGAAGAATATTGTCCCTTGCTGTTATCTGTCTGGTCTATGGACAGAATTCCACATCTGTGAAGAGATTGCTTACACTAGGTAGAAGGGGTGGGAGGGGGAAACTTTGCTTGTGAATATCTCTCAAACCATAAAGATTTGAGAGATAAGACTTATATTGTTCTTCATGTTTTTTTAATGCCTACAAAATAAAATAAAGTTAAAACGAAGTATTACTATCCCTTTAAGTAACGCGATTCGGGCTCTGCTGCAGACCTTCCTTGAGTCATACGACTTGATTCTCCTGCTGTCTGCTTTACAGCTGACATCAGGAGAAGGGAGGGAGGGGGGAACTTTGAATGCCTATATCTCTCAAACCATAGTGGTCTGAGAGATAGGGTTTAGAGCAATTTGATTAATATTTGAAACACTACATAACTGTAAAAAAAAATGTAACCCTATTAGTACAGAGGGGTATGCAGCTCTTTGATCCACGAAGATAAAACGAAGTATTACTATCCCTTTAAGATCTTAAGTTGGAACTGTCACCCTAAATTTAATTAAGTTAATTAAACTTAATTTGTTGGTGGCACAGTCTGGCACGTTATGCTACTTATTCTCTCTAATGATCAGAGACCACACACTGTACTATAAATTAACATAGGCAGAGCAGACACACTGGAGGCATTTATAGAGGTAAGTCTTGCTCCAAACGGAACTAATTAGCATACAATGTTCAGGGAACTAGCATAAAGTATCACACTGTGCCAACATTATATAAAAGTATATTTCTCAAAAACATTATTTTTTATCGAAAAAACGTGATTCTTTGTTAAACTTATTTGCATATGCCTACCCAGAATCCCTTGCAGTAGTAACAAACACTGCAAATATGAGATTTCTGCGGGAAAAGCAGGTCTTATGGCTTGACTGGTGTGTATCTACCACCTACCAAATTCAGGTGGAAGGGGTTTTCATTCACTTTTTTCCCCACCATAATCTTTTCAGTTTGTGCTCCTAAAAATCATTTAGGAAAGATTGGACATTACATTTACAAAATTATCTAGTAAGTATGACTTTGACATGATTTAATTGGTTTTATTTTAAAAACACAGTAAACTATGGAGTGAACGCTAAACACATTTGCTAATACACCTGAATCTTGGATTCTGCTTGGGCAGGATGAAAGGATCCAATCTAGCAGAGTATGGTTGGATATTTTATGATTTCTGTAAGTTAACCTTTTGAGTACTAGGGGGACGCAACACAATGCAAAGCAATGCATTGCTCATACCTCTGGCACTAAAAGAGTTAAAAAATAAACAGAATATTTCATTCCTGGAGTCCAGACAATTAATATGAATGTCTCCAAGAACCAACAGCTCACTTTTCTTCTTTTCAGTGGCAATCTCATTGAGGTGGAGGGTTATGTCCAAAAGAAACCGTGCTGGCGTATTAGGCGGCTGGTAGATGTCAACAATTACGATTTGTATTGAGATGGGAAAAACAGTTTTGCCAGCATTGTATTCATAAGAATCAGAGTTATAAGAGTAATTTAAAAGTGTAATGTTTATAGACTTTTGTGTGTATATGATTACTCCTCCTCTATTTTCTCTGTCTTTCCTAAAGCATGAGTATCCATCAATGGCAGCAGCAGTATCCAGTATTTTAGGGCTTAGCCAGGATTCAGTGACAATAAGAATTTTTGGCTTCTATGCATAACACCATGCTTTTAGTTCATCCATTTTGGGCACTATACTGAGTATGCTGAAGTGCACAAAAGAGAGACCTTTTTTAAAGGTGAATTTACTAATTGCTGCTGTTTGAGGGCCATGGTTGCAATCTATGCCATTTGCCAGTAAAATAAAAACTGAAAACATGGCTAACATCACTAAATAATAGACTGAATAAATACAATAATGTTTGCTCTTTGTAGTGTGCCTTATCAACCAGAGTTAAATTGCATGATTTAATCCCAGTTAAGTGTAAAAATCTCTACTCGCTGCATCATCTCCTTTATATGTTTTTGATATGTTCAATCATCCTTTCCTTCTGTTGACTTTCTTCTCAGTTTGTCTTTTTAAGTCAGACTGCCATGGTTTTCATACTATGTACTATATCCTTCTTCTCCACTCCTTTAATTGTAGTACAGTAGCCCAAGGTACTCCCAAATTCTGTACTTAACACTCTTCTATTCTCAATCTATACTTGATGGCTAACCCATTAAAGATCAGAGTGGTGTACCATGCATTGCTTCTCAATGCTTGTCCAACCTATCTTGTCCTTAAAATGTTAATTGCAATACAAACCTCCCTTTCACAAACTCTACAGTGAAATACTGTGGTTTTTATACTCAAATTAGCAGCAGGTCATGAATCCTATTATACTTTTTGCTATTAATTTTATATATTTGCCCAGAGGACCCTGCACCCAAGTCAGCCATTGATGTAGAGGGACAATATATGTACATAGATTTTCCGACTGTGTTCCCCTTTATAATATTTTTTAAATAGATTTTTCATGTTTGTCAATCTATCATTATAACATTGATTGTGTTTTATATTGCCTTTTAGATACTGAATCATCATTTTATACTAATTTCTGTTAAAGGGATAGTAAAGTCCCATAAAAAGTATGTCCTAAATCGTAGCTGCACTAAAAAAAGCATTCAATGTGCTTAATCCTTTCTCTCAAACCGTTATGGTTTGAGAGAAATAAGAAAATAAAGTTCTCCATTCCCTCCCCTTTCTGACTGATGAGCTGTAAAGCTGTCAGAGGCAGAATCCGGTCGCCCGACTGTAGGTAGCTCTTCAGGAGCGCTGTTATCTAGATATCTAAGTATAATTACTTCATCGGTATGGTCTACAACGTGTGTCTGGCTTGCAAGCACACATTGTGGACCATTCCAATGAAGTAATTATACATAGACATCTAGATTACAGCGCTCCTGAAACCAGAACGGTTTGAGAGAAAGGATTGAGCACATTGAATGTTTTTTTAGTGCAGCTACGATTTAGGACATGCTTTTTATGGACTTTAATATCCCTTTAAGCACTGTGCTATACACCCCTTTTTGATCTGTTCTGTTTTTTTAGATTTTTCATGTCTATTTTTTGACATTACAATTTTATTATTCTGTGTGCTTGATTTGATTTTAAATGTGGAGAACTGGGACAATATATACAAAGAAATAAGAGTAATTATGGGGCAAACCATCTGCAGCACAGGGGACAAATGCAACATTCCCATTAATTTAAAACCCTTTCAATGTCACTGAGGTATTCAGTGCATTGCTTTGCAATGTGTTAGATTCTTCTCTGGTACTCAAATGGTTAAGTGGGATTTTTAAACCCTTGAATGCTAGAGAGCTAGGAAAAAAGGCCTATATTATCAATGAACATATTCTTTTTCATCTGTGGTAAAGCAGAATTGTACTTCTCTGGTTTTGTGGATATTACATTTTGAATGTGTCAGTTGCTTGGTGTAATTTACTGAACCTGTAGAGCTGCGGTCCTGCTTATTGGAATGCATGTGACATTGTGGCTGGAATAGCGCTCTTCAGTCTTTGTAATAAATATTGTGGGATTGCTGAATTAATGTTGAGGTAGATGCATAGAGAAGGTAACTTGCTGTACTTTTGATTTGCATCTGGCCAGGGATCTAGTGCATCAATGACTGGTTACTGTTTTTGCTCAAAACTTTTGGTATAATCTATGTGCAAGAAACAAACAATACCCTCCAGGTAGGTGAATAATCCACATCTAATGAGGTAATAAAACCACAAAGATTTTAATTGAATTCAAGGCAGTTTAATAGTTTCAGTGCCAGAGGGGTACGCAACGCATTGCAGGCAACCAATATATACCTTGCTAAAAACCAAATGCTTTTCATGAGTTGCAAAACAAGGTGTTGCACACCTCTTTGGTCCATGAGGGGTTAACATACTTTTTCAAGTTGCCAACATATGTGCAAGCTTGTCTGCCATGCAAATGAAACCCAGTGTAATGAAGTCCTAACTAATACATATTACCATAACATATGGTTTACAAACAGCTTATAAACAGCTTCATATTAGAAGCTCTCAATGTGCCTTTACTGGCTTGCATTGACATGCTCTTAGTTGACACGTACAGTAAGGGATGTAACTGCAAGGGTGCAGAGGGTGCAGTTATACCAGGGCCCAGCATCTAAGGGACCCCATCAGCCCAGTGTCCAATAGGTTCTAGTTGTAAAAATATTTGTGTTAGGGGACCCTAACAAATGTATGCACCAGTGCCTTCCAATGACTAGTTACATCACTGTTTGCATTAGTGGGTTGGGAACTCAAAACCTGGGATGTGTCTCCCTTACTGGAACACATTGTATACCTGTAGAGATTTTCCTCACCTACTTGTACTACATAAAACCTGAGTAATACAACTTTCCATTATATATTGGGTTTTCATTTAAATCAGCAGACTTGCTCAAAAAGTCATCATAATCAAAACATTGTTGGATCATGAGTTGGTGGTAAGATAAAGGCATTATATTCAGAAGTAAATCCATCAAATGTGTTGTAAACAATTAAACATTATTATAAGATGAACTTGATGAAAATTGCTCAAAAAAATTCCAACTGAAAACATTTTTATAAATTTTCACTTTAAATAAAAAATGTTCAAAGACATATAGACTTTTTTTTTACCAGTTAACAACATTCTACTACTTTTCTCTCCTATCTGCTAATAGTCCTTTCCTTTATTGTTTTTTTTCCAAGTTTAGATCATTTTTATTTTGTCAGAAAAAAGACATTAATCTGGCAAAAAAGTGACAGTTTAAAGAACATTTTTTCCTGAAAATACTTTACAATATTACAGTAAAGCACACTTATTTTTTCAAGCTGGACATGTCAGAATTAGATGCATAAAATGGCGGTGACATGTATGAGAACTGACGCACCGGGGAGTAAGAACTTTTACAGACTCATTTCAGACAAATTCAGTTACCACAACTTTTTGATCATCTCACTCTTGAGTACAGCTAAGAAAAGTATATTAAAATAATGCCTTTACAGCCTTCTCCTGCAGTAGACTAATGCACTTAGAATATATTTAGCATTGAAGTGGTTAAAGTCCCTTTTAAATCAATGATAACTTGGGGAATAGTTTGTCCCTTGTGGTGTATTTTCCCCTGAAGTTCTCCAGGTTCGTGGGATAAATGTTTGATAAATATGAGATAAACTTTCCAGTGTGTCAAACTCTCCAATTTCTGTTTTATACCATGGAGCCGCATTTAGGTCTACAGAATAGCACTGAAATTGGAGAGTGTATCTAAGCTTTATCTCTCCTTGGTGAATCTCATCATGTTTCTTCTTATTACATTAGAATCAATGTGTATCTTGTGCTTTACTAAAGCTATCTGGAAGTACACTCCCTTTCCTGTCACAGCACATCTGATTAATAAAATAAATTATGTAAATAATGGTCAACTTCATAGTAATACTTCATTTTATCTTTATTTTATTTTGTAGGCATTAAAAAATATGAAGAACGATATGTCTTTTCTCTCAAACGTTTATGGTTTGAGAGATATTCACAAGCAAAATTTCCCCTCCGCCCCTTTTACCTAGTGTAAGCCATCTCTTCTCAGATGTGAATCTGGTTGTAAGACCAGACAGATAACAGCAGGGTACTATCTTCTTAATATGAAAACAGTTTTTCAAGTTTTTCCCTTATCTTAATTGAAGATTGTCCTTCTCTGCAATCTACCTGGACACTCCCTTCTGATGTGGCTGAACAGTGTGACATCAGTAAAAGGGGCGGGAGGGGGATACTTTGTCACTGAATTACTCTTGAACTACAACTCTGACAGAACTGAAATAACACTCTCGAAAGTCCAAATACTAGGATGATTAATTAGAGCTGGTTTTATTATGAAACATTACTATCCCTTTACTAATAGCTTAACTATATACAATATTTGCCTCATCAACTACATGAGTTTATGGTGATTTTTACCCTAGCTAAATGTAAAGATCAAATCTGTCTGCAACAGCTCTTTTACTATATATTAGTGATGTGCTCAATGAACCTCTCCTTCTACAGCAGTGGTAGGCAACATGAGGCAATCCAGCTGCTACCAAACTGCTACTTCCATCATTGTACACCAAACATTGACTGATGCGAGTTGTAGCCTGGCAGCAGCTGGGGGACCTTATGTTGCCCATCCTTTTTCTACATTCTATTCAATTGGTTTTTGTAACTCAGGCTTCCATAGTTTCCATCCTACCTAGCAACTCCTGCGGCACTACTTTTCACTCCCATTTTTACTTGCGGACTAGTCAACAACCTATTTATCAAATAAATTTAAACCCTTTGAGTGCCAGAGGAATTTGAAGCTTTTTATAGTATCCAAGGTTAATCCCTTTTAAATCAAGGTCATTTTTCTTTGATTTGCCCCAGAATTACTCTGTTCCTTTGTGCATTGGCCCTAACAGATTAACTAAGCCATAGGACTACAATGTTTATAATTTTCTTTAACAATATGTATGGTTTTTACTACATTACTATAGTATGCATCAATTCACCAATCATTTATCTTGTGGACTACTGCAGTCCTCTCCTGTATGACATTTTCCTTGCTTAACTAAATTCATTTCACATACTACTGCTCATGCCCATCTCTTCTATTCCTTGGGCCTTATGCATAAAGGCAAAGTTTACCAATTCTGGAGCAAACCAACTGGACCATATGGGACAGATAAAAATTCCCACATTGCCCAGTAATTTAAAGGGATAATAATGTCCCATCATTTTTTTTTTTGCATTTTGTAGTAGTTAAAAAGAGGAATTGAATGCAATAAAAGTATCTCTCAAACCACTATTGTTTGAGAGATATTGGCATTCAAAGTTGATGTTTCCTGCTGTCATCTGTAAAGCTGTCAGCAGGAGATCCATGTCGGCCGACATGGAGGCTCTGCAGCAGAGCCACAATTGCGTATTTTTAAAAAGAATGACTACATTGGAATGGTCTACCAAGTGTGCCTGGTTTGCAAGTGCACAGGAGACATTACTATCCCTTTAAATGGGACTTTTAAGCCCCTTAGATGTTAGAGAGTTCTCCATTGCATGGCAAAGCACTGGAAACCTCTGTAGCATTCAAGGGGTTAATAAACATATGTAAAGGGATAATAATGTTTCACAAAAAAAAGTAGCTCTGATTAATCTTCATAGTATTTGGGCCATGGAGTATGCTATTTCTATACTGTCAGAGTTGTAGTTCAAGAGTAATTGAAGTATAAAGTGTCCCCCTCCCGCCCTTTATTACCTAGTATAAGCCACCTCCCCTCAGATGTGGAATTTGGTCTCTGGATCACAGCAAGGGACAATCTTCTTACTGTGAACAAAATGAATACCCTGCCTCCCTTGACAGATTTTTCCTCACTGAAGATTGTCTCTCTCTGAGATCCATCCGGAAAGTGTTGATACTCTGAGGTGAGCAAAGTTACAGCAGTAAAAGGGGAGGGAGGGGGATACTTTATCATTCAATTACTCTTGCCTATGGTGTAGATGGTGCACTTTGTAGTTGTAGTTGGTACACTTTCTCCATCTTGTTTCCTGATGTGCTGTTTCCTATATTCAGAACTAAAATAAATATTATCAGACTCTCAACTAGCCTTTTTCTTTTCAGACAATCTAAAAAAATTCACCTCTTCACAACAGTCTGTTCTACAGGACCATGTAATCTCAATGAACATCCCACCCAAATACATTTATTAAAGAGCAACTAACATGAAAAGCATGTATTAATGCTTATTATTTTACTAGTTAATTGCTGTAACTCACATCTTTTCTAACAGCAGCATTATAAACTTAAAGCTCATTGTGCAGTTCCCTCTTTGACTTTTCCATCCCAGAGCTGGTGCTGAGAGCTCCACATAGGTAGCTTATGAGTCATATAAGCTGTTGAAATGGCACACTCACCTTCACAACCAATAAGAATGAAGCTGACTTGTAAAATTAGGACTGAAAGCTTATAATTATGATACTCAGAAGTGGGAGTAGAGGTAAGTAACAAGCAAAACACTGAGCTTTAACCCTTTGAGTGCCAGAGAGATATGCAATGCATTGCTTTGCAGTGGGTTCTGAACCCATCTGACACTCAAAGGGTTAACATTCCGTTTATTTGACCTCATTATTGTACATTTTGTATTGCTCCAAAATACACTTGCATATTCATGTTCACAGTGACATCATTGTTCTCTATTTCTTTAGATGATAAGCTTATATACGGATGGCTCTCTTTTAGTTGTATTATCTGTTTTGCTTGTATTCTTCATGATGTCATATGTTTACTTAGGACATATTTGTCATAATAATAGTTAAATTCTTGGATGCTAGTGATATCTCCTACTCGTTTTTTTTAAGTGTATTGAAAATACTGATAGCAACCAAGGCGTTATTAACTTCTTAAGGACCACTGATCCTGGGGCTGGAATGCCTTATGGACCACATAGACGATCTTCACTGGACTGGTACACTTGACTGATCACATGTGCCAGGGAGCGGAACAGGTGTCTTGGAGTGGTCAGTTTCAGACCCTCTGTATTGCTCACAGTGCTCTGTCAGGATTTCTGTGAGCATAAAATATGTGGCTTGCCAGGACCATCATCAGTCCTTTAGGCAAAGACACCGGTGATGGACCTGATAAGTCACAGGTCATTAAGGGGTTAATCACTAATGAAAATTAATGAAAATGCAATATGCTATCAAGCCATTCTAAGAATACTCACATTCTGATATGCTATGCTATTTTTAGATGCCAAATTATTTGACTGAGGTCTACTACAAATATTTAGCACCTAAAGGGCTGTATTACCCCTATACATGTTAGCCTGAATAGTTACAATATATAGCGAATATGTGTAAAAGTTTATTCATTTCTTTTTTTCAAGCTCTAGTTGGTCTACATTGAAGTAGTAAACGCTGCCCTGCACCTACTTCCTCATAGACTGCTGTTACCTGCTCTGTAACCACAGTCCGTCACTCTGCCTCTGCTCCTCTCCCTCTATCCAGGATTTCTGCCTGTAAGCTGGAGTGGTCTCATTGGATAGATATTGGTTTCTGCCAATAAGACCGCTCTACCTTACAGGCAGAAAGCCTCCGTCATCAGAGGAGGCTGGATAGAGGGAGGTGAGCAGAGACAGAGAGTAGACAAGCACTAAGATCCGGTACTCTGTCACATCGCAAAGCATCTTTTAAGTTTTTGGAATAGACTAGACAGTGAAAGAAATCTTGACATAGATTGGGTTTATAATACACTAACTAGCTAGTAACACTTATCGATCACTGTCTATACCACTGGGGCAAGTGCAGAGATACAATGTATTCAGCTCCGCTGTATATATCTGAAATCAGACAGCTTCACACTTTAAGGGCTGATTCATACCTGTGAAAATTCCTTGCTTTTGAAAATACATCTTTCTATTTCCAAAACTAAAAAGTTATCCAGAGATTAAATGCAAACTAGTGCTAACAAAATAGTTGGGTCTCTGGCACTATCACGGTGCCAGTGCTCTTTTCTGTCACTCTCTGTGTGTTGCGCTCCCATTGGCTGAGCTTAGTTTGGCCCGCCCAGTATGGCCTTCTTATACCAGGCCTCTGGCACCTGTCAGTTGCCCTTTCGTGGTGTTTCTGTACCAGTGCTACTGTGTTCCTGCGTTCCTGTGTTCCTGTGTACCGACTTGGCCCATTCGACTACTCCTTCTGGTTCCTGCTCCGTGATTCGACCCGGCCTGGCTGACGTTCCTGCTCCGTGACCTGACCCGGCTTGTCTGACGTTCCTGCTCGGTGATTCGACCTGGCCTGGCTGACGTTCCTGCTCCGTGACCTGACCCGGCTTGTCTGACGTTACTGCGCTGAGATCCTGTCCAGTTATTCTGCTCCTGTTCTCCATGTCACCTAGGCGATATTCTTACTTCCGCCTTGTTGGCCTAGCAGACTGAGTATCTCTTGCAGAGCACTGTTGCCTCCGTTACCACTGAGCCTTCCGTTAACTCTTGCAGAGCACTGTTGCCTCCGTTACCACTGAGCCTTCCGTTAACTCTTGCAGAGCACTGTTGCCTCCGTTACCACTGAGCCTTCCGTTAACTCTTGCAGAGCACTGTTGCCTCCTTTAACACTGAGCCTCCCGTTAACCCTTGCAGAGCACTGTGGCCTCCGTTACCACTGAGCCTTCCGTTACTTCCTCAGAGCTATTTTTGCCTCCGATTATCGTTCCGGCAGTAAGCCGTGGTTGCGTTCCATTACCTCTTGCTGTGTACGGTTGCTACACTACAGCACCGACGGGGTGCCATTGGCTCAATATACCAGCTCTTGCAGAGTATTGTGCCTCTGTTACTGCACCAGTTGGGTGCTATTGGCTCAATTCCACCAGCTCTTGCAGAGTACAGTGTCTCCGTTACTGCACCGGTCGGGTGCTATTGGCTCAAGTCTGTTCTAGCCCTAGCAGAGTATTGTGGCCTCCGTTACTGCTCAGTAGAAGAGAAATAGTCTCAGTCCTGCTTACAGGCTTAGGTGCTTCCACATCTCGCACCACAGTCTCTTGATTAGCGTTACCGTCATACTGGGCATTGCCAAACACACCACATCAGAGACTGATTACTAACCCATGCTGTGCTGAAGTTGCCTGGTTATGCCTGACCTGTGACAGTATCTAACCTTATTCCATTATATACTGGGCCTGTGTGGGCATATGTCCTTGATTTATATTCTCCTGTCTATTCCACTGTGATACACTATAGCCCATTGTGGTTATTCTCATTGTGTCTTTTAATAAAATTGTGTTTTATTCTAACCTACTGTGTCTGAGTGTCGTACAAACCGTTACAGGCACATCGCGAAGCGCTCACAGTCTATAGGAATAGGCTCATCATGAATGAGTCTTGAAACATACAAAGCCCTAACTATAAAAACTATTCAGTATCATTCCTTAAAAACCATAGACAGAACTTGGGCAAATAAAACGATATTGAGTTCTGTTGCTTGCATCTGAAGCAGCGTTCTAATTTAAGAGCTGACTTCGAAATAAAGACAGCTACTTGTCTATGTCACGACAAATTCAGCAACAAGATACAATACAGCTTACAATTAACTGGAGAGGATATTTTTGACTGATACACAAAATAAGGCGTCTTAGAGTGAATCAGGGACCAGATCTCACTCACAAAGTCAGAGAGAAACCAAAATAAATGTTTCCTTTGCCAAATTGAAGGTCTCCCAGTAATATACCTAGGAGTTAGTTAAGCGGCCTTATCATGATTCTTCTTCTTTCTGAATACAATCTCTGATATAAGAAACGAATATGGTAAAAGTTAAGTCACAATCGCCACAAACTCCGGGTTCTGGTACCTTGTGAAGCATTCATAATCATCTGCATTCAGAAATAAGAGCGATGTTTTCCTGGTAGATACCTAGGTATTTATACATTCACATGATCAGGACTTTCTCTTGATCGCTTAATATCTAGATTTATATTAGAGTGACTTTTTCCTGGTTGATACTTATGTATTTATACATTAACATGACCAGGATTATCTCTTGATCGCTATATATTTCGATTTAAACTAAATTTAAATAAGTACTAGACATCCCCTGGAGGAAATCAACAGAATTTAGAACCTCTCAGCCCTTGAAGTCAGTGTGGATATTTGATTTATGATTAATTGTAATTGGCATTGATTTTTCATTAAGCCAAAACAGATTATAAGTACACACATTTATTGTTTTTTTTTTAAATGATTTAATAAAGATTCTGCTATATGTTGTTCTTTTGTGTCTATTACAAAAAATATTTTGAGATCTGGATCTTTACAGATGTACAATATTACTTCATGAGCTAAATCCAGATAAATCTCATAAGGGAATATTTAGGAGTGCAACATATAGGCCACTCTTTGTTATCCTGTCTATAGGGTAACACAAGTCTATTTGTATAGAGACAGAGGGATGGACTGCAGTTACAGTGCAGGTAACAGCAATCTATGTGGAAGTAGGTGCAGGGCAGTGTTTATTACTTCAATTTAGACCAACTAGAGCTTTAAAAAATTTTTTAAAAAGTAATAAACTTTTACACATACTCGCTATATAATGTAACTATTCAGGCTAACTTGTATAGGGGTGATATATCCCCTTTAAAAACAGTCCATTTAAAAGGTGAAGCCATAATAGAATAAAAACTCACTTTTATTGTTCTCTTGTGAAAGGAGCAGGCAAAATAGATTAGTCCAAAATAAAGGTCAAACATTTCCCTCACCTAACATCTTTCACATGTATTGTTCTTCATCAGAGGTCATAAGGTGTGGGCAATACTTGGACTTTGTTTTTTGCCCTAATCTTATATAATGAAGAGCAGAGTATCTGACATTATGTTTTCTCTCCACTTAGAGAATTTTGGTCTATATGTGAATTTTATTCTGTTATACTAATTCTGTTTAAAATGAACAGTCTTTTAAGTTCCAAATTCAGGTGATGGTAGACCCTAAGGAATGTATCTGCTTTCATCTTTGCACAAAATGTTGTGTGTGTGGGGGGAAGATGCACTAAGGTGTGATAAATAGGTGATAAAGTGTTCATAAATTAGAGATGTCTTCTCCAGTGATATCACTTTTCCAACTCTTATGTTATTCTATGGAGCCTAAGAATAACATAGGAACTGGAGATATGATATCACTGGAGAAGTTATCTCCACATTGTCACCTCTACATCACACTTTAGTGCATAACCCCATCAGTGTTGTAGTACACCTTCAGGCATTATATGGCTGTTAAGTGGAAAGAATTGCATAACTTACCTGGAGGCTGATATAGTAAGTATAAGTGGTACCATTCTGATGCAAATGAAGTGCACCAAAAATAAAAATTCCAAACGTTCCCCTTGATCCTTTTTCTTCTATCACATAAACTGAAAAATATTTTAACAGTTATAAAACAATCCAATTAACACCTATGGCAATTGCAAAATAATATAGAACTGTTGCACTTGCTTATAAATGTGAATTATGTTATTGTTTGTTGCTTATACCCATTGTAACCAGTTGTTTCTAAACTTGTCCTCATAGAAAACATACCAGGACTAAAAGGAGCAATAACATCTTATAATTATAATTCCTCCACTTACTTTAATCTGAGCAGAAAATCCTATTGACCCCTAGGTAGGAGGAACGAAAGGTCCCATCTTGTTACCACGAAAAAATCAGCAAAAATCACGTGGTTGTCCGCTTTATGTGGGAAAATCCTATTTAAACAAAGCAATTAAAATCTTTGACATTTTCTCCCATTGCCAAACATTTTTCACTATTTTTCCAATAGCTACAGACTTTTCACCTCTTTCATTACATGTTTTTTGCCTTTTCTCTATAAAAACGTGTCATTTTCCAGGAAGTGGAGCACAATACAAGCAGATACAGAGAGAAAGAGGGTGCTAGCTGTTGTTTTGCAAAAAGGAGGAGATGGAAGGACGTTATGTTTCAGGTGAGCCTGAAGGAGAGACCACTACGAAAATGAGAGTCTGGATGCTATGATTCCCCAGACCCAATGAAGGACAGTTCCCCTACATCACCACTAGGGCTCTTGGGGAAATTGGTGTCATGGGCAGAGGAAGAAGAGAGCAGTAGTGTGAGAAGGAAAGGTCAGCTGCCTATGCCTGTTGCTAGTGCTGTGCCTGCTGCCAAGTGTAACAGCAGGGGACCCTAAATCACACATGCCATCTTCAAGCATTCCCGCCATAACTAATACTACTACTAAGGAAGTCAAGCAGCTACAGACTCTGAGTGTTAAGAATGAGGGAAGGAGTGATCATACTACCAGAGAGTAGGAAGAATCAGGGACTGAAATTGATGTGGTTGGTGTTAGTAGTATTAGTAGTAGTGGTGATGGTGAAGCAACTGGTGGGACTAGAGTTACCTCAGTAGGTCTTCCTACTGATTTTGAGGTGGTAGGGGAAGCAGAGTGGCCAGTCTAGTGATCAAGGGAGACAACAACATTCTCCGGGCCCTGGGAGTCTCCTTACACCTACTACATTATCCAGATGGAATACGATCCTGAAGAAGGCAGAATTGTTGCCTAGCAGAAATAGTAACAGCACCACCAAGAGTACAGATCCGCTGCCTGCGCCTGCTGCTAGTGCTTTCAGTCTTCCTTCTTCAGCTCAAAAAGAGATGGCAAGTGTGACAGTAGGAGATCCTCTATCACATTTCTCATCACCTCCTCCAACCGTTGAGACGTCCGTAATAGAGCAGCAGCAATGAGGGACTGATGGTGGTGATGGTAATGGTGGGGAAGCTGGGGTGGAAGAGACATTAATGTCTTTTTTTAGCCCAAACCAAGAAGGAATGGGAGACAGATATGGGGATGGGCATCATCATGACTAGTACCAGTAGGCTAGTGTGCCACAGTGGATACAGTGAGAATGGGGTCCAGTGATGCTGGACTAAGACAGGTTCCACTTGCCAGGAGCAATACTCCTGGTCCTAGTAGCAGTGCTGATCCTGAGCCAGTAGCAGCAACAGCAGCAGCAACATCATCCTCTGCCCCAGACAGTGAAGGGGAATGTGGAGGAGAAGAAAGAGGCCATTCTTCTCCACCTTTCTCCTTCCTTCCTGAAGACCTGTTTGTTGGACTTTTAGTCTCTTGGGACAGGCAGAGTGTAGTCATCAGCGATGGAACTATGCACAATTTGTGATAAATCAGTAAAAAGGGGAAAGGAGGGAATGTACCTTGGCACAACCACCCTAACATAACACACATGAAACACAGACACCATAACATTTATGTGAAACATGTTAAAGCCAAAGACTCACAAAAGAAATCATGCACCACTGTTGCTGAACCCATTGACTGTCCCAAAAGGCAGCAAGAGGCGAGGTGTAAATCAAGGAGGAGGAAGAATAGAGAAACCCAGCCTGAAAGTTCCAAGGCAAGCAAAACACCTGGCTCACAATCACCTTCATACTCTAAGGTCCAGGCATGGGAAGACCATGTAGCTGTATCTTCTGGTGATCCACCTCGTCCATCTTTACCTCCCCAACCAGCTGATAGCTATTCAGTAGATGTTAGGATGTGGCAGTTCATGTCCACCCATTGCACACTGTGTGTTGTTCTGATCACACATGGCAGTGTAGTGGAGGATAATCGCAAGCAGGGCATTAAACGGCATCTGAGGAGATTACATCCTGCAGCTGGCAGGGAGGGTTCACCATTATTATTAAACTGCAAGTTGCTATGTGTCCTTAGAAGGGAGTGGACAAGGGGCATAGTGACAGCAGGATTACTTGGTTTCTAGTGGGAGGATTTCACAATGGGGCCCCTCAGCATCATGGTGTTTGGTTACAGTTATGCCAGGTATTTGATGTGAGTGCAGATGTGCCCATTGCTCCCATTCCTCCCCTTATTTACCACACACACTGTGTACATTGCAGTTACTGAAAAGCGGCACAGTTCCTACTCTCAAGGGAAAGATTTATGATGATTTTGGAGGAGGGGCAGGTGGAGAAACATTAATGACCAGCTTCTTTTCTCCACATATACCTGAAGTTGTGAGGAATAGCTGTGGTTTCTACTGCCTCTGATGCATCACTGGAACTAGTACTGGCAAGTGGAACCTTGATCATTTATTATCCGTGTTACTGCTGTTGTTGATCCCATTTCCTTTGAGCTGCCTAATCACCCTGTTGTTTAAACAACTCAGCAGGAGCAGCAAGAACAGGAGTCACAAATTCCACAATTACAAATCCTACAAAATACTGAATCCTCAGGGCCAAATTGTTAAACATTATCTGTGATTCCTCAGGGCTTCTGATGCTAACAAGTCAAATTGATAAAAATGATCTGTGGTTCCTCAGGCTTGTTATGCTAACAAGCCAAAATCATACAGATCAATGTTTCCTCAGGGCATGGGCATAACACAAGTCTCAGTCCTACAAATCAATGTTTCCTCTGGGCTTGGGCCTCTAATAACAAGTCCTACAAATAATCCTCTACAAAATACTCTATCCCATCAAGTATCAGTCTGCCCCTGTCATAGTATATGTCAGAGGGTCTCTATCTCTGTCATGTTATGTATTAATTTCTTAGTTTATTTTATTTTTAATTTTATTTATTTATTTTCTTATTTACTGTCCCCAACCCCAGTCAACACCCCCCCAAAAAAACTCCCTGTTCAACTGATTGCTTTCCCACACTGCATCAACGCAGGCACCCTCACACCCCTTGCTTCTGTGTGCCTAGAGGGGAACAGCTGCATCCCACTGACGAGGTCCACATAGACCGAAACGTACGTCTGGGGTTGTGCTGTTTCTCTCGTGCGGAGAGGATTTGCCTGACATTTCGGGGCTGGACTGCCTGTGGGTGGGACCAGACTGATATGAATATGGAAATTTCCTCTCTGCAATGGCACATGGGAGCGAAAAACGTGACTTGAGCAGCACCTGAGGGGCCACACATGCCTTGAGTAAATTACTTTATTTTACTCTTTCTCGGTGTGCGCTCGTCACATTCTTTTCGTTTGTTGTCTCCCTTTTATACTATGCCTTGGAAAAAAAAATAGAATAGAATTTGATATGTGTTGTGTGTAAATTCAATGTTCCCATTGATTTCAATGCAATGAGCTAGGTGAAAAAAGCAGAAAAAATTGCACTTTTCACAAGAAATTATTTGCCAAGTGGGAAGTGCCATTATTTGTCGATTTTGGTTTGATTAAAAAATATTTGCCCATCCACCCATAGGAATCAATGGAATGAATTGACTCCCAAATTGACTCTTTAATTATTACTGATAATTGTGTTCATAGTAGGGATGCTCAAACTGAAATCGATGAATAATAGCATTTCATCTTGGTGAATAATTTCTTGTAAAAGTGATATTTTTCCACTTTTTTCGCCTAGCTCATTCCATTGAAATTAATGGGAACATTGAATTTACATACAACATGTAACAAATATTATTTTATTTCCCAAAGGCATAGTATAAAAGGGGCATGAGGGTGACTGTGTTGGTGGGGTGTGGAGAAAGAATCAGTTGAACAGGGAATTTTTTTTGGGAGGGTTATTTACTGGGATTGGGGGCAGTTAATAAAAAAGAAATCCTATTAAACCCCCCCCATAAGACATGGTATAAAAGGGGTCTGAGGAGGGTGCCTGTGTTGGTGGGTGGAGTCTGGGGAGTGAACCAGTTAAATTGGGAATTTGTTTTGGGGGGTTCTTGACAGGTATTGGGGGGACAGTTAAAAAAAATTAAAATAAAATAGCAAATTTGTATGTAAAATGATAGAGACAAGAACCCCCTGACATAAGTTGCCACTGGGGTAGACTGATACTTGACTTGATACAGTATTTTGTAGAGGATGATTTTTAGATTTGTTGTTAGAGGCCCAAGCCCTGAGGAAATATTGATTTGTAGGACTTAAGCTTGTTTGGCACAAGTCCTAAGGAAATATTGATTTGGAATTAATGGGATAGTAGTGTTTAAAAATAAAATCAACTTCAATTAATTCAATTAATTGAGGGTGTTATTTAAATACTGTCAGAGTTGTAGTTCAAGAGTAATTGATTGATAACGTATCCCTCTCCCGCCCCTTTTACCTAGTGTAAGCCACCTCCCCTCAGATGTGGAATCTGATTTTAAGACCTTGACAGGTTTTTCAGGTTTTTCCCTAAAGCTAATTGAAGGTTGTCCCTCTCTGCAAGCCACCTGTTCTAAAGTGAGCAGTGTTACATCAGTAAAAGAGGCGGGCAGAGGGATACTTTATCATTCAATTACCCTTGAACTACAACTCTGGCAGTATTGAAATAACATTGTGTCCATAGTGGTCTGAGGCACACTAGCTTGTTCCTCAGCATACTGCTGCAAAATTCCAAAATCTCACTGCTGGTGGTGGTGGTGATGCCCATCCTCATCCCTGTCTTCCATTCCTTCTCAGTTTCTGCCGAAAAGACCATCAATGTCTTTTCCACCCCAGCTTCTCCATCATTATCATCACCACCAACACTAGTCCCTATGTGTTGCTAGGGCCGGCGCCACCTATAGGCGAGGTAGGCACTGGCCTAGGGTGTACATTCTCTGGGGGCGCATCGGGCCCCCCCCCCGGTTACCACTTACTGCCCAAGTAAAAAAAAATATGTTTCAGTGCCATCCCTTGGCTGGCTATTTTTTTTATGTAGCACAGCAATACCCGTTTCTCTCTCCCCCTCCGCTCCTTCAGTCCTGGACCAGGGTTGAAGGAGGGGGAGAGAGAAACGGGCATCGCTGTGCTACTTTAAAAAATATCCAGCCAAGGGAGAGCACCGAAACGTACTCACTGGGAGAGAGAGACATGCACCGGGAAGAGTAAGTGGAAGGGGGATCAAGAGGGGATAAATAGTCAGACGGGGAAGAAAGTGTCAAAGGGGGGAATAACAGTCAAGAAGGGATCAAGAGTCAGACGGGGAGAGAGAGAGGCAAAGGGGGGATCAGCAGTCAAAAGAGGGCTCAAGAGTCAGACGGGAGAGAGAGAGAGAGAGAGACAAAGGGGGGATCAGCAGTCAAGAGGGGGAGAGAGTCAAAGGGGGGGAGAGTCACATATAGAGAACATACACTCTGTCACACATACAAATATAGAGAACACACACACACAAAGTGACACTTATACACATATAGGGAACACACAAACACACTGACACTTAAACACATACAGGGCAGGGCATAAGGGGATAGGACACAAGGGGTGGAGCGAAGGGGAGGCAAAATTAGGTTTTGCTGAGGGTGGCAAAAATCCTTGCACCAGCCCTGTGTGTTGCTGCTGCTGTATTACAGACATCTCACTGCTGGTTGGAGGAGGTGACAGAGGGTCCCCTACTGTCACACTTGCCATTACTTGGTGATGTGAAGACAACAGACTGGCAGCAGTAGCAGCAGGCACAGGTAGCTGATCTGTGCTCCTGGTGGTGGTGGTGGTGGTATTATTATTTCTGCGCCTGCTATCCCCCAACAGTTCAGGATCATGCACTTGGACACTGTAGTGGTGGGAAGGGGACTCCCAGGGCCAGATGAATAATGTGGGGTCCCTTGACCTCTAGTCTGGATGCTCTCAAATGCTTCCCCTACCACTTCCCTAACACTATGCTTCACCATTACTGCTACTACTACTAACACCAACCACACTAAGTTCACCCCCAGAGTCTTCCTCCTCATAGTCACTAGTCATATGAGGATACTGATTACCCCCTCCTTCACTCCTAATGCTAACAAGCTGCTGGACCTTCTTAGTTGTAGTACTAGCATTGGTGGTACTGCTTGGTGGTGGCAAGTGTGACTTAGGGTCCCCCGATGTCACACTTGGAATCATCTTGTCCTCCACCCCCCCTCCCCAGAGTATTACAAGACACACTAGCAGCAGCTTCAGCACTGGTGGCAGCAGACTCAGCACTGGCAGCAGGCACAGCACTGGTGGCAGCAGGGGCAGCACTGGCAGCAGGCACAGCACTGGTGGCAGCAGGGTCAGCACATCTCACAGCAGGCACAGTACTAGTGGCTTCAGGGGCAGCACGTCTGACAGCAGGTACAGCAATGGTGACAGTACAGGCACCATGTCTGGTAGCGGGCAAAGGCAGATGATCTGTCCTGTTCTCACTACTACCCTTTTCTTCCTCCCTTCCCATTAAATTCCCCAAGATCCCTAGGGGTGATTTAGGGGGACCAGACAGCATTGGTTCTGTTGTGCTCACTTCCTCCTCCTCCTCAGACTCAGTGGACACATAAGGGTCCTTCCAATTCTTCCTTTTACTATTTAAAAACTTTCTTATAGTGACAGCAGTTCCTATGAGCCCCTCCTGCCTCAATTTTTCAAAAACATCACAGCAGAACATCACAGCATGTCTACTTCACTCTGTAGCTGCTTCTATTGTGTTTCACTTCCTGGAATATATCACGTTTTATAGCGAAAAGTTGAAAAAAATGTAAATCAATGGGTGGAAACATTCTAGCCATTGAAAAAATGGAGAAGAAAAAATTAAGCGGGTTTTCCTATGAAAAAGCAGACAACAACGTGCTTTTCACGGTATTTCTCATGGGAACATGGCAAGAGCTTTCACCCATCCCTAGTTCATAGAGGTGGATGTGATTCTTTGTAGCTGGACTTTCAGATTTCAGACTGGATCCCCAGCGCCTCTTACTGAAGAATTCCTTCACTACTACCAGGATTTTGGATTCCTGGAGTCTCGCTTTGGGGCTGTTAATCCACTAAGTGCTAGAGAGGTCTCCCTTCTCGTAATATAACTAGCTAGGTGTCTTTCATACAGCAGTCAGGCATTTCTTACTGTTACGTACTGTAACTCTACTGTAGTGTGTAGCTAGTCTCTTTCTATTCACAATCTGATATAGAAAATGACTGTGCAGATTAATGGGTAAGGCATTCTCTACAGGGTTTCTTATTCAGATTGTTGAAGCCTTTTGTCTGTTGTGAGAAGTTGTGAACTACAGGCAGGCAGTAACCTTTTCAGTGCTGGAGGGGCATGCAATACAATGATAAGCAATGCATCGCTCACCCCTCTGCCACTCAAAGATTTAAAAATAACTAGAAAATACAGGCAACTTGGATGCAATGCCAAAAGAAAAAAATAGTTACAAATAATAAAGATTTATATTCCTATATTTGTTAAAGGGAGAGTAATAATTAAGATGTAAAAAAAATATATGTTGTAGGGTTTATGTCCCCGAGTAAAACAAGGGTACTCTCACTGCTGAGAGATATTTTATTAAAAAATTATAACAGCTCAAAGTTGAATTTTTTTAGGTGCAATGTCACAGTGGCCTGAAAATTTACAGTGGCGCTGTTGCTACACCATCCTATGGAAATGCATGGTCTACAGACCAGAGCTGTTCATAGGATGGTGTAGCAACAGAGCCACTGTAAATTTTCAGGCCACTGTGATATTGCATCTAAAAAATTCAAGTTTGAGCTGTTATAATTTTTTAATAAACTATCTCTCAGCAGTGGGAGTACCCTTGTTTTACTCAGGGGGATAAACCCTACAACATATATTTTTTACATTTTAGGTATTACTATCCCTTTAAACACAATTAACCCTTTAAGGTTATATGTTGCACAGTGCTCTTGTTCTTAAATGGTTATGAATTGTGTATTCCTGTAGAGAGAATTCCCCTTTTTAAATGCAATTTAACAATGTACGGTCTAAGGCTATTATTTACGGCTAACTAGATTTTTGGAGTGATTGAACATTTAATTATAATTAAACCTTCAATGTGCGATAGGAAATTGTGCTGTGTTTTTGTATGCTGGGAGAGATGATTTTGTCTGGCATAATTTCACATTACATTGGGCAGCTCACTTTGGAGTGAAATCAATTTCAGCTGTTTTGACTGTACAGTTTGAAGCTGCAGGGGGTTTTCTTTATGGACAAAATGAGTGTGTAAGAGTGGGTGTACTGACAGCACATTTACTTAGAGGGGGAACTGGAAAAACACAATATAAATAGACATTCCTTGCCAATTTATTATGCTGATATGAGAACTTCCATATACTTAGGAAGCAATCAGATCAAATTGTGGCATTTATGTTAGGAGAGAAAAGCTTGGAGAGGTAGAGTAGAAAGCAGGAGTAATTGCTCTGGTACATTACAGGTTACTAGTTGGGTTGTGACTAAAGTCAACTGGTGATCTACCTGAGGTTGGAATTACATCTCAGGTGCTCCTGGGAAAGATACCCTAGAGATCTCAGTCCTGTTGCATAAACCTAGTTCTCACATGAACACACCTTCCAGCTGCATCCTCTGTGCACTGGTAATCACAGAACCTCTTGAGTAGTCTCCATTCTATAGTTTTAAAATTCTTTTGAGACCCCTGTAGAATTCAGTTGGGTTAATAACCAAATTTAAAGTATTGTTTCAAAATAAATGCAGCTCCAGTTATTCTTTATAGTTTTTGGGCCATGTAGAACGTTATAATCAGTCTCTATGATGTGTAGATCCAGAATAACTGAATCATAAAGTGTGCTCCTCCCGCCTCTTTTACCTATGTAAAGCTGCACAGCAAGACCATCTGGATTGATAACAGCAAGTGACAATCTTCTGTCAGCATAAGGAAAAACCTGCCCTTCTCCTTCAAGCTGCGAGCTGTCCGTTCAAATGACCAGATTCCACATCTGGGGGGAGATGGCTTACAACAGGCAAAAGGGGCGGGAAGGGGACACTTCATAATTCAATTACTCTGGAACTACACATCATAGAGAATGATAATACCGCTCTACATGGCCCAAAACTATAAGGAATAATTGGAGCTGCATTTACTCTGAAACCTTACTATCCCTTTAAATGGATATTATTACCTAAAATGTGTATTTTTAAATTAAAAAAAAAAAATGTTTACTTTTTTGTTTTTTGGAAAATGTGAACGCTAGCATCAGTCATGGTGTTGGAAAGTAATCACTTTCATTCACTTCATTACAATTAAAACAATTACAGCCAACAGTGGGAGTAATTTTGTTTTTTACTGCTCCATAAAGATGGGCCACTGATTAAGGGGCAAAAAAATATAAAATATCTCCATCTCCCTCTTGCAGCCATCATGGCTCCTCCTTACACTGAGTACGTTTCATAGGGGTTATCTAAAAAGACTTAATGAGGTGTATGTAAAAGTATAGCTCCACCAAAGTTATCCCCTAACACCAGAGGCTGCACTTCTAGGAGTGCACTACAGTGTATGATTGCTTTAGTGCATACTGGTCTGGTGGACACTCTGTGTCATTATTAGGACTTTAATGCCACCAAGATGTAATTGTCTGCATAGCATATGCAGAAAAATTCACGCCAGATCCTCAGTATCTAACTAACACACAGCATCAGGAAACAATCACCCGAAAATGCCCATAGACTGTTCCACTGCACTCACCTTTTTACTATTGGTGTTAAGAGGAGATATTGTTTTTGAGTAGCAGGCAAGGAAATTGGTGACAGGTGGGTGTAGTGTTGTATTCCCTTTTTATAGAGGTAAACATGCATATTGACAAACATTTATGTACTGGAGAAGTTCAAAGAAGAGCACCAAAATTAATCAAGGTAATGGAAGATTTGAATATGAAGAATGCCTAGCCACAAAACTTTATTTTTTTATTTACTCTGTAGAAAAGACATATAGGAAAGGATCTTGCTACATTTTTAAGTATATGTGAGATAAATTAAAGTATTTCTCTGGTGAGCTTTTCATTCCAAGGCCAGCTCAAATAATTAGAGAAAACCCCTTACTATTTAAGGAAAGGAGGTTTCAACTTCCACACAGGAAATAGTTTTTTTACAGTTAGGTCTGTTAAACCATGTAATTATTTGCCCAACGATGTGTCAGTGGCAGATACAATGGCTATATGTAAGATACGTAAGATGCAGTTCTTTCAAAAGGGATCAAATAGGGGTATACTGTATATTAACAGGAGGTTTTTAGCAGGAAGGCTTATATAATTCACAGTTTTCTGGGTTATGGGGCAAAGGTTTAACTTGATGGGCTTGTGTCTTTTTCAACCTAATTTACTGTGTTACTATATTACTAGGATTATACATTGATACAAGGCTGTGGTACTGGATTATGGAATTTGTAAAAAAATATATATAAATAGACAAAAACTGGAAGAATAATTGCTTTAACATTTTGAAACTGAAAGCAGATGTTCTTGTATTTAATATCCAGTGAGTGTTATGCAAGGCTAGGAATAGCTTTTTCACTTATGCATTGTATTGATGTATTTAATGACCAACAGACGGTTTTGTTTTAACAAAACCCAAATGTCTTTACACACACATACACACACATTTGGATGGAGTGCTACAAGGAACAGGAGTGATTCTGTAGCAAACTAATTGCTCCAATGCTGATTACCATAATTCCCCAAATTAATTTTGATTGGGCCTCCTGTGCTCAAACAGGGAAAGCTCTTGAGGATCAAACTTGGACACCCCTGGTATAGAGGGCTCCAGTACACTGTGACTCAATGTGTTGGTGACATTTCTAGATTTCAAGGCATTAAAAGATCAACTCAGTGTTTAAGATGGGTAAAATTATAGTTATGAAGTATGTGACATCAAAATGTTTTCTCTCCACTACATACAGCAATGTGCAAATATTTTAGTCAGATGTGAAAAAAATGCTGTAAAATAAGAATTCTTCAACACATGGTTTCATAATGTGTTGATAAAACCATGGACTTCTCTTAAAAAACTTGATCTGAAGAACAGCCAGTGTGATATAGAGTAAGAAAACAGCAGAGAAAACAACATTAAATATTATATATTTAATAATCACACAGTTAAAATGAATGCACGTTTGTGCACACTCAGACAATCCAAATGGGGGATATAGCGTCTTGGGATGTACCCATCAAACATCATGATGCTTTTGTGCACCTTCACAAACAGTCCCCACATCCCTTTAGCCACCCCTTTTGCACTTCAGCTCTTTTTCTCTAGCAATCCCTTTAGCACTGTAACTCTCTTTCTTTAGTGATCCCCACATCTCTCATAAGTTTTCTCCTGAAATACCCCTAAGGTCTCCATTTACTACTCCCCACATACCCAGCTGTGTCACTTAGCATGGCTTTCACCCATTAGTGTCCTTACCAACACGCAAGGTATTTACACATCTGGACAGCTGAAGATCACTAGAGGAAGAGAACTACAATGCTAAAGGGATTGTTTCAGTCCAGTTGTGGGGATTATTGTGAAAGAGAATGCAGCATTGTGGCAGTTGAGGGTTTCAGAACCCCGATATGATATATACTCCTTTTGGGCTCCGTGAGTCTGCATTTGTCTTTTTATTTTAACAGATGATTAAATATACAACATATATAAACAATATATTTATTCCTCTGTTGAATTCTTTCTTTATATCACACTGGGTGTTCTTTGGAACAAATTCTTTTGAGTGCACTTCATAGTTTTCTGAGTGATTTGATGAATTGTGGTATGCATGGCAACCAACACTGACTAGCAGCACAAGAACTAATCCAGAGAGGTTTATATCTAATAGCTCCATAAATTCATCCATCTCATTATTGATCATCATTTCACAATTCATCTCTTCACTTCAGCCCTCTGATAGTTGTATTCCATTATTACTCGACCAGGTGTGATTTTTCCATTATTTATTAAAATTGATTAACTATTTTATGATTTTATAAGCTTAAACTATGGACTTTTAATCTTTGGATAATTGTAGAAATGATTTACTGTTCTTAATCCCTGAATATTTATTTATGTTATTTATTGATTTGATAAACTGACAGTAAGGGTTTTTATTTTTTAGTTTATCATTATTGTTACACACTATTATTCATTGTATTATTGTTTGTGTGTGTGAGACTATAGATGACGTATATTCACAGTTTGCGCTTACCTGGTTCAGTATTTGTGATTTTTTCATAACGTGTTGGTGAAAGGGGCGAAAACAGTAAGGAGGTTAAAAATCTCCATTTAAATCTAGGGGAATGTTATTTGTCCACTACGTTGTTGTTTTTTTTCAAAATTACTTCAGCTCAACATAATACATTAGACTCCTTGTCATTCATTGCCTAATTCTGCTTTTAACATCAGGTTTTTCTTAATAGGGTTGTTAACATTGCCCCAAAAGTTTTTTGTTAAAAAAAAAAAATCACTCTTCTCCATGCCTATTTGATTTAATTTGAAACATGGAGGTCCAACCCCAGTTATCTACAGAGTCCCCTATTTCTATACTACCCCACTCCTTTGATGCCTCCCCATTCCAGTACTGACCATTAACAGTGATGAAAAAACGAAGAACTAATTTCTTATCTATCTCTATATATCTCATATCACTCAATCTGAATGTAAGCCACTCAAGTCAGAGCACCCATTCCTAGTGTTCCTTTGACTTCTGGTTCTTACTGTAACTCCCACTTCATTTCTTCTGTAAGGTGCTGTGAACATTGTGTGATGCCAGTACAAATATACATGCACATATCAACATATTTTTAAGTTCAGTATATTCTAATTCAGGGCATAATTTCATCTATGCACATGAAGCTTAATCTGGTATCATTCACGCTGCTGTTTTTGTCTCTAAAGTCATTAATAGCATAATCTTTGTTCACATCTGTAGTAGCCCATTAAAACAATGAAATATCAGTTAATAAAACAAATGACTAAAAGAGTGGCTCTGAGCCAAAAGTTCTGTACTTGGATGGTAGGCAAAACGAATTGTCAACATAGTACTTTAAAAAGGGATTGAATGATTTTAGCTATAGAGACTAGCCAAATTGGGTTTGTTTATATTAGAAGAGTTTAACAGGGGCATGATTATTATTTTTAAATATTTTCAAGTTTGTTTAAGACCAATATGGGGAATTTTGAGGAAGAAAACATGGGGTCAGCCATTATAATAGGAGAAAATATAACTTTACCTAAACAAAGTCAGGAATTTTATATAGTAAGGGCAGTATTGATGTAAAATTATTTGCCTTGGGAAGCTGTCTTTGCAGCTACTATAGATACTTTAATAATGGTCTTTAGATGGTTGGTTGTTTTCGTTGTAGATAGAAATGTTGATCCATGGAGACATAATACTGCCCCCTTGACCCGTCATCCCATGAGGACTAATGAAAACAGGTGCAGATAATTGCAAAAAATGTAATACAGGTTCATAGGATCCATAATCCACACTAAAAGGGTTCACCTTACCTATCTGGTGATCAAAGGATCCTCCTTTTTTCCCAAGGAGAGGATTCTAAGGACTTATACAAATTAATATAGAGACATAAAACCCCTATTACTGGCTAAAAGTGCTTTCTTCACTTATCCAGTGATTCAAAGATTCCCACTTGTATTCTGTACAAGGTCTGGGTGCCAATCAAGAAGTCAAATAAGTCAAATCGTACATCTAAATCCATACTGAAAGATCAAACTCACAGGTCTTTTCCAACATTATGGTCCTACTTTGACCTTTGTCAAGATATAATTCCAATCCAGGTTTTGGTAAGCACATGCAAAGTAAAAACACATATACAAATACAGTATGTGTGCATATTGTGATTGCATTCTCTTTGGTGCATTTATGCTTTTGTTTTTCCACTATACATCTACATTATTGTTTATATATTACACATGGTGTGTTTGTTACTATGTAGCTGCAGAGAGTTACTTCTATCTGTTTTTACATTGTAGCAGTTAGCTGTTGTACATACGCCTATTGTTTATGTATACATGTCTGTATTTTTAAAATGTCATCTTATATTTGTAGTGGAGTAGCATGCTGCTTTCTAGGCATGACATGTATAGTTAGTAGGCTTCTGACACATGGTTGGTGATATTTAGGGTTACTGCACAGTGTACTGTATTTATGAAAGTATCCTGTGTTGGAGTCTACTCTGTTTACAGTTTGGTATATACAATTCCTTTCCATCTTAGCAAGGACTTCGTATACTGACACTATGATTTATCTCAGAAGATGTTGTGGGAAGCATTAGACGACTGGTGGACTAGAGCTAGTTTTTTGTATGCACTTTGTATTATTATTATTTATTTATTTATACTGTAGTGGCTTTTTCTAGCACTTTGTTTATGTGTTATATATTTTGCTACCGATGGAGTGGGGTTCCTTCTTCTGAGCTAGTCTGTAGTCAAGTTAGGTTGTTTTTACTTGATTCCTTTCATCCTTGCTCTTCTATTTTCCAATTACATTTATACATATTAAATGTAGCTGCTTAATTTATTTCATTCTGCATTTGCAGAAAGTATCTTTTTTTAACACCCATGGAAAATACAATGTTTATTTCTTTTGTTTCCTTTTTTAGATCACTAAATAAAAATGTACTTTAAGTTTTAATTAAGTGATTTATGGAAACCATTGTGAAACATTTTTTACAAACGCTATGTCGTAATGTGTTTGTTTCCGTGTTTTCCTTGTGAATTCTCTGGAACTTGATTGGAACCAGAAAACAGCTGCTCTACAATATAAATGATTGTTTTGTGTAAAAAGAAATTCATAAGATACCTAAGGGATGTTCTTTTTTTTTTTTTTTTTTTTTTTTGGGGGGGGGGGTGGATTATTTCCTAGACTTAGTTTACATTTTTCAGACACTGGCACATTTTATTCCATGTTCCTACTGCCATGTCTATATTGGCATGTGTTTACACATTGGCTAATAATTTAGGTTTAACTATTTAATTATTTTATAACTAGTTGAAGAGCCCGTTACATGGGCCGCAGTGCCACTGCCAGCCGGTCGCGGGGCAGTCATGCACAGTAGAGACTGCCCATGCCGCGTCTGATACAGTGCCAGCCAGTCGCGGTGCAGTCATGCTCAGTAGAGACTGCCTACTCCGCGGCTGATACAGAGCTGGATGCTCCTTCGGAGAGCCCCGCTCTGTATCAGCCTCATCACGGGCAGTCTATACTGCTCATGACTGCAGCATGTACTGCAGTCTCTACTGCGCATGACTGTGTCGTTACAAACTTTGTAGCAAATTATTATATAGGATGTTTTCTATGCTGAAGGATTGTAAGAGATGCCGAAAATGTTTCACCAAGTGTCAATGTAAAGATCACCTCATATTTTCGGGACTGAAGTGTCTGCTGGTTTCTATTTGATCTTGATAGGCATTTGAATTTGCATAACAAAGCAAGTAACATAGACATAGAAATAGGGGCTGAGCTAAGAAAACCAAAGTGGAAACATTTTAGGCCAAATCAAGGGGACAATTAAACACTTCTAAAATTGAAAAAACAAAACATTTTAAAAAATGAAAAGAAAAACAAGGTTTTTATAGGTTTTCTTGTGATCATGTATGCAAATTTAGTGCAATATTTAAAAGGACTGGATAAAAGTTATGAATGTTCATTCATACCTCCCAAGTTTCCCTTTTTATGTGGGTACTGTCCCTCTTAAAAATCTTCATCCTCTTTCCCTCCCTGGTGGAGATCAGACTCTTTGATGTGTATATAAGTGTATCACATTACTCTACAGAAAGAAAACTCATATTAATATTTGTGTAAACTTCAATATATGTGTTTAATAAATAGCTTGTGTCAATGAAATACTATGGTCTTGCTGTAAATCATTTATTCAGTTATACAATGAGGGGTCAATATGTCATAGACTTTTTTTAAATAAGTTTTCCCATTCAGTCCTGCTCCCAGTAAAAGAAAAAATGCCCCATCTTTTGGCTTTTTGATGCACTGGGAGTCATGGTCTCTGTTTCTCTCTTCCCTGCAATCACAGTGAGGAGAAGAGAAGCAGAAAACAGTGACAAATGCTATGATTGCTTAGATTGCTTTTGTCATGTGACTCCACGGGCACATGTGATCACTGTAGCAGAGATCACATGTACTGAGCCACTGTGGAATGGCTGAACATGACTGTTCCTGTCCTGGAGCAGTTATAGCCTCCCCGTTTGTATTGTATTGTGCCCTGAGGCAATCTGTGATCATTACTATACTATGATGTACTGTCATCCATTCTTAAAAGGCAGATTTCCGTAACAGCCCTGACACATCACTCATCAACTAGGGCTTAACTGGGGCATCATTGTAAACAAACATTCCCTGAGTTCACATTATAACCCCTCAAATGCTGTAAGTCTCATATCTTTTGCAGAGCAATTCACTGGAGGCCTTTCCGCATTCAATGGATTAACAGACTAGTTTATTTCAAAGTAATTTTTTATTTGTTTGTCCCCTAATTGCTTCATTTTTCTTTGTGGAAATTCATTTTTTTCTGTCCTTTGTCATCTTAAAATTCATCGGGCAATGTACAAAACTGAAACGTAGACTAATTCTGTTGGAAACAAATCACAATACAGAGGAGAAATAAAATTCCCATTGCTGGTAACGGGACTTGTTTTGGAAGACAATTGAAACCTCTCTAGCATTCAAGGGCTGATATTCCCGTTTAAACCAGGGAGGATTTGCAGAAAGTTTCTCATTTCTATGTTGCAGATGGTTTGCTCCAGCATTGCTTCAGTGTTATCTGTGCATATGGACCATAGTCTGATATTCAGAACAAATACCTAAAAGATTCCCTAAACTAAACTTCAATTCCCCTAACTTCTCTATCTCAAAAAAAGTGCTGCTCTCTCCTCTCACAAACACAGAATGGCTGCTGTGAGAGCCTGACACCCTTTTATATGGCTGTAGAAAAGTAGACAAAACATTTGTGTGGTGGAGAAAAATTGTTCTTCCCATTGATTTCAATGCACAATAAGGTAGACAAAAAAAGCTGGAAAAAGTGGGAAAATGGCAGTTTCACAGGAAATTATTTGCCAACTGGGAAGCGCCATTATTCGCCTATTTCAGTCTGAGGTGAATATTTTCTCCCATCCTGTTACAATTAGAGGTCTGGAATTTCAGAATAAAGATAAAGACACACTGCAGTGAAACTAGAACTACAGTTTATTAAACATGCAAGAATTAAACAGGTTATGATGTGATAAACTAAATCAGAGCTCCTTCCAGAGTTAACATCAGTATGAGAGACATACGGCTCTGGTGTATATAAAAAGAGACATGCAATAATACAAGAAACCAGAACTATTGCCAGAGCTTACATCAGTAAAACAAACTCTGCAATACGCAAGACAGGAAAGATAAGAATGCAAATAAAAGATACTTATCAACGGAGATGTCAAATCAGTGTGGGAGAGAAGTCACACGAAACTCCGTAGTCTCAAGACACAGATGCACGGACAGAGGTGAGAATCAGGTACACACTCTTTTGTCCCAAATATATCTCTCTCCGTATTGTGTTGGTTACAGGTTAAAAATACACTCCCCAGGATGTCTAATACTACGCATGCGTATGTGCTTGGTTACAGAAGGCTGAATAGTGGAGATATCACTAACTGTCTCTCATAAACACTACGTAAGCTAGCATCGCTCGCCCCTCTGCTGTTGCCAGCCAAAACTGCAGATAATGAACCCCCAACTAACCATGAGGAGATCACCAAAAAAAACATCCCTTACACATCCCTAGCACTTATCTATCAATACAAACAGGACAAACAAGATTAAACAAATGGTCCCTTAACATGACAGATTACACATGCATTAAAAGAAACATTAGGAGGCTGGTGGAGGTGCATTAAGGTGATTTGTTAGACTCACCAAAAAAAAAGCATTGGAGGACCTCAAAGAGCCTTTTTTCTGACTTTATTGAAGTGGACTTGTGGTATATGTGATTTTGGGTATAATATATAAATTGTATTTGATAATGTGTGCTTATATAGGGAGTAGGTGAAGCAAGCTGTTTTGTTTTATATGCTACAACAGTCTATGGACAGATATGACAATTTGACAGTAAACCTCCATAGTACACGGTAACAACAATATGCTGTATATTTTCAGGCCATGGTGATATTATACCCAAAATGTAAGTATGAGCTGCAATAACTTTGAATAAAGTATCGCTCAGTTGTACGCTCGTTTCTCAGTATTACCCCTGCAATATATATTCTTTCCATGTTAAGTGTTACTATCTATTTAACCCTCTCTGGCATTCAATAGTTTAATGGAGAACTAACATTTCCTAATAAAAATCCCTAATATCCTTACCAGGGCCAGAAAATCCTAATGCCCCCAAAGAAATAGTTCAAGAGATAACATCTTCAGTGACCATGACCATGGAAGCATACATGACAATTGTTAGCAGGTTGTTCACATTGAAGCAGGCAGAAGAAACTTCTTAACCATTTAAGGGCCAAAGAGATAATACATTGTGGTTAAGATTAACTTGTGAGGTGGCAGAGTCTGAGGTCCTCCTGTGGTAATGCTAACAGTTGTCATGTCTGCCTTTATGGTCATGTAGACTGATTGATGATGTTACTTCTTGAACAAAGAGGAATCTTATCCTATTAAGAATATTAAGCTCTGCTTTAATAAATCAAGTAAAGGTCCTAGATTCGTACAGTTAAGCTAAATGCAGACTGGGTAGCACCAACCACTGGAGGCTGGCTGGGAAGCACCAAACACTGGAAGCTGGCTGTGGAGCACCAACCTTTGGATGTTGGCTGTGAAGCACCAATGCTGAAGGCTAGCTGGGTAGCACAATCTGCTGGTCTTAGGCTGGGTAGTCTTCTTCTGGTAGATATGTTTGAGATCTGCTTGGCACACGCTGTTTGTATGGGTTGGATCTATCAATCTATGTGCATTACAATGTCATTTTTAGGGATGGGTGAATTTTTTTTCCTAAAAAAGTGAAACAGGTGAAAAATTGCACTTTCCATTGACAGGACATTTCCATTGATAACTGCAGATTTTCTACCTTTTTTAACCTAGCTCATTGCATTGAAATCAGTGGCAATACTGAATTTCCCCCACCTGGTTAGCATCCATTCTTTTCTCACCGTAGTAATGTAAAAGGGGCATCATGTTCATACAGCATGTCATTCTGTGTTTGTGAGAGATAAAGAAAGCACCATATTTTCTGAGCTAGTTAAAATATGCAAATAAAGTGAAACTGCAGTGTAGTTTATGAAGTCATTTGGGTGGGCCATTTGAAAAAACATTTTTTTCAAGACATATGTTGCTGTCAGACTCAGCCTGCTCACAGCTTTTACCTTCAACTGTTGATTTCTCCGCTTCAGCCCTCAGAAGCAGTAGTATTGTGGAGTAAAATTTTGCAGTCATAGAAGATATATAAGAGAAAAGGTTCTTGTGGAAAACAGTGGCAAAAAGGTAGAAATTGTGTGTATTTTCTATGGTCTGGAAATTTTATCTGGAAAAGCAGAAAATTGTTGTTTTACGCCCATCATTACTCACAGACCAAGATAGATATGTAGCATAGTAACCTGCCATGGTCTAAAGGCCATCAGTCTAAGTGTTGCTGAAGATTTTAACATAAACAAGCCATTTGACATCTGGGTACAGGCCTGCAGCTTGTCATTCATAGTTTGACGAATAGGATGGGCTTTTGGACTACATTTTAACCCCTTGAATGCTAGAAAAGTCTACAAAGCATTACTTCTAATTCTAGGGGCTAATTAACTTAATTTCATAAAACACATGTCTAAAATGTTAAGATATTCACTAAATTAGTCTAGATGTAACAGGGTCTGCAACTCAAACCAAACACAAAAATGCACTTAAAAATTGCATATAAATTGCATAGTACAAGACGCTAACATAGTGATGAACAGTTCACCTTCACCTATAAACCTTTTGTTAGCTCCTTTGCACATGAACTAGTGATGCAACAACTCATACATGGTGAAGAAACAGCTGAACATTCAATTATCCAATTACTTTTGGTCCCCTAAAATGGAGGTACTAGGCATGAAAAGGGCTGTAATTCTTACATGGTTCACTGTTTATGGATAAAAATATCTGTAAATTAAAGCTGACAGTCTGTCCTTTATCCTTCTAGTCATTGTTTTATTTCAAAACCAGCCTACATGGTAAAAAAATTATGTCATCTCAATTACTGGGTAAAAATGTTTTTACCTAGAAAGAGGAAACATATTTCGTTTACCATACCATTCGTTTAGTCAGCATTTTGGTGAACAATTTTGCTGCCAGATGAAATTTATTCACCACTATTCTGAGTGATTACAGGATCATACACATTAAATAACTGCTTCCCCAGTTCTAACACTATGTCCCCTCCCCACATGTTAATAACAACAGTAACATACTGACTTTCATGTCGGATGTCCAGCATTGTCCTCAACAGTCTGATCCTCCTTCATCATCTCTCAAAAAAAAAAAAAAAAACCCTAACAATATGCTGGCACTGATGCCCCCCCCCCACAAATTAAAAACATAATCCTTATTCTGTCTTTACCATAGCCCAAGCCAGAATGAGCAAAAAATGAAAAGGAATTGGCTTTTATAAGCTTTTATATGGTCATTCCTGTTCAGATGAGTTCCTATGGTCCCTATGGCTGGGATGTGGGGTTACACAGGGCACAGAACATGCCCTGGAGTAGCCTCTCTTCCTTGCCAGTTAGCATCTAGTTGGAGGGGTCGTGTAACATCATTCCTCCAGCTAGTCAATCGTTGCTAACCTCTCTGACACTCAAAAGGTTAATGATTTATTTTATCAAATGTAAACAGCAATTTAATCAACTCAAAACATTTGTATTGCTTTTTCAATTATATAAATTCTTCTGTTAAATGAAGTGGAGTTTGATAGATCTAAGTTTCTTTACACATGCATAAATATGAACATTCCTAAATCTTTACATTTAAAGGGATAGTAATACTTAAAATGTAAAAATATATACGTTGTAGGGTTTATCCCCCTGAGTAAAACAAGGGTACTCCCACTGCTGAGAGATAGTTTATTAAAAATTATAACAGCTCAAACTTGATTTTTTTAGGTGCAATATCACAGTGGCCTGAAAATGTACAGTGGCCCTGTTGCTACACCATCCTACGGACTGCTCTGGTCTTTAGACAATAAATCTCCATAAGATGGTGTAGCAACAGTGCCACTGTAAATTTTCAGGCCACTGTGATATTGCACCTAAAAAATCAAGTTTGAGCTGTTATAATTTTTTAATAAAATGTCTCTCAGCAGTGGGAGTACCCTTGTTTTATTCGGGGACATAAACCCTACAACATATATTTTTTTACATTTTAAGTATTACTATCCCTTTAAATAAATCAGGAACAGGACACCTTTCCTTTCAATTTAAGTGGAAGAGGCTGGTACTCCATAAGATCTATTTGTTAAATCAGTTTTCAGTCCATTCAGTAGATTTTTCTGTAGGCCTGATGTAAAAATGGCGGTGGAGACCTCTCTAGCATTCAAGTGGGTAAAATCCCCATTTAAATCAATGTAAATTATTATTTTTCCCCTCTAGCGCAAATTAATTACCCAGAAGTCCCGTACTTTTCTTTGAACATATGGCCCTAGAGTCAGAGTAGAACTGTTTTACATGGTGGTGCAGATCAGAGGAGGAGACTCTGTAAAGGGATGAACCAGAACAATAAAAGGAAATCTGAACTCAGCGCAAAATAAGATATATGCTTTTAGTGTGCAGTATTAGAAATGCATTGTAGCAGGATTAACAGCAGCAAAAATCCACACGTAACTAGAGATATTAGCAAATAATTTGGATAGATTTGAGTTTTCTACCAAAATGACATACAAATCTGACGTTAATAGGTGTGGATCCATTCATCTTTTACATCCAATAGAATTGCAGGGCAAGTGACCGCGCATACAATGAATTAGCAAAAAGGCTATGGATCTGCCCATACTACACCCTTATATACGGTATACAGACAGCTTCATAGATACACAGTAATCTTATGCTTACTCAGATGTTATATTTGAAAAATACATACTCACGTCATCTCATATAGACAAATGCCTTCTCAAACGCAGACACACACACACACACACACACACACACTGTCATAGATACTCACTATCATAAAAACAGTGCTTAGTATTTTCTCAGTCACACACACAGTCTCATACACACACTGACATGCTCTGAAACAATTTCACGAACAGTGATACACACAGTCACTCTCACACACAATGCAGTCAAACACATACACACACACACACAGTCAAAGCAATGCGTTGAATACCTCTCTGGTACTCAAAGGGTTAAAATTAAACTATATGTATCCTTTGTTGATGGATAAGTGTTAACCTACTGGTTGCTAGAGAGATCCCCAATGCACTGCTTCCCAAATCAAGGGGAAACTGTCCCCTTTGATGCAGTTTGTATTACCTGGAGTTGCCCCAGTTTTTTTCTTCCTATATCAGGCTATGGGTGAGATGCACAAAGGTGTGATAAAGAGATGAATAGTGCAGATGACTTCTAATTTAAAATAACTTCTCCAGTTCCTATGTTATTCTAATGAGCCTATGCACTAAGATCTTTTTGACATGAGAAATCTTAGTACATTGGCTCCACAGAATAACATAGGAACCGGAGAAGTGATATTACTGGAGAAGTCATCTCCTATTTATCACCTCTTTATCACACCTTAGTGCATTTCCCCCAATGAGTTGTCTATAAGAAAAATGTTCAACACACTGTGTTAGGGCTAGTATTTGTTCACATGAGGCGGTAGTGAGAACATGTATGTTTCTGAAAAAACAAAAAATGCTTTGGGCACCCTCTGGCACTTGGTAAGGTGAATATTCATACAGGAGCTGAGATGCATTCAGTGCTCAATCACTAAATCTACTCTGCATAACATAACAATAACATGCATGAGCATCTAACATAATAAATAAATCCATTTAGCAAGCATTAGTAGTATTAGGATAAAGGAACCAAAGCTTCAAACAGCTTATGATCATGATGTGTGCTTATCCGCACTCAAGGCCATGGGAAGCATTCTGCATAGCACAAGCAGTACAACACAGCAGGTGCTGTTTTCACCTGTCATATTTAAAGAGGCATTATCAACTAAAACAACTTTGGCAGTTTTGAAAGAGCTTTCAAAATCTCATATATATGTTGTATTAGCCATATGCAATGAATTTGTTTTTGAGTTATTTAGATGTATGGATTAGGCTAATTAACCCTTTGAGTGCCAGAGGCACTCAAAGGGTTAAAGCATTTCATGCAACACTTCCTGTCTTAGCCCTATAATACCCCCACTCACTGACACTTAACTGTTTCAGTGCTAAGAGAGGTGGTCAATGCCAATTTCAGAGCATTGTGTTGCATACCCCTCTGGCACGCAAAGGGTTAAATTAATGGGAATTTTATTTGTCACCTGTAACGTAGTTGGTTTGCCACAGAATCTCTTAGTATATGAGCATCACTGTGCTCATACGTGTGTTACTACCCAGAATCCCTGGTTCCAGAAAAGCTTTATTTTATCTACTTGAAACTTTTCTCCTGACTAATTTGACTTCTAAGTGTTCATTCATATGTAAAATCTATATGCAATATATATATTTATTTACATAACATCAAACAATGTACTCTACTATTTAGAAGAGAAAAACATAACTTGTATCAACTATTAGAGACTACATTGTTTATATATAATAAAATAGAGCTATATAAATACGGTGCAAAGGTTGCTTAGCAATTAATAAATATATTATTTCCAGCACAAAAAAAAACCTATCTTTATTCTGTACAGTCTGGAAATATAGGATGTACTTAAACCAATTGTAATAGTATAGTTAGGTTGAATTGAAGACAAACATTATGATTTTCAAAGTGCTCGAAAGCGGAAAATAGGTAGTTTAACAATGTTACAAAGGGAGGAACAAGGCAGAGATGCAAAAAAAGTGAGATTAACCCCTTAAGGACCATTGACGTGGCAGGACCGTCACGCTGGTCCGGCACTTAAGGACCAGTGACGGTCCTGGCACGTCACATACTTTTACTCACCACTCTCCTGTAGGAGCGCGTTGCGTAATACCGGGGACTGAACTTGATCACTCCAAGACCGGAGCGATCTCTTTCAGTCCCTCCGTTTGGCGTGCCGCCCCACGTGATCAGTCACGTGGGACGTCACGTCAAAGTCTTCTATGTGGTCCTTAAGGGACAGCACACCCCGGGACTGCTGGTCCATGAGTGGTTAAGGGGCTCAATTCTATTACCCTCGCTAAAACCGGCGTTACAAGAAAAACAAGTAGCATGAATTTTGCAAACGTGTCACGTCGGTATTCTATTACAGAACCACAGTAAAACAAAACTGGCTTGGACAGCACTTTTCAGAGTAGTAACAAAACAGGCGCTGTCTGCTTTTTTCCGCCTACCGACTACAAAAAACGTGCAAAATGTCAAAGTCCAAGGAAATAGGCGTACAGCAGAAAGATCAAGTTCAGTGTTAGATGTGTTCTTCACATAACAAAACCCGACAGAGTGCCCCCCCCTTGACATATTACCCCCTTTCAAAAGTTGACTTGTAGTGCTTTCTTTCACCACATTAATCCGACTAAGATTGTTCAAAGTCGACAATTAACCCCTCCTCTTCCAAATCTGACTTACAGTGCTTTCTTTCACCACATTAATCCGACAAATATTGTTCATAATCGACAATTAACCCTTCCCCTTCCAAATCTGACTTACAGTGCTTTCACCATATTAATTTGATGAATATTTATACATCCGACATTTTAACCCCCCCCTTGAAAAGTCGACTACAGTGCTCCCATGACTTTCTTTCACCATTTTTATCCAACATTTTTCTTCTCCTATTATATTCGACTTGCCCTCATATTTTGTATTGCAAGGTTAACCCTTTGAGTACCAGAGAGGTATTGTAATGTGTTTGCTACCCCTCTGGTACTCAAAGGGTTAATAGGCAACCTGTATATGTATAAAAAGGTGTTTGTTTTTATTATATATGTAATTTGTGTGAAAATATAATTAAATATTTCATTTATGTGTAACAATGATTTTCTTTTTTTAAATTATATATGTAATTTGTACTAAAAAAGTACTTCAGACCTCAAGAGGGGTATCATGACCCCTCATGACACCCCCCTAGCATGGTGGTGACAATTGCCCCCTTTATTAATTAAAGAGCATATAACCTATGTGAAAGAGCATATAACAATATTTACAATAATAAAGGGGACGACAATTGCCCCCTTTGTTAACCCCTTAACGACCCTTGATGGTCATAGTACCTCAATGGTCGATCTGACTGAACAACCCATGACGTACTATGACCGTCATGGAATTCCAGGCTCCCACGCGGCTGCACGCTGTTCGGGGAGTCCGTAAGCGGAATAACGAAAAAAAAATGCTCTGTGGTCCTTAACTGACCGCACAGCTGCGATCGGCCCCTCGTTAAGGGGTTAATTAAATAGCATATAACCTATGTGAAAGAGCATATAACCTATCTGAAACATAGGTTATATGCTCTTTAATTAATAAAGGAGGCAATTGTCGCCACCATGCTAGTGGGGTGTCATGAGGGGTCATGATACCCCTCTTACGGTCTGAAGTACTTTTTTAATACAAATTACATATATAATTAAAAAAAAAATCATTGTTACACAGAAATTAAATACTTAATTACATTTTCACACAAATTACGAATTTGGAAGGGGAAGGGTTAATTGTTGACTATGAACAATATTTGTCGGATTAACTTGGTAAAAGAAAGCACTGCAAGTCGACTTTTAAAAGGGGGGGTTTAATATGTCGAGGGGGGCACTTTATGTTGGATTGCTATGCTGTATACTGTATTATACACTGCTTTTGTTCGAACAACAATGGTTTTGAAACTGTTGTTATGGCTTCTACGCCTCAACCTCTGAGGTGCAGAATTTCTGACTTAAATGTAACCACAAAACAGGCGGTAATACTGAGCGTGGGTAACAGGATACTAATTGCACGTTGTTTTTAGTTGTTTCCTATGGGCTTTTTTTAGACTGGAGGTAAGTATAATTACCACTGGTTTTGTTTTCACAAGTCGGGTAATAGGAAAGCAAAAACTGACAAAAAAACCCCCCGCCTGTTTTATTTTTAGCGCTGGTAATAGAATCAAGCCCTAATTCTACAGTGAGATACAATCACAAATTCCTTATGGAGCCTATGTACTAATATCTATGAAATGAAAATGAAATGTTCATTAACCTCTTAGCGTCCAGTGATGTGTTAGGACTGTCAACGGTTAATTTCACTAAAGGATGGATGACGGTACTGGCACGTCACATATTCTATGCTCACAACGCCCCTGCAGGAGAGCTGTGAGCATTACCGGCATCTGAAACTGACAGCTCCAAGACTGGTGCTGTCAGTATCAGACCCCCGTTTGGCTAACTGGTGCATGTGATAAGTCAATGAGATCAAAGGGGTCCTTAAAGGGAATCCATTCCTCAGGACCATATACCTTAAGGGGGGTTAAGTATCCATTTTACACTATTGGAAAAGTCTAAGAAGTACATTTATAATGTAAACAAGAGCAATTCTGGTGCAAACCAACTGCATCATGATTACAAAAGGGTATTTTTATCTTGTGAATGCTAGTGATGTCTCCATCGCAATGCAAACCCAATTAAATCAACAAGGAGTTAAAAGCCCAAATCAACAATGATATTTATGTATCCCCTATAGTGCAGTTGGTTTGCCAGACACTCAAGACACTTAAGGTTATTTTCTGTGTTGGTGATCAGGGAGGACAGTTGAAGACTCCAGACTATTGCTTGATACTTGTAATAAGGACCTGTCACACTTGTTTTGTCTTGCTTCAACCAAAATTACTGGAAGGAAATGTGAAAGTAGCCCTTGGGTGATCAACATGTTTGTTCACCATAGGAAGATTAATTATAATTTAATAGCTGCCTGCTACCTTAAAACAAAAAAAACCAAAAAAAAACCTTCAATCCCCTATCTTTTTCTTTCATATGTATAAGAAATCACATTAGCTTGTAATGACAAAGCAGCTGATCTATTATAAATAGCATATGTGTGAGTGGATATGCTACTTTTCCTGATGGATATATGAACTCAATATGTGATGTTGAAATAAACACCACGGGGTGTTGCCAGGTACTGGCTGAGGGGGCTAAAGTCACAAATCTTATCATTGGGGTCAGGTTGCCCACTTACAGCATGTAATGGTGCTTAGTTGCCTGCTAGTAATGCTGCAGTTGAACTGTGCAGTGCACTAACAGTGCATTGGGTTGGCCCAATCCCTGAGTGTTTTGAGAACCCAAAACACACCTAATTAAGATTATAGGACTTAATGGCATTTTATTTATGTAAAGGGACAGTAAACTCTTATTATGAAAATATATTCATATTGTAGGGATTTTCTTCTGCGTAAACAAGGGTACCTCTACTGCTTGTAGATGCTTCAGTTAAGTTGTTACAGAGCATATATGCAGTTTGTTTAAGAATTTTAGTTCAATATTCTTTGCAGCTAGGTGGCAGTGTTACTGTCACAGGCACAAGCATAGATACAACAGTGCCACTAGGCAACAAAATTTCTTGTACTCGATTTATCAGATTAATGGCAAGTTCAGAGCCGGATTACAGGCAAGGCGCACAAGGCGCCTGCCTAGGGCCCGGTAAAATGAAGGGGCCCGGCTGAAAATCTCTGCTCCCCTTAACTGTACTCTGGCCGCACTCACCTAGAATGTGGTTCAGAAGTGGAAGTGCGCATGTGTCAGGACTTCCTGTTCTCCTGACACATGCGCATATGGGGAAGGATACATTTCTTTGCCTTGTGCACTTTTCCTTCTTCCTGCTTGTCAGCTCTCATTCAAGCTCTCCACTTCTACTGCCATCGCCTTCTGTCTCTGTCCTCCAATTCACATGCTACCCTGCTCACCCTGCAGCTGGTCCAACTGCATTTCCTCAATCTTTTAGCCAATTCTCTCCCTCCCGATTCTTAATACAGCAAATGGACATGTCACATGTGCCTGAGCAAAGCTGGAGACTGCAAACAGCGAGTGCCTTCTCTCAGCTCCCCATCCCCTCTTTGTGAACCCACTTCTTTTTCTCAGAACCCTATCCCCCTCTCTCTCTCGGACCCCTCTCCTGCCTGTGTGTAAGAGCAAAAAATGTGAGACGTATAATCAACACAAACACTGTTTCTCCACCTCATTCTGACCAAAATAGTGCTTTGTTTGATATTAAGCCACTATTTGTTAACCCCTTAGATGCTAGAGACATTCTCAATACATTGGGAAGCCTAGTATCCAAGGGGTTAATATTACTTTATTCAGTAAGTGACCAAAAGCAACATTCCCCGACACCACTGGCAACTCCTCCACTTCACTCACTCCCAGCTGGAACGGGGCACGGGCAGGGTTCTGCTTCAGGGACTGAGAGCTCCGCTGATCCTCCACATAGCAGGTGAGATTTATTACATGTGTAATTCTGGATTTAAGCAATAAACTGCACTTGTAATAAATCTCTGTGCTAGGTGGGACAAGCGAGCTCTAAGTATAAGTGTCGTTCTGATAAGAAGCGCCCTGCCTGGTCCCAGCTGAGACTGAGTGATGAGCAATCCCATACATTTGCCTGCCAGAAAATGTCCAGCGAATTGCAAAATACTGGACACCCTCTGGCAATATCAGCACATTATATTTACAGCAGTCCTGTCCCATTGTTTGAGGAGGATTTCCCCCCACCTCCATTTCCTACACCCATGTCCCCCACATATTATATGTTAGACACAAACATTATTGCATAAATGTAAAGTGTCCTAAACTGCAATTTTTTTATTACCACTGAAAGCTTTTATTTGTGCAACATTGTTGAGGATTTAGCAAGGACATATACACAGAGACTGCCATATTTATCAAGCTAAATAAGTGCAATTTTGGCGCACCACAGGGAATAAATTACTATTTCCATGGCTTTTAACCCCTTGAATGGTAGAGGGTACTCCAACGCATTGGTTTACGAAGTGTTGAAGACCTCGCTACCATTCAGGGGGTTAAAAGCCCCATTTAAATCAATAGGAATTTGCAGAATTGTCAATATAACCATAGGGTGTCATTTGCTTCAGAATTGCACCGCTTTAGCTTGATAAATAAGGACCACAGCCTCTTATCCCTGTGTGCTTTACACATTTTAATTCTTTAGGGTTCTTGCAGTAGCTGATTGTGACTGACCAGTGAGGCTGATATACTAACAAAAAGGAGCAATTCTGGTGAAAACCAACTGCAGCATAAAGAGCAAATAACATTTGTTGGAGACTAATCTAACATTGAAGGGGTTAAAAGGCTTATTTAAACCAATAACACTTATTATTTGTTCCCTATGGTGATGTCGGTTTGCCCCAAAATTGCACAGATTTTCATCTGTTGTCTGGGGGAGGGGGCCCATATTGAGACTCTGCCTAGGGCCTCATGGAGCTATAATCCGGCTCTGGGCAAGTTAAATCTGTTATAAGCAGAACAAGGTTTATTGCTCCCTTACTAGAAGGATGTATTACCTTTTTAGGCATTTGTATATAGTATTCTGATCTATCTATCTATCTATTGTCTGATAACATTTGTGAGGATGTGTGAATACATGCTGACATCAGTGGGAAATTACATTCATTGACAAATAACAGGTTAAATAAATAGTCCACATCAGTGCTGGGCAATGTGAAGCACTCTAGCTGCTGCCAGATTACAACTACCATCAGTCCCTCTCAGGTTTTTGCTTGTGGCAAATGATAGGAGTTGTAGTTTGGAAGCAGCAGCTGGAAGGCCTCCATTGCCCAGCCCTTTTGTATACCATAGGGGACAAATATATATATATATATATGTTTATTTGTATGGTACATGAAACCCCTTAAATGCTATAAAGGTCTCCAGTGCATTGATTTGGAAGGCACTGTAGACCTTTCTATCATTCAGTGGGTTAAAAATCCATTTGAATAAATGAGAATTTGGACCATTTATATTTGTTTTCTATAGTGCAGTGGGTTTGCCCCAGAACTGCTGCAGTTAATCTTCATATAACAGTATCTGTATGTACTTCTTTTAAGCAAAGTAAGAGACACTCAATAATATGAGTATAGTTCCACTTTATATTATAGAATTATTACCGAATGTTTATGAAATCTCTACTCTCTGCTCTTGTCTTCAGATTACATTGTATTTTTATGAATGCCAATTTCACCTTGTATCTTTTTTTCTTATCTGAAGGTTGCTTTGAATGCTGCATAAAATGCCTTGGAGGGATTCCGTATGCATCACTGATCGCTACTATTCTGCTGTATGCCGGGGTTGCACTGTTCTGTGGCTGTGGTCATGAGGCTCTCTCAGGCACTGTCAACATTCTGCAGACCTATTTTGAAATGGCAAGAACTGCTGGGGACACACTTGATGTCTTTACCATGTGAGTCATAACATGAAAGTATGTCTAACCCAGTTAAGCTAAATGCATGTTATATATAAAACCCTGGAGTTTTAGTAGTTACATCTGTTTAACCTCTCAGATGGTAAGAGGTCTCAATCGCTTGGAGATATATCTAGCAAGCCAGAATAAAAATAATACATAGAACGTGACCTAACACACTATCCTATATTATAATTCTCTAACTAAGTGTGTCAGAAGCTGTCATGCGCAGCAGAGACGGCTGCGCACGCTGCAGTCATGCACAGTACAGACTGCCTGCTTTGTGGCTGATACGGAGCAGGGCTCCCCGAATTCAGACCGGAGTCCTCTCTGCACACCTTCTACCCTGCTCCATATCAGCCTCGGTGTGGGCAATCTCTACTGTGCCTGACTGCACCGTTGCTGAATGGCATTGTGGCCAGTGTACACGGGCTCTTCAACTAGTACATTATATAATGTAAACTATTTTAACTTTTAGCATTTTAGAAAACACTCCTCCAGGGGCATGTCCATGTTAAAGGACTTCAAAGTGGTTAGGTCACTTGCTTTCTATGTGGAGGGTATGGGTTTGATAGATGAACCCTCTATTTAATACTCAAGTGGTGTGGCTGAACTGCAGTACAGTGAAAGCACTGGTCTAGTAAGTCTGCATCCTTCCTGTAGAGCAACCAAGGAAGTAATTGGAGGGATCATGCTTAAAAGATCTGCTTCCTGCTTAGATGCAGAATTGAGACCTGGATTTACCATTAAGCAGAGTAGCCAACTGCCTAAAGCTTAAAAGTTCTGCTGGCCACATCCACATCTTGAATTGTGGAAGTGGTCAGAACAAACCAATTGCTCCTGCAGCAGACACACACTACAGTTTTATGGGGGCTAGTTTATTTACTAGGACATTAACCCCTAGGATGACAGTGAGGTCTCCAACACGTTGCAACACAATGCGTTGGAGAGCTCAACATCATACAAAGCAAGGGTAGACAAAAACATCAAAACCTAGTAGCCAGACACATTTTACATGATGGAAAAATATCCCACGCACTTTAGTTGATTTATAAGCAAAGTGTTCCCATCTCACTCACAGCACATCAGCATATTTAGTTATTAATTTACTCCTTTGATTTCCTACCCTATGTCTTGCAAATAATTGAAACTATTGAATAAGATACAGCTATATTATGTGGATATGCTAGATAACCATATACACTACACAAATGTACATGTACTGCATGTCACATGTGCCACGTGTCACACACTGATCACAAATTTATTTTAGCTTGGCTAGCAACATGGACATTCAGGAACCTGAAAGTCAGGCACTGTAAAGTGGAATAGGGTTAGTCCTGATACAGACAGTAAGTGAATACAGGCTTGAGTTAAATCAGACCAGGCGTAAGAGACAGCTGTCTGTAGGACAGGATTGGTTCAAGTAGGCAGAGTGCTGCAAGGTGTGTCTTGACCCTTTCATTCTGTAAGTATGAGATTTTCTTAACTTCTATGAAGAAAATCTCAAAGTATATTATATTAGTTGAACAGCCCGTGTACACTGAGCAGTAGAGCCTGCCTGTGCCATGGCTGATAATGGAGCGGGGCTCTCCGATTTCAGACCACAGTCCTCTCTGTGCACCGAAGGTCTGATTTCAGAGTGCCCTGCTCCATTATCAGCCGCAGCGCGGGCAGTCTCTACTGCTCATGACAGCTTCTGACAAACATACATTAGTGAATTATTATATAAGATTTGGTTTGACCTGTGCTCCTTGGATTTACAGCTCTGAGCAGTTGACCATACAGCTAGGTATGGATGAAACGTCCTGTCTCAAAAGCAAAACAGGCAAAATATGGCACTTTCCACCAAGAGGTACATTTTTAAATGAAAAGTGGTGATTTTCTTTTTACATATGTAAAATTCTAATCAATGGTAGAACTAAATTTCCCTCTAATAAAGCAAGTATTCTCTCAGCGTACTGTGATTTTTTGGCAACTTCAGAAAATAAAATAAAATAAAATAGAGCAAGCTGTTTCTTTGTGGAGATGTTAGAGGATAGCTGGGGAGACACTGCTAATTGTGTTCTTGGTGCTGGGCAGAAGGGTGTCACTGTTCCCCAGAGATGTTCAGGAGTCAGTACGGTATAGTTAAATGCACTTTATTAAAATATAAGTAAGGTAGTACACAATAGCATAAACAGAATAAGCAGGAACATGCAGAGGGTCACAGGCCAGCAAGCACTGCTATCAGAAATAGTAGGCTGCCAAGACTGACCACACTGCTGGAGACTAGGTCTGAGCCACTGGTAGTCTCTGCGGGAACCAGGAGCTGGAGCTGGAACTGAACAGGAGCAGGAACAGGAACACAAGATCTGATCCGACGCAGAGAGGAGGCTACCTGACTCATGCCTGCAGTCAGTCTGTAGCCAAGGATACCTGACTCACACCTGCAGTCAGTATGGAGAAAGTGGAAGCTTGACTCATGCCTGCAGTCAGTTAATAGCTAGTCTACTAGAGCCCCAGGTCCGCACCAGGTTGGGTGTTTACTAGGTACAAGGGAATAACAAGAGAATAGTCAGACAGCGCCACAGGTCAGCTCTAGAGAGGGTAGTCAGACAAGTCAGGTCATACACAGTTCAGGTAGTCGGCCAGAGCCACAGGTCTGCACCAGTTTGGGTGTCCACTATAAGTATAAGGAGGAGAATAGTCAGACAGAGCCACAGGTCAGCACCAGATTGGGTGATCAGACAAGCCAGGTCATTTACAAGCCCAAGGACACAGAACTGCTTTGTACACAGGGCCGGATTTACATTTCAGGAGCCTGTAGGCACAGAAATCTGAAGCCCCCCCCCCCATTGGCCATCCCCACATTGCTCCAAATCTCCATAATGCCCTCATATTGCCCCATCATCTCAACATTGCCCCCATCAACTCCATATTGTCCCATCAGCTCCACATTGCCCCCCATCAGCTCTATATTGCCCCCATCAGCTCCACATTGCTCTCATATTGCCCCATCATCTCAACATTGCTCCCATCAGCTCCACATTGCCCCCATCAGCTCCACATTAAGCCTCACATTCTCTCCCACCCATCCGTTTCCTACCTCCTGATGGTCCAGCGGCAGGAGAGATCTGTGCTTCTGCACAGACCTGTAGCTGTTGGAGCTCCTGGGTGGTCTTCTCTTTAATAATGCAGAGAGCTGGGAGATGATGTCATCTCCCAACGCTCTGCATTACTAAAGAGGCAGGGGAGCTCAGCAGCTACAGGTCTGTGAGGCACAGACCTTACCATGCGGCGTGTGGCACAGCGCCGCGTGGCATGCCATGCCACTTAAAAAAATAAATAAAATATATCAATTGCAATGGCAGGCGCCCCTCAGTGGGGTGTGCCTGTAGGCAGATGCCTACTCTGCCTTATGGAAAATCCAGCCCTGTTTGTACAACAACGCAAGGGCAACTGAGTCAGAATTCAGTTACCCTTTTAAACCTTACTACAGGAAGTAGAAAGGTGGGGTCACCTCTCAGGGCAAGATATAAATGAGCCCTGTGTCATTCTGTTGACTCGCGCCCACATATGACGCATCTGGTCGCCTTGCAACATTTTCCCGCCATAGCTGTGTCACAGACATCTGGCGATGCATCCATACTCCGTGTCATACCAGTGCTATTGCCATACAGGCAGAGGCCATGGACAGTTCTTAACTGCACCAACAGCACATAGACCAGGACCCAGCAAGACACTTGGAACGCAGCAGAAGCGTCCAAGCAGCGGATAATTCTTCAACGTTGCTTAGAGCGCGGTGCTAGAATATAGGTACTCTGACAGAGGGAGTATCACGGTGCCCGTGATTTGCTGCAGTTACTTGTCTATCACCAGTAGGGGGCTTCTATTGGCTGTCTGCAGATAGCCCGCCTCTTATTGACTATTTAAACCTGGATTGGGCACCCTTTGAGTGCCCTTTCGTGTTGTTTCTGACCTTCTTGCTATCACTATGCTAGTGATAGCTGGGCCTCTGTTCCAGTGTTCCTGAGTTCCTGATCTCATGTGTTCCTGAGTTCCTGATCTCTACTGTTCCAGTGTTTCCTGCATGCTGAAGTACTTCCAGTCCTGGTTCCGGCCTAGTCTCTGGTGTTGCAGTTCCTGCTGAACTTCTCTGCTGTTTTCTGACCTGACTGATCGTTGCTGGTTCCTGTCATCTTATCATCTGTCTTCAGTATCCTGGCGACCTTCTGCCTGGTCGCGTTGGTGACATTGCTACAATTCCGTGTTGGTCCCAGCGTGCGGACGCTGGTTTGCTCCTAAGCCTTGCGGCTATACAAACTCGCTTGTTACACCAGTGTGCGGTCACTGGTTTGCTCCAAAGCCTATCAGCTATACAAATCTGTGTTGGTCCCAGCGTGCGGACGCTGGTTTGCTCCTAAGCCTTGCGGCTATACAAACTTGCTTGTTACACCAGTGTGCGGTCACTGGTTTGCTCCAAAGCCTATCAGCTATACAATTCTGTGTTGGTCCCAGCGTGCGGACGCTGGTTTGCTCCTAAGCCTTGCAGCTATACAAACTCACTTGTTACACCAGTGTGCGGTCACTGGTTTGCTCCAAAGTATTTCAGCTATACAAATCTGTGTTGGTCCCAGCGTGCGGACGCTGGTTTGCTCCTAAGCCTTGCGGCTATACTAACTCGCTTGTTACACCAGTGTGCGGTCACTGGTTTGCTCCAAAGCCTATCAGCTATACAAATCTGTGTTGGTCCCAGCGTGCGGACGCTGGTTTGCTCCTAAGCCTTGCGGCTATACTAAATCGCTTGTTACACCAGTGTGCGGTCACTGGTTTGCTCCAAAGCCTATCAGCTATACAACTCTGTGTTGGTCCCAGCGTGCGGACGCTGGTTTGCTCCTAGCCTTGCGGCTATACAAACTCACTTGTTACACCAGTGTGCGGTCACTGGTTTGCTCCAAAGCCTATCGGCTATACAATTTTGTGTTGGTCCCAGCGTGCGGACGCTGGTTTGCTCCTAAGCCTTGCGGCTATACTACTTGCTTGTTACTCCAGTGTGCGGTCACTGGTTTGCTCGCTAAGCCTAACGGCTATACTATTCAGTGTTGTTTCCAGCGTGCGGACGCTGGTTTGCTCCAAAGCCTTGCTGCTTAACGATTCTGCTAAATTGCCAGTTCCATCTGACTGCGGCTATTATCTCTGGGCTGCCCTGCCCGGTATTGGTAAGGCCGGTAGAACCATTTTGCCACATTCCATCTGAGGTTGCCTTACCCGGTATTGGCAGGGCCGGTAGAGCCTACATTGTGTATCTATTGAGGCTGCCTTGCCCGGTAATTTGGTAAGGCCGGTAAAACCGTTATGCTTTTCCATCTGCAGGTTGCCTTACCCGGTATTGGCAAGGCCGGTAGAGCCTAAAGACTGTCCTGTCCGGTATATTGACAGGACCGGTAGAGTCTGCCTTCTGTCTGTGCTATATTCTGTATATATATATATGTATGTTATTGCCATCCTAAGTTATCATTTATTATTTCAATAAAATTGATTTTTTTTTACCTAAAACTTGTGTCTGAGAGTCATAATAAACCGTGACAGTACGAAAGGGCCATGACCTCAGACAGCAAGGGTGAAGGTAACGCACAGAATATCCATTGGAGGATGGATGTGCTCGAGCAACGTTTGGATCAGTTGGCAGTTGCAATTCAAACGATCCTTGAACGCACGGTACCTGCTGACCAATCTAGCTCTAGCCCGGTGGTCTCGCCAAGTCAGACACCGGAAAGTGATACCAGACCCCTAGGGGGTACTGTTAAAGGGTTAACGGCTTCTGCACCCTTGCCGCTAAGATATGATGGTGACCCTAGTCTCTGCAGAGGGTTCATCAATCAACTCGAAATCTTTATGGAATTGACGGCACACGCATTTCCCAATGATCGTAGTAAAGTGGGGTTCACGATATCACTGCTCACTGGCAGAGCATTGGCTTGGGCTAACCCCTTGTGGGAGAATGCTAAACCTTGTACTAAGAACTTTAGTGAATTTGTGCGTTCCTTTCGAAGAGTGTTTGAGCCTCCTGGTAGAACCACCTCTGCTGCCAAACGCCTTATGGAGATACAACAGGGCAGGCGTACAGTGGGCGACTATGCCATCGAATTCCGCACATTGGCAGCAGAGGTAGGTTGGAATAACAAGGCATTATTGGCAGCCTTCTCTCAAGGCCTGAATGACCACATTAAAGACGAAATCGCTGCTAAAGATCTACCTATTGATCTAGATGATTACATTGAGTATGTTATGATAATTGACTCCAGAATACGTGACAGATCAATTGCCAGAGATCGTAAGTTACGGTCAAAAAATAATGAGCCTAGTAGCATGTTTTGCCCACCCATCCCTCCCTTGGCATTGAAGTCTAGTGAACCTGTACGGGAAACAAGTGAACCTATGGAAATAGGCTTCACTAGACTATCCAAGGCAGAGAGAATATATCGCAAAAAACAAGGGTTATGTTTATACTGCGGTAAAAAAGGGCACTTGCTAAATTCCTGTCCGGTACGTCCGGGAAACGCACACACCTAGGGTATCTTGGGGGACAGGCCCTAGGTGGTGTACAATCGTCCCCAATGTCGGGCATAATGAAACCCACCATACAGGTGGTATTGTCTTGGGCACAACGCTCTGTGGAGGTTTTGTCCTTGGTTGACTCCGGTGCAGCAGGGTATTTTATGGATAATACCTTTGCTGAATTGCACGGAGTTCCACGCATTGAAAGAGAAAACCCCTTGACTATTGAAGCGATTGATGGTAGACCCTTAGAACCGCCTCAGGTTATATTTGAAACTATGCCATTGTCTATGACTATTGGGGCACTTCACAGAGAAGAGCAGCAGTTTCAACTGATTAATTCCCCGCACCATGCGGTGATATTGGGATTTCCGTGGTTACAGTTACATAACCCACAATTCGATTGGAAAAAGTGTGAAATTGCTGCTTGGTCCCAGTTTTGTATGGACAAGTGCGTCATCCAGCCTATTAAGGTCATGTGCACCTCCTCTGCTATGCCGGATGTGTACCAACAGTTTGGCGATGTTTTTAGCAAAGGAGAGGCTAGTATGCTACCCCAGCATAGACCTTATGATTGTTGCATTGAATTGCAGCCTGGTGCAGTACCTCCGAAAGGACGCACTTATCCATTATCTTGTGATGAAAATAAGGCTATGGAGGATTACATTTCTGATGCCCTTGCTAGAGGGATCATACGTAAATCTACCTCTCCAGCTGGGGCTGGGTTCTTTTTTGTAAAAAAGAAAAATGGCGAATTAAGACCATGCATTGACTACCGGGGCTTGAATAAACTAATGGCAAAAAACGCATACCCAATACCACTCATCACCGAGCTTTTTGACAGGCTTAAGGGCGCTTCGATATTTACCAAGTTGGACCTACGGGCCGCTTACAATCTGGTTCGCATTCGAGCAGGTGATGAGTGGAAAACTGCCTTTAATACTCGAGCTGGGCACTACGAGTATCTAGTAATGCCTTTTGGGCTGTGTAATGCACCCGCAGTTTTCCAGGAACTGATAAATGATGTTCTGAGAGATATGTTACAGACATGTGTTGTGGTGTACCTCGACGATATACTGATTTACTCCCAAAACATGGCACAGCACATCAAAGATGTATCCGCAGTATTGCTACGACTCCGTGAGAACAAATTATTTTGTAAAATGGAAAAATGTGAGTTTCATAGAACCAGTGTGCCATTCTTGGGGTTCATAATTGGCAATGATGGCATTGCCATGGACAAAGAAAAGTTGTCAGCTGTCCTACAATGGCCAAAACCCAAGGGTCTTAAAGCCATACAGCGTTTCCTGGGTTTCGCTAATTATTATAGGAGGTTTATTAAGAACTTTTCTTCCATTGTCAAACCTCTGTCCGATCTTACGCACAAGGGTGCTAATCCTTCTTGTTGGCCGGTATCTGCTGAGAAAGCCTTTGAGAATTTGAAGCTGGCATTTGCTGCGGCTCCTGTGTTATCCCACCCCAATCCTTTACTTCCATTTACGTTAGAGGTTGATGCCTCAGATATTGGGGTCGGGGCAGTACTTTCGCAGCGACACGAGAAAGGTGGAACTCTCAGACCTTGTGGGTTTTTCTCTAAAAAGTTGACTGTCACTCAAAGCCACTATGAGATGGCGTCATTTGCTTGAAGGTACTAAGAATCCTGTCTTAATCCTAACAGATCATAAGAATCTGACCTATCTCTCGGAGGCCAAGAGATTGTCCTCTCGTCAGGCCAGGTGGGCACTGTTCCTGTCTCGATTTAATTTCATTGTATCATATTTACCAGGGTCAAAAAATATCAGGGCTGATGCACTGTCCAGACAATTTGAGGCCGACAGTGACAGAGTGGAAGCACCAGCTCCTATCATCCAACCTGATAGAATACTGGCTACTATACGCACGAGTATCACTTCTCCTCTAGGGGAGGAGATCCTGGCCTCTCAGGGGTCCGCTCCCCATGAAACCCCAGTGGGCAAATGTTTTGTCGCTGAATCATTTCGTACTAGGCTGCTCGAAACCTACCATTCCTCTAAGGCTGCGGGACATATTGGTAGAGACCAATTGTTATGGTCCCTTTCTCAGTTATTTTGGTGGCCTTCCATGAGAAACGATTGTGCCGAATTTACGAATGCCTGTGCCATCTGCGCCTGCGCTAAGACCCCGAGACATCTCCCTGTGGGCTTGCTTCAACCGGTGCCTAATGGCGAACGCCCCTGGTCTCATGTTTCCATTGATTTTATGGGAGAGTTGCCTATGTCGAAGGGGTACTCCTTTATATTCATGGTGGTGGACAGGTTTTCTAAAATGGCTCATTTCGTGCCCCTCCGTGGTCTTCCTTCAGCGAAGGAATTGGCAATGGTGTTCGCCAGAGAAGTATTCCGGTTGCATGGAGTGCCTAGGGTACTGGTGTCTGACAGGGGGAGCCAGTTTGTGTCTAGATTTTGGAGGGCATTTTGCCAACAGATGGGCATACAGCTGTCCTTCTCCTCTGCCTACCATCCCCAGACCAATGGAGCCGCTGAACGAGCTAATCAGGGCTTGGAACAATTTCTCCGTTGTTTCGTTACTGACCATCATGATAATTGGTCCGACTTGTTGCCTTGGGCAGAGTTCGCCAGGAACTGTGCGGTCAATTCTTCATCTGGGAGCTCTCCGTTTCTGATTAATTATGGGTTCCAGCCCTGTTTGCTTCCAGACTCATTTCAGACGCAACAGATTCCAGCTCTGGATGAGCATATCGAGCAACTCCGTTCCACATGGGCACAAGTTCAGAGGGCACTTGGTCAGTCATTTCAGCGTCATCAGCGCCATGCTAATCGCAGAAGGCTTCCAGCGGTTTCCTTTCAGGTTGGGGATAGAGTATGGCTTTCCTCCAGAAATCTCAAGCTGCAGGTTCCGTCTAATAAGTTGGCTCCTCGGTTTATTGGTCCATACAGAGTTATTCGCAAAATTAACCCTGTCTCCTATGCACTAGACCTACCTGGATCCATGCGTATCCATAATGTGTTCCATGTGTCCCTTCTTAAGCCTCTGGTTTGCAATCGCTATACTACCACACCTGTGGTGCCAGGACCTGTTGAGGTCGAGGGCCAGGAGGAGTACGAGGTTCAGAGCATTATTGATTCCCGTAGGCTTAGAGGAAGGGTACAGTACCTGGTACATTGGAAAGGGTATGGTCCTGAGGATCGATCATGGGTGGATAGTACGGACCTTCATGCACCTAGGTTAACTAGGGCCTTTCATGCCAATTACCCACAGAAACCTAAACCCTATTCTAGGAGAGGGGGTCTTTGAAAGGGGGGTACTATCACGGTGCCCGTGATTTGCTGCAGTTACTTGTCTATCACCAGTAGGGGGCTTCTATTGGCTGTCTGCAGATAGCCCGCCTCTTATTGACTATTTAAACCTGGATTGGGCACCCTTTGAGTGCCCTTTCGTGTTGTTTCTGACCTTCTTGCTATCACTATGCTAGTGATAGCTGGGCCTCTGTTCCAGTGTTCCTGAGTTCCTGATCTCATGTGTTCCTGAGTTCCTGATCTCTACTGTTCCAGTGTTTCCTGCATGCTGAAGTACTTCCAGTCCTGGTTCCGGCCTAGTCTCTGGTGTTGCAGTTCCTGCTGAACTTCTCTGCTGTTTTCTGACCTGACTGATCGTTGCTGGTTCCTGTCATCTTATCATCTGTCTTCAGTATCCTGGCGACCTTCTGCCTGGTCGCGTTGGTGACATTGCTACAATTCCGTGTTGGTCCCAGCGTGCGGACGCTGGTTTGCTCCTAAGCCTTGCGGCTATACAAACTCGCTTGTTACACCAGTGTGCGGTCACTGGTTTGCTCCAAAGCCTATCAGCTATACAAATCTGTGTTGGTCCCAGCGTGCGGACGCTGGTTTGCTCCTAAGCCTTGCGGCTATACAAACTTGCTTGTTACACCAGTGTGCGGTCACTGGTTTGCTCCAAAGCCTATCAGCTATACAATTCTGTGTTGGTCCCAGCGTGCGGACGCTGGTTTGCTCCTAAGCCTTGCAGCTATACAAACTCACTTGTTACACCAGTGTGTGGTCACTGGTTTGCTCCAAAGTATTTCAGCTATACAAATCTGTGTTGGTCCCAGCGTGCGGACGCTGGTTTGCTCCTAAGCCTTGCGGCTATACTAACTCGCTTGTTACACCAGTGTGCGGTCACTGGTTTGCTCCAAAGCCTATCAGCTATACAAATCTGTGTTGGTCCCAGCGTGCGGACGCTGGTTTGCTCCTAAGCCTTGCTGCTTAACGATTCTGCTAAATTGCCAGTTCCATCTGACTGCGGCTATTATCTCTGGGCTGCCCTGCCCGGTATTGGTAAGGCCGGTAGAACCATTTTGCCACATTCCATCTGAGGTTGCCTTACCCGGTATTGGCAGGGCCGGTAGAGCCTACATTGTGTATCTATTGAGGCTGCCTTGCCCGGTAATTTGGTAAGGCCGGTAAAACCGTTATGCTTTTCCATCTGCAGGTTGCCTTACCCGGTATTGGCAAGGCCGGTAGAGCCTAAAGACTGTCCTGTCCGGTATATTGACAGGACCGGTAGAGTCTGCCTTCTGTCTGTGCTATATTCTGTATATATATATATGTATGTTATTGCCATCCTAAGTTATCATTTATTATTTCAATAAAATTGATTTTTTTTTACCTAAAACTTGTGTCTGAGAGTCATAATAAACCGTGACAGGGAGACTGCTAAAAGTGTTAGAATGAGGGACAAGCAGACAGTTATCCTGAGGCTCAGTAACATGATGACACTGACAGATATCAAACAATGCATCTCTGCTTGTAATGGAGGAGCGAGAAAGAAAGCAGCATACTGTGAGTTTTGGGGACAATAAAATTAATAAATAAATAAATAAAGCTAGCTATTTGTAGGGGAGGTAAAATAGTGTTAGGGAACACTGCCAGGTATTTTGTGTTTTCTGGGTGTGGGTGAGAAGGGAGAGGTAACACCCAGAGTGTTAGAATAAGTGACAACAAGCAGCTAGCCAGCCTGAGACTGAGTGAAATTACACTGATAGATACCACCAAACAATACAACCTATGTGACAATCAAGACACATATAGACAAGGGGTTCAGCTTAACATATTGTGTCTGTACCATCCATACACTGCTGCACTCAAATATATTGTGAAGAACTAGAGGGGCAAGGAAGCATTGCTGAAGTGTTGTGCTGCACTGATGCACTTGATTGCTTTGTGCTTTATTTTGCTTCAAGCTGTAGAGATTGTGTTTTCTGAAGCCAACCCAAGTCTATCCAGTAAAGTACTGTAAAAATACCATTGCAGTGAGTCTTGAAAGAGAAAGAAAATTGTGACACTATCTATGAGTCTAGTGGCAAAGAGGGAAACTAGTTTCTTGCGGTTGTAGGGAATGTGAGTTAGTGTGATTAAATTCAGTGACTGTGACAGAGACAATTAAAAATAATAATAATAATAATTATAAAATATAAAAATAGAAGCAATAAAAATGTTGACATAGACAAGCAGGATTTTTTTACATGAACTATGATGACAGACAATAACAGTGACGGAGACTGACTGTAATAGTGACATACAGTACTGTGCAAAGGTTTTAGGCAGGTGTGAAAAAATGCTGTAAAGTAAGAATGCTTTCAAAAATAGACATGTTAATAGTTTATTTTGATCAATTATCAAAATGCAAAGTGAGTGAACAGAAAAAAATTTAAATCAAACTAAGGGAATGGAGGATGAAATGGATATGGTGGTGGTGAAGTGGTACTCAAAAGTGTGGCCATGGTTGCAGAAGCTATTGAATCAAATGATGATGAACCTCTTTCTTGTGAGGAGAAATAAACTAGTAAAACTGAAGTGAAAATCTGCACTACCAGTAGTAGTAGCACTGGTAGTACTACAAAGCCTAAAGATGTTGATTAGTAGTGTCATTCCAGTGTTGTTGCCACAATAGAGGAGGAGGATTTAGCAGTGGGAGCAACACTTCACTGGCACTACAAAGTAATATTCAAGCTTCTGTAAATCCCACTCTGGGGAAATGTGACAATAATGTGTCTGAGAAAAAGCTAAAAGAATATGAAAGAGCTGGGGACAGTGGTGAGGAAGGAGATGATCAAATTATTAATAATGAGACTGCTGCTGCTTTTCAATTTTCTACACTATCCACACCTTCTTGATCAGATACACATCCAATAGAGAGAGCAAGAGCAATGATAAATTAAATGAAACGAAAATATTTAGTCTTCTACCACTGGAAAGGAGCAGTAAGCCCATTTGAGAGATCATGTGTAAAATCTGGCCAAGAAAATAAGCCAAAAAAACACCACAATCTTGGTAATCATCATCAGCATCACTGCTTGGAATTGCAAGCACCAAGAAGTCATACTCACTGTTCTTATTGCTGACTGAAAATTACCATATGTCAAGAACATCCCTACCCACAGCTAGGAGTGTTTCTACTGCTGTTTAAAGTATAGAGCCTTTTGCTATCATCATTGTAACACCTAGTGCCTGTATTTGTAAGTAGCAGTCCCTCAGGAACGCCTAAGTCTATGAACCATTCAGTCTGGAGATACATCATTCACAATCCAAAAGCTTAACATGTTGCTTTGTGTTGCCTGTGAGCAGGGTGGAAGCAGGATCCCATCTAGGCACTACTTCATTGAGATCCCACCTGAAGTACAACCACAGGTCTGATTGGAATAAATACAGAAGCATGTCAGAGAGCCACAATCAGCTACAGTAGAAGCATTTCTAAAAGTGGAAGGAACCAAAAGGCATCTGTTAATAGCGTCAGGAAGCAAGACTACATTATCTGCTATAGCAGTAACACTTATGTGTCCTTGTACTAGTTTTATATAAAGTATGAAGGAGGATGACTCTCATTTAGTTGTAGGAGTTGACAAGAGTCATAGAGTGGCTGCTGCCATGAGCACTTCCTCTTCTATGTGATGCCATCCCTCAATTACTCATTCATACAATGGAGACAAAAATTACATAAACTTACTCATTAAATGCACCTATTTAATGGCAAACTAACCAAACTTTTAGCAGTTGACATGCTGCTCTATTCATTGGTTGAGAAAACTGGTTTTAACTGATGTCCTATGTTTCACCTCATTGTCAAATCACAAGCTGCAATTATTTTTCCAGGATGGCAGTGCAATAGATGTACAAGCTAGTGGTTAGTTTGGTGGGCAAACGGCTAGAAACATCTTACAGCAAGAACATTTAGCTGACCATAGATACAGATCCATGGACAAGTGGTTAGAATGCAAACTACATGATTGTGAATGATCACTGGGTATCCTTCCCATCATCAGACAACATCATGCAGCAATAGAAAATCACTACAGCCAAAGTTGCCTCAGTCAGTAGCAAGGTCCAACTATAGAGTAGCCCATACTTTCGGCATGATACTTTATCTAATGAGAGCTTTGAGAGATACTCCCAAAGCTGTAAATGTCTTAAAGAAATCACAGCAAGTGATGGATGAATGGCTTGTACCCCACTGCTTGAAAGCTGGTTTGTGACAATGGTTCCAACATCATAGCTGCCCTAAAAATGGCAGATATGGTTAATTTACCTTGTTTTGCCCATGTCCTCAACCAATAGTCACTTGTTTTCTATCAGAATCTGAAGCCATCAGAGAAATGTTGAATATCTCCCATAAAATCTGTGAACATTTTTACTAGTTTACAATGCACAAAATGTATTATATTCCTTACAAGATCTTGTCCACATGCACCATCACTAACTGAAAATGAATGCACCCGCTAGGTGGAAATCCATACTGCACATGCTAGGGCATCTTTATGAGTGGAACAAGGTCACCATTCAATATACACAGCTTAACTGGAAGGCTTTGGAGCAGGCTACTTTGTCTACTGGTCAATGGAATCTTATGTCAGACCTCTGTGAACTCTTGAAGCCTTTTGATAATTCCATCTTGTTGGTTAGTTGTGCTGGTTCAAGGATAAGTGAAATATTTCCACTTATTTACTTATTGCAGAAAACACTGAAGAGCATGGCCGGTGATTCTGTTCATAATAACCAAACATGTATGAACTAGTTGGTGAGTGATATGTTAACATGCTTTGAGCAGGATCCTAGACTAGTATCTATAAAAAGCAATGAGCAACAGATTCTTGATACATTGCTAGATCCCAGCTTTAAGCATAACATTTATGCAAAAGGCATGATCAGTTTGTGCAAAATCAGCATTTCTCTGAGGAATCAGACTCTTTCAAATCTTATAAAGAAATCCTTATAGATTGAGTTGAAGATTGTATTGTGGAGAAGGAGAGAGAGAGAATTACATGCACAAAAATAGAAATGAAGTCATAAAAAGGATTATACCCTCAACAGCAACAACAATTTCACAAGAATGGTATCATCATCAAAGAAAGTCATTCTGTTTTCTCAAGGTCAGCAGTGTTCTAACATAGGTGGTGGTGATAGTCGTGGTGGAGGTGGGCGTGGTGGCAATGGCACTGGCACTTCTTTATGTGACTTGCTTCCTGCAGCATAACTTTTATTCTAGTCAGAAATAATGATCCACTGAAGTACTGGTGAACAAAAGAAATGGCGTGGCAGGACTGGTATGGATTGCAGTGGATAACCAGCAAGTGCACAGACATTGATAACCTGTGCTTTGTGTTGTGTTGGTGATTGTTGGCTATGTTGGTAGACTAACCTTTTTGTAAATGAACCAGCATCCAATCTACCACCTGATTTTCATGTAGCAGATGTGGAAAGAAACATGCAAGCCACAGAAACATATGGGACATCTACAACTAACAGCAGCACTGTTGATGAAAAGGGATTTGCATAATTGCCAGGCCATTGGTAGCCATCACAAGGGATAAGTTATCCCTTACTATTCACATTATCATCATCATATATATTCTTTGTCTCCAGTGCCACCACACACAACACTACATCCACATCAACCATGTTAAAAGACAAATTTTATTTTCGCATTATTCTTCAGCTCACAAAAGGTAAGACTTTAGAAAATGTATTTGTAGGCTTATAATAAAAAAGGAAAGACAAGAAAAATTATTTGAAAACATCTTTGAAATTATTTACAGGATTATAATAAGGCAAATCTTAATAACCATTAAGGTTCAGTTATAACAAAGCAAGCTTTAAGAAAAAGTGTTTTCTGAGTCTTCAATTGCAAGGCAAGCCTTGAAAAAATATGAAAAGGCTTGCACGGCAGGTCAAGTCTTTACAAAAATTGTTTATGGGCTTGCGTGGCAAGGTAAGCCTTGAAAAAAATGTGTGCAAGCCAAGCCAGTAGTACACCACCAGTGCCAGACATACATATATGGCATTCATCTGTGACATTTTGGTGTTTTCTAATAAATTAGTTACTGCTGCTGAGTTGTCTGAGTATCATATGTCACAGGGGGTTGATGCAGTAAGAGGAGATAAATGGCCAAGGTGGTGAAATGGTGGCAAAGTAGTGTTGATAGCATACTGACAGCACGCATTAAGGTGTCTTCACCATTATATTTCTGTGACTTTGCCACTGGTCTGTCACAATCCACCAACATCACCATAAATCATCCATGCCTTTGACAGATTTAAGATTTGTTTGAACAATGGCTCATTTTCATACGGAAATGCAGTTTAATAGGCCACTGTCATATTCACGTGGATATTTATATGATAATGTGACCCATCTCCACATGCACTAAGCTTTGACAGAAGCTTTTGCAGTTGGAGTTCACAGTCCCAACTCCCAATATCGCTAACCTCAGGTTGGCAATATTGGGATATTTCTATAGCTCTCTATGGAGCCAAATGACAGCTTGTTATCTCTACTGGAGAGCAACAATGGCAGATGCCGTCCTTTAATCCTTTCAATGCCATAGAGATGTTTATTGCACATCTCTGTGTCATTGAAAAGGTTACATTATTAAAATATGTTTCCAGAATTACATTAATTACTGTTGTATGTTATAGCTTCTCTGCCATTCTTTTAATGGTAAATTAATGCTGGCAATATTTGTTAATGTTATAATCCCTTTAGTGCCACATGAATTTGCAACAAATATCCCTATGACACTGAATGGGGAGCATCTCCCCCAACGTTTGCTGTGTCCACCATGCCTGTGATAAGTTGGAGTAATAGAAATGTGAGGAGTGTGAATAAGATCATCCATCATCAGTGACATGAGACGTGGTTGTGGTCATGGTTCTTCCTAGTTGTAATCCTTGTGCTGTGGAGACAGCAGAGGAGTAGTGGCTGCAGCAGTAGAAGCAACATCAGCAAAAGTACAACAAGCCACTTCCTTAGGGCCAGGGAGGTACTTTGCACTTCTCAACAACTGCAATGTGCAGTGCATGTGAAATCAAAGTTGGAAAGAGGGACAAGGACTGGAATCACACAACTCACATGTTAGCACTCATAATGTGTGTCCAAATTACCTACATAAACCTCAAAGTGCTGGTTATATTAAACCATTCCCCAAGGAACCCCATGTTGTCAATCACTAAGGCCCTTTTCGTTTGGGTGTGAGTTGCAGACAGTGACAAGGACAGTTAAAATAAATAAACAAAACATACTTTTGACTAATAGGTGATCCTACCACACATGAGACCAAGAGATGGACAGTATAGATTCTAGAGTAGAAACAGAAATATACATCATACATTATTTTTAGATAGACAAGAACAGACAGGAGCAATCAGACAATAAAAAGGTAAGGTTATATTGGTGTTGCTGCTGTGCATGCCTATGCTCCTGTGCAACTAATTTTTCAACATACATGTTGAAGCTAACAGCTCTCTCGTTTACTTTACATAGAAATCAAAACAAGTATCATTATGTCCACCAAACATGGTAAGGGAGGTTGGAGGTACCAAAACTGTTTTTTAAAGCTAAAAACCAACTGCAGTCATGGTTGCTGCAGCTTGTGCAGTAAAAGCTAATGGTCTGCCTCCCCATGATAGGGATGATTGTAAAAGTGATATTAAAAGTTCTCTCCAATAGCCTTTTAATTCCCATTACATTCTAGTGTTGAAACAACAAAGGAGGATTTAGCAAAGGTTAACTGCTGATTCCGACAGTGACACCCCACCACAAACTAGTGGTCAATATCAATATTCTATAAATACTCCTAAGGGGAAAAGTAAAAATAAACTTTTTTATACATACAAAAAAAAATCAAAGTAGTGGGTAGGGAGAGAATTTGGTACTCTAGGACAATGCTACTGATGTTGCTGAATCGATTATCAATGATGTTGAGTTGGAATATGTATAGAAATAAAGAGAAAGGGGCAAACAATAGTAAAGTCCAGAATGTACACAATGATAATAAGATCATACAATGGGTACTCACATATATCGTGGTTAGCAGGATTCTAGCTGACAAATGTACCTTCAGAGGAATTAACCCTGTCTTTGCTTGGGAAGCTCCAGGTTGGCAATATAGAAGAACATCCAACAATGGCTGCACTTTTAGAAAAGATTTATTAAAATACAATATAATAAAATTTAAAATATAGAACCCTTATGATTCTCTAACGTGTTTCATGGTTATGCATACCACTTTATCAAAGATAGTTATCACAACGGGCTATAAGAAGAGAAGCCAGCATATTCTGGAAGTTTAAATACTTTTCCTGACCTGCTATTGGACGATCGTGATTGGAAGGAGACTGCAATAGTCAATAGTAATTCGTTGTAGAGAATGAGCCTCCGGAGAGTATGAACGTGACATCACTTGGCAACCAGGATACTACAAGTCGTACTAACATAAATACAGTGGCTCATTAGTAAACCTGATTAGCAATCGCAACAAGAGCAGGCCAGCAACAGTGTAAACAAAAAAACAACCTGGATGTTTTTTCTCTGCAGAAGGATTTCGATAAACTGAGTAAATGGACAGAAGAGTGGCAGATGACATTTAATGTAGATAAATGTAAGGTAATGCATTTTGCTGTAGAAACAAACTTACTACATATGCTCTAAATGGGAAACAACTTGGATAATCCTCATTAGAGAAATATTTAGGAGTACTGATAGATGATAGACTTCACAGCAGTGTGCAGATTCACTCAGCTGATGCAAGAACAAATAGGGTACTAGCCTGCATAAAAAGAGGTGTAGATGCAAGGGTTACTAATATTATCTTACCTCTGTATAAATACTTGGTTAGGCCTCATCTAGAATATGGAATACAATTTTGGGTGCCAGTTCTTAAAAAAGACAGTGTTGAACTGGAAAATGTGTCGTAACAAGTAATAAAACTGATAAAGGGATTGGAGGATCTGAATTATAACGAGAGACTAGTCAAACTGGGTTTGTTTACATTAGAGAAGAGACGTCTAAGGGGTGACATGATTACCATTTGCAAATACATTCAAGGTCAATACAAAGAACTATCCAATGAATTATATACACAAAGAGCCGAGCTAAGAACAAAAGGTCCTCCATTAAGACTAGAGGAAAGGCTCTTTTGACTAAAACAAAAGGCAGGGATTCTTTACAGTAAGGGCGGTAAAGCTATGGAATTCTTTGCCTCTGGATGTTGTACTTGCAGATAATGCAACTGCTTTCAAAAATGCAATGGATGCCTATCTAGCACAGAACAATATTGAAAATTATGGCAGATGGCTTCAATGCAGATAGGTTGTTGATCCAGGGAACATTTGGAAGGAATTTTTTTACTCACTTGGGGCTAAATTGGAAATGGCTTCAGAGAGGTTTTTTTGCCTTCTTCTGGATGAACAGGGGTGTTTTTGGCATGGGCTGCACTTAATGGAAGCATGTATTTTTTCAGCCTCATCAACTATGTTAATATGTTACAAACTGGATTAAGAGCATTAGTGTCATAATATGATTTCAATAGTCTCAAAAACGAAAACATATTAGAAATAATTTGAAAAGAAGCAGTACGGCTGAAAGTTCGGGTGGCTGTCAACAAAGGACTCCTATTGAATGATGTCAAATGATAAACAGACCCGTCTTAAGCCATACAGTGGTGCAAAAGTAAATAAAGTGACAGATTATAATAAAAAAATCCAATAGACACATCAAGGAGGCCATACATAAAGACAAGATCATCAAAAGATAAACACACATATTAATAAAGATGTAATGAATTAGAACATAAAAACATCCCAACAGGGTCACATATTGAGCAACATAATTAAAACATCCTGACATAATGTAGCAAATGGTGATATATTATTTGTAGAGAAAAAACAAATCCTCAATAAAATCAATTTAGAATATAGCCCTATCACTGGCCATATAAGTGGTTCCTAAATAGGTGACAAGAGGTTAATGGGAAAACATTGTAGCATTCTTAGAAGAAATATATTCCACTAGACAATCAAGAAAGCTATTGTCTAAACAGTAAAAATAAAATAATCTGTAAATATCTAAAATAAATAAAACAAAAATACATAAACAAAAATTTCCATGATAAAAAATCTTACAACTACAGATAACAGAAGAGTACTCTGAAAACTAGCTATTTTGTTAGTGCAATAAAAATAAATAAATATACAGTGTGAGGCTGTGAATGATTTGTTGAATATTGTGACTATATTGAACATATGGAGACAAAAAAGAAGAAAGAAAGGGACGGTTTTTTTTTGGTGATCTCCTCATGGTTAGTTGGGGGTTAATTATCTGCAGTTTGGCTGTAACACATGGTGTCAGAAGTGGAATTGGAATTTCATTATAGATAAGGAGTGTGCAGTGAGGAATGTTTAGCAAACTGAAGAAATTAACCCGTACAGGGAGTGGGTGCGAGCAGGATAAATGTATTGTGTGCAGTGAAGGGATGTTTAGCAGACTGAAGAAATTAACCCATACAGGGATGATGCAAAGTACATTGCAGGAGCAACAAAAGATACTAGATCAAAGTGTTGCTTCTTTTGTGGTAAGTGCTGGAAAGGAGAGAAGGAGGCTAAGAGGAAAAAAAAGGTGATGTCTCCCCAAAGCACTGTCCACATACGAACATTGGTAGCAGAGGATGATTGGGATGCAATTTATCAATGGGATGGGCTGCCTGATGAGGAAAGTGAATCAGATTGTCACACAGATGCCCCAATATATGGGGCACAACCTATTGTTGCTGAGTGGCAGCAGAACTATGTGACTAATTGCATGCAAACCCCTCAGGCACCAGTGGCTGAAGGGGCTGAGGTTGCTTTTGCAATGCATGAAAATCTGTTGGCATGGGTTTTGTGTGCCTGGGATGCTGGTGGTGAATGTGTTACTCTGACCTGGTTGAAATGCTGGAAGAGACTGAAGCAGGAAGGGAAGTTACAAACAGCCAGACTCCAAAGGGTGGCGACTAGTGATGTAGGAATGGGGGGGGAGGGTGACGTAGAACCAACTGACATACTCTTTGTGACACCCACAGCTCCACCCCTACCAATGACTACTCCATACACGGAAGCATTTTATGCATTACATGAACACACACAGACGTGGATGTTTCCTGAAAATGTATGACATGTAGGCCGCTCCCCGTCCCCAAACACTACTGTTTTGTATATATCGCAGTACTGAAATCAGGGGACCGCTGCCCATATGTTTGTGATTGGGGACACTGTAGGCGACTACAAGATGTGACAGCCTTGCTGGATACTGGGGCGGAAGTGTCACTGTGTCACAGAAATGTGAATCAGACAAAGTACACTAAAGGTTGTGCTATGGGTGAGAGAGTAGGAGAACAGAAGATACTTGCGTAGCGGGTGCAGTGCCGCATACAGATAGGGAATGGTCCCATATTCCCAACAGAGATTATTCTGGGAATGGGTATTGTGCTGGGACAGATCCTATACACTGAGACAGGGAGTTACACTTTCGGCGCTGAAGTCCGTACTTTGTCTCTTTCAGCACTTCAGTCAATAGTCTGGGGACATACTGAATGGACCCCAGTGTACATTCCACTGCCAGGTGAACTGAGCAAGTACCAGCAGTACCACAGTCCTGGAGAACATACAGAAACAATAGAGACTATTCAAGGCCTTGGTGTGTTGAAACCTGCTGCCAGCTCCTACAAGGGTCAGGTCTGGCCTGTGGAGATGCCAGATGGGAGTGGGCATATAACTATGGACTATAAAGAACTGAACAAAGTGACATCCCCACTAGCAGCCGCTGCCTCAGACCTGATATTGGTGAAAAAGACTGCACTGACTACTGCGCAATGGCATACTGCCAGAGATTTACAGGCTATGGGATACCTCCAGTGTCATCAACTCCGCTGATGATATGGAGAAGCAAGTGGTCAAAGACATGGATGCAGCACAAGTCCTGCTGGGCTTTTCTGTTTTCTGGAGGTGCCTCGTGTCCTACCTGAGATTGTTACTGCATCCCATCTGTGATGTAACCTGGAAAAAAGACTGTGTATTATTGGGATGAAGCACTGACATCAGTCAAAGAGGCTGTACGTGTCAACAACAATTTGGACCGCATCCCACTAATAAAATCTGATATATCTATATGTAACTGGGTGCGTCAAGACGGCCTTGCGGCTCGCACAGCAGTTGCGCAGAATCAGACCCTACAGACATAGAAGTGGTGTCTGGTAGAGAGAGGCAACCCAATGGAACAAGACACTGTTGCTATCAGGAAATGCTTGGCGGGTTTTGTGAATCATAAAACCACATGTGATGGGACATACCATGAGACAGAAGTTCCGGCACAGCCAAATGAAGAAGTGACTGTCAGACTGGCAACCGAGCAGCAAGACCAATGGACAATCAAAGAAAACTCCCCATGGGGTGGTACTGGATTATGGCAGATCTTGTGGGCACAAAGCAACAAGTGGCCCATTGCTGATGGACATACTAGTCTCTTGGAAAATGAGATGGCTGACAGTGTGGCACAGATCCCCTTCCAGACTATGAATGGACTGTTGAAGCTGGGGGACTGGGCTCAAGCCAAGGGTGGACACAGAGAAGCATTAACATTCTACCAGTGGACTGATTTGAAGGGAATCTCTCTGACTATGGATCAAGTGAAAGAGATTGTGATCAAGTATCTCATTGGTCAGGCTTTACAGAAGAAAAAACCAAAGACCACCTCTGAACAAAGAGATCAAGGCATTACAGGTGGTGAGGTTGGGCAAATCAGTTTCCTCGGGCCCCTACCACAGGAAAATCAAAAGCTGAAACTAGTATCTCTGAGCACCAAGTTCTATGGAACCCTACAACATGACGATACTGACATGTTGCTGAAGATGTGTGCTCCAACACGGGATGTGCATTGGGTGTACCATATCCCTTTTAACCCACAGGAAACGGGTATGTTTGAAAGAATGCATGGCTTGCTGAAGGAACAAATACGCAAGATGATTCCCACACACGCTCTGGGGAAGGGTGTCTTGTTCATGATGTCACTCCCTTGGAGTGAATGTTGGGTCATGACCCATAAGAACAGAGTAGGGTGATTATGGTTCAGAAAAGACAATTGAGGAAGGGGTGTAGTGTGGCATTGTGAGTGTTTCCTGTTTGTGTTTCATATCCCACCCCACAATCAGGGAGGTATGTGCGTGGAATGAGATAATGCAACTGGAATCAGGGAGATATGTACGTGAAATGGGATAATGCGAGTGGAAGAGATGAGGAGGTGTGTACTTGGAATGAGATAATGCAGGTGGCAGATTGGGAGCTAAGTGGAAGTTTTGTAGCTAAAACTCATGTATGTTTATCCCATAGGTTATCCCTACTACCATGACTGGGAATGCATGTGGGAAACCTGCATCACAAACAAAGGACAAGGGACATCTGATATAATAAAAACATTATGCTTTTCTTGCCACGGCGTCTACTGCTTTGGTGTATGAAACTTGTGGTTTTCCATTTTGGTGGGACTGAATATTATGGATGCCACGGGACTATGAACTGCATATACATCCAAGATCTAGTTCAATTAATCAAGGATATCACTGAACTACATGATGATGTTTTTCGCTTAATGAAAGAAGATTTGAGAATGGTCCAGAGACAGATAGCTCAAATGACTTTTGTACTAGCTTATCTTACTGCTAGTCAGGGGGGCATGTGTACTATTGTAGGCCCATTCTATTGCCATTATGTTACTATGTATCCAATGCAATTGAGGCTCACATTCAACAGGTGGAACAGTTGAAGGAATGTTTTGTAGCTGAGCACCACACTGAATCCTGCTGACTGGTTGAAAGTTGTGGGGGGGGGGTTGGTTTGCAGGCATCCTTCAGATCGTGTTGCATGTGTTTATCATAGTTCTTATTGTGTATATAGTGTGGAAATGTATTGGGTGCCTGCTTTCTCGTGTTATACCACTGCTGCAGAGGTGCACCACTTACCTTTCTGACGTGAGGAGATCAAGGGTGGAGTGTAAGGGATGGTTTTTTTTGGTGATCTCCTCATTGTTAGTTGGGGGTTGATTATCTGCAGTTTGGCTGGCAACAGCAGAGGGGCGGGCGATGCTAACTTATGTAGTGTTTATGAGAGACAGGCAGTGATGTCTCCACTATTCAGCCATCTGTAACAAAGCACATACGCATGTGTAGTATTAGACATCTGTATTTTAACCTGTTAATCAACACAATAGATTCAGAGAGCCGTTTTTGGGACGAATGAGGGCGACTTGATTTTCACCTCTGTCCGTGCACCTGTGTCTTATTATGAGGTTTTGTGTAACCAGGCTCTCTTATCTTTCCTATCTTGTGTATTGAAGAGTTTGTAGCTGTGGCAATAGTTCTAGTTTCTTATATTTTATAACTTGTTAGAGGTATGTCTCGCATACGCTTGTGAACTCTTTCAGGATGTTTATTTCATAACCTATTTAATTATTGCATGTTTTAATAAACTGTAGTTTTATAGTTTTCACTGCAGTGTGTGTGTCCTTATTTTTATTCTGAAATTCCAGACCTCTAATTGTAACAAAATGGAAGATCTCTGATCTATATTAGTGATATATTGTACATATAGCACGCCCAGATGTATATTATATAAACACTATTAAAACACAATTAAAATGCCAATATGCACAAAAAAGATTAAGTGTAATAATTATATGTAAGGATATACATAAAATAAAAAATCCTTAAACTGAAAATAAGAGAAGAGTACTCTAAATATTAGTCTTAACATTTTATTTATGCTATAAAAATATGAAAAAGTGCAATGTGAACTCTAGATAATTGTGGGAGAGAAGATAGCTATATTTTACAGATAGCAGCGAAGTGCGCAATTGTAAATGTAAAATTAATATGAATAAAAAAAAAAAAAAAAAAAAAAAAAAAAAAATATATATATATATATATATATATATATATACTAGCAATATGTGACGGCGTTGCCCGTCATTGTAGTAGGGTATGTGTTATGTAGCATTTTTTGTTTTAAATGTTGTAGGTGGCATGTTGAAGGTATTTTGTAAGAATTTTTTGTGTTTGTTTGTATTGTACATTTCATTTAGCTGTATTGACTGATGATGGTTTTGTGTGTACTGTATGAAGCAGAAAGAATCATATTGCACACATACATAGACACACACAGATACAGTGACATATACAGACATTGATCATGCATACACACGTACATACATGTGTATATACACACACACACACACACACACACACAGATATTATTACGGTCCTGTAAGTGCCAGAGGGGTAGGCAAGGCATTGCTCATTGTGTTGCTTAATCCTCTGGCACTGAAAGGGTTAACCAGCTGTCCCAGTATGTAGCGAGTGTCATGGAGTCCACAGTCCCTGAAGTGGACTCTGTACATGCACACTCAGAGGATGCCAGATAACCGCCGGCCCGGCTCCCTGGCCAGGAAGACACCTCCTGCCCCAGGCCTCAGCCAAGAGCATTACTAGGGATGCAGCCTGGGCACTTAGAGTGGGAACTGAGGAGGGATGGTGTGTGTGGTTGGAACAGGGATGGTGTGTGTTGTTGGAGCAGCTATAGTGCAGCATGTATATTTTTTGTGCCAGGGTACTTACACAATGCAGGTGTGTGACAGTGGGCAGAGAGCAGCGGAGAAGAAGCTTGTGTGTAAGAGTGTGTACTACAGAGTGGCCCCAGCATGGTCTGTCTCCAGTCCCTCAGCCACAGATAATAGCCACATCCAGCTGCTGCTTGTAGAGAGCTCCTTGAAGGGCCGCACAACCGGGCTGTTGCGGGGTGGAGTGTTGTGCTTCATGAAGGGGGAACATGAAGGATTTGGTACTGGGCTTGCCTGCCTCCGAGCTACATGAAGCAGCTGGGCTTCCTGCAACATAAGCACATTGTGCACCAGGAGCCGAAAGCATTATTATGTTGTGGATACCAGAAATTAAGGTACACTGGAGCCAATCCCGCCCTCTCTTTGTTGGATCAGCTCATTGTGTGCCTCAGGTTGGTGGAGGCACCCCTGGGGACTCTGTGTGTGTTTGTGGCTTTTGTGTGTGTGTGGCTTGTGTGTGTGTGTGTGGCTTGTGTGTGTGTGTGTGTGTGTGTGTGTGTGTGTGTGTGTGTGTGTGTGTGTGGCTTGTGTGTGAGTCTGTAGTGTAGGAGCAAGTGGCAGCCATTTTGTTTTTTCAGTCACTTGGATAGTGGTGGGCGGGCTGGATAGTGGGGGCAGGCCAACTCCCTGAATGATTTAAATCACTCCTCCATTGAATCACCCAATGGGAACAGTAATTCCTTACTTAAGCTGAGGTACATAGCAATATAACACACAGTGGCTCTTCAGTTGAGGCACCGTAGCAATATGCTGAGGGATCAAAGAGAATGTGGTGTTTGAGGCTTGCCCTCTGTAACATACAGCAAAGCATCTCTCTCCCTTTAAGGAGAAAGGGCGAGAAGCAGGAAGTGGAGGAGTAACAGTTGAAAACAGACAGTTAGTAAGGTGACTGAAGAGATGAAAAGAGTTAACTCTTTGAGTGCCAGAGGGGGTACACAACGCATTGCAAAGCAATGTGTTGCGTACCTCTCTGGCACTGAAAGGGTTATTTAAAAGAGTTGCTATTAAGTTTATCCCTGAGTTTGTATTTTATGGAAACATTACACCCTCGTACTGAAACAGAGTGTATGGGGGGTTACAGTTATCTGTGGGAGGTGAAACAGAGTGTATGGAGGGTTACAGTTACCTGTGGGAGATGACACAGTGTGTTTGTGGGGTCATGATCCTGAGTGAGAGTGTGAGTGGACCGGGAGAAGTTATTGATATCCCCTACTTCAGGAGCGAGTGGCAGCTGTATTTTTTTTGTCAGTTGGATAGTGATGGGAGGGCTGGAGGGGGCGGGCCAACTCCCTGTATGATAAACACGCCGCCATTGAATCACCCAATGGGAGCAGTAATGTCCCCACTGAATCACCCAATGGGAGTTGTGTCTCCTAATGAGACATAAATTATGTAATGAGCCATTCTGTTCAATGTGTGTTTGTTTTCTGAGGAGACATAAATTATGTATATATATATATATAAACGTATGTGATTATATATTACTCCTGTGTAGATTCTAACACCGCATTGAGACTATAAGGAGCCAGTGTTGATAGCTTATTAATCCAGTAGGATTCTCTTCTATTTGGCCTTGAATGTCTATTGTATTTCTTGAAACTGGTATGAATTCTATTGGTGTAATTGTTAAAACTTTGGAGTCACTCTGATAAAATTATAAAAAGTGTTGTGACACACTGTGATGTTGGAACTTATTAGTGATATTTCTCCTATGTTGACTGAATCTTGTTTTCAACTTCTGAGTTGTATGACCTACATATTGAAGGCCGCAAGGGCGAGTTAACAAATACACTACAAATGAGTAATTGCAATTCATCAAACTTCTGATTTCAAAGACTTCTTCAGTTATATTTGATTTAAATGAAATGGTTTTATCTACAGTGTAGGGGCATGTCAATCATCTATTTGCTTTTATATCCTTTGGAAATGTTAAGAATGTTAGATCCCTCACTACTACTTATTTGGGTATACGTGGATAAACATCTTTGTACTGAGATATTTGAAGTTTTTAATAAACATTGGCATATTTTGTCAAGTGACCCTCTATTAAAAGATTCACTCACAAAAAAACAAGGAGAGTATATAAAAAAGCAAAAACCTTACAAAAACATTCTGGCCCCCCCTCGTTTTAGTTTGAAAAATATCATTAGTAGCCAGGCAGGATCAGTACAAAGACGTTTAACTACCTATACCCATATAAGTAGTAATGAGGGTTCTAATATTCTTAACACTGTCAAATTAGCATATAGATGTTTCAAGAAGTCTTTGAAATCAGAAGTTTGATGAATTGCAGTTTCTCAAGGCTCCACTGAAAAAGAGTTTATAAAATCTTTGCGCAACCAACTGAAAAGTATAGGCCCTGCATATACAACCAATCCTCGCCCAGTCATACTCAGTAAGTAGCAATATAGGTCAACATCAACAACAGCATCTGCTGCTATTTGAGATCTAGCTCCACTGCCACCTAGTAATACTAGTATTATTGCAACATGAAGGCACTATGGCAGTGATGATATAATACGTAGCAGTCCTTCCAGAACCCCTCAGTCCATGAAATAGTGTTCTGTTCAGCAGTTGAAAAGGACATCCTTCCATGGTCTTCAATATATTTTGCTACTGCTGAGCTCATATGTGCATTCTTGCTTCTTTATAATGTACCACATAGTTCATTTTGACACTCCTCATGTTTTGGCTATGTCTCTTATTGATTTATTCCAATTTTTCAACCTCATGATAGTGTGCTTTACTGGTATTGACAGTTCTTTACACATGTAAATGCTATACCTAGAATCACCTCTAGACCTTTTGTTAGCTAACAATTCAGTGAAACACACTTGACCTAGACACAGCTGAACAGGTCCATTTACTTTTGGTCCCTTAAAATGGAGGCACTATATATATATAAAACAGTTCTCATCATAAGGAAAACTCTGTATCCTCCAGTTCAAAGCAATCCTCCTAAAAACAAATCAACATACATTTCAAGCCAACCCCTGATGAAGCTTGCTGAACAACAGATACTCTATCTGTTGTTTGGAATGGTAGTGATGTCAGATGTTCCATTTATTGGCAATAATAAAAAGGCAAGAAAACATTATTTATCCAGGAATTGAATACATGGTTTGGGTTTGAAGTCTTATACAAGTTTTTGTCTATTTTTTGTAATAAACTTATGATTTTTGGTTGTCTGATCCCATGTGTCTTGTCAGTCCCAATATTTTTTCACCTGTAATTTCCCATGAGTCTATATCAAAAACATATTCCTGGAGGATAGAGAGCTGGTTGTAGTAGACATTCAATGCTATTGTGTATCTTGTGCTTTTGTGGAGTATTGATTTGAACTGGAGGATATACCATTTTTCTGATGCTGAGAACACAGAGGTGGTTAAAGATACTCTTGCATTTCAAAGTTTATATGTACTTATAATTCACGGCATGGAAATGGAAAATGATGCAATATACTACTCGATTGTGCCTCCTTTTCTCTTTCTTATTTTGGTTACAAGATTCCCTATCCAAAGATATGGGGGGTTATGCACTAAGGCATGATAAAGAGGTGATAAGTTGGAGATAACTTCTCCTTTGATATCACTTCTCTACTCCCTATGTTATTCTATTTAGGCTATGCACTAAGATCTCCAAAGTTGGAAAATTCTTAGTGCATAGACTCAATGAAATAACATAGGACTTGGAGAAGTGATAACACTGGAGAAGTCATCTCCTAGTTATCACCTCTTTATCACGCGTTAGTGTATCTCCTCCATGGTTTTTTAGATAACATTGGAGTCTGGATCAAAAGAGACTCTAGTATATATACTATATCCTCTTGACTGATCACAAGTGTTCCGCAGATATTTATGTTGGACTTGCTTTTCCTCTGCATTCTATATTTTTTTTTGTATTTCTAAACTATTTTATTGATTTATTATTATATTTGTGAGGTGATCTGATACTAAGTGTGGATTGTTTGAAGTTATTTGGTATTATATATCATATTTCAGACAACTTAATCTGCATAGTTGATATTTTTTACTGTTATTTGTGTTTATGCATAATAAAAACAAATAGTAGCCCAGATAGGTAAGACATTTGTTAATTTTATCTATAAAAATTGCATGTCTCGTATAGTGTTTAAAAATTGTACTATTTTGAGAAATATTAATTTATGTCTATATGGCTTTTTACATTAAAAGACTGCATACAGTACAATTATGTATATTGTTTTTTACTTTTCATGTTGAATACATTTGAAGCAGATTGAATTATGGTACTAATATTACTGCAATTCTAGTTGTCCAGTTTCCCATTAGTGGATTCCATGGATTTTGCTGTTTCTTGTATTTACTCTGTTTATTTATAAATCTTTAACTGCCACAGTTGATTATCAGTTTCTTCTGGGCTACATGACCTTCATTATGGTACTACCATGAAGAAAGTGCAGGCAGGGTGATTTGCTTAGGGCTCAGTACTGAAGAAGGCCATGAACTCATTTTGAGTTGAATATAAGAGATATATTTCTCAGTAAAAAAAAACCAAACAAACAAAAAACCTACATCATTTGTAAACTTTCTTAGGCTTGATGCTACATAGAAATAACAACTGTTTTATATTAATTTTGATTAATATTCTGGATTTGTAAAGTTTGCTTTATTTTGTGACACTGCAATGAGGGCATGTTCAGATCTCACTTTGCACAACACTTAATGCAACACATAACAATCATAAGGAAACAATAAAACTTGTAACTATAATCCTCACAAACCTGAGAGTTAAAACATTTTGTTGCTATGTGTTGTGTAGTTTCAGCTTGCATTTTAGCTCAAACTGTCTAACCTGACTGAGTTGCTTATGGCTACTTTCTACAATATCATTATGTATAATATTCAAGAGCAAGGGGGCTTGACCTAAAGCCCCCAGAATGCAAATTCCTATATATTTCCTGTATATAGGCACAAATCTGGCTTAGCACCAGCTATGTGTCTAAGTTCATTTCAAGATACGCCAGAACAGGAGCATAAAATATGGATGTTCCAACTATTAGAAAGTTCCCTTTCTACAACCTTAAGGCAATTCAATCAGGGGTGAGTGAGCCTTACCAGAGGAATGTAAATACATTATTGTATTATTAATATTATTATTAACTCCCCCATGATGATGGAAAGTGTAAAACATAAATAAAACAAATAACTTTTAAAATGTTTTCCATACTATTTATGTAACTAGGGATGAGCAAAATTAAGTCCTGAATTCATACAAAACAAGATATTTTGCAAAACATATTGTGGAACAGGAGTTTCTTTTTATACATCATTTGATTTCAACCAATCATTTGTCATTAAAAGTGATCACAAAAAAAAGAGAAGGCACTTATTATTCCTATGTTAATGGAAAAGGAAAGGGAAAGGCCAAAGGAAGTCACTCTTGGGAGGTGCAGTTTTCCATATTAAGACTGTTATGAGGAGTATTAATTATTTTGGGAATCATGGACCCCATAGATTTGAAAAGTTTGTTTTACATTGTGACACTGCAATGAGGAAATATTCAGATTTCACTTTTCACAACACTTAATGCAATATTTAACAATCAAAAGGAACAAATAAAACCTGTAACTAAAATTCCTCACAAGGGTGAGAGCTAAAACATTTTATCGCTATGTTTTATGCACATTCAACTTACATTTTAGAGCAATATAACAAACTATCTAGCCTGACTGAGTTGCTTATGGCTACTTTCTGCAATATCATTATATGTAATATTCAAGAGCAAGGGGCTTGAACTAAAGCCCCCAGAGTGCAAATTCCTATTTCACTGTCGTCCAATACAGGTTACTGGTAACACTGGGAGGAGTCAGTCCCCTTTAAGTTGGCAGGAACATTCTCTAAATGTATGCAGGGGGTGGAGCCTCCCTTCCGTCTCAGGCTGCCTCATCCAGTCTGCCCCCAGAATTGTTTTTTCCTGTGTAAGACACACAGGTGGAGAACATCTCTCTTCAATTTTTAGTTGTTTATTATTTTCTGTCAAATATGGAATACCACCATTAGGCAGGTTACCAGGACTGACAATGCCCTCTCCAAAGTGGCTAGTTTCAGTGGCCAGAGCAGTTTGGTGGACCTTAAGCTCTGAAGAGGGAATAATCTTGCTTTCAAGTGATTCCCTGGGGATTCCTCTCTGAGGTACTCCTCTTTCCCTGGTGACCTGAAGAGAGAAGATCTGCAGAAAGGTGAGCCACCCTTTGAGTGCTGAAGGTCTACTTGTCCCACAGTGTCCCTTAACTGGGCTTGTATTTGGAAGTTCTCATTGCGCACTCCAGCACTCATTGGGTGTTTATGTATATATATATATTGTATATATAAGTGTATGTCTGTGGTTTTGGAGCAGTTTATAGGACATATTAACCCTTTAGCTGCTGGTTTGACTAGTTTAATGGGGTTTTGGGACACTTCCTTTATAAGGTAGTGTTTTCTTATGTTGTACATGTGTTTACTATGTATTTTTAACCTTTTCCCTTTGGGGGTTAATTTTATTAAAAATTATGTTCTGCGCCTTTAAGGCATGCTTTACCGCACAGACGCCATTGCTCCTTTACTTTCAATGGGCTTACACTGTTTGGGACGTATCTCTGGAACCGCTTCACACAGCGAATTCAGAGACGGCTCATTTTTCTTGTCTACCCTTGCTCTATCATCCGGTTTATAGTTCAAGTGTGTTGGGGGGCTTGGGGGGCTTCGGGCACTGTTTTGGGGTACTTTTTGGGAAAAACTACATTTCCCATGAACGCTTGATTTGCTCCTAATTTCTGATTGGCTCCCGTCGCGGCAGCCATTTTGGGCACTTTTCTCAATGAATATCCTATACATGGCTTGGACAATCCTTTTCTCCTCTGCAGATTGACCCTTCACCTGCCAGAACAGTCTATGTTTAGCGTTTCTGGGGTGAAATATCAATCTTACACACTACAATTGGGTGATTCATTGTACAGTTGGTTATTTTGACAATGTATGAATGTCTATACCGCTGGAGCTAGGGACTAGACCTAAGACTAAGGAAGCTGGGGTTCAGTATCCCCCATTGCGCACTGCTCTTCCTGTCACACAGGGCTACCTGGAGTGTTCTCTGGTCATTTCTGCCCAGCAGGCTCTGAGGTTCCTGGCAGCAACCCAGGGCCTTCCAGCCATGCTATTGAGCCAGCTTAGGTGCAAGAGTTTAAGGCTGCAACTGGAGATCTTTACAGCTCTTTGCATCCCAGATACAGGGGGCACTTCTTTATGGCAGACCCCCTTCTATTATCAGATCCTCCCTGCCTCAACCTCAGGGAGCACCTGATGTGTTAGATTCTTCTGAGGAAGAATTGTTGCTAGTTTGGAATGTTGAGGTTGGTGCTCTTTTGGAATCTTCCAGGTCTCTTAAGGGACCCATTTGTAACTGATCCTGAACCCTCTACTGAGGGCCTGATCAGGGCTGTATTGCCCACTTTCAACATTCATTGGTTCAGGAGGTTCTCTCTGTTCCCTCTGATGTTTTTCAGGTGCCTGTAAAGCCTCTTACTCATTTTCCTCCTAACCCAACTCTTGACCATGGACTACTCCAGACAAGTCCTCTTCAGTGTCTAGAATGTTTGCTGAACCTTTTCCCTTTTCTCAAACAGGAATGACTACATGGGTTCATCCCCCTAAGGTGGACGCACCCATATCTAGACTGTCTCAACTTACTGTCTACATGTTTCTGACGCTGCAAGATTGGACTGACAAGTAACTTGAGGTTTCCCTCAAGTCCATTTTAGCTTCTTTTGGTTCTGCTTTGCGTCCAGCCTTTGCTGTTGCATGGGTTATCCGGGCTGTTGCAGTCTGAACTGTGCAACCCACTGGTGGTCTGTCAGAATGCGCCTACTTCAGAGACATTGTGTCTCCTTGTTATTCTCTCTGTAGATCAACGCTATGTTTCTGCTGCTGCCCTTGATGCCACCCACATGATAGGCAAGGGCCTCCACTACTTCTGTGGCGGCTTGGCGTGCGCTTTGTCTTTAGATTGGTCTGCTCTCACTGCTTCCAGGAAAGTTTTCCTTTCTTTGCCTTTTGAGGGTACTTCTTTGTTTGGATCCGAACTTAAGGAACTGATTAGAGGGGCCTCAGGGGTTAGAGTGTCTTCTACCCTTGGTTTCAAACTAAATAAATAAAAGGGTTGGTGTTTACACGTAACCGGTCTTTTCGTTCCTTTTCTCTCAGTCACGTACAACGAACCAGGTGGTTCCATCTGTTCCGCGTTCCTCCTGGACCATGCAGCAATTGCGGCCCTAGGCCGCATACAAGCCCTAGACTTAGTGTCTGCTTCGGAATGACTCTCGTCACCGTGGGATGATTCAGTGTCGGACCTGTGAGCTTTTCTGGTTGTGTTTGAGGGATACTAGATCCCTTTCCCTCCCACGAAGACGCTATTCAGGTTCTTCTGGACTAGGATGTCCTGGAACAGGTCCCCCCTGCGGTCAGGGGTTCAAGATTCTATTCAAGCAAAAGGGTTGTCGGATGCCGCCCTATTTTGGATCTGAAAGATCTTAATTCCTTTGTAGTGCAGTCTCACTATCATCAGGAGTATCTGCTCACAGTATTCGCTGCGGGGGAGTTTCTTGCTTCTCTGGACCTTAGGATGCGTATTGCTCTTCCCAGTCCTTCTAGAGAGAAGGCAGTCTTTGGGTTTAACGGCGCCAGAGGTCATTTTCAGTTTCAGCCTTCCATTGGTCTGTCAACAGCCCCGGGTTTTCAACGGGGCTGGGGGCCTTGATATCCGTCCTTCATCGGGACTGCATCAGAGTTCTTCGTCGCGGACCACTTGCCTTATGCAAGCATCAGCTGCGGACCTTCTTCTTCAGCAGGTTCAGACCTGTATTCAATTCCTTCTCTTCACGGTTGGATTGTGAATTAGGTCCAGTCAGACCTTGTTCCGTTCGGCACCTGGGTCTTCTGTTCGATACTTAGAGGTCCATGGTTTTTCTACCGGACTGGGTAACCATCAACTTACTCGAAGGACCTCAATGATCCTATCCCGCGATTGGATACTGGTTTTGAAGTTATTTTTTCTGGTGGGGTAGTCCATCTCCACAATTGAGGTGGTTCCATTTGCCATGGTACATGTCAGGGAACTTCGAGGTTTGTGATATGGACATGCAGGGACCGACCAGATCTTCGGAAGCTCCGACCTCTCTCTCCCTCCTCTTGTCGAGTTGAGCTTGGAGTGGTGGTTGGGCCTTTCCAATCTCCTCTGGGAAGATCCTTCCTGATTCCCTACTGGACCGAGGTCACATCAGATGCCAGCCTCCTGGGCTGGGGAGCTGTTCTGGGTCGCTTTAGTGCTCAGGGGAAGTGATTCATGGAGGAGTCCCTTCTTCCCATCTTTGGGAGTCTCACCTGGTGGACGAGTCCAACAATGCCACGGCAGTGGCTTACTTCATCAGTCATGGTGGGACACGAAGTCTCGCCGCTTGGTTAGAGGTCAAGGCCATTCTGTCCTGGGCAGAGGTTCCTGTTCCTGTCATTTCCGCAGTGATCTTTCCAGGCGTACACAATGTTATGACAGACTTCTTCAGTCGTCACGCAGTCGATTTGGAACGTGGGAACTGCATCAGGACGTGTTTCAACTCCTAGTTTGAGATGGGGATTCCCTCAGTGGATCTGATGGCAATGGGACACAACAGGAAGGTTCCGCCGTCTTGCTCTCTGTGGAGAGACTCTTTAACTCTGATGCTGATGCAATGTCCATCCCTGGACATCCTCTCTGGTCATTTTTTCTCCTCTCCCTATTTTAATATGGGCGTTACGGAAATTGTCATTGGTATGTTGTCTGGTAATTTTGATTGTTCTAGATTGACATCGTCAACCATGGTCTCTGGGGTTTTGAACCTATCTGTGGTGGAGTCAGCTTGGCTCTCCTTTCGTCCAGCTCTTCTTCTACAGGGTTATCTGTGGAAGACTATGTTTTTCGGCTCAGTTTTTTGGCCTATATGTTGAGTCCTCGATTTTAGGAAGAAAGGGTTTTCTTCTGCTGTGGTGTCTACTATGCTACGCGCTCGTAAGCCTGTTTCTTCCAAGATCTATCACTGAGTCTGGTCGACCTTTGTTTTGTGGTGTGCTGACAGGGATCTGTCTCATGCCTTCCATCTTCCTACTGTCCTGGCCTTTTTGCAGGACGGTGTCGATAAGGGGCTCAGTCTGAGTTTTCTGAAGGTCCAGACTTCCGCGCTCTCTGTCTGTTTCCAGGAACGTTTTGCAAGCTATTTATGTATCGATGGGTGAGCAAAATGAAGTCCTGAATTCATACAATCTATATATTTTGCAAAATATATTGTGGAACAGGAGTTTCTTTTCATACATCATTTGATTTCAACCAATCATTTGCCACTAAAAGTGATCACAAAATGTGCAGAGAAAAGAAGGTATTTATTATTCCTAAGTTGATGGAAAAGGAAGGGGAAGGACCAAAGGACCCCACCCTTAGGAAGTGTATTTAATATTCCTTCCCATCACGTATATTGGGGTTGGGGTGGGTGACTCCTCCTTTTTGAAAATGTTAATTAAAATGGTGTTAATAGACTCCATATAAATTATTTTATATTACTTCTCATCCAGGAATAGGTGGGGGGTAGAAGGGTGAATTAAGAACCACCTGTTTTGAAGAGCTAGATGATGGGGAGAGACAAATGTCTCATCTAGTGTACCCTTTGCCCTTTCTTTGCTACTCAACTTTGAAATTACAACTAAAGGAATTGTTCTTTTAATTTGATTGGTATTTACATATACATATATGTATGAGGGACATTGTAAGAAAGAAATTATTAATGTTTTGGACAAAATTATCAGCAATGACATTTTTCATTTGGCAGTGGATATGCACAACTCTGAAGGCTATATAGGTGGCTAGATGACTGAGCAGTGTATTACTGTCAAATGTTAGTACATTCAGCACTGAATGTGCAGGATGGACACAGAACTATTGTGATAGAGTTTCGTTTAAAGTTCTCTGAAATTACATACAGATGAAAGACTTAAGAACATATTCCCACAGCCTCCCTTACTCTCCTTCAGACAGCCTCCCAATTTGAAACAACTGATGGTGAGGAGTGCCCTGAATAAAAATACAAAAAACGGTACATCTCCCTGCCTACAAAAGAGATGTAAAACCTGTACACACATTTACACCACAGACGAGATACCAATTCCAAACACCCAGTTACACCATAAGATCAATGGTACCTTCACCTGAAAATCATCCAAAGTAATATACCTTTTCATGTGTGAAAAACGCCCAACAGCTCTTTATGTGGGAAAAACTGGACAAGCACTACATAAGAGATTTAATTGCCACAGATCCATTGTTAATAACTAGTGTTGAGCGAGCGTGCTCGGCCGATGCTCGGATCGGCTCGAGCATCGCTCTGCTCTGCACATGGCGGTACTCGTACGAGTACCGCCATGTGCTCGCCCGACATGCTCGGGTGAAGAGGATCTGTGCCGGAAGAGGCACAGATCCGAAGACGCTCCGCTGGACCACCAGGGAATGGAGGTACGGGGGCATTGCGGAGATGAAGGGGGCATTGCGGAGATGAAGGGGGACATTATGGAAGAGGGGCATAGACTCTATGCCCCTCTTCCACAATGTCCCCCTTCATCTCCGCTATGCCCGTCTTCCACAATGTGCCCCTTCATCTCCGCTATGCCCCTCTTCCACAATGTCCCCCTTCATCTCCTATGCCATAGAGGAGATGAAGGGGGACATTGTGGAAGAGGGGCATAGCGGAGATGAAGGGGGACATTGTGGAAGAGGGGCATAGAGTCTATGCCCCTCTTCCACAATGTCCCCCTTCATCTCCGCTATGCCCCTCTTCCACAATGTCCCCCTTCATCTCCGCTATGGCATAGGAGATGAAGGGGGACATTGTGGAAGAGGGGCATAGCGGAGATGAAGGGGGACATTGACCAGGCACCCTCCGCTCATCAGAGCAGGGGGTGCCTGGTTTAATGCTCGAGTGCTCCCATTCATTTGAATGGGGCTCGGGTGCTCGGCCGAGCACTCGAGCATCAGGGGGTGCTCGGTCAGAGCACCCGAGCACCCGAGCATCGGGGTGCTCGCTCATCTTTATTAATAACAAAAAGACAGAGACACCAGTGAGAGAACATTTTTGTCAAAATGGGCACAGTGTCAGGGATATTAAGTTTTGATGGGACTGTTCCGCACTCAGAGGGACAGAAAGGTTTGGGAGGTAAAATTAATGTTAAAATTGAATGCAATTTGTAGTTGTTTAAACAGAGACAAGGAATTTTTGTCACATTACAATTTAGTTCATTGATCTTTCCAACAGACCCAATAGCATCGTAAATACCTCTAAAGCCTCAGAGGAAGAGTGCAATTTACCACTGACTGATCAAAGATATCTGGATCTGGATTGAGTTCTCTTATCTGATTTCCATTATAAACAATGCAATGTGTACTTGTATTTAAGAGAGATCTTTTCATATTTATCTGTATAACATGCCTGAGGAAGAGACCTAAGGTCTTGAAAGCTTGCATTTAAATTTGCTTAGTTAGCCAATAAAAGGTATCAAAAACTATATTTGCCTCCTGTATTTCTACGGCTAACACGGTACCAACTCTCATCAACTACCATCATAATCGTTTTCCTGTTTTGTAACCCAGTCCCTGGCTGCCGAGTCCTTTGGTTTTCTTGAATCCAAAAGGACCAACATTTTTGCACAGTTCTGACAGTTACACAGGGATGAGAAGAAAGAGTGTGAGAGAAAGGAAGAAACTGTGTGGTAAGAAAGGGGGGGGGGGAATTGGGGGAGAACCAGAGTGTGGGGTACACTGAGAGTTGGAGAGAGTTGCTCTTCCTGTCTGTCTAATAAACCACTAAATAATATCTTCTACCTTGTTAAAATGTGTGAACCAGACAGGGACCTGTTTGACTGACATCTGAATATTTTTTCCCCATACATCACATATTCACTGTTTCTGCAGTTAGCTAAAATGGCAAATGAAACATGAAACAAAGCACCTGTTTCACACAAGGGTTCTTGTGAATTGTTTCTTTCATCCCTAGTTGTGGCCAGGGCATTTCTTATTAAATGGGTTGTGGACATTTTTTTGACGACAAAAGTAATTAAAATGACATTGCAGAAATTGAAAAGATACAATCTCATGAATTAAATAGTAGATTGAGCATCTTTGACATACTAATACATACGAAATATATTGAGATATGAGATATATTTCATGTCACATTTCTAGATGTTTGAGAGTTATTGAGTGAGATAATGAAGGCAAGGGCAAAGTTAAAGATGATCTATGACTCACTGGGCTTGTGGAGTTGGCGTGTTTGTGGGTTGTTCAGATTTAGGAACATTTCATGTGACAAGTTAGTGGTGAAAGAAGTGAATAATAACTTGCTTTTGACAGGTTAATCTTAAATTAGCAGTAACGCTCCACGGAATTAGTTAGAAAAACAATTGTGCTGAACCCCAACCTCCAGCGCCCACACTACACAGAATTAACCTCCCTGTCACCTTAGAGGCATGCAGCTCATAGCTCAGCAATGTATTGTAGGCCTCAGGTTTGGTTCATTCATTAACCCCTTGGATGCTAAAGCTGTTTCCAGTGCATTGGCATACGATGGAATGTAGCCATCCTTAGCATTCCTGGGGTTAATAAAAATAAAAATAGGGATAATGTAAACCCATCAAAATTTTTGTGTAGAGTTAAGTGTGTGTGTAAGGTCTTCTTTTTGTTGTCATACACTTGTTATTGTCATCAAATTGGCTGTACATAATATTTTCATACACACATTTTTGTTGCCACACTTCTGTATGTAATGTGTGTCTATGTCCAACTTATATTTATACCCCTTCATACCAAAGCCACTACCCTTCCCCTAGTTATCACCTTGGATCACTGCACTACCCCGCACAAAGAGTGAAGTGAAAGTAGGGGAACCAAGGACCACTTCAATGCATTTTTAATTTCTCACCTGCAAGTAAAGACATTAGGATATAATGGGTTCAGATGATTGTATGTATGTATATATATATATATATATATATATATATATAAATATATATAAAATAAGTAGTAATAGCACAAAATCAGCACTCTCATGATCCTTTTCTATGAGCAATAAAGGTTTATTGATAGATTTATTGCACATAGAAAAGGATCCTGAGAGTGCTGATTTTGTGCGATTACATCCTATTTATGTAGACTGCACCCAGGCATGTAGCTATTTTGATCATGAGTGCATCCTTAAAACTACATATATATATATATATATATATATATATATATATATATATTAAAAACACAAAATGCATTCAGTACCTATATATATAATAATTTGCTAAAACGGGTGTAACGACACAGTCATGTGCAGTAGAGACTGCCCACGCCAGAGCATCCAGCTCTGTATTATCCGTGGTGCAGGCAGTCCCTACTGTGCATGACTGCCCCGCGACCGGCTGGCAGTGGCACTGTGGCCCGTGTAATGGGCTCTTCAACTAGTCAATCAATAAAATAACGTGAGACACACAAAATCACCCATATACATGGATTTAGAAGAAATGTGCATTTAAACTATTGGATACTAGAGTGGTCTCCATGCGTTGCTTCACAAAATGCTAGAAACTTCTCTAGCATCAAAGGAGTTAAGGACCTTAACCTTTAGAGTGGCAGAGTGGTGCACAATGCATTTCTCCACAATGAGTTGTGTACCCCCTGGCATTCAAAGGGTTAAAGGTTTTTAAGTGGTTGTGTATGTTACTGGGACAGCAAATCTATGCCTGAGCTTATCTGGGTAGATTGAAGTTGTGGCTGTGGTCTGTTGCTGGCGGCGAGCTTGAGGAACAAAGATCCAGTAGTAAGCAGAGATATATCAGCTACCTCATGGAGTGGCAGCACACTTCACAGTGATCACTCAGTGCCACTGATATAAAGATGTCCTTATACAGCCAACAAAAGATTAGGCTTCCACTTGTGTGAACTCAGAACAAAAATTGGAGAGCAGTATAGGCTGCCTTGCTTGTATAAATAATAAAAAAAATGATGTGTGGAAAAGGCATGTCTGCTCAGCACAGGACACAGCAAGGCCTACATGAAGGTGGAGAGGTGGGACAGGCCCACTGGAATGCTGTGCCTGGGAGCAGCTGTGCCCTCTCAACCCCTATAGTCCCCACACTGATATTTTATATTGGTAGTGTTTTATTTAAAGCATAGTCAACCTAAAGTTTACCCCAAAGACAAAGAATGAAATTTAGACCCCTTTGGCAATGGAGAAGTTGCTTGGTGGATCATCAGTGCGTTTTAGTTCCAGCAAGTAGGGATGAGATTGATGGGTTTTATGAGGGTTGTTAAGGGAACTAGAGAAGTTTGAACATGCTTTAGCCTCTCCTGTGCCATCATGATCTGAACAAAATATAAATACTTGTGTCTTTCTATTTTTTCAGTAACATGATCATGGTGTAGGCCAATTGCAGCTTTATTTGTACATTCAATATCCTTTTGACCAGATTATTACGTAACCTTGGCATTCTAGATGACCTTGAGACAGGCCCTCTGACTCAAATCACTTAAACCTTGTTTTCAAATTCTTAAATAACCATCAACCATCATTAGTTCTGTAAAGCTCCAATGTACTTCATAGTGTTGTAATGGGGATGTGGACACAGTGTTATAGCTCCTTGACAGCATAAAATATAGTCTGGTAATAATGTATGTAAATATATAATAAGGGCTGGATCTGCCATTACACAGCAGCCACTTGGAGCACTACATTTTGAAGGCCAGTTATGCTGTCATTTCTGAATTATGGGTGTGGCAAAAGAATTCCAGTGGCTCTGCACCAAACAGCTGCTAAGGGTTTGGAGTGAAAAAAAAACTTTTTTTTGCTTGTATGTTGTAGGCTAAGGGTATTTTCTGATTTAGTGGACTGGCCAGTATGTTGGGTCACCTGAGATGTGAGGGGGAGCCATGGGTTGGGCTAAGAAGCACCTAAGATGAGTTGTCTGAGGAAATCTGAGATGTAAATTCTGCCCTGTATTTAAGTCAGTTAGTAAAGTAGTCTTAAGAAGCTTAGTAAATTGACATTAGGCAGACGCAGCACTAACAAATCTGTTACAGTGTCTATTTTAATGTAGAATTACGTTACAACTTCTCTTTCTGATCAGTCTCCCTCTAAGGTGAACAGGAAAGAGCAATGAAAGATTTAGGATAGTAATTAAAACTAGGCAGGCCTGCATGGTACATCTCTTATTCCAAGGCAGGGCTGCAGAAACATTGCTCTTTCCATAGTAAATGGACTGAGATAACATAAAAGCCTTTCTAAATACAAACATGGTGAATACTAATCACAATGAATTCATTGCATTCACTCTTGTCTCTCATTGCAAACAACACAAACATAATAAGCCAACTTGTGGTTTTATATGACAATTTTCAAAGAAAATTTATAATTAGATTTTAGAAATCTACATAAATGAATTAATTTTGACAGATGATGCCTGTAAACATTTACATAATCAATGTTAATTAATTTACATTTAAATTGTTTAGAAGTCAGTGTTGCTTTAGGGTAGGCAAGGATATTAGGGTTATTGGCTGACTATTAAGTAGCACTGTGTTGGATTGTCCCGGGACCAGAGCTGTCCATAGGATGGTGTAGCAACAGCGCCACTGTACAATTTCAGGCCACTGTGATATTGCACGTAAAAAAATCAGCTTTGAAAATTAATAACTTTTGAATGAAACACCTTTCAGCAGTGGGAGTACTCTTGTTTTACTCAGGGGGATAAACCCTACGACATTTTTTTTTACATTTTAAGTATTACTATCCCTTTAACATATCTGACTAGTAGAGTAAAAATTATACCTTTATTGGCTCTAGGATGCAATCTTTCAAGGCAACTTAGATTTCTTCTTCACACATAATAAGAATGAAGGCTGATTACACAGTACATGACAGGATAAATACTCATGCAAATAAATTTAACATTTTAATTCCACTGGCAGTGAATATTCTTATCAGTATTGTCTATATTGCCTTCCCTAGCCTTCAGTTAGAGTCTCTTTCTAGTGGACTCGAAAATACAGACAAGGTTTACTACTTTTTCATACGCTCCAATGAATTTTAGCCTTAAGCCACAGATTGCTGTCTTATTGAATGTTTGTGTTATCCCTCCAAGTGCCAGAGGGGTGGACAACTCCATAAATTCCTTGGTACTTCTCCCTGTCTACAAAAGATGTGTGGAACCTGTTCACACATGTGTATCACATATAAGGTATACCACATTCTCACCAAAACCACAATATCAAGCGCAAATTCTCCTGTGGCTCACCTAATGATGTTTACTGATCACAGCATTAAATATCTCAAGATGACTGTACTGATGGGAAATTTTAGGACACACAGAGGGAGAATGATGTGGGAGTATAGATTGATAACCAACTGCCCTGAAGAGCTTACAGTCTATGTAGTAATATTTAAAGAAATACACCATTGGATGCAGGAGGTAGCTCCACTTCTCTTACTAAAATCTATTAAAATGACTTATAAAATCTAAAAGAAGAAAGCTGGTAGAATATAACCCCACCACCACCACCACCACATTCACCGCCTTTGGAAATCCCTTTAGCAGTCAAGAGGTTAATACCTTTACATTCTGTAACCTCAGTATCACTTTTTATTGATTTGTATGTAAAATATATTGTTATATATATATATATATATATATATATATATACAGCTATGTGCAAATGTTTTAGGCAGGTGAGAAAAAATGCTGTACAGTAAAAATGCTTTCAAAAACAGACATGCTAATATTTTATTTTTATCAATTAACAAAATGAGTGAACATAAGAAAAATCTAAATCAAATCAATGTTTGATGTGACCACCCTTCACCTTCAAAGCAGCATCAATTCTTCTAGGTATGCTTGCACAAAGTCAGGGATTTTGTATGCAAATAGTCAGGTGTATGATTAAACAATTAAACCAAACAGGTGATAATCACCATCAATTTAATATGTAGATTGAAACACAGTCACTAAATGAAACAGAAACATCTTTATAGGAGGAATAAAACTGGGTGAGGAGCAACCAAACTCAGCTAACAAGGTGAGGTTGCTGAAGACAGGTTAATTTCAAAAGTCATACACCATGGCAAGACTGAGCACAGCAACAAGACACACGGAAGTTATACTGTTTCAGCAAGGTTCAGCAATTGACTCAACTATGCACGAAAACAATGGTGCTGAAAAATGGCAGCAGGTAATCTGGACTGATGAGTCAAAATTTTAAATATGTGGCTGTAGCAGAAGGCAGTTTGTCCACCAAAGGGTGGGATAGCGGTACAAGAATAAGTGTCTGCAGGCAACAGTGAAGCATGATGGAGGTTCGTTGCAAGATTGGGGCTGCATTTCTGCAAGTTGAGTTGGGGATTTGGTCAGAATTAATGGTCTCCGCAATGCTGAGAAGTACAGACAGATACTTATCCATTAAGCAAAACCATCAGAGAGGCATCTGATTGGCCCCAAATGTATTCTGCAGCATGACAAAGACCCCAGACATACAGCAAAAGTCATTAAGAACTGTCTTCAGCATAAAGAAGAACAAGGAGTCCTGCAAGTGATGGTATGGCCCCCACAGAGCCCTGATCTCAACATCAAGTCTGCCTGGGATTACATGAAGAGAGAGAAGCAACTGAGGCTGCCTAAATCCACTGAAGAAATGTGATTAGTTCTCCAAGATGTTTGGAACAACCTACCTGCCACGTTCTTGAACAACTTTGTGCAAGTGCACCTAAAATAATTTATGCTTTTTTGAAGGCAAAGGGTGGTCATACCAAATATTGATTTGATTTAGATGTTTCTTCTGTTCACTCACTATGCATTTTGTTAATTGATAAAAATAAACTATTAACATGTTAGAATTCATTCTTACATTACAGCATTTTGTTAGAAGTAATGGCTTTAGCTGTACACACTTAACAATAACAAATGCTCTATAATGTAATATAACCTAGACTGCTTATAAAATCAATTCTAGATGGTGTGTCTTACAATATGTCAAGGACTAGAGGCAAATACTTAGAATGCATTAAATCAAAATTGCTTTATTGGAAAGTTACTAGTGCTATACCTTTGATAAATATAGGTCAATTATCATGATGCAAGCATATGGATTTGTAACCCCTTAATACACAAGGGGTAAAGCACTTTAATGTGTTGAAATTAATACATAGTGAGAGTTATGTATGAATAGACTTTCACAGTAAAAGTGCATAGGACTGCTTTTATGCATAATGTTTATCTAATCCCTGTGTATTGAACTTTTACACGAAAAACTGCCTGTGTAACACTACTTGTATTGGGGTTGGTTTAGGCAATGGGGTGTTTTATGGGCATTTATGATTTTCAATGCATTGCTCACCCTTCTGGCACTCAAAGGATTAAGGTTGCGTCTAGTTTTAAGTCATGTACTAACATGGCACCGAGGAAATCAGTGTAAAACGCTTTCTTCTGAATAGCAATGAGGGATACAATGTATTGTGCTGCAGTGAGTTGGATACCTTTCTGGCACTAAAAGGGTTAAAGTTGTGCTAGTGGTGATGTGTGCACTGGAATGTACTAAAGACATCCATATACAAGCAAGTCTATATAGTAGTGTAGAGAGATACAAACACACATAGCCATCCATCTTAGAACTTCAAGGGCCATATGCTCAAAAGAAAAGTGGAGAAAGTATAGGCCAAACCAATTGCACATTAGGGAACAAATGACAAAAAAGCCCATTCAATTAAAAAAATATTTGGATTTGTTCTTGGGATGCTTTGCAGATTTTCCATATCTGTAGAAGTGCACTGCTTCAGTTGTGTATGTCACACACACATATATATATAATGTAAATTGTTTTGATTGCACGTTAAACATGCCTCTTTTTATATATTTTGGGCTTTATCTCCATTTGGGTTGTCTAGTTTTAAGATATCCATGTTGTTTTGTAACAGACAAGATGTGCCTTTGTATTTTAGTCTTTTCACACCCCAAGCTGCTTTTTTTTGAGTTGCTGCCGAAGTTATGTCAAATAAGTCTATAGACAAAAATAATTTTAATACTAAAAAAAAAATAAAAAAATCATTCAGCTGTCAAATTCACTTTATAAAAGGTTCCATGGATGATGCTCAAATGAAGATAAATGGTTTGCACCCATGCTTAAGGGCATGTATTTTCTAGCCACTCAAGTCATTGTATTGAGAACTGTCCTGAGACCCCCTGCTGTGTGTTAATCCATTCACGCCCCTCAAGTCTTTGTTCAATCAAACCCTTTTGTATCTGAGATGTAATCCTGTATACGTCATTGTATCTGTTAAGACCATCTGTTGTTGGCCTTTTGTCTCATGTAACATGATTGGATTAAGCCCTATTGTACCTGGTTTCCCCATAAGAGGCAATGCAAGATTTGTGTATAAATATCTGTGGTCTTTGCCAATAATGTGAGTTATGTTTGGAGTGAACAAGGAGTCCTGGAGTCTTATATTGCTTATGGTCTAATGTGTCCACTCTGTTACCCATCTGCGCCAAGTATCCTGAATCGTTGACTGCCTGCTGCCAGTTTCCTGCGACCTAACTTCGTGGACTGTCAGGCGGCGACGTGGACTCTTCCATCCTCTCATCCTTGTGTTCCTGTGACATCTTCCAGTGATCCTTTCACTGGGAGTAGAGGCTTCACTACTACTGCCCGTGTTTCCCTGCTCCAAGCGATCCTGTGACTGTTTCAGAGACTGTCCATACTTCAACCGGTGCATCAGACGGCATTATCTGGCGTTGAGAGGGAGAGACCCGGGAACGACAGCTGAAGGCGACGCTGTCCCTTCCCAGCTTCCATTACACTTAGTGATACCACAGAGCTTGCAATTTTAGGACTACCCACTTGTAGTCATAGATTTGTAAACCCTGTGGTTTCATTGGTGGAGCTCTCAGTAGGCCATGAAATAACCTAAACAAATCTCAGTAATCCCCCTTCCTACTCTTCACTCATTAAAACATAGAACAACAGTGTCATTTCATCAAAGAGAACTTGAAATGGGTGGGGTCAAAGGCGGGGATATGGGTGGGGTTAAAGGCGGGGTTATGGGTGGGGCTAGACATGGAAACAGTGACAAGTAAATTTTCAGGCCTGGCTAGAAGCTCAGGACTTGAAATTTTGAGCCCTGTCCTAGATTATCTGACTTGGGAACTCGGCATTGTTTTGAACAAACTATGTGATTGACAGACTTTGTGATTCAATATTCTTGACCTGAGCAAGAGAGTTGATCTCTCAAATGCTTTTTCTTTTAAAAAAAAGATAAACTGTTAGATCAAAAAGAAAAGGTGTCAGATGTTCCTTAGCAATTCTCAAGCAAAACAATTGCAATAAAACTTTTTCTTTGATACAAATGGTGAAATTGTTTTCAAGATTTACTAAGACTTATATGCACAAAGTAAAAGATTATCAATTCTGGAGAAATTAGCCATATAAGGAACAAAAGACAGTTCTTGTTGCTTTAAATTGGGCTTTTAACATAGTAACATAGTTGATGAGTCTGAGAAAAAGACATGTCAATCAAGTTCAGCCCATGCCAAATCACACTTGAAGTAAGCAAAAAAACCCCATTGAAGCCATTTCCAATTTAGCCTCAAGTGGTTAAAAAAATTACTTCCTGACTCCAAATGGCAATCAAATATTTCCCTTTATCAACATCTTATTTGTGGCACAGATTAGAACAGCTAGGATGCTGGAGTGTGTAGGATTGGTACAAGGCCACTATGGCAAATCTGGAACTAGAACACCAACAAGATAGGAGGTGTGAGATGCAGACACACAGAAATCAGATTCCTGTAAGACTGGAACGACTTATAGGAATTTAGGCAAACTGCAGAACTACTAGGACACAACTTCATAAACAGAGAATGGGCACTGAAATCCACGAAGACCAACAGACTATATGAAATATCACAATGATGCCTGTAATGCAGTTATGAAAAGGTAAAAAGAGTGTGGTAAGTAAGATGAGCATCAGTACTGCAGATAAGTTGAGATATGGATCTCTGGAAGTGGGTGTGTCCAGATAAACAGGCAGAACTACTAATAACCTGAGAATATAACTTCCGAGAGCAGTTTTTGACAATGAATTATATATCTCACAGACAATATTATTCCTCAACCATTGACTCCTTTATTGCTTGCTTATTAACTGACTTTCAATATGTTCAACAAAACCATATATAACTTTATTTTGTGTATTTTACAGTGTGCAGGGGATGGTATACAAAGCCTAGTAAGCATGAGCTGTGTTTTATCTTACAGTTAATAAAACCAACGCATTTAACTATTACTTTTGATTCTGTAACATTTTGGGCTGGGGTTCCTCCCTAACTTTCCTTGACACACTATACCCAGGGTTTTTATCTCCCAGGTTTGGGCAGCACAAGTTAAAACAACATCCCTCCGCTTCACTGCAAGATGTGAGGTAATCTCTGGACTGCAGGATTTTAGTAACTTCTGCACCTTAAAGTTTTTTTTGGATAGAATTCTTTGTTAACACACACATACTGAAATATCTGTTCGCATATAAAAAAGACAAAACACACACAATAAAAAATAAATTGTAACCCATTCAGTTCTTTGAAGAGCGTTTGTGTAGTAGAGGTAGGCTTCCAGATGGGTTAGCCCAGGTCACTGCAATGAACTGTTGGAATAGCACAATTAATTTTGAGAGAGAATGAGACTGGGCAGATCCAGGTATTGGAGGGGCATGGGAATAGATGAATATAAAGCACTGCAGGAACAACCAACAATGACTTGCTGAGAACATTTCAATTCTATATCTAAGGCATCATAGCATTACAAAGAACAGCTAATGTCATGACTCACCAGAAAGGTAGATGGCTCATTAGAAAAATACATATCTATCTCTTAATCTACCTATTGCAAATAAAATTGAACAAAACAAGTGATTAAAAAATGTAATACTATTTCCAGTTATATAATATTTATTCTGCATACCTGTTTTTCTTTAACAGTAACTTGAAGCCAAATATATATTTTTAAACTGAAACAAAATGTATAACTCACTGTTTCTTTTTTTCCTTAGGATTGATATTTTCAAATATGTCATCTACGGGATAGCTGCTGCCTTCTTTGTCTATGGAATTTTGCTGATGGTAGAAGGATTCTTTACAACTGGTGCTATTAAGGATCTCTATGGAGACTTCAAAATCACCACATGCGGCAGATGTGTGAGCGCCTGGGTATGTTACTATTCTGATTTTTTAACCTTTAACCCTATAAGAACCAAAGAGGTCTGCAATGAAGTGTGAAGCAATGAGTTGCACATCCTTCTGAACTTTAAAGGGTTAACATAGTTTGCTTTGCTCATTAACTTTTATTTTAAAATCAATGTCATTTCTGCTTCTTTAATAGAGATTAACATTAAAAACAACAGATAGAATGCAATTTTAAGGATTTTACACTTCTCACGTAAATGACAGTTTGTTTGCCAGTAGTTTGGCAAACTGGTTCAACATAGTTTATTGAACCATGGCAAACAAAAAGTCTTTAATCAAACCTTCATTCTATATATCAGTGAGCTCATACAGCTCCATGAGCTAGGAGACCATGACAGACAATACATTGTGTTTGCAGTGGGATTGCCTAATTGCTATATAACTAAATAACACCAGATAAACAAGAAGCACAGTTGGACAATCTTCAAACTTTATGTAGCTAAGACTCATGAGTTCTGTGATTTTCTTTCTGGAGAAGTGTAAAATATTTAAATATATTATCTTTCTGTTGTGTTTAATATTAATCCCTGCTAAAGAAGCAGATATGACATTGGTTTTAATATAAAAAGTAGTTTAACAAATCATGATTGTTTTAATCATATCCTTGAGGAAAACCTTATTCCTGCAAAAAAGTACTGAACTGGATCTTACTTGGGCATTAGCCAGGAGGTGTACTAAATTAAACATCTATATTATGTAATAGAACCCACAATTCTTTTCTGTCCTCCTTTTATCTGATGACATTTTAGAATATAAGGATTATTTTATACTTTATTTAAACATACTTTATCTATTCTGTGCTCATTAACCCATTTGATATTAGTGAGAACTTCAGTGCATTTCAGGACAGTGCTTTGGAGACTTCTCTACTATCCAAGAGTATGGAAGGACAACATTTTTTTCCCAAAAATAAAAAAAGGCAGAAAATGGTACATTTTGCCTTCTGTGGGAATCCTCACAGAAACCTAAAATTATACTTTGATGATGGTAGCTTCTGTGACTTTCTGGTGGTGTGAAGGCTGGTGACAGGCTGAGTGGAAGGAGATCTCCATTTTTCATGAATAAATCAATCACCTGGCAAGTCGTGAAGACCGGGTTCAATAGGGGGGAGTCCTATGAGCCAACAATTGCTATACAAGCAGTTGGCTCAAGTAAGAAGAAGAAGAAGGCAGCAATAGCCTTCCTGGTTGCTGCATTGATCATCCATCCTATTCGATAGATGATCAATGCCAGGGGGTCATCAGGAGGGGTCCCTATGAGCCACATGAGGACTGAATTATATTTAATACAGTTCACGTATGTTTTAACATCTAGGCAAATGTTATGCAGATGCATACGTTGCCTATTAACCCTTTGAGTGTCAAAGGAGTACGCAAGCGCATTGCAAAACAATGCATTGAGTACCCCTCTGGCACTCAAAGGATTAACTGTGAGGGGGCACTAAATGTCGAATTTATCTGGGGCGGAGTATAATATCTGATGTACAGGGCACTATATGTTGGATTTAGCTGAAGGAGGCATAATGTTGGATGTACAGGGTAGTATATGTTGGATTTAGCTGGGGGGTTGTCGTATTTATAGAATGTTGGTCAAAATATGCACAAAAAGTATCCACAAAGAGACAAAATGTTACACTAAGCAGGGAATAAGTTCCAATAGATGCTACAGGGGAACATGTAACAGTAATATAATGGTGAGAGAACACACAGAAAAAGAACCCTGTGAAAATAGCACTCACATGCTCTAAAAAACTCCCTCAGTGTTAGGACATGAGTTAAAATATAACTTTTATTACATAAACATTAAAATAATATACTGGAACACATCCAGTTAGCCACATATATTAAAATACTATATATAAAATTAAGTGAGGCTCTCAAAAAATAGGTAGTTCCAGTGACGTCTTACCAATGAACACCGTTGAGAACCGGTATCTAGTGCAAATGATGGGAAGAAATGGGAAGATGTTTTGAAAGAACTTAGGGATGCTCAGTATAAGCATATGCGTAGCTGGTTCAGCAAATTTACTTTCCAAAAATATAAAGAAAATAATATTATACCCAAAGGTTTACGAATTCCTGTTTTACCTACATATAGTTTTACAGAAAAGAGTTATACAATCAGATGGGAAAATACTGCCAATAAATGCTCTATGGAATTTCTTGATATTCTCATTGATTATGTGACTTTGATAACAGGCAATCTGGATAAAGAAATTAAAGATTTAGAAGAACAGATTAAATGTTTTGAGACTGTTGATAAGGTTAAAAAAGATCTGGGAAAGCTTAATAAAGATCTAGATAACTTTGAATCAGAACTCTTAGAAAAGAAAAAGAAAAGTTTGATAGAGATTTTAATGATCATGAGAAAGGAACAATCTATCTCTGGAGTAAGAGGAGACCAAGGTATACAAATAAAGCAGACTTAGACACATTTTTAACAGAATCATCTGCATCGGAATTATGCCAGTCTGGTAGTGAACAAGTCTCTGATATAACTCAGCCCACCCATTTTTAAGGCGACGCCCGCGTCGCAACAAACATCTAAGAAGCCAACCAGAAGGGGACGCAAGGGAACTGAGAAACAGAGACAAATGGGCCTACAAGTGCACGGATCGTGCATCAGTGAGAATAATGTAAATACTTTTGACTTACAGATAATAAATCTCTCAGACCATATTCTTACTTATATACAGCTAAGAGTTCTGTCTAGAGGTCTTAGCTTTTCTCCAACAGTAGCCTTGAACAAATTTGAAACTATCATAGATTTACAGATCTTCATGCGTAAATTATTATTACACAAATTCTTTAAAGAAAGGGATAGAACTGTGACTGAGGAAACACTATCCGAATTCCCTGGTAATTTATTGGATGATGCAGATCTGGATAATCTTATCAGTCTCATCAATGAAAATCCTAGACATAAGATGCCTGCGGCACCTAAATTGAAGTCTACTTTCATTCCACCTGTGAATATTTGCCCTGCAGCACAGATATTCTCCAGTTTGGTCACAAGAGATATTCTAGATTTGCCAAATATAACCACTAATAGAAATTTGAGTAGGGAAGAAAATCAAGCCCTGAATGATATTTCTAAATGGGAAGATGTGGTTATTAAACCATCAGATAAAGGTGGCAATGTGGTAATATGGCCTATAGATATGTATGAGATCGAGGTGATGAAACAGCTTAATGATTCAACTTGCTATAAAAAAGCTCTTTTGTGGTCCAACTTTTGATTTAAAAGAGATATATGATAGATTAATCACTGAAGCATACAATCAATCTCTTATTTCTGAACAAGAATACAATTTTCTTCAAACTGCACATCTGAGAACTCCCACCTTATACCTTTTGCCTAAGATCCATAAAAATGATAAGATACCTCCTGGAAGACCTATAATTTCTGGGAATGGAAGTTTGACAGAGAAAACAAGTCAATACATGGACTATAATTTAAGGCAACATGTATATAGCCTCAGCTCTTACATTAGGGACATTGGAGATATCATCTCCAAAATAGAATTTCTGCCAATTTCAACCGAAATATTACTAGTGGCTTGTGATGTTGAATCACTCTATACATCAATAAGTAGTATTTTCATATTGAAGGCAGTTAAACACTTTTTGGATAAAGATGGTACATTAAGTCACATTAAAAAGCAGTTTTTCATAGATTTACTTTCTTTTATTTTGAACAAAAACTTTTTTGTTTTCAAAAATAGTTTCTTTCTTGAAACCCGAGGTACTGCCATGGGGAGTGCGTGTGCTCCTTCCTATGCAAATTTGTATCCCGGGTGGTGGGGAGAAACAATTGTTTTCTCTGAGTCCCATGAGCAATACACAGAGCATGTTTTGTTGTGGCTACGGTACATAGACATTCTGTTTATTCTGTGGGATGGATCACAAGATTTGCTAACTGAATTTGTGGGCAAATTAAACATCAGTGCTATGAATCTTAGACTCACAATGTCTTGCAGCTATGATAAAATTGACTTTTTGGATATCACTATCAAAAGAAGTAAGGACAATTATATAATAACAGATCTTTACAGAAAACTGAGAGCTACTAATAGTCTATTGCATTACACAAGTCATCACCCACAAATTATGAAAAATAATATTCCTGTGAGTGAATTTTTACGTTTGAGACACAATTGTAGTACAATAGAAGATTTTAAAACTAGATCTGAAGATCTACAAAATAGATTTCTCCAGAGGGGATATAACAAGACGGTGGTAAAGAAGGCATATAAAAGGGCTTTATATAATTCAAGACCCTCTCTTTTACATCATCCCAAAACATCATTGGGAAATCAAAAGTTAAGATTTATATCTACATATAATTGTCAGTGGGATCAGTTGAGAAAAATCCTGAATGACCACTGGCATATTTTAATGACCGATGAAGACCTTAAAACCACTTTGGGAGGTAGTCTTTCCATGTCTTGCAAAAGAGCACCTAACTTACGAGATAGGCTAGTCCATAGTCATTTGCAACACAAAAATAAACCTGTGATTTCAGGATCATATCCGTGTGGGCACTGTGTTGCTTGTCAACATATGACTACTATGAAAGGGATGAAAGATAGATTTGGAAAATTTCATACTATCCAAGATTTCATTACGTGCCAAACAAAGGCGGTGATTTATTGTTTGGAATGCCCATGTGGTTTAAGATATGTAGGAAAAACTATGAGAAAATTGAAAATAAGTATAAGAGAACATGCAACCAGTATTATACGGGCCCTGCAGGAGATTAATAATACAGCAAAACAGTTAACATCAGTGGCAAAACATTTCTTATCCTATCATGGCTCCAATCCAGTTGGTTTGAGAGCATGGGGACTTCAACATATTAAACTTTGTATTCGTGGTGGTGACTGTAATCATGTCCTTTTAAAAAATGAGAACCGCTGGATTTTTCTTCTAAATTGTATGACTCCTTCGGGTCTTAATGAAGAATGGACTCTAAGTGCCCATTTATAAGACTCCGACATCCTCAAGTACACAATCCAATTTCAATCGTTCATCTAATAATGGACCTATATAATTACCATTTATGTCAGATTGTAGAGATTATATTTTCTTTACAATTTAATTTTGCTCTGGCATAACAATTTTTTAATTTTCAATTTTTCAATTTGCAATTGATAATATATACATATTGAGGTTTGCACCCTGATAGGTTGGAATTGTCATTATTTTATGTTGTTGAGCAGTTATGGCTTTGACAATATATACAATGTTTACTTTCTCGATATGTTGAATTGCTGATATTGTATGTGGTAAAGGAGTTAGAGCTCCGTGACTATATGACATAAGCAATAAAGTTTTTGTGTTTACAATTGAGGATTTATATAACAACATTTGCTTAGGTTATCAACGGAGATGAGATGCGAGTTCAATTTGGCACTCATTCGGCTCTTTTGTTTTTCTTGTCTTCTGATTGACATTTTGGACAACCAGTCAGATTTTAATTATCAACAAATCGCCACTTGTCTTTTTAGTTTAAATGGAGGCTGTAGTGATGCCTCTCTGTTTGCAACACTGCCTGGAAGAAGTGCCAACGAAATGCGCATCGGCGTGTGTTGCTTTCCACTCATCCTCTGTCTCCAGTATAGCTTAGGTCTGTTTTGTATGTGGATGATACTGGGGAGTTAGAACTCAGTTAGTTCTCTCCCCTGTGTTCACCCGTTTGACCGCTCAGCAATGGCGACTCCGTGTGCAATTTTGATTGTAGCAATCATCTCACTCACTCGCCACTTTGTTACATGCTGAAAGGTTTACATACTGTTTACAGACAATCTATGTATCAGACGTTACAACTAGGAGACAAGAGGCTTTTTAGGGATACGCATGTTTAGGGCTATATATTCATCTATCACTACTCCACTTTATGTTTGTGGAATATTATTTAGACTAAATTTTTAGTGGAGAGGCTGTTGGTTCTTCACTCCACATTACTGTTTAGTCAAATATTGGGTGTTTCATATGATAGGAGGTCCAAAGTGCTATCCAATGTTTTGTGGATAGTAATACAATTGCTTTTGATATTTTGCATTGTTTTTATGCAAAATGAATATATATTTTTTTGATAAGTTCCTCCTTCTAACCTTGCATGATTTATCTATAAGTATCCCTTGTGGGTGTTCTCAATGGTGTTCATTAGTAAGACGTCACTGGAACTACCTTTTTTTGAGAGCCACACTTAATTTTATATATACTATTTTACTATATGTGGCTAACTGGATGTGTTCCAGTATATTATTTTATTGTTTATGTAATAAAAGTTATATTTTAACTCATGTCCTGACACTTATACACTGAGGGAGTTTTTTAGAGCATGTGAGTGCTATTTTCACAGGGTTCTTTTTCTGTGTGTTCTCTCACCATTATATTACTTATAGAATGTTGGGCAGCATGGAGAACATCAACATTTTCTCTTAGCCCCACATACCCCTCCTGACACCCCACCCTTCATCCCTTACACAGGCAGTGTGCATGGGGATTGGTGGCTAGAAGTGGACAAGGGGAAAAGGCTGGAGAGGGTCAGACAGTGTACATGGGGATTTGTGGCTAACAGTGGGCAAATGAACAAGTCTGGGGGCCAAGCACTGTCTATGGGGTTCTACGGCTACCAGTGGGCAAGGGAACAAGTGGTAGCCACAAATCCACATAGGTGCTGCCTGACCCCCAGCCTTGTTTCTTTGGAGTGCACAAAATATATTGTATATGATACTGACCTAAGGGGATAATTGTGTAACGCTCGGTGTACTTTTTTAACCCTTTGAGTGCCACAGGGGTGAGCAATGCACATCCCTATGGCACTCAAAGGGATAAAGGAGTGATGCTGTCCATGGTGTTGAAAGTATTCTCTCCACTCTCCTACTGGGCAAATGGGGAAGCAGTGAGAATGCTCTTAAACTTCACAACTGTCGTAGTGTGGGAGATGTGTGAAGGGAGGAAAGCCCTTCCACATCGACAGCACTTTGACAATCCTGAATGCTAATAGGGACCTTCCCCACCCCTCCCCTTGCATACGGAAATTTTAGTGAATATGTCAGTGTATATGTATATTGAAATCTAGGCCATTGTGTCACATAGGGTGTCATGTGTGGACATGTATTGCCATATTTGTGCCTGCACAGAATTGCTGTCTGGAGGGGATAATAATTGAGGGATTTGAGACTCAGAGGAAACACTTTTTGGGAGGGAGCTGCTGTTGATGGCAGTGGCTGCTAAAGGCTGATGAGGGATTGCTGCTGGCTGACTGGGGATTCCTGCAACCAGCTTGGTCTTCTTCATGGAGGTTTTCTTGTGTGCATGTTGTTGATGGGGGTACTAGTTGCAGGACAGCAGGAGTGACATGGGAGTGGGACTTTTTACTTTTTTATGCATGCAAAAATGTGTACCTATGCTGCATATAGTTGAGTAAAGCAGCTGTGCCAAAGAGGGAAATCTTTACTCTGCATTCACACAGGGTGCATAGGTCATTTGCAGTTTGCTGCTCTGTTCCTGACCCCAGTGAGAAATATTCACATACACATGAAGTGGAGCAATTCTGGAAAAACCCACCTACACCAAAAGGGACAAATAAAAGTGTCTTTTTATTGAAATGGAGATTTTAACCTAATGAATGCTTTTCGGTGCATTGTAGTCCTCAATAGCATTTAAGGCAATTAAAGACCTCTTTAAATCAGTTGGAAAATCGTTGTTTGTTCCCTACGACACAGTTGGCTTGCTCCAGATTTGTTCCTTTCTGGCTTAGTACAGTGGAGTATGTGTATGTGTTCAGGTCCAACGAACAGTGCAGGTCTCATTCTTAAGAATCTGCTTGGGTTACTGACAATCTGGAGATTCTGAGAGTAGGCACTATGATTTCTCCCATTTGTTCAAAGGAAAAGTGGAGGAGTCCTGGGGCAAAGTATTTGCACTATAGGGGAGAAATAAACATGCCATTTGATTTAAATGGGGATTTTATCCCCTTCAATGCTAAAGAGGTCTCCAATACATTGCTTTGCAATGAGTTGGACACCTCTCTAGAATTGAAGGGGTTAAAATCTCCATTTAAATCAATGAGAGGTCTTTGAATTTATAGTTCTCCCCTATAGTGCAAATGGTTTGCCCCAGAATGCCTCCACTTTTCTTTTGATCATAAAGTAATTAGTGCATAGACTCCATAGAATAACATAGGAATTTGAGAAGCAATATTACTGGAGAAGTCATCTCCATTTTATCACCTCATTATCATACCTTAGTTCATAACCCCCCATGGGGGAGATGCACTGAAGTGTGGTAAAGAGGTTCCTATGTTATTCTATGGAGCCAACTCACTAAGATCTCTCCAACTTTGGAGATCTTAGTGCATAGCATCCATGGAATAACATAGGAACTGGAGAAGTGATATCACTGGAGTCATCTCCACCTTATCACCTCTTTATCACCATTAGTTCATATCTCCCCATGTGTTGCTGTGTTTAGTATCTGAAATTGTGATGTTATGGGAGTTTGCATATGAGATAAAACTCATGTATCCAGTCATATTTTTTGCACATGGCAAATGAGCATAGTTTCTTTGTTTATTCACTTTTCCCACTGACTTATTGTTGATGTTATTTCAGGTTTTGTGGTGTTGCTGCTTTGAATTTACCATAAAAGCAAGCCTAATCCCACTGTTATGTTTCATGGGCAGATAGTTATGCATTGTATTTCATTTGTTCAAGATGTTTTAGAGCATCTGGAAGAGCCACTAACAAAAAAGTTTGAAAGAGAATATATGCTTCTAAATTATACAGCTTGGAATGGTGGTTTAATGTGAATGGTTAATATCATTTTTCTAAATGTATTTTTTTTGTAAATTCTGGAAACATACATAGTGCGAGAAGATGAGCAATTCTGGAGCACAGCAGTTACACCATAGAAGAGAAAAACATATTCTCATTGATCTAAATGACACTTTAAAAAAAAAAAAATTAAACAGTACATTTGGGAATTTTATTTTTCCTTACAGTACAGTTTCTTTGCATCAGAATTGCTATTCTTTTCTTTTGTGCATGGGATGGACAAAAGACAACATAAGAGAATAAATTAAATATAATTGAAGACCTATAGAACTATCCATCTCTTGTGATTGTAATGTATCATATTCTTACATATATACATTGAAGACCACACAGAGTACATAAAATAAAACTTTTAAACATATATCACTTAAAATACATGAAAAGTAACAACATCTACTGTTGGATGTTTTTGGTCAAAAAAATGGTCTTAAAGAGGCCTTCAGTATATGAAAAGGAAATAATTGCCATTTCAAACTATCAATCAGCTTGTTGTTACTTACAATTTTCTAGTGCTATTTAAGCTGCAAAGTAATCCAATTTTAACATAGAAAGCAATACATATCCTATATAATAATTTGTTAAGATGTTTGTCAGAAGCCATCATGCTCAGTAGAGACTGCCCAAAATGTAATGTATGTACTTTCAGGCAGACTTTACAGTTGTGTTGCATACCCCTCTGGCACTCAAAGGGTTAACATCTTCCGGACCTTGGGCCACGTACACAGGCTTTTACATTAGTATAATACATATTTTGGTACTCTTGCATTTGAAGGTACATTATAAATAACATCATTAACAATTTAGCATTCTCATTTTGTTGAAATGTATGTGGTCTAACAGATCCAATTGCAATACAGTTAATCAAATTTAGGGTTAAGTGCAAGTTTAATATCTATCAACTTAAGTTTCAGTAATTTTAAATAAGTAGAATGTTCCTTTAATTGTTTTTCTTTGGGAGGATGGCTTGATATCAAGTGTATCAGTAGCCAATAGCCATCATAGGTGGCAACTGCATGAGAAATATAAAAATGTATGTACTTATGGAGTCTGAAACCATCATTTTATTAAAACTATTAGTTATCACACATTTAGCATGAATTTAATGGCTGCTTAGTAGAGATAGGTGAAAACTTTTCCATATTGACAAAACGTGGAAAAGATCACTTTTCACCTTCCGTGGAAATTCCTGGAAAAAGTGCAGCTTTTGAGTTTTTTTTTTTATCGGCACCTGGAACTGACGGCCTTGTTTCACTGACAACCAAAGAACTATGCATACTGATTCCCCAGCCTTGTCACATCCACAGTAGCCACAGAACTCCACATAATGACCCACCGGCCTTGTACCACTGCACTAATAGCCATAGAACAAGGGCAGTTAATGTGATTTTCTTCAGCTGGTGCCGGCCTACAACTCATTCCCAGCAAGCCAACGGAATGATGGTAGTTGTAGTCTGACAGCAGCTGGAGGAACTCACTCTGCTCTCCACTGCCATAGAACCACACATACTGAATCCCCACAGCCTTTAACCATTGCATTAGTGGTCATATAACTACATACACTGATCTCCAGTCTTGTTCCACTTTACTGGTAGTCATAGAATCATACATACTGCTCCCCCATTATTGGGGTTAGTGAAAAGACTGACATTAAATCTGGTTTTCTATGAGGGTATTTCTTAAGAAAATGTGGCAGATTGCAGGTTTTCTGAGTAAATTCAATGTGAACAAAACTGGACATATCACCCATCCCTACTACTTGGTAAAACTAATAAAAAACAAAATTAATACAATAACTGGGTGATAACAATGTAAATAATGAGAGAAAAAAAAGAAAATTATCATCAATCACATAATCATATAATGTACAAATAATTGTTTAAAATGTGTTTATTAGCATAATGAATGAAATTAGGCCCTCTTTAACCCTATGTCCCATTATCACCTCCTAACACACACCCATGTCCAGTCAGGCTCCCTCTAACACAAAACCCATGTGCCATTATTCCCCCCTAATGTCCACTCATGCCCTTTTAGAGCTTTCTCTAACAACCACCCATGTCCTGTTAGACTCCTTCCACCCAATCCCCTCTACAGACCAAACATAAGACTTACCCACCTCCATACATAAAATGACACTCCCTCATTCCCCCCACCCAGCATACCAAAAATGAGACCCCTTAACACCTCCCAAACATACCTAAAATGAGATCCCAATCAACATACCTAAAGTGAGACCCAGTCACCCCTCCACATACAAAAAAATGAGACCCCCATCCTGCCGCTACATACCTAAAATGAGACCTCCAGTCTCTCCCACCCATACCTAAATTGAGGCCCCCATGCCCAATACCTCAAATGAGACTCAAGAAAGGTTGCTGGTGGCCAGAAATTTCCTGTTGTCCCAGCAGTCTGGCCCTGCAAATTAGTATGTGTTTGTGTATGTGCATATGAGTATGTGTGTGTTCCTTTAGGAGTGTTGCCATGGGTGTATATGTATATAGTATATAAAGCACACAGGAAATAACATGGCTGTATAGAAACATAATTTGACTGCAGGTATGAACCAATATGCATATCAAGTCTCCCATCACCTTATCTAGTTAGCTTTGATATGCCTTATTCTTAGAGAGCCATATATCTAATGCAACATTTCTTGCATTAATTAACTGTTATAACCTCAACCACTTCTTCTTTGAGGCTATTTAATTTATATATTAATATTAACCTTTGTGTAGAGTTGTTTTTTCTTGCATTTTATTTTTCCACCCTCCAATTTTAGGGCATGTCCTCTTCAAATATTTATTTTAGTCTGAAAAATAGATGCCTCCTGAATTTTATTAATTAGATTCCTTAATATATTTTAAGGTTTCAGCTACATAAACCTCACCCTTTTATCCCCTGAGCTAAACATATTATTAAGCTCCTTCTTTCTTTTTATTGTTTATTCCATGTACCATTTTTGTGGCCCTTTTGTGTCTTCACAACTCTACCCCATAATCTAGGTAAGGTTTAACTAGTAGAATGACAATGGGAACTCTGTTTCATTTATGGCTTTTCTGCATTGTTTGCCTACCTAAATAATCAAATATAACTACTTCCAAGTCTCTATGATCTGCTGTTATCATCCTAGTACCATTACATCTATATTCTGCCTTTGGGTTTTATGGCTTAAAGGGATAGTAATACTTCATTTTATCTTTATTTTATTTTGTAGGCATTAAAAAAACATGAAGAACGATATAAGTCTTATCTCTCAAACCTTTATGGTTTAAGAGATATTCACAAGCAAAGTATCCCCACCCCCTGTTCAGACAGATCAGAAGGGAGGTGCCCAGGTAGACTGCAGAGAGGGACAATCTTCAATTAAGATAAGGGAAAAAGCTGAAAAACTTGTCAAGGGGGGAAGGGCTTTCATTCTTTTCATAGAAAGAAGATTGTCCCCTGCTGTTATCTGTCTGGTCTTACAACCAGATTCACATCTGAGAAGAGATGGCTTACACTAGGAAAAAGGGGTGGGAGGGGGAAACTTTGCCTGTGAAAATCTCTTAAACCATAAAGGTTTGGGAGATAAGACTTATATCATTCTTCATGTTTTTTAATGTCTACAAAATAAAATAAAGTTAAAACAAAGTATTACTATCCCTTTAAATCCCATTTTTTTCTATTCCTCTAGCTTTTTAAAAATCTCTTCTTGTTTGATTTACCCCTTTGCAAATGCCAACCCTTAGTGTCATCTGCAAAAATGAACACCTTTCCTAGAAGCCCACCAGTTATATCATTTTTCAAGAACTGACATACAAAGCTAAACTGTTCATCTGGACCGACTAATGTCTACTTTTGATTAAAATAGTGCCTTTAAGATTCAGATTCATTCTCAGTAAAGAGACTTGATTCATTTAATTATCATGATGCCAAAATGTTCTTCAAATACATTAATGGTAACATGTTGAAGAGGGATTAGGTTGGTCCTTTTAAGATTATTATTGGAAAATGGGTTTGTGGTGATAAGTGAATGACAGACAGTTATTGTCGAACATGTATCTCAAAGAAGTATCAATGGCTGAAAACTTGCAAAGTAATATAACTTAACCCTGCCCCCAATAAGTCCATGGCTGACACAAGAAAAAGTAAAAAGTGATTTACATAAAATTACAGTGTATAAAGAACCTGGGTAGATGACATACACCACAAGTTCTTAGGAGTTCAGTTCAGAAATAGTTAGACCACTATATATTCTTGATGGAGTCTCTTACATATGGCATTGTGCCAAATAATTGACAATAACTATATGTGGTGTTTTTATTAAAAAAAATCTCAGCTTAGTAATTATGCACCATTAAGTTTGACATCTATAATGGGTGAGCTGCTTGAAGTGTTATCAAGGTATATTATCCAGGAATATGTGACGAACAATAATAATATAAGTGGGAGCTAACATGGTTTCTTGAGTGAAAAATCATATCAAGCAAATCTAATTGCTTTCTACATAAAGGTGGGAAGAAACTTGGAAAAAAGGTTTTGCATTGGATGAAGTTTAATTTAATTTTTGTTAGGCCACATTCAAGATTACTCTACAAATTAAATTATGTCCACCAAGGGGAATACACTGATTTAAGGAGAAAGTGCAGTGGATGACAGAGCTTTTCTTCAAGAGGGCTGAACATAACACAAAAGGTCATCCACAAGTTTACAGGAAATCAGATTTCACCTTCTGCCAAAGAAAGTGTTCTTTTTATGGACTTTACTACCAAGAGAGGTGGGGTTGTTAGATATAGTAGAAGTCTTCATGAAAGTTATGGCTACTTTTTAGAAAAGCAATATATACAAGGATAAACTAAAATACAACAATAAAGTGGATTGTACCCTGTCAACAGGGAACAGAAAATATATTTATCCTGTTGAGCACTTGATCTGACATACACAAGGGCTGATAACAATTGTGCTTGAACACATGGAAGCACGTGAGCACAAATGGCTGTTATTATGATAGGAAGCCTTTAAGTGAATGAACAAGGACAACTAGGGTACATGTGGTGAAAGGCACAGACCAGGGACAAAGCATGAAAAACAGGCTTTTGGGGGAATAAAATCAGGTAAACTAGTTGACACTGAACCTGTTGGAGTCTAGAACAACCCCCTCTTCCACATCCACTATAACAATAGCTATAATAGCTATAATTGGTTTACTCAAGGAGAAGTGAAAAACAGGAAGAATATCAAAGTGTGGGGGCAAGTCCAATTGGAAAGCCACAAAGCGGAGTCTACAAATAATGGTGAAAGACCTGATAAATGTAACCCCAATCTTTATAGGAGGTGCAGCCAGTTTAATATACCTGTTGGAGAGTCAGACCTTGCTGTCAACATGTAGATATGCTGTTCATTATATCTTGCCATCAGCAGAATTTTATAGGAGTTCAGAGAAAGAGGACTTTAATGGCAGAGGACAAGTGGCCAAAGCAGAAACTATTTTGAAAATATCTGGGACATGAGAGGATCATTACCATAATTTTCCTAAATTGGAGAAAATTTGGTGTCAGAATGGATGTAGTTATATGTATGTGTGTGTATATATATATATATATATATATATATATATATACTAGCAATGTGGGACGGCGTTGCCCGTCAGGATATATAGGGAATTAATGCATACACACTGATGCAAGACAAACACACACAGAGACACACGCAAATGCACACGCATTCACTGAGATGCATAAAGATCGACACAGTCATACATACATACATACATACATACATGCAATGCACAATATGCAGACACATAGAGTGTGATACAGACATGCAACACGCACAGTGAGGAACACACAGGCACACACAGAGAGACACACATGCACACACAGAAGTGAGTCATAAGGGGGTGACTTATGTGTCATTGTTATGAGTTTGTGTTTGTACTTATGCCTCTACTGTGGCATTCATTCATATAGTTGAAATGCATGTGGTAATTGCACATACTACGGTGGAAGGTGGATCGTGCTGGCTCCCGGGGTGTGAGTGAGTGTGTGTGAGTGAGTGGCATTCATTTATGTAGTTGAAATGCATGTGGGAATTGCAAATACTATGGTAGAAGGTGGACTGTGCTGGCTCCCGGGGTGTGAATGAGACTATGGTGGAATGAGGATCGTGCTAGCTCCCGGGGTATGAGTACGAGAGTGAGTGAGTGTGTGAGTGTGTGTGATTGAGTGAGAGTGTGTGATTGAGTGAGAGTGTGTAAGTGTGAGGGTGTATGAGTGTGAGTGAGAGAGTGTGAGTGAGAGTGTGTGTGAGTGTGATTGTGAGTGTGTGTGATTGAGAGCGAGTGTGAGTGAGAGAGTGTGAGTGTTTGGGATTGAGTGTGTGATTGAGTGTGAGTGTGAGAATGTGAGTGTGTGAATTATTGTGTGTATGATTGAGTGTGTGTGATTGAGTGTGTATGACTGATTGTGTGTAAGAGTGTGATTGAGTGTGTGTGAGTGTGTGTTTTTTGTCTGATGTGTTTGTGTCTGTGGTGTAGGAGCGAGTGGCAGCCATTTTGTTTTTTCAGTTACTTAGATAGTGGTGGGCGGGCTGGATAGTGGGTGCAGGCCAACTCCCTGCATGATTTAAATCACTCCCCCATTAAATCACCCAAATGGGAGCAGTAACTCCTCCTTACTTAACCCTTTGAGTGCCAGAGGGGTACACAACGCATTGCTTTGCAATGCGTTATGTACCCCAGGGGCGTCGCTAGGGGTGGACTAAGGGGGCTGAAGCCCCGAGTGTGTCAGTGGGCAGCCCCGAATATCAGATAATCAGCAGACTCACTCCTCCTGCTGTTTATCCTGAGGCTGGCTGGCTGCTGCCCAGCAACTTGTGGGCATATACAGCTTGGAACAGCAGGCTGCTGCCTTACTCTGTTCTCAGCTTCAGCCCACAGCCATCTGCTCCACACTGGCTCTTCTAGCACTTCCTGGTGCTTTGCGATGAGGTCATCAACATGCACCTGAAGTACCAGAGGAGGCAGTGTGGAGCCCATGGCTCTACACTAAAACAGAAAGCATAATGGGGCAGAGTAGAAGAGAAGGTATGAGGGACAGGATAGATGGGGGAAATATATGGCTACCAGTGGCAGGTAAATAAGGCTGGTGGGTGTCACATTGTATATGTGGAGAATTTGTGGGTTGGCTACCAGAGGACAGGGGAACAAGGCTGGTGGGGTCACACAGTTTATATAGGGAATCAGTGGCTATCAGTGGGTATTGGAATAAGGATGGTGGTGGTCATATAGTGTATGTGTAGAATCTGTGGCTTTCAGTGGGAAGGATAATAAGGCTGGTGGGGTCCACAGTGTATGTGGGGAATCAGTGGCTACCAGTGGACAGGGTAATAAGGCTGGGGGAGGTCACATAGTGTATGTAAGGAATCTGTGCCTACCAGTGGGCAGGAGAGCAAGGCTAGGGGGGTTATATAGTGTATGTAGAGAATCTGTGGCTACCAGTGGTTAGGGGAATAAGGTTGTTGGGGGGGGTCACATAATGTATGTATGGAATCTGTGGCTATCAGTGGGCAGGGGTAAAATGCAGTTGGGAATCACATAGTGTATGTGAGGAATCTGTGGATACCAGTGGGCGGGGGGGGCACAAGCAGTGTATGTGGGGAATCTGTGGCTTCCAGTGGGCAGGAGAACAAGGCTGGTGGGGATGCACAATGTATGAGGGGAATCTGTGGCGACCAGTAGGCAGTAGTAGAAGGCTGGTGGGGTAACACAGTGTGTTTGGGGAATCTGGGAGAGAAACATGGCTGTGGCTACCAGTGGTCAGTGGAACAAGGCTGTGGTGTCATAAAGTTTATGTGCGTTGTTCTGTGGCTACCAGCAGCCAATGGAAAAATGCCGGCAATCAGACAGTGTATGATTGGCTACAGGTAACTAGTGGAACAATGATGGGGTATCACACCGTGTATTTATGGTCCTATGGATACCAGTTGCCAGTAGAAAAAGACTGAGATATCAGTTCATGTGTGGGCCTGGTGCTACCAGTGGCAAACAACTGGGGTATCAGACAGTGGATGTGTGGCTAATAGGGGCTAGAAGCACAAGGTTATCAGGCAGTGTATGAGGGGTTCTATGGCTACCAGTGGGCAATGGAACAATGCTGGGTATAAGCATGCCTCCCAAGTGTCCCTCTTCGAGCCCCAAATCCCTCTGTCCCTCTTTCACACCCTGGTGTCCCTCTTTTTAGGACATCAGATGTGTGGTGTGTATATAAGTGTATCACATTGCTCCACAGCAATAAAAATCACAATAATGTTTGTTTAAACATAGTTATATTTGTTTGTACATTATCTGTGTAAATAAAATACTTTGGTGTTGCTCTTGATAATTTATTCAGTTACATCAATTGCTCATATGTATTAAAGCAACCTGGTTTTATTCTACAGTAGGGGACAAATAAAAGTTCTTAAAATCCATTGCACTTGAATAGAGTTTTTAACCTCTTGAATGCTAGAGAGGTCTCCAATGCATTGCTTTGCAATGTATTGAAGACCGCTTTAGTATTCAAGGAGTTAAAACCCCTATTTAATGTGACAGGAATTTTGACTTGTTCCCTGTGGTACAGTTGGTTTACACCACAATAACTTCAGTTAGTTAGAACAAAAAACAATGGCAAGAGTTGAACATAAAATGGCTTACTTCTTAACTCTTTGCATTGCATTATATATAGATTAGTAAAATAAACATATATGTTGTGTAAGGATAACTCACTCCACACTATAGCGTTATCATCACTACCACTGGTGGCAGGCACTCTGCTGAATTATGCTGTAGGCTCTAGCCCCAGATCATTTTGGAACCTAGAAACGCTCCTGGTGTACCCCTCTGGCACTCAAAGTGTTAAGTTGAGGTAACATAGCAATATAACACAAGGTGGCTCTTCAGTTGAGGCAGCATATCAATATGCTGAGGGAACAAATAGAAAGTGGTGTTTGAGGCTTGCCCTCTGTAACATACAGCAAAGCATCTCTCTCCCTTTAAGGAGAAAGGGCGGGAATCAGGAAGCAGGAAGTGGAGGAGTGACAGTTGAGACAGTTAGTGAGGTGAGTGAAGAGATGAAGAGTTAAATAAAAGAGTTGCTATTAAGTTTATCCCTGAGTTTGTATTTTATGGGAGCATTACACCCTCGTACTGAAACAGAGTGTATGGAGGGTTACAGTTATCTGTGGGAAGTGAAACAGTGTGTTTGCGGGGTCATGATCCTGAGTGAGTGTATGTGTGGACCAGGAGAAGTTATTGATATCCTCTACTTCAGGAGCAAGTGGCAGTTATATTTTTTTTGTCAGTTGGATAGTGGTGGGCGGATTGGAGGGGGCGGGCCAACTCCCTGTATGATAAACATGCCCCCAATGAATCACCCAATGGGAGCAGTAAAGTCCCCATTGAATCACCAAATAGGAGTTGTGTCTCCTAATGAGACATAAATTATGTAATGAGACATTTTGTGCAATGCGAGTTTCTTTTCTGAGGAGACATAAAGTATGTTCTGTGTATGGGGTACCATAAATTATGCAATGAGACTTATTATTTTATATATATAGATATACACATACATATAATGTTTAAGTGTCTGTTTGGTCCACTATGTCTGTCCATTAAATTGGGGATGAAAAGCAAAGGATAAAGATATTTGAAATCACAAGACAAGCGAAAATCTTTCCTGAACTTGGATGTAAATTGAGTTCCCCAATCAGAGATTAGATCCACAGGGATACATGGAGATAGATAATTTCACAAATAAAACAGGATTGCCATTTCAGAAACAGTGGTTAAATGTTTGGCCAGAATAAAGTGTGCCATCCTCATCATTTTTTTTCAAAATCTGCAAAGTTAAGGAGCTAGAAGGGAAAGATCAATAATGAAGACCATGGAGATAAATGTACACAGGTTAGAGGATACTAGAATGGGCAGAAGTTCACAAGTTGGACTAGAATGGGAAGACTTGACCTTGGCACAGATGGTATAGGAATCAACATAATAATTGATAAATGAGGGCCAGATGCTCCCTTCAAAGCCCAGTGGTTTCTCCCCCAGTGACACAGCCCATGAGGAGCCAGTAGAGGACCAGCCAGCACTTACACTGCCACCACCCTCACCACCACCAGCACTCCTGCAGAGTATGGGCTACTAGCACCCCCACAAGTACAGCCTACCAGCTGCCACTGACTGGATGCCTTCTGGGGGGGTTGGCTGCCTCCGACCACCCAAGGCCATTATTGGATTGCCCTACAAGCACCACTACCCCCCCCCCCCAGAAAGGCACTGGATTCCAAGCATGGTGACCAAACCACATTATGGGTCATATGGCCCCACGGCCAAACCACAGGCACCAACATGGATGCAGCCTCAGCAGGAGCTCACCTGTGACCCCACATCCAGCTGGCAAGGATCCGGATACCAGTATGGTATGACCCGTGGCCACTGGACTATGAACACTTAGGGCTAATCAGTGAGCTACAGCATCCTCAACCCCATGAGGACTTCATACCCCCACCACAGATCCAGCCAGGGGGAGACACATCACAAAGGAGTGAGGAGTCCATAGATGTGGTAGGCGAACAAACATCCCCACAGTCCATGCATACTGGGCCCCTCACATCTGCCTCTCAGCAAACCTCACCACCTCCACAACCACCACCACCACCACCGCCAGAAACACAACTGGAGGAACCCATTGAATAAACACCAACACTTGGGAACAGCAAGAGGTGAGCTTCATGGACGTGTGATAACCATTCCTCTGTTTTATGATGGGTCATGCCATGGATGCCTGTAGGAAGAGATAACAGGATTTGAAACTACACTGTCTAACTGTCCGTCATGCATACGATGAACCATCATTATACCATTAACCTATTGCATTCCAGAGGAATAAACTATCCATTGCTTTGCAATGGGTTCTCTACTGTTCTGGAACACATGAGGTTTTGATCAAGGGGATGCCAAGCAGACAGATGTATGTATGTGTGACAGGAACCCTGAGGAAACACATCATTTATATGTGATGCAAGCACCATGAAACAGAGGGTGTTGACGTGGCAATATCATTTTGCTGCATACACACATAAGTCAGCATGTTGGGCCTTGCATCCTGACATACATATAGTTACTCTGATGTTGGAGACAACACTAACAAAGTATATGCATACCTATTCTACAACAAGGAGAGGGGGGGAAGAACAGGACACCAAATAGCGCCCCTGTGTAGGATAATAAGGCTCAGACTGGCCACCACCAATACCCTAAAGTGCGCACTCACAAAAGTTGATGCTAGTGACTGGCATATGCCAACACCAGCTCAATCACAGCTGGGATAATTAACTGCCCCCAGATGCAGTATATCTGCTCCGTAGATGGGCTGCTCTCCTATTCCACGCTCTCCCAGAACGGTATACACAATCCAAAGTGCATAAAGAAAAAAACACAAACTGAAGTGTGCTCTGGATTAAGTGAACATTTGGACATCCCAGCATTGGAAAAAGTGTTTTTGGGTTTACATCCTAACCTGCAGTAAGAAGGTTAAAGGGTTAAAGTTTAAAAGGTTGTGCATTTCTCTGGGAGTGTGTGTAATTAATTAAGGGAGGGGTTTGTGATCAATCCCCTGTGTAGGCCTGTATAAATCTAGGTACAGGACTCACAGAGCTTGCTCACAAATAGAGCGTGCTCTTTCCTAAGTGCTCTGAAATAAGTGTACAGTTTGTGAAACACAGCAGTTAGTGCAACAGAGGAGTTAGTGCAACACAGGTAAATAAATTGCTTACATTTTAGGAACTCACATTTGCACCATACATGATGAGCAAGTTTGGAGATCTCACTCAGTGCATATCATGCCATATGTATGCATGCTTGGAACAGCAGTTCCAGGGTCCATACCGCTGTGGCAAATGTGAGCAAGTGGCCCTTCTAGAAGCTCAGATTGGAGCTCTGGAGAGTCATATTGCAACATTGAGAGACATTGACAACCTTGAGAGGAGTCTCTTGCTAACTGAACAGAGTCTAGCTGGGTCACCTAGCAAAGAGGGAGGAGATCAGCTAGAAGGGAACCAGGCACATAGCTGGATGACAGTTAGAAGTGGTTGCAGTGGGGGAGGGAAGAGGAAGAGGGCAGCCAGTCCTGAGTTTTTCCATCCAAACAAATTTGCTCATTTAAGTGAAGATGTTGGGGAGGCAAACCCAGAAGTGGAATTGCTGGAGAAGACTGTTCTCCCTAACAGCCGGGAGAACAGCTCCTCTAGCACAGAGGGGATCCAGAGGAAAGTGAAGCCTAGGCAGGTTGTGGTGGTAGGGGACTCCATTATTAGGAGAACAGATAGGGTAATCTGTGGCTCTGATTGCAGCAACCGAATGGTTTGCTGTCTCCCGGGTGCCCGGGTTCAGCATGTTGCAGACAGGGTGGACAGATTATTGGGAGGGGCTGGAGAGGATCCAGCTGTCTTGGTGCATATTGGTACCAATGACAAAGTAAGAGGAAGGTGGAGAGTCCTAAAAGGTAATTTTGGGGATTTAGGCAGTAAGATTAGGAACAGGACCTCCAAGGTAGTATTCTCAGAGATACTACCTGTGCCATGCGCTACGCCAGAGAGACAGCGGGAGATTAGGGAGCTCAATGCATGGCTGAAGTCTTGGTGTAAGAAGGAGGGCTTTGGGTTTTTAGAGCACTGGGCTGATTTTGCTTTGGGATACAATCTCTATAGCAGGGATGGATTGCACCTGAATGCAAGAGGGTCTCAAGTGCTTGGGGAGAGGATTACTAGACGGTTGGAGGAGATTTTAAACTAGGAAGGGGGGGAGGGGTCAATAAATACTGGGATAGATAGTATAGAAAGGGAAGGTGAGGTAGTTAATAACCAGGTGGGAGGATCTGGGGGCGGGGTTAGTACAGATGATAGGGAGAAGCCTATAAGCCACATCAAAATTAAATCACAAATGGAACACAGCAGTGGCATAAATTGTATGCTTGCAAATGCCAGAAGTTTAACTGGTAAAATAGGGGAACTGGAGCTGGTAGCTGAAATTGAAAACTATGACTTGATAGGCATAACAGAAACATGGTGGGATGACACACATGATTGGTCAATCAATTTGGAGGGCTACATGTTATTTAGCAAAGATAGGTCAAGCAAAAGAGGTGGTGGGGTCTGTCTGTATATCAAACCAGCATTATTGCCTCAATTGCGGGAAGATATATGTGATGACAGTAGTGAACATGTGGAATCCCTGTGGGTTGAAATAGTCACTGGGGGTAAAACTGCCCAGAAAATATTAGTGGGTATTTGTTATAAACCACCAAACATTGCTGACCTTGAAGAATCACAGCTATTAATGCAAATAGAAAAGGCTTCCAAAATAGGGAGAACTATAATTATGGGGGATTTTAATTATCCAGAAATAGACTGGAAAAATGGAACAGCTAACTCTGCTAAAAGCAGCAAGTTTCTGAACTTGTTGAATGACAATTTTTTGTCACAACTAGTGCAGACCTCAACCAGAGGGAATGCATGTCTGGATTTGGTAATAACTGACAATGAAGAACTTATCTCTAACATCCAAGTAAGGGAGCACTTGGGGAATAGTGACCATAACATGGTATCGTTTAAGATTAATTCAAAAAAACAATTTGATATGGGTTCCACCAAAACACTGAATTTTAAAAAGGCCAACTTTAGCAGGTTTAATTCATCCCTTGGTCTCGTTGACTGGGATAAAATATTTTCAGGAAAAAACACTGAAGGTAAGTGGAATGCCTTCAAAATAACATTGCAAAAATACACATATAAATTTATCCCTGTTGGAAACAAATACAAAAGAAGCAAATTAAAACCAATGTGGCTAACCAGTAAAGTAATCCATGAAATAAATAACAAGAAAGCGGCATTTAAACATTACAAAGCTGAGGGATCAGCAGAGGCATTTGCAGAATACAAAAATGTCAACAAAACCTGTAAAAAGGCTATTAAATTAGCTAGACTGGAGAATGAAAAAATATTGCTAAGGAGAGCAAAATCAACCCAAAAAAATTCTTTAAATACATTAATGGCAAAAAATTAAAGTCTGATAATGTTGTGTCCTTGTTATCTGAAACGGGTGAGCTGGTCAAAGGGGACAGAGAGAAGGCAGATATTTTAAATAATTTCTTTTCTTCTGTTTTTACCAAGGAAGACCCATTGGACAAGAATCTGCAAACTACTTTTACAGAACAGTCACAGCAAGCATGGGACTGGCTAACACAAGAAAAAGTGTTAAAACAATTGAATGGTGTCAAGGTAGACAAAGCTCCGGGGCCAGATGGTATACACCCACGGGTACTTAAAGAGCTAAGCCAGACCCTGGCCAGACCGATATATCTGATTTTCAGGGATTCTTTTATTTCTGGTATGGTGCCCATGGATTGGCGTAAAGCAGATGTGGTGCCCATATTTAAAAAGGGATCAAAGTCCCAGCCAGGAAATTACAGACCTGTAAGCTTGACATCTGTGGTAGGGAAGCTGTTTGAAAGGTTGCTAAGGGAATATATTCAAGAATTCTGCTGGAACAGGAATATCATTAGCAATAGCCAACATGGCTTTGTGCAAGATAGGTCTTGTCAAACGAACTTGACCGCATTTTATGAAAAAGTAAGTAATAATATAGATGAGGGAGTGGCGGTTGACGTGATCTATTTAGACTTTGCCAAGGCATTTGATACAGTTCCGCACAAGAGGTTACTGTACAAATTGAATGAAATAGGACTAGCGGAAAATGTTTGTGTGTGGATTGGAAATTGGCTGAAAGATAGAATGCAAAGAGTGGTAGTAAATGGCAAGTTCTCCAGTTGGATAAACGTGATAAGTGGAGTGCCTCAGGGATCTGTCCTGGGTCCTCTTCTTTTTAATTTGTTTATTAATGACCTCCCAGAGGGCATAGGAAGCCATGTATCAGTGTTTGCCGATGACACAAAATTAAGTAAGGTAATAAAGTCTGAACTGGATGTGTCTTCATTACAAGAGGATTTGGACAAATTGAGTAACTGGGCAGGCAAATGGCAAATGAGATTCAATATAGACAAGTGTAAAGTTATGCATTTTGGGTATAATAATAAAAATGCAACATATAGTTTAAATGGTGTTTCTCTGGGGAAATCTACTAATGAAAAGGATTTGGGAGTAATGGTAGACAATAGACTTAACAGTAGCATGCAGTGCCAGCTGGCAGCTGCAAAGGCCAATAAGATATTGGCATGTATTAAAAGGGGTATTGACTCAAGGGAGGAAGATATAATTATGCCTCTTTACAGGTCCATGGTAAGACCCCACCTAGAATATGCTGTTCAATTCTGGGTGCCCTTTCTGAAGAAGGACATTATGGAACTAGAGAAAGTGCAGAGGAGGGCTACAAAACTAGTAAGGGGAATGGAAAGTTTTAGTTATGAAGAGAGGCTAGAAAAGTTAAACTTGTACACACTAGAGAAACGGTGTCTTAGAGGGGATATGATAACACTATATAAATATGTTCAAGGCCCATATAAAGGGCTTTCAAAAGACCTGTTCATTAATAGAACAGTACACAGGACAAGGGGCCACCCGCTTAGACTTGAGGAAAGGAGATTTAATCTACAACAGCGGAAGGGTTTCTTTACAGTAAGGACAATAAAGGTATGGAATGCACTTCCGGAGGAGGTGGTGCTATCAAATACATTAGATGCCTTTAAAAGGGGCCTGGATACTTATTTAAAAGAGCATAATATAGAGGGCTATGTACGTTAGTATTGGGATTAATATTTAGTTAGGGCTTGTTGACCCAGGGAGAAGTCTGATTGCCTTTTGGAGTCAGATGCCTTCTTTTCTGTCAGCGATGGTAAACAGGAATAGGAAAAGGGTTGAACTGGATGGACGCAAGTCTTTTTTCAACCTAAATTACTATGTAACTATGAAAAAAAACCCAAAAAAGAGCGCCCAATAGTGTAATACTATAAAAATATGAATAAATAAAAACAAAATAAAAATTGCACTCACTTGTATAGATGGTCAGATAACTGATTCCAGCAAATCTGACAAACAGGCATGTGGAGATATTATCCCCGTCTCCACAAGTCGGACAAAAAAGGAGCATGTCTAACAGCACCTGCCCATATGTGCACAATATTAACTGAAAGCATTGGTGAATAAACTTTTATGAGGAATCTGCCCCTGTGTGTGTGTTGGTGATCCTATACATCGTGAGGACATTGGTCCAACCCTGAGTGGAGATGGGGATAATATATCTCCACTTGCCTGTTTGTCAGATTTGCTGGAATCAGTTATCTGACCATCTATACAAGTGAGTGCAATTTTTATTTTGTTTTTATTTATTCATATTTTTATAGTATTACACTATTGGGCGCTCTTTTTTGGGGGTTTTTCTTTATGCACTTTGCATACCTATTCTTCTCCATTGGGTTTTGCACGTCTATTGTTCTCAGGCTAAGTCCAATACCCCTTTAACACCTGGAATGCCAGGATGTTATTCAGTGCATTGCATGACATTGCATTGCATATCCCACTATTAATCCATGGTTTCTAGGGTTGTTATGGCTATATTTTTTTTATTTAGAAAATAGTTTACCAGGAAGAAAACATTGAGATTTCTCTCATTTTCAAGTATGTCCTGCAACTCTGCAAATATTGTTTTCTGTCAGTACAGCTGAAGGATATGATGAACATGGGCAATGTGGTGTACCTTTGTTCACAGGGGGTGAATGATATCCTTGATGTGCCAATGTCATCATGTCTGAAGGAATGGTGGAAGCTAGTTGAATACACACCCTCAACATGACACATCCATGGAATAGATGCTGCATGGCTTAGGTACTGTAGCAGTTAAGTGGTTTCAGCAGGCAATATGAGGGCTGTGTATGTAAGTCCTTCTGTGGAGTGAAACAGATCATTATGAGTTGCGTGAGTGTGTTTACACACATTTCCCAAGCCTGATCATGGTCATACATGCATTATAGGCACAGGTGAAGTAGTCCCTGATGAGCCTGTTTCATACACTCAAAGTATCCTCATCCTTTGCAGTGGGAACAGGGAACTCCATGGGGTGTTGTGATTCTACTGCTAGGTTGTGGAGTAATGCACACTCTAGGATTATGTTATATGCCTTTCCGGGTCAATATTGTAGAATCCCATTCGGGTGATCCAGGAAATGGGATCAGGCTTTGAGCAGGGCAGAGATGTGCTCTATGGCATTCCCGGTCCTGACATGAGCCTGATTATAAAGTTCCTGTGCAGGTGTATGTGGATTGGTTATTGGTGTGAGCAGCCGCAACTTGCAACCATAGCCAGCATCACCTGAGGACAGAGAGTGACATGGTGAGACAGGGAGCACATGTTATATATGGATGATGGACTACTGACCATGTTAATCTATGTTTACATGAGTCATGTGAGTACACCTGTGGCTGTGGTATGATGTTTGTTTTGTTGACTCAACCAAAAGCCATCCTTCTTTGTAGGTCCCAATCTCAGTGTCCCTCTGGACGGAGGAGTGTCTGAGAATGTAGGAGTTGTAGCAGCTGCCAGAACAAGAGGCACCATCATGGGTTAACTTCATTGCGGCATCACACACCATCTGTACATTGATGTAATGGAACTTATTCCTGTTGATGTACAGATGACCCTCTTGTGCTGGAGCTCTTATTCACATATGTGTGCAGTCTATGGCACTCATGACACTGTGGATTCTTCCCCTTGTGTAAAAGCCCTGTTTGACATGTGACCATTCCATGTTGGTTGTGGTGAAGTGGATGTAGGTCCTGGCTTTGCTCTTTAGGGCTGCCAACACCTGAGCCAGTGCCCTTGAATGTGTGACTTGTTTGTAGGGCATGGGCATTGTTCATGTGTTTGTTTGGCTTTGCAGGGGTTAATTTTGCCATTGCTGGACTTTTGCTATGTGCTTTGTGTTGTGGGAGCTGCTGTTTCTCTGCTTTATTTTGTGTGACGGTGGTTTCTACAATCTGTTGTTTGGTGATCGGCCAGAAAAATTGGGTCTAGAATTGTATCCGTTAAATGTTGCAATTTATTGACCGTTAGCATTCCCTCACACAATTGAATGGCTCTGAGGATAGCTGTTGTCCTCAGTGGGCAATATATATATATATATATATATATATATATATATATATATATATATATATAATATATATATATATATATATATATATATATATATATCATCCTTGTTAAGACGTATAATTGAATCACTTACAGTGCTCATAAAACTGCTGTTGGCTGTTTTATTTTCCGTCGGATCCAATTAAATTGAGGCCTTAATTTGAAATGTTTCAGAGGTAACAAGAGATATAAGATAAGTTGCTCTGTTGGAGAAGTTAGGAATCTCTCTCCCAAATATTTATACAATCCTGTCATGGCACTTTGATTTTTACTGATAATAAGATTTTTTTTCACTAGTGTTTTACATACATTTAGAGCTTAAACTTTGTTTTTCGAACATGTTGAGCTCACACACATTGTTCAAAGTTGGTATAGTCATTCATTATTTTTCATCCATGTATTATTTTTATAATTGGATATTTTTATTATACTCATTATCATTAACTCATAATATGGTTTTAAATGTCCACATTTTATTTTTATAATTTTACTTTCTTAATTGGGTTGTAGACACATCTAAAATATTACACTAGTTAATTGTTTGAGAAGAATTAGCTCATCCATATAATGTCTGAAGTAGGTACAATTGTCATTCACTTATTAATGTCACATCACACCTATTCATAACAGAGGGTTTTCTATCAATATACTTTTACTTTTGTTTAACAGTTTCAGTAATTATATAATCAATATATCTCATACTATAGAAATAATTGCAAGTTACTGCATTTTAATTTATTTATATTCATTTTATATGTATATTAATTTCATCCCACTTATAGTTATTATTGACTGAGTCCCAGGTTTAATTATTCATCATTTATTTTTAGGAGATGAGTTTCCAATTTCTAGGAGATGAGCTTTAACTTCTTATATTTTTAGTGAAAGGTACATAATGGATTTAATCTAGTTCTATAAAACCTGCATTATTTATGATAAAGGAGATTAATATTTGAAATAGTGAAATATTGAAGTATTTTAAGCATATTTCATTTTCAGTAGGCTACTACGCTCTTTCAGTATTCTACTGGTATGTCTAGATTCTATATAATTATTGGTGTATCAATGAGGGGTATCAGTAGAGGGCCATCTCTCCTATACATCCAAAATATGACTTTATTTGTGTATTGTTTCACTGTGCTTGATTTTAATATAATCTACCATCAACATATCAGAGGTGCCACAACTAGCAGCAGTAGAAGCACTCCTAAGGTTCTCAGGGCTCTGGGGCACATAATAGTAGTAGTAGTAGTATCAGAGAGTGTGCCAAGATCACATTCAGTTGCAATAACTCCTGGATCCAACTTCACTCAGAATCCTCAAGCTAAGCATGTTGCTATCTGTTGTCTATGCAAAAAGCCAGTGAGCAGGGGCAAAGCAGGCTCACACCTAGGCACCTCCTCTATGAGATCCCACCTGAAGCACAACCACAGGTCTTACTGAGAGACACATTGTCAGCAGGCCAAAGGTGCCACAACTAGCAGCAGCAGAAGCACTTTAAAATGTTCCCAGGGCTCTAGGGCAGATTAAAGAAGTAGTGAAGTTATTTATGTGTCAGAGAGTGTGCTACTGCCAGTGCCAACAGTTTGTTCAGTCCAAATAACATCTAAGGCTCCTGCTGCAGAGGAGTATGATGACTCTGTCTTTGCTGTAGGAGATGGCAAGAGTCATAAACTGCCCACACATGCTGTATGTTCCGCCACCACCTCCTCTAGTAATGTTAAAGCAATACAGTTTCAGGGTTCTTCTGCCATGTCCTGCCAACCCACACTGACCAAATTCCTGGGAAGGAGACAAAAACTTCACAAAAACAATCCCAAAGTATGCCTTTGGAATGGCATGGTTGCCAAGATGTTGGCAGTGGACATGCTACCGTATTCTTTTGTAGAAAACCAAGGTTTCAGAGAACTGATGTCATGTGTAGCTCCACACTGGAATATCTCGCAGTTATTTTTCCAGGATGGCTGTGCCTGAATTGTACAAGCAGGTGTTTAGTGTGGTGGGTGACTTAAAAGAGCGTATGGCAAGAAAATTCACCTGACAAGAGATATGTGGACAAGTGGGCAGAGCACAGACTATATGACTGCGACTTCTCACTGGGTTTCCCTCCCAGCACCAACAGTGGACAACACTAGCTTAGAGCATTAGGTGAAAGCCAGTAATCGTGCTTATGGTTGTGGCACTGTGATTAAAAGGTGGCAGCAGCAGCAGCAGGATAGCCCATACCATCGTCACGCCACCTTGTGCATGCAGAGTTTTGAGAGACAATCCCACAAAGTTGTAGATGTTCTGAATAAGCTAGAGCAGGTGATAGAGGAATGGCTTGTACCAAGCTCCTTAAAAGCTGGCTTTGTTTCTGCTGATAACGACTCCAACATAATCGCTGCTTTGAGAATTGGTGGTAAAGTGCATGTGCCCTGCTTTGCCCATGTGCTAAATTTAGTTGTGACCAGATTCCTGGCAGAATCCAAGACCCTCAAAGAGATGCTTACTATTGCCTGCAAAATGTGTGCCCATTTTAGTCACTCCTACAGTGCACGCAACGCTCTATATTCCATACAAGAGAGTAACAACCTGCCCCATCACCAGCTGAAAATGGAGGTCCTTACAAGGTGGAATTCCACCATGTACATGCTAGAGCATTTGAACAAGCAGAATAAGGCCATTAGCGAGTACACCATGCAAAACTGGAAGGCTTTGGAGGGAGCCTCTTTGTCACCTGGCCAATGGTAACTAATGTGCGATGTATGTGAGCTGCTCAAACCCTTTGAGGAGGCAACCATGCTGGTGAGTCGCATTGGGGCAGGAATTAGTGAAATTCTACCACTGATATTTTTATTGTAGAAAAAAATGAAGAGCATGGCTGAGGATTCTGACCATAATGACAACGCAGACATGCACCAGGTAGTAAAGGACATGTTACAGTGATTTGAACAAGATCCTTGCATAGTGTCCATTAAAAGCAATGAGGAATACATTCTTGCCACTTTGCTGGACCCCGCTTTAAACACAAAGTTTCAGAATTATGCCAAAGGACCATCAGCGGTTTGTCACAACAAGGAGTCATGGCGATCATCAGCAACCCTGAGGAATCGGATTCTGTCAAGAAATATCGTGACATGTTTATTGATTGAGTGGAAGGTTGCATTGTGGATGATGTGAGGGAGAAAGTGAGGGCACAAAAACATCTAGGCAGTATAGTGAAAAGGAAGGCATCAAAGCATGTGAACCAGCAGAAGTGGCTACATCATCAACCAGATTATCCCATTCGGAGCACAGGGCAATTCATGGGTCTCAGCAGAGGCAGCAAAAACCCAGCATTGGTAGTGGTGGCGGCAAATCTCTTTGGGACTTGATCCCTGAGTATGGGTTGATAACTGACACACAGGAACACCTTGCAGCTCCTAGAAGTGGTCCCAATGCATGTGAGATGGTTTCTACATACTTGCAGGATAGCTATGTTTTAGGCAGAAACAATGACCCCATGGATTACTGGCAAACAAAGCAGTGTGTGTGGCCAGTATTGACACGTACTGCAGTGGAAAGCCTCAGTTGTCCTCCAGCAAGCATTGAGCCTGAGAGGGTTTACAGTGCGGCTGGTAATACTGTCAATGACCGCAGGACACGGCTATGAAGCAGCAATGTTGGGAGACTAACATTCTTAAAAATGAACCAACATCTCATACCATCTTAGTATCAGGTAGCAGAAACCACATATGATGAGAGACAAAACCAGGACAAATATAATAACAGCAGCACAGATGAGGAGGTGGACGAGGGATGTGAAGAAGGGTTGCCACTATTTTCCACACTTGGGGCCAGTCCACTGCTATGACCCATAAGTTATGTGTGTCAATAATCTGAGAAGGCGGATAGCATGTGACAATGGTAAAAATACATTCACAAATCACACCATGCCAGTCCCCCACCACCACCACTACCATACACATCTGCCACATTGTAGGTTGTATTTTATTTATTTTTTATTACTTGACATAATGAATATGTGCCAGTGTCACTTAAGCAGGAAATTAGTGTTGTGGGCAAAGGACAAATGCATTCTGTATGCTAAAACATTTTGCAAGCCATATGTTGCTGTAGGACTAACAGCTTTGACTTTCAGCCACTTATTTCTAAACTTCAGCCCTCACAAGAAGTAATGTAGTACCTATTGGAAATATAGGTGAAAAATGTGTTAAAATAGGCTGAAAATTTGTTAAAATAGGCAAAAAGGAGGACATTTTTGCACAGGGGGAAAGGCAAAAATTTTTGCGGGAAAAGTGAAAAATAGAGACGGTTTGGGGAAATTTTTTGCAGGAAATTTTTCACACTTTTTGCCCACCCCTAGTCAGGTTCCACAATCCTCAGACAATGAGGCCACAGTCCATATCCAAAGTACAAAGGTAGATCATCCAACCATTCAGTCATGCTGTTTCTACGCAAACTTACCTGGCTGTCATTATATTACAAATTTCTCATCCATAGTTCTCACATTCCCGGAATCCATAACACTGCAGCTGACACACTGTCTCATTCTAATTTCCAGGTATTTTTCAGTTGCATGCCAGAAGCCAATCCACAGCCACTCCATCCCCCAACTCTAGAAGATCTAATGATGCCTTGAGTCATTTCACCAAAAAAGCAGGAGGCATCATGCATGCAGCGCTGGCCCCTAACACACTAAGATCTTACAGAAAGACCTCAACATTATATCACTAATCTCAACCGGCCTTCCAAACCTTTCTCATCAGCCTCCATCTTGGCATTTGCAGCTTTCTGCTATACCACGCTCTCACTCTCACCCACTAACATTAAAACATATATATATCAGGGTTACATCACCACTTGGCTATGCTCAATCCGCATCGGCCTTCCTTGTTTGGAAATTATCATGTCAAATTATTTTTTAAGGGGCTCTCCAAGTTATCATGTCATCCAGCACGCCCCCGTCTCCATCTCATCATGGAGAGTCTGATTCGCCTGCTCCTGGATATTCTAAGTCAAAACCCCTTTGGCCTGCAGATAAGTACACTCATAGCTGCTGCCATTTGAATGGCCTTTTTGGCTTCCTCAGGCCAGGCAAATTCTCAGTTAAAGCCAAGAAAGACCCATTCCTAACGAAAAAACAGCCCACTTTCCACCCCAACCTCTTTAATCTCATCCTTCTTAGCCTAAAAACAGATCAAGCAGGTAGGCGTACTACAATATCATTATACCCTACATCGGACAAATGGTGTCCCATCAAGACACTTCAAAACCTGACAACTCTATTTGAGCTATATCTGTTATCAGACCATTCATTTCATATTGGCACCGCCTCTTCAGCCTCTAAGATTGAAGTTTGAATATTATGCAGAGGCTGGGGAGGTGGTGGTCCAATTGCTTTAGTACCTATATCCATAACCCAGTATTGGAAATGAGTCGAGCCCAACGGGACCTCACATATTGATTTTCTTTGTATTAAACACAAATATTGTACGTTTGTGGACTCTTTGGGTCTCCTTTTTGACCTCTAAACCAGGCTAACCTCGGTACGATCTATCTCCGGGGGCTCACATTCCCGGAGAATGCAAAATCCTATAGTGAGCCATCCTAAAGCCCTGAGCACAAGTTCAAGGCTGTACCTGGATTTGTGGGAGGAGCTGCGGCCACATTTAAGGTCAGTAGCCTCTCCCACTGTGCGCCTTTCATCTTAGCCCCTCAAATCCTTCCCTCATTTTATTCTAGGCAAGGGTTGCTCTCTATACCAGGCTAACCTTGGTATGATCTAACACCAAGGGTTCGCTCTCGAGATGATAGCTTTCTGTACAAGTCATTTAAAGCTATATTAGACAAATCTTGGGACCTTGTAGGTTGTAGGTTATTGGTGCACACACATACACATAATTATAACAAGGCTGAGGAAGAACAAATATGCAATATTCCTGATTAATCACATTTTCAACTAGATTTTGTTTTACCATAAAGAATATTTCTGATTATTTTTAATTTCTTTGCAACAGAAATTGTATTGAATGAATTACATTCCATATTCAGTCTGGACTGTTTCAATGATAGAGACAGTTGTTTTGAAGTGTTGTTGCATTAAAAATGAAGAAAGTTTAACTTACAAAAAGTATGGGTGGATGTCAAAAACTTTGATTGCTTCCCATTATGCCTTTAACCTTGTTATAGAAAATGTAAATATTTATTCACATTAAAATAAAAAACTGACAATGTTAATATCTTACGTAGATAACATAAAATCCCCATTGCCTATTGTGTGTCTACTGCCATTATTTACAGAGAAAAGTAGTAATAGTAATACAATGCAGTGCCCACTGCTCTGGCTCAGTCTTGATATGGGTGTTAGCATTCACTTGTCTACTACAGAGGAGGGTACCAAATTATGCGGTTATTATTATCTCCAAACGTAGAACCCGTGAAATATCATAGTATGCAGGAACGTTGAAAATAATATAGAACATTTATTGGATTTACAGATGCAAAAACTCTTATTATTTCTACTTGGGATTTGTAATCCCTGTGTGGGACAGAATTGGGAGTAACCCTGAAAGAAGAATATTGTCTTACTGCATACCTAGTTAAGCTGTTAATTAACTCTGAAGCCAGGGGCTCTCAAACTTGTCCTCTGGTATCCCCCCCAAACAATGCATGTTTTCAGGATCTCCTCAATTAAACTCTAGCGAAGGTTGTTAATTCCAGCAGATGTTTCAGATTTATTGAAACACTGGTTTAATTACCTGTATTCCATTGGAGGGGCTGTGGACAGGCTTGAGCACCGCTGGACTGGGCAACGACTAAGGTATACCAGCCTTGCAGACCACACCCACTGTGCCCAATTGGGGGTGTCACCAGCAAAATCCCAGTACCTCTGCACAAGGCATCACTCCTGGTTCTGATACTAATTTCTGTGTTGTTGTATTGTCTACTAGTTGTCCATTTTTATATGTATGGGAGGGTACCTGCACTTTATTGTGCATAAGGCAGCAGAATGTCTAATACATCACTGAACATTACACTCCATGCAGCTGCATAGTAGCAAACTGATTATTAGCTGCCAGCTGCACAGCATTTTCCCGTTTAGTAGATAAATTCATCATTTAATGAAAAAAAAAGTGCAATTAAATTTGCTAAATCTGTATTCAGCCTCTTCACTCTAACAGTTAGACTTTAAATATATAGTAATATTTAATATTAATATATGTAGGATTGTTCAATGTAATGTTATATAATGCATATTATATTTGCCAGTGTTTGTACCTTTGTATTGTTCTAGTAAATTGAGTAAAAATTCCCCCTCCCACCCCTTTCCGTCACGTCATACAGAGTTCACTGAGATATGAAAAGCGGTTACTTGATCAGACGGATTGCAATGAGGGACAGTATTGTGTGTGTCAGTATAAGGACGAAGGGGACTAGAGTTTTCCTTACAATGAGACAATATTGTCCATCGTAGCAATCCATCCAGACCGACTTTTGGATCTCCATGCACTCTATATGACGTGATGGAAAGGGGCAAGGGGGGAAACTTTATTTACAATAATAATAATAAGACACAGACATTGCCAAATATTCTATGCATTATATAACATTACATTGAGCAATACTATATATATTTATATTTTGACAATACTATCCAGCACTTTGGATGCTAGAAACATCTCCATGCATTGCTTCTCAATGGGGGGTATGCACTAAGGTGTGATAAAGAGGTGATAAAGTGGAGTCGACTTCTCCAATGATATCACTACTCCAGTTTGGTTATTCTATAGAGCCTATCCCTTCCACTTGACAAATCTTAGTGCATTGGCTCAGTATAATAACATAGGAATTGGAGAAGTGATATCACTGGAGAAGAAGCATCCACTTTATCACCTCTTTATCACAACTTAATCTCCCCTCAGGTGTTGTTGAAAAAGAACTATCATTACCCTTAAAATAGGAAAAGTGTAAAGGCAGGTGCCAAAATCCCCTCAAACCTGGCCAGTATATAATGGACCACACCAGTAGCTACTATCCTTAAACCTGTTAATGGACAGGGGAATAACAACTAGACAAAAAGAATACATGGAGAGTGCTAGTGTAGTCTACAAAAATACATAAACATTTATAATCATTTATTAAGACACGGACATCAATATATTAAATACAAACAATATAATAGAATATAACTAGCAAAAAAGTTCACCTCTAAAATTGGCCAGTAAAATAAAAATAAAATATTAAAAAGCTCTCACACTACACAAAGGTGCGCCGATACAAAGTCACTGATTTCTTAGTGATTGGAGTAAACAACCTTCGAGTAATACTCTAGATATAATGTACGTAACTGTGTAGCAAACTGGAATCCATATAATGGGCTGGATACTATGTAAGTGCAGATGGTCTCCTCTCCTGTCTGTATATATAAACAATATGTGGGATCCCAGGTGAATAATGACAGCTGATGTTAACGCTGTAGTAGAGGGCAGATTGTCACTCGTCTCCCGTCCTTAATGTCAGCTGTATGCTGTAAATGACTGACCTCTCAGTAAATGTGAGTCCCAGGTCCACTTTCAAACAGTAAGCGGGCAGAGGAAATGCAGATAACTGTGTTGGTGTTTTCAGCCCTTGATCTGCCTAGAAGCAAAGGTCCCAGAAGTGCTTCCAATAGAATGGTTTAGCTGGGAGGATACAGATGACAATGTATAATCAGTCTCTAGTCCTCTCCAAATGTAGATGATCAAATGCTGATATAAAATTGTCTTGTACGGAGGTAAAACCGGTATGGAGCTCAAGGTGTAGTAACTCTGATCTACATATCCTCAGTGATATGAAACACATTGGAAATATAGATCAGAGTTTTATATATACAGACAGGAGAGGAGACCATCTGCACTTATATAGTATGCAGCCCATTATACAGATTCCGGCTTGCTACATAGCTACATACATTCTATCTAGAGCATTACTCGAAGGTTGTTTACTTCAATCACTAAGAAATCAGTGACTTTGTGGAGGACTTCAAGTACCTTATTTTTATTTTATTGGCCAATTTTAGAGGTGAACTCTTTTGCTAGTTATATTCTATTATATTTTCTGTATTTAATATATTGATGTCCATGTCATAATAATTGATTATAAATATTTATGTATTTGTGTAGACTATACTAGCACTCTCCTTGTATTCTTTTTTATTATTACCCTTAGTCTGTAAAAGTCTGGTTGAGCTGTAGAATACAAAATGTTCGCAGATGAATACATTTAAAATAAATAGATAAATATGTAACTGGGGTGGACGATCAGACTTCTTGAATACAATAGTGAAAATATGCATGTTTTAAACAGCTTTCAAGCAAAATATTTCAGACAAATTTCAAAATGTCCAGTATGATTTTGTTGCCTGATTCCATCCAACTTGGTTGATGTTCTCCAGACTGGACATACATCTGTGTGTGTGTGGCCTCAACACGCAACAAAACAAACCACAGCGATCTTGTATGGAACTGTAAGATCAGGTGAAACAGACCAGATCTAACAGACCCCCCACACACACACACACACATATAAACAATCTGATTTCAGATTATCTGGATCTGATTTGTGTGTGTTTGGAGAGGAACAAACAGTAATCTGCTCAGTGATTGGAGTGCTGGGCTGCTCCAACCAAAATCACCCTGTGTATAGGCCGCTTCAGGTGGGAAAGATAAAGATAGGCCACAACTGAATATCTAAAGACTGACTACATCTTGTCTAAGGGAATGCAATCAAGAAAACATTTACAAGAAGATCGCTTTTTCCCCACAATGTTTCTGAAAGCAGCAGCCTGTAAATGAATTGTAGATACCGATGAAAATTGGCATAGCCCTGTAAAAATACAAATATTTTAATGGAATTACTTTTATATCCACAATTTCCTTTTTTCTGTTCTACATCTAAAATAAAACATTTTTTATCTCAAATAAAATCAATGACAATATGTCAGGAAAGCACTGACTGTTAATTCCAAGAAGTAATTGTAATAAGAAAGTGATTAAAGCATTGATGAGGTTATACGATTTTCAGGGCATCAAAACATAAAGATTGTTATGATTTTTTTTCTCTACAGAGGTTCCCATAAATGTTATAGCAGACAGAAAGAAACATTACTTATCCAATAGCATACAAAAAATAAAAAATTGATAAATCTTTTTTTAGGTAGTACTCATCATAAATGTTTACATTGACAACTATAAGTGCAATATTTTGCAATAAGGTTTACAGCTGTTTTTTTTAATTGAAAACGTCTATTGTAGCAGGTCTCCTAGATAATCCACTATAACACTAAGAGAAGGAAACAATCCAAATATGTACAGTATCACCAAGTAAACATAGAGGACCACCACTGATACACAGTAGCATATATGAAAAAGTTTAGTCCCCCCGAAAAAGGAAATTCTCAAAATAAAATGTTTACCTGTTTCTTAGTATAAAATTTTCAGTGGATGATGATAATGAAGATGAATGATGACACTAGATGAAATGGACGGATGAAAATAAAAGGATAAATGTTCTCTCAAGATAATAAATTAACCCTTGGTGTTCCAGAGAGGTAAACAACACATTGCTCTGCGATGTGTTGTGTACCCCTCCGGCACTCAAAGGGTTAAGATGGGTACTCCTCCTCTTATGCAGCAGTTTCAAATATAAGTGGTCTTGTCCACTTGATGCAGGATAAATCTAAGAGAGATGGGAACAACTCAAAAGGAAGAAGAGAGAAACAATATAAGTGTAGCAATTTTCTGTACATGAAACAATATGAAACATTCTTATTCCGTTCTAATCACAAGTGCCATTCTTGGGCTTAGTACATTTTTTCAAAAATGCAACATCTATGCACAGCTGCACAGCATTGAATGTTTTTATATTGTTTAATGTGCAATAATTTGTTACTTAGATCATCTCTCTCTTCTCCTTTTCTGATGTTTCTATCTCTCCTAGATTTGCAGCTGAAGAAAGAAAACAGGTAAAAAAATGAATCCTTTAAGTGCAATATGGGTTTCTTCTTCAGCCCTCAAAGGGTTAAACTTTCATACTTACCCCCCCCCCATACAAATTACTTAATCTGGGCACAACAGAAGAAATGCACACTTTGGTGGGGTGAGTTTGGGGTCTTGTGTCTAGCAACAAAGAATCATGTCCACCTCAGTGGACTTGGGGCTAGTTTCTATGGCAGGCGATAAATGTTAACACCCGTTTTATCAAACATTTTCCTATTGAAATCTATGGGGAGAGTGGAGATAAACAAAGTGATAAAATTAGCACCTGTAATAGAATCCAGCCCTAGATGTCCAATGCTAATTAAAATGAGTTTTGAGAACCAGCTCGCACACAATTGATTCATAGCAGCTATTGAAAGTTTACAGTTCCACTGTCTGTAGATTTAAATTGTACAAGTCAGTTAGGTCTTTTAGCTTTTGTTGTTATGTTATGTGTTTAGGCGATATTCTGCATTGATTAATACATTTTTTTTTATAGTTTATTATGCTGACATACCTCTTCATGCTTGCCTGGCTCGGGGTCACGGCTTTCACCTCTCTCCCTGTCTACATGTACTTCAATCTCTGGACCATTTGTAGAAATGCAACTTTAGTAGATGAAGCTAACTTTTGCTTGGATCTTCGTCAGTTTGGTAGGTAAACATCACCTTGGAAAATTTATTTTAGTATGGGAATTTAAGTTATAATGAATGTTTCTTAATACTAATGAATTTTTATATGTAAATGAATATTTAAAATGCTGTTTCTAATTTACTTGAAACAAAAAGGCGCCAAATGCAGCAAGCTACACTGGGGCAATTCTGAGGTGAACCAACCACATTATACTGGACAATGAAAATTCCCTTTGATTAAAATGTGACTTTTAACAACACCTTGGGGTTATGCGCTAAGGAGTGATAAAGAGAGATGACTTCTCCAGGGATATCACTTCTCCAGTTCTTATGTTATTGTATAGAGCATAGTGTCCAGAGAAAAACATAAGAACTGGAGAAGTGATATAATTGGAGAAGTCATCTCCTCTTTATCACTCCTTAGTGCATAACCCTCCCTTGAATGCTATATAGCTCTCCAACACAATGCTTCACATTGTAATGGACTCCTTGAGCATTCAGAAGGTCAAAATCCCCATATAATTCAATAGGAATGTGGAGAAATGTTCATTTGTAACCCATTTTGTGGCTGGTTTGCTCCTGAAGTGCTCCACTTTAGCTCACTGAATTAAGCTCATAGGGACATACGTGGAAAAACAAAGTTGTAGAAATTGTGGGACATGTGAAATGTGTTAAAGCCCTGTCTAGCATTCAAAAGCTTACAAGCCACATTTAAATTAACATGAATGTTTATTTGTTGGTGTGCCCCAGAATAACTCCATTTTCTTTTTTTTTGTATGAAGCAATGGTTACAGCATAGCCATTGATTTGAATGCATACATTTTTAACCCTTTATTGGACATTTATTAAAAAATACTAATTTTAATATCCACTTAAAATTAAGAAGAGGTTTCCACTTTTAATAAAAATCCATACCATCAATGCCTATCTATCTAGAGCAGTGGTGGGCAACAACTATTGTACAGCTCCCATGATGGAAGTTTCCCCATCCCGGTTTTAAGACATAGTTAATCTAGAGTTTTTTGGGGATGTTTCCAAAGAGTCTTGTGTTACAACTATCCTTTTTTTTGTAATGCTTATACTAGGGTGACCAGACCTCGCCTTTAACCGGGGACTCATGAAAAATGCATACTGCAGGACTGCCTTGATTGCAGTGTAGTCCTGAAGTATGCCTATTTCCTATGTGTTCCCAGTTAAAGGGAAGGTCTGGTCAGCTTAGTTTTACTGTTTTAATGAATGCAGAATTTACTGTTAAGGGTTTCTGTAAATTCAGTGATAGAACCAAATAATTGCATAGAAGAAGAAATAGGGTTTTGGGAGGTACAGGGATGATCTTCTGCTATACGAACCACTCACCCTTGAAAGAAGAATCCTGGCATAAGTTATTCTAAGGTTTATTGATATGGTGGTGAACAGGATCTGAATCATTCATGGTATGCAAAAAGGTGTCTTCTCCATCTCATTTCTGTGATTACACCTCAAACATGCCTTCACCAGGTTCATAATGTATATAGGTATTTATCTTTACTGATATGGTGTCGCAGTGTATTTTAGCCCAGTTCATTATCTGCATATTGAGATGCAGCTTAATGGGCCATAATCATATTCCTGAGGGAGTATTTTATGTTAATTTGTCTATTCACTACAGGCACTTATTTGGTGATTCCAGATTTCACAGAAACAAAATCCCCTCCCTGGAGATGGAGAATTTGTGATATTCCATAGATTTTTATGCAGCCACAAAGGACAGTTTACCAAGTTAGAGAAAGCAGCAGCCCTCTCTTAACCATTTGAGTGCCATAGGGATGTGCAACTCTTTGCTCTGTGATGCACTGCACACCCCGTGGCATTCAAATTATCATATTATACACAGTCCCCTGCCCTGGCAGCTTAGCAGCTGATTAATAAAAAATAGAACAGGGAGATCAGCTGTTTTATATAAACAGCAGATTGCCCACAGATCAGACGACTCATGTAAGCACGATACTCAGTCATATTCTGCAAGGCAAATGGCAGGATTTTGAATATTATATGACAGCCTGTAGTAAAACAGGACAGGCAGACTAAAATGCATTTTGAGTCAACTGCATCTTCAAAGACCAAAATACTGATTCATCAATATCAGAGGACGAAATATGGTGAGCATGAATAACTGTGCATCATGAATCAATACAACCACTTTTAAGTTACATAAAGTGTCACACAAACTGAAAAATAGGTATTTTCAAAAGATAGACTTATCAGCTATTGTACTAATGCAGCTTTATATCCACACACTGTGCATTTAGGTGCCCAATGCTCTCTGCAAAGCCATTTAACCTATTATTTGCTGTGATTAACTGAGAACATTATTGTTCTATTTAAAGGTATGAATGATTGATTATAACTCACACACATGATGAATGGAGGTTATCCCCCCATATCATAGTTCATCACCCATTATTGCTCAATTATATAGGAGCAAGTCCAATCATAAACCCTGGAGTGTTAGGGCTTGGATAGGGATGGCCGGCCCCCAATTTCATTGGCAGCAGCAGTGGCTTTGAAGTCCATGTTGTGCCCATGTATAAGTGACTGTCTAAACAATTAGGCACCAGTTTTACTCCATGTGGATAAATAATATGCTGGTACAATGGAGTCAAATCAGCAGAATATTGTACAGTGAACTGTCATGCATATTAATGATAAAAATGTGCAATAATGTTTTCTACATCTTTATTAAAAGACTACGAAGTGTAGTTGGATGCTCATCAGTGCCAAAATAACAGCATTATGCAGTAAGATAACCATGTATTTTATACAAGCCAAATACAGTGACACTGATGTACTAAGAAGAACAGAAGCAATTTCAGAGCAAATCATCTGCACCATAGGGGACACATTTTACCCCTTTGATTGCCAGGGGTATGTTCAATGCATTGCTTTGTAATGTATCGCATACCTCTCTGGCATTCAGCACATTAAAGGGACCCACCCTTACACCTAAAACATCTTTGGTGATTTTTAATTATATTTCAAAATAATTGGCATTTTCTATTAGTCATTTTTTTATTACAAAACCTATGTTTTGAGAGTTGTAGATTTTTAGATTATGCTAATTAAGGCAAGCCATGCAGGCACTTCCTGTCCTAGTCCTATATTACCTCCCCATCTCACAGACACTAATCAGCAATGAACTCACCTCCCCTAGCACCAAACAGCATGACAGTGTGTTGGAAGTAATGAGTGGGGGTGGGCGAAAGGTCCCATTCTAGCAAAAAATCTGCAAAAACTACGTTGTTGTCTGCTTTTTTGCTCCTTAAACAGACCCCTTAAAATTTTGCATTTTTCTCCTACTGCCAACATGTTTTTGCTATTTTTTTATGGCTACAAATGACTCACCTCTTTACTTACATGTACTTTGTGTTTTAGCACCAAAAACATGACATTTCCAGGAAGTAAAACACAAAACCAAGCAACTAGAGACATATAGAGGGTGCTAGGCTATTTTAAATTTATTTACATAGTGAAATAGGGGCAGCAGAGGTTCAGACTGTTGGCTAACAGTATGAACAACCATCTGACAAAGAAGGAGGAGATGGAAGGACCGTGATGCATCCAGTGAGTCGTAGGAGGAAGTGACCACAACCAGCATAGAAGGGTCTGGGAGCACTGATTCCCCAAACCCAATGACACTGAGTCCCCTGACATCATCCTTTGGGATCAGGGGGAAATGTATGTGTAAACCAGCAAAGGCACATGAAGAAGTGGGTAGCAGTGTAAGCAGGACAGGTCAGCTACCTGTTCTTGCTGCTACTGCTGTCAGTGTACCTTTTCCCATCCCCAAGCAGCCCCACTACTACCATGCAGCAGCTAGTGAATGTTGGGTGCAGTGATGGTATAGGTAATAGTGAAGCAGCTGGTGGGATAAGTGTTACCACAGTAGATCCTCCTGCTGAGGTAGAAGGGAAAGTAATGCAGAGCAACCAGACTAGTGATCAAGGGAACCCACAGCATTCTCCTTACACCATGATACCCCTTACCCCAGCATTATGCCTCTGGGACCTGATGCTGAGGAAGGCAGAACTGGCAGTGGCTAACAGCAGTATTAGCATCAGCACAGATCCACTGCCTGTGCCTGCTGCTAGTGCTGTCAGTCTGTCTTCTTAACAGAGATGGCAAGTGTGATAGTAGGGGACACTCTGTCTCATTTGTCATCATTGCCAAGTTGTGAGACTCTCATAGAGCAGCAGCAGCGAGGAGAGACTGATGGTGGTGGTGGTGAGGGTTATGGTGGAGCAGCTGGGATGAAGAGACATTAATGACCTTTTATATCTGAAAGCAAAAAGGAGTGGGAGACAGATGTGATAAAGGGGATGGGTATAACAACCACTACCAGCAGTGAGACTGCAGAATTTGCAGTGTTTGCTATTGCTGTAGTTCCTGCTGCTGTTGAGTTGCACGGGCAGCAGGCTGATGAGGAGCAGTCTAGTAAAAGAAAGAGTCCATTCTTCTCCACCTTTCCCCTACCCCTTGAGATCCTGGTTGTGGGACTATTTTTCTCTTGTGGCAGTCACAGTGCAGTCATCATCAACGGCACTGTGCATAATTTGTGACAAGTCAGTGAAAAGGATAAAGGAGGGAACACACTTTGGCACATCTGCCATGATAAGACACATGCAATACAGACACCATGACATTTATTTGAAGCATGTTAAAGCCAAACCTCCACAAAGGAAATCAGGAGCCACTGTTGCTGTACCCCCTGTCTCTCCCTAAGGGCACCAAAAAGTGATGCAAAAATCAAAGAGGAAGACAAATAGAGGAACCCAGCCTGAGCCTGAAAGTTAAGTGGTGTACAAAACAGCTGGCTAACCATCAGCTTCTGATATTAGGGTCCCGGCATGGGAAGACATAGCAGCATCTTCTGGTGATCCACCTCTGTCATTGTTACCTCCCCCACCAGCTGATAGCGATTCTGTAGATGTGAGGATGTGGCATTTCTTGTTCACCCATTGTACATTGTGTGGTGTGGAAATGTGGTGGAGTATAATCACAGTCATGGAATCAAGCAGCATCTGAGGAGATTCCATCCCACAGAATACGCTAAGCTGGCGAAATGGAGAATTTATCATTATTATTAAGACTGCAATCCTGAGTCCAAAAAAATCATCACTGATTCCTCAGGGCTTTTGACGCTAACATTCCTGAGTCCAAAAAATAATCACTGGTTCCTCGTGGCTTTTGACTCTAACAAGCCAAAGTCCTATAAGTCAATGTTTCCTCAGGGCTAGGGCCTAGCACAAGTCTAAGTCTTACAAATCAATGTTTCCTCAGGGTTTAGGCCTAACACAAGTGTAAGTCCTACAAATTAATGTTTCCTTAGGGCTTGTAGCAAACAAGTGTAAGTCCTAAAAATCAATGTTTTCTAAGGGCTTATGCCAAACGTGTGAGTCCTACAAATCAAAGTTTCCTCAGGGCTTGGGCCTAACAACAAATCTGAGTCCAACAAATCAATGCTTCATCAGTGCTTGTGCTTCTAACAAGGCTACGTCCTAGATATCAATGTTTCATCAGGGCTTCTGCCTCTAACAAGCCTAAATCCTACAAATCACTTTTTTCTCAGGGCTTGTGCCTCTAAGAAGTGACCTAAAAATCAAGTGTTCTTCAACTCAAGCCTCAGGGCTTGTGCATCAAACAAGTCTAAGTCATACAAATCAATGTTTCCTCAGGGCTTGTGCCAAACAAGTGTAAGTCCTACAAATCAGTGTTTCCTTAGGGCTTGAGCCTCTAACAACAAGGCTAAGTCTGGCAAAGTCAGTGTTTGTTCAGGGCTTGTGCCTAACAAGTCTGAGTCTTACAAATCAATTGTTCCTCAGGGATTGAGCCTCTATCAACAAATACATGCAACAAATCAATATTTCATCAGGGGTTAGGCCTCTAACAACACGTCTAAGTCCTACAAATCAATGTTCCCTCAGGGCTTGTGCCAAACAAGTTTAAGTCCTACAAATCAATGTTTCCTCAGGGCTTCGGCCTCTAACAACAAGTCTCAGTCGTACAAATCATCCTCTTCAAAATACTCTACCCATCAAGTCTGCCCCAGTCACAGCTTACTTCAGGGGTTCTCTGACTCACTTTATGTACCTATTTTTTATTTTACTTTTTTTTTATTTTGTTTATGTGTTGCATCCCGCTTTCATGTCCCAAGCCAGTTATTTTTTAATAAAAGTTGTGAAAGAATTGTACAAGCAGATGGTTAGCATGATGGATTAAAGGGCTGGAAACCTCATCCAGTAAGAAAATTCACCTGACAGCAGATATGTGGACAAGTGGGCAAAGCACTATTGCTCACTGGGTTTCCCTCCCAACAACAGTGAGCGACAATATCTTGCAGCATCAGGCGTCAAGCTGTAATATTGTCTCTGGTTCTGGCAGTATTATTAAAGGACAGCACAGCAGCAAGGTAGCCCATACTAGCTGCACGTCAGTTTGTGCATGCAGAGTTTTAAGAGACAATATCACAAATAGATGAAATGAAATTGAGCAGGTGATAGAGGAATGGGTTGTACCCCACGCCTTGAAAGCTGGGTTTGCTGCTAATAATGGCTCAAGCACAATTGCTGCCTTGGAAATAAGTGATATGGTACATGTACCCTGCTTTTCCCAAATTCATCACAGAACTCGAAACCCTCAGAGAGATGGTGAATATCTGTGCCCATTTTAGTATTTGTAGGTGCAGTAAAAAGGCCATTAGTGAGTAAACAATGCAAAACTGAAGGCTTTGGAGGTAGCATTTTTGTCACCTGGGCAATGGCAACTAATGTATATATGTGAGCTACTGAAACATTTTGAGGAGGCCACCTTCAATGAATTAGTGAATTCTTCCACTGATATATTTATTGCAGAAAATAACTGAAAAGCATGGCTGATGAATCTTACAATAATGACAACACAGACATACACTAAAGGCAGGTTAGCATGCTTTCAGCAGTATCCTTATATAGTGTCCATTGAAAGCAATGAGGAATACATTCTTGCTACTTTCCTGGACCACCACATTAATCATAACATTTCTGAATTTCTGCCAAAGTGTGATCAACGTGTGACAAGGAGTGTTGATCAAGAGCATATTTCTGAAGAAAAAGATTCTGTCAAATAATATATAGATATGCTTATAGATTGAGTGGGTGGTTGCATTGTGGAGGATGAGAGAGAAGGCCAAAAAAAACTGTTTGAAAGCATAGTGATGAAGAAGTCAGCAAAGGGTTTATACCAACAGCAGCAGCAACATCAACAAGAACATCCCATTCCCAACATATTTCGGAACACATTATTTTCATCACAGAAAGCATTTCATGTGTCTTAAGGATGGTAATCTAACATTTGTGATGGTGGCGACACATCTCTATGGGTTGGTAGCTGATACACAGGAACACTGTGTAGGTCCTAGGAGTGTTCTCTCTGCATGTGAGTTTGTTACAGCATACTTGCAGGATAGCTATGTTCTAGGCACAAACAATGACCTCACTGCCTGCTGGCAAACAGAACATGTGTGTGTGTGTGTGTGTGTGTGTGTGTGTGTGTGTGTGTGTGTGTGTGTGTGTGGCCTGCACTAATATGTACTGCAGTGGAAACACTTAGTTACCCACCAGCAAGCGTGAGGTCTGGGCAGGTTTTCATTTCATCTGGTTATGCTGTAAATGACCGTAAGACATGGCTTTCAAGCAGCAGTGTTGGAAGACTTACATTTCTAAAAATGAACCAACATCTAATACCATTTGAGTATCAGGTATCAGAAGTGACAAAACCATACATGACAGGCCACATGTACTATTAACATCAGTACTGAGGATGAGGATGATGTGGAGGAGGGATTTGAAGGGTTGTTACCATCCACCATTGTTAGAACCACTTCCATGACCACTGTTAAAAGTGTCTAGTCTAAAAGGTGATAATGCAAATAATTGGTCTAGTTTTCAGCCCTATGAATCATGATTATATACAGTATATATATATATATATATATATATATATATATATATATATATATATATATATATATATATATACATATAAATAAAAAAAAAAAAAAAAAAAAAAATATATATATATATATATATATATATATATATGCTGAAAGGAGGCACTCACGTTTAAGAACTGTGGCTTCAGCCTGGGTGCTATTGTTTAGGCCAAAATATGAGTCCAAAATAAAACAAAGCACACACAGGTCTTCAATAAAGTAGTGACAAAAAGTGGATGATTTATTGTATCAACGTTTCGGGTGCATTACAGCAGCCTTCATCAGGATATCAGCAGCGATACCACAACAATCCCCCACATTACTTCAGGTGCATCTGTAAGAAGTTGTCCAATAATGCTTTTCCTCCTAAACCTCCTCTATAATCATGGCTGTGGTGTAATAAATTTTTTTCCGTTGAGAGAAGAAAGGATCTGTGCCTTTCATCAGCATCTACAATGTGCACAGTGTAAGCAAGGAAACATTGTGAACTGAGAAGTATCACAACTAATCTTCATTCATATTAAGCAATAGACACAACTTTAACCAAACACCTTGACACTTAGGTCTGCAATGTTAAACAATCCCTGAAAAAAGCAAGCACTGCTGTCACTATGGCCTTTGTCCACTCCCCTAAAGACACATTATGTCAAAATAGAAGACTCAGTAAAAATAATGAACCCTCCCTGCTACCAGCTAAACATATTTGGTGGGATGGACATGAACTGCCAGATTCTCACATCAACCGATGCATCAGCTGGCGGGGAAAAAACAGAGGCAAAGGTGGTACACCAGAGGAAGAGGAAGAAAACACTGAGAGTGTTGGGGCAGGGACAGTGGCTACATCTTCCCATAACTGGACCCTAGCACAAGAAGATGATGACTCTAGTGTTAAGCTCACCATCAAACTTCCCGGCTGGGTTTCTCTTGTCCTCCTCTGGGAGTTTCGCCCACATTCTTTTTGCCCTTGAAGAGGGTCAGAGAAATTTCCCCTCAGCAATTTTCATGAAAAAATAACATTTTTCCGCTTTTTTAACAAAACATCCAACCCATAGAAAATAAATAAAATGTTCTCCTTTTAGCCACTGCCAATACATTTTGTGTGAGAACTTTGTCCATGTTTTCTGACTGCCAGATTTCCCGCCACATTATTACTACAATATTACTGGAGTGGAGAAATAAATAGCTGAAAGCAAAAGTTGTCAGTCCTACAACAATATATACCTTGAAAAAACTTTTAGCAGGCTGAGTGCCTTTGCTCTTTGCCCACAACACTAACTTCCTGCTTAGCCAACTTTGGCATAACCAATGAAAAATAACTGCGGCTTGGGATATTCTAGAAGGGTGCAACATATGACATCAGTTTTTTTAAGCCTCTCTTTTCAACAAAACAAAAGGGTAGCATGTCAGCTGCCAATATTTTGGCAAGTTTACTATTCCATAGGTGTACTTTTGCATTATGTTTGTGCAGGTTTTAATTTCCTTCTAGTAACTTAATAAGTGTGGGTTGGCAGTATATATTGGAAGAACCTTGTAGCTTTATTGCTTTAACAAAATGGCTTGTGGAGGTGGTGAGGGTGGTGGCAGTATATGTGGGCATACTATGACTTTCAAAAGATTCATACTCTGCAGCAGGAGCAGAACATCTTGGCAAACTCTCTTATACATCCACAACACTTCTATTATGTACTCTAGATCCCTAGGAATGTTTAGGAGTACTTCTGCTAGTTGTGGCACTTCTGACCTGTTGATGGTCTGTCTCCCAGTCAAACATATGGTTGTGCTTAGGGTGGGATCTCATTGAGTAGGTACCTCGGTGTGAGACTGCTTTTACCCTGTTCACATGCTTCTTACACAGACAACTGATAGCAACATACTTAGCTTTTGTATCATGAGTTAAGTATCTCCATCCTGTGGGTTTCATTGACTGTTGGGCTCATGAGAGACTGTTACTACTACTGGGGCTAGATTTTGCTACAATTGTACTAATATTAGGTGTCACAGGTGCAACACTACCAATAGCAGCAGAGGCACTATAGAAAAATATTCTTACATCCATGATTTCAGTGAGTGGAGAGGTGGAGAAGAATGGCCTTCTGCTTCTTATTCTTCTCAGAAATCACCTTTACTAGCTGGGGCATTTGATCCTGCTGCTATGATAGATGAACATCTGCCTTAGACAGGAATTACAGCAGCAGTAAACTCCTGAACTTCATTGGTGGTGATGGTGGTGTTGAGATGCCATCCACTTAATAATCTATTTCTCCCATTCTTTCATACTTTCCTCCACACCAGCTACTCCACCATTACTCTCAGTCTCATCACCACCACCACCAGTCTCTTTTTGGTCTTTGGAATTGGTTGGGGTTGAAAAATGTGACAGGGGAGTATGGAAACATGGGTAGGAAAACATAGGAGGGAAATGGAACTGTTCTCCTGGAAAAATTTGTGGTGTCAGTGAGATGGTGGAAAACCTGCAGAAAAAAAGAAGAAAATCATGCATTCTTGCTGGGACTTTTTGCCTACCCCTAGTAATGAGGGCAACAACAGTAAGGGCCTGTTAAGCATTCCTTAATTAGCATAATGTATACATTTATAAAAATAAAAAAAGGATTTCTAAATAAAAATAATGCATGGATTTTGAAAGTTCATTTGAAATGGCCCACATTGTGTTTAGTTAGTGTTCCATTAATGTATTTACTTTTCAGAATCCTTACAGTTCTCTTTTACAAGGACATCGTGTCAGGATAAATCAGTAGAAAGCAATTTAAAACAAAATGTACTGTAACCATGGATTCAATCTATTTTATGCTTTTCTCTTATGTGTATAGCTCCTATGCTATTTTACTGCATATTCAATCAGCATTCAGTGCTCTGGAGCTCAGCATTTCTAATAATTCATCCATTGCACTTTTCACAAGGGGGAGTCTTACTCTTTCACCCATGATGAATGTTATAATGCATATAAAATTTGCACACTGTTACATTTTTTTCTTGGGGAGAATAAATCAGAGTAATTTGTAAATTTACAATGGAATAGTCTCACAGATACATGAACACCTTATAATAACCTAACCTAGCAGTTAAAAATAGTTAACCTCTATTTTTAATTTACATATTTTGTAAGTGTATAATCTGTCTATTTATCTATCTAGCTATCTATCAAACTTTTTTTTATTCTCACCTTCTTTTAGGGACTGTGAAAATATTCACAGTGTTTCAATGTTGTAATATCCCTGTAGCATAATAGCCTGTCTTAACTGCAACATAAGAGCACTCAATTGTAAGGATAGTGCAACACTGTGTGACTGTATCCACTTTCACAGATAGCTCTTTTGAAACAGAAAGTCAGACAGCCTCAGTTGCTTCCCTCTCTTCATGTAATCCCTGAAACACTTGATGATGTTGAGATCAGGGCTCTGTGAGGGCCATACCATCACTTCCAGGACTCCTTGTTCTTCTTTACGCTGAAGATAGTTCTTATTGACTTTGACTGTTTGGGGCATCATCATCATCATGCAGAATACATTTGGGGCCAAACAGATACCTCCCTGATGGTATTTCATGATGAATAAGTATCTACCTGAATTTGTCAGCATTGAGGAGACCATTAATTCTGACCAAATCCCCAACTCCATTTGCATAAATGTAGCCCCATACTTACAAGGAACCTCTACCATGCTTGACTCTTTGCCTGCAGACACTCATTCTTGTACCACTCTCCAGCCTTCAGCGAGAAAACTGATTTCTGCTACAGCCGAATATTTCAAATTTTGACTCATCAGTCTAGAACACCTGCTACCATTTTTCTGCACCACAGTATGGAAGGAATGGTGTTTTGGCCTCAAGTTTTCCTTATGCTCACAGTAAGAAGATTGCCCCTTACTGTGAGCTGTTGGTCCCAGGAGCAGAATCCACATCTTGGTGGCTTACACTAGGTAAAAGGGGCAGGAGGAGGATACTTTATCATTCAAGTACTATTGAACTACAACTCTGACAGTACTGTAATAACACTCTGCCTGGCCCAAATGCTACGAAAATTAATTGGAGCAACTGTTTTTGTGAAACATTACTGTACATTTAATTTTTTTTCTCTCTCCATGTCTCTGGCTGCTTCCACATTCCTTTTCTCCTAAACTACACCACACTGCATGGTGGGAAATTCTGTGTTTTTATAGCATGGAGGTGGGATGTTTCACTGCTTTTGAAAAAATAGGTTGGGAAATGCAACCATTTTTGTGGGAGATTCTGTGATTAGTGAAACGGTGAATATCTATTGGTTTTTCTATGGGTTAGAATTCCCACTGGAACAATGGAAATTCATGCTTTTTTTCATGAATTTTCCCCTTGGAATGAGGGGCTAAGACAGTAAGGTCCTGCATAGCATGCTTAACCCCTTAGTGACCGGCGACGCGAGAGGCCGGCACTTAACACCAGCCAAACTTTTTTTTTCATAACTTAAAATGATTTACGGGATGTACATGTACGTCCTCTGTCCACCTGGGACATCCGCTCGGGACGTGCATGTACGTCCTTGGGCGGTAAGGGGTTAACTAGCATAATCTATACATCTACAAAATAAAAAACTAGATTTCTAAATACAAAAATGCTACATGGATTTTGAAAGATCTTTTGAAGTGACCAAAATTGTATTTAGTTGATAGTCTTCCTTTAATGTATTTACTTTTAAAACTCTCATTCACAATACATGACTACAGTTCCCTTTTACAAGGTCTTTGTGTCGGGATACATGAGTTGAAAGCAATTGAAAACAAAATGTACTGTAACCATAGATTCAATATATTTTACTCTATTCAGTTCCTATGCTATTTTACTTCATAATCAATCAGCACTGAGTGCTCAGCAGCTCAGAGTTTCTAAAAGGTAGTTCATCAAGTGTGCTTTTCACAAGAGGTAGTCTCACTCCTATACCCACGATGAATGTTTGACATCTTAAATGTGAACACATTCACATATTTTACTGGAGAAATATACAGATTTACAAAGGAATAATCTCATATTGAAGATGCATGAACATTTTATAATTACTTTACTTAGTAGTTAAATGTACAGTCAACCTCAATTTTGAATTTACATATTCTGCAAGTACATAATTAGCAAAGACAGCTAGATTTTGTTCTCCACTACAACATGAGAACAGTGTTTCAGGGATAGTGCAGTGTGATGCCTTTGTTTAACTCAACAGGAAAAGCCATACATTTATATAATGAAACATTATTTCACTGTTATTTGTACCATTGTTCCAGTAAGGCTTGGGCCTTTAACTTTGTAATAAAGCTGTATACTATTATTTTATTATTGCTATTATTATTATTATTAGCATCCTTTATTTACTGAGCACTAACATATTATGTAGCACTGTACATATGAGGAGATGGGAAAGAACAATGAAATTTGGCACCTGGTCAAAGCAAATGGTAGGGAGGGCCCTGCTTGTGAGAAATTACAATGTAGAGGGTTAGGGAACAGAAGAAACAATAGGCCAGTAGAACAGTTGGACACTGAAGAGACTGATGGAATTAAGAGGTTTGGGAAACAGTTTTTATAAAGAGATATGGTTTAAAGGAGAGTTTGAAACTGTAAAGTTGAGTAAAAGTCTGATATGGCATAGTAGTGAGTTAAACAGCTGGCTGAGCGAAGGTTATGATAGCAGATGGGTGATAAAAATCATAAGAAGATTGCAGAGGGAGGTTATGGGATATTTAGATATTAGTGAACAATGTATAGTGTAGCTGTATAGAAGAGATTTTTGTACGTTAGTGTTAGGATTTTGAAATTGATGGTGGTACCAATATATGGGCATCTTGAGATGTATTAATATTTCTTAAGCTATAAATGCTGTCCAATATAAATGTATTAATATTTCCGAAACTATAAATGCTGAGCATTTTGCTAACATTGTGCATAAGCAGTTTTAATGGGGATTGCAGGTATGGAAACTACAGTCTAAGTGATAGGTACCCTTCTATAGGGCAACTGTAAAGGCCAGGGTCTGGTATACAGATCATAGTCTGGAACTAGCCGTGGTAAGAACCAAATGTCAGAATTATTGTCAGGAAATAGCTCGAAGTCTGGTACAGAAGTCAGAATCTGGAACAAACTGAGGTCTGGTACATGAAAAACACAAAGTCTAAGGAGCACTCTAGAATCCCCAATCTGAACTCTTCCATGAGCAAAGCAGAGGCTTACTCGGCTGGCTTAAAGGGATAGTAATACCTAAAATGTAAAAAAAAATATGTTGTAGGGTTTATCCCCCTGAGTAAAACAAGAGTACTCCCACTGCTGAAAGATGTTTCATTCAAAAGTTATTAATTTTCAAAGTTGAATTTTTTAGGTGCAATATCACAGTGGCCTGAAATTTTACAGTGGCGCTGTTGCTACACCATCCTATGGAGATTTATGGTCCTGAGACCAGAGCTGTCCATAGGATCGTGTAGCAACAGCGCCACTGTACAATTTCAGGCCACTGTGATATTGCGCCTAAAAAATTCAACTTTGAAAATTAATAACTTTTGAATGAAACATTTTTCAGCAGTGTGAGTACTCTTGTTTTACTCAGGGGGATAAACCCTACAACATATTTTTTTTACATTTTAGGTATTACTATCCCTTTAAATACCTGCTAAAAGGAATAAGCTGCAATGACAGCCCAATCAGGAAGGATGAAAGTTCTCAAAGCCATAAAGATGCAGTGGAAGCTGGAACTAGGATCCACCAAAATGCCTGCTGCATGTGTCCCTCTAGTGGTTCAGGCTGTAAAGCACAGCTCTTATAGTTAAAATGTCCTTGGTTCAGTTTTCAAGCCGAACCAGAAACAGATGTGATACAACTTTCACAGGAGGTGGAAGAAGAAGAAGCTTTTGACAGAATTGTACAATTAGGACTTAATTTTATGATGTTGCTACCAAGAGAGGTAAGTAGCAGTAATTAACTAGTAAACCACTGAGTTTTAAAAATTTTATTGCCACGTTTGTTAATTTTTTTAAACTATATTGGAATGTTTTAATGTTTGTGGATATAGTTTTGAAGTAATTCTCATCCTAGATGCCATCTTCTTATGCCAGGATTCCATTGCATCTGGAAATATTTGCCAATGACTTCTGTTAGCTTTACATGATATTTCCACTAGCTCAGTTTTGGAAATTCTGAAATTTAAATGCATGACAGCTCCTTCCTTGCAATGAATATGACACCTCCCTATCAGGGGTTAAAAGCCCATTTAAATCAATGGGGATTTGAGAATTTTTATTTGCTCCCTATGGTGTGATTGGTTTGAGTTGTGCATCTTTAGTTTCCTGCTTAAGGGAGATCATTTTTTCTTATAATCTAAGTTTATAGCTGCAGTTTTCATTGATTTAACTGCAGGTCAAAAAGTTACATTCATTTCAGCTATACAAAGGTTTTATTTTTATTACAAATATATGACTATGAACACTTTTTTATAGACAAGCACACAGTATCTCAGTATATCACAGTGTGAACAGGGCTAGAAGGCTCTAGCACCTGCCACATGTATCATCTTTAGAATGCACTACGCATGATGCATTATATTCTTCTGACCTCATAGCTATATTATTCAGTAAAGATTTTGCAGAATAAAGTAACCTATTGTACATGGTTGAAATAATGTCTAATCAACCAGAAGTGCCAAAATGGTTCTTTGTCAGGCACCTGTCAGAGAAGACAAGTATTTAACTTAAAATAAAAAAAAGCAAACATCAAAGCATTACTAAATGTAGTTGCGTGCAAACGTTCTTTGTAAGATGATTATTATGTTATTCATTTGCTATTTTAACCCTTTGAGTGCCAGATAGGAATCCAACGCATTGCAAGTTACCTTATTGTGGGCAGAAAATCCTAATGGACCCTAAGAATTATTTAAATGAATTCCCTACAATGAACCTTTAATTCATACTAGATATCATGGCCTGCAACTCCTCCCATTGAAGTGTTATTAGGAAAGAGCAAAGGAGAATGTAGAAGTTTGAAGACATGCGTGGCCAATATTCTGGGGTAAACCAAATGTCCTAAAATTCTCTGGTCTCAGATTGCTTTGCAATGCACTGGAGACCTCTCTAGCATTCAAGGGGTTAAAAGCCCAATTACATTTAACAAGATTATATTTTATTTTTCCACCAGAATAACTCCAGTTTGATTTCATAAGTATGAATCTTAGAGTCCAGCAGCAAATTATCATGTAGAGAAGATATCCAGTATGAATTAACCTCTTAAGGACCAGAGGTGTGTGCAAGACATTGCTTTTCAATGCTTTGTATAACCCCTTGGTCCTTTAAAGGTTAAAGTAGTCCACAGGGTTGTGTTCAATAAGCTAAACTGGTGCAAAACTTACTGCACCATAAGGAAAAATAAATAAACATTTTCAAAATTCACAGTCCTTTAAATTGGGCTTTTGACCCCTGGAATGCTACAGCGGTCTTCAAATCATCAATGCATTGCTGAACTCTCTAGCACACAAGGGCTTACAAGCCCCATTTATGTCAATCAGAATTTAATTTGTCCCCTATGGTGCCATTGATTTGCTCTAGAATTACACATATCTAGTTTATTGACTATGGCTATGGGGCCATTAGGATTTTCTGGAGGCTTGACAAGTTTACCAAAAATTTGATTTATTTCTAATGGTTTCAAATTTATTTGAACCATTAGCATTTGTCAGTAAATATTTATTGATAGAAATGGGACTTTCTCATCTTGCTGGATGCTAGAGATTTTTCTGTTGCATCACCTCAAAACCAGTGATGCAACTAGAACCACTGGACCCTTATATTATATTTCTCTCTCTCTGTCACACACACACACACACACACACACACACACACACACACACACAAACATACACACACACATGCCACACGTCACACATATGCACACACATTTAAACACACACACATATAAACAAACACGCACATGCACACACTAATGCCAGCACAGACCTTTGTGTGCTCTGTAGGGATGGCCGAAAATTTTTGCCTCAGACTGAAATCGGCGAATAATGGCACTTTCCACTTGGTGAATAATTTCCCGCAAAAATGCCGTTATTCTGCTTTTTCCCTCCTTTTCTGCCCATTGAAATCAATGGGAAGAAAAATATTTCTCCACCACAGGAAAGTTTTCTACAGCCATATAAAAGGCTGTCAGTCTCTTACAGCAGCCATTCTGTGTTTGTGAGAGGCGAGAGCAGCATGTTTTTGGCAGACCAGTCATCTGGTTGTGATTGTGATGGAGAATCCTCACTGACTGATTCACCAGGGAGCTGCAGGATAACTATATGCATGCGAACAATAACTAAAACACATACAGGCAGAGCAGGCCAGATACAGGGCCTGGACCATTCAAGTCAAGAAGTTGTACCCATAAAGGTAATTAACCCTTAGATCTTCAGAGGGGTATGCAATGCATTGCTTTGCAATGTGTTACATACCCCTCTGGCACTCAAAGGTTTAAGGGAATTTGTGACTGTATCTCTTCCAGACTGTCATTTGTGTAGTTCCCAGGATCAGATAGCCTGGGCTGCATCACATATTTTCCCACTGGCTCACTAGGCTTATTCAACAACATAAACAGACACTATGCAAATCAGCTTCCATTAATGCTACTGGCCAGATGATTTAGTTTGGCTCCTCCTTGCTATGACTGAGGAGCGCAGCTACCTATACAACATACCAACTTCTGGCAGCTGAGCAGGTTCACCCCATCCCACAATGAGAAACAAGTTGTAAGCAAGCTCATACTCATGACCTGTACCCCATGATGACTACACTTACTGAGCTTCGTTGTCATGAGGCCCACCATCAGCAGGTAGAGAACCTCTATGTTACTAAGTCCTCCTTCATATTTATCCCTACTATAAGAAGAAGTCTGTTGAGGGTTTTGATTATAAAAAAATTATTGGGAAGTGAGACTGAAGTGCTCGGGCAATGACATAATAATAGTTTAGACAGGCCTTGACTTTACAAGGGGGGGGTTGCACTTCCTCTGAACCTTTCAGTTCCTACACAGTTCTAAAGTTTGCTTCTTCCCCATTTTCCATAAGTTTAGCATTTGGAGAATGCAGCTGTTTAACATCTTGGGTGCTAGAGACACCTCTAGCTGCCAGAGGGTTAATATGAGCAGCTCTGAAACCTGCTTCTCTGTTATTTTTTCCTGTCATTGCTAAAATGCACTTTTTGATTAGCTAGCTATAAAAAAAAACTAACCCAAAATTGAGATTTCCCAGGTCGATCTATTAGTTGGACAGTTGCACAGTTATCAGTTTCTGGAAGGTGGTTACTAGTGTAGCTTAACTTCCATTGTAAGCTCTGTGGTTTCACTGGTATAGCTCAATATCAGGTGTAAGCTCTACGTATCCCTAGTGTAATACCATTTCAGTTGTAATCACTAGTGAATGAATGAATGAATATGTTTATTTATATAGTGCCACAAGTGAATACAGCACTTTATAATTTAAGGCTTTAGACAATACAGGGTTACAAGTGCTTTGTAGAGTGAAACACTGGGTATGAGGTCCCTGCCAGAAAGCTTACTATATAAAGTGGTAATGTTAGACATACAGAGTACATAAGGGTCAAGTGCTGAATACAGTGCTAGAGTTCTGGTGATGATAGGGGACACTAGTGTAGCTCTACTTGGATTGTAAGCCTTCTTGTATCACTAGTATAGCTCCACTTGGAATGTCAACTCTGTAGACTCATTTCACTTATTAGCGCTGTAATATCACTTATGCAGTCCCATTTAAATTGTAAGCTCTGTGGTATCATTTTGTAGTCCCATTTCAATTGTAAGCTCTGAGGAATAACTGCGTACCCCTAGTTAAATTGTAAGCTCTGTGAGATCACTTGTGTAGCCCCTTTCCAACTGTAAACTCTGTGGTATAGTTTTGTAACACACCTTCAGTTGTAAGCTCCATGGGATTACTGGTGTAGCCCCATTTCAATTGTAAACTCAGTGGGATGATTTTGCAGTCTCCTTCATTTGTAACAATTGTGGTATCATAAGCGTAGCCCCATTTCAATTGTAAGCTCTGTTATACATTCTTAATATATTTATAGCATTCATTTTTGTCTTTTATTAAGTTGATTCTAACCAAAACAACAATGGTCAAACTGCAAGATTTGTAGTGTTGGTGGGGAAAGGAGAGAGAAGCTGGGGTGATAGAATTTGGGACTAGGGCCCTGAGGAGACTTAATCCAGCTCTGACTGTGTATTCCAAAACTGGCACTTTTGGGACGTTCTGGGAAATGCAAATTAGCAGAGAGTAATATCTAAATACAAGTCTGATTTGTGTGTAGGCATAAAGCATTTATTGATATAGAAACTGTGCCAATAGTACAGATTCATCAGGTCACATAGTTGCAGAATCAGACCATTAACCCATAGTGTATCAGTCAAAGCCATTATTTTTACATACAGTATTTACAAGTTCTAATTAAAAAAACAAAACAAAACAAAACTGTGCTAATCTTGTGGCTGACATTCTTAGGGGAAAAGGTGCAATTCTGGAGCAAAGCAACTGCACAACTGAGTGAAAATAAAAATTCTCATCGATTTTAGTTGGACTGGTAAGCCCTTGAATGCTATAAGGTTTTCTTTGCAATTCTCTGGAGCATTCTGGAACACAAAAACCCAATTTACATCAATGGGACTTTAGGGAATATGTTTTTGTTCTCTGTGGTGTTGCTTTAGCTCTTCTAAGTACAACTACTTCCCTGTATTTACTATAAAGTTAGGCATTTCTTCTGTGTGCACGTAAGTGAAAATGCCTGCACAATGGGCTGGTACATGAGATTACTAAGCTTACTGAATTCATCACTGCTCTTACCAAGTCAAAACAAATGTCGACCTGTAGGATAAAATAAGGGGTTGGGGGAGTTGTGGTGCAAGAAAAAAATCCACCTGCCATAGCACTTTATTATCTTAGTTAATACTACAAGATAGATAATTAGAGTGAATCAGGCTAATTCCATGCAATAACAGGTGTTGGATTTGGTGTTCTTTCCCTACGTCTGCCTAACATTAGTTTACTAAGCTACATACACAAATGTCTCTTGCACCTAGGGGAGGACAAGGGCTTGGGGGTGAGTGCTTAATGAAGGTCCTTTCCGCTATGCCAGGGGTTCTCAACCAGGGTGCCATGGATACCCGTTTAGTTTGCTCCACTGTTTTCTAAGAAGACTTTGACAAAAATTTTAAAGTTGAGTTTGTAATGTATATTTATGGAAGTGATTAAGAACACTATGCTATTTGTTGTAATTCTAAAACTACATACGTTTATGTATTGTACCCTTCACTAACTCTCTGAGTGCCAGAGGGGTTTCTAATGCTTTGTGGAGCAATGCATTAGACATCCATCTGGCACTCAGAGGATTAAGTCCTGGAGAAGTTACCCATAAAATTCTAGAGGTGGCTTGAGTAGAAAATGGTGAGCTTGGTGCCTTGAGTGGAAAAAGATTGAAAATGACTGCTTTACTCCTTGTTTAGACCAACATACTAATCAAGGAGTAGAGGAAATGGACTACACTAACGCAATTTGCCTATGTATGCTATGGGGTTAGTGTATAGAACTTGTTGTAATTTAAGTCCATTGCTGGTGGATTGTATCTGTCTATATGCTCTACAGAGATCATAGATAATAACGCATACCTTTAAGTGTAGCCAATGGTGTTATATGCATATGAAATACTTATTTTTGAGCTAGTGTTCTTTCCCTTATTCTATTTTATACCGAGACATGCTTTACTTCCTTTAATTACCCCAGTAAGTACTGAAATTGGCACAGCACACTATGAAGTAGTGCATTGTGTACCTTTCTGGTCCTTAAGGAGTTAGACAAAGAGCCGAGGAAATGGTTTGAATTAATGCCATTTCCCAGGGTATGATATGGGAGAGGTACAGTGTGTGCACATATTAATGTCCAAACATTGGTGGAGATTGTCCACTGGTGTGCACTACAGCAAACATGCGCTGTAATGCATACCCTGTGGTGTAGCCAAGTTAGTGTACGAGTTTGTAAATTCAAAAATGTAACAAGTATATTTTTGCCTGAATCTTTTCTTTAGATTAATTATTTTGTTTCAATATTACTTTTTCATATTGTTTCTCTTTTTATAATCAGTAGTTCAAATATGTTTTCTGATTTAAATGCTTAAATACTGGGAATATCTCAAACACATTGCTTTAAGGTTATTTAAAATGAGGAAGTCCATGCTTACTAATCTGTGTTTAACTGTAAGTAATAAGGAGGCCGATATACCAAGAAATGAGAGGAAAAAGACAGCGCAAATGAACTCCTTTAAGCATGGTAATTCACAATGTCAAAGCAGTTAAACCAACCCTTCACCCTCCAAAGCTTTTATTCACATATGGTAGAGGCAGGGAAAGGGTTGATTTAACTGCTCTGACGTTGTGAAATACTACGTCTTAGAGGAATTAGTTTGTGCTGTCTCTGTATCCTTTCATTTCCATCTATTACATATAGTGACATGGATAGTGACTGGTGATATTTATTTTTTGAAATGGCAGCAGATAACATCCTGGTGAGTGTCCCCTACTATCTAAGCGCTTTACTATTCCTTCGATATATCAAGAAGAACTGGAGAACTCTGGGGACAATCCATAAAGAACAAATAGAACTTCCCAATGATCTAACAATTTGAGTGCCAGAGGGGAGTCCAATGCATTGCTTCACAACGTGTCGGGCTCCCCTCTGGATCTAAAAGGGTTAACAGGGCTTTTGATATATATTGGAAGCCTCTCTAGCATTTGGTGTATTATATCAGTGGGAATAGGAGTAATTTTATTTGTTTCTTATGGTGAAGTTGGTTTCCTGTTCTTCTTAGTGGAATAGGTGTACTATAGTGTGCTCCTCAGTACCCGATAAATTTGCTGTTTACTAATTACTGGCATTATTCTGTGAGTAATAATGATTTCACATTTTGATTTGTTGTAGGTATTGTAACTATTGGTGAGGAAAAAAAGTTATGTACAAGGTCTGAAAACTTCCTTAGGATGTGTGAATCTACAGAGGTATGTTGAACAATAATCACATATATCTTTACTTTTCCTAAATGAAAATAAATAATTGACAAAAGGTCTTGGGGGTCCATTTTTATAAAACAGATACTAATTCTTGTGTATTCTTAATTAAATCTATTATCTCACAATTAAGAGTGTGACTCATCTCAGGAATAGTAGTAAAAACTTTAATAAACTCTGGATATGGCACCATAGGGGACAGATAAAAAATTAATGATAGAGAAGTCTTCAACACATTGCTTTGCAATATATTGCAATCCTTTCTAATATTCAATAGGTTAAAATTCCAATCCTATATAATAATTTGCTAAATTGTTGTCAGAAGCCATCATGCGCAGTAGAGACGGCTGCACGTGCTCAGTCATGAGCAGTACAGACTGCCAGTGCCGCAGATGATAACGGAGCGGGGCTCCAAATTCAGACCATAGTCTTCAACTACGGTCTGAATTCGGAGTGCTCCACTCCATATCAGCAGTGGCACAGGCAGTCTCTACTGTGCATGACTGCACAGCGCCATTGCTGGGTGGCACTGTGGCCTGTGTACACAGGCTCTTCAACTAGTTAAAAACAAAAGGGGACTGGGAATTCTTTATTTATTCCCTATGATGCAATCAGTTTGCTCCATATTTGCTCCAGTGTGTATTTTTAAAATAGCTGTTTTGTCAGTCTCGCTCTTTGTCCAGTGAAAGGGCTGACCTAGTCAACCCACCACCAGAGCTGGGGTGACCATGGAACACTACTGTAGAACTCTACTTGGTAATCATATAAAGGAGACATTTCTTTGTGTAGGTTTCAACATGTCTTAAGAACTAACTACAACAAAGGGTCACAATAATGGATTGCAAGCAAATGAAGATTTAGTTTTTGAAGTGTTAACCATCCCTTAAATTCATTCAAACATAAAAACTTATGTGGAAGGACAATCCACTGGATGAACCTTGCAGAGCAGTTGGCAGTACTCTACTCTATGGAAGCACCTGAATGTCATCGTAGCTATCTACAACACATTTAGTGAACAGGACTTGTTGAAAGTACTTTCACACTAAGGGAAATGTCTTTCTTGTTAGCTTGCCATGTCAGTTGATTAGTCATTCATGTCATCCTCTTTACTGGAGAAAGGGTTAACTTCAGGAAATAATGACATTCTAATATCTACATGAAGATTTTAATAGTGCAACTGAGATCAATCATACTCTTACATGTGAAAATAATTAAAGAATTATATACTGGAAGTGTTATTGTCTCTTTAATAAAAAGATAAAGTAGAGTATCAGATATACTGCTCTCCGCTGCTGACTTCATTGATTGATAAATACACTTTGGAAATTTGGGGCTTTATGCAAAAGGCAAACAATGAGCAACATTGGAGCAAACCAACTGTTCCATGAGGGGGAAACTCAAATTCTCATTTACTATTTATTTACCCCTTAAGGACCCATGATGGTCCTGGACCGACATGGGTTGTTATACCCTTAAGGACCCATAACGGTCCTGGACCGTCATGGAATTCCACTCTTCCCGCATGGCTGCATGCCGTTCGGGGAGTCTGGAATCTGATCGTGCAAAAAAATATAAAAAAATGCTCCGTGGTCCTTAAGTGACCGCATAGTACGTGCGCGGCCGGTCCTTAAGAGGTTAAGGGGGTTAAATGCACTATTTAAATTAATAAGAATCTGGCAATTATTTCTTTTTTCTTTCTAAGGCAAATTGTATGATTTGTGCATAAGTGCTTTAATGCATATAGGATCAGAGCATACAAAGTCTGAAAACTGAATTGTTCAGTTTAGTTACATTGCAGGATGAGCAAAACCACTGCAGGTCCATTTAATGGCCACCAAACACTCTGTGTATCTGATCAGCCAGCCCAGTGTAGTGCTCAAACAGACAGGCCAAGTGAGAACTATGAAATGATTAGTTCTCCTTTAATTGGAAAATCAGCACTAGTCTACAGCTATGTATCTTGTAATATATCAGGCTTATTTTCTTCATAGCCAGTTGCTTTTGCATGGATCATTAATATTATCATTAATTACGTGTTTCTTGTTTCTATGCAGCTAAACATGACATTTCATCTGTTTATTGTTGCACTCGCTGGTGCTGGAGCTGCTGTTATTGCAATGGTAAGGCACAGAGATTACAAAGTTATTGCTATTGAGCAAACATTAAATTGAATAACCTTTTACTTGTAAATCAACCATGAGTAAAGTTAGAGTTTTTTAAAATGGTTAAGTACTCTGTTACTCATGGGGTAAAACTTTTCCGTTTTGTTTATCAAATACAAAAACCCCTTTCAAATAGGATAATATTTTAGGGATGTAAAATGATTATTTACTCTAGCTTGTAATACATTATCTAAAAATAAGCGTACTTAATTTTTAGATTTTAGTGTTCCTTTAAAAATAAATGTACCATGGGATTAAGTGGCTCTTACTTTATTTAAGGTGTATCTTAAATAATAGTGAGTTACATATATACACTTTCGTATTTGCATTTGATCTCTGTTCTAGACAACTGCTAGTTTTTCAGTTGAATATCTGAAAAAGACAATTTACCCTTACATGCCGTTCAAGTCTATTGAAGCCCATTATTTGTTGTGAGGAGGTTTGACATAGAAGCAGACTTCAATAGACCTCACTATATAAATATAAGAACCTTCAGGTACATTGCACATCTATAGATTTACCTGATTGATTTAGGAAGGCTACCACCCAGGTAAAAAACAGTTATTCCCACACCATAGTCTTCCTTTAAATAGTTAATTTAGTTCTATTTTTTATAACATTTCAATCTTGAACAAACTTTATTTTTATTTGATTAAGTTTTGCTTGGTTTGCTTTTATTTACTATTTTATTGGCCCCATTCTGAAAAATGAACCTCTGAATAAAAAATAGGTAGCCAGTCTAATTTCAAGGACAGCATAAGTGGCTTCCAAGGCCTCAAGAGTCCTGTACATTATGATGAACACTTTCCTGACCCATAGATAGCAAAAGGGTTAAAATTTGGAGGAAACAGATGCAGGGAATAGTGGGACTATGAAAGCTGGTATGTTAAGGGGAATATATAAATCCCCCAGTACAGTTCATTTACTGTGCTTTATCTTTTGCTTAATTACAATTGCTGGGTTGTTTACTAGTAGTCACCTTAGAGGTACATTGACTGTATTCCTTTATATATATTTTCTTATTTTTACTTTTAATTGCTCTTTATTTAAAGCACTGTAACTATATTGTAGCAATAGAGCAGAATTATGGACATTTTCATTTGCTGCCTACAGTACAGTTGTCTTATTGTTATTATTATTATTTATTTATATAGTGCCAATGAATTCTGCAGCGCTGTACAATAGGGAATAGACAGTAAGAGGTATTTAATAGTACAAATCAAATGTGGGGAGCAGAAGGGTCAGAGGGCCCTGCTTGTGAGAGCTTACAGTCTAGAGGAAGGAAGATTGGACACAGAAGGGAGTAAGTGCTATTGGGTTTAAGTGCCTCCTGCCACATGAACTTCAGGTCAGTGGGAGGGAGAGAGACGTGCTGTTGAGTGCAGTGGTCCAGGGAAGGGGTGGTTCTTAGTGATAACGTTTATGGAGGTAGTTGATAGGTTTCCCTGAAGAGGTGGGTTTTCAGGGAGAGTCTGAAGATCTGAAGGCTGGGAGAGAGTCTGATGGGGTGGAGGAGGGAATTCCAGAACTCAGGGGCACCATGGGAGAAGTCCTGTAAGCAGGAGTGGGAGGATGTAATAAGAGCTGTGGAGAGGCGAAGGTCGTGTGCAATGATGGTGAGTGGGAATGTATTTTGAAATGAGAGATGAAATATAGGGGGGGTGCGGTATTAGTGGGGGTTCTATAAGTTAACACCAGCATTTTTAATTTAATTCTTATGCTAACGGGAGTCAGTGTTGGGATTGGCAGAGGAGATTGGTGTTAGAGAATCGTTGAGTGAGGTAGATTAATCTTGCAACAGAGTTCATTATGGACTGTCATGGGGTTAGTCTGGTGAGACAAGGGCTAATTAGTAATGAGTTACAGTAGTCAAGACAGGACATGAGTGTTTGGATTAGAATTTTAGCAGTGTCTTGGGTGAGAAAGGATCAAATTCTAGAGATGTTGCAGAGGTACAAGAGGCATGAGTTGGAAATTGACTGGATGTGAGGAATGAAGGATAGGATGTAGTCAAATGTGACCCCCAGACAGCGTGCTGTAGGGGTTGGTGAGATGGTACTGTTGTTAACAGTGAGGGTGATGTCTGGGGTAAGGCTGGTTGTAGAGGAAGGGAAGGTATTAGTTCAGTTTTGCCAAGGTTAAGTTTGAGTTGACAAGAGGACATCCAGGAAGACACAGCAGACAGATACCTGGGACAGGAGGGAAGGGGAGAGGTCTGGGGAGGAAAGATAGTTTTGAGTGTCATCAGCATAGAGATGATGGTGAAACCCAAAAGAGTTAATTAGTTTGCCAAGGGATGCGATGTAAGTTGAGAAGAGCAAGGGTCCCAGGACTGATCCTTGAGGCACTCCAACAGACATTGGGAGGGGTGTGGAAGGGAAGCCAAAGTAGGAAACACTGAAGAAGCGGTTGCAGAGATATGATGAAAACCAAGGGTTCATTTTTCAGAATGGGGCCAATAAAATAGTAAATAAAAGCAAACCAAGCAAAACTTAATCAAATAAAAATAAAGTTTGTTCAAGATTGAAATGTTATAAAAAATAGAACTAAATTAACTATTTAAAGGAAGACTATGGTGTGGGAATAACTGTTTTTTACCTGGGTGGTAGCCTTCCTAAATCAATCAGGTAAATCTATAGATGTGCAATGTACCTGAAGGTTCTTATATTTATATAGTGAGACCTAGGGAGTGGAGGGCTTGGAGGAAGAGTGGGTGATCTACTGTGTCAAAGATGGCTGACAGGTTCAGGAGAATGAGTAGGGAGTAGTGGTTTATTGACTTTGTGGAAAGCAAGTCGTTAGCCACTTTAGAAAGGGCAGTCTCAGTGGAGTTATGAGAGTGGAATCCGGATTGCAAGGGATCTAGCAGGGAATGGGAGCAGAGGAACTGAGTGAGCTGGTTTATATTCAAGATGCTCAAGGAGCTTGGAGGCAAACGGGAGTAGAGAAATGGGCCAGTAGTTTGACAGTGAGTTTGGGTACAGGGAGGGTTTCATTAGGATGGGTGTGATTAGTGCATATTTGAAAGATGATGGTGATGTGCCGATTGACAGAGAGAGGTTGAATAAGTGAGTAAGGGTCGGAGTTAGTGGAAGAGAAAGTTCTTGAGTGAGCTGAGATGGGATTGGGTCAAGAGGGCATGTGGTTAGGTTTGAGAGAGTGAGGAGAAGGGAAACAGGGGGGTGTTATGATTGTCTACAGGGATATGGATGTCACCCATAGTGAGATTAGGGACATCAGAGGACATGACACGAGGAAGCCAGGAAGTGGAGTGATCAAGGAATTGTGCATTAGGACCAGGTGGTCTATATATGACAGTAACACGCAAGGTGAAAGGAGAGAAGAGACTAAGTTTGTGGGCTTCAAAGGTAGGGAAGGAGAAAGAGGGAACAGTGGGGATTACCTGAAATGTTAGGGGACAGCAGGATGCCTACTCCACCACCTGTCTGTTGCCAGGCCTAGGTGTGTGGGTGAAGTGAAGGCTGCCATCTGAGAGTGCAGTAGTGGAGGCAGTGTCTGATGATGTGAGCCAAGTTTCAGTGATGGCTAGGAGATTTAGGGAGTGGTAAATGAACAAATTGTGAACAGCTGTTAGTTTATTACAAACAGAGCGGGCATTCCAGAGACCAAAGCAGAAGGGGAAGGAGGAGGTTACGTTATTATTCCAAAATTACTCTGGTTGTTTTTCTAACATAGGGGCTTATGTGGTTATAGTTAACAAACCTGTTCCTATGAGAATGGGCAGATGCAGTGGTACACAATAGTACATATCAGCACATTACTCTTCTGGTGCACACCAGGTATACTGGTGCACAGTAGTACATTGCAGCGCACTTCTGGTGCAGGAATAACAAATTATGATAACTAGTTTATCTGAGCTCACTTCATGTTTTTGCCTGCATCTGAGCACACAAAGAAATACCCACACAGTATCACTCATTTGTGGATGTAGTACACAGCTGTTGTTTTGATTTACGGTGAGAATTGTACATAGGCCCTAAGAACTCTAGAAATGGCTTTAGCAGATTGTTGCATGAAATTAATAAGCACAGATATAGTTTTCCAATCAAAATCTTAAACATCTTGATGAGTGACATAGAATATGTTATTTCTGGTGTAGCAAACTAACAATACTTCATAAAATAATATAAAGACTAAGGGTCAAATTCATGGTGCTAAAGATCAGCAGTTATGAGAATTCAACAGCTCAACAGGGAAATAATGAAAATTCCCATTGATTTAAATAGGGATTTTGAATGAAAGGAATCCCGCACATTTCTTTTACACTCAAGGAGTAAAAAAGCTCCATTTAAATCAATGGGAATATGGGATTTTTTTATTTTTCCCATTTAGTGCCATTGGTTTGCTCGTATTTCGCAAATTAAATTCTTGAATGTGGCATTAAATCCCTTTAACTTTCTGAATATTATTAACCTAATTGGCTTATTAATGTAAACTATTCATTAGCTAACACATTTCTGTAGAAAAAAAGGTCTCATAATTACTAACTGATTATAAGATGTGTACATTAGAGATATTCATAGTTTGACATTTTCATCTTTCTGCTACCTGTGAGGTGAATATAAAGAACACAGATTCTCCTTTCTTGGATCTAAGGAATTGGATATGGCTTCTCCAGGTTACATTTTCTATTAAGTACTTGATGAGCCCAATCTAAAGAAAATATATCAATTCACTTAAATGGAAGAATTGTTAGTGAGATCTTGCAAGTAATATGTGGCTCATCCAGGAAATTCAAAATTTAAAGACATGACAAAAGTGCCCAGGTTGATAACTTATTTTTGTAGAATTCAATTTGTTGATTCCTTTAAGAACATAATTTATTTAAAAAAAAATTTTTTATTCTTTTTTATTTTTAATTAGACAATGGTAACAAGACAAAGTGGGTCACGCTGGCTAACATGACAGGAGATGGACCCTAGGGCAGAGGGGGCTTACTAAGCAAAACAGATGCAGAAACAACATCCAGAAACAGTCACTAAGAGATATGGAACAATGAAACAAAAGTACTACTTATTAGCAGAGAAAAAGTGTATTGGATGGTATTCTTACAAAAATATCTTTATCAAATACTGCGAGAGAAGAACCCTTAACTGAACTCCCTCAAAATCAGACTGAACCAGTGATTCAAAAGCAATATTGAATAGCAAGGGATACAGGGGACACCCCTGTCCAGTCCCCCTCTAATCAGGAAAAGAATCAGGGACCTTAACCATTGCTAAGATGCTAGCCCTAAGCTATTTGTAAATAGAGTGAATTAAGTTCTGAAATTTGCCTAAGATTCCAAAGTGGGTTAAAGTCTTTATTAGGTATACCGTTCTAATATTGTCAAAGGTTTTTTCATCATCTACTGCAATTAAGGGATGATTATGTAAGGTGTTAGGGAATTATAAGAGCTAGTCTATCAGCCGTGAGTTTTATAAGGATTTTAATATTTTGACTTAATAAAGATATATGCCTATAAGAACCTTGGAGCAGTTAATCCTTTCTTTAATTATGGATAACGCTTATAAAAGTTACATTACTAGATGGGAGATCAGTATCCAATATTTTATTATGAACATTGGTCAAGAGTGGGGATGGCTTGGAATGCAAAGCTTTGTAAAAAGAGAAGGAGAAGCCACCTGGGCCAGGTGCTTTACCTCATTTAATTATTCTAATGGTTCTTTTGATTTCCTGCTCTCCGAATTAAAATCATTCAATTGTTGAGGATACATTTTTCCAACCAACAGCCCATTAAAAAGGGATCTGTATTATCAAGATTAGTATCATCTACACAAACATTTTTTTAGTATTATTTAAAGGTATTAGCTTTTGCTGATGGAGTATGTGTAAAGTGGCCATTAGATGCTTTTATATTAGTAATACTGAAGAGATTATTAAAGTTCTAGAATAACAGCCAACAGTACCTCAGGCTTGAGAGCACAATCAATTTTTTCCATGCTCTTGCATGTTTAGCCTTGTCCCAGGAGTCAAAAGACAGCATAGCTAGATAATAAATATTTTTGTTTTTAAGAGAAGGATAATTTTTAAATGGTTTATAAGCTTGTTGAGGCAAGCACTATGCTTGCCTCAAGGTACTTGGCCTGCAAGGCTTTATAAGATTTCAAAGAGTAACTAATAATGTTACCATAAAGCAATAGCTATGACCATCCTATATAATAATTCGCTAAAACGTGTGTAACACCACAATCATGCGCAGTAGACACTGCTGCGCGTGCTGCAGTCATGCACAGTAGAGACTGCCAATGATGAGGCTGATAAAGAGCAGGGCACTCCGAAGTACCTTCCTGCTCTGTATCAGCCGCAGCATGGGCAGTCTCTACTGAGCATGACTGCAACGTGAGCGGCTGGCACTGTATCAGCAGCAGCGTGGGCAGTCTCTACTGTGCATGACTGCCCCGCGACCGGCTGCCAGTGGCACTGTGGCCCATGTAACGGGCTCTTCAACTAGTTTCCCATAAAAGAAAAGTCTTTGCCTTGTGATGCATTATAGTAGGGAACATTTGGAAGTATGTAACATATTAGTAAAGTCAACATCATCAACCAATTGTCCAGATAATCTTCAGGAAAGTTTAGTGTGGTTGTGGGTCATAAAAACTGAGTTGGGTAACAAACTGTGGTAAGATTTTAGCATCTCTGACCGAAAGAGAATCAGATAGTAAAGCCTATCTAGTGCTGTCCATGATCTCATTGAAGTCTCCCCATTGATTATATCTGAAGAGGATTTCTCTAGCACAGCATTAGAAATTTTGTTGAAAAAAGAGGAAAGTAGTAACCTATCCTTTTGTGCCTCAATATATAACCTTAGATAAATAAACCAAAAGCTGAAATACGGCTGCTATACCGAAAAAGCTTCCTCCACTAAAACAAACATGAAAAATGAATATATGTGATATTTGGAGTGCCATTAAATATACATCCATGAAACATGGTAAAAACAACTTCCTTGGTTTATAAAAAAAAATGTATAAAAACTGTATTAACCATATGTCCAGGATGTCCATAATACTACCAAGCATAACAGCATACAAAGCATCACAGCATCTATACCCTCAGTGTCCAGCTGGTGCACAATAGTATCTATCAGAGCATTAATCTTCCAGTTCATACCATCTTTGGTGCTGATGCACTGGTATACAGTAGTACATACAAACACACAACTCTTCTGGTTCACACCATCCCTGGTGCATATGCACTAATGCACAACAGTACATATCAGTTCATTTCTCTTCTGGTGTACACCACACCTGGTACAGGTATACTGGTGCACAGTAGTACATTGCAGCGCACTACTGGTGCATGCATAACAAATTATGATAACTAGTTTATCTGCACTCCCTTCATACTTTTGCCTGCATCTGGACACATAGAAATGCCCACACAGTACCACTCATCTGTGGATGTAGTACACAGCTGTTGTTTTGATTTGCAGTGAGAATTGTACATAGGCCCTAAGAAGTCTAGAAATGGCTTTAGCAGATTGTTGCATGAAATTAATAAGCACAGATATAGTTTTCCAATCAAAATCTTAAACATATTGATGAGTGGCATAGATTATGTTATTTCTGGTGTAGGAAACTAATAATACTGCATAAAATAATATAAAGACTAAGGGTCAAATTCATGGAGCTAAAGATCAACAGTTATGAGAAACCAGCAGCACAACAGGGAAATAATGAAAACTCCCATTGATTTAAATAGGGATTTTGAATGAAAGAACTCCAGCACATTTCTTTTACATTCAAGGAGTAAAAAAAGCTCCATTTAAATCAATGGTAATATGGGAAATTTTTATTTTTCCCATTTAGTGCAGTTGGTGCACCTATTTACCTTCTTGAATGTGGCATTAAATCCTTATCTATACCCTTTAACAGAATATTTTTAACCTAATTGTCTTATTAATGTAAAATATTCATTAGGTAACACATTCTTGTAGAATTAAAGGTCTCATAATTACTAACTGATTATAAGATGTGTACATTAGAGATATTCATAGTTTGACATTTCCATCTTTCTGCTACCAGTGAGGTGAATATAAAGAACACAGATTCTCCTTTCTTGGATCTAAGGAATGGGATATGGCTTCTCCAGGTTACATTTTCTATTAAGTACTTGATGAGCACAATCTAAAGAAAATGTATCAATTCACTTAAATGGAAGAATTGTTAGTGAGATCTTGCAAGTAATATGTGGCTCATCCAGGAAACTCCAAATTTAAAGACATAACAAAAGTGTCCAGGTTTATAACTCATTTTTGTAGAATTCAATTTGTTGATTCCTTCAGAAACATAGCTTTTTTAAAAAAAAATACTTTTTTTAATTGTTTTTTTTCAATTAAACTTTTAGAGTATGGTAAGAAGACAAAGGTGGGTCACACTGGCTAACAGGACAGGAAATGGACCCACAGGGCAGAGGGGGTTTATTAAGCAGAACAGATGCAGAAACAACAGCCAGAAACAGTCACTAAGAGATAGGGAGAAGTGAAACAAAAGTACTACTTATTAGCAGAGAAAAGGTGTATTGGATGGTATTCTTACAAAAATATCTTCAGCAAATATTGCCAGTTTGAGAGAACTCTTAACTGAACTCCCTCAAAATCCATCATAGTTTGTAAGGTTATGACCAGTGGTTCAAGAGCAATATTGAATAGCAGGGGGTACAGGGAACACCCATGTCTAGTTCCCCTCCCCTCTAATCAGGAAAAGAATCAGATAACTTAGCTCTTAGCAAATAGAGTGAATTAAAGGGATAGTAATACTTAAAGGGACAATAAAACTTCATTTTATCATTATTTTATTTTGTAGGCATTAAAAAAACATGAAGAACGATATGTATTATCTCTCAAAACTTTATGGTTTGAGAGATATTCACAAGCAGTTTCCCCTCACTGACGAAAATGGTAAAGTCTGCCATCTAGCTGTCAGATTTAGAATCCTGTCTGCAGATCAACCAGTGGCTCTTCAGCAGCGCCAGGATCACAAGATATAAAAATAACTATTTAATTGGAAGGATTTATAAAGTGTGCTTGCAAACCAGGCACACTTTGTAGACTATTCAAATGAAGTAGTAGTTCTTATATCTCACAATCTCGGCTTTGCTGTAGAGCCACGGCCGGTCCATGGACCGAACTCCAAATCTGACAGATAGATGGCAGACTTGACCGTTTTGTTCAGCGAGGGGAAACTTTGCTTGTGAATATCTCTCAAACCATAAAGGTTTGAGAGATAAGACTTATATCGTTCATGTTTTTTTAATGCCTACAAAATAAAATAAAGAAAAAATTAAGTATTACTATCCCTTTAAATATTACTAATCCCCATATTGTAGCCATATTAAAAAGAATTTAATTGTCCCCAGTCTCTCAAACCTTTATGGTTTAAGAGATAACCGCACGCAAAGTTCATCCCTCCCTCCCCCTTCCCTGAGGTCAGCTTTGTAGCTGACTGCAGGGATATCCGGTCTTATTTGCCTCAGGCGGCTCTGCAGAAGAGCCAAGATTGCATTAGTAAAAAAGACTTATTTCACTGAAATGGCCTTCTACGTCTGCTTGCAAACCAAGCACACGTAGAAGACCATTTCAGTGAATTAATTCTTTTTTTACTAACGTGATCTCAGATCTGCTGCAGAGCCGCAAGCCTGTTGTACGACAGGCCTCCCCTGCAGTCAGCTACAACTCTGATTTCAGGGAAGGGGAGGGAGGGAGGAACTTTGCATGCGGTTATATCTCAAACCATAAAGGTTTGAGAGATGACACTGGGGACAATTAAATTCTTTTTACCATGGCCACAATATGGGGATTAGTAATATTTAAGTATTACTATCCTTTTAAGTTCTGAAATTTGCCTAAGATTCCAAAGCGAGTTAAAATCTTTATTAGGTATACTACTCTAATATTGTCAAAGGCTTTTTCATCATCTACTGCAATTAAGGGATGATTATGTAAGGTGTTAGGGAATTATAATAGCTAGTCTATTAGCCATGATTTTGTAAGTATTTTAATATTTTGATTAATAAAGATATAGGCCTATAAGAACATTGGAGCAGTTTATCCTTTCTTTACGTATACATAACTCTTATAAAAGTTACATTACTAGATGGGAGATCAGTATCAGTATCTGATATTTTATTATGAACATTGGTCAAGAGTGGGGATGGCTTGGAATGCAATGCTTTGTAAAGAAAGGAGGAGAAGCCATCTGGGCCAGGTGCTTTTTTTTCTCGTTTAATTATTCTAATTATTCTTTTGATTTCCTGTTCTGTATTCGGGCTATTAAAATCAGTTGTTAAGGATATATTTTTCCAATCAACAGCCCATTAAAAAGGGATCTATATTAACCAAGATTATTAACATCTACACAATCATTTTTGGAGTATTATTTAAAGGTATTAGCTTTTTGCTGATGGATTATGTGTAAAATGGCCATTAGATGATGTTATATTAGTAATACCAAAGATATTATTAAAGTTCCTGAATAACAACCAACAGTATCTCAGACTTGAGAGCAAAGTCAATTTTTTCCATACTTTCCATACTTGTTTAGCCTTGACCCAGGAGTCAAATGACAGCATAGCTAGATAATAAATATTTTTGTTTGTAAGAGAAGGATCATTTTTTAAATGGTTTATAAGCTTGTTGAGGCAAGCACTGTGGTTGCCTCACTGTGCACTGTGTTACCATGTAGGAGTAGCTTTGGCCATTTCCTATTAAAGCAACAGCTATGCCTTGTGATGCATTATAGTAGAGAACATTTTGAAAGGAAGTGTGTGTAACATATTAGTCAACATCATCAACCAAATGAGTTGGGTAACAAACTGTGGTAAGATTTTAGCATCTCTGACCGAAAGAGAATTAGATGGTAAAGCCTATCTAATATTGTCCATGATCTTACTGAAGTCTCCCCATTGATTATATCTGAAGAGGATTTCTCCAGCACAACATTACAAATATTGTTGAAAAAAGAGGAAACTTGTAACCTATCCCTTTGTGCCTCAATATATAACCATAGATAAATAAACCAAAAGCTGAAATACAGCTGCTATACCGAAAAAGCTTCCTCCACTAAAAGAAACATGAAAAATTAATATATGTGATATTTGGAGCACCATTACGTATACATCCACAGTATTTTAAAATTAATTTTCTCTTACGTTCTATGTGGAACATAGGAACCATGGGGTAAAGTATCCTCTGGCCAGGAGGGTAGTGCAATTGCCGTATAAGGCTCTCAGTGGTGACTCAATCCCTGCTACACTTTACCCCCATCAGGCATGCTCAGTTTTAAAAAAAAAATTCTCTCTTAGTTAGCCTTCATTTTTCTTTATTTCACTGTAGTCATGTGGCTCTGTAATTTTCCATTAAGTTTGCTCCTATCTCTGGCCTCAATTGTTGGTTTGAATCAGAAACTTAAGATACCTCTTCTTTTTCTGCTCAACTGATCTGAGCAGAAACTGGTTTAATATATAGGAGACTGAAGATTGAAGAATGCACAGGTTCTTTGAGTATCTCCTTGTCTGTTTATCTGGCAGCTACTTTTTACTTACCTGGCTAGTTAGACTGGCACTATGTATATTTGTGCACTTTTATACACTTGTATGTACTGTTCTATTCTGCCCCTCATCTTTACAGAGAAAGATGATGATTTTTTAAACCCATTCATTACTTTAATGCAGGAAAAAAAAATGGTACCCTGTTATCAGTAGATGGGATTCAGTGTATACTTGTAGTAAAAAACTCACAAGAGTAATATAAAGTTGATACATTTTAATGGCTGTGGATATAGAAAGTGCAGGTTTTCCAGACACTTAGGTCCCTAACCAATTCCTGAAGAAGGGACGCTAGAGTCCTGAAAGTTTGCTCTTTCTATGTCCTCAGTTAGCCATTAAAAGGTATTACCTTTATATCACTCCACTGAGATTGTCGCTACAAAAGTATTATTATTCTTTATATAGCATCAACTTATTCCACAGCGCTGTACAATAGGGAATAGACATACAGAGATATTAAACAGTACAAATGGAACATGGAAAAAAAAAGGATCAGAGGGCCCTGCATGTGAGAGATTACAGTCTAGAGGAATGTAGGAAAGACACTGAAGTAGTAAGTGCTACTGGCACATGAACATGAAAAGTATAATGAATCCCATTACTTTACTGCAGTTCTTTCACTTCATTCCTTCATATCTAGTTTTACTTTCATTCATATTATTTCACTTTATTACTTATTCATTCATATTTAGTTTTCATTTCATTCATATTCTTTTACTTTATTGCTTATTTTCTTTTACTTAATGTTCTATTTTTTAACTACTGCTGAACACACTTTATTTTTTTGGCATCACAGTGCCTTTAAAAACAGCAATACTGGATGAAACATAGACAAGTGTATGGAACTTTCTATGCCACTGGTTGCATTCTAGTGGGTGCAAGGGGCTTACTATGTGCACTACTTAGTGATGCTCCGGGGGAACCCCCTAATATATGGGGTGATGCACCACATCATTTTCACTTAAAAGGAATTACAATACCCATAAGCCTGTTTTACCCAAGCAGTAGTGCAATGGAAGTAGTTGTCCTGCACTGACCTGCTTCCTTTTTAAACTCAATGCGCTATGCATGAAGCTGGTCTCTACCTCTTTTCTTGCCACATTTACCCTTTAGCTGTCAAATAAGTAATTGTAACATTATATAAGTACTTTTATCCTACTTTTACTATTATTGTTGCAAGGCAACAATTCTGCCTTCTTCAGGATCATGTTCAACCTGGACAATGCTATGGGACTCCCAGGGTCAGGGGAATGTTGTGGGCTCCCTTGACCGCTAGTCTGGCTACTCTACATTACTTCCCCTACCACTACCCTAATGCTAGTCCCACCAGCCAAACATCAATTTCAGTCCCTGAGTCTTCCTCCTCACTAGTAATATGATCACCCCCTTCTTCACTCCTAAACTCTGTACAAGCTACTGAACCTTCTTAGTAGTTTTACTAGTCGTGTGACTGCTTGGGGATGGCAAGTGTGAATTAGGGTCCCCTGCTGTCACACTTGGCATCATCTCCTTCCCCCTCCTGAGAATTAAAAGACACACTGGCATCAGGGACAGCACTGGCAGCAGGCACAGAACTGGCAGCAGGCACAGGCAGCTGACCTTTCCTGCTCACTCTTCTACACTCTTTTTCCTTGGCAGCAATAAAAAGATGGACATTTTAATGTTTTTTTTCTATCCTCAGTAATTTCTGAAATATTTTTTTTTTTTCTGCAAAAGGACTTTTTGTTCATACTTACTTTTTGTTCATACATACTTGTTAGACATTGTGATTACAACAGAAAGAGAAGCATGCATGGATGCAGTCAGGGGAATTACCTCATGTATTTAGTGAAGGTCACAAAATACAATGTTTTAGGGAGATTTTAATTAGTGGTGGGAGAAAAGTGAGAAAAATTTCCTGCATGACTTTTCATGAAAAAGGCCTATTTTTAGCTTTTTTTTTGCAAAAGTTTTTTTTCTTTTTCTCCAGTGCAAAATGTTCGTCCTTTTTGCCTTTTTCAGCAAATTATTTGCCTATTATTCTCCTATTCTAACACATTTTTCTCATAGTCTAACACATTTTTCTTTTATTCCAACACGTTTTCCTATTACAACACATTTTTTCATATGTTTAATATGGTGCAACATTTCCCAGTGCAATATTACTTCTTCTGAGGGCTGTAGTGGAGAAATAAGTAGCTGGAAGTCAAAGCTGTGAGTCCTACAGCAACATATACCTTTAAAAATGTGTTAGCATGCAGAGTGCCCTTGTCCTTTGCCCACAACTCTTACTTCCTGCTTAAGTGACACTAGCACATATTCATAATGATGCCAAGTGATTAAAAAAAGTACAAACTACAATGTGGCAGATGTGTATGGTAGTGGTGGTGGGAGACTGGCGTGGCGTATTTGGTGGGACCTTGGCAAACTGCATCCACCCCAGTAGTCGGTTTTTGCACTAACACTTTACTCCCACACCTCTGCACTTCCTCCACCTTTCCCCCTCTAACTTGTGCATTTGCTAGACATTACTCAACTACTGTGTGTGTGTTTTACTCTCTACAGTACACAACTGATGGAGTGTGAAGTCTTGCCTTAGCCCTCAACAAAATTCTCAATGTCGTCTGCTGTCTATCCAGTCTGCCTCAGTCACAGAGCTCCCAGTCAGCTGTCTAATATATATATATTTGTTTAATTATTTATTTTTATTTGTTTTGTATTTTTATTTATTTATTTATTTTTTTTTAAGTTGTCCACCTCATCTTATCACAGTTAGTCCCCAAAAAGATATATATAACTAAAACACAAAACCAACAACTTCTTTCCCCAGACTTTCCCAGCACAGAGACAATAAAAGTAAAATCAGCAAGCAATTTGGACCCCAGCTGCCAAATTTTGGGGTATTTTGGGTCAACCTCCTTCCTCCTTTTTCTCCTTATTGTGCCTCCAAACTCCCCTATTACAGAGAACAAATGTCCTACCTAAATGACTCCCTAAAAATAAACTTCAACTCCCCTTTATTTTCCTATCTTCTCTAGCTGAAAAACATTCTGCTCTCTCCTCACACAAACACAGAATGGCTGCTGTGAGAGCCTGACAGCCTTTTATATGGCTATAGAAAACTTTCGTGAGGTGGAGAAAAATTTTTCTACCCATTGATTTCAATGCACTGAGCTAGACAAAAAAAAAATGGGAAAAAGCTGAAAAAAAAATGCACTTTTTGCAGGAAATTTTTCGCCAAGCGAAAAGTGCCATTTTTTGCCGATTTCAGTTTCAGGAGAAAATTTTCGCTCATCCCTAATTTTAATCTTCCTGTGCCAGGAGGTTAAAATCTCTGATTTGTATTTCTATTGAAATGTTCACTAAATAAATAGGATAGTTCTGCTTCTTGCATCCATGTGTACATCCAGCGTATTAATTCAGAAATAATGTAATTGAGAATATCTTTGACTAAAGGTCTCATTTGTCTGATATACATTTCAATCTTTTTTCTTAGCTTTATATATTTTTTATAGATTCTGATTTGTTCATGATAATTGCATTCAATAACTCTTAATCTGCTAGTAGAGTGTGGAACACATTGATTTGTACCCTTCTGACACACATTGAGTTGGAATAACATATTAATTAATTCCAATATACAATACACAAATGCTAATGCATATTTCTTATTCATTGTATAAAAAGTATGATGAACCTGTTATTAAGCATTTGTCTTCCTTCTTAGGTTCACTACCTAATGGTTCTGTCAGCTAACTGGGCCTATGTGAAAGATGCATGCCGAATGCAGAAGTATGAAGACATTAAGTCCAAGGAAGAACAAGAACTTCATGACATTCATTCTACCCGCTCTAAAGAGCGGCTTAATGCTTACACATAAAATAAAAATTCTACAGCTTTGTAACATTTCAATTCTATGTTGTTTTACTGACAGCCTCCCTTACATTGTAAAATGAAAATTAAGTGCTTTTCCTAAAAGATAGGTTCAGTTGTATATTGCCTATCTACATAACCTTAGTTGACCAGCACTTAGCTTCTTCACAGTGGTCTGTGTGACAACAATTTCATATAATATGGAGAACCCTTATAGTATTTCCCAAATTGTCATATGTTACTGGTTTCTTAGGTGAAGAAAAATAATTGTTAAATAAAATTGTCTTTCCTTTTTTTAACCACTTTATATGTGTTTTGCATAAAAAAAAAAACATTTTGCATTGTTTCTTATGTTTTTGAAAAAGAAAACTTTTTATACTTTTTAGTTCTGAGATTCCAAAATACTTTTACCTATAGGTAAACTTCAAAGGGACAGTTGTACAGAAAGCATGTACAATAAACTGATTACAGTTCAGATTCTTGCATGAACTGTTTGGGCATCTTAAACATGTTTGGTCCTATGAATAATCATAGGTGTACATTTCTGTTTGGCAGGTTAGGAGGTGCTTCTTATGGTGTTACTGTATTAGTATTAATGTATTCTATTAAAACCCATTTTTCACATTCTGTCAATGTCGATGACAGAGTCAACTGTTTAAAATTGTGAGCATGCATACCGTGATGCTAGGGCATGAGCACTTCCCACTTCAATTATGTTTGAAATTGTTTCAGCTAATGTTATTTCTAAAAGCTGTCACTGATGTTTACCCAACATGAAAATGAGTATGTAGACATTCAACACTATTATTGGCTTTTAATGTTTTTATATGTGTATATATATATATTGTAAAAATAAGTATGCATTGCTGTTAATATGGAATTAACATTACTAAAATATTCTTAAATATTTTACAAATTATTTCAGATGTCAAAGGACAGCTAATATTCATTCTAATAGAACATTTCCATAGTCTTTTGCGATTGCACTAGCAGCTTTTCAGCCATTGATCATGTGTGATTCCAATTTAACTTTGTTCCTGAAAATGTCTTTTACCTAATTAAGAGCACTACATATCTAGTAGGGTTTCAAAATAACAGTGTTATCGGACCAAACTTGATGTTTTCAAATATTTTGCCTCTTTGGAATGCTATAGGAATGCTGTAAGGTGTCTCTTAATCTTAAAATTCCTGACAAGACATTTTTGTCAGTATTAAAAATCCTAGATTGTTTTGTGCACTTTATTAATCATTGTGAATAATCTCAGCGTAAGTGCATTGATAATATAAAAATATTCTTGGGGTTAATTCATTGATACATATTCAGATAAATTATTAAGTTTTATTTGATTGACAATTTTAATTACGAATGCAACATTTTTAATAGCTTTACAATTACAAAATGAAGTAGCTATTAGGTGGCATTTAGCAACATTTTTGGAATGGGTTGTGGTGTATTCATTTATGAGAACACAAAAGTAGAAAATTTCCCCTTTGTATTGGTGACATCAAGTTTTTTCTCTAACGTTTGGATTTAGCCTTGCCAAAACACTTAGAAGATGTCAAGAAAGATAAATGTAAACGTATAGTAGTCATTTATTACAATTTCGCTTTAGACTTGCTTTCACGACTAAATTTTAGGTAGTGTTTTATTTAACATTTAGTCACAATATTTCTTATATTGATGCAGCTATACATCTTAGAGTAGTTAAGTGCACCTTTTTTATGGAAAAAAATGTGTTTGGTTTAAAGTGAAATATATACAATATGTCCTAATAAAGTTTAATATGATTTCACTTTTTTAAAATATTGAAATAATTTTTAGAATTTGATCCACAGCTCTGTTCTAAATAATCAGCTTTATGCTCATACTAGAAATAAAAGAGATGAACCTCAACTTGACAGCAAAACATAATTACTCATTTTAAATAGATAAAGTAGCAGACAATTTATGGATGGTTGTAATTACTTAATAAGTAACAGTGTGTGATAAGGCATAGGAATAATAAATAATAACAGAGGCATCTTCTTACTTGCATCCTTACATGCCTTTGGTTCTGAATACTCAGAGACAGAGACAGGGTATAGTTACACAAAAATATCAACTGCCTAGGTGCAGATAAATGGTTTGATACAAAATTATTATCACACACAATTTTTTTCCCCCCAAAAAAAGAACATGATTTATTAAAACTGTTTAAAGCCAATGTTTAACTCACAAGCCCAAGACACTGACTCGGGTCACTTTTTTTTTTGGGTGTTAATAATTAACTTTACATTTTTGTGTTGAGACCTGTGTAATTGTGATATCTTTTTTTCTTATATAAACGTAGGTCATTTATGGGCAATTCATAACCCTCTTCATGATGTGAAAAATATCCAACAACTGGAGGGTTTAAGAATTCCCACCCTCAGTGTAAATGTTTGGCTCTTTTATAATTACATTAAGAGGTAAGAAATTTGTCCTGGTAATCAGAGAACAGTCAATTTCTTATGTGAATTTCCCCCAAGATAAATTTTTAAAAATATTTTTAGTCATTGATCCTGGGGATTAAAGAAATCTGTACTTCAAGCATTATATTACTATAGTTATTTGTTGCATGCTTAAACATTTAATGGTATTAGTTATTTGATTTTATTTTAACGTCTGTTAACAGTTCTTAGATATGTGCAGTATTCAAAATATTTTTAAAAATATTCTTCTAAACCTCTTTCAAATTCTATATTGGTGTGTTTCAGTTTTGTGTCTCAAACAGTTTGTGATTTTTAAACAAATGTCCTATGGATCAATGTAATGATGTTGACGCTTTTTGGCTTTCCTCTAGTATTAGAGTTTGTATTTTCACAAAGAATGCTTTGTAGCAGGCATTATAATTAACCTGTTTTGTACATAAATGTGCCAACAGCTTGATGGTGGCGTTTTTGAAATGTAGAAAAAAAGTGCTTGCAAAATGTAATAAACACACTTGTGTACTTTGTGTATTTACTGGTAGTCATTTGTTCTTTGTTATTATTGCTATAATATTGCCAATTAGTGCTCTGAATGTAATTGATGTAAAATGTACTATTATACACATTTTTGCTGTTTTAAATATCAATATCAAAGAAAAAATAGAAATCCTTGCAAAATATAAAATAATAAATGTATGCATATATCTGGATAGACAGATAGATAGATAGATAGATAGATAGATAGATAGATAGATAGATAGATACTTTTCAAACATGTACATCAGGCCATTATATGTGTATGGGAAAGTTGATTTAATTCCACATTCAAGTGAGCATGTGCATTACTCCATCTTTATTCAGTTTTAAATTTGTTCTTATTTGTAATATAGGAATGAATGGAGCAGAGGTACCTGATAATTACTGAAAAAGCATACTAATTATCAGAATTGACTGATCTCTGAGTTTTGAGTAAGTATAATATTAAAATTCAAGGGATTCTTCGTAAATGTAGAATTTGCATATGTTTAAGTTTCATTAATAAATAACAGTTACACTTAGTGGGTCTATTCATTAAGCCAGATTAAGAACAAGAAATCACATTCACACTCTGTTTCAAAGTGACCATTGACTCGTGGGTAGTCTTCAGTGATCAGTCACATTTTTCTGCCTTATGTATGTGAGACAGTGAGACAGGAATAAACAAAAATCTGGGCGAAATGTGTCAATTCCTCACACACACTTATATGTCAATTCCATACACACACACATACAGCTCATGAGTATCTGTATGTCAGCACCCATAGCTGTCTATTGGATTCATCAGCCTAAAATTGGTGGATGGGACTTTTGGATGTATCTGAAACAATTATTGATGAATGATCATGTGCCAGACAAGATAAAGCCATTGATGACTGGAGAGTTGGTGACCGCACATTTAGCTGTTATTCCCTGCTTGATGAAGAGATCCCCTCAGAATGCTAAAGTAGGAAAATGTTGTAATAAAAGTTAACTTACTGATTTCAAAAATAAGAAGCATGTACTCTTAATATTATGGATCTCTAAAGACATAGATTGACAAAGAATGTGAATATCTGCTAATGCTTCACTTTAAAAGGATAGTAAAGAAACACTTATTTTGACTTTATATATTCTGCTAGTGGATAAAATCTAAAGTCAGTTTGCTTATACTTTTTATTATTTTTTTTCCCATCATCACTTTTTTTTAAACCTTTAGTGACAGCCACATGCGTCGCGGCTGTCACCTTAACGCCTGTGGAACATTTTTTTTTTTCGTTCAAACGAGTCCGGAGTCTCTGAGCGGCGTGCAGCCGCACGGAGACCCGGACTTCTGGGACCTACCGGGTACGTCCTCTGTCACTAAGTGACAGTTTCTGCTGGACGTACCTGGTAAGTCATTTGTCGTTAAGGGGTTAAACACTTTTGTGTCCCTGACAATAAGCTCCCTAGGGGCTTGAGTCAATTAACTCCATTATGAAAACTAAACTACTGTCAGTAGTTTTAAGTCACAGTTAGGTAAAATTGCAAAATTTGCACCCACTGAGATCAATGACGAAGCCAGTGGGGTATGCAAAGCATTGCAGAGTATTGCATACCCCTCTGGCACTCAAAGGGTCAATCTCTTAAAGCTAAAACTATCTCATTAACATTAAATGCTTACATATAAGTCTGAGGTCCAGAGGGGGTTTTCTGCACCCTGGTTTTCCTGTTTAATTCTTCTTCTGTAAGTGTCTTTCTTCTTTTCTTCTTTCTTCATTTGTAAAGTTCTTTTGTGCCCCTATAAAAGAAGAATAAGTATTACATTCACTGTCCCCATTAAAACTTTCACAGCTGGCAGCAGAACAAAAACACAAAAAAACCCAAATCAAGACCTGTTGGGGTCATTGCACAATCTAAACTGAGGAAAATTTGAACAGAGACTGGCTTTTATATGCCCACTGTCTGTTCAAAAATTGTTCACATTCTCTCATTGGCTGGCATATGGGGTACACCTCCCAGCCAATCAGCTTCTAGCTGTAGGAGTTGCAAATGCATGTTTCATATCCCTCCAGCTATGCAGTTATTGGCTAGGTGGAAGGACAAAGAAACACACATTTGTGACCCTTCCAGGTAGAAAAAGATTGGCTGGGAGTTGTGGTTACTGCAGGGCACGTTTCATGCCTTGCGTAATCCCACATTCCAGCCCATAAGAGCGTTAGAACAATTTTGAACAGACACTGGCCATATAAAAGCCAGTCTCCGTTCAAATTGCCCTCAATTTGTATCGGGCCATTGCACAAAAGGTACTGCTGGGGGCTTTTTGTCTTTTTGATGGAAATTTAATGGGGGCATTGATTATAATACTTATTTTTCTTTTATAGGAACACAAATAACTTTACAGATGAAGAAAGACGATGACAGAGGAAGAAAAAGATGAAAGAAGTTTACTGAACAAGAATTGAAGAGGAAGACCAGGATGCAGAACACCCTGACTGACAGGTAAGTGTTATAGCTGAAAGAAATGCTATAAACTCCTATAGAACGTCTTACCAAGGGTATAATTATTATTTTGGGTAGATGTGACTAAGAAAACACACAAAGAAGTTATAATAATAAAAATGATTATGTACAAAATCAAAATACTGTTACAGTTTGGATGGTAAATACTAGTGATGAGCGAGCATGCTCGGCCGAAGCTCGGTTCGGCTCGAGCATCGCTCTGCTCGGCACATGGCGGTACTCGTACGAGTACCGCATGTGCTCGCCCGCCATGTTCGGGTCTCCTCCCCGCACGTTTCGCGGCTGCTACGCAGCCAATAAACGTGCGGGGAGGCTCTGACATCAGTGTAATGCCAGCAGCCATGTTGGCTGCTGGCATTACACTGATTGGCTGGCCAGAACCCGTGATCGGGTGCTGTATAGCACCTGACCAGCGAGTTCGGCTCAGTCTTAGCCAGGGAGAGATGAGGATAGGAAGGGAAAGTCAGTGTAGGCAGAAAAAAAGCGCGTTTGAACAACAAAAAGACCCAAAAGTCCTTTTTAGGACTACTGTGTGTGGGGGCAGCAGATATATTTTGTTTTGGGGGGCAGAGTTTAAAAAAAAAACGTCACATATTCCGTTCACTGTGCCTAGCCGCAGATTAGCAGCACATTCTGTTTAGTGTGCAAAGTTTCAGATTAGCAGCACATTCTGTTTAGTGTGCAAAGTTGGAGATTAGCAGCACATTCTTTTTAGTGTGCAAAGTTGCAGATTAGCAGCACATTCTGTTTAGTGTGCAAAGTTGCAGATTAGCAGCACATTTTGTTCAGTGTGCAAAGTTGCAGATTAGCAGCACATTCTTTTTAGTGTGCAAAGTTGCAGATTAACAGCACATTCTGTTCAGTGTGCAAAGTTGCAGATTAGCAGCACATTCTTTTTAGTGTGCAAAATTGCAGATTATCAGCACATTCTGTTTAGTGTGCAAAGTGTAAAAAATAAAAGTCACTTATTCCGTTCACTGTGCCTAGCCGCAGATAAGCAGCACATTCTGTTTAGTGTGCAAAGTTGCAGATTAGCAGAACATTCTGTTTAGTGTGCAAAGTGTAAAAAATAAAAGTCACATATTCCATTCACTGTGCCTAGCCGCAGATAAGCAGCATATTCTGTTTAGTGTGCAAAGTTGCAGATTATCAGCACATTCTGTTTAGTGTGCAAAGTGTAAAAAATAAAAGTCACTTATTCCGTTCACTGTGCCTAGCCGCAGATAAGCAGCACATTCTGTTTAGTGTGCAAAGTTGCAGATTAGCAGAACATTCTGTTTAGTGTGCAAAGTGTAAAAAATTAAAGTCACATATTCCATTCACTGTGCCTAGCCGCAGATAAGCAGCATATTCTGTTTAGTGTGCAAAGTTGCAGATTATCAGCACATTCTGTTTAGTGTGCAAAGTATAAAAAATAAAAGTCACTTATTCCGTTCACTGTGCCTAGCCGCAGATAAGCAGCACATTCTGTTTAGTGTGCAAAGTTGCAGATTAGCAGAACATTCTGTTTAGTGTGCAAAGTGTAAAAAATAAAAGTCACTTATTCCGTTCACTGTGCCTAGCCGCAGATAAGCAGCACATTCTGTTTAGTGTGCAAAGTTGCAGATTTGCAGCACATTCTGTTTAGTGTGCAAAGTGTTAAAAATAAAAGTCACATATTCTGTTCACTGTGCCTAGCCGCAGATAAGCAGCACATTCTGTTTAGTGTGCAAAGTGTTAAAAATAAAAGTCACATATTCTGTTCACTGTGCCTAGCCGCAGATAAGCAGCACATTCTGTTTAGTGTGCAAAGTTGCAGATTTGCAGCACATATTCCGTGTAATATGAAGAAGGCGGGTAAAAAGGGACGGGGAAGTGGACGTGATCCTGATAGTTCAGGGCGCGGGTCAGGACGCGTAGAAACTGTGCCTGGTGCCGGAGCACAAGAAAGAAAGACATCCACCATACCTAGCTTCATGTCTCAGTTTACAGGGCGTCGCAGGACATCACTCTCGAGGTCAGACCACTGCGAACAGGTGGTCGGTTGGATTTCAGGTGATACTGCTTCCAGCCGGTTAAGCACCACCCTGTCTTCTACCAAGTCCACTCTCAGTAGCCAAGAGTCTGGTCAACATAATCCTCACCCTGATCATCCTTCCTCCCACCATAGAGGGTCTGGTCAAAGAAGTGATCCCACACTGGGATATAGTGAGGAGCTCGTCTCATCACCAATCCTTAATTTGAACCTCTCTCCAAGCACGCTTGCAGAGGAACATGAAATCTTGTGCCCTGATTCACAACCTCTAGAGGGTACCCAATCACAAGAAGATTACAGAGGTGAACGGCATTTAAGGTCAAAGGAAGTGGATGATGATGATGATGAGACACAGTTGCCATCAAATCAACCACTATTACTGTCTCAAGACCTTGATGAGGAGGATGATATACAGTTGTCAATGACTGAGTATGTGGTGGGATCAAGAAATGAGGAGGATGATCAGAGTGAGGAAGTGGAGGAGGACTTGGTGGACGATGAGGTGACTGACCCCACCTGGGAAGGTGGAGAGCCGAGCGATGACAGCAGTCCTGAGGGTGAGCCATCTGCAGCACCGCAACAGGCTGGAAGAGGCAGTGGTGTGGCTACAGAAAGAAGGCGGACCGCACCAAACCGGCCCGCAAATGTTCCACGGAGCACCCCCTTGCGTAAATCTCCCTTGCCAAGGGGTAGGTGTTCCGCGGTATGGCGTTTTTTTAAGGAAAGTGCGGACGACAAAAAAATTGTAGTTTGCAACCTGTGCCACACCAGAATGAGCCGAGGCATGAACACTAGAAACCTCACCACCACCAGCATGATCCGACACATGGCATCCAAGCACCGTAATAAGTGGGAGGAACGCCCGGATCGCCAATCTGTGTCTGCAGGCCACACCACTGCCTCCTCTTCCCCTGTTTTCGGTGCCGGCCAATCGCCTGTCGAAGGCGCAGGCCCGCATACCTCCCGCCCTGCACCTGTACCATCTGAAGCACCATCAGCGACCACATCCACTTCCCTGTCCCAGCGCAGCGTCCAAATGTCGTTACCCCAGGCATTTGAGCGCAAGCGAAAATACCCAGCCACCCACCCACAGGCCATAGCACTAACCTCACACCTTTCCAAATTACTGGCCATCGAAATGCTGCCATTTAGGCTTGTGGAGACTGAGTCCTTCCGCAGCCTGATGGCAGCAGCTGTCCCTCGGTACGCAGTCCCCAGCCGCCACTACTTTTCCCGGTGTGCCGTCCCCGCCTTACACCACCATGTGTCCCGTAACATCACCCGTGCCCTGACCAACGCAGTTACTGGGAAGGTCCACTTAACGACTGACACATGGACAAGTGCTTGTGGCCAGGGACGCTACATTTCCCTGACGGCACACTGGGTGAATGTCGTGGAGGCTGGGAGCGACTCGGACCCTGGGATGGCACAGGTGCTACCCACGCCGAGGATTGCGGGCCCTACCTCCATCAGGGTTTCCGCCAGCACCTACGTTATTGGCTCCTCCTCCTCCGTTTCCACCTCCGAATTCTCTGCGCGCAGCGCCACTCACCCATCAGCCGGTAGCTGGAAGCAGTGTAGCACTGCAGTGGGGAAGCGTCAACAGGCCGTGCTGAAGCTGATCTGCCTTGGGGACAAACAGCACACGGCCTCAGAGCTGTTGCAGGGGATTAGTCACCAGACCGAGCAGTGGCTCTCGCCACTCAACCTGCAACCAGGCATGGTTGTGTGTGATAATGGGCGTAACTTGGTGGCGGCTTTGGAGCTCGGCAAGCTCACACACGTACCATGCCTAGCGCATGTATTTAATTTAGTGGTTCAGCGATTTCTAAAAACCTACCCCAATTTGCATGATCTCTTGACCAAGGTGCGCCGCGTGTGTGCACATTTCCGTAAGTCATCAACAGCTTCCGCCGGCCTGTTGAAGCTGCAGCAGCGCTTACAATTGCCAGCTCACCGGCTGCTGTGTGACGTGAGCACGCGCTGGAACTCCACCTTCCACATGTTGGCCCGGCTTTGTGAGCAGCAGAGGGCAGTAGTGGAGTACCAGCTGTTACAAGGTCGTCGCCTCTCCGTTCAACTTCCTCTAATCAGAAGTGAGGAGTGGGAATGGATGTCAGACCTCTGTGAGGTTTTACGCAATTTTGAGGAATCGACACAGATGGTGAGCGGCGATAACGCTATTATCAGTGTAACCATCCCACTTCTGTGTCTACTGAAATGCTCGCTGCTCACAATTAAAACCGACGCTTTGCATGTGGAAGAGGTGGAAATGCGGGAGGAAGAGCTTACACAAGGTGATAGCCAGAGCACCCTCACTTCGTCTTCTCAGCGACAATTGGAGGAGGCGGAGGAGGAGGAGGAGGAGGAGGAAGACACGGTTGCCTCCGCTACAGAGGGTAGCCATGGAACTTTAGTTCCATCTCTTCAGCGTGGGTGGGCAGAAGAGGAGGAAGAGGATGAGGAGATTGAGAGTCATCCTCCTGGTGAGGACAGCGAAATCTTGCCTGTTGGTACTCTGGCACACATGGCTGACTTTATGTTAGGCTGCCTTTCCCGTGACCCACGCGTTATACGCATTTTAGACAACACGGATTACTGGGTGTTCACCCTTCTGGACCCCCGCTACAAAGAGAATTTCTTATCTCTCATTCCTCCGGTGGAGAGGACAAGCAAAATGGTGCAATACCAGAAGGTTCTTGTTGAAAAATTGCTCCAAAATTTTCCATCTGACAACGCTGGCGGCAGAGTACGTGCTACCTTGGCCGACCGAGAAGGGGAGAAAAGGGGAGCACACAGCAGTTCCGACAAAGGCAGGGCAACACTCTCCAAGGCGTGGGACACCTTCATGACACCCTGCCAGCACCCTCACCCTGATGCGCAGCCTAGTGTCACAAGGAGGGAAAAGTTTTGGAAGATGGTGAAGGAGTACGTAGCAGACCGTGTCAGCGTCCTCAATGATCCCTCTGTGCCTTACAACTACTGGGTGTCCAAGCTGGACACGTGGTATGAACTGGCACTCTACGCCTTGGAGGTGCTGGCCTGCCCTGCCGCCAGCGTTCTGTCTGAGCGGGTATTTAGTGCTGCTGGTGGCATCATAACAGATAAGCGTATCCGCCTTTCCACCGAAAATGCTGATAGGTTGACACTTATAAAAATGAACAAGGCCTGGATTTCCCCTGACTTCTCCACTCCACTGGAGGAAAGCCCCGGGGGAACATAAAGTCACTTTAGATATGTTATTTACAATGATGGGAATACTCTGTATTCCTATTCACCCCTTCCACCCAAAAAATGGGTATATGGTTGACTCTCTTCCATATACCCTGGGATATAATTTTTATATAGGGCCAGCTCACCAGCGGGCCCTGTGATATAATTTTTATATAGGGCCAGCTCACCAGCGGGCGCTGTTTGACAATTTTTGTATAGGTCAGCTCACCAGCGGGCCTTCTCATATAATGTTTTATTGGGTCAGCTCTCTAGCGGGCCCTCTCATATAATGTTTTATAGCGTCAGCTCACTAGCGGGCCTTCGCATATAATGTTTAGGATGGTCAGCTCCGCAGCAGACCCTCACCCATAATGTTTTAGATGGTCGGCTCAGCGCACGTTTCCCTCTTAATCATGGCCCCAGTTCAGAAAAATCGATGAAATTTTTGGGAGAATTTGCCTCTGCGCACGTTTCCCTCTTAATCATGGCCCCAGTTCAGAAAAATCGAGGAAATTTTTTGCAGAATTTGCCTCTGCGCACGTTTCCCTCTTAATCATGGCCCCAGTTCCGAAAAATCGATGAAATTTTTTGCAGAATTTGCAGATGATATACAAGTAAATATACAGCAAATACTGTTTGGTAACAATTTTTCGCCTAAAGTCGTTTTTATCTTCCTTTTTGTGTGTTTTACGGTCAGTCTGTAAAAATGGCGTACTACGGGCGAAACATCATTCCCAGCAGCGATGTTGGAGTCCAAGATGCATCCAGACATCCTCCCTATGCTGTCCCTGAACCATTTCTGTGGTGTTTCCATCATTTTCTGCCCTTTTCCTATGGACCAGGCACCCTCCCCTCATCAGAGCAGGGGGTGCCTGGTGTAATGCTCTAGTCCTCCCATTGACTTCAATGGGGCTCGGGTGCTCGGCCGAGCACTCGAGCCTCCGGGGGTGCTCGGTCAGAGCACCCGAACACCCGAGCATTGGGGTGCTCGATCATCACTAGTAAATATATGAATAAAACAAAATTATGAGTCACAGAAATGGAAAACATGGAATAAAATTGGAAACCAGTAAATATTATGATTATAATAGTTTCCTCACATCCTCCAGCACTGATCTTAGGTGGTTTCTGGTCTGCTCCTCTGCTGGGCTTACATCAGGACTCTCAAGGACAAGTCTCTCTAGGACTTAGGACTGCTCACATGCTGTATTTCACTTCCCAGGCTGTAGTCTTTCCATCACATGACACTCTCTTTCCACCCAAAAATACTCCTCTTTTACACCATTTTTCTGCCAGTCAAGTCTGGAGAGAACTGGGCAGCTGGATAACAAGATGCTTCTCAACTGGTCTTTTCTCACCACACCCTCTTGTAGTTTCATGGTGGCATCAAAGAGATAGTAATGTGACTTTATCAGATGTGAAGCATATGTTTTCCCTTCTGAATTATTTGTTTAGTTGACAAACAGTTTAGACATCTATTTATATGTAACTAAGAAAGACCTGTTTTTGGGTTCTCAAATGCTCAACTAAGGAAGTACATCCTGTCAAACCCTTGATGTGCCTTGTTTATTGATGTCATGGTGTTTTCCCCTGGAGTATGGGAAAGATGAAATTGCCATGGATTTTTCATTAAGGAAAACAGAATTCCAACTGTATATCTTAACCCCTTAAGGACCAACGATGCGGCCAGCAGTTAAGAACCACGGGGCATTTTTTTTGGGGGGTGGAGATTTTTTGGCTCCTAGAATGTTGTGCAGCCACACAGGGAGCTCTGAATTCCATGATGTGCCAGGACCATCATGGGTCCTTATGGCAAGTGTACCCATGACGGTCCTGACATGTCATGGGTCCTTAAAGGTTTAATACAAATATCTGTATACAGATGTATATCTACCAATATATATATATATATATATTTATATATATATATATGCAAATATACATACACACACATATATATAGACACACACGCACACACACACACACACACACACATATATATATATATATATATATATATATATATATATATATATACCCACAAACACAAACCCCTGTTATAGGTCATGTTTGTTCATTTTGACTTTCTTACACAGCTATGGGGGTATGGGTGATGGGATAGTGTTGGGGCTAGTATTTGTAAACTTTATTGTTGATGTTAGGTGTAGTGTAGGGTCAAGGGTAACGCAAATGTTTGTGAGGTTGTGGAGAGGGCGACAGTGTTTTTAGCTTAAGCTCAGTGTTTGACATTGTGTCAAACACAGAGCGTAATTTCCTTTGCTGTTCCCTTTTATCACGCTATTTACTATACATTGTGGGAAGAAACAGCTGTGCCACAAGTCTGGTTCTGTCTGCCAATGCTCGTCATAGTTCGTGCTGGTAGGACAATTGAATTCTGATAGTACAATTGTGTGTTTCCCGGCTGGAAGTCATTTTTGCCCTACCATTTGTTTTACAAGCTCAAACTGAATCGAGCCCCTGGTGTCTGTTTCCATAGAGGTTACTGATCAGTTCAACCATCAAAGCAGGATGTAATGCAACATAGTGATTTCCCTGCGTCTGTTAGAGCTTGGACTGCTGTATGCCATCTTTTTAAAATGGTATATTTTCTACATTATATCAATATACATTCTTTACAGTCCCTGGCAGAAAGTTATGGGGAAACAGATCCAGTAAGGTCAATATCAAGTACATTAAAAAATAAGTGAAAATGAAAAAAATAATAATGATAAATTGTAGGAAATTTGGCTTTAAATATTTTAGATTTTTTTAAGAATACATAGAATTAAAAAGAGTCTGTATCCCGTTAAAGGAGCAGTAATGATAAAAGCCAAATCTAGTCACACTTTACTCAGCTTCTCAGAACTGATCAATTCTGAAGCATATCAGCTGCATCATACAAGAAACTATTGCTTTCCCAATACACTGGAGACATCTGTAGCATTCACAATGGTTAAAATACCCATTTCAATTAATGGCAATTTTATTTAACCCGTGGTTCAGTTGGTTCTGCACAAGCACAGTGGGGGAGGTGCACTAAGACGGCTCAGGATTCAATGTCCTTTCAGATCAGTGCTGAAGACACATGAACAGTATGCACTAATGTGTCTTTGACATCATATCCCCATCAATCTGACAATTATCTGCCCGCATCAACATCAAACCGACAGGTTTATAGATTTTCACTTATCACATCGACAATGGCCTATTTCGTATGGAAACGCAGCATGAGTCATTTCCATACAGAAATGCAGGATGATGAGCCATTATCGTGTTCATGTGGTTGTGCTCATATGTTATTGTGTGCGCTAAAAACTAATTGCAGCCTCTGCTGTCAGACTTCACAGTCTCAGCTTCACCTACATGAGGCTTGCAAAGTTCTGATCTCCCTATAGTTTCCTATGCAGTAACAGCCCTCAGTCATAAGCACTGAAGCTTGTTGAACTGCTGGCAATGTGTTAGGGATTCTCTCCCTCACACAACACCAGAAGTAGACTACCCTGAAGTCAGAGCATTTTCTCTGCTTCCCCACTTGATCAGTAGGAGAGGATCCTTTCAGCATCACAAATAACATGACTCCATTAACCCTTTGAGTGCCATAGAGATGTGCATTGCGCACCCCTGTGGCACTCAAAGAGTTAGAAAAGTACACAACCAGTACACAATCATCCACTCAGTTCAGTGTCATTTTTGAAATGTACTTCTATTATTAAACAAAATAGGATTTAACCCCTTGGCTAGTAGAGATGTCAACTCTACAATTTAATTATCAATTGTGCTTCCATGCTGATTTGTGGCTACCAGCTGCCCCCCAGCCATGTTCCATTGCCTACCGGTAGCCAAAGATCCATATTTACACTGTCTGATCCACCCACCCTGCCTTGTGCCTACTGGAAGCCACAAAGCCTGTGCAAGGGAACAAGGGTGGGGTGTGTCAGTCAGTGTATGTGGGGCTAACACACAATAGTGATGTGTCCTATTCTGACCCACAATGGTGATGTTCGACATGCTTCCCCACAATGGTGATTTTCAATATGCTTTCCCACAATACTTATGTTCAACAGACTTCTAAGCCTAAATTGCCTATTGTATCCAACTGTGCACCACAAATTTAAACTTATATCCAAATATACTGATCAAGAAAAGAAGAACAGAATAATTGGCCTAACTGAATTTAGCACTGTATTTAATTGATCAACCACAATGCCTCCTTAGCACCAATTTAATAAAGAAACTCATTCAGTGCTTTTACTCATAGAAGTAAAATACTTTCTTTTTATAAAACAATCTTTATTACACAATACATAACAACTAGTGAATTATAAAAATACATTCATCAATATGGGGCAATTCCAGATTTCTTTATATATAGTAGTCAAATACAAACCAAATTGTGCTTATTAAAAGTAAGTTGATGTTTTGGTAGTCTCTGCCACCTTTCTCAAGACACTTACAATAGAAAGACTAAACATATATATACCCCTAGACCCCGGTGAAAAAGACAGCCAAACACAACCATTTGAAGTAAATGGGTAATTACATTCTCTCCATATGATGTCACAATACAGAGTTAACACATGTGTGATACATTATATACTGGAGTTACTAAACTACAGCCAAGCACATTGAAAGGGATCCCCATGTACAGGTCCTCAGGAGTAGACCTGAAACCAGTTCACTCCATAAGTGGTGGAAACAAACAAAAGACCCAAATGTATGAGAACCCTAATAAAATCTAAGACAAATATATACCTCTAAGAAACTATCATCTAGTAGGGTGGCAATCAAAAAACATAATATAAAATGGGAGAACCAAACTATGAGAGAGTATTAGTGGTCACACAGTTCTATGAATAAGATATACAGTGGACAAAGGTCAATCCCATCCACTCCAGAGCACGATTCACATCCTTGTTCAATGGAGCCCGTAACAGTTGCAACATGCAGGAAACAATTGACTCAGTCAAGCGTGTATAGAATAATGATTATCAAAGGCAACTTTTAATCAAGGAAAGTCCAGTTAATGAAGAACCTCTGAATATAGTGCCTGGAATCTTAACTCTGGAACAATTGCCATTCAGAATGGTTGCTCAATAGTTCACATACTTTTGTGTATGGTCCACATCTCTTGGAGCACACCAGTCACAGAAGGGTTATAAAGCAAACTAGGAACAAGATGGTAGTTGAAAAGCACAACTAAAATAAATACAATTAAATAGCAGAAAATAGCATCATGTTAACACTGGGGGTAGCCTCTTGACATCAACGGGAGACCAGAGCATTGCAGAGTCTGATGTCATCAAGAGGCAACCTTGAAGTTAATCCAAACTTAAGGGGCCTTCTGGTTGACCAACCTTCAATTTGCCCAATTATTCTGTTCTGTCTTCTTTTATTCATCAGTATATTTGTATATAATTTTAAACTTGTGTTGTGCAGTTGGATACAATAGACAATTTAGGCTTAAAAGGCAGCTGAACATAAGCATTGTGGGAAAGCTTGTTGAACATTACCATTGTGGGGAAGCCAGCTGAATATCACCATTGTGTGAAAGTCTGTCTAACATAAGCATTGTGGGGAAGCCAGTAGAACATAAGCATTGTGGAAAAGCCAGTTGAACATCACCTTTGTGGGTAAGCCTGTCGAAAATAAGCATTGTGGAGAAACCAGTCGAACATCACCATTGTGGGGAAGTCAGTCGGACATAAGCATTGTGGAGAAGCATGGTTAACATAACCATTGTAGGGAAGCCAGTTGAACATCACCTTTGTGGGGAAACCAGACGAACATCACCTTTGTGGGGAAGCCAGTCAAACATAAGCATTACAGAGAAGCATGTCGAACATCACCATTGTAGGGAAGCCAGTCAAACATCACCATTGTGGGGAAACATGTTGAAAACAAGCATTGTGGAGATATGACAGCTATACCAGCCAAGGGGGTTAAATTCCATTTTTTTAATAATGGGAGTACATTTAAAATATAACTATGAAAAAGGGATAATTGTGTAATGTTGGAGTACTTTTCTTTTTCTTTTTGTAATTTTGAAAGATTATTTTATTGAAAATGTTGAATATACAGACAAAAGATCTTGCACATGCAAACAAGAAAAAATCAAGTCATTCATCAATCAGCAATGTAAGAAAGACATAAACATGAGATACAAAGGCCTAGTATCACAGTGCCCGTGCTCTTGGCTGCAGGAGGCGACATTCTGACTCCCTAATTACACTACCTTGCTCTGATTGGCCAGGTATCTTTGTCGCCACCCAGCGATAGCCTTTATATACTCTGTCATGTCTAAACTATGGTGCCCTTTCGTGGTGTACTAGTTCCTGATGTTTGTTCTTTATCTCTCTGATCGTGTATGACCTGGCCTGCCTGACGACGTTCCTGAGTTTCCTGTGTTGCTGCTGCTCCATTGCTGACCGTATCTGGCTGAGAACCCGCTCCGTTGCTGTCCATACCTGACTGAGTACCCATTCCGTTACTGATTGTGTCAGGCTGATTACCGCGCTGTTGCCATCTGTGCCTGGCTATACCTCTTGGTTGCCTCCTTTTGGTCCAGTGATAGCCGTTGTGGCCTTTCCGTTACGCAAATCGGTGTGCGTCCTGTGTCACTATTATTCTTGTCGACCGTAGGCTGAGCATTTGTGCTTTAGCTGCTCTCTCGACCGCCTCTGGAGGTGTGCACACGCAAAGTACCGGTACAGTGTTTCATAGCACTGACTGTGTTACTCAGATCACTCTCTGTGTCCACCTCCCTTTCAACTCTGGGCTCACTCCCTTTGGGAGTTGCAGTATATTTCTGGGCCTTACCTATTGACCCTTTGTGTACCTGGACCTTCCAGGTAGGGTTGTGCTTTATTCCTCACTGCAGTAGCCTTGGGCTCAAGAGCCAGCGTTGCGTTATACCATCCTTCAGTGTGAGGGGACACTGGTTGCCTTCCATATTTATATATATTACGATCCACCCCTAGCGTTCTGGGGTTTGCCTACTTAAGCAGTGGCCTTGGTCTCCCTGTGACACTAGACCTAGGGTCAGTGCTGCCCACTATAAGCGGTTGCCTTGGTCTCCCTGTGACCTTAACCCTAGGGTCAGTGCTGCCTACTAAAGCGGTTGCCTCAGTCTCACTGTGGTTCAAGTGCCAGGGCCAGTGTTGCCTTGCTTCTCCTTCGTTCCGTGTCTCCCAGGCATCTGAGAATGCGCCAGTCATCTACTCCTGGACTCCCTATCACCTAAGTCCTGTTGTCAGTTCCTGGACTGCATTGCCTTCAGTCATTCCGGTTCAAGCCAGACCCCTCATTGCCAGTGATTGTTTCCATTTCATCATATATTACCAATACTAGCTTGCTATTGCTGTACATATCTGTATATATATATATGTTCCATTTGTGTGGGTCTAAGGACCTAACTGTTTGTATTTTATCCTAATAAAGTAATTTTAACGTTACCAATCTGGTCTTAGTGTTCATCAAAAACCGTGACACCCAGATTCTCTAAAGGTCGATGCTGTGGAGATATGATCTTGTTTATGTGTTCAAAATACTTCGACATTACGATGTACACACACATTGACATATTCACTAAAGTGTTTGAATGCATGGGGAGGGGTGGAGAAAGTCCCTATTAGCAAACAGGATTGTCGAAGTGCTGTCAATGTGGAAGGGATGTCCTCCCTTCACACATTACCAAAACTATGACAATTCTAAATTTTAACAACATTCCCTCTGCTTCCCAACTTGACCAGTAGTGGAGTGAACAGAATGCTTTCAGCATCATGGACAGCACTGAGTGGAGTAGGGATGTGCATTGCTCACCACTGTGTCACTCAATGGGTTATAAAAAAATATTACACCAAGCACTACACAATTGTTCCCTTAGCTATGGATCATTTATTTTACATTTTGTGCACTCCCAGGGGACAAGACTGGGGGTCATGCAGTATCTATGGGGATTTGTGGTTACCAGCCTTGTTCCAGTGGCCAGTGGTAGCCATAGAACCCCATATACAGCGCTTGGCACCCCAGACTTGTTCCCATGACCACTGGTAACCACAGATTCCCATGTCTAAAATATGTAATATGTCCTTTTTTAAAAAAAATTAGTAGTTATTACTTGCTCACTGCTAGCCACAAATCCCCATGGGCACTGCACTAAATCAGTCACTCGGTCATTCACAAACTGGATGATTGATTCATTCATGAGAAGCTCAGCACTGCGCTTCTAATGAATGAATGAACCAAGGACTTCTACTCGAGTTGGCTTAATAGTGGCTTGAGTAGGAAGAAAGGAGGCTGTTATCAGAGTTTAGTGAATGTGTCAAAGTGTCACAGTAACATCTCAACACACCCCCTTGCATACTAAGCTGTCTCATTATTCAGCATTTCCAAATGGAAATTAGTCATTATGCTTCATTTCCATATGGAAAAAGGCTATTGTCGATGTGATGAAGTAAAATTTGCAAAAGTGTTGGATGGATGTCGATGTGGGCATATTTTTGTCGGAGTGCTGGTGAGTATTATCGAAGTGACTTCAACAGTGCTCCTACAGGACATCTACATTTTCAGCCCTCTTCGAAATTTAGTGAATCTAGGCCAAGTAGTTGCAGTAAAGGACTTTATAATAACAAGGGAACCTATTACATATGTATTATGTATTAGGATTAGTGTTGAGCGAGCATGCTTGGCCGATGCTCGGATCGGCTCGAGCATCGCTCTGCTCGGCACATGGCGGTACTCGTACGAGTACCGCATGTGCTCGCCCGCCATGTTCGAGTCTCCTCCCCGCACGTTTTGCGGCTGCTGCGCAGCCAATAAACGTGCAGGGAGGCTCTGACATCAGTGTAATGCCAGCAGCCATGTTGGCTGCTGGCATTACACTGATTGGCTGGCCAGAACCCGTGGTCGGGTGCTGTATAGCACCTGACCAGCGAGTTCGGCTCAGTCTTAGCCAGGGAGAGATGAGGATAGGAAGGGAAAGTCAGTGTAGGGAGAAAAAAGCAAATTTGTGAAAAAAAAGAACCAAAAGTCCTTTTTAGGACTACTGTGTGTGGGGGCAGCAGTTTATTTTATGTGGGGGGAAAAAAAACAAAAACAAAAAAATTTCATATATTCTGTTTAGTGTGCAAAGTTGCAGATTAGAGCACATTCTGTTTAGTGTGCAAAGTTGCAGATTAGAGCACATTCTGTTTAGTGTGCAAAGTTGCAGATTAGAGCACATTCTGTTTAGTGTGCAAAGTTGCAGATTAGAGCACATTCTGTTTAGTGTGCAAAGTTGCAGATTAGAGCACATTCTGTTAAGTCTTCAAACTAAAATATCAAAGTCACATATTCCATTCAGTGTGCTTCGCCGCAGTTTAGCAGCATATTCTGTGTACTCTGCACAGTTGCAGAATAGGAAGAAATACTGTTAAGTCTTCAAACTAAAATATTAAAGTCACATATTCCATTCAGTGTGCTTCGCCGCAGTTTAGCAGCATATTCTGTGTACTCTGCACAGTTGCAGAATAGGAAGAAATACTGTTAAGTCTTCAAACTAAAATATCAAAGTCACATATTCCATTCAGTGTGCTTCGCCGCAGTTTAGCAGCATATTCTGTGTACTCTGCACAGTTGCAGAATAGGAAGAAATACTGCTAAGTCTTCAAACTCAAATATCAAAGTCACATATTCCATTCAGTGTGCGTCACCGCAGTTTAGCAGCATATTCTGTGTACTCTGCACAGTTGCAGAATAGGAAGAAATACTGTTAAGTCTTCAAACTCAAATATCAAAGTCACATATTCCATTCAGTGTGCGTCACCGCAGTTTAGCAGCATATTCTGTGTACTCTGCACAGTTGCAGAATAGGAAGAAATACTGTTAGTCTTCAAACTCAAATATCAAAGTCACATATTCCATTCAGTGTGCGTCACCGCAGTTTAGCAGCATATTCTGTGTACTCTGCACAGTTGCAGAATAGGAAGAAATACTGTTAAGTCTTCAAACTAAAATATCAAAGTCACATATTCCATTCAGTGTGCTTCGCCGCAGTTTAGCAGCATATTCTGTGTACTCTGCACAGTTGCAGAATAGGAAGAAATACTGTTAAGTCTTCAAACTAAAATATCAAAGTCACATATTCCATTCAGTGTGCTTCGCCGCAGTTTAGCAGCATATTCTGTGTACTCTGCACAGTTGCAGAATAGGAAGAAATACTGTTAAGTCTTCAAACTAAAATATCAAAGTCACATATTCCATTCAGTGTGCGTCACCGCAGTTTAGCAGCATATTCTGTGTACTCTGCACAGTTGCAGAATAGGAAGAAATACTGTTAAGTCTTCAAACTAAAATATCAAAGTCACATATTCCATTCAGTGTGCGTCACCGCAGTTTAGCAGCATATTCTGTGTACTCTGCACAGTTGCAGAATAGGAAGAAATACTGTTAAGTCTTCAAACTCAAATATCAAAGTCACATATTCCATTCAGTGTGCGTCACCGCAGTTTAGCAGCATATTCTGTGTACTCTGCACAGTTGCAGAATAGGAAGAAATACTGTTAAGTCTTCAAACTCAAATATCAAAGTCACATATTCCATTCAGTGTGCGTCACCGCAGTTTAGCAGCATATTCTGTGTACTCTGCACAGTTGCAGAATAGGAAG